>JASDDO010000001.1:466176636-467426636 GCA_030015575.1 Agapanthus africanus
CTTCATAATATTTTCCACACTCAAAAAATATCACAACAATTTTCTAATAAACAAATGAAGCTCGTCTTTCTCTACATGTCCACAAACCATACCCAAAGCCACCTCACTCTCCACCTCATTTCCTTGTGATTTTCTAAAAAGAAAATCAATAATGAAGTATCCTCCTTCTAGAAGTATTCCATATAAATATGGAATACAACCCGGTATACGTATCGAAATACATATACACGTATCCGTAAAAAAATACGAATAACCAAGAGAGAGAAAATGAATAGTGAACAATAATATTAGAATATATATATATATATATTATTAAATCAAAACTTGATTTAATAATCTTGTTTAATCCTAAGCCGGCTGGTTTTATCAACCGTCCGATTAAAATCCGTATATCAAGTACACATATTTAATCGGACTCCTGCACGTATCAATATACGGCCTCTACATCATATCGTCCGAACTGGAAAAACCCTCTGTGTGGGACTCTAAAGACTTGACAATACGCTGGTAGTGATTTATTGGATAAATCCAAAATCACAAGCATGTCAGCGGCACTAGCTATACGTAACGGCTACACAGGTATCTGTCGAAAGGGAGGTCGAATCAAGTCCGTCCGTAACCTACTAAGCCTGATTGTGACAATTTTCGTCTAAGAGTATTGCATACTGAGTCTAAGGGTGGATAAAGTCAGACCCCTAATAACCCGATAAGTCGTGTCGGATTCATGCTCATCACCAACCGAGAAACTACTGAACTCTTATCAGTAAATCTCATCCACCGTGGTCATGGATTTAAGGTGATGACCAACCAAACACAGCACGACATCTACTCTTAATACTAGGAGAGACGAATCCCTGACAATCGCTCACTGCTTCCATATGGCTTGGGACTGTATCCAACTAAAACATGTTTTCATGACTCCTTTGAGCCGTGGTAGGGTTGTAATCTAAGTATAGTGGATACTCACACAAGACAAATGGCGATCTCAGATCAAAAGACTGATCTGTACTCATGCTACTAGAGAACCGCTATCTGACGATAGATATAATACCATTTAGAAGTTCTCGTCGAGTCCGTCCAATGTACTCGCCTCCAGTGAGCTCATGTATACTATCTTAGGTGACACAACACCAATGGCTTATGAGACCGGCCACCATCCCTTGTCGAAGTCTCGAAACATATACACTAGTTTACTCCAGAATATCGATACCCGGTCTCGATACTCTCTCGACTAGGGATATTTAAGGATGTGCTTATGGACTACCCAGCTCCCACGTATATGATCGCTATTATAATGCTGGTAGTCAAGCAAGAATCATACGGGCTTCATCATTATGTATTAACGACATGTAATAACAAGTAAAACGTATACACATTAATGATAAAGGCAAACCAGATAGCATACTATTATTTTGAGTAAGACTGTTCTAACTGTATAGGCACTTCCTTAATTATCATAATCGCCTACTGCAATTAAAATAATTATCTTGAGGGCACTATATCTAACAGCAACCCCATATCATTGGTTGTAAGTAAAATATCATTCACATATAAGACAAGAAAACAATTTTTGATCCCACTAACCTTGTGGTATATATAATGATCCATGATGTTTTCGATAAAACCAAATGAAGAAATAACATCATGAAATTTCAAATACCATTGACGAGATGCTTGTTTTAGTTCATATACGGATTTCTTAAGTTTGCAAACCAAATGCTCTGCTAGAGTAGTAATATATGTCCTTGAACATTTATTACAATTCATGTAATATTAGTGGAATATTAATAAAGTTTTATAGTTGCACTTAATAATTTATAATGTGGGTATTCTTATTTATTTATAATTGTTATAATATGCCTAGAAAATATATTGTTGGATCATGCACTATGATGGGTCACTTACATAGAGATATGATCTAATTTAGTAATTTCTTAAATTGAGTGCTTAATCTACAACTGGCAAAGGATAGCTAGAGTTGTGACAGATTATCATGCATGACACTGGCATATGAGATGTGGTGGTGTCTCTCATTCACCGAGAATGGAGATTTTCCATGTGTATGTCATAAGCGCATATAACGATATGTATAGTATAGGACCATGTTTGAATTATTTAGGATATGACACCTATAGAGATGGAGAATTCAAACTATTACATAATCCCTTTGACTTGATGATATTATAGTTTTCGATTTTTTGATAAGTAAGTTTTGATATGATGATAAATCTTGTCGTTTAGACGACAATAAGAAATCTGAAATATTGGGCTGCTTGTATGCATTTAGAAAAACTATGGATATCTCGATAGGATCCGACATTTTTATATTGATGCGAATAAGTTTACTGTTCAATCCCATGAAAGCGTCAAATCCTGATCAAGTATTTTGGAAATTGTTTTTTTCAAAATTATATTATTATTATATTTGTTTACCGCCGAAAACGGAGACGAACCGGGATGGATCGTCTTGCCTGAATTTAGGGGCAGATGCTATTTGGACATATCCATCCACCTCTCCAAAAATATCAATTGATTTATGGCACCATATATCGGAGGTTTGGACAGATGCAGCCGTTATAGCGGACTTTATCAGATTCCCCCTCGTTTGTGAGGGGTTTTGATTGTGGGGACGCTCTTCCCTGCATGCGCAAGCCCCTGCAGTTAATTACGTTACCGCGTTGCGATAACCACTTTCTCCTGCTCCGGAAGTTTACTTCGTATCGTGTCACGCCCCGCTTCCCAAAATACGGAATACGAGGAGTGACAAGGCCAGCCATGCTCCTACGGTCGAGGAAACATCCTGCCGTTGTCACACTTCAGCTTCTAGCATTACGTGGTAATCAGTAATCAACACACAGGTAAAGAGAAATGCAGTCACTACTCTATCAAAAGGATGGAAGATATACCATATAGGGATCAAGAGAAAGATATCGCCGGCGTCGCTGATCTAGATGTCCGCAATATTCTCGAGGTACGTCAGGTCCTGATCCAAGCGAAGTCAACTTCTCACTCCGAGCATGCATACTCAGGTCGTCAGAGCGACACAACAGCAATATATATAAATAAAAATGTAAACACGTGCAATGATGATGAACATGAAATAGTAAACATGGATTAATGACATGAGCATGAGGTAACCGGTACAGGTAAACAGTAAAGTAGGCATATCGAATCAGTAATCATTGTATGTCCATGTCACTAAACCAATCAGTCTATAAATCTCACTGTCCAGGTCGCTAAACCTATCGTCAGTCCAAGTGTGAGTGTCAACCACGCAGGAGTATCCCCGACCCAAGGGTAGGGCCCTAAGGGCAAGGGAACGCGGGCCCGAATCATGCACGATAATAATCAGTAACACCATCCATACAACTCCCAAAATCACGATATATGCCGGCAATGGGACTCCCGAGATTCCGTTGAACTCACAATCAAACTACCCCATACCCCATGGTCTACATCAAATACCGACCATAAACCCAAATACTAGTCGGTCCATGACAAGTCTACGTGAGAACTGGAGACAGGATCTCCATCAAGCATGTCTCGACTGGTACCCAAGATAAATGGACAGTGTTTGACGCCTTACCTATGAGACTAATATAAATGCTTTCATAACCGTCCCATACCAGTTATAGTTACACTTACATATGCCTCATAGGCGTCGACAATTCAATAACTTAACTGGTTCCGCTGATTGTTTACAAGTATGTGTCACTTCACTTATTCATTCACGCTTTAACACTAACGTACTTGCCACAATCTAATCACTAATATCTATCACCGGGTAATGTACACGATCACTAGGTTATCAATTCTTCATGACCACTATTCAATGAGGATATAATCGCTACATGATATGATGAAAATGCAATTAATTATAATACGAATAAAAAATAGCAGCCAGTGTCATACCACTTGTAAAATTTACTATAAAACATACGTGCAGAATTTATCAAAATAATGTAAAAGGGGTAAGCAGTATGTTTAATTATCTATCCATAAAAAAAAATTCGGGTCAATCGAGTTTCAGGTTTGCTAGTTATGGACATTTCATTTTAAACGTTCACTGCTGGAAATCCAATTTATGAACTGAAAGTCTGTTTCGTAACGCGTTTTACTCCTAGTTAGGAGCATAATTAGGCAACTCTATAGTTAAATAGTATGTATATTTCTATGTTATGTTTCCAACGCATCAAACGGATTATCAATATCAGTTTTGTATTAAAAGTTATGTCCTGTCTAGTGTAGCTATGCAAGAGGAGTCACTGCAGAAACTGCAGAACACCTAGATACGTTAAAATGCAAACTAAATATCAAATGACAGTGAAACCGAACGGGACCAGATTTTGGTGTTAGATAACTAAATTATCTACACGACCATATGGGGCTCCATTCATTTTCAGTTTAAAGAAGGGGTATACAGATGTTCCAAATCCAGGTATCCAAAACGAAACGCTGCCCCGGATTGCAGTTCAGAGCCGCGAATCTCCTCAGTATTCATTGTTATAACTTATCAAAATGCAAAGATGAACTATGGGGTGTTGTAGGTTTCTCTGTTGGCTTCGATACGAGCCCTAGAAAATTAGGTTATGAGTTGTATTCAATTTAATATAGATCTTAGAACGTGGCATAGGCGGTGAATTCCAGATTTAGCTTAGCTTTGTGGGTGTGACATTACATGATGTAAACCTCACTATTTTCAACCTAAATTCCTACATGATGTTTTTTACCAGTAAACGGATCTATCTATAATAAGTTCCGCCATTCTAAAGTGGATTTTCGCTTAGGGTCTAGCGTCAAACACTTGATTAATTAGAGCAATGTAAATTTATATATAAATGTGTATCAGTATATAGCATATTAGCATGTAAAGCAAGTGAGGGGTTCACTTGCCTTCAGTTGCTTGATATAGAAGCGACGCCGCTTGCGGACTTCGTCTCGACACATGAGATGATGCGATGCTGGACACGACGCGTGGCGCGGGCGTGATGTGTGAAGATCCGGTACTGGGCACGGTGACGATGCGAGTGTGACACGGTAGTGGGCGTGGTCCTGGCTTGATGCGTGACACGGCGCAGCACGGTATCGAGCACGGTCTGGACTCAGGGCGTGGTGCGAGAGCGGCGTATGCACTGGATCGGTTATGGTGTGGCACGAGGCTGGCACGATGTGGCATGGGGACTGGGTACGATGTGGCACGGGGAGTGGATACGGGACGTGACACGTCTGGGTGCACGGTGGCACGGAGGCGGGCACTGGACCGGGCACAGTAGTGGGCATGGTATGGTGCAGTCGTGGCATGGAGGTGGGCACTACGAGGCACGAGTACAGGGCATGGGGTGGCTCGGTGCTGGGCCCAGTGGTAGCTCAAGGCAGTGGGTGCAGGTCTCTATATTGGGGTGCTCGGAGTTTGCAGGTTGGAGGTGGTGAAGCCGACGATGGTGGATGACGAAGACGAGGGCTCGAGTGTGCAGTAGAGTCGATGAGGGCGATGAAGATGGGTTCGTCGGCGATGAGGTGATCGGTGCAGTGGCTTGGGGTTGGTGCTTGAGGAGGGTGAGCAGGGGAGAAGTTCGTGATGGTCGGAGACGGAGATAGAGCTCCGTCGACAGTAGTAGTGGGTGCCGGAGGTAAATGGCCTCGGTGATGGTGGAGCTGGGGAGTTGGACCGCGATGGGGACGGGAGTAGGTGGCCAACGGTGGTGCAGCCGGGTGCAAGGTTCTTGGGGTCGGGCTTTCTCGGTGTGCAGGGGAGAAGAGGAGAGGGCGTTGGGTTGGTTGACGACGACGATGACAAGGCGTCGAGACGATGGTTGGCTCGAGATGAAGGAGGAGCTCGTTGGCTGTGGAGGTGGAGCTCCAGGGATGGAGTTGGGTCGGCTTGAAAGCTTGAAAGCGTCGGTGGTCATGGCGAGGGACCGCGGCAGCGGCGTGGTGGTTGCAGAGATGGTCGATGGTGCTCTTGGAGGCGGCCGGCGGCGAAGGCGAAGCTTGGTCAATGGAAGAGGAGAAAGAGAAGAAGGAGGAGTGGTGCAGATCGAGAGTTCTCGGGGAGAGGAGGTGGAAGCTGCGCAGTCTCATCGGAGGTGTTATGGTGGTGATGGGTGGAGAGATGAGATGAGGTGCAGTGGCTCATCGGCGGAGCATTGCAGGGTGGCACCGACGGTGAGAGGAGTTGTTGAGGAGCTCCGGTAGTGGGCTGTCGAGAGGAGAAAGAAAAGGAAAGAGTGAAGGAGAGAGTTTGAGAGAAAGGGAGAGAGAGAAAGAGGGAATGAGAACGAGAGAGGGGGTCGGTGGGAAGTTCGTTGGCGAGAGAGGAGGGGTCATGGGGCAAGCGCAGGTCGTAGGGGAGTGGGCACGAGAAGCGGGGGAGAGGAGAAAGTAGCAGGAAAAGGGAGACAGGGAGGAAGAAGGAGGAAGCGGGTGCGGGTCGGGTCGGGCATAGGGAAGTGGGTTGTGGGATGGGCTTGGGCTGGGGTTTGGGTTAGGTTAAATTTTAGAAAATAATAAAAGGGTTTAATTAGAGTAAGGTTTAGAATTTAGGTTAGGAAAATATAGAAAATTATTTTATAAAAGTGGGGGAAAATATTGGGAAATTATTTATTAGAATATGGTTACGGTATAAATGGAACTGGGTATTACATCATACCCCATTTATATAAAATTTCGTCCTCGAAATTCAAAATACAATAAGCTATAAAATGCAATGCGACAGCAACACAAATCAGGTATCATATAGTGATAAGAGCAACTAGATGGAAATCAATTATCCAAATATATACATAAAAACAGTACAGCTAAAGGAATAGTCATACCTAGCACAATGCATAACCATCTATAATTATAAACTATATATACAATACAAGGAAAAATAGAATAACAATAATAAACAATAGTGAAGGATTGGCTGATAAGCCTTAAGAATTGAAACTATTTTGGTGAAACTACAATTCAAACAAGCACAAAATAACTTAGAATACGTATAGGGTAAAAGTGTCGAAAAAATAAAATGAAGAATAAGCGGGCTAGTAAATGAAAACAACAAAAGTGACATGTAAACTGAAAGCATTAGTATAGAAATTTCACTAGAAAATAAAATATATAATGTAAATCAAAACAATTTAAAAGTTTGGAAATAGTAGAGAAATTCGGGACAGTAAGTAAAACTAAACATACTTATTAACACACGATGGAAATCTAACTTATTATAAATAGCCAAACCTCTAAATTTTTAAAATAGTAAACGTACTGATTATAATTATATCAACTAAGAATAACACTGGTAATATACAGTATACTAGCCGGAGAATGGATTGCGGTATATATATTGAAGATCGACGCCGTGAGTAAGCGTCCGAAAGGAAAGAATGTGAGGAGGAACTGGGTTGTCCAGAATGATATAAAGATAAAGGATGAAATTCGGATTCAAAATTGGGAAAAGCTATAAATTTACAATGAGGATAGGGTTTGACAGTTTCGGACAGGAGTATGCGGCAAGATACAACCTAAACAAAAAAAGAGAGTCCGGGGGGTGCGGTGATGAACCATGATGTCGACTAAGCTTAGGATCTAAATATAGTGAATCAATAAAAGTAGTTAGTCACAATCCACAACTTTATTGCATTCGAACTAGGGACTTCAATAGATACAAGATTTAAACGGAAGGAAACAACTGCTAAATAGAGTAACAATATCTTTATTGAAAGCAGGAAAGGTGATAACTCTGCGTCGATATCTAAATCTCTGCAATCTCGTAAGGCAGGTCTGATTCTTGTGCTGGGTCCGTGCCGTCCTCGAAATTAAAGTACGAAAACAACTAAGTCGCCTCAAGCAGATTTATAGGGCGTTGACGAATCTCCACCTTGCAGCTCCTTTCTACGGCAGCTATCGACAAGATGTTTGTCGGATCCACAAATTAAACACTGCCTTTTGGCTTGGCGACAGACCCTCTGAAAGTGTTCTGGCCTCTTGCAATAACCACAACGCTGGGCTCCCCGCTGCTTCTGTTGCTGAGTAACAAATGAGCGCTTCATCTGCACACCACTTCTTTGTTTAACAGGAATTCTCCTATGATTGGGGGCTTCCGTTGGTGCCTGAGCCATTTGCCTTCTTAGTCCTTCAGCTATGAGATCATTCGTTCGCTCTTGGGCTTCCATTAATCCTTGCAATATACCCAAAATCACGGCGGCCTGACTCCGGAGAGTGGAGGCAGAAGAAGAGTCGTTGAAAGCCAGGTTTTAGCTTCCGCTACGCCACTCTAATAGGAGCTTAAAATATGCAACGCGATACGATAACTTTGAAGAAACGAAGACGTGAGAATGTAACGAGTCCGATAAGAAACGCAAGCAAGTGTAGGATCAATAGGAAAAGTATAAGGATGAAAATGTAAAATATATCTGAAAACTCGGGAACGATATAAGGTATAAACGGAGATAGAAATTTGACGATCAAAACAAGATTATGTGATACAGTAATATTCAATCGAGAAAGGAATCGAAGGCAGAACCCCAAGTTCCTTAAACAGAGTACAGTATTGTAACTATGCTGCAGTTCATAATTACAACCACATAACTCTACCAAGTTACCCAAAACTCTACCGGATAGAATCAAAATATGTAGCAGGACACACTATATGAATCAGGGTTAAAGATAGCAAGTTTACAATCTGGACCGAATGGGCGACTTAAACTGTCAAGCCTCAGTCGGAAACTGTAATCTCAATCTAAACCTGGCTCTGATACCAACAAAACCATGTCACGTCCCGCTTCCTAAAATACGGAATACGAGGGGTGACTAGGCCAGCCATGCTCCTACGGTCGAGGAAACATCCTGCCGTAGTCATACTTCGGCTTCTAGCATTACGTGGTAATCAGTAATCAACACATAGGTAAAGAGAAATGCAGTCACTACTCTATCAAAAGGATGGAAGATATACCATATAGGGATCAAGAGAAAGATAGCGCTGGCGTCGCTGATCTAGATGTCCGCAATATCCTCGAGGTACGTCAGGTCCTGATCCAAGCTAAGTCCACTTCTCACTCCGAGCATGCATACTCAGGTCGTCAGAGTGACACAACAGTAATATATATAAATACAAATGTAAACACGTGCAATGATGATGAACATGAAACAGTAAACATGGAGTAATGACATGAGCATGAAGTAACCGGTACAGGTAAACAGTAAAGCAGGCATATCGAATCAGTAATCATTGCATGTCCATGTCACTACACCTATCAGTCTCTAAGTCTCACTGTCCAGGTCGCTAAACCTATCATCAGTCTAAGTGTGAGTGTCAACTACGCAAGAGTATCCCCGACCCAAGGATAAGGCCCTTAGGGCAAGGGAACATGGGCCCGAATCACGCACGATAATAATCAGTAACACCATCCATACAACTCCCAAAATCACGATATATGCCGGCAATGGGACTCCCGAGATTTCGTTGAACTCACACTCAAACTACCCCACACCCCATGGTCTACATCAAACACCGACCATAAACCCAAATACTAGTCGGTCCATGACAAGTCTACGTGAGAACTGGAGACAGGATCTCCATTAAGCATGTCTCGATTGGTACCCAAGATAAATGGACAGTGTTTGACGCCTTACCTATGACACTAATATAAGTGCTTCCATAACCGTCCCATACCAGTTATAGTTACACTTACATATGCCCCATAGGCGTCGACAATGCAATAATTTAACTGGTTCCGCTGAATGTGTATAAGTACGTGTCACTTCACTTATTCATTCACGCTTTAACACTAACGTATTTGCCACAATCTAATAACTAATATCTATCACTGGGTAATATACACGATCACTAGGTTATCAATGCTTCATGACCACTATTCAATGAGGATATAACCGCTACATGATATGATGAAAATGCAATTAATTATAATACGAACAAAAAATAGCAGCCAGTGTCATACCACTTGTACAATTTACTATAAAACATACGTGCAGAATTTAGCGAAACAATGTAAAAGGAGTAAGCAGTATGTTTAATTATCTATCCATCAAAATTGGTTTTGTATTAATCGAGTTTCTGGTTCGCTAGTTATGGCCATTTCATTTTAATCGTTCACTGCTGGAAATCCAATTTCTGAACTGGAAGTCCATTTCATAACGCGTTTTACTCCCAGTTGGGAGCATAATTCGGCAACTCTACAGTTAAATTTTATGTAGATTTCTCTATTATGTTTCGAACTCATCAAACGGATTATCAATAGCAGTTCTGTATTAAAAGTTATGTCCTGTCTAGTGTAGCTATGCAAGAGGAGTCACTGCAGAAACTGCAGAACACCTAGGTACGTTAAAATGCAAACTAAATATCAAATGACAGTGAAACTGCATGGGACCAGATTTGGGTGTTAGCTAACTAAATTATCTACACGACCATATGGGGATCCGTGCATTATCAGTTTAAAGAAGGGGTATACAGGTGTTCCAAAATCAGGTATCCAAAACGAAACGTTGCCCCGGATTGCAGTTCAGGGCCGCGAATCGCCTCAGTATTCATTGTTATAACTTATCAAAATGCAAAGATGAACTATGGGGTGTTGTAGGTTTATCTGTCGGCTTCGATACGAGCTCTAGAACATTAGGTTATGAGTTGTATTCAATTTAATATAGATCTTAGAACGTGGCATGGGCGGTGAATTCCAGATTTAGCTTAGCTTTTGTGGGTGTGGCATTACATGATGTAAACCTCACTATTTTCAACCTAAATTCCTACATGATATTTGTTACCAGTAAACGGATCTATCTATAATAAGTTCCGCCATTCTAAAGTGGATTTTCGCTTAGGGTCTAGCGTCAAACACTTGATTAATTAGAGCAATATAAATTTATATATAAATGTGTATCAGTATATAGCATATTAGCATGTAAAGCAAGTGAGGGATTCACTTGCCTTCAATCGCTTGATATAGAAGTGACACTGCTTGCGGACTTCGTCTCAACACACGAGACGATGCGATACTGGACACGACGCGTGGCGCGGGCGTGATGCGTGAAAATCCAGTATTGGGCACGGTGACGATGCGAGTGTGACACGGTAGTGAGCATGGTCCTGGCTCGGTGCGTGACACGGCGCGACACGGTACCGACCATGGTCTGGACTCGGGGCGTGGTGCGGGAGAGGCATAGCGTATGCACTGGATTGGGTACGGTGTGGCACGGGGCTGGCGCGACGTGGCATGGGGACTGGGTACGATGTAGCACGGGGAGTGGATACGGGACGCGACACGTCTGGGTACACGGTGGCACGGAGGCGGGCACTGGACCGGGCACAGTAGTGGGCATGGTATGGTGTAGTCGTGGTATGGAGGTGGGCACTACGAGGCACGAGCACAGGGCATGGGGTGGCTCGGTGCTGGGCCCAGTAGTAGCTCGAGGCAGTGGGTGCAGGTCTCTATATTGGGGTGCTCGGAGTTTGCAGGTTGGAGGTGGTGAAGCCGACGATGGTGGATGACAAAGACGAGGGCTCGGGTGTGCAGTGGAGTCGATGAAGGAGATGAAGATGGGTTCGTCGGCGATGAGGTGATCGGTGCAGTGGCTTGGGGTTGGTGCTTGAGGAGGGTGAGCAGGGGAGAAGTTCGTGATGGTCGGAGATGGCGATGGAGCTCCGTCAACAGTAGTAGTGGGTGCTGGAGGTAGAAGGCCTCGGTGATGGTGGAGCTGGGGAGTTGGGCCGCGATGGGGATGGGAGTAGGTGGCCGACGGTGGTGCAGCCGGTTATAGGGTTCTTGGGGTTGGGATTTCTCGGTGTGCAGTGGAGAACAGGAGAGAGGAGAGGGCGTTGGGTTGGTTGACGACGACGATGACGCGTCGAGACAATGGTTGACTCGAGATGAAGGAGGAGCTCATCAGCTGTAGAGGTGGAGCTCCGGGGATGGAGTTGGGTCGGCTTGGCTGCTTGAAAGCGTTGGTGGTCGTGGCGAGGGACCGCGGCAGGGACGTGGTGGTTGCAGAGGTGGTCACTTGTGCTCTTGGAGGCGGTCGGCGGTGAAGGCGAAGCTTGGTCGATGGAGGAGGAGAAAGAGAAGAAGGAGGAGTGGTGCAGATCGAGGGTGCTCGGGGAGAGGAGGTGGTGGCTGCGCGGTCTCGTCGGAGGTGTTGTGGTGGTGATGGGTGGAGAGAGGAGATGAGGTGCAGTGGCTCGTCGGTGGAGCATTGCACGGTGGCACCGGTGCTGAGAGGAGTTGGTGAGGAGCTCCGGTAGTGGGGTGTCGAAAGGAGATAGAGAGAGAAAGAGTGAAGGAGAGAGTTTGAGAGAGGGGGAAAGAGAGGGGGGGAGAGAGAGAAAGAGGGAATGAGAACGAGAGAGGGGGTCGGTGGGAAGTTCGTTGGCGAGGGAGGAGGGGTCGTGGGGCGAGCGCGGGTCATGGGGGAGTGGGCGTGAGAAGCGGGGGTGAGGAGAAAGTGGCGGGAAAAGGGAGACGGGGAGGAAGAAGGAGGAAGCGGGTGCGGGTTGGGTCGGGCATAGGGAAATGGGTAGTGGGATGGGCTTGGGCTGAGGTTTGGGTTAGGTAAAATTTTAGAAAATAATAAAAGGGTTTAATTAGGGTAAGATTTAGAATTTAGGTTAGGAAAATATATAAAATTATTTTATAAAAGTGGGGGAAAATATTGGGAAATTATTTATTAAAATATGGTTACAGTATAAATGGAACTGGGTATTACATATCGTGTTGTGTTTGTTTTTATTTTGGGTTGCCCGTGAATTGTATACGGAGTCTAATTTATGTCATCGCCCGTAGGGCGCGGATTAATTCAAATCCATATATTTGAGATTTGGGTTTTGGTCAAGAATTTTGCTTGACGGGGACCATGTTTGTAGCTTATTTTGCTAACGGGAATGAACCTAGGACGCAGATCTCACATTTGTAAGGTCCATCGGTTCATGGGATATTTGGGTTTGATCTAAGGATCATTAGCCATATTTGAGACTAAGATCGACTTATGAGCAGTGAACATATGGGCTCAACTGATCTTTAGATCATATATGAATAGCCCATGGATAGTATACGGTAGTCATTATGGAAACAGTCCGTATGGAAAGACATATTAATTTAAGGACGTCGCGGTCCAACATTCCTTGCTAGGGACGAATGTTAGTTTAAGGACATTTAGGTCCAACATTCCCGTTTGGGGACGAATGTTAGTTTAAAGACATTTCGGTCCAGCATTCAACTTGCGTGCACTTGTATTTATTACGTGGTGGAGTGAACGATGGTGACATGGAATGTGCTCAATTTAGGATGGAATCCGATTTGAGGTGTGCACGTAAATTTAGAAGTACATCAATGTAAGGTGTATAAATCCCTATCTTGATGAAATTTTACATCAAGTTGGGACGAGAAGTTGTTGTTGGTTGTCGGCACCTGCCACCTCTCTGAAAACGTTGAGAAATTACAACAACATATATCAAAGGTGTGGGGAGATGTACCCTTAAACCAAATCACGTATTTGAGGGAAAGGGGATAATGGACCTAAGAATTGTTAGTCATATTTGAGACTAAGTTTACCTTAGGAGATATAGGTTGAATATCATTTTGGATATCATCCATAAGAGATCGTTAGTCATGTTTGAGACTAAGATCAGTTTGGAAATCACGAGCATATGGGCTCGGTTGATTTAAAATCAAAGAGATTTAACCTCAGGAAACTTAGCTAATTTGGGCTGAGATTGGGTGTAACTTATACTACCCAGCAGTGCTAAGCACTAAGATATACAGCGCTCACGTGCATTTCACGTGAGGCGCTGCACTAGTGCTAAGCACTAGCTTTTTGTGGTGCCCACGTGCGTTTCACGTGAAGTGCTGCACTAGTGCTAAGCACTAACTTTTTCAGGCGCTCGCGTGCGTTTCACGTAAGGTGCTGTGTAACTTAGCCTTGAGCACTCACGTGCTTTTCACGTGAGGTGCTGAGTTCGTTTGGAGATTTAATTTCTGTTGATATTTTTAGAGAACTTAAATCTCTGTTAATGGTATTTTGACTATTAATTATCACCAAGATCATTATTTTGAGAATCTGGGATCATGTTCTTTAAGAACTAAGTTCTTGATTTGAAGGAACTAAATTCCTGGAGTATTATGAACTCCATGTTTTCCTCTTTTAATGGTATTTTGACCATTAAGGATCACCAAGATCACTATTTTGAGAATCTTGGATCGGGTTCTTTAAAAAACTAATTTCTTGTTTTGAAGGAACTAAGTTTCCAGAGTGTTATGGATTCCATCTTTTTCATGTTCTTCTTTGTTCTTCGCTGAATCTTTGATTCTCAAGAACAAGATCTTCCTGATGAGAATTAAATTCTCAACTTGTGGAAGACTTGCCTTGTGGATCTCAGATCCAGAGAAAGAACTAAGTTCTTTGAAAAGGGTTAAACCCTTAGATATGGTATGTTAGGTAAAGTAGATATTTTGATCTCTTTTTTTCTTATTTACCCAGGATTTTTAGGAGGGAGATCTTCTTCTTTGAAAGAATTAAATTCTCTGTTGTTTTTAGAGCCTTCTGTATTTTTACAGAAGCTTATGGCGGTCTCCTCTCCTTTTTTCCTTCTCCCCTCGTTCTTCTTGATTAATCTCTTTGCTCCTATTTATAGGAGAAGAGAAAAATCAATTTGTTGAGAAAATCTCTCATTGAGAGATCATGATTGATTTCATCATCAATCAAAATAATCTTTTAGATCAACCGGTGAATTTTATTCACCGTTGGATTTTTAATACAAAAGCTCTTTGTTTAACAGAAAAGATATCTTGTTTGTTTAACAAGATAAGGAAAATATTTTCCTAAGATAGAATTTTATTTTATTATATGAATATCTTGTTAGTTTAACAAGATTAAAATTTTATTCTATCATATGGATATCTTGTTAGTTTAATAAGAATAGAAAAATATTTTCCTAATATAGAATTTAATTCTGTCATATGGATATTTTGTTAGTTTAACAAGATTAGGAATATATTTTCCTAACATATAATTTAATTATGTTATATGAATATTTTATTATAATTTTCACTGCCGTTTCATTATCCTTTACTTAGACTACGGTATATCTAGTAGCAAACGTAAAACATTATTACAAATAGGTATACATATATATGAATAGATTAATTATACCTTACATAATAGATAATATACATTACTTATTTCTACAGTGTTTTAATAAACCGGTTACTGTTTTCTGTTAAATATTTATCCTGTTTAATACACATTGCCTGATATGCTCACGAGACATTACTAGACCTGTTACTTCGATTATTACTAATGTCGACAATTCTGACTTGTTGTCCTGATGGACGTGACTTGTTGTCTAGATAGACAAGATCTGTACCTGCTTGATCCTGTATTGGCATTAGGTAGATATCATCAATTCTTGACTTGAACACAAAACCTGAGGGAAAAGGGGAAATCAATAATGAAAGCTAACTTGTAACTCAACAGTTCGATACTTTCCAGAGACTGATCAGTCGATATGGGCTTCAGGCCCCAGAATGATGATGCCGACATCATTCGTCTGTACATGATACCCTGTTTTTACTGCTTAGCGGCACGTCTCAGATTCAGCCCTGAGGGTCTTGACCGTGGTCCCGGACACGCACGGGATACTATTAAGTTATATCGACGATTCCATTAATTGATTTTAAAGACTTGTAGAATAGATAACCTAAAAGCACAGACTTTAGAAAACACGTGACATACTTATAGCCCACTATAATACACCTGTGATTATGGTTTATACTCATATCTTCTTTATAGCATCCTCTTTTGATTACACTATTATATTGATATTTATGACGCGCTGACGTCTGGGTTTTGCATGGCCCAGATACTTGACATAGCATGTGAGTATTCGACATAACCGCCGATCAGTAAGGATCGCCTCATTATTATAGCTCTTATACGGGTTAGTTATTTCTTAGATCTTTATTGCTTCCGCTATCTTTTTCAGTTATTGTTCTTGTGTCTATTGGACATTTGATAGATAGATTTAGTAGTTTACTGTTCTTGATATCTGATTGACAGTCGTAATGTGACTATGTAACATTTCAGAAAAATAAAATATTATTTTTAGAATTTAAATATTAAAATAATATATTTCACGAAAACTATTCGATTAGCGAATTGGGGTTTTCGTAAATGGTATAATTATATACCAATATTTGGAAAATATTTGGAGATTAATATGTATTAATTATTAAAAAGGTATTTATTTGGATTTGGGCATTTTATAGATAATTATGCAATTATTATATGCAAGTTTAAATTAAACTTGATTAGTGCACTACTAATCACGATTAAACCAAATCCGTATTTTTAAATATCCATGGCTAGTGCACCATGACATGTTGCATTTTGTTGCATGTTGTTTCATTTGTATTTGTGATATTTAGTTTAGATGAGAAAAGAGAAAGAAAAGAAAAGATAATTGAGGAGAGAGAGAAAGAGGAAACAACGATGAGGCATGGACATGCCATGAGAGAGAGAGATGAGAGTATGGCTCCTACACTTGACTTCTTCTTCATTTCATTTCTCACTTCTTTCTCCACTTCACCATTTTCTTCAACTTCTTCTTCACTTCCTCTATCTCATCTACCTCCATAAACCATCCTCAAAACCATCTCAAAACCCCACACTCCCTTCATTAAAAATGATCCCCACATCATCCTACACCCCATAGTGGAACCAAGTTTGGGTTTTGAGCGCTTGGAGCATCTAAGGTTTTTCTTGAGTTGCTTCCAAGAGATATAAATTCCACTTCTCATCTTGTAATTAGTTTCTTAACCTTCTAGTTTAGTTTAGAGTTCGTTTTATTGTAGATTGTGATCTTAGAATTTTCCAAGTTGATATTTAGTGTAAGATTGGACTTGTGAAGTGGTAATTGAGGTGTAGTGAGTGTTTTACAAGACCTCAGTGATGTTTTACTGGCCAAGACCAGAGACTAGAACCCAATACACGAACTTAGAATTTTCCCAACATCGAATATTTGACAGTTTGTGATGTTATATTAGAATCTGGGATGATCCGGGAGATCCATAAAATAAGTTCCCATGACAGAGAGACGAGCAGGAAACTATGAAGCAACCTCTGAAACCTGAGCCCCTCCCCATCTCTTATGGCCGCAGATAAATTCATGGTGGCCACATCAGAGTGGAATCGTGTGATTTTTGGACCATAGCTTGCTTATCTAGTATCTAGAGCAACCCTATATGCAAAATATCATAATTTGACCCAGGGTAGAATCTAGGAGTAGTTTTCCTAGGTTGTTGATTTCGTGTTTTGCGATTTCTGAAACTTGGTTTTGATATTTGATTTTGGATTTAGTCGTTGGACGTTTGTACGTCAACGACGAAGGTTATTTGGTTGTTTTTGCATGCGTAGGCTATAGGTTCTAACCTATGAACACTTCGTGTGTCGTATCGGTTTTTCGGACTTAATTTTAATAGCATTTCGATGTGTTTTGATTGTAGGTACCTTCACGTGGACTTCCAAGACGATGAAGCACATCGACTTCAGTTAAGCAAAGAGTTTAGCAAGTGAATAGATTTATATCTACGGGGAAAGTCGGGTGGATGGTGTATATCACCCCCGCAATTATAAAATGGAAACCGATATATAGAATATAATCGGAGAAACTTATACTAGGAAACTGCGGATTTGATCAAGGAGTTAGTCGAAGATGATATGATTAATACAAGATGACGTGAATTGAGATATCAATATGATGATATAAAATGATATGAACGGATATGCTTGATATGAGGATATGAGGCGGTATAGATGCACAATTACATGTGCCAAGATATATAATGAGATCAATATAGCGATGACATGAGATTGATGTTATATATATATATATATATATATATATATATATATATATATATGGATTAGAATCAAAGATGATATGTTGTACGAGACCTTAGATCCGTACCTTTGTTGATGAATAGGACGATAGAATCCCTATTCTGTTTGATGACCCCATACGATAGATTACCGTACGTGATAAGATATACCGGATGATTGATCTGCTCTCCTGATTTGAGGATAATGATCGAGGATATTGCCATATCAGATACTATGAGGCAGGATCGCGGACGTTAAGATGTCACCTGAACCATACTTATTTCCAAAACCGACGAATCGTAAGCACTTTTAAATGGAAACCTCAAGGGAAGCTACGGATTTTCAAATTATGTCTTTTCCTCAAAAACACCGTAGCCTCCACTTTCAAAACTATGATTCATATCTTTAAAACTGATCGTATGGTTCATGTGTAGTTGTATACCTTATTATCGTTTATGTTTATGTTGACTTATCCCTCGTGACATACGTGTTATGTTTCTGGTATTTACCGCTCTATGATATCATCTGCTAGTACACCTGCACAATTACTGATGATACGCATGTTACACTTACACCGATTTGCCGGCTCACACACATTCATCATCAGTAATTGACATACCACTTGCACAGTAGAACTGCTATATCATGATATTAATCTTAACTGTAAAGTACACCTATTGTTCAGTACTATCATATGACTTGTGTACATGATATACTTAATATGCTCATATTACTGTTCTATGTTGCATACATCGTATTTTATGGTTATATGCATTGAGATGTTGTTTTCATGAGATCTTTGGATTTGAGAACCGCAGTTGTATTTCAAAAGGAAATTTTATATTGTTTTAAAAACGCGGTTTCTCTTGATATGATATTTCGTGTCCACCATGAGTTTTCTCGGTTCTGAACTGTGAGCATACCCGACTCGAGGTAGGGAGGAATCGTTTATGGGTACATGGTGGACCCGGTGAGGTACCCCGGGGCAAGAAGCTCGTAGAGTTAGGTGATGATCCCGGCAGTGGGGTACTACCTACCGGTGATAGTTTGGACCCGGCGGCTAACCGGAGGATACCGGCCGGAGTCGTGAGATAGATATGAGGGACGATCAGAGAATGCGGCGCCTGAGATATGAGGATTTACGTGTCGATGCTGGACACGGGTTTCATGATGTTTCGAGTGTCGGTGTTGGACACTCAGGTTCCATGATGTTGCTGTGTCGTTGATGGACACATGTTGGTTGATTTCCTCATACATATAGGCACATGATTTCAAATGATTTGATTTTACATGTTGTCATTGGCATTGATTATATTGCTGTACACATATGCATATATGGACACCGTAGACACTATAGTATTACCTTCATGTTATAGTAGGACTTAGGGATCGTTGTTTATTCGATTTCTACCTGCTGATATTTTCTACTCACGAGTTGGAAATGCACCCCCGTTGTGCCACAGTTTTATTGCATGTTCAACCGTTTGGACCAGTAGCGGTATTGCTGGCACAAAGCTTTATTCAGAGTGTTTTGCTTTGGTAGGTGGGACACACATTGGATCGTGACCACTCTTGTACCTTTTATATTCTATTGTATCTAGATAAACTACATCAATCAGAAACTAGACTTTGTATATTGGTAGACTTAGACAGACTTGTTATTTGCGAGACTTAGAGCGACGGGTATATGTTCGCTTTTTTGAGGTTTTTGATGTCTTGCTTTATTTACTGTTCTTGCTGTGTTTGATCTTCACCGTTGTGCGTCGTTTATTTGCTTCTTATTGCGTGGCTGTGATTCCGCCAATTGGCGAAGAGCTAGCTCCCGTTTGGGGATGCCTATATATATTGCTTGAATGTGGTTTTTGGATCAAAATATACAAAGGAGGTGCTGCCAAAATATTTAAAGGACGAAAAATATTTTCAACTCTAGTATATAATCCATTGTATTTTTTATATAACATTATTTATGCATTTAAACAAAAAAAACTTGATTTCATTATATCTTTATTTCAAAACTGCACCTCCACTATTTTCCGCAAAAAGGTTTAGATTTCTGGGCTTCGGCTTACTTGAATTACGTTACGCCGTTAAGACGTTGCATGATTTAAGTGCCGGTCACATGCTAAATTCCGGTTCATGGCAAAATTGGTATCAGAGCGTTAGGTTTAACCTTGGTTTGAGTTTAGGCTTGACCTTACGGAACTTAGACTTGACTAAGGGGGGTTTTTGGGACCCGAGTTTTCTCCTTATAGGTTAACCTTGGTTGATAGAGTAGGTAGCTTGAGTAAAGTGACGTATTGTGTGTATATTCCGCGGCATACTTACGACATGCTGCTACGCTTAAGTGACCTTAGAATGTACATTACTTGAGATCCTTACTTCTATTCGTTTCTATGATCATACTCCCATTGATTCTATTCCTCTCTATGATCATATATCCATTTTGGACCTGTTGATTCCTTTCTTTTCTGTGATCTATCTTCATCGATACCTGCTTGAGGTTCCTGTCACCATAGTGTTCCCGCCAAAATTTTGGCTCAAAACTTGCTCCGTTATAAAATAATAACAATAAAATAAAAAAAATAAAGGGAAAAAATCCACATGCAAAGAATGTAACAAATGTCTCAGCGCCAAGAGTTAAAATACTCTGAGGCAGCGCCTCACGTGCAAAGCACGAGAGCGTCAAGCGCCAAAAGTCAAAGACTTTGAGGAAACGCCTCACGTTCAAACCACAAGAGCGCCAGCGCTAAAGGCTCTGAGGCAGTGCCTCATGTGCAAACCACGAGAGCGCTAGCGCTAAGTGCGCTGGCGCCAAGAGTCAAAGACTCTGAGACAGCGCCTCACGTGCAAAGCACGAGAGCGCTAGCGCTAGAACTAAACGTTCTCCACCCTTGGATCAAAGATCCAACGAAGATGATTAAAAATCATCAAATTACCAGAATAAAATTCTGTTGAGGAAATACTCCTCAAATCTTTCCAAACAGGAAAGATTGTGCTCTGTAAATCAGAGCACCGTTGGATCAAAGATCCAATGGTGATTAAAAATTATCAAGATACAGAATAAGTTCTGTATGGGAAAATATTTTCCCAATCTTGTTAAAAACAAGAAGATTGTCTTCTGTAAAACAGAAACCTAAGATCAAAGATCCAACGGTGGGAAACATTCCCAAATCAATCAGAGGAGAGATTTCCTTAACTGATTCAACATATCGGCCTTCACTATATAAAGGACCCAAGACTTCAAGTCTTACATAGAAGAACCCCCCTCCTAAACTTCAAGTTCTCAAAAAAAAGAAGAGCAAGCTCTGAGAAGAAGAATTTCTTCAAGATAAATAAAATAGAGAAATCAAAGTATCTCACCAAAATAAGAAGAACTTAGTACTTTTTCTAGATCATAGATCTATAAGACAGAAGTCTTTCATAAAAGAAAAAGAGATCGTAGCATCTCATCATAAAAAAGGGGGGAGAAGAACTTAGTTCTCTTTAGATCATAGATCTCAAAAGACAAAGTCTTTCACAAAAATAGAAGAGATCATAGAATCTCTTCATAAAAAGAAGAACTTAGTTCTTAGATCCATGAGACAAAGTCTCTCATAAAGAAAAACAAGATAGATCATAGATCTGTGAGAAAAAGTCTCTTATAAACGAGAATTTAATTCTCAGAGCACAAAACTGGTCTGCTAAAGAAGCGCCTTAGCGCTCCAAGTCTGGCGCTCAGCGCCAAGTGCACCACGTGCTCCTCACGTATGCGCTATTTCATAAGAAGCGCTTCAGCGCTCTAAGTCTGGCACTCAGCGCCAAGCACACCATGTGCTCCTCACGTGTGCGCTATTTCATAAGAAGCGCTTCAGCGCTCCAAGTCAGGCGCTCAGCGCCAAGCGCACCACGTGCTCCTCACGTGTGCGCTATTTCATAAGAAGCGCCTCAGTGCTTCAAATCTGGCGTTCAGCACCAAGCGCACCACGTGCTCCTCACATGTACGCTATTTCATAAGAAGCATTTCAGCGCTCTAAATCTGGCGTTCAGCGCCAAGCGCACCACGTGCTCCTTACGTGTGCACAATTTCATAAGAAACGCTTTAGTGCTCCAATTCTGGCGCTCAGCGCCAAGCGCACTACGTGCTCCTCACGTATGCGCTGAGGGAACACAAAGTGTTCTTCAAATAAAGCCCAGCGCCATAAAGAGTGTTCAACACTCAATAAAAGACAAAAAGAAAAAGGGTGTCAGAACCCAAATCAGTGCTCAGCACTGTTAAATAAAAAGGGACTGATCCCAAATAAATGTTCAACATTTTATTCAAAACTGAGTGGACTAAGCCCAAGTTGGCCACAAATCCTTAATTCAGATTAACTGAGCCCATGTGCTCACAATCTTTTAATTGATCTTGGTCCCAAACTTGACCATAGATCTCCCAACCAACATTAGTTCAAGAGTACATCTCTTCATACCTCTGATACATGTCGTTGTAATTCTTCAACGTCTTCAGAGAGATGGAGGGTCCCAGTAACCAAAAACTTTTGGCGCATCCTCAAATTGTGAAACCAAAATACCAGACTATGACGTCTTTAAACCTTACGGACTATGATGTCTTTAAACCCAATGGACCGTAACGTCCCTAAACTAAACCCTATGGACTATGACGTTCTTAAACTTTACGGACTATGAGGTCCTTAAACTCTACGGACTATGAGGTCCCTAAACTCATGGACTAAAATGTCCTTAAATTTTATGGACTATGAGGCCCTTAAACTCATAGACTATGATGTCCTTAAACTTTACAGACTATGATGTCTCTAAACTGTCATGGACTATGATATCCTTAAACCCAATAGACCGCAATGTCCCTAAACTAAAACAATAGAGTCCAAATGCTCTTTTGTTGGATCTAAACGATCCCAAACCCCCGTTGAGTAAATCTTAGTCGAAAATTAGACTAACGTATCCTTAACAAATGTTTAAGTTGATCTTAATCTCAATGAGATTAACGATCCTTAAACCCAAACCAAACCCAAATATAAGAAAATACGGATTTGGACTAATCCACGCCCTACGGGCGACAACACAAATTAGTCTCCGTATATAATCCACGGGCAACCAAAAATAAAACAAACACACACGACATGAAGTGAACATCTGGAGAAGGAGAAAGTGGTTACCGCGATGCAGTAGCGTAATTAACTGCAGGGGCTTACGCCTGCAGGGAAGAGCGTCCTCACAATCAAAAATCCCCTCACAGTGAGAGGGAATCTGACGAAGTCTGCTACAACGGCCGCATCCGTCTAAACCTTCGATACACGGTACCATAAATTAACTTGGCATCTTCGGAGAGGTGGACGGATAAAACCAAATAGCATCTGCCCCCAAAATTCAGGCCAGACGTCCCAACGTCCCGGTCACGTCTTTCGATGGAGAACAGATTCTGGCAAGCCCGGTGGAACCTTTTCCTCTTTCCACTCCACACTTCGTGTGTCGTGTTCGCAAACGAATCATGGTTTAATATGGTTGCCCCTGAATTCGAGGTACTAAGATTTTGTGTCTTGCTCCGTGCAGAAAAGAAGATGGCGTCAATGGCTTCCAACTGCAACAATTGCAACAACTCCCACTCCGTCCTCGCTGGAGGAGTGACCTACGGGCCTCAAGCGGCCTCCATTTTCGCGATGCCAGTGGGGCAGGTGACGCAAGCCACCACCGGGTTGTTCTTTGGGACCATGCTCCCACCAGTGAGCTTCAACGCCCCACTGCCGTCGCAAGAAGCTCCGAAGAAGTTGGTCTTTGATCGGCTTACAACCACCCCGGCCCCTCTCAACGGGTCGCCCAAATCTAGTACCTCAGTTTTCAACAGACTAGGTTAAAACTCCAACGGGCCTATGAAGAAGCCTGTAATACCCGAAGGAGTTATCCCAAAGCGGATAGCTATTCCAACTCCGACGGACAAAGTCGTCAAAGGGGCTTCTCCTGCAAAGGGATCAGTCTTCGCTAGACTGTCCGCTCCAACTCCCGCTTCGGGCGAAATCACTAAGGCTGCCTCCCCTGCCCAAAGGTCAGTCTTTTACAGATTGGACGTTTCTTCTCAGCGGACGTCAGTCTTCAATAGGCTAGCACCAACAACAACCCTTCACCAGAACAAGGGGCATGGGGAAGCCACCCCCGTAACTGAGCCAATACCATCTGCAAGACATGCTCGACGTCGCCACTGGCGCCGAGTGAGGAAAGCTGGGGGCAGTTCCCCTTCTGGATTGACTCCACCGGCTCCAGTGGTGGAAATTGATGCTGCTGTTCCAACTGGGAACAACTTTGAACCACATAAGAGGGTGCGCAAAATCTCTCCAACTGCTGTGTTGAAAAGATCTTCTCCACCTGTGGAGAACGCTACAAAGGCAAAGCTAGAGTAGCCCCCTCAGCGGCTGTCCTCCAAAATTCACAGGGTCTGGCGAAGGGTCCAAGACTCTGTGATTAACCAAGACTACTCCCGGCAAGAGAAGGACCACCTTGTCGTGCCATAGAAGGTGTCATCTACTTGGGTGCCCGCTGCAACGGTACCCTCAACTTCGACCGCCCACAAAAGAAGAAGGCCGGAGAAAATCGCCGTGTCCACGAAAAAGCTCAAAGGCACTGAACCCAAATGCCCCCAGTCTGGGGGCATGGTGGTGCACACCATTTACATGGCTTCCGGAAAAGAGAATAGCCGTATCTCCATGGGTCATCGACCACTTACACGGTCTATGACAATGGCTCAGGAGCAACAACAGCAAAAGCTCCAGAAGATGCTGACGAAGATGGCCGCACTCACTGGGCCAAAAGCAAGCCCGGAGACATCGTTGGAGCAGCGTCAGGAGCAAGAAACTGATGCCGAATTCCTCCAAAGAATGCTCGAGAGGAAAGACAAAGAGGCTGTGGAACAAGCGGCCAAAATAAAACAAATAGCGCTATTGTTCCAAGATATGGTTTGCATGATGATCCAGCCGGACCCTCCAGTCGAAGAGCCTCCAGTAATAATTGAAGGCGATAGAAGAGAGACATCAAACCCCCTTCCGGCCTCTTCAGCTGCAAAGGAGGAAACAATTTCGAAAGATGCGCTCGATGATTATATAGCTCAACAGATACAAGCTCATCAAGTGAACGAAGCTGCTGGCCAAGTCGTCAAAACTGGGCGACCATATCTAAGCTGGTACGATCAGATTAAGTACCCGCTAGGATACACGATTCCTAAGTTCTACGTATACAAGGGGACAGGCAATCCCCATCAACATGTCGCTCAGTTCAGGACTCTATGCGGCAACACTGGAGGTGACGATAAGCTACTGCTTCATCAATTCATCGGCAGCTTGGCGGAGACGACGTTCGAATGGTATTCAAGCTTCCCAACGACTCCGTCAAAACTTTTACTGAGATGGAATTGCTATTCACCCAGCGTTTCGCAAGCGCTAGCGAACGCACCCCAATCACGGCATTGATCAATGCCAGGGTGAAGCCAGGTGAAACATGGGTTCAGTATGCGATACGGTGGCAGAACCTATGGTCAAAGTGAGAACAGTGCATAGAAGAGGCTCCTGCCGTGGGCATGTTCGTGGGGACCCTTGACCCACAGGCAACCATTTCCCAATTCATGATGTTCTTCAAGCCGACCACTTTCCAGGCCCTAATCGACAAGCTGGCCCAAATGGATCAGATGGGACATAGATCATCCTCTTCGAAAACAGATTTTCGGAATGAAAAGGGGAAAGGGAAAGCGACCTTCATCGCCAATGCTCAACAACAACCGAGTGGCCTGAGACCGGTTATTCGCCAAAGCAACAAGCAGTGATCCCTCGATGAGAAGTTGAGACGTCCTTACTCATTCCCTCAGGATAAAACAAGGAGACTGTTCGAACTGGCGGTGCGCAACGGGCTCATCACTCTGCCAGAGCCGAGACACCCACCGCAACCGAGTGACGTCAACCATCCTTACTATTGTCCCTACCACAGAGCAGTGGGTCATCCAATCGAAGATTGCTACGTCTTCAAAAACTGGGTTGAAGACCAATATCAGCAAAGTAAATTCGCGTTGTCTAAAAACTGGAGGGTAAACCCACCACAACCGCACGCTTCTAAAAAGATGGATACTCCAGGGGCATCGTGCTCATTTATAGAAGAAGCTCCATGGGAGGTCGCTTTTTCAGCCAAAACAAAACGAATGCTGAAGGATCTCCAAACATGCCCAGCGATTAGGTAGAGTAGCCCGCTAGAACCCGAGATCATTGAGGGAATGCTGAAACCACGCCCGACGCCAAGAATTGGTAGCGATGGTCAAAACGCTCAGACCCAGCCGTCAAAGTCTTCGAAGAAGAAGAAGAAGAAGACTAAAAAGCCCGTGAAGCCTGATGACAAGCGCACGTACCTGCAAAAATATATTGACGCACTGGAGAAATACAACCAAAAGGCGCGAACCCTGGTCACACTCCGAGAATTTCTCAACAATATCCTTGAGAGTGGAAATAACGACAATGACGACGGAGATAACTCGTCAGAAGAATCTGAGGATGATGTGGCAAGTTGCCACATGATCTCTCATTCGTCACTAACTAACAAAGAAGCTCACTCGGCGTTAGAAGACAGCATAAAGGAGCTGGGGGCAGGATCGAAGCCAAAACCCTTAGAACCGTCTGACGAGATGATCGACCTGCTGCTGAACGAAGCTCGTCAGAAGAGCAAGGATGATCAAGAACGCGAAATGGCCATATTCGAAAAAGCCAGCCATCGACGTCAAGTGGAAGAAGTCGCGGTAGGGATGGATCACAAAACACCCCAACAAAACTAAATCACACCCTAAATGGGTGTATCCCACTTTATCGTTGTGTATCCCGTCACGTGACAAATACACGTGCATACAGGATGAACAAACGGACCGAGATGTCCTAAAACTAACTATGGACCGAGATGTCCTAAAACTAACAATGGACCGTAATGTCCTTAAACTAGCAACGGACCGAAACGTCGTTAAACTACTACGAACCGCGGCGTCCTTAGGGTAACGCGGAAAAAAAAAAGGTACGTCTATAAGCGAAATGGGCACGGATCAAAACCCGAAAGGGCTCCATGAGTAAAAACAGCAGGGCTGCCGGCGAGTTTGTGAAAACCCGAAAGGGCGCAATCTCGTTAAAAGACACTTGTAAGATCCTCTTGATCTTGTAAGGAGAAAATACCCGCGTGAGATCCTTACGACTCACAAGGGAGAAACACACTTAGGGATTCTCACGATTCCTAAGGAGAAAACACACTTACGAGATCCTCACGACTCGTAAGGAGAATTCCCCCTATGAGACCCTCACGGCTCATAGGATTTAAGATCTGAAGCTGTTCTTAAGCCATCATATTTCCCAGACTGCCCTATGAGTGGTTCAATGTTGACCCTTATATACAATCCACGGTTACAAAAAAACATCTCCCCCACCAAGTTCCCACCAATGGCGCGAAATTTCTCCGCTTGGTGAACAAACACTTGTAGGTCATCTCGACTTATAAGGAGAAAACACTCTTATAAGATCTTTACGACTTATAAGAGACCATACACATAAGAATCCTCATGATTCTTAAGGAGAAAGTGCACTTACGAGATCCTTATGACTCGTAAGGAGAAACATCTTTATGAGACCCTTACAGATCATGAAGTCAAAAGTCTTAGTCGACGGGATCTTAACCCTGTTTGCTAAGCCACCTTTGTTCGAACCGACAAAGGCAAATGATGATTCGCTTCTGGCAATGTCCCAGTGGTAGCGATGCTGATACCTAAATCGGTATCAGATCCCAGGTTCCATACTCGCAGCAAAAATTCAGCGAGCTATAAATGCATGTGAAATAGCCGAAATGATTGGGCAACTTGCAATAAAAAGCAGCGAGTAAAAAAATATACATATAGCCGAAATGATTGGGCACCGCGAAGAATAGCCGAAATGATTAGGCAATCGCGAACTTCGCGATATAAAAGATGAAATGATAGAGCATCGCGGAAGGAAATTAAAAAAATGAAAGAATGAAACTTTTTCCCTGCAGGTAAGTCCATACTGACCCATGTATACAATCCATGGGCATAAACGAAAAGGGAACCACATTTCCCGACAAGACTCTATCAAAAAGAAGTCAGGTCTCAACGACAACATCTGCATCCTAGAAAACCAACAACGGCTTTCCTTCTCATTCCAACAGGATACGGATGCGACATCACCAATCGGAGCCATGGCAAAGTCCTTAGTTCCAGATCCCAACGGCAACACCTACGGCCTAAAGATCACCACGATGTTTCTTCCCACTCCAATCGAATGCAGACGTAACGTCGACAACCGACCTCAGGGTCACAACGAAACGGAGCCATGGCAAAGTCCCTAGTTCCAGATCTCAACGGCAACATCTACAGCCTAAAAATCAGCAATGGCGTTCCTCCTCATCCCAGCAGGATACGGATGTGTCACCACCAATCGGAGCCACGGCAAAGTTCCTGGTTCTAAGACTCCACGGTTCACAGACAACCAGGAGTCAAACCCCGACACCGCAGAAAGAGGAGCAAGTCAACCCCGACACCGCAGAAAGCGGAGCAAGTCATCCAATGACCTCCCTGCTGAATCAATGCTCCATCTCGGAATCAAGTCAACTCACAAATATCTCGATTCAGGGAAATCAGCGTCCTTGACGAGAACCTCGATTCGCATCGACCCGCAAGGAAATCAGCGTCTTTGCAGGAATCTCTCGATTCGTCTCAATCCCAGGGAAATCAGTGTCCTTGGAAAAATATCTCGATTCAGGGAAATCAGCATCCTTGAAGAGAACCTCGATTCGTTTCGACCCGCAGGGAAATCAGTGTCTTTGCAGGAATCTCTCGATTCGTTTCAACCCCAGGGAAATCGGTGTCCTTGGCAAAATATCTCGATTCAGGGAAATCAGCATCCTTGATGAGAACCTCGATTCGCGTCGACCCGCAACGAAATCAGCGTCTTTGCAGGAATCTCTCGATTCGTCTCAACCCCAGGGAAATCAGTGTCCTTGGCTAAACATCTCGATTCAGGGAAACGGCGTCCTTTGAGAGAACCTTGATTCGCGTCGACCCGCAAGGAAATCAGTGTCTTTGCAGGAATCTCTCGATTTGTCTCAACCCTAGGGAAATCAGTAATCTTGGCTAAACATCTCGATTCAGGGAAATCGGCGTCCTTGACGAGAACCTCGATTCGTTTCGACCCGCAGGGAAATCAGTGTATTTGTAGGAATCTCTCGATTCGTTTCAACCCCAGGGAAATCAGTGTCTTTGGCAAAATATCTCGATTCAGGAAAATCAACATCCTTGACGAGAACCTCGATTCGCGTCGACCCGCAAGGAAATCAGCGTCTTTGCAGGAATCTCTCGATTCGTCTCAACCCCAGGGAAATCAGTGTCCTTGGTTAAACATCTCGGTTCAGGGAAATCAGCGTCCTTGGTGAGAACCTTGATTCACGTCGACCCGCAGGGAAATCAGTGTCTTTGCAGGAATCTCTCGAATCGTCTCAACCCCAGGGAAATCAGTGTCCTTGGCTAAATATCTCGATTCAGGGAAATCGGTGTCCTTGACGAGAACCTCTCGATTCGCGTCGACCCGCAAGGAAATCAGCATCTTTGCAGGAATCCCTCGATTCGTCTCAACCCTAGGGAAATCAGTGTCCTTGGCTAAACTATCTCGATTCAGGGAAATCAGTGTCCTTGACGAGAACCTCGATTCGTGTCGACCCGCAAGGAAATCAGCGTCTTTGCAGGAATCTCTCGATTCGTCTCAACCCCAAGGAAATCAGTGTCCTTGGCAAATTATCTCGATTCAGGAAAATCAGCGTCCTTGACAAGAACCTCTCGATCCGTTCTAACCCGCAGGGAAATTAGTGTCCCCGCGCATGAAAACAAAATTCTCTCATGAGGTCCTTATGACTCTCAAGAGAAAACACACTTAGGAGCCCTCACGATTCCTAAGAAGAAATTACACCTACGAGATCCTCTCGACTCGTAGGGAGAAAAGTCTTTATGAGACCCTCACGGCTCGTAAAGTTGAAAAGTCTTAGGTGGCAAATCCTAACCCTGTCTCCTAAGACATCATTGCCCTATAGGGAGGTCAAAACAGACTATCTACGGACCACACTCTCCGAAGTCGAACATCGACGAGGAGGGAAACAGCCACTTACAAGTCCTCTCGACTTGTAAGGGGAAAATTCTCTTGTGAGATCCTTACGACTCTCAAGAGAAAACGCACTTAGGAGTCCTCACGACCCCTAAGGAGAAAATACACCTGCGGGATCCTCTCGACTCGTAGGGAGAAAAGTCTTTATGAGACCCTCACGGCTCATAAAGTTGAAAAGTCTTAGGCAACAGACCTGAACCTGTTTCCTGAGCCATCGCTACCCTACAAAGGGTTCAAGATGAGCTGTTATTTACCATCTACGGGCTACATTTGCTAAAACCATATTAGCCAATGAAATAAAGAAGCTACTTACGGGTCCTCATGATTCGTAAGGAAAATACCCGAGTGAGATCCTTACTACTCACGGAGGTGATGAATACTTAGAAATCCTCATGATTTCTAAAGAAAATATGCACCTATGAGATCCTCTCGACTTGTAGGGAGAAATAACCTCCTTGAGACCCTTACGGCTCATGAAGACGAAAAAAGTCTTAGGCTACAAGGACCCTAAACTTGTCTCCTAAACCCTCAATTCTGTGGCCATGCATATCTTTGCACTACTTCACCCACGTACATACTTACGTGGGCAAAGTAGTGGGGGGGATTTGCTCCCGCCAAAATTTTGGCTCAAAACTTGCTCCCCTATAAAATAATAACAATAAAAAAAATAAAGTGAAAAACTCTACATGCAAAGAATGTAACAAATGTCTCAGCGCCAAGAGTTAAAACACTCTGTGGCAGCGCCTCACGTACAAAGCATGAGAGCGCCAAGCGCCAAGAGTCAAAGACTCTGAGGCAGCGCCTCACGTGCAAAGCACAAGAGCGTCAGCGCTAAAGGCTCTGAGGCAGCACCTCACATGCAAAGCATGAGAGCGCTAGCGCTAAGTGCGCTAGCGCCAAGAGTCAAAAACTCTGAGACAGCGCCTCACGTGCAAAGCACAAGAGCGCTAGCGCTAGAACTAAACGTTCTCCACCCTTGGATCAAAGATCCAATGAAGATGATTAAAAATCATCAAATTACCAGAATAAAATTCTGTGGAGGAAATACTCCTCAAATCTTTCCAAACCGGAAAAATTGTGCTCTGTAAATCAGAGCACCGTTGGATCAAAGATCCAATGGTGATTAAAAATCACCAAGATACAGAATAAGTTCTGTATGGGAAAATATTTTCCCAATCTTGTTAAAAACAAGAAGATTGTCTTCTGTAAAACAGAAGCCCTAGAATCAAAGATCCAACGGTGGGTAACATTCCCAAATCAATCAGAGGAGAGATTTCCTTAACTGATTCAACAGATCGACCTTCACTATATAAAGGACCCAAGACTTCAAGTCTTACACAGAAGAACCCCCCCCCCCATAAACTTCAAGTTCTCAGAAAAAAAGAAGAACAAGCTCTAAGAAGAAGAATTTCTTCAAGGAAAATAAAATAGAGAAATCAAAGCATCTCACCAAAATAAGAAGAACTTAGTTCTTTTTTCTAGATCATAGATCTATAAGACAGAAGTCTTTCATAAAAGAAAAAGAGATCGTAGCATCTCATCATAAAAGTGGGGGGAGAAGAACTTAGTTCTCTTTAGATCATAGATCTCTAAAGACAAACTCTTTCACAAAAACAGAAGAGATCATAGCATCTCTTCATAGAAAGAAGAACTTAGTTCTTAGATACATGAGACAAAGTCTCTCATAAAGAAAAACAAGAGAGATCATAGATCTGTGAGACAAAGTCTCTTATAAACGAGAATTTAATTCTCAGAGCACAGAACTGCTCAAAACTGCTAAAGAAGCGCTTTAGCGCTCCAAGTCTGGCGCTCAGCGCCAAGTGCACCACGTGCTCTTGTGCGCTATTTCATAAGAAGCGCTTCAGCGCTCCAAGTCTGGCACCCAGCGCCAAGCGCACCACGTGCTCCTCACGTGTGCGTTATTTCATAAGAAGCGCCTCAGCGCTCCAAGTCAGGCACTCAGCGCCAAGTGCACCACGTGCTCCTCACGTGTGCGCCGAGGGAACACAAAATGTTCTTCAAATAAAGCCCAGCGCCATAAACAGTGTTCAACACTCAATAAAAGACAAAAAGAAAAAGGGTGTCAGGACCCAAATCAATGCTCAGCATTGTTAAATAAAAAGGGACTGGGCCCAAATAAATATTCAACATTTTATTCAAAACTGAGTGGACTGAGCCCAACTTGGCCACAAATCCTTAATTCAGATTAACTGAGCCCATGTGCTCACAATCTTTTAATTGATCTTGGTCCTAAACTTGACCATAGATCTCCCAACCAACATTGGTTCAAGGGTACATCTCTTCATACCTCTGATACATGTCGTTGTAATTCTTCAACATCTTCAGAGAGATGGAGAGTCCCAGTAACCAAAAGCTTTTGGCGCATCCTCAACTTGTGAAACCAAAATACCAGACTATGACGTCTTTGAACCTTACGGACTATGATATCCTTAAACCCAATGGACCGTAACGTCCCTAAACTAAGCCCCACGGACTATGACGTCCTTAAACTTTACAGACTATGAGGTCATTAAACTCATGGACTATGATGTCCTTAAAGTTTACGGACTATGAGGTCCTTAAACTCATAGACTATGATGTCCTTAAACTTTACAGACTATGATATCTCTAAACTGCCATGGACTATGATGTCCTTAAACCCAATGGACCGCAATGTCCCTAAACTAAAACAATAGAGACTAAATGCTCTTTTGTTGGATCTAAACGATCCCTAACCCCCATTGAGTAAATCTTAGTCGAAAATTAGACTAACGTATTCTTAACAAACGTTTAAGTTGATCTTAATTTCAATGAGATTAACGATCCTTAAACCCAAACCAAACCCAAATATAAGAAAATACGGATTTGGACTAATCCACGCCCTACGGGCGACAATACAAATTAGTCTCCGTATACAATCCACAGGCAACCAAAAATAAAACAAACACACACGACATGAAGTGAACATCTGGATAAGGAGAAAGTGGTTACCGCGATGCGGTAGCGTAATTAACTACAGGGGCTTGCGCCTGCAGGGAAGAGCTCCCCACAATCAAAAACCTCTCACAATGAGGGGGAATCTGACAAAGTCTGCTACAACGGCCGCATCCGTTTAAACCTTCGATACACGGTGCCATAAATCAACTTGGCATTTTCGGAGAGGTGGACGGATAAAACCAAATAGCATCTGGCCCCAAAATTCAGGCCAGACGTCCCAACGTCCCGGTTGCGTCTTTCGGCGGAGAACACATGGTTTGGGCGCAGAGAGAGCTACTGCTAGAGATGCGATCAGAACGAGCTCGTCATGGACGAGGGCTGACCATGATGTTTTCTGGTGACATAGGGATGTATCGGTATATTGTTTGTATTGAGATCTCTCGTTTGAGGTGAGTGTTCAGATTTGCACCGGATGATCGGGTCAATGATAGAGGCTGCCAGATTGAGAGGACTGTTGATGTACAGCCTACCCCAGAGGTCGCGATGTTGTCTACCATGAAGACAGATGACCCAGCTGTTGCTGAGATTGATGGGATGTCGCCTCTAGAGTTTATAAGCTGAAACCGTAGGAGCTTTCAGTCAGATATGTGACAAAAGACCGCTAGTCCATCTTGAATAGAGTGACGGAGATGATTCGTCTAATTGGATGCCCGACGTAAGCTCAGTTAAGTTGGAGAATTCCAGTTTGAAGGATTTTACTCAGATCTAGAGTAAATCGATCAAGAGAGGATATTTTTAGTTGGACGCTCCGATGTGAGATTAGTAAGTTAACCAGCGTCAGATAGAAGGATCTCACCTAGATGCGTTGTGAGTTGATCGAGAACGGACGAATAAAGCGTATTCCTCCGATAATTTGGACAAGTTCCCGAAGACGTTATTGGCTATATATCTTTCACAGAGTGGTGAAGATACCCGAGTTCGTAGTTTCGAGTCCGTGTGAGAGACTCCGGATTGACTGTAGCCGAGAACGAATTGGAGTACTTAGCCCGCAAGTTATAACGTCGAAGTGGATGATAATGAAGACGGGTGAAACAATAGGTTCGTGCGAGATATTAACGAGCCGTGTTACTCCCCGTTGATACCAGAGGATCAATATGTATGCAGAGGCGTTGGATATGGCCAGATTCCAAAGGAAAGTCATGCTGAGGACGCAGCTGTCCGGATATGAGAAAAATGATTAAGTAAAGAGTGCCAACCTCCGTATAGTTCAGCATAGGTGAGATCGGAAGAGACCCTAAGTTGGTTCTTTCCAGGAAGCAGCAGCGATAAAGATTTGCACCCAGGATCAGTTATATCACGCTTAATCAGAGGGCCAGATGCTGCCGTCAGTAACGTGCTGCTTTACGAGTGGTCATATTAATTGGCCAAGAGATGATCAGAGGAGTGCCAGAGTGGAACTGTTCCATTATTATACCCAACCGGGCCGACGAGCAGAAAGTTGGCAGGATTGGTAATCCACAGAGAAGGCGAGGACCTAGAGACAGAGAACGTCAGACCGTGAGCAGGAGGCAAGTGGATGTTCTTGCTCTACCAGCTTTGGGTGCACCGGCATTTTTCGACATTGAAAGATATGTACCTCAATGTCAGTTATTGCGATTTGTATTTTGTGATCCGAGTATCACACTTTTATCGCTTGAATTTGAGTTTCGATGATTGAGTTTCATGATATTGTTTTCGTGCACCATGACTGTACCTACTGGATATTTACATTTTATGCACAGTTATTGCACTTGATTTATGTTTTATACACCGTTATATTGGTTTATGATTTGTGCATATCTATTGCACTTGATATCGATTTTGTGCCATGGCTGCACATATTTATGATTCTGTGGATTTCGATACTGTCGATTTAATTTCATGCATGATGTATGCACTTGACTTGATTTATGCACTCGGTATAACTCATGTAAGTCCACGTTGCCCACCCCGGTGCTTACGGGGAGGCGGAAACGGTATAAAAATTCGATTTTTACAACTCAAGGCAACATGGACTATATAAAGGAGGATCTTTGCTAAACATAAACTAACAACCAAGCTAAGAGATTTAGCTACTCGGTTAAAGGGTTATACCTAAGTCTTGAAGTCCTTCTCTTCTTGCTCCTTGGAGTGGGATGAACGGGTCGTCCTCGTCTCCTTCTCTTGCCGAAGAAAGATCCACCCGAGGGCCTCTACCTTTGGCTCCTACCTCAAACTAGAGGTAACTAAAGTGCTTGGTGTGCTAAACCTAGAACCTTAGGATGAGTAGAGAGTGATTTTGGTGTTTTATCTCAAAAGCTAAATGGTTCTCAACTCATGAGAGGGGAGAGCTTTGAGAGAGAGGAAGAGGATGAGAGAGAATGAGCATGAGAGAATGAGGATAATATCAAAACCTTCTCTTATATATGTGAATTATGATAATTAAATAATTAATCAAAGATAATTGTGATGGTTAACTTGAAATGACCATTATCATTTTACATTAATGAATTTTGCAAGAATCAAAGAGCATCTTTCATGTGAAATGATGATGGTCAATTTGTCAACATAGGTCAACAAGTCAACCATAGTCAAATGGTCAACAACCCTAACCATAACACAATTATAATTAATTAATATTAATAATCATATTTCACATATACATTAGGGTTAAGAAAAAAGACAACGGTCATCAACCCTAATGAAAGTCCTCTGCCTCTGCCTCAGTCAACTGTGCATACACACCCGTATCCGTGTTCCGAGGAACACGAATACAATGAGATAAAACCAATCCCAAAACATATACTAGGATCTGGCTTAAACCAAAGCCCGCTAGTATCAACTGTCCGGACATCAAACGTGCACAAGTGCGTGGATGTGAACGAACCCTGTCGCAAAACCATGCGACATCTACTCTGTTTTGCCTAAAGGCGAATAACCCTCTGTGTGGGACTCTAAAGACTCGACACTACGCTAGCAGTGGGTTTAACCACAGACCGCAAGCGGCACTAGCTGTACGTAACGGTCCCCAGGTAGATGCCGATAAGAAGACTGACGAGGTGAACCCATCTGAACTCCTACTGAGCCTGAATGTGACAATCTCGGTACAGTCCAGTCTGTTCGTCTGAGAATATCGCATGGCGGGCCTAGGGGGCGGTAAACGTCAGTCCCCTAATAGAGGTACAATTCGTGTCGGAGTGTAACCCAGAATACCCTAAGATAACACTGGAAATCTACCAGTATATCTCGCTTGCCCTGGCCAGGGACTTTGTGTAATGGCTCTCCTAGACACAGCACGATATCAACCCCCAATACCGGGAGAGACGAATCCTGTCTAACCGTCACTGCCTCCAAGTGCTTCGGGACTGCACCCAACTGCTACCTGTTTGCACGACTCCTTTGAGCCGTGGTAGGTAGCAATCTAAGAACAGTGGGAACACACTCGAGGCGAAGTGACAGTGTCAAGTCAACGGACTAAGCTGTACTCATGTCACCTGGGAACTAATAACTGACGATAGGTATAATACCAACCAACAGTTCCCGACGAGTCCTGTCCGGTGTACTCGTAACCTAACGAGCACCCGCATACTATCTCAAGTACGACGTACTGACGATTGTGGGACAGACCGTCTCCCAAGCTGGGATGAGAAGCGCATACGCTAGTCTACTCCGGAGTATCGATGCCCTGTATCGATAGTCCTACGACTAGGGACCTGCATAAGGATGTACTTGTGGATTACCCAGCCTCCACAAGGGTGACTGCCATCACAACGCTGGTAATCAAGCAAAGATCCTAAGGGCTCCACTAATGTGTAAAGGCGATATGCTATAAGAAACACATGCACACATTAAAGTAGAAACAAACCAAATAGCATACTACTATTTTGAGCAAGATTGTCTATACAACTGTGAATATCCCAAGCTTCCATCAAGTAATATACAAACTAGTATGATACAGTAATGGCCTCTAGGGCATATACACTAACAATCTCCCACTTGCACTAAGGCCATGTACTGGCGTATCGAAGACCTATCATCTCGATCAGCCGCTCGAACTGAGTCTGGGTTAAGGCCTTCGTGAATGGATCAGCAGTATTATCTTCCGTAGCAACTCTCCGAACCTCGATCTCCTGACGACCCACGATCTCCCTGATCAGGTGATACCGCCTCAAGATGTGTCTGGACTTCTGATGGGACCAGGGTTCCTTCGCTAAAACTATAGCCCCGTTGTTGTCGCAATACAGAGGTACTGGATCAACAATGGACGGAACCACCTGAAGTTCTGTCAGGAACTTCCTTATCCAGACGGCTTCTTTTGCGGCATCTGCAGCAGCGATATATTCCGCTTCCATTGTCGAGTCAGCAACGGTTTCCTGTTTGGAACTCTTCCAACACACCGCCCCTCCATTGAGGGTAAAGAAATAACCCGACATGGACTTGGAATCATCCTTGTCACTCTGGAAGCTGGAGTCAGCAAAGGCCTCAATCTGGAGGTCTTTTCCGCCATACACCATGAACATCTCCTTAGTCCATCTCAGGTACTTGAGAATGTTCTTTATCGCTATCCAGTGTTTTTCCCCAGGGTTTGACTGATACCGGCTTACCACACTCAGTGCATAAGCTATATCTGGTCTGGTACACAACATCGCATACATTATAGAGCCTACCGCAAAAGCGTAGGGTATAATAGACATGCGATCCCTTTCCAAATCAGTCTTGGGAGACATCTCTTTGGAGAGGGTGATCCCGTGACAAGCCGGTAGATTACCGCGCTTAGAATCTTCCATAGTGAATCTTTTCAGTATGGTGTCGATGTACCTGGACTGTGAAAGTCCTAATATCCTCTTGGATCTGTCACAATAGATCCGGATCCCCAGAATGTAAGAGGCATCATCCAGGTCTTTCATGGAGAACCTGTGTGACAAGAACCCTTTGACAGATTTTAGCATAGGAATGTCATTTCCTATTAAGAGAATGTCATCCACGTATAAAACGAGGAATACAACAGTTCTTGCTACAAATCTACTATAGATGCATGGTTCATCTGGATTTTTGATAAAGCCAAATTCTTTGACCGTCTCATCAAAACAGATGTTCCAACTCCGCGATGCCTGCTTTAGTTCATAGATGGACTTAAGCAACTTGCACACCTTTCCGCTGCTCCCACTCTGAATGAAACCCTCTGGCTGGTCCATATAGACACACTCCTCTAAATTTCCATTTAGAAAAGCGGTCTTTACGTCCATCTGCCAAATCTCATAATCGTGGAAGGCAGCAATAGCAAGAAGGATCCGAATGGATTTCAGCCTAGCCACTGGAGAAAAGGTTTCGTCATAGTCCAAACCAGGTCTTTGACGAAAACCCTTTGCAACAAGTCTAGCCTTATAGGTCTCAATCGGTCCATCTACACCAATCTTCCTTTTGAAGATCCACTTGCATCCTATGGGTTTTACCCCATCTGGAGCAACGTCCAATGTCCATACTTTGTTGGTATACATGGACTCCATTTCGGTCCGCATTGCATCCAGCCATTTTACCGAGTCAACGCTCTGAATGGCCTACTGGAAGCTAGTCGGCTCATCACTATCAATGATGCAATCCTCTCTATCCCCGTCTATGAGAAAACCGTAGTATCTCTCGGGCGGATGAGACTGCTTACTACTCCTGCGGAGCGGCGTAGGAATGTCCTGTTCTTTTGAGCCCTCTGGTTCTACTAAGCTTTCAGTAATAGTCTGTGGTTCTGGAATTTCTTCCAGTTCTATTGCGCTCCCACTTATTTCCTTTTCTAAGAACTGGTGTTCCAGAAAGTGGGCATTACGAGAAACAAAGACCTTTTGTTCCTCTGCGTAATAGAAAAGATACCCCCTGGAGTTCTTTGGGTATCCTACAAACTTGCACAGTACTGAGCGTGCCTCGAGTTTGTCCGCATGCTGCTTTTTGACAAAAGATGGACATCCCCAGATCTTCAGATATTGAAAATAGGGTTTCTTCCCACTCCATATCTCATATGGTGTGGTAGGCACAGTCTTAGTTGGAACTCGGTTCAAAAGGTATGCAGCTGATTCTAGTGCATATCCCCAGAATGATCGCGGTAACTCAGCGTTACTCATCATGGAACGTACCATATCCAATAGGGTCCGGTTCCGTCTCTCCGATACACCATTATGTTGCTGAGTGTATGGAGGAGTAAGCTGAGCGGGATTCCATTCTCTTTTAGGTAATCCAGGAACTCGGCACTCAAGTATTCACCACCTCGATCAGATCTCAGTGTCTTGATACTTTTGCCTGTTTGTTTTTCTACTTCATTCTTATATTCCTGGAATTTTCCAAAGGCTTCGGATTTATGTTTCATTAAGAAGACATATCCGTACCTTGAAAAGTCATCCGTAAAAGTAATGAAGTAAGAATAACCGCTTCGCGCATGCGTAGACATTGGACCGCACACGTCGCTGTGTACGAGTCCCAAGAGCTCGCTCGCTCTTACTCCGTATCCAGTGAACGGAGTCTTTGTCATCTTTCCTTTGTGACAGGATTGACAAGTTGCATATGATTGATATTCGAACGGATCCAAATATCCTTCTGTATGTAACTTCGTCAACCTTCTCTCATTGATGTGACCCAGTCTACAATGCCATAAGAAAACCTAATTTGTTTCTGGAGACTTTCTTTTGTGTGTATTCTGGACATTGAAAATATGTGGTTGGTTTAATACGTATATACCATTGCTTAATGTACCTGACCCAATCAGAACTTGATTAAGGTGAATGTTTACAATATTGCTTACAAATGCAAATTCATAACCTTCTTTAGATATTAAAGATACAGAAATTGTAGGGTTCCTAGGCACCCTAATGAGGTCTCGCAAGGCATCGAACATGCCAATTTCAGAAAATTCTAGGTGCCGAGAAACCCTAAACTACGGATCGTCGGCTAGATGTTTAGGCGAAAAGATAACTAGTTAACACTTAACTAATGAGAAAACGGAAATACAACCTTTGTAGATTCGGTCCTCCACCTCCACGGCTCCGAGATGAGGTCCTCTCCGCTGTCCAAATCAAATCCGGGCTCTAGCGTCGGCTTCGTCGGAGAATGGGCAAGCTAGGTCGTCGATGTCCATGCCGAAGATGATCTACGTCGAGGCATCGCTAGATCGAGCTCCACCTTCACCAAGTCTTGAAAACTTGTGAGGGAAACACACTCTACTACTTGGCAAGAGGTAGAGGATGAAGAAATAGGAAGTGGGTAGACTTTAGTTTTGGATTTCTCACTCATTTCATCAATCCACCATTGATGGAGGCAAGCTTTCTTCACTTGAAGAAATGAAGAAGAAGATGGTAAAATGTTATGATAAGTTAATTAGAAAATATAAAATAAAAGAATACTTATCATAATCTTTAACCATGGTAATGTGTAGAGAATCAATCATGGTTAAAGGAATGGTTAGGGTCAAGCTAGAGACAAAATGGTCACTTAGTCAAAAGATCAAGAAGCTTCAACTAGAATCCAAAATTAGCAACCATTTCATTTCATTTTCTTTTATTCATTTATCATAAATAAATGGATAATTAAATAAGATAAATGAATAACAAATAATAAACCCTAACCTATTCATTAACCAAGGTTTAATACTTTACACTTAACCAAAATGCATGTACCATCAAACATGATACAAGCTAGTGCACAAAATCATATCACATATATAATGCGCACATCCGAGTGAGAAAATCCATCTTAAAGTGAACCAATACTAGTTAATACAAAGTAATATATCAAATATATAATTATACATTAAATCATTAAATCAACACTTGATTTAACGATCCGGTCATATCGCATATAACCGACTAGTATCCTATGTATCGGCTTATCGAATCAACCTTTGATTCGATAACTAGGGTATATCGCATATAACCTAATCGATACATTCATCGCGAGAATGGAATACGGTATCACATACACGCATTATTCTCGGTCCCGCACATATCTCATATGCGCTCCTATTTCGTTTCGCTTGAGCCAGGAAACCTCTGTGTAGGACTCTAAAGACTCGTCAATACGCCGGCAGCAGGCGATGATCATATCAAACACCCACAAGCCGCAAGCGGTCTGCTAAACGTAACGGCCACCCGGGTATTGAGCGATCTGAAGATCGACGAGCAAGCCCGCTCACACTCCAGTGAATCCGACCAGTAACACTACCGTACAGTCCGGTCTGATCGTCTGATATGTCGCATATCTCGCCTAGGGGTGGTAAACGTCAGACCCCAATAGCTCGATAAGTCATGTCGATATGAGGTCTATAACTGTTCGAGAAACTACTGGTAACACTTACCAGTAAATCTCAGCAACCCTGGCCAGGGATTTCCTGTTATAGCCAATCGAACACAGCGCAACATCAACCCCCTATACCGGGAGAGACGAATCCCCTCCTATCGCTCATTGCCTCCATGTGACTCGGGACTGTACCCAAAAACCACCGTTTTGCACGCCCTCTTGGACGTGGTAAGATGGAAATCAAAGCACAGTGGGAACCACACAAGACTCTATGACGATCTCGGGTCAACAGACTACTCTGTACCAGTGTCACCAGAGAACTGCTATCTGACGTGAGGTATAATACCATCTGGGAGTTCTCGGCGAGTCCGTCCAGTGTACCCAGTCTCTACTGAGCACCCGTATATCATCTCCGATGTCAAACACCAATGGATATGGGATCATCCATCGCCCATCTGTATGGGTCGAGAAGGTACACGCTAGTCTACTCTGGTATATCGATGCCCAATCTCGATACACCCACGACTAGGGACTTTGAAGGATGTACTTATGGACTACCTGTCCCCACTAGTATGATCCGCATCATAGTCCAGGTAGTCAAGTACACATCCTAAGGGCTTTACCAACATGTAACAGAGAGACAATCAGTATACACGTTAAGGTAAAGTTCAACCAGATAGCATACTATCATGTCGAGCAAGAAAGTCCTCCCTATATATGTCCCAGCATCCACTACAATATACATCCTATGTACAGTAATGGCCTCTAGGGCATACATATAACTAACAATCTCCCACTTGCACTAGGGCCATCTGTAGCAGTGGTTGTAGTATCTCATACTCAACCATCCCATAAAAGTCTCTCTCTGGGAACAGGCCTTTGTGAGTGGATCCGCTGTGTTTGTCCTCTGAGTCTACTCTCCTAACCTCGATCTTCCTGGAGATCAACCATCTCCATGATCATGTGATACTGCCTTAGAATATGTCTGGATCACTGATGGGACCGGCGTACCTTGGCATAAGCCACAACTCCATTGTCACACAATGGGAGGAACATAGTTCATCTCATGAACCAATATACACCCAAACAGCCTCTTTGGTAGCATCTTAAGTAGCGATGTATCCAGCCTTTATCGTCTAATATGTCACGGTATCTAGCTTGGAACTCTTCCAACATACCGTCCCTTTACTGAGGGTAAAGACAATGCCTGCGACTGACATTCAGTCGTCTTTATCACCCTGGAACCCTTCCAGTGATTTTCCCTTGGATCGATTGATACCATCTCACTACTACTAGTGAGATACCTAACATCCATTTAGATCTATCTCATAGATCCAAAATCCAGGATTTAGTAGGTATCATTTTGATCCTATATGGAGAATCATTGTGATAAGCGGAGATTGACCGAGCGTAGCATAGGAAACTCTTTCCCTATCAAGAGTATGTGATCCACGTACTCTACGAGGATTTTCACCATACTCCCTACTACCTTTTTGTTTATACAAGGTTCATCTACCATTTTGATGATGTCAAACTCTTTGACTAACACATCAAAACAGACGTTCCAACTCCGCGATGCCTGCTTTATCCTATAAAGCATCTTGCACACGTTTCCGCTGCTCCCACTGTCTACGAAGCCCTCTGGCTGTGTACTTATAGACGCTCTCTTCCAAAACATCATTTTAGAAGAGCTGTCATGACACCCAACCACCAGATATCGTAGTCATGGTGTGTAGCCGTGGCAAGTAGGATCTGGATGGACTTAAGCATAGTCACTTGAAAAGGTTTCATCATAATCCACGCCTGGTCGATGACGAAAAGCTTTAACAAGTCTAGCTTTGAAAGTCTCAACTTTTCCATCTACACCAAGTAATCTTCTCAAGATATACTTGCTCCTGATGGGGATTTAACCCTTCAGATATAGCAACCAAAGTCCATACTTTGTCGGTGTATAAGGATTCCATCTCAGATCAATAAGCATCCAGCCATTCTTACAGAGTCTTACTCGTGATGGCTAGCTCGAAACTAGTTGGGTCATCATCTCATGATGCAATCCTCGCTCCCACTGTCATAGAGAAACCGAAGTATCTCTCAGGTGGGTGAGGAACCCTACTAGATCGGCGGAGAGGCTGAGGTTCGTTGCTATCTACTGAATCCTTTGGTTCTATCAAATCATCTACTGTAGTTTGTATAGCTGGAACATTTCCAGTTCTACATAACAGACCTTGCCTCGAGCTTGTCCGGATTTTGCTTTTAAACATAGGCCGGACAACCCCAAATCTTAACTAACTTAAAAAATGGGCTCTTCCTTTTCCATATCACATATGAAGTGGTAGGCAACTGATTTGATTGGAACCCTATTCAATAGGTATGCAACTTCATAAGTGCATAACTCCCAAAAGGAAAAAGGTAACTAAGTATTACTCATCATAGAGCACACCATATCAAATAGGGTGTATCTGCTCCGCCCCGATATACCATCGTGCTATGGTGTATACGGAGGAGTAATGCTGAGAGAGAATCTCATTCTCCTTTAGAATAGTCCAGTATTTCCGTGCTCAAGTATTCTCCTCCTTGATCTCATCATAGGACATAATACTTATACCCGTATTCTGGTTCTCTACTTCTCGCTTATATTCTGTGAATATCTCAAAAGGTTCGGACTTGTGTTTCAACAGGAACATAGGTCTGAATCTCGAAAGATCATCAGAGAATGTAATGAAGTATAAAGAACCAGTCCTGGCATGTGTAGACAGGAGACCTTACATACATCATCATGTATCAGTCCCAAGAGTTCATTAACTCTTTCTCTGTTTCCAGTAAACGGAGCTATGGTCATCTTATCTTTGTGACATGACTGGCGAGTTTCACAACATGTAAATTCAAACTGATTTAAATATGCATCTATATGTAACTCCAGCTAGTCGGGTCGCATTGATATGACCTAGTCTACAATGCCTCAAGAAGGATCCGTTCATTTCTGAACTCTTCCTCTTGTGTGTGATCCTTATACTAAGAACTGTGGTTTGATTTAGAACATCAATGCTTTTAGATAACGTGCCTGAACCGATCAACTTTTGATATAGGAAATGTTCAAAACATTATCCAACAATACAAAATTTTATCATTTCTTTACTAATAAAGAGACTGATATGATTTTGTATATCAGGTTCGGTATCTAATAACATTCGTTCAGAATCAATGTATTGGTAATACAGGGTGACAGTGACCAACAGACTTGGCTGCAACACTTGCCCCGTTTTCTGCCTCATGAAACTTATCACCCGTTCTCAGTTCTCTACCTTTCTGTAGCCCTATGTAACTGATTACATATCTGGGATCCTGATCTGGTATCACATACCCAGGACGTAAAGGATACTGAGAAACAGTTCTGTATAATGAACACACCCGAAGATGATGCATCAGCATGCACTCTCTTCGTTCGGGCGGCACGGGAATTCTGGTAATCCTCTATTTCCTGCTCTGTCTTATAACAATTATAAGTTGGAGCGGGACCAACGTTCCCCAGCTCAGTATAACAAGCGGGTTCGGTCAATAATCCGTTTTATTATCTTGATTAAGGCGTGATATGGTCGCTACCTGGAGAGAGAGAGAAGAAAACACTCAGCGTGCGCTCTGTCAAGAATAGATTGGTTAGTATTTTATCTAATCAGGATGGCTCCCACTGCTTTTCATCAAATCTTCCTTCAAACCCTAAAAGGAAAGACTAGCCGGGATTAATTACACACTACAAGTTCGCCAATCTTTCAGCCAGGCCAGTGTCGGTACTTTGAGGGAGGTCCCCCGTGCTTTCGCACGAACCTAATTAATGTAAACATCGTTTTCCCAGAGGCGTAACCCCGTTGACACCTTTCTAGACACCTACTTGATCGGCTAATTGTAATGTATAAAACTCTCTCAGGAGTAACACTTACTCGCAGCGGGTATCGGGATCCAACTATCTCATAGAAGGTATGCAATCTCATTGCAAATTTCAACACTTGAAATTCCCGATAATATTTTGCCCCGAACGATCTATGACCTTGACAAGGTCAACAAACCATAGACCGCAAGTCAAGTTCAACCCTTCATTTCTTGATTGAATCAAACCCACCCGCACGACCCTTGACAAGGTCAACAAGGCCGCACGACTACCCTAACCCAATCTGCATCATATGCATAAGCAGATAAATACTGGTTAGCTACCGCACACTGCGCCTTGACAAGGTCAACAAACGCAGCACGAATACTAAACAGGATTTATCTGAAATGACGGAGGGCTACGACAGGTTTTTCTGAAAACCTATTGCGTAATGAACTTGATATCGTTGTAGGATCGAATGAATTTTGAAATGGAGTGCTTTTGAGGCTTTTCTAGTTTTGCTAAAGGAGTCACTCCCGGTGAAGGGATCGTCGGTCCTTTCCTCGTGGAATGAGGTGCGGGATATATCATATATATCACTGTGCAAAGCAAAAACACTTAAAAGCAATCAAAAGACAAACCGAGTGTGTAGCATCTGCCAGTTATTGCTAAAGGAGTCACTCCCGGTGAAGGGATCTCGGTCATTTCCTCATCGAATAAGGTGCAGGATATATCACATATACCGCTATGCAATGCAAGAACTGTAGCTACCTGTTTTATTTTGAAATTCAATTCTACAACATCTTAGGTTTCTTTTATTTCATTAATCACATTAATGAAGTCCCATCATTTAAGTACCTAATCATCACAGATAAATACGACGTACACTTATGCCATCCGCATTCGCCTCGATGTCCCCTCGTGCACCGTTAGGTTAGGTAACTAACGGCAGAGCAGGGAAGGGCTAGCACGGGTGTAAAACATAAGTAACGTCTATATAATATATCATATATACTATATGCTGTATCTATCATAGAACATCACATGATCACATCACAGATATCGCAGCAGAAGAAACATATGAAATATTGGATATACTAGGACGTCCGTGTTTTCAATACGAGCCAGTATAAAACACGGATTCCACGGTCGCGATGAATAGCCAAACCCACACCCCTAGACCCCTACGAGAGCGGCAAGCAACCCTACCAATTCTAGAGTAAGGAGACCCGGACTCAACTCCTCGAGTTGGTCTCCCACTAGACTCCAGAACCCGGTTACTTATGCTCCCCTCCTTGGGTCTATCCTAGTGCGGAAAAGTAAATAATATACAACGGGTGACAACTTCCGCAACCTGGAAGTGCCCCAATAAAAGAATATTACATACAAGTTTTTACATGAATGAAAATGAAAAACACTCATCTCACATAAAAACCCCCGGCTATTCAAACACGACAATCCAATATAACATATCCAGCAACACATAACATCACATGTCATCAACGTAAGTAAATATGTCCATCCCAATTGTCGTTGACATATAGCAACGAAACCGGCGATATCACATATTACACTTACGGTCACAGAAAAGAAAGTGTAAAACTACAACAGTAGGAATCCGCAACCTGCATAGACATCGCATGCCTAATCAAATGAATTACTTAGACATCGCATGCCTAACAATTATAAACCCCGCATTTTAGTCTCATTATCGAAAACTCTTTTCAATATCAAGTCGGGCAATTCAACAAGATTCCCGACAACCTGATCGAATGCTCGTCGCAAACTTTAGTAGGCGGCCGCACCCCCGATGCCGTCGACGAAGTGCACCAAGGCGGAACACCGCTGCCGCGAGCACCCGAACGGATGCTTTCGGCGACGGGGTTCTCCTACAGTCACTTGGTCGGGGCAATGGAGCGAGTCTGTCTATTAAGTTTACCCGGCGAGTATCCGCGTACGCTACGTGATCGCGACGGACTTTTGATCACATCAAAATTCCGTGGTAACCGATCAAGTGAGACTAAACTGCTACGTTTATAACATTCATTCAGTTATCTCATAACTTCTTGTGAATTCTAATTATTGTATCCCATTCCGGATAAATAGAAAATGTCAAACTTTCCGATCGAACAATCGAACACCCAAGTTTTCCCGATACAGATCAACACATGAAACAAGTCTAAAAACATTCAGTTCGTGCCTCAGTACCAACGGTCCAGCCGTAGAAGGGTCAAGCCAACGCCTCACATGTGGCACGCCGTACTGCCCCAAACCCGAAGGTTCAAAGGGTAGTTCAAGACGGTCACATAATCGAGTTAAGGTTTGTTGTCTTCTAGAGTGACCATCGTGTTACTTGCACTACTTAGAACGTGATTAAACTACAGAAATATCCAACACATGGAAATTTCCCGACAGGGGAAAAATTGGGTATTTATATCCGGTCGAACTTTTTAACATATTCAAAAAAATTATCCGGAACGACACATAGACAAAGTTTGAAAATCCGATCGAATGTATGAACTCCCAATACAACCCAAAATACTCAACTCTTGATTTCAGATTAAAAATTCCCAGGAAAACCAGCACTGAAAAATAGGAGTTACTGTGCAAAATTCAATGGCAGATAAGACAAAAGGGCCGCGGAAGGGCCGCATTAGCATGCTAATGCCGCGGTTCCGCCGCACTTTAGAAAGATCATTAGGTAATTTTTGCATCGTAATTCTTATATTTACCTGCTGATTTTTCTGCATATTTTTAATTTGCAAAAATCCACATTTTACAAAAATGTCCAGAGAGCATTTTAAAGTCGGGGTTTCGGGTCGATCGGACTTCTAACTCCGTCTATGCATCGCCTAAGGCTCTAGCTAGGCTCTGATACCACTGTAGGGTTCCTAGGCACCCTAATGAGGTCTCGCAACGCATCGAACATGTCAATTTCAAAAAATTCTAGGTGCCGAGAAACCCTAAACTACGGATCGTCAGCTAGATGTTTAGGCGAAAAGATAACTAGTTAACACTTAACTAATGAGAAAACGGAAATACAACCTTTGTAGATGCGGTCCTCCACCTCCACGGCTCCGAGATGAGGTCCTCTCCGCTGTCCAAATCAAATCCGGGCTCTAGCGTCGGCTTCGTCGGAGAATGGGCAAGCTAGGTCGTCGATGTCCATGCCGAAGATGATCTACGTCGAGGCATCGCTAGATCGAGCTCCACCTTCACCAAGTCTTGAAAACTTGTGAGGGAAACACACTCTACTACTTGGCAAGAGGTAGAGGATGAAGAAATAGGAAGTGGGTAGACTTTAGTTTTGGATTTCTCACTCATTTCATCAATCCACCATTGATGGAGGCAAGCTTTCTTCACTTGAAGAAATGAAGAAGAAGATGGTAAAATGTTATGATAAGTTAATTAGAAAATATAAAATAAAAGAATACTTATCATAATCTTTAACCATGGTAATGTGTAGAGAATCAATCATGGTTAAAGGAATGGTTAGGGTCAAGCTAGAGACAAAATGGTCACTTAGTCAAAAGATCAAGAAGCTTCAACTAGAATCCAAAATTAGCAACCATTTCATTTCATTTTCTTTTATTCATTTATCATAAATAAATGGATAATTAAATAAGATAAATGAATAACAAATAATAAACCCTAACCTATTCATTAACCAAGGTTTAATACTTTACACTTAACCAAAAAGCATGTATCATCAAACATGATACAAGCTAGTGCACAAAATCATATCACATATATAATGCGCACATCCGAGTGAGAAAATCCATCTTAAAGTGAACCAATACTAGTTAATGCAAAGTAATATATCAAATATATAATTATACATTAAATCATTAAATCAACACTTGATTTAACGATCCGGTCATATCGCATATAACCGACTAGTATCCTATGTATCGGCTTATCGAATCAACCTTTGATTCGATAACTAGGGTATATCGCATATAACCTAATCGATACATTCATCGCGAGAATGGAATACGGTATCACATACACGCATTATTCTCGGTCCCGCACATATCTCATATGCGCTCCTATTTCGTTTCGCTTGAGCCAGGAAACCTCTGTGTAGGACTCTAAAGACTCATCAATACGCCGGCAGCAGGCGATGATCATATCAAACACCCACAAGCCGCAAGCGGTCTGCTAAACGTAACGGCCACCCGGGTATTGAGCGATCTGAAGATCGACGAGCAAGCCCGCTCACACTCCAGTGAATCCGACCAGTAACACTACCGTACAGTCCGGTCTGATCGTCTGATATGTCGCATATCTCGCCTAGGGGTGGTAAACGTCAGACCCCAATAGCTCGATAAGTCGTGTCGATATGAGGTCTATAACTGTTCGAGAAACTACTGGTAACACTTACCAGTAAATCTCAGCAACCCTGGCCAGGGATTTCCTGTTATAGCCAATCGAACACAGCGCAACATCAACCCCCTATACCGGGAGAGACGAATCCCCTCCTATCGCTCATTGCCTCTATGTGACTCGGGACTGTACCCAAAAACCACCGTTTTGCACGCCCTCTTGGACGTGGTAAGATGGAAATCAAAGCACAGTGGGAACCACACAATACTCTATGACGATCTTGGGTCAACAGACTACTCTGTACCAGTGTCACCAGAGAACTGCCATCTGACGTGAGGTATAATACCATTTGGGAGTTCTCGGCGAGTCCGTCCAGTGTACCCAGTCTCTACTGAGCACCCGTATATCATCTCCGATGTCAAACACCAATGGATATGGGATCATCCATCGCCCATCTGTATGGGTCGAGAAGGTACACGCTAGTCTACTCTGGTATATCGATGCCCAATCTCGATACACCCACGACTAGGGACTTTGAAGGATGTACTTATGGACTACCTGTCCCCACTAGTATGATCCGCATCATAGTCCAGGTAGTCAAGTACACATCCTAAGGGCTTTACCAACATGTAACAGAGAGACAATCAGTATACACGTTAAGGTAAAGTTCAACCAGATAGCATACTATCATGTCGAGCAAGAAAGTCCTCCCTATATATGTCCCAGCATCCACTACAATATACATCCTATGTACAGTAATGGCCTCTAGGGCATACATATAACTAACAGAAATGATATTACAAGTTGCATTGGGTACAAAATAACAATTACGTAAAACCAAAACATGTCCATCTGAAATTCCCAGGTGATAGTCCTCCACGGCCTCAGCATCTATGCTAGCTCCGTTTGCAACTCTGAGGGTCATATCACCTGCCTTCAAAACCCTACGCTTTCTCAGTGCCTGCAAAGAATTACAGATATGAGATCCTGATCCGGTATCCAATACCCAGGAAGTAGAGTTTATTGATAGACAGTTTTCAATAACATACACACCTGAAGCTGAAGCCGCAACTTGCTTCAGATCCTGGTTTCTGGCCTTCCAAGCCCTGCAATCTTTCTTCCAGTGTCCACTCTTGTGACAGTAAAAGCACTCTTCCTTCCCCACAAGCTTTCCCGCTACCTTTGTTGCCTTTGCCTTTGCCTTCGTATCCACTTTACTAACACCGTCCTTTGGTTTGGTGGGGGTTTTCTTCTTCTTTCCCTTGGCTTTCGTCTTGGACCTAGAAGAGGAAGATCCTCCTACAAACAAAGTGGATGTTTCCCTACCTTTCTGTAGGGTGCCCTCTGCACTCCTCAGCATGTTGAGGAGTTCTGAAAGTTCAACCTCTTTTTCTTGCATGTTGAAGTTCAGGATAAACTGGGCGTAAGTGGAAGGAAGGGATTGGAGAATCAAGTTCGTGTAGAGCTCGTTCTCTAACGTGGTCCCAAGGTCCGCGAGCTCTTCTATATAGCCAATCATCTTAAGCACGTGTTCCGCTACCGATGATCCGACGGCCAATCTCGCCGAAAACAGCTTTTTCGAGACTTCGTATCTGGCGATACGGGATTGCTCTCCATACAGATCTTTTGTGTGGAGAAATATGGATTCGAGGTCCATATTCTCGTGCCTCCTCTGATGTTCATTGTCCATAGAGGCAAACACGAGGCACTTGGCCTTCGCGCAGTCGATTTCCCAGGTCTTACGGATTTCCCTATCCGCGACGCTGGTTTTGGGACCTAGGATAGGGGGAGCTTTGGTGGTAAGGAGATACCCCAACTTGTCATAAGTGATTGCCATTTTGACATTCCTGAGCCAATCTTTGTAGTTTGGCCTTGTCAGTATGTTTTTATCTAGTAGTAACATAAGTCCAGTCATGATGTTTGGTCGCTGCAATTAGGAGAGAGAGAAGAAACACTTTAGCATGATGCTCTTGCAAGTTTAGAGTGGTTTTTAATTTGTCTAAACAGGATGGCTCCCACTGTCTCTCGAATCCCTCCTCAAACCAAAAAGGAAGAATTAGTCGGGATCAATCTCACCGTACAATACTTGCTTAACCGTTCAGCCAGGCCAGTGTTGGTACTTCGAGGGAGGTTTTCCAACGCTTTCGCGAAGTTCCTTAATTAAATAACCTCTTTTCCCTGTGGGCATAGCCCCGCTAACACCTTTCTAGACACCTACTTGGTTTATAGCATTGATCGTTAAGTGAGAAAGTTCCGGAGGAGTAGCATATACTCACAGTAGGATCGGGATCCAAATATCATCGTATGACAAAACTGAAGGAATCCTACCAGAATCATCACACTCCAAATGGTATGCAGCGCTAGCAAATTTCAGTTTCTTTTGAAACTCCCGATGTGGATTTTTTCCCCATGCTCTTATGACCTTGGCGTGAGGTCAAAATGTCATAAGTCACATGTCAAGTTCTACCCATCATTATCCAGGTTAATTTGAACCCACCCGTACCTACCCTTGACGTAGGCCAAAATGGCAGTACGACTGTCTCAAAGCAACGCATTCTATCTATGCAACAGATAAATATCCGGTAGCTACCAATCACTATGCCTTGGCGTGAGGTCAAAATACATAGCTTGAATACTACTGAATATTTAACTGAAATGATGGAGGGCTACGGATGGTTTTGGCGAAACCGTGAACATAGTGAACTTGATATAATCGATGGAACGAGATAGCTTTTAAAAGGAGTGGTTCAAGCTCCGCAATTAAAAGTTGGTTTTTGAAAAGAACCGAGTGGTTTTGAAAGTGTTCCAACGACTTTTACTTGGTTTATTTTCTTGCATTAATTTTAATGCGTCCCGTCAATTAATCCTACCATTGCAGAAAACAACAAAAATATGACGTACGCTTATGCCATCCGCATTCGCCACGGGGTCCCGTCATCACCCGTTAGGTTACTTAACTAACGACAGAGCGGGGGCTGGACTAGCGCGGATGCAAAACATAAGCAACGCCTAAATAGATATCATATATAGATATATACATTCGTCACATGCAATGATAGCCATTCCAGATCACAGATGAACACACTGGATATACTAGGAATCCGCATTCCGTACGAGCCTGTAACGAAGAGCGGATTACACGGTCGCGATGAATAGCCAAACCACACCCTAGACCCCTACGGGTGCGGCAAACTACCCGCCAAATACCCGAAGCGAAGCAACCTCCCTCAACACCGTGAGTAGGCCACTCGGCACTTCGAGGTACCCGGTAGTTTTTGCACCCCACCTTGGGTCTATCCTAGGAGCAAAAAAAGTAAAAGAAATTATACAATGACGGCTACAACCCCATCCCGGTTGTGCGGCCATATAAATAATATTACATCAATTTACATATTACATGAATTGAAAGATAAAGAAAACTCTCATCTCACAACCCCCCGGCTATTCATCCGTGACAATCCAACGAATTCATATACACAAACCATCAACATTACAGATCACAGATATGTACAACCCCCACTAATCGACGTATAGCGATTAGTAGACGTTTAATACATATATCACATCACAGATATAACCCATTAGCCAAAGTCTAGAGAAGTTCGATCAAAATACGAATTTGTAACCACCCGAAAAACAAATTTGTTCTGTGGAAAATCTGGGCAGAAACAAACCATCCTAAAAATCCCAAAACATCAATATAAGAACACTGCAGGAGAAACGACCCACGGCCGAGTCAACTCGGCCGTGGATCCGCGGCAAGAGCATGCTCTTGCCGCGTTTCCGCGGTGAGTTGGTCGACTCGCTGGATCGTTTTTCTTGGGTGTTCTTTAAAAACCCTGAGCCGATTTTTAGTGTATGATTTATTATTTTTAAAGCAGGCTTAAAAATCGGTAGAAAGCTAGGTTTTTGAAAAGTGTTTTGCGATTTTTTTTCGATCGAAGTTCTAGATACTTTGCTAACTTGCTAGTTTGTGTTTAACTAGGCTCTGATACCACTGTAAGTCCACGTTGCCCACCCCGGTGCTTACGGGGAGGCGAAAACGGTATAAAAATTCGATTTTTACAACTCAAGGCAACATGGACTATATAAAGGAGGATCTTTGCTAAACATAAACTAACAACCAAGCTAAGAGATTTAGCTACTCGGTTAAAAGGTTATACCTAAGTCTTGAAGTCCTTCTCTTCTTGCTCCTTAGAGTGGGATGAACGGGTCGTCCCCGTCGCCTTTTCTTGCCGAAGAAAGATCCACCCGAGAGCCTCTACCTTTGGCTCCTACCTCAAACTAGAGGTAACTAAAGTGCTTGGTATGCTAAACCTAGAACCTTAGGATGAGTAGAGAGTGATTTTTGTGTTTTATCTCAAAAGCTAAATGGTTCTCAACTCATGAGAAGGGAGAGCTTTGAGAGAGAGGAAGAGGATGAGAGAGAATGAGTATGAGAGAATGAGGATAATATCAAAACCTTCTCTCATATATGTGAATTATGATAATTAAATAATTAATCAAAGATAATTATGATGGTTAAATTGAAATGACTATTATCATTTCACATTAATGAATTTTGCAAGAATCAAAGAGCATCTTTCATGTGAAACGATGATGGTCAATTTGTCCACATAGGTCAACAAGTCAACCATAGTCAAATGGTCAACAACCCTAACCATAACACAATTATAATTAATTAATATTAATAATCATATTTCACATATACATTAGGGTTAAGAAAAAAGACAACGGTCATCAACCCTAATGAAAGTCCTCTGCCTCTGCCTCAGTCAACTGTGCATACACACCCGTATCCGTGTTCCGAGGAACACGAATACAATGAGATAAAACCAATCCCAAAACATATACTAGGATCTGGCTTAAACCAAAGCCCGCTAGTATCAACTGTCCGGACATCAAACATGTACAAGTGTGCGGATGTGAACGAACCCTGTCGCAAAACCATGCGACCTCTACTCTGTTTTGCCTAAAGGAGAATAATCCTCTGTGTGGGACTCTAAAGACTCGACACTATGCTAGCAGTGGGTTTAACCACAGACCGCAAGCGGCACTAGCTGTACGTAACGGTCCCCAGGTAGATGCCGATAAGAAGACTGACGAGGTGAACCCATCTGAACTCCTACTGAGCCTGAATGTGACAATCTCCGTACAGTCCGTTCTGTTCGTCTGAGAATATCGCATGGCGGGCCTAGGGGGGCGGTAAACGTCAGTCCCCTAATAGCGGTACAAGTCGTGTCGGAGTGTAGCCCAGAACACCCTGAGATAACACTGGAAACCTACCAGTATATCTCGCTTGCCCTGGCCAGGGACTTTGTGTAATGGCTCCCCTAGACATAGCGCGATATCAACCCCCAATATCGGGAGAGACGAATCCTGTCTAACCGTCACTGCCTCCAAGTGCTTCGGGACTGCACCCAACTGCTACCTGTTTGCACGACTCCTTTGAGCCGTGGTAGGGTAGCAATCTAAGAACAGTGGGAATACACTCGAGGCGAAGTGACAGTGTCAAGTCAACGGACTAAGCTGTACTCATGTCATCTGGGAACTGATAACTGATGATAGGTATAATACCAACCAACAGTTCCCGATGAGTCCTGTCCGGTGTACTCGTAACCTAACGAGCACCCGCATACTATCTCAAGTACGACGTACTGACGGCTGTAGGACAGACCGTCTCCCAAGCTGGGATGAGAAGCGCATACGCTAGTCTACTCCGGAGTATCGATGCCCTGTCTCGATAGTCCTACGACTAGGGACCTGCATAAGGATGTGCTTGTGGATTACCCAGCCCCCACAAGTGTGACTTCCATCACAACGCTGGTAATCAACCAAAGATCCTAAGGGCTCCACTAATGTGTAAAGCCGATATGCTATAAGAAACACATGCACACATTAAAGTAGAAACAAACCAAGTAGCATACTACTATTTTGAGCAAGATTGTCTATACAACTGTGAATATCCCATGCTTCCATCAAGTAATATACAAACTAGTATGATACAGTAATGGCCTCTAGGGCATATAAACTAACAACTCGCATGTGCTTGCAATGCATTGATACGTGTTTTGTGCACACAGTTACACACGTTTATGATTTTATACACCTTGGCTTTCTCGGTATTGTTTTTGTGCGTTTTTGGTACATTGACGAGTAGTCGGGCACCTAGCACACCTGATATTTGTTTTCGTGCATTTGTTGTACCAGATTTATATATTCATGCATTTGTTGCACCAGATTTATATTTGTAGGGTTCCTAGGCACTCTAATGAAGTCTCACAAGGCATCAATCATGCCAATTTCAAAAATTATGGGTGCCGAGAAACCCTAATACGGATCGTCGGCTAGATTTCTAGGCGAAATGGTAAACTAGTTAACTACTTAACTAAAAGTTAGATGCTACAACCTTTGTAGATCCGGATATCAACTTTCTTAGCTCCACGTAGTCATCCTCTCGCTGTCCTTTTCGAATCCTAGACTCATTCGTCGGCTTCATCGGGAAAACGAGCGGAATAGGTCGTCGGCTTCGTGTCAAAGACGATCTACGTCGAGGTTGCACAAGCTCAAGCTCCGACTTCACAAAGTTGTGAAACTTGTGGAGAAAACACCCAAAACAACTTGGCAAGAGGTAGAGGGTGAAGAAATAGGAGGTGGGTTCACTTTAGAATTGGATTTCTCTCACTAGAACTCAAGTTGCCATTGATGGCATCAAGGTTTCTTTCTTGAAGATGAAGATGAAGAAGAAGAAAGAATATGATAAGTATTGTGAAAAAAGAATAATAAAATCAACACTTATCATCTTCTAACCTAGGTTAAGTGTAGAGAATAAACCATGATCAAATGAGAATGGTTAGGGTTAAGGATGATGACAAAATAGTCACTTTAGTCAAAGCTTCATGAAGCTTCATCAAGCTTCATGAAAGAAACCATTTTGTTATCATATATATTTATTTATCAAAAAGAATAGATAAATAAATAAGTAAATAAATAAAAACCCTAACTATTATCATAACCATGGTTTAAGTCTTAACACAACACCAAACTACATGTATCATCAAACATGACACAAAGTAGTGCACAAAAGTATATCATATATACTTCTTGCACATCGAGTGAGAAAATCCATATAAAGTGAACCAATACTAGCTAATGCAAAGTAATATATCAAATATATAATTATACATTAAATCATTAAATCAACATTTGATTCAATGATCCGGTCATGTCGCACATAACCGACTAGTAACCAATGTATCGACTTATCGAATCAATGATTCGATAACTAGGTCATATCGAATATAACAAATCGAAACATTTATCGCGAGAATGAAATGCGGTATCACATACACGCATTATTCTCGGTCCCGCACATATCTCATATGCGCTCCTATTTCGTTTCGCTTGAGCCAGGAAACCTCTGTGTAGTACTCTAAAGACTCGTCAATACGCCGGTAGCAGATGATGATCATATCAAGCACCCACAAGCCGCAAGCGGTCTGCTAAACGTAACGGCCATCCGGGTATTGAGCGATCAGAAGATCGACGAGCTAGCCACTCACACTCCTGTGAATCCAACCAGTAACACTTACCGTACAGTCCAGTCTGTTCGTCTGATACGTCGCATATCAAGTCTAGGGGTAGTAAACGTCAGACCCCAATAACCGATAAGTCGTGCCGATGTGAGGCTCATAACGGGTCAAGAAACTACTGGTAACACTTACCAGCAAATCTCTGATCAGCCCTGGCCAGGGACTTCCCTGTTACGGCCAATCGAGCACAGCGCAACATCAACCCCCAATACCGGGAGAGACGAAACCCCTCCTATCGCTCATTGCCTCCATGTGACTCGGGACTGTACCCAAAGACCACCGTTTTGCACGCCCTCATGGACGTGGTAAGGTGGAGATCAAAGCACAGTGGGAATCACACAAGACTCTATGACGATCTCGGGTCTACAGACTAACCTGTACAAGTGTCACCTGAGAACTGCCATCTGACGTGAGGTATAATACCATCTGGGAGTTCTCGGCGAGTCCGTCCAGTGTACCCAGTCTCCACTGAGCACCCGTATACCCTCTCTGATGTCAAACACCAATGGATATGGGATCATCCATCGCCTATCTCATGGGTCGAGAAGCATATACGCTAGTCTACTCTGGTATATCGATGCCCCGTCTCGATACACCCACGACTAGGGACCTTGAAGGATGTACTTATGGACTACCATGTCCCCACTAGTATGATCTGCATCATAGTCCAGGTAGTCAAGTACACATCCTAAGGGCTTTACCAACATGTAACTATAAGACAGTTTAAAGAGACAAGTGTACATGTTAAGATAAAGAGTAACCAGATAGCATACTATCATATCGAGCAAGAAAGTCATCTCTATATATGTCCAAGCATCCAATATAATATACATCATCTGTACAATACTGGCCTCTAAGGCATACATATAACTAACAATCTCCCACTTGCACTAGGGCCAGCTGCTGTAGTATCGCATACCGAGCATCCCGAAGAGTCTCTCAAACTGTATCTGGGGAATGGCCTTCGTGAGTGGATCCGCGGTGTTGTTCTTCGTGTCAACCCTCCTGATCTCGATCTCCCGGCGATCAACTATCTCCCGGATCAGGTGATACCGCCTCAGAATATGCCTGGATCGCTGATGGGACCTGGGTTCCTTGACCAAAGCCACCGCTCCATTGTTATCACAATACAAAGGTATTGGATGCTCAATGGATGGAACCACTCCAAGTTCAGTAATGAACTTCTTGATCCAGACAGCCTCTTTGGCAGCATCGTTGGCAGCGATGTATTCAGCCTCCATCGTCGAGTCTGCCATGGTTTCCTGCTTGGAACTCTTCCAGCTAACCGCCCCTCCGTAAAGGGTAAAGACAAAGCCCGACTGCGACTTAGAGTCGTCCTTATCACTCTGGAAGCTCGAATCGGTAAAGGACTCCACTTGGAGCTCTCCGTTACCATACACCAAGAACATATCTCTAGTCCTTCGTAAGTACTTGAGAATGCTCTTCACAGCTGTCCAGTGACTCTCTCCAGGATCAGCTTGATACCTGCTCACTACACTTAGTGAGTATGCTACATCGGGTCTGGTACATAGCATCGCATACATGATAGAGCCTACTGCCGAAGCATAGGGTATCCCTTGCATGCGAGCTCTCTCCAAATCAGTCTTGGGAGACATCTCTTTGGAGAGAGTGACTCCAGAGATCGTGGGCAAATTCCCACACTTGGACTCTTCCATACTAAACCTCTTTAGTATGGTATCAATGTACCTGGATTGGGACAATCCCAAAATCCGTTTTGATCTATCACTATAGATCCTAATCCCCAATATGCAGGAGGCATCACCAAGATCTTTCATTGAGAATCTTTGTGATAAGAAGAGCTTGACCGATTGCAGCATATGAATATCATTTCCTATCAAGAGTATGTCGTCCACGTACAATACGAGGAAGACAACCTTACTCTCTGCCACCTTCTTGTAGATACAAGGTTCATCTGGGTTTTTGACGAAATCAAACTCTTTGATAACGACGTCAAAGCAGATGTTCCAACTCCGCGATGCTTGCTTTAATCCATAAATGGATTTAAGCAGCTTGCACACCTTCCCGCTGCTCCCACTGTCTACGAAGCCCTCTGGCTGAGTCATGTATACGCACTCTTCTAAATCACCATTTAGAAAGGCGGTCTTAACATCCATTTGCCAGATTTTGTAATCATGATAAGCAGCGATGGCAAGCATGATCCGGATGGATTTAAGCATAGCCACTGGAGAAAAGGTCTCGTCATAGTCCACACCTGGTCTTTGACGAAAACCCTTTGCTACTAGTCTAGCTTTGAAAGTCTCCACTTTCCCATCTACACCAAGTTTCTTCTTGAAGATCCACTTGCTCCCAATGGGTTTTACCCCTTCAGGAGCAACTTCCAAAGTCCATATTTTGTTGGTGTACATGGAATCCATCTCAGACCGCATAGCATCCAGCCATTTCACTGAGTCCCCACTCGTGATGGCCTGCTCGAAGCTAGTTGGGTGATCATCCTCCATGATGCAATCCTCGCTCCCACCGTCCATGAGAAAACCGTAGTATCTCTCAGGTTGGCGAGGAACCCTACTAGATCGGCGGAGTGGCTGGGGTTCATCGGGAACTACGGAATCCTGTGGTTCCACCAGATCTTCTGTTGTAGCTTCTGCAGCTGGAACTTCTTCCAGTTCTACCTCATGACCACTAATCTCTTTTTCAAGAAATTCCTTTTCTAAAAAGGTGGCATGCCGAGAAACAAACACTCTTTGTTCCTCAGGGTGGTAGAAGATATACCCTTGAGAATTCTTAGGATATCCTACAAATTTGCATAGAACAGACCGTGCCTCGAGTTTGTCCGGATTTTGTCGTTTGACATAGGCTGGACAACCCCATATCTTAACATAGTTAAGACATGGTCTCTTCCCTTTCCATATCTCATATGGAGTGGTAGGCACAGATTTGGTGGGGACCATATTCAATAGATGTATGGCTGTCTCAAGCGCATACCCCCAGAAGGAAATAGGTAACTCAGCTGTGCTCATCATAGAGCGCACCATATCTAATAAGGTGCGGTTCCTCCGTTCTGATACACCATTGTGCTGTGGTGTATATGGAGGAGTCAGCTGAGAGAGAATCCCATTCTCTTTTAGGAAGTCCAGGAATTCATTGCTCAAGTATTCACCTCCTCGATCAGATCGAAGGATTTTAATACTTTTTCCGGTTTGGTTTTCGACTTCTTGTTTATATTCTCTAAATTTCTCAAAAGCTTCAGACTTGTGTCTTATTAAGTACACATGTTCGTATCTTGAGAGATCGTCAGTGAATGTAATGAAGTACGAAGAACCATCCCTGGCATGTGTAGACATGGGACCACATACATCACTATGTATTATTCCCAAGAGTTCGGTAACTCTTTCTCCGTGTCCCGTAAACGGAGTTTTGGTCATCTTGCCTTTGAGACATGACTGGCAAGTGTCATAAGATGAAAATTCGAATGGTTTCAAATATCCATCCTTATGCAACTTAGCCAGTCGTGTCTCATTGACGTGACCCAGTCTACAATGCCACAAGAAGGATTCGTTCAGTTCTGAACTCTTCCTCTTGTGTGTGTTTGTTATGCTCAGAACTGTTGATTGATTTAGAACATAAATGCCATTGCACAACGTGCCTGATCCAACCAACTTTTGGTTACGGAAAATGTTCATAACATTATCCTGTAATACAAAATTATATCCCTCTTTGCTCAATAAAGAAACCGATATAATGTTGCATATCAGGTTCGGCATGTAATAGCATTCGTTCAGAACCAATGTATTACCAGTTGGTAATGCAAGGTGATATTCTCCGACAGTCTTAGCTGCAACAATTGCACCATTTCCAACTCTAATGTCTTTATCACCTTCTCCAAGTTCTCTACCTTTCCTAAGCCCATGTAACTGATTACATATATGGGATCCTGACCCGGTATCTAATACCCAGGACGTAGAGCAAATAGAGAAACAGTTCTCAGTAACGAACACACCCGAAGAAAATGCATCATCATGTACTTTCTTCATTCGGGTGGCATGGGAATCCTGGTATTCCCCTATATCCTGTTCATTCCTATAACTCTTATAAGAAAGAACGGAACCAACGTTCCCCAGCACAGTATAACATGCGGGTTTAGTCAATACATCCATATTATTATCTTGATTAAGGCATGAAATGGTCGCTACCTGGAGAGAGAGAGAAGAAAACACTTTAGCGTATGCTCGTGCAAGATCAGATTGGTTATTATCTTATCTAATCAGGATGGCTCCCACTGCTTTTTATCAAATCTTCCTTCAAACCCTAAAAGGAAAGACTAGCCGGGATTAATTACACACTACAAGTTCGCCAATCTTTCAGCCAGGCCAGTGTCGGTACTTTGAGGGAGGTCCCCCGTGCTTTCGCACGAACCTAATTAATGTAAACCTCATTTTCCCAGAGGCGTAACCTCGTTAACACCTTTCTAGACACCTACTTGATCAGCTAATTGCAATGTGTAAAACTCTCCCAGGAGTAACTCTTACTCGCAGTGGGTATCGGAATCCAACTATCTCATAGAAGGTATGCAATCTCATTGCAAATTTCAACACTTGAAATTCCCGATAATATTTTTCCCCTGGCGTGCTTATGACCTTGACGAAAGCCAACAAACCACAGCCCGCTAGTCAAGTTCAACCCGTACATTTCTTGACTGAATTAAACCCACCCGCACGACCCTTGACGAAAGCCAACAAAGCCGTACGACTACCCTAATCCAGTCGCATCATATGCAGTAGATAAACAGCACATAGCTACCGCACACTACACCTTGACGAAAGCCAACAAATGCAGCACGAATACTATATGTAACTTATCTGAAATGACGGAGGGCTACGCAGGATTTTCTGAAAACCTATTGCGTAATGAACTTGATATCGTTGTAGAATCAAATGAAGTTTTGAAATGGAGTGATTTTGAGGCTTTTGTAGTTTTGCTAAAGGAGTCACTCCCGGTGAAGGGATCTCGGTCCTTTCCTCGTCGAATGAGGTGCGGGATATATCATATATATCGCTGTGCAAAGCAAAAACTCTTAAAAGCAATCAAAAACAAACCGAGTGTTTAGCATCTGCCAGTTATTGCTAAAGGAGTCACTCCCGGTGAAGGGATCTCGGTCCTTTCCTCATCGAATAAGGTGCGGGATATATCATATATATCACTATGCAAAGCAAGAACTGTAGCTACCTGTTTTGTTTAAAATTTGATTCTACAACATCTTAGGTTTCTTTTCTTTCATTAATCACATTAATGAAGTCCCATCATTTAAGTACCTAAACATCACAGATAAATACGACGTACACTTATGCCGTCCGCATTCGCCTCGATGTCCCCTCGTGCACCATTAGGTTAGGTAACTAACGGCAAAGCGGGGCAGGGCTAGTACGGGTGTCAAACATAAGTAACGTCTATATAATATATCATATATACTATATACTGTATCCATCACAGAACATCACATGATCATATCACAGATATCGCAGCAGAAGAAACATATGAAACATTGGATATACTAGGACGTCCGTGTTTTCAATACGAGCCAGTATAAAACACGGATTCCACGGTCGTGATGAATAGCCAATCCCACACCCCTAGACCCCTACGAGAGCGGCAAGCAACCCTGCCAATTCTAGGGTTAGGAGACCCGGACTCGACTCCTCGAGTTGGTCTCCCACTGGACCCCAGAACCTGGTTACTTGTGCTCCCCTCCTTGGGTCTATCCTAATGCGGAAAAGTAAATAATATACAAAAGGTGACAACTTCCGCTACCTGGAAGTGCCCAAAATAAGAGAATATTACATACAAGTTTTTACATGAATGAAAATGAAAAACACTCATCTCACATAAAAACCCCCGGCTATTCAAACACGACGATCCAATATAACATATCCAGCAACACATAACATCACATGTCATCAACGTAAGTAAGTACGCATACCCCAATTGTCGTTGACATATAGCAACGAAACCGGCGATATGAACATACTACACTTACGGTCACAGAAAAGAAAGTGTAAAACTACAACAATTGGAATTCGCAACTTCTTTAGAAATCGCATGCCTAATCAAATGAAATACTTAGACATCACATGCCTAATAGATATAAATCCCGCATTTTAGTCTCATTATCGAAAACTCTTTTCAATATCATGTGGGACTAAACTGCTAGATTTATAACATTCATTCAGTTATCTCATAACAGTTTGTGAATTCCAATTATTGTATCACATTCCAGATAAACAGAAAATGTTAAACTTTCCGATCGAACATTCGAACACCCAAGTTTTCCTGATACAGTCCAACACATGAAATAAGTATAGCAACATTCAGTTCGTGCCTCAGTACCAACGGTCCAGCCGTAGAAGGGTCAAGCCAACGCCTCACATGTGGCACGCCGTACTGCCCCAAACCCGAAGGTTCAAAGGGCAGTTCAAGACGGTCACATAATCGAGTTAATGTTTGTTGTCTTCTAGAGGGTCCATCGCGTTACTTGCACTACTTAGAACGTCGTTGAACTACGGAAAAATCCAACACTTGAAAATTTCCCGACAGGGGAAAAATTGGGTATTTATATCCGGTCGAACTTTTTAACATATTCTAAAAATTATCCGGAAATACACAAAGACGAAATTTGATACCCCGATCGAAACACCGAATCCCCAAAGCAACCCCAGAAAATTCAACTCTTGAATAATTATTAAAAATACCCAGGAAAATCACCACTGGAAATTAAGAATTACTGTGTAAAATTCTTTAAATATTGAGGCCGTACGACCGCGGATCCGCCGCATGAGCCATGCTCATGCCGCGGATCCGCGCCGGCTTAGTGGAATTAGGCTCACGAATTTCACAGTAAACCTTAGAATTTCCTGCTGATTTTTCTGCATATTTTTAATATCGAAAAACTCCAGATTTTGGAAAAAGTCCAGAGAGCATGTTTGGTTTAGGGTTTCGGGTTCGTTCGGGCTTCAAATTGCATCTAGACTTCGCCTAAGGCTCTAGCTAGGCTCTGATACCACTGTAGGATTCCTAGGCACTCTAATGAAGTCTCACAAGGCATCAATCATGCCAATTTCAAAAATTATGGGTGCCGAGAAACCCTAATACGGATCGTCGGCTAGATTTCTAGGCGAAACGGTAAACTAGTTAACTACTTAACTAAAAGTTAGATGCTACAACCTTTGTAGATCCGGATATCCACTTCCTTAGCTCCACGTAGTCATCCTCTCGCTGTCCTTTTCGAATCCTAGACTCATTCGTCGGCTTCATCGGGAAAACGAGCGGAATAGGTCGTCGGCTTCGTGTCAAAGACGATCTACGTCGAGGTTGCACAAGCTCAAGCTCCGACTTCACAAAGTTGTGAAACTTGTGAAGAAAACACCCAAAACAACTTGGCAAGAGGTAGAGGGTGAAGAAATAGGAGGTGGGTTCACTTTAGAATTGGATTTCTCTCACTAGAACTCAAGTTGCCATTGATGGCATCAAGGTTTCTTTCTTGAAGATGAAGATGAAGAAGAAGAAAGAATATGATAAGTATTGTGAAAAAAGAATAATAAAATCAACACTTATCATCTTCTAACCTAGGTTAAGTGTAGAGAATAAACCATGGTCAAATGAGAATGGTTAGGGTTAAGGATGATGACAAAATAGTCACTTTAGTCAAAGCTTCATGAAGCTTCATCAAGCTTCATGAAAGAAACCATTTTGTTATCATATATATTTATTTATCAAAAAGAATAGATAAATAAATAAGTAAATAAATAAAAACCCTAACTATTATCATAACCATGGTTTAAGTCTTAACACAACACCAAACTACATGTATCATCAAACATGACACAAAGTAGTGCACAAAAGTATATCATATATACTTCTTGCACATCGAGTGAGAAAATCCATATAAAGTGAACCAATACTAGCTAATGCAAAGTAATATATCAAATATATAATTATACATTAAATCATTAAATCAACATTTGATTCAATGATCCGGTCATGTCGCACATAACCGACTAGTATCCAATGTATCGACTTATCGAATCAATGATTCGATAACTAGGTCATATCGAATATAACAAATCGAAACATTTATCGCGAGAATGAAATGCGGTATCACATACACGCATTATTCTCGGTCCCGCACATATCTCATATGCGCTCCTATTTCGTTTCGCTTGAGCCAGGAAACCTCTGTGTAGGACTCTAAAGACTCGTCAATACGCCGGTAGCAGATGATGATCATATCAAGCACCCACAAGCCGCAAGCGGTCTGCTAAACGTAACGGCCATCCGGGTATTGAGCGATCAGAAGATCGACGAGCTAGCCCGCTCACACTCCTGTGAATCCAACCAGTAACACTTACCGTACAGTCCGGTCTGTTCGTCTGATACGTCGCATATCAAGTATAGGGGTGGTAAACGTCATACCCCAATAACCGATAAGTCATGCCGATGTGAGGCTCATAACGGGTCGAGAAACTACTGGTAACACTTACCAGCAAATCTCTGATCAGCCCTGGCCAGGGACTTCCCTGTTACGGCCAATCGAGCACAGCGCAACATCAACCCCCAATACCGGGAGAGACGAAACCCCTCCTATCGCTCATTGCCTCCATGTGACTCGGGACTGTACCCAAAGACCACCGTTTTGCATGCCCTCATGGACGTGGTAAGGTGGAGATCAAAGCACAGTAGGAATCACACAAGACTCTATGACGATCTCGGGTCTACAGACTAACCTGTACAAGTGTCACCTGAGAACTGCCATCTGACGTGAGGTATAATACCATCTGGGAGTTCTCGGCGAGTCCGTCCAGTGTACCCAGTCTCCACTGAGCACCTGTATACCCTCTCTGATGTCAAACACCAATGGATATGGGATCATCCATCGCCCATCTCATGGGTCGAGAAGCATATACGCTAGTCTACTCTGGTATATCGATGCCCCGTCTCGATACACCCACGACTAGGGACCTTGAAGGATGTACTTATGGACTACCATGTCCCCACTAGTATGATCTGCATCATAGTCCAGGTAGTCAAGTACACATCCTAAGGGCTTTACCAACATGTAACTATAAGACAGTTTAAAGAGACAAGTGTACATGTTAAGATAAAGAGTAACCAGATAGCATACTATCATATCGAGCAAGAAAGTCATCTCTATATATGTCCAAGCATCCAATATAATATACATCATCTGTACAATACTGGCCTCTAGGGCATACATATAACTAACAATATTTTCGTGCATTTACTGCACTAGATGTTTTGTGCGGACCTGACGCACTTGATTTAGATTTTCGCACACATTGGACGCATGGAATGTGATTTTGTGCACACCGAATGCACTTGATTGAGGTTTTTATTCGTGCATATTAGTTGCACTCGATTGAGATTTTCGTGCACTTTAGATGCACTTGATGTTGTTGTCGTGCACACCCGTTGCACTTAACAGATGCTTTCGTGCACACCCGTTGCACTTAGTTTTGCTTTTGTGCACATTCGTGGCATATTTATTTGACTTGATTTTCCATGCACACCAGACGCACGTGATGTTAGATACGCCTTTTGAGGCTGATTTTACTCATGAGCATCATATTTTAATGATGGGTACTATATTATATAGTAGCCGAGCAGGACTGATCTGAGGACAGTACCTGAGTACTTTTGCATGCATAAAAATTTACCAAGAGGTTTTCAAAAAGGAGGTATAGTCTCGCTATTTCCAACGTGTCCGTGAGTGACACGAACTTTTACAAAGGAAACTTTTTGGGATATTTCAAAAAAAAGTGGAACGTATATTTTGAGCAAAACATATATGAAAATATATTTACTACTTTACAAATGAGTGTCCACCACTTGTGTCGTAAGTTACGCATCACACGGTGATTCGGAAAAATTTTTGCATGTGTTTTATTCAGTTTTTAGAGGATTTTACAAGGATGCGTACTATATACGTATTATGATTTTGACTACAGTATATTTGGATTTCAGTAGTGGATTTCGAGATTTGTATTTCCATTATAACTCCAGTGATTGCGTGACGCTTGACGGTGTTCGAGTTTGAGTTTCGTATTCGTTTTCATGCGCACTCGATGCGCTGTGATATTCTTGAGTATTCCAGTGATTTCGGAGCCCCGTTGATTTGAACTAATTATTGAAATGTTTTAGTATTTGGGGGTTAAATTTAAATTCGGGGACCGAATTTATTTAAGGGGGAATATTGTAACATTTCAGAAAAATAAAATATTATTTTTAGAATTTAAATATTAAAATAATATATTTCACGAAAACTATTCGATTTGCGAATTGGGGTTTTCGTAAAATGGTATAATTATATATCAATATTTGGAAAATATTTGGAGATTAATATGTATTAATTATTAAAAAGGTATTTATTTATATTTGGGCATTTTATAAATAATTATGCAATTATTATATGCAAGTTTAAATTAAACTTGATTAGTGAACTACTAATCACGATTAAGCCAAATCCGTATTTTTAAATATCCATGGCTAGTGCACCATGACATGTTGCATTTTATTGCATATTATTTCATATGTATTTGTGATATTTGGTTTAGATGAGAAAAGAGAAAGAAAAGAAAATATAATTGAGAAGAGAGAGAGAGGGGACACAATGATGAGGCATGGGCATACCATGAGAGAGAGAGATGAGAGTATGGCTTCTACACTTGACTTCTTCTTCATTTCATTTCTCACTTCTTTCATCACTTCATCATTTTCTTCAACTTCTACTTCACTTCCTCCATCTCCTCTACCTCCATGAATCATCCCCAAAACTATCTCAAAACCTCACACTTCCTTCATTAAAAATGATCCCCACCTCATCCTACACCCCATAGTGGAACCACGTTTGGATTTTGAGCACTTGGAGCATCTAGGGTTTTTCTTCAGTTGCTTCCAAGAGGTATAAATTCCACTTCTCATCTTGTATTTAGTTTAACCTTCTAGTTTAGTTTAGAGTTCGTTTTAGTGTAAATTGTGATCTTAGAATTTTCCAAGTTGATGTTTAGTGGAAGCTTGGACTTGTGAAATGGTATCTGAGGTGTAGTGAGTGTTTTACAAGACCTTTGTGATGTTTTACTGACCAAGACCAGAGACTAGAACCCAATACACGAACTTATAATTTTCTCGATATCGAATATTTGATAGTTTGTGATATTATATTGGAATCTGGGATGACCCGAAAGATCTATAAAATAAGTTCCCATCACAGAGAGACGAGCAGGTAGCCATGAAGCAACCCCTGAAACTTGAGCCCCTCCCCTTCTCGTATGGCCGCAGATAAATTCACAGTGGCCGCAAATTGCGGCCACATTAGAGTGGAATCGTGTGATTTTTGGATCATAGCTTGCTTATCTAGTATCTAGAGCAACCCTATATGCAAAATATCATAATTTGACCTAGGGTAGAATCTGGGAGTGGTTTTCCTAGGTTGCTGATTTCGTGTTTTTCGATTTCTGAAACTTGGTTATGATATTTGAGTTTGGATTTAGTCGTTGGACGTTTGTACATCAACGATGAGGGTTATTTGGTTATTTTTGCATGCGTAGGCTATAGGTTCTAACCTATAAACATTTCGTGTGCCGTATCAGTTTTTCGGACTTAATTTTAATAGCATTTCGATGTATTTTGATTGTAGGTAGCTTCTGTTGGATATGGCGCCCTCAAAGTCAATTATTAGATCGCAGGCACGTGATTGTAATGATTGAGGGAGGACCTATACCGATATGACAGTCTTGCTCGAGATGATAGTATGCTATCTGGTTTGTCTTTATCATCGTATATATGCTTTAGTTCACTATTGCATGATGATAGAGCCCATAGGATTCTTGCTTGACTGCCAGCAGTATGATGGAGATCATATACGTGGGAGCCGGGGTCTGTAAGCACATCCTTAAAGTGTCCCTAGTCGTGGGAGTTTCGAGACAGGGCATCGATACTCCAGAGTAGACTAGTGTATACAGTCGAGACCCCGACGAGGGGCGGTGGCCGGTCTCACAAGCCACTGGTGTTAGTTGGTTCACCTGAGATGTATACAGGTGCTCGTTAGGTTATGAGTACACCGGACAGGACTCGCCGGGAACATGCTAGTTGGTATTATACATATCATCAGATAGCAGTTCCGTGGTGACATGTGTACAGGTTAGTTTGTCGACCTGAGATCGTCATTTGTCTCGTGTGAGTTCCCACTGTGCTTTGATTACTACCCTACCACGCTCAAAGAAGACGTGCAAACAGGTTTTAGTTGGGTACAGTCCCGAGCCATATGGAGGCAGTGAGCGGATCGTCGGGGATTCGTCTCTCCCGGTATTGGGGGTTGATGTTGCACAGTGCACGGGTGGCCATCACTAGAAATCCTCGGTCGGGGTAGTGTAGAATTACTGATTTAGATCAGTAGTTTCTCAGGTGGTGATGGGATTCATACCGACATGAATTATCGCGTTATTAGGGGTCTGACTTTATCCACCCCCCTAGACACGATATGTGATACTCTTAGACGAACGGACTAGACTGTACGGATATTGTCACTGTCGGGCTCAGTAGGGTTTTCTGGATGAGTTCGCTCGTCAGCTTCCCTTTCGATCAATACATAGGCAACCGTTACGTACAGCTTGTACCTCTGACGTGCTAGTGGTTATACCCAGTGCCAGTGTGTTGATGAGTCATTAGAGCCCCCCACAGACATTTTCCCAAGTTCGGACGAAACGTTGTAGAGGCCGTATGGTTTTATGGCAAGGTTCGGAAAATGCACGTGCGTTTACGCACGTGTCATATTTCGGCCAGATAATACTGGTGGACTTTGGTTTAAGCCGGATCCAAGTATTATACTGTGTAGATATAATATCTTTGTCTCAGTTGCATTTGTATTCAGTCGTAATACAAATGCGGGTATGTTTATACTGTTACGGGGTTATCCTGAAATTCGTTTCAGGATCGCTTTTGGAAGTTTCCAGTTTCCAGTTTCCGTATTTAACATTCGGTTAAATACGGATTTATCTTTTCGTCTTAAGGGTGAGTCGTGGTTCTAGAAGGTTCTAGATTTGGTGACAAGGCTTGTGACTCATTCATAGCATTAATTGAATGGTGACTAGGTTAATGACTAGGTTTGTGATTCATAGTTTGCATTTAATGGTTTTGTGATGTGTTAATATGACTCACTCATTCATTTATTCTTATAGTCACCATTTATCCTCCTACACTCACCTCCCCCCTCTTTTAAAGTGGCCGGCCCCCTCTTGCAAAAAGATATGGTTGTTAATTTGGGAAAATATGATAGTTATTTGGTTCATGGAAATTAAGTATACTCATTCTTTCATTTTCATCCGATCCAAAAGGCAACTGCATTAACCATTCGTCCATGGCTTTGGACGTAACGAGACAAAGTGTTTTACTCATTCTCTACATCAATCTTGGTCATCTCTTTTAGCAAACTTGATGATCGAGTTGCCTCGGTTCAAAGACGGGAGCCCGTTTAAAGATCCGTCGACCTGGTGCCACCTGGACGAGAAGACTGGAGATTCAGGAGATCGGAGCAGCCGCAACAAAGCGTGGGATGATGGTTGAAGACCGAAGGACTCGGATCGTTCGGTATAACATTTCTACCCACTTTATAGTTTGTTAGTTTAGCTTTAATGGCAGATCCGGGTTATAGTACGCGATAGCGCCAGTCAAAAAGTTTTAGGTTCCGCATTAGGCGTCTGTGAGACGGCCAGGACGCTACCGTGTACTTATAGTGGTATCAGAGCCTCACCATTAAACTTTACTAACTTGTGCTAACACGTTTAAAATATCGATCGAACCGAATTTCGAAAACCGAAAAATTCCATGTCTAAAGTTTCTGTTGATTTTAAATCTGGTCTAAAAATAATTTTGACCATACCAGAAATTTAAGCAGGCTTTTTTAAGGAACCAGAAGAAAAACGACCCACTGCGTCGACCGTACGACCGCAGAAACGCGGACAAAGCCTTGCTTTGACCGCGGAACCGCGGCCGTCTAGGTGACTTAGTGGACCATGTTTCTTCTGTTGTTTCTACATGATAAATTGTGGTTTCTGGTACTGTTCTTTTGGGCCCAGATTTTGTTACTGTACAGCAGATAATTGTGGGGCCCACTTCGGGAAGTTTTGTCGATCGAAATTTTAAACTTGTTAGTTTACAGTATTTACATTATATCTCCGACCGGAAATGTCATTTGAGCGGTAAATTGCGTCTAATTGCTATAGTCCTTTTAGACGGATTTGCGAACGTAACATTCGCGTTGATGTTCTGTGTTGTGCTGTGATGTTGCGGATTTGTCGTGGTGGATAGCAATGTGCAATGGTAGTGCAGTTTGGATTTATTTGTACATTTGATATTGCGGGACGAGCGTCCAACATGTGGACTGCCGTCACTGTCTGTTTGTATAATATTCTTTTGGGGCACGACCGGGCTGAGGTCGATGTACCCGTTTTATATATTTATTATTTCTGTACTAGGTTTGCCCCGCGACGGAGTGCACGGATAGCCGGGTTCTGGAGAGCAATGGGTCCGTATCTCATGGCTTTGAGAGGCAGAGGAGCCTCGCTCTAGAATTGGAAGACTATTCGCCGCACTCGTAGGGGGTACAGGTTGACCCAAGGAGGGGTGCTCAAGTTACCGGATTCCGTGAAGTGCCGGGTGGTCCATTCACTATGCTGTAGGGGCTGCCTCGCTTCAGGTTTTGGCGGGTAACTTACCGCACCCGTAGGGGTCTAGGTTTCATTGCACAGGCTATCCACATGACCAGGGGAACGTCGGGTTTCAGTAGCGGCTCTGTGAAACCCGGGGATCCCAGATTATCTGTATTGTTCTGTGATACTTATTACTTTTCTGTAATGTTGCATATTATCACGCCTGGAGCGATTATTGTATATTGGTATATATACTATTAGATGTTGTATATGTTTTACACCCGCGCTAGTCCAGTCCCGCTCTGTCGTTAGTTAAGTAACCTAACGGGTGATGACGGGACCCAGTGGCGAATGCGGATGGCATATACGTACATTTTATTTTTCGTTCTTTTCTGGTGTGATTGATTGATGGGACCGCGTTGATTCTGATCAATGCAAAGTAAAACAAACCTATATTTGATGTTGTTGGAACAAATTTTAAAAAGTGTTATTATAATGACGTTTCCTTTTGTTATGCATAGTGATATTCAGTTAGAATATCCTGCACCTCATTCGACGAGGCAAGGGCCGAGATCCCTTCACCGGGAGTGACCCCTTGGGCAGAAGTTTACGTCAGGGTAATAACTTCACTATAGTCGATTACAAGTTGCTTTGCATCGCGGTATTCAGTTGGAATATCCTGCACCTCATTCCACGAGGAAAGAGCCGAGATCCCTTCACCGGGAGTGACCTCTTTAGCAAAAGATTTTCGCCACTATATTTTTATAAAAAGCTATCAGGTTCCTTCAGCGATATCAAGTTCATTACGATAAAGGTTTTTCGCCAAAAACCAGTCGTAGCCCTCCGTCATTTCTTTTGGGTATTCAGTAGTATTCAAGCTATGTATTTTGACCAACGCCAAGGTATAGTGTTTGGTAGCTGCTGGGTATTCATTTGTTGCATAGATAGATGAGTTGGTTTGGGACAGTCGTTCTGCCATTTGGCCAACGTCAGGGGCATGTGCGGGTGGGTTCAAATTGACCTGGATAGTGACGGGTAGAACTTGGCATGTGACTTATGACATTTTGACCATCGCCAAGGTCATAAAAGCATGGGGCAAAAATCATATCGGGAGTTTCTAAAGAAATTGAAACTTGCCAAATATACGCATACTTTCTGGAGTATGATAACATGAGTGGATTCCTTCATGTTATCATGCGATGAGAGTTGGATCCCGATTCCCACTGATGAGTTGGTTTACTCTTCGGGTGATCCCAATTGATTCTTCTTTCAGGTTTGGAGGAAAATTTGACGGAACAATGGGAGGTTTCCTGATTAGATAAAGTGATAACCATTCTGATCTAGGTTAGAGTGCACGCAGAGTGTTTCTTTTCTCTCTCTCTTTGGCAGCGACTTTTGACCGACCCTAGATTATGACTCAGTGACCAAATTGACCGAACCTTCTTAAAATACTGGCTTTTGAATTGTCTAAGTTACATAAGTCTTTGCCAGCTCCTTCTTTTACCCTTTGCATTTCTCAGAACACCCCATATTACTACGAACATCCACTTCCATTGGATAGATCCATCGTATGGTTATTTACGAACTCGAAGGGACTTCTTCGAGGATGGATCCAGGTTCAGGAGAAATAGAATTGGTTTATTCAGTTGTCTTTTATTATCACCTTCTCTCAGTTTGCGAGGGCTTCTTAGTTTAGGAGAGTACACCTATTACGCTTATTGGATAGTCTTATTCCAAACCATAGGCAGGTGCCGAAAGGTAGGGAATGAAGAAAACCAATTAGCCTAAGTAGGGTGTGCAGAAGGTAATATGTAAAGACAAGATAAAGGGATTAGAAAGAGGGCAAAGTAAATTGCGACTGTTATCATTCACGACCAAACCGCGTACTTCATCGCCACTCCTATATCACCTTTAAATGAATAAGGTATTATTCAGTTGTCTTTTATTATCACCTTCTCTCAAGTTGCGAGTACTCCTTGGTTTAGGAGGGTACATCTATTATGCTTACTGGATAGTCTTCTTCCAAACCATAGGCTGGTGCCGAACGGTAGGGAAGGAAGAAAACCACTTAGCCTAACGATGGTGTACAGAAGGAAATGAATAAAGACAGCTAAAGGGATTTGGAGAGATGGCAAAGAAATATACGGTTATAGTCATGAATTGGATTATGGAAGAGACATTACTAGGAATACCAGGATACCCCTACGAAACATTTTCATGTTTCAGTGCATTGTTAAAGGAAAACTGATTTCCCGATTAGATACTTACTCCAGGGTATGTATTTACCAGGTATGATTCTCACATCTGTATGGTTTTGCAGATGATGAGTGGGAGTAAGTTATTGGGAATTAGATGATCATCCTCATTATATCGGAATTCGTTATAATTGGTGATATTTGAGGAAATCGCCTGGGTACAGTTTTCAACCTACGATGCGCAGGTTTTGAGTTATTCAACTCAGCGGATTTATACAGAGTATTGTATGTTGTCCAGAGTCCGTCTGGACAAAGGGGTTGGTCCTCGTACTATGTTCTGTTTACTTATGACTTCTCTAGATTTTGGACAAGTGTTTCGTAGAAATACAAAGTCTAAGTTTTGAGAAGTTGTGGGTATAAGAATAAAGTAGAGAACCAGATGTCGCAAGTATCGGGATTCTTCAAAAGAGATCGAAGATATAGATTCTTGTGAATGGTATTCAGTTGATAGTAATGGTTTTGAGAAACTTGTTTCGCTTTCAGGTTACTCATAATTGGATATATTCCTAAGTTGAGTAATGCTGATTAGCCTCTCTCCATTAAGTTGATATGCACTGGAGACAGCTGCATGATTAGAATCTGGTTCCAATTAAATAAGTGCCAAATGTTTCTATATTGGATATAGAATGGTTAATATCTTAACAATGTTAAGGTATGGTGAGTTGTCCAGCTTATGCTTAAAACCAGACACTGGATAACTCAAGGCACGTTTCTGTAATGGCAGTTTGTGGGTTGACCCTGGCTATGACGAGGGTTGACTTTCTACCATCTGGAAGATCAATATGAATATTGTTTTTGACTCGCCACAGTTTTAGTAAAATATATTTTTTCAGAAAACAGTAGTGGGAGTATGGTAGAACTGGAAGTGATTCCAGAACCGCAAACGATTACGGAAAATTTAATAGGACCTATATATTCAATCAGGTTTGACATTCCAATAGCCACTCCGCAGATATGGTGGGTAACCTCAGACACCCGAGAGGTACTCCGGTAGCCTCAAGGACGGTGACAAGGAGGTTCTTGTTTACCCAGACTTGACACTACTGTTGTTCCAAACTATGAGACCCGGCAAGAGGATATGTATAGCGTCGTTCTAAACTAGCTTTAGAAGTGTACGTATATATTATTCTGCCAGAGGGTTGTCGTAGTCAGTAGGAGCAGCAGAAGCATAGTGGGCAAGTAGCTTATGTCTATTTATAGACTTAAGCAGTTATAGCGGAGATGGATCATCTATTTTTGATGTGACAGTCATGGGTTTGACTTCATCAGAATAGGGGATGGATCTGTTAAGAAGGTAGTAGGGTGTGATGTCCTGGTATTTGGATGACATACACAGAGTAGGAAGTAAAATTCCTATACTACGATCGGTTGTACTGTGGTCGTCACACAGTTGTTTCTCTACAAAGGATATGTATATAATATCAGACATTCTGGTTTCTAGATCTATGGTTTTAGATCTTGATTTGGGTAGTTTCCCAATGTGGGTACTTTGACAATATTCTAAAGGTATTTAGAATAAATAACTCCTGGCATGGTGGTGTACCTGCAGGTGATGGAGTCACCCTCTCTAAAGGTGTCTTACAGACTAAAGGGGAGAGGGATGTGCATGATTGGCAGATCACTTGCTTAGGCAATTGAGTCAATCGTGAGATGTCAAGTACCACACCAGATGTTGTTTTTGCACTAGATGCGATAAGTTTATATTAATCCAATCCTGAAGAAACATAAGGAAGTAGTTTTAGAACATAAGTACATGTTCTGCGGATTTGATGACGGCAGTCTCCTTCGGGAGACGGTTATCATTCCAGGCTTCAAAGGTGACCTGGATGACGGAGTGATTGTCAGAGTTATAGTTTTCCCTCTGACGAGGGACAGTATTATGGACAGGTGGTCCAAGTGGATACTGAGGGAGGCGTGGTGCTGGATACTGATTAGGTTCAGTTATCGATACAGTCTAAGAAGTTTGGATTTGAAGTTCATTTATGAACTAGGTCCCATCAGATATCCAGACATATTCTAAGACATGTATTACTCGATTCGGGAGATGGCTTTCTCCGCGAACTTGAGATTAAGAGAGACATAGAAAGAAACATCAGGGCGAATCCACTCACTGAGGCTATTTCTCGAACACAATAGTTTTACAAACGAGTTTTGTTAAACTGATTAGTAGAGGAGTTGGATGTTCGGTATCACACGGGCTGTGAGTATGCGACATCGCAATAATTAGCCTTAAGTGCAAGTGGGAGATTGTTGGATATGGTGCCCTCAAAGTCATTTATTGGATCGCAGGCACGTGATTGCAATGATTGAGGGAGGACCTATACCGATATGACAGTCTTGCTCGAGATGATAGTATGCTATCTGGTTTGTCTTTATCATCGTATATATGCTTTAGTTCACTATTGCATGATGATAGAGCCCATAGGATTCTTGCTTGACTGCCAGCAGTATGATGGCGATCATAAACGTGGGAGCTGGGGTCAGTAAGCACATCCTTAAAGTGTCCCTAGTCGTGGGAGTTTTGAGACAGGGTATCGATACTCCAAAGTAGACTAGTGTATACAGTCGAGACCCCGACGAGGGACGGTGGCCGGTCTCACAAGCTACTGGTGTTAGTTGGTTCACCTAAGATGTATACAGGTGCTCGTTAGGTTATGAGTACACCGGACAGGACTCGCCGGGAACATGCTAGTTGGTATTATACATATCGTCAGATAGCAGTTCCCTGGTGACATGTGTACAGGTTAGTTTGTCGACCTGAGATCGTCATTTGTCTCGTGTGAGTTCCCACTGTGCTTTGATTACTACCCTACCACGCTCAAAGGAGACGAGCAAACAGGTTTTAGTTGGGTACAGTCCCGAGCCACATGGAGGCAGTGAGCGGATCGTCGGGGATTCGTCTCTCCCGGTATTGGGGGTTGATGTCGTACAGTGCACGGGTGGCCATCACTAGAAATCCTCGGTCGGGGTAGTGTAGAATTACTGATTTGGATTAGTAGTTTCTCAGGTGGTGATGGGTTTCATACCGACACGAATTATCGCGTTATTAGGGGTCTGACTTTATCCACCCCCCTAGACTCGATATGCGATACTCTTAGACGAACGGACCAGACTGTACGGATATTGTCACTGTCAGGCTCAGTAGGGTTTTCTGGATGAGTTCGCTCGTCAGCTTCCCTTTCGATCAATACATAGGCAACCGTTACGTACAGCTTGTAGCTCTGACGTGCTAGTGGTTATACCCAGTGCCAGTGTGTTGATGAATTATTAGAGTCCCCCACAGACATTTTCCCAAGTTCGGGCGAAACGTTGTAGAGGCCGTATGGTTTTATGGCAAGGTTCGGAAAATGCACGTGCGTTTACGCACGTGTCATATTTCGGCCAGATAATACTGGTGGGCTTTGGTTTAAGCCGGATCCAAGTATTATACTGTGTAGATATAATATCTTTGTCTCAGTTGCATTTGTATTCAGTCGTAATACAAATGCGGGTATGTTTATACTGTTACGGGGTTATCCTGAAATTCGTTTCAGGATCGCTTTTGGAAGTTTCCAGTTTCCAGTTTCCGTATTTAACATTCGGTTAAATGCGGATTTATCTTTTCGTCTTGAGGGTGAGTCGTGGTTCTAGAAGGTTCTAGATTTAGTGACAAGGCTTGTGACTCATTCATAGCATTAATTGAATGGTGACTAGGTTAATGACTAGGTTTGTGATTCATAGTTTGCATTTAATGGTTTGGTGATGTGTTAATATGACTCACTCATTCATTTATTCTTATGGTCACCATTTATCCTCCTACACTCACCTTCCCCCTCTTTTAAAGTGGCCGGCCCCCTCTTGCAAAAAGATATGGTTGTTAATTTGGGAAAATATGATAGTTATTTGGTTCATGGAAATTAAGTGTACTCATTCTTTCATTTTCATCCGATCCAAAAGACAACTTTATTAACCATTCGTCCATGGCTTTGGACGTAACGAGACAAAGTGTTCAACTCATTCTCTACATCAATCTTGGTCATCTCTTTTAGCAAACTTGATGATCGAGTTGCCTCGGTTCAGAGGCGGGAGCCCGTTTAAAGATCCGTCGACGTGGTGCCACCTGGATGAGAAGACTGGAGATTCAGGAGATCGGAGCAGCCGCAACAAAGCGTGGGATGATGGTTGAAGACCGAAGGACTCGGATCATTCGGTATAATATTTCTACCCAATTTGTAGTTTGTTAGTTTAGCTTTAATGGCAGATCCGGGTTATAGTACGCGATAGCGCCAGTCAAAAAGTTTTTTGTTCCGCATTAGGCGTCTGTGAGACGGCCAGGACGCTACCGTGTACTTACAGCTTCGCGTGGATTTCCAAGATGACGAAGCACATCGACTTCGACTAAGCAAGGAGTTTAGCAAGTGGGTAGATTTATATCTACGGGAAAAGTCGGGTGGATGGCGTATAGCACCCCTGCAATTATAAAATGGAAACCGATATATAGAATATAATCGGAGAAACATATACTAGGAAACTACGGATATGATCAAGGAGTTAGTCGGAGATGATATGATTAATACAAGATGACGTGGATTGAGATATCAATATGATGATATAAAATGATATGTGAGGATATGCTTGATATGAGGATGTGAGGCGGTATAGATGCACAATTACATGTGCCAAGATATATAATGAGATCAATATAGCGATGACATAAGATTGATATTATATATATATATATATATATATATATATATATATATAAGGATGAGAATCAAAGATGATATGCTGTATGAGACCTTAGATCCGTACCTTTGTTGATGAATAGGACGATAGGATCCCTATTATGTTTGATGACCCCGTACGATGGATTATCGTACGCGATAAGATATACCGGATGATTGATCCGCGCTCGTGATTTGAGGATGATGATCGAGGATATTGCCATATCGGATACTATGAGGCTGGATCACCGATGTTAAGATGTCACCTGAACTATACTTATTTCCAAAACCGACAAATCGTAAGCACTTTTAAATGGAAAGCTCAAGAGAAGCTACGAATTTTCAAATGATGTCTTTTCCTCAAAAATACCGTAGCCCCCACTTTCAAAACTACGATTCGTATCTTTAAAACTGATCGTATGGTTCATGTGTAGTTGTATACCTTATTATCATTTATATTTATGTTGGCTTATCCCTCGTGACATACGTGTTATATTTCCGGTATTTACCGCTTTATGATATCATCTGCTAGTATACCTGCACAATTACTGATGATGCACATGTTACACTTACACCGATTTGCCGGCTCACACACATTCATTATCGGTAATTGCCATGCCACTTGCACAGTAGAACTGTCATATCATAATATTAATCTTAACTGTAAAGTACACCCATTGTTCGGTACTATCATGTAACTTATTTACATGATATACTTGATATGCTCACATTACTGTTCTATGTTACAAACATCGTATTTTATGGTTATATGCATTGAGATGCTGTTTTCATGAGATCTCGGAATTTAAGAACCGCGGTTGTATTTCAAAAGGAAATTTTATATTGTTTTAAAAACGCGGTTTCTCTTGATATGATATTTCGTGTTCACCATGAGTTTTCTCGGTTCTGAGCTATGAGCATACCCGACTCGAGGTAGGGAGGAACCGTTTGTGGTATATGGTGGACCCGGTGAGGTACCCCGGGGTAAGAAGCTCGTAGAGTTAGGCGATGAGCTCGGCAAGGGAGGGTACTACCTACCGGTGATAGTTTGGACCCGACGGTTATCCGGAGGATACCGGCCGGAGTCGTGAGATAAATATGAGGGCCGATCAGAGGATGCGGCGCCTAAGATATGAGGATTTACGTGTCGATACTGAACACGGGTTTCATAATGTTTCGAGTGTCGGTGTTGGACACTCAGGTTCCATGATGTTGATGTGTCGTTGATGGACACATGTTGGTTGATTTCCTCATACATACAGGTACATGATTTCAAATGATTTGATTTTAGATGTTGTTATTGGCATTGATTATATTGTTGTACACATATGCATACATGGACACCCTAGACACCATAGTATTACCTTCATGTTACAGTAGGACCTAGAGATCGTTGTTTATTCGATTTCTACCTGCTGATATTTTCTACTCACGAGTTGGCAACTTACCCCGTTGTGCCACAGTTTTCTTGTAGGTTCGACCGTTTGGATCAGTAGCGGTATTGCTGGCACACAGCTTCATTCAGGGTGTTTTTCTTTGGTAGGTGAGACACACATTGGATCATGATCACTCTTGTACCTTTTATATTCTATTGTATCTTGATAAACTCCATCAATCAGAAACTAGATTTTGTATATTGGTAGACCTAGACAGACTTGTTATTTGCGAGAGTTAGAGCGATGGGTGTATGTTCGCTTCTTTTGATATTTTTGATGTCTTACTTTATTTACTGTTCTTGCCGTGTTTGATCTTCGCCGTAGTGCGTCGTATATTTACTGCTTATTGCGTGGTTGTGATTCTGCCAATTGGCGAAGAGCTGGCTCCCACTTGGGGATGTCTATATATATTGCTTGTATGTGGTTTTTAGATCAAAATATACAAAGGAGGTATTACCTAAATTTTTAAAGGACGAAAAATGTTTTCAATTCTAGTATATAATCCATTATATTTTTTCTATAACATTATTTATGCATTTAAAGAAAAAAAAACTTAATTTAATTATACCTTTATTTTAAAACTGCACCTCCACTATTTTCCGCAAAAAGTTTTAGATTTCTGGGTTTCGGCTTACTTGAATTACATTACGTTTTTAAGACGTTGCGTGATTTAAGTGCCGGTCACGTGCCAAATTCTGGGTCGTGACAGACTATGGAAGGATCTTTCCATAGGCAGTATGGTTGGGTTTGTCACGTAACGTATTTGCGTATTTTGGGAAGCGGGGCGTGACGATTTGACAAAAGACCAGATGCATCATAACAGAACGAAACACATCGACGTTTGGTATAGGTTTGTTCAGAATGTGGTTGAAGATGAAGAGATAATTGTAAAGAAGGTTAGCACAGCGGATAATCCGGCCGATATGTTGACTAAATCTCTTTCGTTTGTTAAGTTTGAGTATTGCTTGAACTTAATTAGAGTGTGTCGCACTCATTGAGCTCTTGAAAGGTTTTGTGAAGAAGGTGAAGCCATTACTAATATTATGGAGGAGTTTTGTAGCGAATGCGAGGCAAGGTGGGGATTTATTGAATTTATCTCGTGTTCTCTGATCCCTGAAAGTTGAGTCGGCTCATAACAATCTTGAGCCAGCTCGATCCTATGATGAGACGGCTCAAGGTAAGTTTGAGCCGGTTCACAACATGTCTGGAATTATATATTTCTCTCTGTTTGTATGAGACGGGTCAAGTTAATTTTGAGCCGGCTCGAAGTCTGTGGACTGAATTCTGGGCTATTTTGAAAATCCTATTTCTACTCTTTTTATCTCATACTATAAATTATATTTTGTAATCCTAATTGGGTTGAACCCTCTGTTAATCTGAGAGAGAGGAGGCTAGGATTTTTTAGAGGAATCTTATGAGAGTTCATCCCCCATTGTAATTATCCATATTTGTCGATTAGTAAAATGTTTATCTTAGTTTGTGCTCTATTTCTTTTGGCTTTTGGAGCTTCTCGAAAGAACAACTGAAGAATGAACTTATGGTTATGCAGAGAGAAACATTGAAGAGCGATTTTGCTAAAACATTCAGTTTCTTAAAAGTAGCCTTTTTCCCTATTGGGGCTGTTCTTGGCACATCTTATTACAACTATGAGCAGTATCTATAGGGAAAGCGCCAAGATTTGTTGTTGGAGAGAGCTGCAGAGTCTAAAAGGTTGAAGATGGAGCTTGAGAAGCTTTCGAGTGATTTATCTTGAAGCTATGGAGAAATATTTGTCAATGTTCTTGGCTTTGGAGGTAAAATCCTCTCTCTTTCTCTCTGTGTGATTCAAGTATATTTTCATTTTGGCTTGATAAGTATCATATTTAATGGGCTGAAGGTAATTTCTAGAATTGAAGGGGGGTTGCAAAAGGCGCGGCAACATTTCTTGACAAATAGGGGGGCAGTGATAGGGAGAAGCTTAGGCTGAAAAATTAATATGAATTATGTTTTCTAGCTATTCATTTCTTGCAATTAGATAGAGTTATCTTAGGAGTAGTATTACCTTTTACTTGGTTCTTAATTCTTGTTAGTTTGTTGTGAATATTGAGTATTGGAATACAATGGAGACCCTCATCGTCGGAGATGTATGGTGCATCATTGGTATAGAGATCTCGATCCCATGGCCGCAGTATAGCTCTGCTCCACACCACCACCTTCCTCGACAACCACCTCCATACAAAATTATCCCACAACACCTCAGACACCTCAATTGTTCGATGAAATACCCCAACCACTGCATAGCCCACCACCACCTCTGGAGTTCATCCTATCCAACAGCGCCACCTAATTTCTCCTTCTCACAATCTCTTCATCAAATGGTCCAAGACCAGGGTGATCAAACTCTACCAGACTTGTCTAGCTGCCCATCAACTGTTCGATGTAGTGGTCAATCAACTTCGGCTCCTAAAATGAGTCCCTCTCATGTTGTTCAACGAAATGCTGAAGTGATTTCAAATCTTGAAATGAACATATGCTTGCAACCTACTAGACAGAAATCTCAATCGGTCCAACATCAACAATAGAGGAATGTGGGAATCACATCTTATGGCTCTTAGCTTGTCTTGAAAGCAAATTGTAAATCTTTGCCTTTGAGCTTTGATACCCAAGACTCCGTAATAGATTTAAGTGAGCTGAAGCGGACACCTTTCATAATTATTGGACTTGATATATAGAATCAGTTTATTGATTTAACTAAGTTTCAAATTTCAATATAATTGTTCCAAAACTATGTCAACATTACTTGCTTTTAACTCCTTCCCCCCCTTCTCTTAATACAGCTCTAAAAGCAAGAGCATGCTTCAGGAGGTGAAGAAGAAAGAGAAGGAGAGGAATGAGGTTGTGACGAGGTTGGAGCAGAACCAACACGTGTTGGATGCCTCAATTATGCTATGCGAACCATGGTTATACTCTTTGTATAAGGTGTTTCGTAATTACATGGATAAGGTACATGTCTTCAAGTTGTATCTTCATATTGTACTTGTGTCTTCAACTTAACTCATATTGCTTTCGATCGAAAGTCACCACTAAAAAAATGATTGAAGTCGATAAATACTTGTAAGCTATATATAGTTTGATGCATCGACAATAAAGAAATCTTTCCGCCTATGTATTAGAAAAAAATGAGAACTTGAAATTAAAACTTACTGTTTGAGGTAAGGGGATATGAGGTCTAGTTTCCAGGTGTCGCGGTACAGATTTCCTGAACAAGGTTAAGGGAATTGTATTATACTTGCATTAATAACGGTAAATCATCAATAGAATATTAAGGAGCACCAACATTGCATGTACCATTCTGCATTGCAAACGGGAAATAGCAGTGATTAGATGCATCCCCATTACAAAGGAATTCTAATAATTTCATTATTTTTCTTTACAGTACTCTTTAGATGCATCCTAATTACTTGTGAGCTTAGTGTAGGCCCTAGACTCTACTAAAGCTCCTAGCTAAACACGAAAAGCAAAAACATAAAGGGGCTAGTCGGTTCACCTGTATAGTTCCATTTATACCATGGCAATTATGTGCTCACAATCACAAATCCCTTGAAACAAATTCTCCTCGATTCCGATCTTTCAGATTTTTTCTGTGCCCAAGAAATGGAAGAGATCATGACAAACAAATATTGGTCTTAAAGCATAAACAACCAATGTAAAAATACTCCCATTAACTTACTTCAGATGATAAGTATAATACCCCTACAAGTTCTTTTTTGTGCACCTTCTATAATACTCATTAAAACATGAGCTATGCATGCTTGTGAACACGCGCACCACACACGAGAAAAGCTAAACCCTAGCGAGAGAGGGAGAAACGATCAATTCTGCTATTTGAGATAAGCACATGGTAGATTTATTTGGAAATTTAATTCTGCACTGGCAGTTTTCTTTTACTAAAGCTTCTCTGCCTTTCTCCTCAACGGGTTATTAATTTTATTAACTAAATATTCATGCAGGGTCTGATGGCACCGGAGGCGGATCAGATACGACCCATGGCACTGGAGGCAGCTCAGACAAGACTGATAGTACCAGAGGCGGCTCAGCTAGAGGTGATGGCACCAGAGGCGGCTCAAACACGACCGATGGCACAGGGGTTAGCTCAAATGAGACCGCTGGCGTCTCGGACCAGGCTGGCAGTGAGGCATCCAAAGCTCCAGTGGTAAGACATCCATCTTGTGTTGTATTTGAGAATTGTTTGATTTAGTGTCGCATAAAAAAAATTTTGCAAATTCATCTGGAGCAAATTATGGGTTACTTGGATTTAAAATGATATTCCAAAAGGAAAAAATAAAAAAGATGTTCCACAATCAACTTTGCTTCTTGTTCAAGATGGTCTGTTTATTATTATAATTGCCATGGTTTAATTTTGTACCAAACAACTTTGCTGGCATCTCATTCTATGTTCCCATTTCATTGGCATGTTATCCCTTTTACTTATGGTTTCTGCTCCACAATATTTCAGGTATGAGGATATGGTTAACAAAGCAGCAGCGTAACCACCTTCAGATGATGATGATGATGATCTGCTTGATACTATACCATGCCCGGCTTATGTCTAGTCGTTGTACTTTGCTTGTCAACTGTCCAACACGAAGAAACCTATCCTTCTTTGTTTTCAAACGATGGTTAGGGTTAATATTCAACTTCCTTCCTATTATTGTTGCCGATGTTTGTGCTGCTGTTGTCTAGTTTTCTTTTCGGTGGTAGTGGGTGTCTGGATGGGTTTGGTTTAGCACATTTATATCGGTTACCATGTTCTAGTCTCAGACTTCTTTCGGAAAAGGTTGACCGCAAATGAAATGCGTGATCTACTCTGAGAATTTCTTGGTTTCAGACATCTTTATTCATGATGGAGGATGCATAATTTACGTGCGTTCTTTCTGAATTCTATTGACTAATGACAGTATTCTCAATTTAGTGATCTGAGATCCATATTATCGAATCTGTGCTCAGGTGTTTTAAAAGCAGCTGAGTTTGTTGAGCCCACTTGATGGAGGTCATTTTCGGGTCTCCGTCAGATGTTGTCTTCCGTCGATCTCCCGATGAATTTTGGAGGTGATCTCTTGTTGCGTGTGGGTCTCAATGGGTTTTGAGGAGATTGGTGATTTGAGGAGCTTAGCGTCGAGTACCTGCAAAGAAGTCCCGGGGTGGTTTGGTACCACCGAGGACCCTCCGACGATCAAGTTAGCACGAGATCCGAGCAAAGTAACGGCCAAGTGGAATAAAAATGGCTTACTTGACCCCTCTGTGATGGGGGTTTATATAGCGGTGGCGGCACGCAGCAGCAGGCGCGAGAATCCTGCCGGCAGTTACGCTCCCAACGTCACGCCCGCGTAGAGAGCGGATCGCCCATTAATGGGGATCGTGATAGCGTGGAACGTGGGATCTTGCTGGCGGAGAATCCACATATGGCGAGATTTGCGGAGCGTCGGTTACGCCTGTGAGCGGTGGAGTTGGTCGGAGGACCGAGGAAGACTGCCTCGGCCGGGGGGCTCGGGGACGAGCGAGAAGGCCGAGGAGTCTTGGTCTTGTGGCAGCTCGGGGCGAGCTGAGGGGCCGAGGAAGCCAATTTGCAGGGGGCCTCGAGGAGGGCCAGCTTGTGCTTGCAGGTCGGGTATAAGGGTAGCCTGGTCGGTCTCTGTGGGCCCTTTCTTCTGAGTTCTGGGACACGCCATCTGCCACGTGTCCTGATCTTGGGGATCGCCAATATTGATGATCATCATTAGCCCCCCACTCTTGTTCCGACCAGCTAGTGGGTCGGGTCAGGAGTGGACTGCCGGGCCGTCCGGGGTGAGCTCCCTCCTAAGGTTTCGTCGGGACGCGTCCCCGGGCCGTGAGCTGCCTTTTCTGCCAGCGAATCAGGGCGAGATCTCTGCATTTAAGGAAGGTGCGCCGGTTCGTGCATCCTGCCATTGAAGCGACGGTCCGCGTGTCAAGCGTCGGTTGGCTGACGCGACGTGTGCAGACCTGCGACGCCTGAAAGGGTGCAGTCCAGTGTGGGAACGACAAGTGGAGCAATCGGAGCCGTTGGACGCGATGAGGCGTTTTGGCGGGAGATGAAGGGCGCCGTTGGATGAGGTCGCTCGTGGTGATAAATAGGGGTGGGGCCCGTTCCAGGGATCTTACTCCTTCATACTTTCCCGTTCTAAGTCCTGGTAGCTCGGCGCTCGTCTTCTTTCTTCCACTTTCGTTTCTTGAGGATCCTTCTTCTCAAGGTTAGATGTCTTCTTTTGTCGAGTCAGTAGATGTTGTTGAAGTAGGTTCTAGGAACCCTTTAGGTGAGTCTGAATCCTTCTGGGGAGCAGGGGTCGGGCCCTCTTCCCGGGATCGTGCGGCGGGGGCAGCCCCCAGGGAGGAGGCGGTAGATGCTGGCCCCGGCGCCTCGTGTTGGGTGAGGCATGAGGACGAGCTCGCCAATGCTCGGGCTCGCTTCCACATCCCCTCACGTTATACGCTTCGTCTGGCCAAGGAGGGAAAGAGGGCAGACCAAATACGGGGCAGGGAGATCGCCCTGTATTTGGAAGATTTTTGGGGTGGAATGCGCCTGCCCTTCTCTCCCGAGGTCGTTGAAGCGTTGAATTTCTTCGGGTTAGCCCCCGGCCAGTTAGTGCCGAACTCGTGGAGGATTCTCCTCGGGTTCCTGATCCGTCTAAAGTTACAGGCGATTCCCTTCAGCCTCTCCCTCCTTGATTCTTCCCTCGTCTTCAAAAATCACCCTGGTGGTCGAGCGGGCGACTCGGGATGGGTTTATCTCTCTTTCAGAAAGCGACAGGGGGGCGCCTCCTGGACGGGGGTTGTAGCCCTGCCTTCTTCCATTCACGACTGGAAGAAGAAGTTCTTCTTCGTTCCCCCCCGAGGGCGAGGACTGGCCCGTGCCTACAAAGTGGTTGAGGGAGAAAAACTTGCCGGGGAACCAGTCCAGTGACCCCGTCGCGGTAAGAGTGGCGTCGTGGGAGCCCATTCCCCGTTTCGACGTGCTGTTGTCTGAGAGGGTTCTGAGTTGGGCCAGGCTGAGCCCCGTTGAGTTCGTCGGTAAGTTTAGGTTTGCTTTTTGGCTTATATATTGCCTGTGTCGCTGACTTCTTTACATTCGGTTTTGTGCAGGACCCATGGACATGGACTCGCTCCGATCTTCCATGCGCCAGCCGAGGAAGGTCGCGAAGGCTGGGGGTGCCAGCTTTTCCCGCTCAAAGCCTACCCCGGCTCCTTCTCCTCCGGTAGTCGCGTCCCGTGAGCGTTCGGAGGCGGATCTCGCCCCGGGACCCAGCAGAGTGTCGGGCCGGAAGCGGGCTCGGATTCTAGAGGACCCGGCCTCGGAAGAGGAGATCGGCTCTCCCTCGGAGCCGCTCAAGAGGAGATCTTCCCGGGGCCCGTCCTCGTCGATCATGGTGGAGGAAGGGGGCCTCCAGTTCACAGTGCCTTCGGGACTATCCGTCGCGGATAGCTTGCTGCATGAAATAGAGACATCGGCCGAGGATAGAGTCCCCGGGGGGACCTTCAGGGCTCAGTTGGCGTCCATCGCCCAGGAGTCCGTGCAGGTAAGTGTTTGGTTTTTTTTTGTGAGATTCGGTGCCTCCCTCGTCTTTCTGATCTCTCTCCCGCCTTTCAGGTTCTCCAGCACGTTGCCCTCGCCTTACGCATGGAGGCCGAGGTGATAGCCCCGGTGATGAAGGCTGCGGGCCAGCTCACCTCGCTGGAAGAGAGCTCCAAGCGGGAGCTGAAGGCGGTGATGGCGAGGGTCGCCGCCTTGGAGGGCGAGGTGGAGGCCGGGAAGCGAGAGGTCGCCCGGTACCGCGAGGCCGCCGTGGCTTTCAAGGCTAAGCTTGAGGACGCTCAGGTGCTTGCCGACAACCTGAAGAAGACGGTGAAAACCCTCCGGAAGGAGCTGGGGGCGGTGGCCGAGTCGGCGAAGTCGGCCGACCTGATAGCGGCGAAGTTGGCTGACCTTTCAGCGGCGAAGGCGGTGGAGGGCTACAAGAAGTCGAAGGACTTCTATGATGACCTGGCCGTTGCCACGACTCTCATCTGGCACGAGGCCCTCGACGCCGTTAAGGCCCGGATGCCGGGGTTCGCCGACGAAGAGCTCCGGGCCGAATACCCCTCGCGGATGCCGATGAGCAGGGGAAGGAGATCCCTGGCGAGGAAGACGCCGAGGACCCAGCTCGTCCCGTGGTGGATGTCGAGGGCCCCGAGGTCGCTCCTGGCCCCGAGGCCTAAAGCTCCCGTCTTCCTCCTCCTTTTATTTTGTTGCTTCTGGATTTTTGTAAGCCTCCAGGCATTTTTTAAGGCTAGGGAGCCCAAAATACCCTTTGTAAAGACTTTGCCTTTTAGTAATAAAACTTTTTCTTTGGTTTCATCGGTTTGCACTTTGTCTTCTGTTCATGATGAATGCTTGTAAAATATCTCTGCTTGCACTATTGGGCTTCCGTGTTAGGTTGGCCATCTGTCTAGCGATCGTTCGTTGAGTTGATTTCGATCACTTGCCAAGCGTGCCAAGCGCTGCCGAGAAGGAGGCGTCTCCATGGCCCCGAAGTCGAGGGGGGATCGCTCAAACTCGGATAGACTTGATGCCCCCTGTTGGGGCCTCGGATTCTTTGCATGTGACGGACAGAGGGCTGGCCGTCGTGTTTGTGCCGAGCATAAATGGGAAGTTGTTCGGTTGTCCCTTGGCGAGGGCCTTTCACTTCTGGCGTTGCGAGCAACGACCCCTAGCTGGGGTTGGTCGAGCGAGTGTCGGGCTCGACTGCCTCTAGGAGGACTTTGGGTCCTTAGCGTTGGAGGGGTTGTAAGAAGCCCACTAAGGGTGACCGGGCAGTGAAGCTACGCGGTTGCCTCTTGGCGAGGGTTTTGATCTCTGGCGTCGTGGGTAGGCAACTACCAGCCTGGGACGAATGAGCGGGGTAGCCGTTCGGGTGCCTCTTGTGAGGACTTCGATCCCTGGCGTCATGGGTAGGGAGCTACCAGCCGGAGATGACCGAGCAGGGTAGTTGCTCGGTTGCCTCTTGGCGAGGGCTTTGATCTCTGGCGTCGTAGGTAGGCAACTACCAGCATGGGATGAATGAGCGGGGTAGCTTCTCAGGTGCCTCTTGTGAGGGCTTCGATTCCCGGCGTCATGGGTAGGGAGCTCCCAGCCGGAGATGACCGAGCAGGGTAGCTGCTCGGTTGCCTCTTGGCGAGGACTTTGATCTCTGGCGTCGTGGGTAGGCGACTACCAGCCTGGGATGAATGAGCGGGGTAGTCGCTCGGGTGCCTCTTGTGAGTGTTTCGATCCCTGGCGTCATGGGTAGGCCGACCAGGATAGCTGCTCGGTTGTCTATTGATGAGGGCTTTGATCTCTGGCGTCGTGGGTAGGCAACTACCAGCCTGGGATGAATGAGCGGGGTAGCCACTTGAGTGTCTCTTGTGAGGGTTTCGATCCCTGGCGTCATGGGTAAAGAGCTACCAGCCGGAGATGACCGAGCAGGGTAGCTGGTCGGTTGTCTCTTGGCGAGGGCTTTGATCTCTGGCGTCATGGGTAGGCAACTACCAGCCTGGGATGAATGAGCGGGGTAGCCGCTCAGGTGCCTTTTGTGAGGGTTTCGATCCCTGGCGTCATGGGTAGGGAGCTACCAGCCGGAGATGTCCGAGCAGGGTAGCTGCTCGGTTGCCTCTTGACAAGGGTTTTGATCTCTGGCGTCGTGGGTAGGCAACTACCAGCCTGGGATGAATGAGCGGGGTAGCCGCTCGGGTGCCTCTTGTGAGGGTTTCGATCCCTGGCGTCATGGGCAGGGAGCTACCAGCCGGAGATGTCCGAGCAGGGTAGCTGCTCGGTTGCCTCTTGCGAGGGCTTTGATCCTTCAGGACAGGGACCGAGCAGGGTTACTGCCTAGTGCCTCTTGGCGAGGACTTTGATCCCTGTCAGTTGTGGTAGGAAGCTACCAGCCGGGGATAGCCGAGCAAGGACTCGACTGCCTCTGGGAGGACTTTGGTCCTTAGCGCAGGAGGGGCTGTAAGAAGCCTACCAAGGACCCTTGGCCGGGCAGGGTTACTGCTCGGTGCCTCTTGGCGAGGGCTTTTGTCCTGAAGGATAGCCGAGCGAGGGATCCTCAGGCTCGACTGCCTCTGGGAGGGCTTTCTGATCCCTGGCGTTGCGGTAGGGATGCTACCCGCTGGGGATAGCCGAGCGAGGGTCGGGCCCGACTGCCTCTGGGAGGACTTTCTGATCCCTGGCGTTGTGGTAGGGAAGCTACCTGCCAGGGATAACCGAGCAGGGTAGCTGCTGGGTTGCCTCTTGGCGAGGGCTTTCATCCCTGGCGCTGCGAGTAGGGAAGCTACCAGCCAGGGATAGCCGAGCAGAGAAGCTGCTCGGCTACCTCTACGGAGGACTTTGATCCCTGGCGTTGCGAGTAGGGAAGCTACCGGCCAGGGATAACCAAGCAAGGTAGCTGCTCGGCTGATTCTTTATGAGGTTTCGCCCGACCATCCATTTGCAGGTATGGGGAACAGGAACAGTCGCGGTGAACGTGCGCGTAGCACGCGCATCGATTGTGCGGGGAGGCGAAGCGCCAGGGTCGCGTCGTTTCGATTCCGCCAAAGGAGGCTCAATGATCGCCCAGCGGACGAGTATCGGCCCGTGAGATCTGTGGCCATGGGACGTAGCCTGCCGGTGGTTAGCCGTGCCGACGAGGGCAGAGTCTTCTGGAGGCGGGGGAGCGGCGATCTGGGGCCCTGGCCTGGCCGTTTGGACATTAGTCGGTGTATCGGCCGGCGAGGGAATTGATGACGGTCGCCGGAGGAGGTTCATCCGCGCCTCCGATGAGGGGGAGGCGGCGGCAGGTACCTGGATCTTTAGGGTGATCGCACGCCATGTGGACGGAGATCGGAAGGCCAAATTTTGTTTTTGTGGAGTTTTGTGTTCCCACAGACGACGCCAACTGATGAAGGTCCTTTTCGGGTCTCCGTCAGATGTTGTCTTCCATCGATCTCCCGATGGATTTGGGAGGTGATCTCTTGTTGCGTGTGGGTCTCAATGGGTTTTGAGGAGATTGGTGATTTGAGGAGCTTAGCGCCGAGTACCTGTAAAGAAGTTCCGGGATGGTTTGGTGCCACCGAGGACCCTCCGACGATCAAGTTAGCACGAGATCCGAGCAAAGTAACGGCTAAGTGGAATAACAAATGGCTTACTTGACCCCTCTGTGATGGGGGTTTATATAGCGGTGGCGGCACGCAGCAGCAGGCGCGAGAATCTCGCCGTCAGTTACGCTCCCGACGTCACGCCCGCATAGTGAGCGGATCACCCATTAATGGGGATCGTGATGGCGTGGAACGTGGGATGTTGCTGGCGGAGAATCCGCGCATGGCGAGATTTGCGGAGCGGCGGTTACGCCTGTGAGCGGTGGAGTTGGTCGGAGGAACGAGGAAGACGGCCTCGGCCGGAAGGCTCGGGGACGAGCGAGAAGGCCGAGGAGTCTTGGTCTTGTGGCAGCTCGTGACGAGCTGAGGGGCCGAGGAGGCCAATTTGCAGGGGTCCCGAGGAGGGCCAGCTTGTGCTTGCAGGTCGGGTACAGAGGTGGCCTGGTCGGCCTCTGTGGGCCCTTTCTTCTGAGTTCTGGGACACGCCATCTGCCACGTGTCCTGATCTTGGGGATCGCCAATATTGAGCATCATCACCAATCCTTGGAGGTTTACTAAAATATTGGTTTCTCCGATAGCATTTAAGAAGGGGCCCTGTGTTAATATGAGTTCATTCCATTATACTTGAACAAATCTACTCTACTTCAGTATAAATTGTGTTGCATCCGCGCGCGACCTTATGGTTGTTGGTCTGGAAGGAACTTTATATTTGCTTTATATCTGTGTATTATACAGATGAGTCGTCGCATATTCTGTGAATGTTATGCTAGTAATAATCACAATTTATGTACATTATTCTAATCAGCTTGCCTGGTATAGGATGTATGTATATAGTGTCGTAATGATCTCAAACTTTCTGACGAATTCTGTTGTTGGAGGAAAAATTCCAGTTATGTCCCTGGAATATTAATTGTCCTGGTCGTTGTTTCAAGTATATTTTTGACCTCCTTTCTGATTATTGAAATTTATAGACTAAAATGTGAGAAACTCCCATCACTCTTGCTGAACCTGAACCTGAACCTGAACCTGAAAAACAAGCATTTTACCTCAAAAACTCTTTAACTTTTTCATTACTCTTTTTATTCCAAAAGTGACCTTGGAACAAATTTATTTAATTGACCTATCTAATATTCTCTTTTCTTTCTCTTCATCTTCTCTAAATCCATGCTCAACTAAATCCATGCTCAGTTTTACAAAGAGAAGAGAGAAGGTAAATGGTGTTTTAAATTATAAATTTTGGAAAAGAAATTAGTAAAAAAAGTTTAAAGCCCTGTTTCAGAATGAAATTAGGCTAACTGCGGTGTATTTTATTTTTGATGAGGCTCATAAGTTGGATTTCCCAAGATCACGATACGTAACAGATGACATGTCGTCCACGTAAGCCCGTTAGATTCCCGGGAGGGCTACAGAGCTGGAATAAGTATGTACATTTGGGACCTTCCTCGGGACCTCGTCTCCGAGGCTATTTCCGACCTTTTGGGGACCTCCCCGGAGTACCTTCCCTATGCGCCTAGCAACTAGCCAACAGCTCGCCCCCGAACAATCCTACAGCCGAGCTTTCACAATCTCCTTGCTCGTCTCCCAGCTGTTTGATTGATCTGTTTTTAAAGAGAAGTGTTCGTAAATAAAGTAACCGCAATCAGAACGGTGTCGCTAGTAGTTAGCCGCGATGAGTACGGGTCGTTCGCAGGGAAACGTGAATCTTTTTCTTGCTTTAGACTAGTTGATTGAAAAATGGGTTGATTGCTTGTAGATCTAATTTGATACGGATGTAAGATTTATAAAAAAGAGGCTTGTAGCGTTCATATGACTTAGTAGTAATGGATGATTAATTAAAATTGACTGCTTTTATCTTTTAATAGTTTAAAACTATATCGACAGTGATGAATGTGGAATAAGGTTCTTTTTGAAAAAACTAGGGTTTCCCCACTCTTAACCCTTGTCCTTTCATTAATCTCTATTTATGTCTAACCTTTAACAAAACAAGTGTTAATCTAATCTCAAATCGTGGTCGAGACTAGCAATAAATTGGTAGCGCACACGATTAGGATGTTAACATTTATTTTGCTAAAGTTTATAGACTTTAAAATGTGTAAAAGGAGTTAAATGATTTTATCATCCATTGATCTATCCCAGCCTACGAACCCTAGCAAGCTAGGAATTACTCGCCCATGGTTTGAGAAGAAAGGATGAAGAATGGGATCATGATGTAAAATGTAGAAGTTAAGTGCAAAAAATAAGTGCAGAAATTAATTGCGAAAAGACTAATAAAAACTCTACCTTTATTAATCAACTATATCATGTACAAATCATTTTAAAGTAGAGTACAAGAACCCTAGTTTTTGCTCTCGATCTCTATCTTATTGGAAGTAGATGAACAGCTGATGATCAACTTCGATGCGTAGATCGTCTTGGACCTCTTGATCTTTTCGGTTGATCATCTTTCATGTGAAGCACTCGGTCCTTTAAATAGAAACTAGGAACTCTAGTTGCTAGACGTTAGAATATGCTGATACGATTACACCCATGTTTCCCCAATAAAAGAGAGCTCTGTTCAAAATTTGAAAGGCAACGCCAAGAGTTAAAAACTCTGAGGCAGCGCTTTACGTGCCTTGCACGAGAGTGCCAGCGTCAAGAGTTAAAAACTCTGAGGCAGCGCCTCACGTGCCTCGCACGAGGGCGCCAGCGCCAGAACTAAAAGCTCTCTGATTAGACAGAGCCGTTGGATCAAAAATTCAACGGAGGTGATAAACCACCAAAGTGCAGAATTAAGTTCTGCTGAGAAAATATTCCTCAAATCTTTCTAAATAAGAAAGATTACTCTATGTAAAATAGAGTACCGTTGGATTAAAAAATCCAATGGTGATTAAAAAAATCACCTATCTGCAGAATAAATTCTGTATGGGAAAATATTTCCCTAATCTTGTTAAAAACAAGAAAAATATTTTCTGTAAAATAGAAGTTCTTGGATCAAAAATCCAACGGTGGATAAAATCCCCAAATCAATCAGGATCTCTTAACGAGAGATTTTTTTAACTAAATCAACAGATGTGCCTCTACTATATAAAGGACCTAAGACTTCAAGTCTTATAGAGAGGAAACCCTCCCCATAAGCTTTAGAGCAAGCAAGAAGAAAGATTTAAGAGGGAAGAAAGAAGAATACCTCTGTTCGAGATAAATAAAAATAATAATAGAGATCAGAGTATCTCATTTGCATATCCAAGGGTTTAACCCTCATAAAAGAACTTAGTTCTTTCTATGGATCTGAGATCCATGAGACAAGTCTCTCAAAAATGAGAATTTAATTCTCATAAGGATGAACTTGTTCTTGGGGATCAAAGATCCAGAAAAAAACAGAGAATTGAACTCTTCAAAACAGGATACACAAAGAAAAAACCTAGCGCCAAGCGCTTCACGGGTCTCTCAAGTGGGCGCTGCTCAATAAAGAGTGCTTAGCACTTAATGGTTGGCGCTCAGCGCCAAGCGCCTCACATGTCCCTCACGTGGGCGCTACTCAATAAAGAGTTCTTAGCACTCAATGGTTGGCGCTCAGCGCCAAGCGCCTCACGTGTCCCTTATATGGGCGCTGCTCAATAAGGAGTTCCTAGCACTCAGTGGTTGGCGCTCAGCGCCTCACGTGCTCCGCATTTGGGCGCTATAAAGAGTGTTTAAGACTCCATAAAAATAAAAGAACAAAAAAAGGGGGAGGGGAAAGTAAAGCAAAGTATGAATGTCAGAACCCATATGAATGCTCAGCATTATTTGCACAGAAAAGGGACTGAGCCCGGGCAAGTGTTTAACACTTTATTCAAAGACAGAGTGGGTTGAGTTTAAGTTGACCAAATCCCCAATTTAGATCAACCAAGCCCATGTGCTCATCATTTTCCAGATTGGTCTTAGTCCCAAACACGACTACAGATCTCCCAACGGATATTGGTTCAAGGGTACATCTCCTCACACATCCGATACATGGCGTTGTAATTCTTCAGCGTCTTCAGAGAGGTGGTTGGTCCCGATAACCAACAATTCTTTAGGGCACTCCTAAATTGACGGACACATCCCACTGCGGAACGCAGCGCCCTTAAACTAGCAACGGATCGCAACGTCCTTAAACTAAAACAATAAAGCCCAAATGCTCTTTTGTTGGGTTTGAATGATCCCAAAATCCTGTTGAGTAGATCTTAGCCTAAAATTAGATTAACGTGTCCTCAACAAATATTTAAGTTAATCTTAATCTCAAACAAGATTAACGATCCCTAAATCAACCCAAACCCAAATATAAGAATATACGGATTTGGACTAACCCACGCTCTATGGGCGACAATATAAATTAGTCTCCGTATACAATCCACGGGCAACCGAAAATAAAACAAATACACATGATACGAAGTGACCTTCTGCAGCAGGAGAAAATGCTTACCGCGATGCGGTAACGTAATTAACTGCAGGGGCTTGCGCCTGCAGGGAAGAGCGTCCCCACAATCAAAAAACCCTTGCAAACGAGGGGGAATCTGATGAAGTCTGCTACAACGGCCGTATCCGTCCAAACCTCCGATACACGGTGCCATAAATCAGCTTGGCATCTTTGGAGAGGTGGACGGATAAAACCAAATAGCATCTGACCCAAATTCAGGCAAGACGTTCGTCTTCCCCATTTTCGGCGGTAAACAGATTCCGGCACGCCCGGTGGGACCTTTTCCTCTTTCCATTCCACATTTCGTGTGTCGTGTTCGTGAACAAATCGCGGTTTAATTTGGTTGCCCTTGGATTCGAGGTACTAAGATTTGATGTCTTGCTCCATGCAGGAAAAGAGATAACATCGATGGCCTCCAGCTGCACTAACTGCAACAACAACTCTCGCTCCGCCCCGACTGGAGGAGTGACTTACGGGCCCCAAGCAGCCTCCATCTTTGCAATGCCAGTGGAACAGGTGACTCAGGCCACTACTGGACTGTTCTTTGGGACCATGATCCCGCCATCAAGCTTCAGTGCCCCAGTGCCATCACAAGAAGCTCCGAAGAATTCGGTCTTTGATCGACTTGCAACCACCACGGCCCCTCTCAACGGGTCGTCCAAGTCTGCCACCTTGGTCTTTAACAGACTGAGCCAAAGCTCCAATGGGCCCGCAAAGAGGTTCGCGATACCTGAAGGGGTTATCCCGAAGCAGATAGCCATTCCAGTTCTGACAGGTGAAGTCGTCAGAAGGGATTCTCCTGCTAAAGGACCGGTCTTTGCAAGATTAGCCGTTCCAACTCATGCTTCCTGCGAAGTCACCAAGACTGCCTCTCCTATCAAAAGGTCGGCCTTCATAAGATTGACCGTCCCCTCTTAACGGACGTCGGTCTCCAATAGGCTGGCACCGGCGGTAGCCCTTCACCAGAGCAGGGGCAAGACGAAGCCGCTCCCACGACAGAGGTGGTCCCGTCTGCACGACATGCTCGACGTCGCTACTGGCGCCGAGTAAGGAAGGATGGGGGCAGTTCCCCCTCTGGACTTACCCTACCAGCTCCAATGGTGGAAATTGACGCTGCTGTTCCAACTGGAAACAACTTCGAGCTGCTCAGGAGGGTGCGCAAGAACTCTCCCACCGTTGTACTAAAGAAGTCTCCTCCGCCTGTTGAAAACACAACGCATGCAAAACCGGAACAGCCTCCTTAACGGCTGTCCTCCAAGATCCACAGGGTCTGGCGGAGAGTCCAAGACTCTGTGATTGACAAAGACTACTCTCGCCGACTGAAGAAAACGAAAGCTCGGCAGGAGGAGGACCATCCCTCCGCCATACCAAGGAAGGTATCGTCTGCATGGGTGCCTGCTGCAACGGCCCCCTCAACTTCGACCTCCCACAAGAGGAGAAGGCCGGAGAAGATCCCTATGCCTGCAGCAAATTTTAAAAGCAATTAACCCAAACGCCCCAAGTCTGGTGGCATGGTAGTACGCATGGTGTACATGGCTTCCGGGAAAGAGGAAAGCCGTACTTCCACGGGTCATCGACCACTCACGCGGTCTGTGACAAAAGCTCAAGAGCAGCATCAAAAGCTCCAAGAAATGCTAATGAAGATGTCAGCACTCACTGGGCAAAAAGAAAGCCCAGAAGTATCGTCTGAATAGCGCCGGGAGCAGAAGACTGATACGGAGTTCTTGCGAAGGGTGCTGGAAAGGAAGGATAAGGAGGCCGCGGAACAAGCTGCTAATATAAAGCAGATAGCGCACCTGTTCCAAGACATGGTTGGGATGATGATACAGCCAGTCCCTCCAGCCGAAGATCCACCAATAATCATTGAAGACGATAAAGGAGAGATATCAAACCCTCTTCCGGTTCTATCAGCAACCAGGGAAGAGACGATCTCCAAAGATGCCCTTGACGACTACATATCTCAACAAATATGAGCTCATCAGGCAAGCGAAGCGGCTGGTAACGTTGTCAAATCAAGTACCTGCTAGGATATACGATCCCTAAGTTCCATGTGTATAAGGGGACATGCAATCCCTATCAGCACGTCGCTCAGTTCAGAGCTCTATGCGGCAATACTGTGTTGGATATAGTGCCCTCAGAGTCAATTATTGGATCGCAGGCACGTGATTGCAATGATTGCGGAGGACCTATACCGGTAGGACAGTCTTACTCGAGATGATAGTATGCTATCTGGTTTGTCTTTATCAGTCGTGTACAGGTTCAGGTGACTGATCACTGTTACACTTTGATAGAGCCCTTAGGATCTTGCTTTATTACCAACAGTATGATGGCGATCATATACGTGAGAGTTGGGTGGTTTATAAGCATATCCTTAATTATGGTCCCTAGTCATGGGAGTTTCGAGACAGGGCATCGATACTCCGGAGTAGACTAGTGTATACAGTTGAGACCCCGACGAGGGGCGGTAGCCGGTCTCATAAGCCACTGGTGTCAGTTGGATCACCTAAGATGTATACAGGTGCTCATTGGGTTATGAGTACACCGGACAGGACTCGCCGGGAACCTGCTAGTTGGTATTATACATATTGTCAGATAGCAGTTCCCTGGTGACATGTGTACAGGTTAGTTCATCGACCTGAGGTAGTCATTTGTCTCGTGTGAATTCCCACTGTGCTTTGATTTCTACCCTACCACGGCTCAAAGGAGTCGTGCAAACAGGTAGTTTTTGGGTACAGTCCCGAGCCACATGGAGGCACGTGAGCGGATCGGCAGGGGATTCGTCTCTCCCGGTATTGGGGGTGAGATCGCGCTGTGTCTAGGAGAGCCATTACACAAAGCCCACGGCCGTGGCAGGAGATTTACTGGTAGGTACTCCAGTAGTATCTCAGGGTGTTTTTAGGCTACACTCCAACACGACTTATACTGCTCTTGGGAGTCTGACATTACCAGCCCCCTAGGCCGATATGCGATACTCATAGACGAACGGACCGGACTATATATACATTGTCACTGTTAGGCTCAGTAGGGTTTCCGGATGAGTTCGCTCATCGGCCTCCCTTGAGGTCAGTACATGGGCAGCCGTTACGCACAGCTAGTGCCGCTGACGGCTTGTGGTTAAACCCACTGCCAGGGTACTGACGAGTCATTAGAGTCCCCCACAGACAGTTTCCCAAGTTCGGGCGAAACGTTGTAGAGGCCGTATGGTTTTATGGCAGGATTCGGAAAATGCACGTGCGTTTACGCATGTGTCATATTTCGGGCAGATAATACTGGTGGGCTTTGGTTTAAGCCGGATCCGAGTATTATACTGTGTAGATATAATATCTTTGTCTCGGTTGCATTTGTATTCGGTCGTAATACAAATGCTGGTATGTTTATACTGTTACGGGGTTATCCTGAAATTCGTTTCGGGATCGCTTTTGGAAGTTGCCAGTTTTCTATCAGCCGTATTTGACATTCGGTTAAATGCGGATTTATCTTTTCTTCTCTTGGGTGAGTCATGAAGGTGGTGTGTGTGGAAGCTTCTAGGGTATGTGAGGTGTTCTTTGTTCATTGGTAGCATTTAATGAAAGGGTGACTAAGGTTTATGAGTCACCATTTGCATTAATGAGTTTTGGTTTTGCTTAGGATATTTTGATCAAGATCTTTTGCTTTGTGGTCACCCCCTCTCCTACACTCACCCTCCTCCTTCTATATATGTGGCCGGCCCCCTCCCATTCTCTACTCACTCTCTCACTTGTTGATTAAAAGATTATGATGGTTGTTGGAAAAAAGATATAGTTTTGGATGTATGGAAATTTCATAGCTCATTTCACATTCCATTTCATTTCGAGTGGCAACTTCATTAACCGTTCGTCCACGGCTTTGGACGAAGTGAGACAAAGTATTCTACTCATTCTCTACATCAATCTTGGTCATCTCTTTCAGCAAACTTGACGACTGAGTTGCCTCGAGTCAGAGGCGGGAGCCCGTTTAAAGATCCGTTGACGTGGTGCCACCTGGACGAGCAGATCAGAGATCGACGAGATCGGAGCAGCCGCAACAAAGCGTGGGATGATGGTTAAAGAACGAAGGACTCGGATCGTTCGGTATAACCTTTCTACCCTCTTTGTAGTTTGTTAGTTTAGCAATAATGGCAGATCCGGGTTATAGTATACGATAGCGCCAGTTAAAAGTTTTTGTTCCGCATTTGGCGTCTGTTTGACGGCCGGGGCGCTACCGTAGACTTGCAGTGGTATCAGAGCCTCACCATTATGCTTTACTAACTTGTGCTAACGCGTTTAAAACATCGATCGAACCGATTTTCGAAAACCGTAAATTCCAAGTTCTGAGTTTCTGTCGATTTTAAAAGGTTTCTAAAAATAATTTTACATATCACAGAAAATTGAGCAGGGTTTTCTATGCACATGGTAGAAATTTGGTCACGTGATCCTACAGGACCGCCGCGGATCCGCGGTCAAACCTAGGGTTTGACCGCGCATCCGCGGCCAGTCTGTGGGACCAGTGATCCAAATTTGTACAGTTGCTTCTCTTGAGGAAATTGTGGTTTTTGGTATATATCTTTTGGGCCCAGATTTTGTTACTGTGCAGCAGATGTACGTGGGGCCCACTTTGTGAAATTTAGTCGATCGAAATTTAAACGCGTTAGTTTACAGTACATACATTATATCTCCGACCGTGAATATCATTTGAGCGGTAAACCGCGTCTGATTGCTATAGTTCTTTTAGACGGGTTTGCGAACGTGACATTCGCGTTGATGTTCCGTGTTGTGCTGTGATGTTGCGGATTTGTCGTGGTGGATAGCAGTGTGCAATGGTAGTGCAGTTTGGATTTAATTTGTACATTTGATATTGCGGGGCGAGCGTCCAACATGTGGACTGCCGTCACTGCATGTTTGTATAATATTCTTTTGGGGCATGACCGGGTTGAGGTCGATGTACCTGTTGTACATATTTTTATTTCTGTACTAGGTTTACCCCGCGACGTGGTGCACGGATAGCCGGGTTCTGGAGGGCAACGAGTCCGCATCTCATGGCTTTGAGAGGCAGAGGGGCCTCACTCTAGAATTGACAGACTATTCGCCGCACTTATAGGGGGTACAAGTTGACCGAAGGAGGGGTGCTCAAGTTACCGGATTCCGTAAAGTGCCAGGTGGTCCATTCACTTTACTGTAGGGGGCTGCCTCGCTTCAGGTTTTGGCGGGTAACTTGCCGCACCAGTAGGGGTCTAGGTTTCATTGCACAGGCTATCCACACGACCAGGAGAACGTCGAGTTTCAGCAGCGGCTCTGTGAAACCCGGGGATCCCAGATTATCTGTATTGTTCTGTGATGCTTATTACTTTTCTGTAATGTTGCATATTATCACGTCTGGAGCGATTATTGTATATTGGTATATATACTATTAGATGTTGTATATGTTTTACACCCGCGCTAGTCCAGTCCCCGCTCTGTCGTTAGTTAAGTAACCTAACGGGTGATGACGGGACCCAGTGACGAATGCGGATGGCATATACGTACATTTTATTTTGTTCTTTTCTGGTGTGATTTATTGATGGGACTGCGTTGATTCTGATCAATGCAAAGGAAAACAAACCTGTTTGGATGTTGTTGGAACAGTTTTAAAAAGTGTTATTACAAAGACGTTTCCTTTTGTTTTGCATAGCGGTATTCGGTGTGAATATCCTGCACCTCATTCGACGAGGCAAGGGCCGATATCCCTTCACCGGGAATGACCCCTTGGGCAGAAGTTTGGGTCAGGGTAGTAACTTCACTATAGTCGATTACAAGTTGCTTTGCATCGCGGTATTCAGTTGGAATATCCTGCACCTCATTCTACGAGAAAAGAGCCGAGATCCCTTCACCGGGAGTGACCTCTTTAGCAAAAGGTTTTCGCCACTATATTTTTATAAAAAGCTATCAGGTTCCTTCAGCGATATCAAGTTCGTTACGTTAAAGGTTTTTCGCCAAAAACCAGCCGTAGCCCTCCGTCATTTCTTTTGGGTATTCAGTAGTATTCAAGCTATGTATTTTGACCAACGCCAAGGCATAGTGTTTGGTAGCTGCTGGGTATTCATTTGTTGCATAGATAGATGAGTTGGTTTGGGACAGTCGTTCTGCCATTTTGGCCAACGTCAAGGGCATGTGCGGGTGGGTTTAAATTGACAACATAATGATGGGTAGAACTTGGCATGTGACTTATGACATTTTGACCAATGCCAAGGTCATAAGAGCATGGGGAAAAAATCATATCGGGAGTTTCTAAAGAAACTGAAACTTGCCAAGTATGCGCATACCTTCTGGAGTGTGATAACGTGAGTGGATTCCGTCACGTTATCATGCGATGAGAGTTGGATCCCGATTCCCACTGATGAGTTGGTTTACTCTTCGGGTGATCCCGATTGATTCTTCTTTCAGGTTTGGAGGAGAATTTGACAGGACAGTGGGATGTTTCCTGATTAGATAAAGTGATAACCATTCTGATCTAGGTTAGAGTGCACGCAGAGTGTTTCTTTTCTCTCTCTCTCTTTGGCAGCGACTTTTGACCGACCTTAGACTATGACTCAATGACCAAGTTGACCGAACCTTCTTAAAATACTGGCTTTTGGATTGTCCGAGTTGCATAAGTCATTGCCGCTCCTTCTTTTACCCTTTGCATTTCACAGAACACCCCGTATTACTACGGACATCCACTTCCATTGGATAGATCCATCGTATGGTTATATACGAACTCGAAGGGACTTCTTCGAGGATGGATCAAGGTTCAGGAGAAAAGGAATTGGTTTATTCAGTTGTCTTTTATTATCACCTTCTCTCAGATTGCGAGGGCTCTTTAGTTAAGGAGAGTACACCTATTATGCTTATTGGATAGTCATATTCCAAACCATAGGCAGGTGCCGAAAGGTAGGGAATGAAGAAGACCAATTAGCCTAAGTAGGGTGTAGAGAAGGTAATAACTAAAGACAAAATAAAGGGATTAGAAAGAGGGCAAAGTAAATTGCGACTGATATCATTCACGACCAAACCGCGTGCTTCATCGCCACTCCTATTTCACCTTTGCTTTTTCCCCCAGTTCGAGAGAAATAGAATAAGGTATTATTCAGTTGTCTTTTATCATCACCTTCTCTCAAGTTGCGAGTACTCCTGGGATTAGGAGAGTACACCTATTATGCTTACTGGATAGTCTTCTTCCAAACCATAGGCTGGTGCCGAACGGTAGGGAAGGAAGAAAACCATTTAGCCTAACGAAGGTGTACAGAAGGTAACGACTAAAGACAAATAAAGGGATTTAGAGAGAAGGCAAAGAAATATACGGTTAAAGTCATGAATTGGATTATGGAAGAGGCATTACTAGGAATACCAGGATACCCCTACGAAACATTTTCATGTTTCAGTGCATTGTTAAAGGAAAACTGTTTTCCCGATTAGATACTTACTCCAGGGTATGTATTTACCAAGTTTCATTCTCATATCTGTATGGTTTTACAGAAGATGAGTGGGAGTAAGTTATTGGGAATAAGGTGATCATCCTCATTATATCGGAATTCGTTGTAATTGGTGATATTTGAGGAAATCGCCTGGGTACAGTTTTCAACCTACGACGCACAGGTTTTGAGTTATTCAACTCAGTGGACTTATACAGAGTATTGTATGCTGTCCAGTGTCCATCAGGACAAAGGGGTAGGTCCTCGTACTATGTTCTATTTACTTATGACTTCTCTAGTTTTTAGAGAAGTGTTTCGTAGAAATACAAGGTCTAAGTTTTGAGAAGTTGTGGGTATATGAATAAAGTAGAGAACCAGGTGTCACAAGTATCGGGATTCTTCAAAGAGATCGAAGATGTAGATTCTTGTGATTGGTATTCAGATGATAGTAATGGTTTTGAGAAACTTGTTTCTCTTTCAGGTTACTCATAATTGGATGGATTCCTAAGTTGAGTAATGCTGATTAGCCTCTCTCCATTAAGTTGATATGCACTGAAGACAGCTGCATGATTGAATGTGGTTCCAATTAAATAAGTGCCAAAGTTTCTATATTGGATATAGAATGGTTCATATCTTAACGATGTTAAAGTACGGTGAGTTGTCCATCTTATGCTTAAAACCAGACTCTGGATAACTCAAGGCAAGTTTCTGTAATGGCAGTTTGTGGGTTGACCCTGGCTATGAAGAGGGTTGATTTTGTACCATCTAGAAGATCAATAGTGATATTGTTCTTTACTCGCCACAGTTTTAGTAAAATGGATTTTTTCAGAAAACAGTAGTGGGAGTATGGTAGAACTGGAAGTGATTCCAGAACCGCAAACGATTACGAAAAATTTAATAGGACCTATATATTCAATCAGGTTTGACATTCCAATAGCCACTCCGCAGATATGGTGGGTAACCTCAGACACCCGAGAGGTACTTCGGTAGCCTCAAGGACGGTGACAGGGAGGTTCTTGTTTACCCAGACTTGACACTACTGTTGTTCCAGACTATGAGACCCGGCAGGAGGTTAAGTATAGCGTCGTTCTAAACTAGCTTTACAAGTGCACGTATATATTATTTCGCCAGAGGGTTGTTGTGGTCAGTGGGAGCAGCGGAAGCATAGTGGGCAAAATGCTTATGTCTATTTATAGACTTAAGCAGTTATAGCGGAAATAGATCATCTAGTTTTGATGTGACAGTCATAGGTTTGACTTCATCAGAATAGGGAATGGATCTGTTAAGAAGGTAGTAGGGTGTGATGTCATGGTATTTGGATGACATACACAAAGTCGGAAGTAAAATTCCTATACTACGATCGGTTGTACTATGGTCGTCACACAGTTGTTTCTCCAGACAGGATATGGATATAATATTTGACATTCTGGTTTCTAGATCTATGGTTTTAGATCTAGATTTGGGTAGTTTCCCAATGTGGGTACTTTGACAGTATTCTGATAGTTTTTAGAATAGTTGACTCCTGGCATGGTGGTGTACCTGCAGATGATGGAATCATCCTCTCTAAAGGTGTCTTACAGACTAAAAGGGAGAGGGATGTGCATGATTGGCAGATCACTTGCTTAGGCAATTGAGTCAATCTTGAGATGTCAAGTACCACACCAGATGTTGTTTTTGCACTAGATGCAATAAGTTTGTATTAATCCAATCCTGGAGAAACATAAGGAAGCAGTTTTAGAACATAAGTGCATGTTCTACGGATTTGATGACGGTAGCCTCCTTCGGGAGACGATTATCATTCCAGGCTTCAAAGGTGACATGGCTGACAGAGTGATTGTCAGAGTTATAGTTTTCCCTCTGACGAGGGACAGTATTATGGACAGGTGGTCCAAGAGAATACTGTGGGAGGCATGGTGCCGGATACTGATTAGGTTCAGTGATCGATACAGTCTAAGAAGTTTGGATTTAGAGTTCATTTATGAACTAGGTCCCATCAGATATCCAGACATATTCTAAGACAGGTATTACTCAATTCGGGAGATGGCTTTCTCCGCGAACTTGAGATTAAGAGAGACATAGAAAGAAACATCAGGGCGGATCCACTCACTGAGGCTATTTCTCGAACACAATAGTTTTACAAATGGACTTTGTGAAACTAATTAGTAGAGGAGTTGGATGTTCGGTTTCACACGGGCTGTGAGTAGGCGACATCGCAATAATTAGCCTTAAGTGCAAGTGGGAGATTGTTGGATATAGTGCCCTCAGAGTCAATTATTGGATCGTAGGCACGTGATTGCAATGATTGCGGAGGACCTATACCGGTAGGACAGTCTTACTCGAGATGATAGTATGCTATCTGGTTTGTCTTTATCAGTCGTGTACAGGTTCAGGTGACTAATCACTGTTACACTTTGATAGAGCCCTTAGGATCTTGCTTTACTACCAACAGTATGATGGCGATCATATACGTGAGAGTTGGGTGGTTTATAAGCATATCCTTAATTGTGGTCCCTAGTCGTGAGAGTTTCGAGACAGGGCATCGATACTCCGGAGTAGACTAGTGTATACAGTCGAGACCCCGACGAGGGGCGGTGGCCGGTCTCATAAGCCACTGGTGTCAGTTGGATCACCTAAGATGTATACAGGTGCTCATTGGGTTATGAGTACACCGGACAGGACTCGCCGGGAACCTGCTAGTTGGTATTATACATATCGTCAGATAGCAGTTCCCTAGTGACATGTGTACAGGTTAGTTCATCGACCTGAGGTCGTCATTTTTCTCGTGTGAGTTCCCACTGTGCTTTGATTTCTATCCTACCATGGCTCAAAGGAGTCGTGCAAACAGGTAGTTTTTGGGTACAGTCCCGAGCCACATGGAGGCACGTGAGCGGATCGGCAGGGGATTCGTCTCTCCCGGTATTGGGGGTGAGATCGCGCTGTGTCTAGGAGAGCCATTACACAAAGCCCACGGCCGTGGCAGGAGATTTACTGGTAGGTACTCCAGTAGTATCTCAGGGTGTTTTTAGGCTACACTCCGACACGACTTATACTGCTTTTGGGGGTCTGACGTTACCAGCCCCCTAGGCCGATATGTGATACTCATAGACGAACGGACTGGACTATATATACATTGTCACTGTTAGGCTCAGTAGGGTTTCCGAATGAGTTGGCTCATCGGCCTCCCTTGAGGTCAGTACATGGGCAGCCGTTACGCATAGCTAGTGCCGCTGACGGCTTGTGGTTAAACCCACTGCCAGGGTACTGACGAGTCATTAGAGTCCCCCACAGACAGTTTCCCAAGTTCGGGTGAAACGTTGTAGAGGCCGTATGGTTTTATGGCAGGGTTCGGAAAATGCACGTGCGTTTACGCACGTGTCATATTTCGGGCAGATAATACTGGTGGGCTTTGGTTTAAGCCGGATCCGAGTATTATACTGTGTAGTTATAATATCTTTGTCTCGGTTGCATTTGTATTCGGTCGTAATACAAATGCGGGTATGTTTATACTTTTACGGGGTTATCCTGAAATTCGTTTCGGGATCGCTTTTGGAAGTTGCCAGTTTTCTATCAGCCGTATTTGACATTCGGTTAAATGCGGATTTATCTTTTCTTCTCTTGGGTGAGTCATGAGGGTGATGTGTATGGATGCTTCTAGGGTATGTGAGGTGTTCTTTGTTCATTGGTAGCATTTAATGAAAGGGTGACTAAGGTTTATGAGTCACCATTTGCATTAATGAGTTTTTGTTTTGCTTAGGATATTTTGATCAAGATCTTTTGCTTTGTGGTCACCCCCCCTCTCCTACACTCACCCTCCTCCTTCTATATATGTGGCCGGCCCCCTCCCCTCCTCTAATCATTCTCTCACTTGTTGATTAAAAGATTATGATGGTTATTGGAAAAAAGATATAGTTTTGGATGTATGGAAATTTCATAGCTCATTTCACATTCCATTTCATTTCGAGTGGCAACTTCATTAACCGTTCGTCCACGGTTTTGGACGAAGTGAGACAAAGTATTCTACTAATTCTCTACATCAATCTTGGTCATCTCTTTTAGCAAACTTGATGACCGAGTTGCCTCGAGTCAGAGGTGGGAGCCCGTTTAAGGATCCGTTGACGTGGTGCCACCTGGACGAGCAGATCGAAGATCGATGAGATCGGAGTAGCCGCAACAAAGCGTGGGATGATGGTTAAAGAACGAAGGACTCGGATCGTTCGGTATAACCTTTCTACCCTCTTTGTAATTTGTTAGTTTAGCAATAATGGCAGATCCGGGTTATAGTATACGATAACGCCAGTTAAAAGTTTTTGTTCCGCATTTGGCGTCTGTTTGACGGCCGGGGCGCTACCGTAGACTTACATACTGGAGGCGACGACAAACTGCTGCTTCGCCAGTTCGTCGGCAGCTTGGCGGAGACAACATTTGAATGTTACTCGGAGCTTCGAATGACTCCATCAAAATATTTACAGAAATGGAGCTACTATTCACGCAGCGTTTTGCATGCACAAGCGAACGCACCCCGATTACGACATTAATCAATGCCAGGGTGAAGCCAGGAGAGACCTGGGTTCAATACGCAATTCGATGGCGGAACCTATGGTCAAAATGCGAACAACGCATAGAAGAAGCTTTTACCGTGGGCATGTTCGTGTGGGCCCTTGATCCTCAGGCAACTATATCCCAATTTATGATGTTCTTCAAGCCGACCACCTTCCAGGCCTTGATCGACAAGCGGGCCCAAATAAACCAGATGGGCCATAGACCGTCCTCTTTGAAAACGGATCCCCGGAATGAAAAGAGCAAAGGGAAAGCGACTTTCGTTGCCAACACTCAACAACAACCAAATGACCCGAAACTGGTTGCTCGCCAAAGCAACAAACCAAGATCTCTCGAAGAGAAGTTGATATGTCCTTACTCGTTTTCCCGGGATAAAACGAGGAGACTATTCGAACTGGCGGTGCGCTACAGGCTCATCACTCTCCCGGATCCGAGATGCCTACTGCAGCCTGGTGATGTCAACAGTCCCAACTACTGCCCCTACTACAGAGTAATGGGCCACCCAATCGAAAATTGCTACGTCTTCAAAAACTGGGTTGAAGACCAGTACCAACAAGGTAAGTTCACGCTGTCCGAAAACTGGAAGGTAAACCCGGGCTCCTAAAAAGGTGGATACGCCGGGGGCATCATGCTCATTTATAGAAGAAGATCCGTAGGAAGTTGTCCTTTCGACTAAAACTAAGAAAATGCTGAAGGATCTTCAAGCATGTCCGGTGATCAGGTGGAAAAGCCCGCTGGAGCCCGAGATCATTGTGGAGATGCTTAAACCGCGCTCAGCACCGAAAGTTGATAGCAATGGGCAAAACACCGATGTCAAGCCTTCAAAGTCTTCGAAGAAAAAGAAGAAGACCAAGAAGCCTGTGCAGCCTGACGACAAGCGCATGAACCTACAAAGTACATTGACGCGCTGGAAGAATACAACCAGAAGGCACGGACGCCAATTACACTAGAAGAGTTTCTCAACCACATACTTGAGAACGGAAACATCGACAATGATGAAGGGAACAACTCGTCAGAAGAATCCAAGGATTATGTAGCGAGTTGCCATATGGTTTCTCACTGTCGTTAAAAGACAAAGAAAGTCCCTCGGTGTCGGAGAGCAACACGAAGAAACTGGGGGCAGGATTGGTCCCACGATCCCTGGAACCGTCAGACGACCTGATTGACAGACTGCTGAACGAAGCCCTTCAGAAAAGCAAAGCGAACCAAGAGCGTGAAACGACCATATATGAAAAGGTCAAGCGTCGGCTTCAGAATGAAGAAGCTGCGGCGAGGAAGAGTCATAAAGTACTCCAACCAGAGCGAAGCACACCCGCGGCAGACAAAAGCAGGTTTAAGACGGGGAAACGGTTCTCCAAAGCCCTGTCAATGGGAATGAAGCTGCCACCTTTCAAAGGAAATACTCCCGGGAGTACGTGCCTCAATGAGCGGATGTACATCCGAACTACTGCTTATACCATCGGAGGGTCATATGCCCTACAGAAGAGTGCAATGCCTTCAAGAAGTGGTGGCAGGGATACGTTGCCCACTGACAACACTTCAAGCAAATGAAGCGCAAAGCCCGTTGGGAACAGAGAAGCACGACAGATGAGCGTAAAGGAACAGCCGGTAACTGTCATATGGTTGATGCCATTTCGACAAAAGGAAAATCTCAAGTTCTTACCTTCGGCAGCGATTCTGACGAAGAAATAACCCTCGGCCCTCTCTTCAAGGAATCCACCTCTTGAAAAGAAGAAGGGGTGAAGAACTACGAGAACATTCAGTTGCGTAACCGTACGTTGCCTGAAAAGAATCTCGGACCCTCAAACAAAGGTTCGGGTAAGAGAGACAAGGGGAAGGAAAAGTCCCTGAGGAAATTGCGCTCGATGATAGAGTCGTCGAAAAGCTCACAGTCAAGGACCCGCCTAAGAAGAACAAGGTGGATTATAATGTTCTAACACATTTGAGGAAGATACCCTCACAATTGAGCATTTTGGATGCCCTTCTCCTGTCTAAAGAGGAACGAGATTCTCTAATCAAGGCACTGCAAGAGCCTGATCAGTTCCAAGCCTTCCTTGCAGAAGAAAAGATGAAAGACACGCTGGAAGAAGTTCACACAGCTGACATCACCTTCAGCGATGAAGACCTCATCCTTGGAATGTGCGAGCACAACCGTCCATTGTATGTAACCGGGTACTGCCACGACATCAAGATCAGGAAGATCCTGGTTAACAACTGGTCCTCCATCAACCTTCTCAATGTGAAAGTGTTGAAGGAGATTTGCATGAACGTTCGGCACCTGGATCGGGATAAAATTACCATCTCCGAGTTCGACTCGCAATCATCACGGACGCTTGGGTGATACTGACATTACGCTTTGGGATGCTCATCACTGACATCAATTTCATGTCATTGACACCAAGACTTGCTATAACGCTCTGCTCAGTCGGCCTTGGTTACACGAATACAACATCATCCCTTCTACACAACATCAGTGTATGAAGTACTTAAAGACGACCTCGAGTACACAGTTACAGGGGAGCTAAACCCATTCTCCGTAAATGATGTCCGCATATATGAAGACGCCAAGTACTTCTTACCAGACTTTGAAGATACGGAAAGATGACGTAAACCGGAGAATAAACAAAAAGCCGTCACCACTATCCCGATCTTTGGGAGCGATACCGAAGAGGAGGAAGAGATAGACTTCTCGGGGCAACCCCAAGACAGCAGGCCAGGGCCAGCTACTCCTATGTTGGTCTTTGGTAGTGACTCTGAGGACGAGGTTAACGCCGTGTTCTCCACTCGCCCATCAGCACAAACCTTCGCTGGAACTGATCAGAGTTTAAAAATTACCATGGTTCCGCAACAGCATTACAGGGAACTCGATGCGCTTGATACATACAGCGTACAAGAGCTGCAGACCTTCTACGTCCCTCCCAGGCAAAGAGGTGAAAAGGCGATCCTCTTCTATCAATCCACGGAGACCAAAGTGGAGAAAGAAGTCTGGCATGCGCCGATCTTACACTTGACAGGCTTCAACCAATCCATCTGCCCAGATACTACGCAGAGGGATTGAAAAGGCTATTAAGATGCTTGGGTGTACCTTTCAAACAAATTGCTCGATAAGCCTAGTTCTACAATAAGATTTGGGACGTTCCCGGGACTCAGCGAAAGATGTCCAACGGGAGGATGGAGACGACTGGGCTTGGATACGTTCGGTCCAAAAAACGGGAGCGATTACATGGCTGCCATGTTATAAATGACTCCGGAGGAGAAGGGAATGTTTTTCTAAATAATGCCGATATCGAGCCAAAGTGGGATCCCGCCGTTAAAATGCCAAGCCCATCATTCGAAGAATAAATTGACAAACTAATAACGGAAGCGGGTCAAAAGGATCGGGATGACCACAGCCGCGAAATTGCCATTTACGAGAAAGCCAGGACGCAACGTTTCATTCAGCAGGCTACGGAAGATGACGATGTCCTTCACCCTCAGCCCGCTGTGCGCTCTCGTGGCAAGGGAATAGCCCGACGCAGAAGCAACGAAAAGGTGAAGAATGAGAATGACGCTCGAAAACAGCGAAGCGGATTCAAGAAGCCACGCGATCGAGAAAAAGTCAGCTGGAATCCATCTTTTATGAAATATCAAATGATGACACCCCCGGAGTCTCGGCACCCTGAGCAAATAAACGAGGTCCATCATCCGGCTTATTGCTCCTACCACCGAGCAATAGGACATCCTCTTGAAAATTGCTTCACCTTCAAAGACTGGGTCGAAGACCAGTATCAGCAAGACTGGTTTGCTCTGTCCGACAATTGGAGGGTAGCCCCACCACGAAAGCATGAGCCAAAAGCAACCTACACTGCGAGGGTAAGTCCAGATCAACATCGAGCTTGGAAACGAGCTCGTACCTGCCACATGATAACATTCTTAAAGGAAGGAGAGCATGGGAATGTGGACGACCTCTCCCGGTGCTTCGCAAATGAAGATGAGGACGGGGTGATCTCAGAATTTCCACCAGCGCCAAAAGAGCTGGAAGATGGGATACACACCACAGCAGACAATCTGAAGAAAATCAACTTGGGGACAACAAACAATCCGAGGCCAATGTTCGTCAGTAAGATGCTGTCTAAAGAGCAAGTGGCTACACTAAAAGACGTGCTTATGCAGTATAAAGACTGCTTCGCATGGAATTATTCTGAGATGCCGGGACTAGATCCAAAAATAACGGTGCATAAATTGGCTGATCCCCGGACGTTAAGCCAGTCAAGCAGACGCTAAGAAGAATGCGGCTCAAACTTGAGATGGGTATCAATGCCGAAGTCAAGAAGCTAATTGACTCTGGCTTCATCCAAGAAGTTCAATACCCCGACTGGATCGCCAACATTGTCCCAGTAATAAAGAAAAATGGGACGGTGCGAGTCTGCGTGGACTTTCGAGACCTTAACAAGGCTTGTCCGAAGGATGACTTCCCGGTACCTGTTACCGAGCTGATGATCGATAACACGTCCACTCATGAGGTCTTCTCCTTCATGGATGGATCTTCAGGCTATAATCAAATAAAAATGCATCCTGAAGACCAAAAGCACACCGCCTTCCGGACTCCGCTGGGCATATTCTGTTATAAAGTGATGCCCTTCGGTTTGAAGAACGCTAGCGCTACCTACCAGAGGGCCATAACAAAGATCTTTGACGACCTTATCCATGAGATCGTTGAATGCTATATCAACGATCTTATGGTGAAAAGCAAATCGTATGAGGAACACTGGGAACATCTGAAAATAGTGTTCCAGCGCCTTCGGAAGTACAACCTGAAGATGAACCCCCTGAAGTGCATGTTTGGAGTCTCCTCAGGCAAATTCTTAGGATTCGTCATATGACACAGAGGCATCGAAATAGACCCATCAAAGATCAAGGCGATTATGGAAATGCCCACGCCAAAAACTCTCAAACAATTGCGTTCTCTCCAAGGGAAGCTCGCGTATATCTGACGGTTCAAAGCTAACCTCTCCGGCAAATGCCGCCCCTACAACCATCTAATGAAGAAGGGGACCCCGTTCATTTGGGATCGTAAATGCCAAAGTGCACTGGACGAAATCAAGCAATATCTGAAGAATCCACCGGTACCGACCGCTCCGGTCAAAGAAAAGCCCCTCATCCTGTATACAACAGCTCTTGAAGGTTCTCTAGGCGCACTATGGGCACAGGAGAACGATCAGGGAAAGGGGAGAGCTCTTTATTATTTGAGTCGAGTTCTCCTGGGGAAGAAAACAACTACTCCCCAATCGAAAAGTATTGCCTGGCACTGATCTTCGCGATAACGAAGCTTTGACATTATGCCTTGGCACATGAGGTCCATCTCATATCAAAGGTGGATCCTCTCAAGTATTTGATGTCAAGAGCCATATTAACATGAAGGCTTTCCAAATGGGCCCTCCTCTTGATGGAGTTCCCGATAATATATCGACCCCTCAAGGCAGTAAAAGGCCAGGCCATCGCCGACTTTCTCGCTGAGCATCTGATACCAGCCGACTCTCCTTTAAATTGCGAATTGCCAGATGAACAAGCCTTCGATGCAATCGACAGAGAGGAGGAAGGAAGTAATACCCGATGGGAACTCTACTTCGATGGAGCATCTTCCATGAAGAAGCGAAAACAAAACACCCCCATAATCAAAGCCGGAGTAGGCCTTATCTTTGTGACTCCATAAGGAGGGATAATGCGCTTTGCCCTTTCCTTAACGGAGCCGAGAACAAACAACGAAGCAGAATATGAAGCTTTGATAGCGGGTCTTGAGATCGCTATTGACATGGGAATCGAAGACCTCCTCATATATGGAGACTCCCAGCTGGTCATTAGCCAAGTAAATGGCGATTATCAGACGTGCAAGCAAGAATTGATCTGGTATGGTGAAAGAGTGCAGCAACTGCTGACGCAAATCCCTTCCTACATCCTGGAAAGCATACTGCATGCGGAAAATAGCAAGGCGGATGCGTTAGCCAAGCTCGCTAAAGAACTGGCTGATGAAAATCTTGATGACGTAAGGATCATTGTGCAAAGCCGCCAGATTCTCGCGCCAGCAGAAATATCTCCATAGTCGTCTGAAAGAAAAGAAGCAACCAGACAAGCGGTCCTCCAAATAGAAGACGAAGAAAGGGTCAAGGACTGGAGGGAAGTCTTCATAGACTACTTCAAATCCCATCGGACACCCGAAGACGCGTCGTCAAGACATCAGCTCATGAAGCAAGCCCTGTCTTTCGCCTTCGTCAATGATACTCTATATAAGAGATCGTTCGACAGTTTGTGGCTAAGGTGCCTGGGATCGGAATAAGCAAGAAGAGTCATCCAAGAGACTCATGACGGACTCTGCGGTTCTCATCAAGTCGGGCCAAAGATGAAGTTGAAGATCAAAAGAATGGGTTACTATTGGCCCACGATGATTCAGGACTACCCCGAATATGCGAAACAGTGTCACTCGTGCCAAATTCACGGAGACTTCATCCACCAACATCCGAATCCGCTACACTCAACATTCGCTAGCTGGACGTTCGAAATGTAGGGAGCCGATATAATCGGACCTATCGAACCAGCGTCATCTAAGGGACATCGGTTCATATTGGCAACAACCGATTAGTTCTCTAAGTGGGCAGAGGCAGTACCGCTAAGCGAGGTGAAGACGGAGAACATCCTCCATTTCTTCAGGAAAAATGTCATCTACCGGTTTGGCACTCCGCGACGAATCATCTCGGATAATGGACCAGCCCACATAAGCCATAAGATCAGCTGCTTCACACAGCAGCATAATATAAATTGGAGATACCCTTCAGTCTATAATCCCCGAGCTAATGGTCTAGCCGAGGCTTTCAATAAGTCCCTGACGAAGATCATAAAGAAAATAGTGTCCAGAAACAAAAAGGACTGGCATGAGAGACTGCATGAAGCTCTCTGGGCTTATCGAACCACGTTCAAAATGGCCACGAATACAACGCCATTCACGTTAGTATTCGGCACGGAAGCGGTGCTTCCCTTGGAGATAGAACTACCCTCTCTACGAGTGGCAATTCGACATGAGCTGACGGATGAAGAAAATGCCCATCTTCGGCTTGAGACGCCCTCGATGAAACTCGTCTCATGGCACAGCAAAATCTGGAAGCTTACAAAGCAAGGATGATGCTCTCATACGAAAGGCTGACTAGGCCGAGAACATTCCCCCAAGGCGAACTCGTGCTAGTCATAAAAAGACCTATAATCCCCAACCGTGCAAAGCAGGGGAAATTCGAGCCAAACTATGAAGGTCCGTACATCATAGACAAGGTCTACCAAGGTGGGGCCTACTTGCTCATGAATATACATGGCGAAAGACCCTTCCGGCCCATAAACGGTCGATTCCTCAAAAAATACTACGCTTGACAAGTCACGGCTCAGGTTAATGATATATGACGACGCTCGTGTTCGCTCGCTGTCTTCCTGAATCCAGACTCTATAAGTAGTATCCGGCAAAAACTGCGCTAACACTGGACCGAAATGTCCTTAAACTAACAACGGACCGAGATGTCCCTAAACTAACAACGGACCGAGATGTCCCTAAACTAACAATGGACCGTAATGTCCTTAAACTAAATACGTCGCTTCAAACACAGCGATAGTGGAATTCAAGTCCACAAGTCCCAGCGGCGAGGATTGCAACTCAAGTCCCGCTGGCTGCACAGCTGCCCCGGTGGCGAAATCCTCCCTAAGTGCCATTGGCAAACGGAGGGGTAAAAAAACGGTACGTCCACATACGAAATAGGCACGGATGAAAACCTGAAAGGGTGCAATGAGTAAAAACAGCAGGGCTACCGGCGAGTTTGTGAAAACCCGAAAGGGCGCAATCTCATTAAAATAGAAAGACCTGCAAGGTCTTCTCAACCTTGTGAGGAAAATACCTGCGTGAGATCCTTACGGTTCATAAGGGAGCAACACACTTAGGGATCCCCGTGATTCCTAAGGAGAAATTACACTTACGAGATCCTCACGACTCGTAAGGAGAATTCCCCCCTACAAGACCCTCACGGCTCATAGGATTCAAAAGCCTTAAGATACAGGGACTTGAACCTGTTCTTAAGCCATCACACCCCCCAAGTTACCCTACAAGCGGTCCAATATTGACCCTTGTATACAATCTACGGGCACAAATAAACGTTCCCTCACCAAGTCCTACCAATGACGAAGAGTGTCCTCATATGGTGAACGACACTTATAAGTCCTCTCAACTTATAAGAAGAAAATACTCTTATGGGATCCTTACGACTTATAAGAAAACACACCCTTGGGGATCCCCACGATTCCTAAGGAGAAAATACACCTACGAGATCCTCACGATTCGTAGGGAGAAATACCTTTATGAGACCCTTACGGCTCGTAAAGTCAAAAAGCCTTAGTCAATAGGATCCTAACCCTATTTGCTAAGCCACCTTTTGTTCAAATCGACAAAAGCAAATGATGATTCGCTCCTGGCAATATCCCAGCTGTAGCGATGCTGATGCCTAAATCGGTATCAAATTTCAAGTCCTTTCACGGCAAATGATGATTCGCTCCTGGCAATATTCCAGTCGCAACGATGCTGATGCTAAGATTGGTATCAAATCTCGAGTTCCATACTCGCAATAAAAATCAACGAGCAAAAAATGTATATGAAATAGCCGAAATGATGGGGCAACTCGCAATAAAAATCGGCGAGCAAAATATATGCATATAAAAACAGCCGAAATGTTTGGGCAACTCGCAATAAATAGCAGCGAGTAAAAAGAAAAAATAGCCGAAATGATTAGGCGCCGCGATAAAATAGCCGAAATGATTAGGCAATCGCGACTTTCGCGATATAAAAAGATGAAATGATGGAGCATCGCGGGAAGAAATAAAAAAATGGATGAAAATTATGCCCTGTAGGTGAGTCCACATCGACCCCTGTATACAATCCATGGGCACAAACGAAAAGGGAACCACATTTTCCCACCAGGCTCCATCAGAAAGAGAGCTAGGTCTTGACGGCGACATCTACAGCCTAGAGATCACCACGGCGTTCCTTCTCACTTCAGCAGGATGCAGACGCAACGTCAACAACTGACCCCAGGGTCAGAACAATGGAGCCATGGCAAAGTCCCTAATTCCAAGACTCGACGGTTCACAGACAACCTAGAGACAACCTCGACATTAGTCGCAAGCAGACACAATGTTAACAAACAAAGCGAAGCAAGATCCCTAGCTTCAGGGTCTCGACGGCGACATCTACAGCCTAGAGATCACCACAACGTTCCTTCTCATACCAGCAGGATGCAGACGCAACGTCAACAACCGACCCCAGGGTCAAAACAATGGAGCCATGGCAAAGTCCCTAGTTCCAAGACTCGACAGTTCACAAACAACCTAGAGACAACCTCGACATTAGTCGCAAGCAGACACAATGTCAACAAACAAAGTGAAGCAAGATCCCTAGCTTCAGGGTCTCGACGGCGACATCTACAGCCTAGAGATCACCACGGCGTTCCTTTTCACACCAGCAGGATGCAGACGCAACGTCAACAACCGACCCCAGGGTCAAAACAATGGAGCCATGGAAAAGTCCCTAGTTCCAAGACTCGATGGTTCACAGACAACCTAAAGACAACCTCGACATTCGTCGCAATATTGCAGACACAATGTCAACAAACGAAGTAAAGGAAGATCCCTAGCTTTAGGGTCTTAACAGTAACTCAAATAAAACCTAAAAGACCATCGGAGATCATCCCACACCAGAGCGGAGTGGTCATGAATCATGGGGGCTCCCAAATTGAGCCCAACCTTAAGTAAAAAGCGGCATGGAAAATCCCTAACGCTTGCTCTTCCGACGGTAATATGACCTGGGAGATTACTTGAAGACGTCTTGTCCATCCCCCGAAGGAATCAGAGACACACAGTCGTGGGGCTACTCGAATAGCAAGATTGCATATCGGGGAATACATCGGTCAACGCGATGGTACGACAGACAAAAACCCTAGTACCGCAGACCCTAACGGACTTCTATCAGCAGAGGTTAACTGTGACGTTAGGAAATTCTTGCGAGAACTTCTCGATTCATCTCGACTCGTAGGGAAAATAATGTTCCTGCAAGAACTTCTAGACTCGTAGGGAAAAAGCCTTAGGCAACGGGGATATCAACTTGTTTCCTAAGCACTGGGGCCCTGCAAGTAGGTCCAAGATGGACTTACTATCCACGGGCCACACTCTCCAAAGTCGAATATCGACAAGGAGGGAAAAAACCACTTACGAGTTCTCTCGACTTGTAAAGGGGAAAATTCTCTTGTGAGATCCTTACGACTCTCAAGAGAAGATATCTCTTAGGTCCTCACGACTTCTAAGGAGAAAATACACCTACGGGATCCTCTCGACTCGCTGGGAGAAAAGACTTTATGAGACCCTTGCGGCTCATAAAGTTGAAAAGTCTTAGGCGGCAGATATGAACCTGTTTCCTAAGCTATCGCTTCCCTACAAGGACGTCAAGTTGGACTATCTACGGGCCACATTTGCCAAAGTTACATGCCACTGAAATAAAGAAGCTACCTATGAGTCCTCAAGATTCGTAAAAAAAAATTCGAGCGAGATCCTGGCGACTCAAAGAGGCGATGAATGCTTGGAAATTCTCACAATTTCTAGGGAGGATGTGCTCTCCCGACGGTAACATGACCTGGGAGATTATTTGAGGATGCCTTGTCCAGCCCTGAAGGGAGCAGAGACACGATAGCAAGACTGCGTATCGGGAACGCCTTAGTACCACACACCCTAACGGATCTCTGCCGTAAAGAGCGGGGGTTAGCTGTGATGTTAGGACAGGTTTGCCTACAAGCCCAAGGGAGATAAACTAAACAAATTCCGAAATGAGTATATAAACTACTTCATGTCTAGTCAAGACAGAAAGGCGCAACCCACGAGCACCAACCATGTATTATGCAAGGCAGTAAAGAGAGTCTTTGGTTCACACCCCACTAAGCGTTCATTCACGACTGCATGCCCGCTTAAATGGAAATGGTGTCCAAAATGTGCTGATTTATGTACGACACTACAATGACGCTCGCACTTAGCAAAAATCCCTAAGGGTAAAGTATAAAACTCATGCACAGAGGCGAGATACATATATGAATATGTAATGAAAAGGAAGCATTCAACAGTCAATAATAAGATAAATACATTGATGTAAACATACTACTCTACGGGGAAGAGATAACTAAATATGGGATCAGAGATACAGGGTTGACAAAACAAAATACAAAGTTCTCTAATTCCCTCTTTGCCCTCTCCACCATGTTGAAGCGGCGGTCTTCACGAGAAGTTGCTCCCCATCAATTTGCACCGTGCTCATCAGCGAAGACGGACATGATAGCCCGTTGAGCCCGTATTTTGCTTAGCAGCTGAACTGATCGGTCCCTCAAAGACTGGGTAATCAAACGTGCCTCGTGAAAGCACTCGATCTTATCCTTTGCCGCATCGAGAATCGCCGGAGTCATCTCTGCCGGATGAGGAGGGATGTCAGCAAGCACGGATAGAAAGATCATCCGGAGCCAAATGGAGCCCATAGGAAGAAGAGAGCCCCTACGAGTCAGGAGCTCATACATCACTACGTCACACTGAGCATCGGTAAGAAGAGGGTCTACTAGCCGTGCAGTAAAGCGAGGAATCGTTTCCTAGATTGGCACCTCCCATGGTTGCCGACAAGCGTGAGAACGATTGCAAGCCATAGCTCTTGGTTTGTTTGAGTTCTGTTAGTAGAAATGCGTTTCTCTTTGAAGAGAAGAAGGAAGACATAGCTTCGGGTTATAAAGAGAAATGTTCAAATCTACGCACGAAAAATTTTGTGCACGGTGGAACTATTTCCAAGGCCGGAAAAAAGGCACGGGGAACAAGATAGTTGACCCATAGGAAACAGAGAAATAAGGTGAAAAGACCCCTTCAGTAATGAGGCAGTTCCTCACGTGCCTTGCACGAGGGCGCCAGCGCCGAGAGTTAAAAACTCTGAGGCAGCACCTCACGTGCCTTGCATGAGGGCGCCAGCGCCGAGAGTTAAAAACTCTGAGGCAGCGCCTCACGTGCCGAGAGTTAAAAACTATGAGACAACACCTCACGTGCCTTGCACGAGGGCGCCAGTGCCGAGAGTTAAAAACTATGAGACAACACCTCACGTGCCTTGCACGAGGGCGCCGGCGCCGAGAGATAAAAACTCTGAGGCAGCACCTCACGTGCCTTGCATGAGGGCGCCAGCGCCGAGAGTTAAAAACTCTGAGGCAGCGCCTCACGTGCCTCGCACGTATAACACGGGGGGCCTGGCATTTTATATACGAGTAACTACTACTTCACATGAGACACCTATGAGCAGTGGTATAAAAGAAAAGGAAATTTCGCCATTCATACTTGAGAAAATTTATACATCAGTGATAACAACAAAACAAAAGTATCATCAAAATGTTTACAATGGCAAGACACTGAATCCTGGGCATGGATTTAAGAATTCAGAAGCAAGTCCGAGTAAAATGCTTCTGGCTTCTCTGACCATTTTCTTATGCACTTTCTCACGAATGCAAGCGTCGGGATTCCCGCTGATATCGTCTATCCTCTGGTAGGCGGAGATTATCGCCGTCTGTTGGAAGACCTGATGCAAAATATCGACAAGATCGTCTCGCCGCCTCTTTGAGATCAGGCCCATCAGATATACTGAGTGCACCTTGTCTTTGGCATCATCAAGTGCCTCAAGCGGCATAGCCTCGTTAAATTCAGGAAGTGCTTCCCTAACCGCCCTCGATAATTTTCAAAAGAGCGGAACGACGAAGGAGTAGTTAACCGTTGTATTCATCGAACGACGCATCACCTCAGCGCATTAGGCATCTGTAAACTCCTAGTCTTGACAGTGGCCTTGGACGCGAATGTCTTCATAGGAGATAATCTCGTCAAGATCATATAGATAAGCAGCCATAGTATCTGGAAAGAAAATTCAATAAAAAATTAGCAATTAAATATCAAGACTCTTAAAGTCTAAAATAAAAACAGTGTTGACGTCCCATCATTCAGTCACTCATTAAGGATGAAATCCTAAGAGGATTTTCGTTTAGTGAGAAACCTCATTGGGCCAAGGAGTTAAACTCTCTCGAGAGTTGTGCTCTGCAAACAGATTTCACATCTGTCAACTTTAATTAAGAGGGGAATAAAATTCCTCCAAAATTTCTAAGAGCTATGCTCAATAAAAAACAATGGGATAATCTACCAGAATCCTCAAAAGCAATGCTTTTTAATAGGGTAAAACCCCAAGATCTTTAAGATCTGCAAAACAAACTCTAAGAGTTCTTCATGGAAGATGAACAGTGTTCTAATTAATGGGTTAAGCAACCCTAAAATACATCTTAAGATCTACGATCTAAGAAGAGCAAAGCTCTGTTCATGGGTTCGATTATGATCCTTACCAAATTTTTGGGCAGAGTTCTAACTCTAGAAGGGATTTCTTTGGGCAGAGATCTAAACACTGAAAGGAGAATTAAATTCTCAGAAAAAAGAAGAACAAGAAAAGATGAACAACAGTCATCTCAAGGGCCAAAGGCTCTACTTATAGGCACAAGAAGTCGATTCAACTTCCATAAAATCCAACGGTGGAAAATCTGCCACCGCTGCACTCAGTGAGCCACGGGAGTGCAACGGTGAGGGGCATTTGTTTCCCCAATAAAAGAGCAAAGCTCTGTTCAAAATTTGAAAGGCAGCGCCAAGAGTTAAAAACTTTGAAGCAGCGCCTCACGTGCCTTGCACGAGAGCGCCAGCACCAAGTGTAAAAAACTCTGAGGCAGCGCCTCACGTGCTTTGAACGAGGGTGCCAGCGCTAAGAGTTAAAAACTTTGAGGCAGCACCTCACGTGCCTCGCACGAGGGCGCCGGCACCAGAACTAAAATCTTTCTGATTAGACAGAGCCGTTGGATCAAAGATTTAAAGGAGATGGTAAACCACCAAAGTGCAGAATTAAGTTCTGCTGAGGAAATATTCCTCAAATCTTTCTAAACAAGAAAGCTTACTCTCTGTAAAACAGAGTACCGTTGGATTAAAAAATCCAATGGTGATTAAAAAAATCACCTATCTGCAGAATAAATTATGTATGGGAAAATATTTCCCTAATCTTGTTAAAAATAAGAAAAAATATCTTCTGTAAAACAGAAGTCCTTGGATCAAAGATCCAACTGTAGATAAAATTCCCAAATCAATCAGGATCTCTCAACGAGAGATTTCTTTAACTAAATCAACAGATGTGCCTCTACTATATAAAGGACCTAAGACTTCAAGTCTTATAAAGAGGAACCCCCCATAAGCTTTAGAGCAAGCAAGAAGAAAGTTTTAAGAGGGAAGAAAGAAGAATACCTCTCTTCGAGATAAATAAAAATAATAATAGAGATCAGAGCATCTCATCTGCATATCCAAGGGTTTAACCCTCATAAAAGAACTTAGTTCTTTCTCTAGATCTGAGATCCATGAGACAAGTCTCTCAAAAATGAGAATTTAATTCTCATAGGGATGAACTTGTTCTTGGGGGTCAAAGATCCAGAAAAGAACAGAGAATTGAACTCTTCATAACAGAATACACAAAGAAAAAACCTAGCGCCAAGTGCCTCACGTGTCCCTCACGTGGGCGCTGCTCAATAAAGAGTGCTTAGCACTTAATGGTTGGCGCTCAACGCCAAGCGCCTCACTTGTCCCTCACATAGGCGCTGCTCAATAAGGAGTGCCTAGCACTCAATGGTTGGCGCTCAGCGCCAAGCGCCTTACGTGCTTCGCACGTGGGCGCCATAAAGAGTATTTAACACTCCATAAAAATAAAAGAACAAAAAAAGGGGGAGGGGAAAGTAAAGCAAAGTATGAATGTCAGAACCCATATGAATGCTCAGCATTATTTTCACAGAAAAAGGACTGAGCCCGAGCAAGTGTTTAACACTTTATTCAAAGATTGAGTGGGTTGAGTCTAAGTTGACCAAATCCCCAATTTAGATCAACCGAGCCCATGTGCTCATCATTTTCCAAATTTGTCTCAGTCCCAAACACGACTACAGATCTCCCAACGGACATTGGTTCAAGGGTACATCTCCTTACACCTCTGATACATGTCGTTGTAATTCTTCAGCGTCTTCAGAGAAGTGGTGGGTCCCGATAACCAACAACTCTTTGGTGCACTCCCAAATTGATGGACACATCCCACTGCGTACCGCAACGTCCTTAAACTAAAAAAATAGAGCCCAAATGCTCTTTTGTTGGGTCTGAATGATCCCAAAATCCTGTTGAGTAGATCTTAGCCTAAAATTAGACTAACGTATCCTCAACAAGCATTTAAGTTGATCTTAATCTTAAACAAGATTAACGATCCTTAAATCAACCCAAACACAAATCTAAGAATATACAGATTTGGACTAATCCACGCCCTACGGGCGACAATATAAATTAGTCTTGTCACGACCCGAAATTGGCAAGTGACGACCCTAATACTACGCAACGCCTACAGACGTAACGCAGTGAAAGAAAGCCAAAACCCAGAAATCTAAACCATTAAAAAGACAAGAAAAGAAAATAGAAGTTTTTAAAACATTTGAAATCACAACCCAAATTCTTTAAAAGTCCAACTTTATTTCCTTTAAAATTTTGGCAGCACCTCCTTTGTAAAAACTAGCCCCAAAAATGGGTACAACAAAAATATAAATGAAGCATCCCTAAACGGGAGCAAATACACGCCCAAAGACGGAAAACAACACCACAGCAAATATACGACGCTGTAGCGAAGAAATAAAAGACGATAGAAAGAAAGCTGTATAAAAGACAAACAAGTCACAAATAATATACAATATCGTTCTCACCAAGTCTCTAAGTCAACAAAATAATAGTACATGGAGAGTACAAGGATACAACGAATATACAATACAACAATACGGATAACCACAAAACCCACCTAAGCAAAACTGCACACTATGAGCTGAAGCGGTATCCGTAACAAAAGATGATCAGATAGATGAATAGCCAGGCTCGACTACTCTGGGGAACATCCTGCAAAACAATTGTGGCATAACGGGGGTGAGTTGCCAACTCGTGAATAGTAAATAGCATATGCATGTAATCGCAAGTATGCACGTACAACGTGAATCTAACATATGCAATTAATAGCAATAACAGGTCATATGAATGCAATAATCATGAAAAGTACACTAGTAGGTGCAACTAATATAAGAAGCAATAATAATATGATAATGAGTATGCAATAATCATGCAATAATGATATGAAAATGTGTATATGCAACAATCATGGAAGGTACACTAACAGGTACTACTGATACATGGAACAGTGCATAAACAATAAATGTGAGGTAAGGAATGAAATATGTCATTTCCACGGAATCCTGACATCGTGGTAGGATCACAATCCATCAAGACAATCCAAGTTCCAATTCCTCAAATCAACCCCCAAATTGGCTCTCATATCATATAAGTCTCACAAATCCTGAATGTACACTTTCGAATAAATCTCCTATATCCAGAATGTACAAATCAGCAATCTCATATATATCATGTATCAAATCTTAAATAAATCACCTATATTCCAATCCAATCTCCAGTAAAATTCTAACACCCTAAATATATTAGCAAGAATTAATATGATGATGTATATAAATTAATGTCAATACATATATATTAGCGTCCCATTCCACTAATATTGGTGTAAGGGCATATATAACAGTGGCCAAACCCCCTGTTATATATACAAAGGAGTAAAAGAAATATCAAGAAACCAATGTGTCAAGCATCGACATAGAAATGTTGATCTATCAGGTACTGTCACCAAGACTGGCACCCTGATAGGTACGTATCATACGCTATACCGAAAGCACGAGTGCATACCTCTGACCCTCGCCTTTCGACGTATCCATACGCATATGACTCCCTTCGGTATCCCCATGATAATCGCCGAGTCATAGGTAATGTCACCGAAGTGTATGGTTCCCCTGCCGGGCTCATCGGTGTAGGGTTGCTAGGCACTGCCACAAGGGTCTACGAGGCATTAGCCATGCTCGATTAAAATTTTAGCCGTGCCGAACAACCCGAAGCCGGATCTTTAAACTAGGGTTTAGGCGAAAACAAGCATGTTAAACTGTTTAACACTAAGTGAGAGGGATTACAACCTTTGTAGATCCGGTCCTTCACTTCATTAGCTCCGTGTAGATGTCCCCATCACTGCGATCGTGAACTCCGGACTCTAGAGAAGCTTCACAAGAAGAACGAACGTGCTTGCTACGATGACTTCGAGGCCGAAGATGATCTACGTCGGGGAGACACTAACTCAAGCTATTCCTTCACTAGGTCATGAACTTTTTGAAGAGAACACACTCTACTACATGGCAAGTGGTAGAGGATGAAGAAGTAAGAAGTGGGCTCACTTTAGAATTGATTTTCTCACACTTTTTCTCATGGCACCATTAGAGCTAGCAAGCTTTTCATGGAGCTTGATGATGAAGAAGAAGAAGCAAATAATTCATCCAAATGAAAACTTATCCAATGAATTATTGCACCATGGTTGAGTTAAGCCCTCATGCTTAACTCGTGTAGAGAATTAACCAAAGTAAGAGGTTAAGGGTTGGGTTAACTAATATCCTAAGGAATGACAAAAGAGTTGACTTTGTCAATGTTGCATACAAGCTTCTACAAGCTTGATAACATTGACTAAAGTCTCCTCTCTTTTGTTATTCTTAAGGAAATAAGTAAACCCTAATTTAACCTAAACTTGATATAAGTCTCATACACCCATCTTGTATGTATCATCAAGCATGATACAAATATGTACACTTGCATATATCACATATAAACAATGTGCACAATCTAGTGAGAAAATAAATCATAAGTGAGCTAATACTAGTTAATGCAATGTAATATATCAAATATATAATTATGCATTAAATTATTAAATCAACTCTTGATTTAATAACCCGGCTATAACCGACTAATATCATGTATAACAACTTATCGAATCAACACTTGATCCGATAACCCGGCTATATCGCATATAACCGATCAATGTCACGAATCGCGAGAATAGAATACGGTATCTCATATCGTATTAATCTCGGTCCCGCACATATCACATATGTGCTCCTACTTCGTTTTGCTTGAGCCAGGAAACCCCTGTGTAGGACTCTAAAGACTCGTCAATACGCCGGCAGTAGGTGATGATCATATCAAACACCCACAATCCACAAGCGGTCTGCTAAACGTAACGGCCACCCGGGTATTGAGCGATCAGAAGATCAACAAGCAAGCCCGCTAGTACTCCTGCGAATCCAATCAGTAACACTCCCGTACAGTCCGGTCTCGTCGTCTGATATGTCGCATATCTCGCCTAGGGGTGGTAAACGTCAGACCCCAGTAGCTTGATAAGTCGTGTCGATATGAGGTCTATAACAGTTCGAGAAACTACTGATAACACTTACCAGTAAATCTCAGCAACCCTGTCCAGGGATTTCCAGTTATAGCCAATCGAACACAGCGCAACATCAACTCCCTATACCGGGAAAGACGAATCCCCTCCTATCGCTCATTGCCACCATGTGATTCGGGACTGTACCCAAAAGCCACCTTTTTGCACGCCCTCTTGGACGTGGTATGATGGAAATCAAAGCACAGTGGGAATCACACAAGACTCTATGACGATCTCGGGTCAACAGACTAACCTGTACCAGTGTCACCAGAGAACTGCCATCTGACGTAAGGTATAATACCATCTGGGAGTTCTCGGTGAGTCCGTCCAGTGTACCCAGTCACCACTGCGCACCCATACACCATCCTTGATGTCAAACACCGATGGATATGGGATCATCCATCGCCCATCATATGGGTCAGGATGCGTATACGCTAGTCTACTCTGGTGCATCGATGCCCTGTCTCGATACACCCACGACTAGGGACCTTGAAGGATGTACTTATGGACTACCATGTCCCCACTAGTATGATCTGCATCATAGTCCAGGTAGTCAAGTACAAATCCTAAGGGCTTTACCAACATGTAACAGAGAGACAATCAGTATACACGTTAAAGTAAAGAGTAACCAGATAGCATATTATCATGTCGAGCAAGAAAGTCCTCCCTATATATGTCCAAGCATCCACTACAATATACATTGTATGTACAGTAATGGCCTCTAGGGCATACATATAACTAACAATCTCCCACTTGCACTAGGGCATCTGTTGTGGTATCATATACCTAACAATTAGCTGCGGTTGAAGTATCTCATACTCAACCATCCCATAAAAGTCTCTACTGGGAAAAAGCCTTTGTGAGTGGATCCACCGTGTTGTCCTCTAAGTCTGCTCTCCTGATCTCGATCCCCTGGAGATCAACCATCTCCATGATCAGGTGATACTGCCTAAGAATTATATCTGGACTTCTGATGGGACGTGGGTTCCTTGGCATAAGCCACGACTCCATTGTCACACAATGGTAGGAACGAAGTTCATCTCATGAACTTATAAATATCCAGACTGCCTCTTTGGTAGCATTCTTGGTAACGATGTATCTTGCCATTAATCGTCTAGTAAGTCACGGTATCTAGCTTGGAACTCTTCCAACATACCGTCCCTCCACTGAGGGTATAGACAAAGCCTGCGACTGACATTCAGTCGTCCTTATCACCCTGAAACCTTTCCAGTGATTCTCCCCAGGATCGATTGATACCATCTCACTACAACTAGTGAGAATCCTAACATCCAATTAGATCTATCTCATAGATCCAAAATCCAGGATTCAGTAGGTATCACTATGATCATATATGGAGAATCCTTATGATAAGCGGAGATTGACCGAGCATAGCATAGAAAACTCCTTCCCTATCAAGAGTATGTCATCCACGTACTCTACGAGGATCACCACCATACTCTCTACTACCTTTTTGTATATACAAGGTTCATCGACCATTTTGATGAAGTCAAACTCTTTGACTACCACACCAAAACAGACGTTCCAACTCCGCGATACCTGCTTTATCATATAAAACATCTTGCTCACGTTTCCGCGGCTCCCACTGTCTACGAAGCCCTCTGGCTGTGTACTTATAGACGTTCTCTTCCAAATCATCATTTAGAAAAGCAATCATGACACCCAACCGCCAGATATCGTAGTCATGGTATGTAGCCGTGGCAAGTAGGATCTGGATGGACTTAAGCATAGTTTTGAAAGTCTCAACTTTTCCATGTACACCAAGTAATCTTTTCAAGATATACTCGCTCCTGATGGGGATTTAACCCTTCAGATAAAGCAACCAAAGTCCATACTTTGTTGCTGTATAAGGATTCCATCTCAGATCGCTAAGCATCCAGTCATTCTTACAGAGTCCCACTCCTGATGGCCAGCTCGAAATAAGTTGGGTCATCATCTCATGACACAATCCTCGCTCCCACTGTCATAGAGAAGACAAAGTATCTCTCAGGTGGGAGAGGAACCCTACTAGATCGGCGGAGAGGCTGAGATTCGTTGGTAACTATTGAATCCTTTGGTTCTATCAAATCATCTGCTGTAGTTTGTATAGCTGGAACCTTTCCAGTTCTACATAACAGACCTTGCCTCGAGCTTGTCCGGATTTTGCTTTTAGACATAGGCTGGACAATCCCAAATCTTATCAAACTTAAGATATGGGCTATTCCCTTTCCATATATGAAGTGGTAGGCAACTGATTTGATTTGAACCCTATTCAATAGGTATGCAGCTTCTCAAGTTTATAACTCCTAAAAGGAAATATGAAACTCAGTAGTACTCATCATAGAGCACACCATATCACATAGGGTGTGATTGCTCCGCCCCGATATACCATCGTGCTATGGTGTATACGGAGGAGTAATGCTGAGAGAGAATCTCATTCTCCTTTCGAATAGTCCAGAAATTCCGTGCTCAAGTATTCTCCTCCCTGATCTCATCAAAGGACATAATACTTATACCCGTTGTTGGTTCTCTACTTCTAATTTATATTCTGTGAATATCTCAAAAGCTTCGGACTTGTGTTTCAACAGGAACATATGTCTGAATCTTGAGAGATCATCAGAGAATGTAATGAAGTACAAAGAACCGGTCTTGGCATGTGTAGACAGGGGACCTTCATACATCAGCATGTATCAATCCCAAGAGTTCACTAACTCTTTCTCTGTTTCCAATAAACAGAGCTATGGTCATCTTATCTTTGTGACATGACCGGCAAGTTTCACAAGATGTAAATTCAAACAAATTTATATATGCATCTTAATGTAACTTCAGCTTGTCGGGTCGCATTGATATGACCTAGTCTACAATGCCTCAAGAAGGATTCGTTCATTTCTGAACTCTTCCTCTCGTGTGTGTTCTGTATACTAAGAACTGTAGTTTGATTTAGAACGTCAATGCTTTTAGATAACGTGCCTGAACCGATCAACTTTTGATATAGAAAATGTTCAAAACATTATCCAACAATACAAAATTATATCACTTCTTTACTAATAAAGAGACTGATATGATGTTGTATATCAGGTTCGGTATCTAATAACATTTGTTCAGAATTAATGTATTCTGGTAATACAGGGTGACAGTGACCAACAGACTTGGCTGCAACACTTGCACCGTTTTCTGTCTCATGAAACTTATCACCCGTTCTCAGTTCTCTACCTTTCTGTAGCCCATGTAACAGATTACATATGCGGGATCCTGATCCGGTATCTCATACTGAGGACGTAAAGGATACTGAGAAACAGTTCTATGTAATGAACACCCGAAGATGATGCATCAGCATGCACTTTCTTCGTTTGGGCGGCACGGGAAATCTGGTATTCCCCAATTTTCTGCTCTGTCTTATAACAATTATAAGTTGGAGCGGGACCAACGTTCCCCAGCTCAGTATAACAAGCGGGTTCGGTCAATATATCCGTATTATTATCTTGATTAAGGCGTGATATGGTCGCTACCTGGAGAGAGAGAGAAGAAAACACTCAGCGTATGCTCTTGCAAGATTAGATTGGTTATCTAATATATCTAATCAGGATGTCTCCCACTGTTTTAATCAAATCTTCCTTCAAACCCTAAAAGGAAAGACTAGCCGGGATTAATTACACGCTACAAGTTCGCCAATCTTTCAGCCAGGCCAGTGTCGGTACTTTGAAAGAGGTTCCCCGTGCTTTCGCATGGACCTAATTAAAGTAAACCTCGTTTTCCCAGAGGCGTAACCCCGTTAACACCTTTCTAGACACCTACTTGATCGGCTAATTGTAATGTGTAAAACTCTCCCAGGAGTAACTCTTACTCGCAGCAGGTATCGGGATCCAACTATCTCATAGAATGTATGCAATCTCATTGCAAATTTCAACACTTGAAATTCCCGATAATTTTGCCCCTAGCGTCCCATGACCTTGACGCAGGCCAACAAACCACAGTGCGCTAGTCAAGTTCAACCCGTCATTTCTTGATTGAATTAAACCTACCCGCACGACCCTTGACGCAGGCCAACAAAGTCGCACGACTACCCTAATCCAATCTGCATCATATGCATAAGCAGATAAATACTAGTTAGCTACCGCACACTACGCCTTGACGCAGGCCAACAAACGTAGCACGAATACTAAGTAGGACTTATCTGAAATGACGGAGGGCTACGACAGGTTTTTCTGAAAACCTATTGCGTAATGAACTTGATATCGTTGTAGAATCAAATGATTTTAAAATGGAGTGTTTTTGAGGCTTTTACTAGTTTCGCTAAAGAGGTCACTCCCGGTGAAGGGATCTCGGCTCTTTCCTTATGGAATAAGGTGCAGGATATATCATATATATCACTGTGCAAAGCAAGAACTAGAAAAGCAATCAAAATACAAAACCGAGGGGTGTAGCATCTGCCAGTCATTGCTAAAGGGGTCACTCCCGGTGAAGGGATCTCGGCCCTTTCCTTATCGAATAAGGTGCAGGATGTTCTTCAAGGAACACCGCGATGCAAAGCAAGAACTGTAGCTACCTGTTTTTTTTGAAAATTCGATTCCACAACATCTTTTAGGTTTCTTTTCTTTCATTAATCTCATTAATGAATGTCCCATCATTCAAGTCCACCTAAACATCACAGATAAATACAACGTACGCTTATGCCATCCGCATTCGCCTCGATGTCCCGTCTGCACCGTTAGGTTAGGTAACTAACGGCAGAGCGGGGCAGGGATAGCGCGGGGGTAAAACATAAGCAACGTCTATATAATATATCATATATACTATATACAGTATTTATCACAACATATCAAATGATCACATCACAGATATCGCAGCAGAAGAAACATATGAAATATTGGATATACTAGGACGTCCGTGTTTTCAATACGAGCCTGTATAAAACACGGATTCCACGGTCGCGATGAATAGCCAAACCCACATCCCTAGACCCCTACGAGAGCGGCAAGCAATACTGCCAATTCTAGGGTTAGGAGACCCGGTCTCGACTCCTCGAGATGGTCTCCCACTGGACCCTAGAACCCGGTTACTTGTGCTCCCCGCCTTGGGTCTACCTAATGCGGAAAAGTAAATAATATACAATGGTGACATCATCCTCAGCCCGGAAGTGCCCCAATAAAAGAATATTACATACAAATGAATTTTACATGAATGAAAAAGAAAAACTCTCATCTCACATAAAACCCCCGGCTATTCAGAACGCGACGATCCAATATAACATATCACAGCAACACATAATATCTCATATCATCAACGTAAGCAAGTATGCGTATCCCGATTGTCGTTGATGTATAGCAACGAAGCCGGCGATACACCACATACTACGCTTACGGTCACAGAAAATAAAGTGTAAAACTACAACAGTTGGAATCCGCAAGCTTCTTAGACATCGCAAGCCTAACCAAATGAATTCCTTAGACATCGCATGCCTAACAATTATAAACCCCGCATTTTAGTCTCATTATCGAAAACTCTTTTCAATATCTAGTCGGGCAATTCAACAAGATTCCCGATAACCTGATCGAATGCTCGTCGCAAACTTTAGTAGACGGCCGCACCCCCGATGCCGTCGACGAAGTGCACTAAGGCGGAACACCGCTGCCGCGAGCACCCGAACGGATGCTTTTGGCGACGAGGTTCTCCTACAGTCACCTGGTCGGGGTTATGGGGCGTGGCTATCTATTAAGTTTACCCGGCGAGTATCCGCGTACGCTACGTGATTGCGACGGACTTTTGATCACATCAAAATTCCGTGGCAACCGATCATTTGAGACTAAACTGCTAGATTTATAACATTCAAATTAGTTATCTCATAACTACTTGTGGATTCCAAATACTGTATCACATTCCAGACAAATAGACAATGTTAAACTTTCCGATCGAATAATCAAACACCCAAGTTTTCCTAAATAGCTCAACACTTGAGTGGAGTTCAAAAATATCCATCACATGCCACAGTACCGATGGTCCAGCCGTAGAAGGGTCAAGCCAACGCCTCACATGTGGCACGCCGTACTGCCTCAAACCCTAAGGTTTATAGGCAGTTCAAGACGGTCACATAATCGAGTTAAGGTTTGTTGTCTTCTAGAGGGTCCACCGCATTACTTGCATGACTTTACGAAAGTTTCAAACACGAGGAAAAATCCAACTTTTGAAAATTTTCCGACAGGGGAAAAAGTGAGTTATTGATATCCGTTCGAACTTTTTAACAGTTTCTAAAAATATCCGGAACAAACTAAACAAAATTAAATTATCCGATCGAATCAACGAGTCCCCAATACAACCCCAGAAAACTCAACACTTGAGTGGAATAAAAATATTCCCAGAAAAAATTGACAAGAAAGGACCTAAGAATAAATATATGAAATATGAGGGATTAAGTCCAAATTTTGGCCGCTGAACCACCGCCAAACCCTTGGTTTAGCCGCGGTTCCGCGGTCATTTCAGGGACTTAGTGGACCGTACTTCACAGTAATTCTTAATTTTTCCTTCTTGTTTTTCTGAGCATTTTTAATTCATAAAAAATCACATTTTCAAAAAATGTACAAAGAAGGGTTTACATCGTGGTTTTCAGGTTCGATCGGACTTTAAACTTCGTCTAGACTTCGCCTAAAGCTCTAGCTTGTCTCTGATACCACTGTAGGGTTGCTAGGCACTGCCATAAGGGTCTACAAGGCATCAACCACGCCCGATTAAAATTTTAGCCGTGCCGAACAACCCGAAGCCGAATCTTTAAACTAGGGTTTAGGCGAAAACAAGCATGTTAAACTGTTTAACACTAAGTGAGAGAGATTACAACCTTTGTAGATCCGGTCCTTCACTTCATTAGCTCCGTCTAGATGTCCCCATCGCTGCGATCGTGAACTCCGGACACTAAAGAAGCTTCAAAAGAAGAACGAACGTGCTTGCTACGATGACTTCGAGGCCGAAGATGATCTACGTCGGGGAGACACTAACTCAAGCTATTCCTTCACTAGGTCATGAACTTTGTGAAGAGAACACACTCTACTACATGGCAAGTGGTAGAGGATGAAGAAGTAGGAAGTGGGCTCACTTTAGAATTGATTTTCTCACACTTTTTCTCATGGCACCATTAGAGCTAGCAAGCTTTTCATGGAGCTTGATGAAGAAGAAGAAGAAGTGAATAATTCATCCAAATGAAAACTTATCCAATGAATTATTGCACCATGGTTAAGTTAAGCCCTCATGCTTAACTCGTGTAGAGAATTAACCAAAGTAAGAGGTTAAGGGTTGGGTTAACTAATATCCTAAGGAATGACAAAAGAGTTGACTTTGTCAATGTTGCATACAAGCTTCTACAAGCTTGATAACATTGACTAAAGTCTCCTCTCTTTTGTTATTCTTAAGGAAATAAGTAAACCCTAATTTAACCTAAACTTGATATAAGTCTCATACACCCATCTTGTATGTATCATCAAGCATGATACAAACATGTACACTTGCATATATCACATATAAACAATGTGCACAATCTAGTGAGAAAATAAATCATAAGTGAGCTAAAACTAGTTAATGCAATATAATATATCAAATATATAATTATGCATTAAATTATTATATCAACTTTTGATTTAATAACCCAGCTATAACCGACTAATATCATGTATAACAACTTATCGAATCAACACTTGATCCGATAACCCGGCTATATCGCATATAACCGATCAATGTCACGAATCGCGAGAATAGAATACGGTATCTTATAGCGTATTAATCTCGGTCCCGCACATATCACATATGTGCTCCTACTCCGTTTCGCTTGAGCCAGGAAACCCCTGTGTAGGACTCTAAAGACTCGTCAATACGCCGGCAGTAGGTGATGATCATATCAAACACCCACAATCCGCAAGCGGTCTGCTAAACGTAACGGCCACCCGGGTATTGAGCGATCAGAAGATCAACAAGCAAGCCCGCTAGTACTCCTGCGAATCCAATCAGTAACACTCCCGTACAGTCCGGTCTCGTCGTCTGATATGTCGCATATCTCGCCTAGGGGTGGTAAACGTCAGACCTGTTAGTTGTATGTATGCCTTAGAGGCCAGTATTGTACAGATTATGTATATTATATTGGATGCTTGGACATATATAGAGATGACTTTCTTGCTCGACATGATAGTATGCTATCTGGTTGCTATTTATCTTAACATGTACACTAGTCTCTTTATACTGTCTTATAGTTACATGTTGGTAAAGCCCTTAGGATTTGTACTTGACTACCTGGACTATGATGCAGATCATACTAGTGGGGACATGGTAGTCCATAAGTACATCCTTCAAGGTCCCTAGTCGTGGGTGTATCGAGACGGGGCATCGATATACCAGAGTAGACTAGCGTATACGCTTCTCGACCCATGTGATGGGCGATGGATGATCCCATATCCATTGGTGTTTGACATCAGAGATGGTATACGGGTGCTCAGTGGAGACTGGGTACACTGGACGGACTCGCCGAGAACTCCCAGATGGTATTATACCTCACGTCAGATGGCAGTTCTCAGGTGACACTTGTACAGGTTAGTCTGTAGACCCGAGATCGTCATAGAGTCTTGTGTGATTCCCACTGTGCTTTGATCTCCACCTTACCACGTCCATGAGGGCGTGCAAAACGGTGGTCTTTGGGCACAGTCCCGAGTCACATGGAGGCAATGAGCGATAGGAGGGGTTTCGTCTCTCCCGGTATTGGGGGTTGATGTTGCGCTGTGCTCGATTGGTCGTAACAGGGAAGTCCCTGGCCAGGGCTGATCAGAGATTTGCTGGTAAGTGTTACCAGTAGTTTCTCGACCCGTTACGAGCCTCACATCAGCACGACTTATCGGGTTATTAGGGTCTGACGTTTACCACCCCTAGACTTGATATGCGACGTATCTGACGAAGAGACTGGACTGTATGGTAAGTGTTACTGGTCGGATTCGCAGGAGTGTGAGCGGGCTAGCTCGTCGATCTTCTGATCGCTCAATACCCGGGTGGCCGTTACGTTTAGCAGACCGCTTGCGGCTTGTGGGTGCTTGATATGATCATCATCTGCTACCGGCGTATTGACGAGTCTTTAGAGTCCTACACAGAGGTTTCCTGGCTCAAGCGAAACGAAATAGGAGCGCATATGAGATATGTGCGGGACCGAGAATAATGCGTGTATGTGATACCGCATTTCATTCTCGCGATATATGTTTCGATTGGTTATATTCGATATGACCTAGTTATCGAATCATTGATTCGATAAATCGATGCATTGAATACTAGTCGGTTATGTGCGACATGACCGGATCATTGAATCAAATGTTGATTTAATGATTTAATGCATAATTATATATTTGATATATTGCATTGCATTAACTAGTATTGGTTCACTTTAAACGGATTTTTCTCACTTGATGCACATTGTATATGTGATATGCTTTAGTGCACTACTTTGTATCATGTTTGATGATACTTGATCATATAGTTAAGTTTATAGAATTAATCCATGGTTAATTTGATAATTAGGGTTTTGCATATTTGTTTATTTATTTATTTGTTTATTTATTTATTTGAAATAAATTTAGATAAGAATGGTGGCTCTTTTTGTTTTAAGTTGAAGCTTCATGAAGCTTTGACTTTGCTAACCATCCTTATCTTCATGCTTAACCCTAACCCATCCAAGTGACCATGGTTAATTCTCTACACTTAACCCTAGTTCAAGTTATGATAAGTATTTTGATTTAAATTTATTTTTATCACAAGACTTATCATATTCTTTTCTTGAGCTCATCTTCTTCTTCTTCTTCAAGCTTGCTACAACAATGGCAACTTGAGATCTAGTGAGATAAATCCAATTCCAAAGTGAACCCACCTCCTATTTCTTCACCCTCTACCTCTTGCCAAGTTGTTTTGGGTGTTTACTTCACAAGTTTCACAAGTTTGTGAAGTCGGAGCTTGAGTTTGTGCAACCTCGACGTAGATCGTCTTTGACATAAAGCCGACGACCTATTCCGCTTGCTTTCCCGATGAAGCCGATGATCGAGTCGAGGATTCATGATGGACAGCGAGGGCATGACCACGTGGAGCTAAGGAGGCGGAAATCCGGATCTACAAAGGTTGTAGCATCTCAACTTTAGTTAAATAGTTAACTAGATTGTAGTTTCGCCTAGACATCTAGTAAACGATCCATGTTAGGGTTTCTCGGCTTCCATAAATTTTAAAATTGGCATGGTCGATGCCTTGAAAGACTTCATTAGGATGCCTAGGAACCCTACAAGACCCCGGTAGCTTGATAAGTCGTGTCGATATGAGGTCAATAACAGTTCGAGAAACTACTGATAACACTTACCAGTAAATCTCAGCAACCCTGGCCAGAGATTTCCAGTTATAGCCAATCGAACACAGCGCAACATCAACTCCCTATACCGGGAGAGACGAATCCCCTCCTATCGCTCATTGCCACCAAGTGATTCGGGACTGTACCCAAAAGCCACCTTTTTGCACGCCTTCTTGGACGTGGTATGATGGAAATCAAAACACAGTGGGAATCACACAAGACTCTATGACGATCTCGGGTCAACAGACTAACCTGTACCAGTGTCACCAGAGAACTGCCATCTGATGTAAGGTATAATACCATCTGGGAGTTCTCGGCGGGTCCGTCCGGTGTACCCAGTCACCACTGAGCACCCGTACACCATCCTTGATGTCAAACACCGATGGATATGGGATCATCCATCGCCCATCATATGGGTCAGGATGCGTATACGCTAGTCTACTCTGGTGCATCGATGCCCTGTCTCGATACACCCACGACTAGGGACCTTGAAGGATGTACTTATGGACTACCATGTCCCCACTAGTATGATCCGCATCATAGTCGAGGTAGTCAAGTACACATCCTAAGGGCTTTACCAACATGTAACAGAGAGACAATTAGTATACACGTTAAAATAAAGAGTAACCAGATAGCATACTATCATGTCGAGCAAGAAAGTCCTCCCTATATATGTCCAAGCATCCACTACAATATACATTGTATGTACAGTAATGGCTTCTAGGGCATACATATAACTAACAATCGGTGTGGTGCATCGACATCCCTTTCTTGCCCCAGGATACCTCCGGGCCCCACCATATACCCTCATACGGCCTCGACTCCTCCTTGTAAGGGTATATATATATATATATATATATATATATATATATATATATCAGAACCGATAAAACTCATGGTGGATGCTAAAATATCATATCAAGGGAAACCGGGTTTTTCAAATAAAGCATAATTTCATGAACTCCCACGGTCCCCAAAACCAGAAAACATCATGAAAAATCCATATAACAATGCGAAAATCCATGAATATGATATATGCAACGTAAGCTGAAATGTAAGCATATAACGGAAAAGCCGCTAATTAACCGCAACAAGTTAATATAAAATATCATGCGGTTCCTATTTTATCCAATTCTAAATAACATCAAGTGAAGGTAAATATGTAGCTATAACCAGATATATGTGTGAATAATAAGGTATAGCAAGGTATATGTATCTACCTATAAGTAATGATGTAGTATACCCCCTGGGTATAAGTGAAATATGTGTTCAAGGTATATCTGTAGCTATGTCGTAAAGTGTGTATGTACCTATCACTATAGGTATACAGGTATCTAGTATATAAGTATATGAAGGCATATGTGTAAGCATGTAGATATACATGTATGCTATATGTCATATGCGATAGGAAATATGAATCAATGTCACAATGTCCCTAACCAAGCAATATCATGTCTATAAATGGTTTGTGTGTGACATGGCCATTATTGACGGTGTGTGTAGCATACAATCAGTGCTCGTGCAACATGAATCGTCAACAATATGTGCAGTATCCTTAGGATACTAGTCCAAGCACAACAATATCTAAGCTATAGGGTAAATGCGCAATTCTAAATATGACATAGGATATACGACAAGTATTAATATCTCTAGCCTAGACGCATAACGTCATGCGGGCGATTCCCCTGTAGATGTTAAATCTACTCACCAACGCTCCAAGCCAGGTGAATCCTACCACCTGTTTTCCCTTTGTAGCTGTGTCCGTAGTCCCCGCCTGCGAACCTGCAACATTAAAACAACAAAGCAAACATATATTAATAATAAACCTAAAAATACACACATACGTATTCTAAAGGGTTCGTATTGTAGCTAACGCGTATAGCGACACTACGAAACCAACTCAGCGCAACAACAACACGTAACACGCATTGTATCGGATAACGTATCGTACGAAACGAAACACTAGAATTACCAAGGTGATCCCAGATTTTGCATACTGAGAAAACTAAACAAACGAACAGAACCAAAAATACCAAAACCACTGCATAGACCTACCCTCAAAAACCCACACCCCAACTCCCTCAAGGAGCCGAGGTCACCGGATTCCTCTTCAGACGTCGCCGGCCCTGGCCGGTGGGATGGGTCTCGTGTCTCAGGTGGGGTCTTAGGTTCACTGGTACAACACAACCACATTGTTTGGTTTTCTAGTACACATTCCGGGTCACAGCAGATTACAAATCGACACTAAAAATACGATATTTATCCGAAACGATACGATACGCGATAAAAACAGTAACTTTAAAGCTAAGCTACACAAAAAAAGACTTAAACAACAGCAAGGAAACATTACCTGATCAAAAGAACACAAGGATCCTAGCTTTGTATGATCCATGGCATCCAGGAGGAAAAATGAGAGCAAAGATGTGATTTTGATGAAATTTTGGTGAATTTGTGATGGATTTTAAGATGGGGTAAGAGAGAGTGTTCAGAATTTGTTGAGAGAGAAGAAGAAGGAACAAATGAGATAGAGAAAAAGAGAGGGTGTGAGGAAATGAGAGAGGGAGGTGAGTGTAGGGTGAGAAGGAGAGTGAGTGTATCAAAACCATTAATGCACCATGCCTTCTCATTAATGCACCATACCTCATCATGCCACCACAATTATCTCTCTCTCTCTCTCTCACAAAAGATTATGGATTAAAGAAAAAGGGCGGTTTTAAAGAAAAGGGTTTAGATTTAAGGTTAAGTGTCATGGTTGCTAAAACTAGATTAGTACAAACAAATCCCCACATTTACGTGCACACGTGCGTGCATACCTATAACAAATAATAATAAATTATTAATTAAATGTTATAAAATGTGAGGAACCTGAATTGGTAAACTTTTTACAGTAAACCCGCACTAACTTCTAAACGGACACTAACCGAAATCTAAGGCGTTACAATCTCTCCCCCTTAAAAAAAATTCGTCCCCGAATTTAAAATTCTTACTAAGCGTACCTTCAAAGAGAAGATTACAAACTCTCATATCTCGCTCGCAGCCTCCCAAGTGATTACCTCACTATATGGCTACGTCCAAGAAAACCCTTCACAGATGGAAAGACTCTTGACCAAAGTTTCTTCACCTGCCGAGCCATTAACACAATTGGCTGCTGGTGAACGAAAGATCGCGTTCAAGCTAAATGGTCTGGTGCTGAATCATGAAAGAAAGGTCATGAAGGTAATTGTAAAGTATCAACACAAGGAATACGGGGTGAATACTCAATAATCTGGGCGGAAGTACTAAATTAAAGGCAATGAAACTAACTCGCTTTAAGGATCTAAAAAGGACCTAAAATCCTAGGATAAACTTCCCAAAACTCAACACATCTTTCATCGGAAAAATCTGTAGGAATACATGATCTCCCATTGCGAACTCAAGCCTGCGACCATCTCGGTCGGCATAAGACCTCTGTCCGCAATGAACAATTCTCATCCTGACCTAAAACAACTGGATCATCTCCGAAATTTCTAGACTAGCTGGGGTCCAAAAATCTTACCACACAGAGTCAGAAAAATAGACTGGTGATCGACACGAACTAACCCCTAAACCTAAAGGTTGCCAAATGGAGTGTCTCCTGATAACAGCTATCGAAGGAGAACCTAACAATGACGAGTGACGATCCCCAACTGCCGACAGCAACTAATACGTATGCACAAACTTAACAAAGAACAACTGAGCAACTGAGCATAACCGGACAACAAACACCCGAATGGAGTCACACCCTTACTAAACCTGGGTAGACACCTAAACGAAATTCATGAAGATCTGCTCCCATTTCCACTTCGGGACGGTTAAAGGTTGCAACTCTCCAGCCGGTCTCAGATGCTCAACCAAAAACTCACAACAAGACAGACACCTTGAAACGAAATCCGAAACTTCTCTTTACATCCCTACCCACCTGTAACTATCTCACAAGTCACGTCAATGTTGGTGGAACTTGAATGAGTACAGAGAGTTGATAGATGTGCCTGCTCTAGGATTTCACGTCTCTACCCAAAAGTATCAAGTACACAAACGCGTCCCTAAAGTTAGCACACCCATGTCACAATCAAGGACTCCGAATCCTTACCCAGCCGAGTATGCTGAAGTATCTCTGACGAACGAGCATCGGCGGGCAGTGCCTCGCGAAAGCGATTAAGGAAAAGTGGTCTGACGCGGACATGAGAAAGCTGTCCCCTCAGTAAAGGCGAACACAAGCTATACTCAACGATCGCACAAGAACTGTAAATCTGCAGAAGACTGTCTCAACAATCAACACCCGCTGCAGGAAGATATACATTAAGCTCTGGTGGTCCGTGAAAATCTGACACGACTCTCGAACAAGTAGTGTCTCCAAATCTCCAACGCAAGACCACCGCGGCCATCTCCAGATCATGAGTGGGATATCCTGCTAGTACTTCCTCCAAGTGTAGGGAAGCAAAAGCGATAACTCTATAATACCGCATCAGCGCAAAATCGAGCTCCACTCGCGAAACATCACAGTTAAACGACAAAGTCGCCCGAACCGGAAAGCAAAGAAAGAACCGATGCAGTTGTTAACCGAATCTTCAACTGCCGAAAACTCCTCACACATGCCTCAGTCCAAAGAAAAGAAACCTCCTTTCCGGTCAGTTCAGTCAACGGTGCAGCACTACACTAGCAATCCTGCACGAAACGCCGGTAAGAACCTGCTAAGCCCAGAAATCTGCGGACCTCCGTCATATACATGAGTCTGGGCCTAAGCTGTACGGCCTCGATCTTTCTCGGAACCATACGAAAACCGTCTCCCATAACTACAAGACCTATGAGTCAACACAACAAGCCTGAAGGAACACTCTGAGAATCTAGCAAACCGCTGGGGCTCTCCCAGTATCTGCAAAACAAATCCTCAAGTGCTACTCCTGTCCCTCAAGACACATTAAATAGACCACAATGTCGTCAATAACACAACAAAAACTGGTCGAGAAACGGCCTGAAGAAATCTGGTTCATTATATCTACGAATGCTGCTAGGGCATTGGTGAATCCAATGACACACCAATACACACAAAGCCCGTAGCACGCACAAGGCAGTCTTCGGAATGTCATCGCCCCGAACCCGCAACAATGATGACCTGATCCCAAACAAACTTAGAAAATGTCTCGCACTCTGGAGCTGATCGAAGAAATCGTCAATGCGAGGTAAAAGATACCTATTCGCACCGTAAGCCAGTTCAATTAACGATCCATCATTACACAACCTAAATTGTCGTCTTCCTCCTTGACGAACAGAAATATGAGCTCCCTAATGCGAAACACTCAGATGCACAAACCCCCCAACAAACAACTCTGCAGCTGATCCTTAAGCTCCCCAAGCTTCACCGGCTCATCTGGAACAACGTCAGAAAACTCTCGCACGAAAGGAACCCGGTCCAACAAACCAACTGTGGATCCGGTATCACGAATGAACGCAAAGAATCCACGACATCTCCTCAAAAGCCGACTAGCGAATAAGGCTGAATTCGAGCTGTGAGAGGCAGCACAACTATCCACCTGCACAACAAGAACTGACTCGCCTGGGAATGCAAAACTTGACTGTTTCCTCACGGTAGTCCACAGACGCCTAGCACGTAGCTAACCAGTCCGTTCCCAGGAGAACGTCAAACCCAACATCTCTAGAAGGATCAAAATGACGGATGGATCTCTATCTCCTATCCGATTGGCACACGATCGAATTACGTGTCGCGCAATAAAGAATCGCTGACAGAAATTGACACAACAAACGGCTGATCTACCTAACACGACTCTCGTCCCAACCACGGCACAAGTGTGAAAAACAACAAATACATTAAAAGAACATACAAATTAAAGATACCTGAAAACTCTGCATTGGACGCCCTAGCGTCCTGATGAGTAGAAACAAACTCTCGTGTCTGCCCTCTACCCGCAACTAGCTGAACTCCTCCTATGGTAACCTGACCCCTCTGAGCGAACCCTCTGCGTCCATGACCTCTCTGAATACGACCCTGACGCGGTGTTAGGGAACAACTCCTGATGTGGTGATGAAGGCTCCCGCACCGATAGCATCCAAAATAACGCTGCTGACCCTCCTGGGGTTGAGAGCTAGACGACTGTCCTCGTCCAAAGCCTCTGCTACTCCCGCGACGGTCACGAAATCTGTCTCGACGACTAAGCCTCTGTCTCTGGGCTGGTACACCGGTACGAGTCCTCCTCTGTTCCGGAACTCTCAAAGTCTCTGGAAGACGTGTCTCGTAAACTGGGGCTGCATCCACTGGTGCTATGTAGGTGACGGACTGCTGCATGCTGATCGCAAGGAATAACTGAGTAACAGGGGTGACAACCTCCTGTAGCTGCGCTCGAACGGTCTCAACCAATGAACTCATCGTCTGGCGCAAGTCCTGCATCTCTGCCACAAGCCTAGCGAGCTGATCTGTCGAAGGCGGATCCGTCTGCACCTGTGCAACTAGCGTGCCATCCTGGTCAGTGCTCGTCTCACCCGAACCAACTCTGACCTCGGCCCTCGCTGCATCACTCTGAGTCCCCATAGTCATCAGCGACAAGGCTATAAATGGAAATAAGATTCGATAAGAACACGGAAATCGAATCACAAGGATATGAATCATCAAAGAAGGAATTTCAAGCAATGTACTTAGGTCCCTTTAGGCGGAGTACCGCACTGCAGACATACACACACCACGTTACTCTGCTTAAGCTACCTACTCCATCATACCAAGGTCATCCTACACTCCGAAAGGTAAAACCTAGCGCTCTGATACCAATTTTGTCACGACCCGAAATTGGCACGTGACGGCCCTAATACTACGCAACGCCTACAGACGTAACGCAGTAAAAGAAAGCCAAAACCCAGAAATCTAAACCATTAAAAAGACAAGAAAAGAAAATAGAAGTTTTTAAAACATTTGAAATCACAACCCAAATTCTTTAAAAGTCCAACTTTATTTCCTTTAAAATTTTGGCAGCACATCCTTTGTAAAAACTAGCCCCAAAAATGGGTACAACAAAAATATAAATGAAGCATTCCCAAACGGGAGCAAATACACGCCCAAAGGCGGAAAACAACACCACAACAAATATACGACGCCGTAGCGAAGAAATAAAAGACGATAGAAAGAAAGCTGTATAAAAGACAAACAAGTCACAAATAATATACAATATCGTCCTCACCAAATCTCTAAGTTAACAAAATAATAGTAGATGGAGAGTACAAGGATACAACGAATATACAATACAACAATACGGATAACCACAAAACCCACCTAAGCAAAACTGCACACTATGAGCTGAAGCGGTATCTGTAGCAAAAGATGATCAGATAGATGAAGAGCCAGTCTCGACTACTCTGGGGAACACCCTGCAAAACAACTGTGGCACAACGGGGGTGAGTTGCCAACTCGTGAATAGTAAATAGCATATGCAGGTAATCGCAAGTATGCACGTACAGCGTGAATCTAACATATGCAATTAATAGCAATAACAGGTCATATGAATGCAATAATCATGAAAAGTAAACTAGTAGGTGCAACTAATACATGAAGCAATAATAATATGACAATGAGTATGCAATAATCATGCAATAATGATATGAAAATGTGTATATGCAATAATCATGGAAGGTACACTAACAGGTACTACTAATACATGGAACCGTGCATAAACAATAAATGTGAGGTAAGGAATGAAATATGTCATTTCCACGGAATCCTGATATCGTGGTAGGATCACAATCCATCAAGACAATCCAAGTTCCAATTCCTCAAATCAGACCCCAAATTGACTCTCATATCATATAAGTCTCACAAATCCTGAATGTACACTTTCGAATAAATCTCCTATATCCTGAATGTACAAATCAGCAATCTCATATATATCCTGTATCAAATCTCAAATAAATCACCTATATCCCAATCCAATCTCCAGTAAAATTCTAACACCCTAAATATATTAGCAAGAATTAATATGATGATGTATATAAATTAATGTCAATACACATATATTAGCGTCCCATTCCACTAATATTAGTGTAAGGGCATATATAACAGTGGCCAAACCCCTTGTTATATATACAAAGGAGTAAAAGAAATATCATGAAACTAATGTGTCAAGCATCGACACAGAAATGCTGATCTATCAGGTGCTGTCACCAAGACTGGCACCCTGATAGGTACGTATCATACGCTATACCGAAAGCACGAGTGCCTAGCTCTGACCCTCACCTTTCGACGTATCCATACGTACATGACTCCCGTCGGTATCCCCATGATAACCGCCGAGTCATAGGTAATGTCACCGGAGTGTATGGTTCCCCTGCCAGGCTCATCGACGTGGTGCATCGACATCCCTTTCTTGCCCCGGGGTACCTCCGGGCCCCACCATGTACCCTCATACGGCCTCGACTCCTCCTCGTAGGGGGTGTGTGTGTGTGTGTATCAGAACCGATAAAACTCATGGTGGATGCTAAAATATCATATCAAGGGAAACTGGGTTTTTCAAATAATGCATAATTTCATGAACTCCCACGGTCCCCAAATCCAGAAAACATCATGAAAAATCCATATAACAATGCGAAAATCCATGAATATGATATATGCAACGTAAGCTGAAATGTAAGCATATAAAAGAAAAGCCGCTAATTAACTGCAACAACTTAATATAAAATATCACGCGGTTCCTATTTTATCCAATTCTAAATAACATCAAGTGAAGGTAAATATGTAGCTATAACCAGATATATGTGTGAACAATAAGGTATAGTAAGATGTATGTATCTACCTATAAGTAATGATATAGTATACCCCCTGGGTATAAGTGAAATATGTGTTCAAGGTATACTTGTAGCTATGTCGTAAAGTGTATATGTACCTATCACTAATGGTACAATACTCTATAGGTATATGGGTATCTAGAATATAAGTATATGAAGGCATATGTGTAAGCATATAGATATACAGGTATGCTATATGTCATATGCGATAGGAAATATGAATCAATATCACAATGTCCTTAACCAAGCAATATCATGTCTATAAGTGGTTTGTGTGTGACATGGCAATTATTGACGGTGTGTGTAGCATACAATCAGTGCTCGTGCAATACGAATCGTCAATAATATGTGCAGTGTCCTAAGGTTACTAGTCCAAGCACAACAATATCTAAGCTATAGGGTAAATGCGCAATTCTAAATATGACATAAGATATGCGACAAGTATTAATATCTCTAGCCTAGACGCATAACGTCATGCGGGCGATTCCCCTGTAGATGTTAAATCTACTCACCAACGCTCCAAGCTAGGTGAATCCTACTAAATGTTTTCCCTTTGTAGCAGTGTCCGTAGTCCCCGCCTGCGAACCTGCAACATTAAAACAACAAAGCAAATATATATTAATAATAAACCTAAAAATACTTACAATCTACACGGACCAACACTACACACATACGTACTCTAAAGGGTTCGTATTGTAGCTAACGCGTATAGCGACACTACGAAACTAACTCAGCGCAACAGCAACACGTAACATGCATTGTATCGGATAACGTATCGTACGAAACGAAACACTAGAATTACCTAGGTGATCCCAGATTTTGCATACTGAGAAAACTAAACAAACAAACAGAACCAAAAATACCAAAACCACTGCATAGACCTACCCTCAAAAACCCACACCCCAACTCCCTCAAGGAGCCGAGGTCGCCGGATTCCTCTTCAGACGTCGCCGGCCCTGGCCGGTGGGATGGGTCTCGTGTCTCAGGTGGGGTCTTAGGTTCGCCGGTACAACACAACCACATTATTTGGTTTTCTAGTACACATTCCGGGTCACAGCAGATTACACATATCACAAATCGACACTAAAAATACGATATTTATCTGAAACGATACGATACGCGATAAAAACAGCAACTTTAAAGCTAAGCTACAAAAAAAAAGACTTAAACAACAGCAAGGAAATATTACCTAATCAAAAGAACACAAGGATCCTAGCTTTGTATGATCCATGGCATCCAAGAGGAAAAATGAGAGCAAAGATGTGATTTTGATGAAGTTTTGGTGAATTTGTGATGGATTTTGAGATGGGGTGAGAGAGTGTGTTCAGAATTTGTTGAGAAAGAAGAAGAAGGAACAAATGAGATAGAGAAAAAGAGAGGGTGTGAGGAAATGAGAGAGGGAGGTGAGTGTAGGGTGAGAAGGAGAGTGAGTGTATCAAAGCCATTAATGCACCATGCCTTCTCATTAATGCACCATACCTCATCATGCCACCACAATTATCTCTCTCTTTCTCTCACAAAAGATTATGGATTAAAGAAAAAGGGTGGTTTTAAAGAAAAGGGTTTAGATTTAAGGTTAAGTGTCATGGTTGCTAAAACTAGATTAGCACAAACAAATCCCCACATTTACGTGCACACGTGCGTGCATGCATATAACAAATAATAATAAATTATTAATTAAATGTTATAAAATGTGAGGAACCCGAATTGGTAAACTTTTTACAGTAAACCCCCACTAATGTCTAAACGGACACTAACCGAAATCTAAGGCGTTACAAGTCTCCGTATACAATCCTCGGGCAACCGAAAATAAAACAAACACACACGACATGTAGTGACCTTCCGGAACAGGAGAAAGTGCTTACCGCGATGCGGTAACGTAATTAACTGAAGAGGCTTGCGCCTACAGGGAAGAGCGTCCCCACAATCAAAAACCTCTCGCAAACGAGGGGGAATCTGATGAAGTCTGCTACAACGGCCGCATCCGTCCAAACCTCCGATACACGGTGCCATAAATCAGCTTGGCGTATTCGGAGAGGTGGACGGATAAAACCTAATAGCATCTGCCCCCAAATTCAAGCAAGACGTTCGTCTTCCCCGTTTTCGGCGGTAAACAACCCAAAAAATCCCAAATTCTATGGCCATAAGGAGGCCGTGGATCTGCCGCATATCATGGGGTTTGGCCGCCCAACCGCGGTGTTATAGTGGTATCAGGTCATGGGATTTCTTATGGACTCTTCTGTTGATATGTGTAGATCTCTTCGATGTCTGGATTTTGAAAATCTTATTCTGAGTCTCTGCCGTTTATGATTTGCTTCAATTTATCGGCAGATTTTATTCCGACATCTCGGATCTCGAGGATTCCAATCCTGAGCTCATATCTGCACAATATCTCAATTCATAGTGTTAGTAGTATTTGTTATATTTGAAATATCATCCTAACCATTTTATATGATATTAGATCTTTTAAGAATATTGATTAGGAAAATTTGATATGATATGCATATTTTAATTACAATATTTTATATAAATATTATATGCATGTATTTTCCCCAATTATGTTAATTATAATGTAGAAACATATGATAATAAACTTTTCACCCATAAACCCTCATATGTTTTATAATTACAATAAACACCATTTAGAACTTAACAATAGTGGGGAAAATAATCATTCAAATGTGCAATATTTCAGACTAATCAAATACCCCCAAACTTAAGTTTGATCGTCCCGAGCAAAATAGTTATTAAAGAGAAGAAGAAGAAAAAGAAAAACCTAGCACACTTTCGTAGGCAACACGATTGCACTGAACACGTGCAACAATCCTTTAAACCTCTAGGTGTCCCTAATAGGAGAAGTGTTGTCTCCTGAGGGTTTTCAACGGATTACACCCACAAAATCCCATAATAAAAAAAATAATGAAAGTTACATACAATGATAAAGAATATATAAAAGAAAGAACTTGAAAAAAAAGAGTTTCAAACTACATTAGCTTTTTAGTAGCCATACGCCCTATCTTAATAGTCATGAAAAGATGTCAGCAATCACATCATCCCTCAATAAAACATCGCCTTTAGTCTTCCTCTCTAACTTTCTTCCAAATATCGATCATACACCCCTACGTGTGTGTAAAAGACATCCCTACACTTAGAGAATTCAATTCAAGCTATCATACTCTTGTCCATCTTCCTTAGTACTTTTTAGTCGGTGAATATTTTAGACGGAATTACTCACACATTCTTCATGCGACCGTTAATACTTCTTGAGGTACTAACCGACCGATTACCAAATGTGCTCACTCATTTAGGCGTAATTAGCAATATTCTCATCTTGTAACACCTAAGGCTTAGCAGTGCCTCCCAAACCAGTTGGTCTAAGGCACTAGGTGATAAAACACCCTCGTTATATTTTTTTATGCTACCTTAAGCAATTACAAAACTAGTGTTTATTTTTCTTCACCATTTTTTTAAGTTTCACTTTCTTCATTGATCTTTATACTAAGGATTTTAGACGAGCATTTCAAGGTATCCTTTACTAATCCAAGTTTCAAGATATGCGCAAGTGTATATAGTAGGGTATCAACGTTCAAAACTTTGAACTCAAGAATAAGGACTATTTTTCAGAATTAATTCTACTCTCAAATTAGTGATTTCCTTCATCTTACTAACCCTCAGAACAACAGCTCATGACTATCTATTACTATCTTCGTTATAAAACATCTAATTTTCTTGCTTTTCTTAAACTTTTCCTTCGTATCATATGTATTTTTCACTTTCTAACTTTCATTATCAAATTTTTTTTTGTGCTTATATTTAATATAATGCAAAAAATGAAGCGTGAATAAACACAAACCTCCTTCAAACCTATTTGCAGCAGTGTGTTCACTGATGTCATCTGGTAAGCTTAAAACCTGTAGACTTGGGAGGAAAAGTTAGTAACTGGGACAAGAATTAATGACAGTGAAATCCTCCCCCAAACTTAATTTTGGCTCACAATTTTATCAAAATTTGTTTTCTTTCAGGAGCTAAAATATTTTTCTCCCTCCCCCCCAAACTTAATTAAAACAATATTAAGCATTATAAGAGGGGGGGTAAAGTTATTGGTCTAAGCAAAGCTTTACAAAGACCAAAAATCAACACCAACCATTCAAAAATTTTATCGATGTAACGACATGGTTGGTAGAAGATCATAGATGTGAAGAAGTGGAGAGATAAGAAGCGTAATGCTGGGGTTTACGTCTCGGTTGGTAGAGACGAAACAGTGATGGTGGAAGAAAATGAGAATGTGAATGATTAGGAATGAATGGAATATTTGCATTCTCGTACATGATAAGAAGAAAGGGTGGCGGTTCAACTTCTTCAGGTGGAGGTTGAATCATCACAACATCCATGTCTTTTAGGAATGCGAGTTCTTCGGCGAAAATGTCTTCAAAACTTTCATTAATGGTCCGAGTAATAATTTCATCAATATCTATATTGATGGAATATGCAGATTCACTAGGACGGTTGAAAGTTCCAAGGTCGGTCTTATGCGCACCAAGATTCAAAACTCTCGATTCGTCAGAAATTATAAAGGTAGGAGATTCGAAATGATCGTCTCCCTCCTCGTCAAAACATTCTAAATCGAGTGATCTTTCAAGAATCATAGAACTCAAAATAGCGGAGTGTGATTCATTAAAACTCGGTGGAGTTGAAAGAAGATTAGAAGAACCAAAGAAAGTGGGTGATGAAATGAGTAAACAAATTTGGGTCTAGCATTGTTGAACCAGATATGGGAGATGAAGGGTGACTATCGTTCTGCTTATCGGATAGGTCGGTGGTAAGAATATGATCAGTTAATTATACAGAAAAATGTTCGTATTCAATAGAAGGGATATGATGGTTAGGAGAATCCAACTCATCCAACATAACGGGTTCATTTTCAACGAGATTCTCATCACCGCCTTCATTAACACCTTCGGTCAGATCAAACGAATAGGTATTCAAGAATTCATCAATTACACTAGCCTCAATCGATAAATCACTTGGTCCACTTGATGGAGTTGGAAGGTTTGAAATATCAAGTCTAGTCGAATAAGAATCGGTTTGATTTGAAATGGTGTAAAGCTCTCTTTCACACTCACTATTAGCAAAGTCAAACATGTTATTCTCGGGCACCTCATCACTTAGATTATGAACTGGTTGAACATCGAATATATTCGGTTGGGGTACAGGATGGAAGGTGTTGAGATCAAAAGAATTGGTTTTGGTTTGACTTTGAGGGATCTTTTGTTCTTTTTCACTACTCAATTCCAACTCTACTTCAAAACTAGACATGGGTTGTGAAGAAGTTCTAATGAAGGATTTTCTTTGAACCGTGAAACATTCTAATTCATTTTCAAAAACATTGTCTAGATAAGGTGAAGAAGATGAGTATGGTTGGGAAGTGTCTAATTGTTGGCTATGGGAAAGTTCAACATTTTCAGCAATTGACATGCGCTTATGATTTGCCGCATTAGCCTGAAGAGAGATGTTAAGAAGAGATGCCCTTACTTGCTGGCTATGGGCGAGTTCAATGTGTTCTGCAATCGACATACGTTTCTGATTTTCCCATTAGCCTCAAAATAAGGGTCAACATGAGAGCGTGTGAAGGTTTGGTACCGTGGATAAGAATTAGAAGGGTGAACCCAAGTTTCATAAGCAGAATTAGGATCAACATTGTGATATGAAGAATATTGAGATTGGTTGGTTAGTTGGCGACTGGCAATTTTTATTTGTTCAACAATGGTAAAAGATGTCATATTCGCCTTAAAACGAGTATCAACATTGTCATATGTAAATGATGGTGTTTGTTATCCTAAAGGTTTTGGATTAGTGAAAGGATTGAAACTTTGACTTTCAGCCTTCGCAATATACTCAGCGATGGACATGCGTTTCGAAGTTCTCTCGCTAGCCTTAAAAGGATTATCAACATAAGAGGATGTGGTGTGGTTGATAGGATCTTGAGTGAGGTATCCAACTGTTCTTTTCCGCTTGCTCTATCATATCCCTTAAAGACATAGTAGAGTCAAATTTTGTACCGAAGCAGTTACGAAAACAAGATATATTTGGTTCTGGATAGCAAAGCTCGGCAAGAGTTTGTTTGTTTGGGTTACCCATTAGAAGGTGAAAGGAAAAGAGGGTGATGGTAATGATTTAAGCTCTTTTAGGATTTTAGAAGTTGTTTTGCTTTGAAATATGGAATTGAGGTTGGAATCAACAAATCACAAAATGCACAATCAACCCCTGGAACTAAGGTCTCCTAGGTCAAGTCACTAGACCGCTCCTAGACTTCCAAAGGGCAAGTCGCAGGATCAATCCTCTACTACCTCTTTATCACTCTTATGGCCAGATAAGTGCCAGGTAAGTGGAAGGGATCCGTTATACGAATCACCGAAATAGCGGGCCTAATTAAATAACCACTTTCCTTAGTTACACTTGCCTAGACACCACAAGAGAAATGCGGATAAGCGATAGATTACCCACGACGCTCGTCTGTCCTAATTGAGCGCGACAGTCCTTAGGGGCTTGGTCTAGATATTTTTTATTAATGTAGGGTGATAGTATGCACGTTTGTGATTTGTGGGGCTTAGGAAGGGTGATGAAATTCCTACCTAATATGAATATGGGTTTATTGCTCCTTAAAGTCCATTTTAAAATATGCAAAAACAACCCGAAATCAAAACATGCAAAAATATTTTTAGTGGCGATGTTTGTAAAGAATCATACAGGTAGAATCAATTTATTGGAGCTTGAGAGGGGAGAGAAAGAGAGTAAGAAATTACCACAGAAGTTTGGGGGCTCAACACATCCACAGTGCCGCGGTTCCGCCACAAATGCTACAATTATGCCGCGGTTCCGCCGCAAATTGGTGTATTCTTCGTCTGGAATTTCTTCAGTAGCCTCCTATACTCCTATAGTCCAAGTTTATAGTCTCTGAATCTCTGTTCCTTGCTCCAGTTACTCCAGATCCCCTTGCAAAACTCGCACAATAATCGTTAAATATGCAAGATGCGGTTTTTTTTATGGATGCCGGATTTTATATGTAATCAACCCGAATAACAAGAAAAAAATTACAGCCGTTATCCCGGGAACTGCGCCATTTGATTGATCTGTTTTTAAAGAGAAGTATTCGTAAATAAAGTAACCGCAATCAGAACAGTGTCACTAGTAGCTAGCCGCGATAAGTACGGGTCGTCCGCAGGGAAACGTGAACCTTTTTCTTGCTTTAGACGAGTTGATGAAAGATGGGTTGATTGGTTGTAGATCTAATTTGATACGGATGTAAGATTTATAAAGAAGAGGCTTGTAGGGTTCATATGACTTAGTAGTAATAGATGAATAATTAAAAATGACTCATTTTATCTTTTAATAGTAGATTTTATAAAGAAGAGGCTTGTAGGGTTCATATGACTTAGTAGCAGTGGATGACCAATTAAAAATGACTCATTTTATCTTTTAATAGTTTAAAACTAGATCGATAGTGATGAATGCGGATTAGGATTCTTTTGGAAGAAACTAAGGTTTCCCCACTCTTAACCCTTGTCCTTGCATTGATCTCTATTCATGTCTATCTTTTAACAAAACAAGTGTTAATCTAATCTCAAATCGTGGTCGAGACTAGTAATAAATTGGTAGCGCGCCCGATTAGGATGTTAACATTTATTTTGCTAAAGTTTATAGATTTTAAAATGTGTAAAAGGAGTTAAATGATTTTATCATCCATTAATCTACCCTAGACTACGAACCCTAGCAAGCTAGGAATTACTCGCTCATGGTTTGAGAAGAAAAGATGAAGAATGAGATCATAATGTAAGATGCATAAATTAAGTGCAAAAAGTAAGTGCAGAAATTAATTGCGAAAAGACTAATAAAAACTCTACCTTTATTAATCAACTATATCATGTACAAATTCTTTTAAAGTAGAGTAAAAGAACCCTAGTTTTTGCTCTCGATCTCTATCTTGTTAGAAGTAGATGAACAACTGATGATCAACTCGGATGCGTGGATCGTCTTGGACCTCTTGATCTCTTCGGTTGATCATCTTTCATGTGAAGCTCCCGGTCCTTTAAATAGTCACAGAAACTAGGAACCCTAGTTGCCAGACGTTAGGATAAGCTGATACGATCACACCCAAAAAATCCCAAATCCTACAGCCATAAGGAGGCCGCAGATCCGCCGCATATCATGGGGTTTGGCCACCCAACCGCAGCGTTATAGTGGTATCAAGTCATGGGATTTCTTGTGGACTCTTCTGTTGACATGCGTAGATCTCTTCGATGTCTGGATTTTGAAAATATTACTCTGAGTCTCTGTCGTTTATGATTTGCTTCAATTTATCGGCAGATTTTATTTTGACATCTCGGATCATGAGGATTCCAACCCTGAGCTCATATCTGCACAATATTTCAATTCATAGTGTTAGTAGTATTTGTTATATTTGAGATAGCATCCTAACCATTTTATATGATATTAGATCTTTTAAGAATATTGATTAGGAAAATTTGGTATGATATGCATATTTTGATTACAATATTTCATATAAATATTATATGCATGTATTTTCCCTCATTATTTTAATTATAATGTAGAAACATATGATAATAAACTTTTCACACATAAACCCTCATATGTTCTATAATTACAATAAACATCTTTTCGAACTTAACAATAGTGGGGGAAATAATCATTCAAATGTGCAATATTTCAGACTAATCACTGTTACAGAGCTGAGCTTCCTCATCCTCCTCGCTCGCCTCCGAGCTATCCTCTGAGCTGGGGTTCCTCGAGTTTCCTGTTCAACCGAGAGCCAGGAACCCAAGCGCCCCCGTAACGGCTCCGTATATCTCGCCAAAACGAGATCTCCGCCGCCCCACGTCCCGCGTTCTACGCTGGCGCATCCCTCCATTAATGAGCGTATCCCGTTATTAATGGACGTACCCCGCAATCAATACGAACGTGATGCAGGGGTGTAACAAACGATGAGAATCTCGCACCAGTTCACTCCAACCAACCGCTATATAAACCTCTCTTCCAGACAATTTTGGTAAGTCGGATCCATTCCAATACGCCGCTACCCTACCATTATTCCTCGGTACTTATTGTAAGTCGATGTACAACACCCCACGAGTTGCGGGGAGGCGGAAATATGAAAAACGATCTTGTTTTGTATGTAAACATCGTCTAACCGAAAATCTTTTCTAAACGATAATTAACAACAAGCATAGAGTTCTAAGCAACTATGTAAAGAGATTATACCTAATGATTCTAATCCTTCGTCTTTATGATCTCTAAGTCCTCCTCGGCCTCCTATCCGTGATAGATGATCCACCCGAGAACCCTAATCTAAGCTATAACCTCTAAACTTGAGGTTACTTAGTTTCTCTAGTTGCTAATCAAAGTAACTAAGATGATATAGAGTTAGGTTATGGAGTGTTTAGTCTATGCTAATCCTTGGTCTCAACTTATGAGTGGTAGGATTAGGGTTTGAAGAGAGAGTGGGCTTGAGGAGAGAGAATGTGGAGATGATTATGAAAATAGAAAAGCTTCTCACTTGAATATATGAAACATAATGAATTATTAAGTAAATGAATTTAAATGATTATTCACCATGCTTCATTTATTCAACAAGAGTGATTCACCATATGAGTCATTAAGTAATTAATGATGCATTAATGATGCATTAAATGATATGATGAATCACACAAATGAGTCACAAAAGCAATTAATGAAAATGCCACCTTAACCCCTCATGTCACCATCCTTCTAGAAGCTTCTCGGAAAATTACGAGAACGCCACTCGCATCCGTGAAAACACGGAAAAACTTTAGACTGTATAAATCCAATAACCCAATACTAGAATCTAGCTTAAACCAAAGCCGGCTAGTAAAAACTGTCCGAATGTCGTACGTGCGTTTAAACACGTATGCGTCCGAACCCTTGTCGTAAAACCATACGACCTCTATATCTTTTCGCCTGGATTTGGGAAATCTCTGTGTGGGACTCTAAAGACTCGACTACTACGCTGGCAGTGGGTTTAACCACAGACCGCAAGCGGCACTAGCTGTACGTAACGGTCCCCAGGTAGTTGTCGATAAGAAAGACGATGAGGTAACCCATCCGAAATTCTACTGAGCCTATCCGTGACAATATCCATGCAGTCCGGTCTGTTCGTCTAAGAGTATCGCATGTATGGTCTAGGGAGGTGGTGGACGTCAGACCCCCAATAACTTTACAAGTCGTATCGGCATGGCTCATGACCATCCGAGAATCTACTGATCAGTCCATCAGTAATTCTCAATCAGCCCTGGCCAGGGACTTATGGTAATAACCAACCGATCACCGTGCGATATCAACTCCCTATACCGGGAGAAACGAATCCCTAACAGTCGCTCACTGCCTCCACGTGGCTCGGGACTGTGCCCAACTAAAACCTGTTTGCACGACTCCTTTGAATCGTGGTAGGGTAGTAATCAAAGCACAGTGGGAACTCACACGAGACAAATGACGACCTTAAGTCAACGGACTATCTACACACATGTCACCTGAGAACTGCTATCTGACGTTAGGTATAATACCATCCAGTCAGTTCTCGGCGAGTCCTGTCCGGTGTACTCACACCCAGTGAGCATCTGTATACAATCTTAGGTGCACTCCACCAATGGCTGCGGGACCAGTCCATCGCCCCTCCTCAGGGTCTAGATATGTATACACTAGTCTACTCCGGAGTATCGATGCCCAGTCTCGATACTCCTGCGACCAGGGACATCTAAGGATGTGCCTATTGACTATCCAGCTCCCACAAGTATGACTGCCATCACAACGCCGGTAGTCAGGAAAACACCCAATGGGCTTTCTCAACATATATATATATATATATATATATATATATATATATAAATACCAAGTAAAATATATCATACGTTAAGACAAAGACAAACCAAATAGCGTACTATTATATCAAGCAAGACTGTCATGTACATATAAATCCCTAGTATCCTATACAATGAAGGCCTCTAGGGCATATATATTCAACAATCTCCCACCTGCATTAAGGCCTATAATTGGCGCAATGAGTACCCACTGTCTCTACCAGATCCAGTTGCTGGCGTACCACATGCCCAACATCTCAAACAGTCTCTCGAACTGTACTTGAGGGATGGCCTTGGTGAATGGATCTACCGTGTTGTCTTTTGTGTCCACTCTCCGTATCTCGATCTCCCGACGATCCACGATCTCCCTGATCAGGTGAAACCGCCTTATGATATGCCTGGATTTCTGATGGGATCTTGGCTCCTTCGCTAAAGCTACAGCGCCATTGTCATCACAATACAAAGGTATTGGATTGGCAATAGACGGAACCACCTGAAGTTCAGTAATGAACTTCCTCATCCAGACAGCCTCTTTTGCGGCTTCACTAGCAGCTATATACTCAGCCTCCATAGTTGAGTCTGCGACGGTATCCTGTTTGGAACTCCTCCAACATACCGTCCCTCCATTGAGGGTAAACACAAAACCCGAAATGGATTTAGAATCATCTTTGTCACTTTGGAAGCCGGAGTCGGTAGAAGCCTCTACCTGGAGGTCCCTATTACCGTAAACTAAGAACATCTCCTTGTCCTTCTCAGGTACTTGAGAATATTCTTCACTGCTATCCAATGTTTCTCACCTGGGTCAGACTGATACCTGCTTACCACACTAAGTGCGTAAGCTACATCCGGTCTGGTACATAACATCGCATACATTATAGATTCTACTGCTGAAGCGTAGGGTATAATGCCCATGCGAGCCCTCTCTTCATCAGTCTTTGGAGACATATCTTTGGAGAGGGTGATTCCGTGACAAGCGGGCATATTACCACGCTTGGAATCTTCCATACTAAATCTCTTTAGTATAGTGTCAATATACCTGGACTGTGAAAGTCCCAACATTCTATTAGATTTATCACGATGGATCTTAATGCCCAGAATGTATGATGCATCTCCCAAGTCTTTCATAGAGAATTTCTGTGACAAGAAGAGCTTTACTGATTGTAGCATAGGGATATCATTCCCTATCAGTAGTATGTCGTCGACGTACAAAACGAGGAAGACTACTGCTCTTTCTACAATCTTCCTATAAATACATGGTTCATCTACATTTTTGATAAAGTCAAATTCTTTGACTGTCTCATCAAAACAGATGTTCCAACTCCGCGATGCTTGCTTTAATCCATAAATGGATTTAAGCAACTTGCAGACTCTTCCGCTGCTCCCACTGTCTAAGAAACCTTCTGGTTGATCCATGTAAACACTCTCTTCCAAATGTCCATTTAGAAAAGCTGTTTTTACGTCCATCTGCCAGATTTCATAGTCATGGAAGGCAGCAATCGCAAGCAGGATCCGAATGGATTTAAGCATACCTACAGGTGAAAAGGTTTCATCATAGTTCAATCCTGGTCTTTGATGAAAACCTTTTGCAACAAGTCTAGCTTTGTAGGTTTCCACTTGTCCAAATGCACCAATCTTCTTTTTGAAGTTCCATTTGCATCCAACTGGTTTTACTCCAGGAGGAGCAACTTCTAAAGTCCATACTTTATTGGTGTACATGGATTCCATTTCGGATCTCATAGCATCCAGCCATTTCATCGAGTCACTACTCGTGATAGCCTGCTGAAAACTAGTAGGCTCATCATCATCGATGATGCAATCCTCTCGATCCCCATCTAGAAGAAAACCATAGTATCTTTCAGGAGGATGAGAAAGCTTGCTAGATCTGCGGAGTGGCGTTGGTTCGTCATGTTCTATTGAAATCTGAGGTTCTACTAAGTCCTCGGTAGAAGTTTGAGGTTCTGGAATTTCTTCCAGCTCTACCGCGCTCCCACTAATTTCTTTTGCAAGAAATTCGCTTTCTAAGAAGACAATGTGGCGAGCGACAAACACATTTTGTTCTTCAGTGTGGTAGACCATATACCCTCTTGAATGCTTGGGGTATCCTACAAACTTGCATAAAACCGATCGTGCCTCGAGCTTGTCCGGATTATGCTTTTTAACATATGCCGGACACCCCCATATCTTGATATACTTCAGATATGGTCTCTTCCCGCTCCACATTTCATATGGAGTGGTTGGCACAGACTTGGTTTGAACTCTATTCAATAGGTATGCTGCTGATTCTAGAGCAAATCCCCAGAAGGGAAGTGGCAACTCAGCACTACTCATCATTGAACGCACCATATCTAATAGCGTGCGATTCCTCCTTTCTGATACACCATTATGCTGAAGTGTATAAGGCGGAGTAAGCTGAGAGAGAATTCGATTCTCTTTTAAGCATTCAAGGAAACTGGTACTTAAGTATTCTCCACTTCGATCAGATCGAAGTATCTTGATGGTTTTACCAGTTTGTTTCTCTACTTCATTTTTATACTCCTTAAACTTCTCAAAAGCCTCGGATTTATGCTTCATTAAGAACACATGTCCATACCTAGAGAAGTCATCAGTAAAAGTGATGAAGTAGGAGTGACCACTTTGTGCATGCGTAGACATCGGACCACATACATCACTGTGTATAAGTCCTAAGAGTTCAGTGGCTCTTTCTCCGTGTCCGGTGAACGGAGATTTGGTCATTTTTCCTTTGATACATGATTGACAAGTTGCATATGATGAATATTCAAACGGATCTAAATATCCATCTTTATGTAACTTAGTCAACCTTGTTTCATTTATATGACCAAGTCTACAATGCCATAGGAAGGCTTGATTTGAATCTGGAGCCTTTCTTTTAAGCGTGTTTTGAATATTGAAAATTTGAGGTTGGTTAAGTATGTATATGCCGTTTTCCAATGTGCCAAACCCAATCAGCTCTTGATTTAGGTGAATGTTCATAACATTTCTTTCAAGCGCAAAACTATATCCTTCATTCGATAACAAAGATACTGATATAATATTACACAATATACTGGGAATACAAAAACAGCTGTACAACACCAAAATGTGCCCACTAGTCAACCCTAGGTGATATTCCCCTATTGCAATTGCATCTACATGCATTCCATTGCCCATCCGGAGAGTCATATCACCTGTCCCCAGTGCTCTACTATTTCTCAGATCCTGCAATGAATTACAGATGTGAGAACCAGAACCGGTATCAAGTACCCATGATGTAGAGTTAACTGAAAAACAATTTTCGATTACAAACACACCTGAAGTAGAAGCAACCGCTTGCTTCATGTCCTTGGCTTTGAAGGCCTGACAATCCTTCTTCCAGTGCCCTTACTTGTGACAATAGAAGCACTCGTTCTTTTCTGTCTTCACCCTTCCTGCCTTGTTCGTTCCCTGCACCTTCTTGACCCCACCTTTCGGTTTGGTGGATTTCATCTTCTTCTTTCCTTTAGCTTTCGCTTTAGATTTATAAGAAGATGATTGGCCAACATACAGAACGGGGGTCTTCTCCTTTTTCAAGGAGGTCTCTGCTACCCTCAACATATTGAGGAGCTTTGGAAGATCAGCTTCCATTTCGTGCATGTTGAAGTTCAGCACGAACTGAGAGAAGGTGTGGGGAAGGGACTGCAAAATCAAGTCGATATACAAATCGTTCTCTAGCACGCATCCCAGGTTTGCGTGTTCCTCAATGAAGCTGATCATTTTGAGGACGTGCTCTCCTACAGGCGATCCTGGAGCTAACCTCATCTGGAAGAGTTTTCTTGAGGTTTCGTACCTCGCGATACGTGAGTGCTCTCCATACAACTCTTTGACATGGAGAAAGATGGATATAATATCCATACTCTCGTGCTGTTTCTGGAGTTCATTGTTCATAGACGCCAGCACGATACACTTAGCTCGCTCACAATCTAGATCCCAGGTTTTGCGAACTTCCCTGTCCACAACTGAGGAATCTGGTCCTGGGATAAGGGGAGGAACAGCGGTGGTAACATATGCAACTTTATCATAAGTCAGTGCAATGTTGACGTTCCTTAGCCAATCTTTATAGTTCTGCCCGGTCAGTATATTTTTTTCAAGTAATAGTTTTAGTCCAGTCATGGTAGCTGTCAGAGAGAGAGAAAAGAAAACACTCAGCATATGCTCTTGCAAGTTTAGATTGGTTTATTAATTTATCTAAACAGGATGGCTCCCACTGTTTCCTCAAATCCTTCTTCAAAACCTAAAAGAAGAACTAGTCAGGATTTAATCACACGTCACAATACTTGCTTAACCTTTCAGCCAGGCCAGTGTTGGTACTCCGAGGGAGGTTTTCCAACGCTTTCGCGAAGTTCCTTAATTAAATAATCTCTTTTCCCTGGAGGCGTAGCCCCTCTAACACCTTTCTAGTCACCTACTTGGTTTATAGCATTGATTGTTAAGTGAGAAAAATTCCCGAGAGTAATCCTACTCATCAGTAGGATCGAGATCCAACTATCATTGTATGATGCCCTAGATGGAAGCCACTCTAGTCACCATACTCCAGAAGGTATGCTAAATCTGCAAGTTTCCTTTATGTTTGAAACTCCCGATGTGATTTTTACCCCAAGCTCTTATGACCTTGACGTAGGCCAACAAATCATAAGACGCAAGTCAAGTTCTACCCGTCGTTGTCCTGATCAATTTAGGTACATCGTACATGCCCTTGACGTAGGCCAATAAGGTTGTACGTCTGTCCTAAACTAATGCATCTATCTATGCAACAAATAGGCAAACACACTGCCACCATACACTATGCCTTGACGTAGGCCAACAAGCATAGCATGAATACGATGTGCTGTCTATCTGAAACGACGGAGGGTTACGGCTGGTTTTTGGCAAAAAACCGTTAACGTAATGAACTTGATATGATCGAAGGAACAAAGATAGCTTTTATTAAAAAAGGAGTGGTTTAAGCTCCGCATTTAAAATTTGCTTTTCGAAGAAAACCGAATGGTTTTAAAATTGTTCCAACGATTCAGTTTAGGTTTTATTTTCTTTGCATTAATAATAATGCGTCCCATCATTAACCTATCATTACAGATAACAACGAAAATACGTCCTCTTATGCCATCCGCATTCGCCACTGGGCCCCGTCATCACCCGTTAGGTTACTTAACTAACGGCAGAGCGGGGGCTGGGCTAGCGCGGGTGTAAAACATAAGTGACGTCTAAATAGCTATCATATATAGATATTGTACATTCATCAGACGCAATAATAGGCATTCCAGATCACAGATAAACAATATTGGATTTGCAAGCAATCCGCGTTTCAATTGAGCCTGCAATGAAAGACGGATTACACAGTTGTGATGAATAGCCATAACCCCACCCTAGACCCCTACGGGTACGGCAAACTACCCGCCAAGTACCCGAAGTGAAGCGGTCTCCCTCAACAACATGAGTAGGCCACTAAACACTTCGAAATACCCGGTAGTTTGTGCACCCCACCTTGGGTCTATCCTAGGAGCAAAAAAAGTAAAAAGAAATAATACAACGGTGGCTACAACCGCAACCTAGATGTGCCCCGCAAAATAATATTACAGCTTTATTACATTTGCATCGAATGAATTAATACAATAACCCATCACAAAACCCGGCTAATCATCACAACAGTCCAATATAGTTCATATCCACAAACAGTTAAAAACATTACAGATATGTGCAACCCCCTGCTAACCGACATACTAGCAGTTAGGGGAGGTTTACGAACACATAATACAGTTCACAGATATAATCAAACAAGCAAACATCGTATAATTTCGATCGATTAAACACATTAGATTCTACTCCAAATCTTCTCTGTAAATCTGAAACTTGAGCAGAAAATAAATCATACCAGAAAATACAAAATATCACAGAAGATGCGCAGGGAAAAACTGGGCTGAATCGGCCCCAACTCGGCCGCAGATCCGGGGCGGATCGGTGGGATCGGCCGCGGTTCCGCGGCTCAGTGGACGATTCAGGAGCCCATTTTTTCTCTGTGTTCTTATATTTTCATGTAGGTAAGTCTGCAGTCACCTGAAAAATTTTTGGACCTCATTTTAAAATCGACAGAAACTATGTGATATCGGGGTATTTTCCGGTTTGTTTTCCGTTCGAAATTCATACGACTTTGCAAGTGAGTTAATTATTGTTTAGTGAGGCTCTGATACCACGGTAAGTCGATGTACAACACCCCACGAGTTGCGGGGAGGCGGAAATATGAAAAACGATCTTGTTTTGTTTGTAAACATCGACTAACCGAAGATCTTTTCTAAACGATAATTAAAAACAAGCATAGAGTTCTAAGCTACTATGTAAAGAGATTATACCAAATGATTCTAGTCCTTCATCTTTATGATCTCTAAGTCCTCCTCGACCTCCTATCCGTGATAGATGATCCACCCGAGAACCCTAATCCAAGCTATAACCTCTAAACTTGAGGTTACTTAGTTTCTCTAGTTGCTAATCAAAGTAACTATGATGATATAGAGTTAGGTTATGGAGTGTTTAGTCTATGCTAATCCTTGGTCTCAACTCATGAGTGGTAGGATTAGGGTTTGAAGAGAGAGTGGGCTTGAGGAGAGAGAAGGTGGAGATGATTATGAAAATAGAAAAGCTTCTCACTTGAATATATGAAACATAATGAATTATCAAGTAAATGAATTTAAATGATTATTCACCATGCTTCATTTATTCAACAAGAGTGATTCACCATATGAGTCATTAAGTAATTAATGATGCATTAATGATGCATTAAATGATATGATGAATCACACAAATGAGTCACAAAAGCAATTAATGAAAATGCCACCTTAACCCCTCATGTCACCATCCTTCTAGAAGCTTCTCGGAAAATTACGAGAATGCCCCTCGCATCCGTGAAAACACGGAAAAACTTTAGACTGTATAAATCCAATAACCCAATACTAGAATCTGGCTTAAACCAAAGCCGGCTAGTAAAAACTGTCCGAATGTCGTACGTGCGTTTAAACACATATGCGTCCGAACCCTTGTCGTAAAACCATACGACCTCTATATCTTTTCGCCTGGGTTTGGGAAATCTCTGTGTGGGACTCTAAAGACTCGACTACTACGCTGGCAGTGGGTTTAACCACAAACCGCAAGCGGTACTAGCTGTACGTAACGGTCCCCAGGTAGTTGTCGATAAGAAAGACAATGAGGTAACCCATCCGAAATCCTACTGAGCCTGTCCGTGACAATATCCGCGCAGTCCGGTCTGTTCATCTAATAGTATCGCATGTATGGTCTAGGGAGGTGGTGGACGTCAGACCCCTAATAACCTTACAAGCCGTGTCGGCATGGCTCAAGACCATCCGAGAATCTACTGATCAGTCCATCAGTAATTCTCAATCAGCCCTGGCCAGGGACTTATGGTAATAACCAACCGATCACCGTGCGATATCAACTCCCTATACCGGGAGAGACGAATCCCTAACAGTCGCTCACTGCCTCCACGTGGCTCGGGACTGTGCCCAACTAAAACCTGTTTGCACGACTCCTTTGAATCGTGGTAGGGTAGTAATCAAAGCACAGTGGGAACTCACACGAGACAAATGACGACCTTAAGTCAACGGACTATCTGCACACATGTCACCTGAGAACTGCTATCTGACGTTAGGTATAATACCATCCAGTCAGTTCTCGGCGAGTCCTGTCCGGTGTACTCACACCCAGTGAGCATCTGTATACAATCTTAGGTGCACTCCACCAATGGCTGCGGGACCAGTCCATCCCCCCTCCTCAGGGTCTAGATATGTATACACTAGTCTACTCCGGAGTATCGATGCCCAGTCTCGATACTCCTGCGACCAGGGACATCTAAGGATGTGCCTATTGACTATCCAGCTCCCACAAGTATGACTGCCATCACAACGCCGGTAGTCAGGCAAACACCTTATGGGCTTTATCAACATATATATATAAATACCAAGTAAAATATATCATACGTTAAGACAAAGACAAACCAAATAGCGCACTATCATATCAAGCAAGACTGTCATGTACATACATATCCCTAGTATCCTATACAATAAAGGCCTCTAGGACATATATATTCAACATTACTTGATCGTCGGAGGGTCCCACGGTGGTTTCCCACCCCGGGACTTCCCTTGGAGGTAGCCCTGCGTCAACGGCAACCAACAACCCATTGAGGCCCATACATTCAGCCCTTACATAAAATCTTAACCGTTCAACACCGCGGGCAGCAAGATTGACGGAGGACAACATCTGAGGAATATTCAATACGAAAGAAGCTTCTCCATCCAAAATGTTGATCTTCCGCCTTCAATTTGATGGTCAGCGATAACTGCGACGATCCCAGCACGAGCCGTCCCGCCCTCCACAACGGAGGCGGGAGCGGTCCTACTCCACCTCCTAACGTCATCAGCCTCTTATCCGCACGGATCGATAGGCTCACGGCGATGGTGGATGCGCTCGCTCGTGTTCAAACGGCCGGCCACGCCCGCTAAACCGCAGTCCCTACCCCCCGGAATGACAACATACGCAGGATGACGGAGGGGCACAGTCAGGCCCTCGACCTCGCTCACGCTCATCTTGATGTCACCGAACACCGGCGTGCCGATTCCGGCAGTCATGACCTGCATACGAGGAATGATTCCATGACCCGTTGGGCGCCGGACAACTCGACACCTAGATCTCAGGGGAGATCAGGCTATCACTTCAACGCCCGCCGCGCTTTCTCACCCCCTGAAGAGATGTCGGTTAGATCGTCTGATTCCAGGCAAGACCGGCGTCACCACTCCCGTCAAGGCCACGCATATGGCGAACGTCGGGACTATACACGAAAGTTCCACCCCGAAGATTTGAGGAACATGATAGAGCGAAGCCGAAACCGTTCCATCATACAAGCCCGGAGTAGAGATAGCAGGCACTCCGACTATGAAGAATCTTCAGGGTACCAACAGCGAATCAAGGCCCTCGAAAAGAAAATTGAAGACATACAATATGATGCCTGTTTGGTCGGCGGGGTGGCGAAGTACTCCGCCGATTCGCTTACGAGGCCCTTTACAGAGCAGCTACAAGCTGAGCGGGTCTCGTCCAGGAACAAACAGTCCAAAGTGGCCCTCTTTGACAGGAAGTCCGACCCGAAGGACCACTTGGACACGTTTACGGTGGGAATGAGCTTCCAATACAACTAAGATGCAGCTCAGTGCCGAGCTTTCCCCACCACCTGTAAGTGCACGGCAGCGCCCCGGCCGTCATCCCGAGGCCAAAATGCGGAAACGATACTTTTCTTTAACTTTTAAAACTGGTGCTACTGCGTACTAAAAACCCGGATCGGGCCATTAAGCTACTCCTAGCTAACTAGAGAATGGGGTAGAGAGCTATAACGAGCGATCCGTGTCCTTCGGTCTTCGGCCTCCATCCCGATCTCCTCGCGGAATCTCCGGTCTTCATCTCCTCGTCGGAAAGGGCACCACATCGCCGGGTTCTTTTACGGGCTCCCACCTCTGGACCGAGGCAACTCGGGCATGAAGTTGGCGAGCCGACGTGTCCAAGAATGCTGTAGGCTAAGTGTAGTACTTTTTGTCTCAAGGGGTTGTGAAGAAGTTGCCATTTGTGAAGGTGGAGGGAGATATGCTTTGGAGATGAGCTAAAGGGTTTTTGAGCAAGCCAAAAAGATGAAAAACCCCACACCAAATTTTGGACAGCCCCTTGCTCCATCAAATGGCCGGCCATATCCAATGAGAGAGAGAGGAGGGAGTGAGCCCAAAAATAATGCAAGAGAGAGAAAAGGTTATCATGAGGAATGATGATTACAACCAAATCCATATCAACTCCCATCACCAACAACCAAGTAATGATCAACCAATGAAAGTCAAAAGATGGTGGAACCATCATGAAGCTATCATCACAAAAAAAGTTTTCTCCATTGTTAATTGCATAATTGCAAATAACCCCCCTCCACCAATTTTCAGCCAAGGAAAGAAAACAAAGGAAAATGGCCGAAACCGGAAAGCAAACTGGCAACTTCAGAAAAATGATCCCGTAATAAATTACAGGAAAACCCCGCGACTGTATATACATACCCGCATTTGTATTCCGATCGAATACAAATGCAATGAGACAAAATCTACACTGTACAATACTAGGATCCGGCTTAAACCAAAGCCCGCTAGTATTATCCGTCCGATCATGATCCGTGCAATACCGCACGTATATGATCGAACCCTGCCATATCTCCATACAGCCTCTACAGCGGTTCGCCCGAAACTTGAGAAACTGTCTGTGGGGGACTCTAAAGACTCGTCAATACTTTGGTTGTGGATTTAACCACTAGCACGTCAGAGGTATTAGCCATACGTAACGGGCTACCAGGTATTGACCAAAAGGGACGTCGATGAGCGAACTCATCCTGACACCCTACTGAGCCTGTCAGTGACAATATCCGTACAGTCCGATCCGTTTGTCTATGAGCATCGCATGGCGGGCCTAGGTGTTGGTAAAAGTCAGACCCCAAAAGCGGTACAAGTCGTGTCGGAGTGTAGCCCAGAACACCCTGAGATACTACTGGAATACCTACCAGTAAATCTCCTGCCTTGGCCAAGGACTTCGTGTAATGGCTCTCCTAGACACAGTGCGACCTCACCCCCAATACCGGGAGAGACGAACCCCTGCAGATACGCTCACTGCCTCCATGTGGCTCGGGACTGTACCCAACTAAAACCTGTTTGCACGACTCCTTTGAGCCGTGGTAGGGTAGTAATCAAAGTACAGTGGGAACTCACACAAGAAAAATAACGATCTCAGGTCGATGAACTAACCTGTACACATGTCACCAGGGAACTGCTATCTGACGTCAGGTATAAGACCAACTAGCATGTTCCCGGCGAATCCTGTCCGGTGTACTCATAACCCAATGAGCACCTGTATACATCTTAGGTGAACCAACTGACACCAGTGGCTTGTGAGACCGGCCACCGCCCCTCGTCGGGGTCTCGACTGTATACACTAGTCTACTCTGGAGTATCGATGCCCTGTCTCGAAACTCCCACGACTAGGGACCTTTTAAGACAGGGTCCCTAGTCGTGATTGCCATGACAGTGATTAGTAAGTAACATCAGGGCGGATCCACTCACTGAGGTTATTCCTCGAACGCAATAGTTTCGCAAACGAGCTTTGTGAGACTGATTAGTAGAGGAGTTGGGTGTTCGGTATCACACGGGCTGTGAGTATGCGACATCGCAATAATTAGCCTTGAGTGCAAGTAGGAGATTGTTGGACATAGTGCCCTCAGAGTCAATTATTGGATCACAGGCACGTGATTGCCATGATTGAGGGAGGACCTATACCGGTAGGACAGTCTTACTCAAGATGATGGTATGCTATCTGGTTTATCTTTATCATCGTGTACTGTTTTATTGACTCTGAGGGCACTATGTCCAACAATCTCCTACTTGCACTCAAGGCTAATTATTGCGATGTCGCATACTCACAGCCCGTGTGATACCGAACACCCAACTCCTCTACTAATCAGTCTCACAAAGCTCGTTTGCGAAACTATTGCGTTCGAGGAATAGCCTCAGTGAGTGGATCCGCCCTGATGTTTCTTTCTATATCTCTCTTAATCTCAAGTTCGCGGAGAAAGCCATCTCCCGAAATGAGCAATACCTGTCTTAGAATATGTCTGGATATCTGATGAGACCTAGTTCATAAATGAACTCCAAATCCAAACTTCTTAGACTGTATCGTCAACTGAACTTAATCAGTACCCTGTGCCATGCCTCCCTGAGTATCCGCTTGGATCACCTGTCCAAAACTCTGCCCCTCGTCAGAGGGAAAACTATAACTCTGACAGCCACTCTGTCATCCAGGTCACCTTGGAAGCCTGGAATGATAACTGTCTCCCGAGAGAGGCTGTTGTTATCATATCCCTAGAACATCCACTTATGTTCTAAAACTGCTTCCGACCGTTTCTCCAGGATTGGATTAATATCAACTTATTGCATCCATTGCAAAAACAACATCTGGTGTGGTACTTGACATCTCATGATTGACTTAATTGCCTAAGCAAGTGATCTTCCAATCATGCACATCCCTCTCCCCTTTAGTCTATAAGACACCTTTAGAGAGGGTGACTCCACTACCTGCAGGTACACTACCGTACCAGGAGTCGTCCATTCTAAATACCTTTAGAATGCTGTCTAAGTACCCAAACTGGGAAACTACCCAAATCTAGATTTAAAACCTTAGATCTAGTAACCAGAATGTCTGATATAATATCTAACTCCTATGTGGAGAAACCACCGTGTGACGACCAAAGTATAACCGATCGTAGTATAGAAACTTCACTTCCTATTCTGTGTATGTCATCCAAATACCAGGACATCACACCCTACTCCCTTCTTAACAGATCCATCCCCTATTATGATGAAGTCAAACCTATGACTGTCACATCAGAAATAGATGATCTATCTCCGCTACATCTGCTTTAGTCTCTTAATAGACATAAGCCACTTGTCCACCAATGCTTCCGCTGCCCCCACTGACTACGACAACCCTCTGGCAGAGTCATATACATGTACACTTCTAAAGCTAGTTTAGAACGACGCTATACTCATCCTCCTGCCGGGTCTCATAGCCTGGAACAAAAGCAATGGCAAGTCTGGGTAAACAAGAACCTCCCTGTCACCGTCTTTGAGCATACCGAAATACCTCTCGAGTGCCTGAGGATACCCACCTAATCTGCGGAGTGGCTAATGGAATGTCAAACCAGATTGAATCTTTAGGTTCTTATCAAATTTTCAGTAATCGTTTGCGGTTCTGGAAATACTTCCAGTTCTACCATACTCTCACTACTGTTTTCTGAAAAAATCCATTTTTATTAAAACTGTGGCGAGTCAAGAACAATATTACTATTGATCTTCCAGATGGTAGAAAATCAACCCTCGTCATAGCCTGGGTCAACCCACAAACAGCCATTACAGAAACGTGCCTTGAGTTGTCTAGAGTGTGGTTTTAAGCATAAGCTGGACAACTCCCCGTACCTTAGCATCGTTAAGATATGAACTGTTCTATATCCAATACAGAAACAGAGGCACTGATTTAATTGAAATCAGATTCAAATCATGCAGCTGTCTCCAGTGCATGTCAACTAAATGGAGAGAGCCCAATCAGCGTTACTCAACTTAGGAGTGCTTCCAATTATGAGTAACCTGAAAGAGAAGTATGTTCTCTTAATCATTACTATCAACTGAATACCATACACAAGTATTTACATCTTCGATCACCTTGAAGAATCTCGATACTTGCACCACCTGGTTCTCTACTTTATTCTTATACCTATAACTTCTCAAAACTTGGACCTTGCGTTTCTACGAAATACATGTCTAAGAACTAGAGAAGTCATAAGTAAACCGAATATAGCACGGGTACCAACCCCTCTGTCCTAATGGACACTGGACAACATACAATACTCTGTATAAGTCCCTTGAGTCTAATAACTCATTCCCTGTGTGTCGTAGGTTGAAAACTGTATTTATGGTTAAGAAGAATTACACCGCTGTTTAATACTCCTTACCTAACCATCCACTGATATAGGTAAATGTCATGGACATAATTTCAAAAAGATATATCTCACTCTATAAAAATAGACGTACAGATATATCAATTTGAAATTGGTGCATAACAACGGATATTCAAAACCAAATATTTGCCGTCCGGCAAACAACCCAGGCGATTTCCTCAAATATCACCAATTACAACGAATCCCGATATAATGAGGACAATCACCTAATTCCCAATAACTTACTCCCACTCATCATCTGTAAAACCATACAGATGTGAGAATCATACCTGGTAAATACATACCCTGGAGCAAGTGTCTAATTGGGAAATCAGTTTTCTTTTAACAGTACACAGCGAAACTGAAACATTGAAATGGTTCGATGGGGTATCCGGGTATTCCTAGTAATGCCTCTTCCATTGTCCAGATTCACAACTGTAACTGTATATTTCTTTGCCATCTCTCCAAATCCCTTTATATGTCTTTAGTCATTACCTTCTGTACACCCCTTTAGGCCAAATGGTTTTCTTCCTTCCCTACCGTTCGGCACCAGCCTATGGTTTGGAAGAAGACTATCCAATAAGCATAATGGGTGTACTGTCCTAATCCTAGGAGCACTCGCAATGCGAGAGAAGGTGAAGATAAAAGACAATCGAATAAACCTTATTCCTATTTCTCCTGAACCAGAATCCATCCCCGAATTGGAACAAGTTCCTTTCAAGTTCGTATATAACCATACGATGGAATATCCAAATAACTGTGGATTTTCATAGTGATACGGAGTGTTCTGGAGAAATACAAAGGTGAAGTGGGAGTGGTAATGAAATACTTGGTTTAGTCGTGAATAGTAGTCGCAATTTACTTTGCCCTCCTTCTAATCCCTTTATTTGTCTTTGCATAATACCTTCTGTACACCTTTTAGGCTAAATGGTTTTCTTCATTCCCTACCATTCGGCACCTGCCTATGGTTTGGAAGAAGACTATCTAATAAGTGTAACAGGTGTACTATCCCGTAATCCAAGGAGCACTCGCAACCTGAGAGAAGGTAAATGGAAAAGACAACTGAATAGTCCTATTCGTTTTCTCCAGAACCGAAAACCATCCTCGAATAAATTCCTTCAAGTTCGTATATAACCATACGATGGTTTTGTCCAATGGAAGTGGACGTTCATAGTAATACGGGGTGTCCTGGAGAAAAGGGTAAAAGTAGGAGTGGCAATGAGGTATGCAACTCTGACAATCCAAAGCCAGTGTTTAAGAAGGTTCGGTTAACTTGGTCACTGAGTCATAGTCAAGGGTCGGGCCATGGTCGCTGCCAAAGAGAGAGAGAAAAGAAACACTCAGCGTGCACTCTAACCTAGATCAGAATGGTTATCAATTTATCTAATCAGGAAACCTCCCACTGTAACGTCAAATTCTTCTCCAAACCTGAAAGAAGAATTAGTCGAGATGATCCGAGGAGTAAACCAACTCATCAGTGGGAATCGAGATCCAACTATCATCGCATGATAACGTGACGGAATCCGCTCACGTTATCACACTCTAGAAGGTATGCGCATATCTGGCAAGTTTCAGTTTCTTTAGAAACTCCCGATGTGATTTTTGCCCCATGCTCTTATGACCTTGACGAAGGCCAACAAATCATAAGTCACATGTCAAGTTCTACCCGTCATTGTCCAGGTTAATTTGAACCCGCCCGTACAAGCCCTTGACTTTGGCCAACAAGGCTATACGACTGTCCCAAACCAACGCATCTATCTATGCAGCAGAAAGGTAACAAGCAGCTACCATACACTATGCCTTGACGAAGGCCAACAAACATAGCATGAATACTACGTGCTACCCGTCTAAAATGACGGAGGGCTACGAATGGTTTCTAGCGAAAAACCTTTAAGGTAATGAACTTGATATCGTTGAAGGAACCGGATAGCTTTATAAAAATATAGTGGCGAAAACCTTTGCTAAAGAGGTCACTCCCGGTGAAGGGATCTCGGCTCTTTCCCCGTAGAATGAGGTGCAAGATATTCCAACTGAATACCACGATGCAAAGCAAAAGTAAACGACTATAGTGAAGTTATTGCCCTGACGCAAACTTCTGTCCAAGGGGCCACTCCCGGTGAAGGGATCTCGGCCCTTGCCTCGTCGACTGAGGTGCTGGATATTCATAACCGAATATCACTGTGCAAAACAAAAGAGAACGTCCTTACAATAGCAGCTTTTTGAAAAATTGTTCGAACAATATCAAACAGGTTTGTTTAGCTTGCATTGATCCGAATCAACGAAGTCCCATCAATTGATCAAACCAATAAAGAACGAAAATAATGATGTACGTATATGCCATCCGCATTCGCCACTGGATCCCGTCATCACCCGTTAGGTTACTTAACTAACGACAGAGCGAGGACTGGACTAGCGCGGATGCAAAACATATACAACATCTACTAGTATATATATCAATATATAATATTCGCTCAAGGCGTAATAAAATGCAACATCACAGAAATGTAATAAGCATCACAGAACAGTACAGATATATCAACGTGAATGTCACGTTCGCAAATCCGTCTAAAAGGGCTATATCAGTTAGATGGGATTTAATGATCAAATGACATTCACAGTCGCAGATATAATGTAAATACTGTGAACTAATATGTTTAAAATTTTCGATCGACTAAATTTTCCGAAGTGGGCCCCAAGCACAATACCCAGTACTCAAAATAATTCTGGGCCCAAACAGAACATACCAAAACTCCCATTTCCAAGTCCAAGACCCTCTGTAAAAATTTGGTGCTACAAGGAGTCACTATGGACGCGGAACCGCGGCCAATGCATGGGTTTGGCCGCGGTTCCGCGGTGGAACAGTAAAGTCAAGCCACCAAATTTTTGCAGTACTCTTAGAATTGCCTGCACGTATTTCTGTAATGCTCAAAATAATTTTTCGAGCCAAAAAAAATTCGACAGAAACTGATGCAAATGGAAACTCGGTTTTGGAAAATTCGTTCGATCGAAATTTTAAACACGCTAGAGCAAGCTAGACTAGGTTAATGGCATGGCTCTAATACCAGTGTAAGTGCACGGCAGCGCCCCGGCCGTCATCCCGAGGCCAAAATACGGAAACGATACTTTTCTTTAACTTTTAAAACTGGCGCTACCGTGTACTAAAAACCCGGATCGGGCCATTAACCTACTCCTAGCTAACTAGAGAATGGGGTAGAGAGCTATACCGAATGTTAAATACGGGTGAGTCGTGATTCTAGAAGGTTCTAGAATTGATGATTCATTGTTAGCATTAAATGAATGGTGACTAAGGTTAATGATTCATGTATGCATTAATGATAAATGCAAGGTGTATTATTGACTCATCATTCTCATTTAATGCTTGTATTCATCCCCCCCACCTCATCAAGTGGCCGGCCATTATATGGTGCCCTCTTGATTGATTTTCTTACTCACTCTCATTTGGAAATATGATATGAAATATTTGCTAAGTTTCCAAGCTCATTTTTCATCACCCGATTCCAAGTGGCAACTTCATTAACCGTTCGTCCATGGCTTTGGACGAAGTGAGACAAAATGTTCTACTCATTCTCTACATCAATTTTGGTCATCTCTTTTAGCAAACTTGATGACCGAGTTACCTCGGGTCAGAGATGGGAGCTCGTTTAAAGATCCGTTGACGTGGTGCCACCTGGACGAGAAGATCAGAGATCGACGAGATCGGAGAAGCCGCAACAGAGCGTGGGATGATGGTTAAAGAACGAAGGACTCGGATCGTTCGGTATAACCTTTCTACCCTCTTTGTAGTTTGTTAATTTAGCGTTAATGGCAGATCCAGGTTATAGTATGCGATAGCGCCAGTTATAAAAGTTTTTGTTCCACATTTGTCGTCAGTTTGACGGCCGGGGCGCTACCATAGACTTACATGGTATCAGAGCCTCGCCATTAAGCTTTACTAACTTGTGCTAACGCGTTTAAAATATCGATCGAACGGATTTTCGAAAACCGCAAATTCCATGTCTAAAGTTTCTGTTGATTTTAAATCTGATCTAAAAATCATTTTGACTATACCAGAAAATTAAGCAGGCTTTTTAAAGAACACTGGAGAAAAACGACCAACTGATCCGACCATATGGCCGCGGATCCGCCGCCAAAGCCATGCTTTGGCCGCGGAAACGCGTCCGTCTTGGTGAATCAGTGGGTAGTTTTTCTTCTGGGGCTTCTACTTGGAAAATTGTGGTTTCTGGAACTGTTCTTTTGGGTCCAGATTTTGTTACTGTACAGCAAATGTACGTGGGGCCCACTTCGGGAAGTTTTGTCGATCGAAATTTAAACGTGTTAGTTTACAATACTTATATTATATCTCCGACCGTGAATGTCATTCGAGCGGTAAACCGCGTCTAATTGCTATAGTCCTTTTAGACAGGTTTGCGAACGTGACATTCGCGTTGATGTTCTGTGTTGTGCTGTGATGTTGTGGATTTGTCGTGGTGGATAGCAGTGTGCAATGGTAGTGCTGTTTGGATTTATTTGTACATTTGATATTGCGGGACGAGCGTCCAACATGTGGACTGCCGTCACTGCCTGTTTGTATAATATTCTTTTGGGGCACGACCGGGCTGAGGTCGATATACCCGTTGTACATATTTTTCATTTCTGTACTAGGTTTACCCCGCGACGGAGTGCACGGATAGCCGGGTTCTGGAGGGCAACGGGTCTGCATCTCATGGCTTTGAGAGGCAGAGGGGCCTCACTCTAGAATTGGCAGACTATTCGCCGCACTCGTAAGGGGTACAGGCTGACCCAAGGAAGGGTGCTCAAGTTACCGGATTCCGTGAAGTGCTGGGTGGTCCATTCACTATGCTGTAGGGGGCTGCCTCGCTTCAGGTTTTGGCGGGTAACTTGCCGCACCCGTAGGGGTCTAGGTTTCATTGCACAGGCTATCCACACGACCAGGGGAACGTCGGGTTTCAGTAGCGGCTCTGTGAAACCCGGGGATCCCAGATTATCTGTATTGTTCTGTGATGCTTATTACTTTTCTGTAATGTTGCATATTATCACGCCTGGAGCGATTATTGTATATTGGTATATATACTAGTAGATGTTGTATATGTTTTGCACCCGCGCTAGTCCAGTCCCCGCTCTGTCGTTAGTTAAGTAACCTAACGGGTAATGACGAGACCCAATGACGAATGCGGATGGCATATACTTACATTTTATTTTCGTTCTTTTCTGGTGTGATTAATTGATGAGACTGCGTTGATTCTGATCAATGCAAAGGAAAACAAACCTGTTTGGATGTTGTTGGAACAGTTTTAAAAAGTGTTATTACAAAGATGTTTCCTTTTGTTCTGCATAGTGGTATTCGGTTGGAATATCCTGCACCTCATTCGACGAGGCAAGGGCTGATATCCCTTCACCGGGAGAGACCCCTTGGGCAGAAGTTTGCGTCAGGGTAATGACTTCACTATAGTCGATTACAAGTTGCTTTGCATCACGGTATTCAGTTGGAATATCATGCACCTCATTCCACGAGGAAAGAGCCGAGATCCATTCACCGGGAGTGACCTCTTTAGCAAAAAGTTTTCTCCACTATATTTTTATAAAAAGCTATCAGGTTCCTTCAACGAGATCAAGTTCATTACGTTAAAGGTTTTTCGCCAAAAACCAGCCGTAGCCCTCCGTCATTTCATATGAATGGTCAGTAGTATTCAAGCTATGTTGGTCTGGCCCTTAGCTAGGACATAGTGATTGGTAGCTGCTGGGGTGTTCACATGTTGCATAGATAGATGCGTTGGTTTGGGACAGTCGTACAGCCTTGTTGGCCCTTAGTCAAGGGCGAGTACGGGTGGGTTCAAATTGACAAGATAATGACGGGTAGAACTTGGCATGTGACTTATGGTGGGTTGGCCCTTAGTCACGATCATAAGAGCATGGGGCAAAAATCATATCAGTAGTTTCTAAAGAAACTGAAACTTTCCAGGCATGCGCATACCTTCTGGAGTGTGATAACGCGAGTGGATTTCATCACGTTATCATGCGATGAGAGTTGGATCCCGATTCCCATAGATGAGTTGGTTTACTCTTCGGGTGATCCCGAATGATTCTTCTTTCAGGTTTGGAGGAGAATTTGACAGTTCAGTGGGAGGTTTCCTGATTAGATAAAGTGATAACCATTCTGATCTAGGTTAGAGTGCACGCAGAGTATTTCTTTTCTCTCTCTCTTTGGCAGCGACCTTTGATCGACCCTAGACTATGACTCAGTGACCAAGTTGACCGAACCTTCTTAAAATACTGGTTTTCGGATTGTCTGAGTTGCATAAGTCATTGCCACTCCTTCTTTTACCCTTTGCATTTCTCAGAACACCCCGTATTACTACGGACATCCACTTCCATTGGATAGATCCATCGTATGGTTATATACGAACTCGAAGGGACTTCTTCGAGGATGGATCAAGGTTCAGGAGAAATAGAATTGGTTTATTCAGTTGTCTTTTATTATCACCTTCTCTCAGGTTGCGAGGGCTCCTTGGTTTAGGAGAGTACACCTATTACGCTTATTGGATAGTCTTATTCCAAACCATAGGCAGGTGCCGAAAGGTAGGCAATGAAGAAAACCAATTAGCCTAAGTAGGGTGTACAGAAGGTAATATGTAAAGACAAAATAAAGGGATTAGAAAGAGGGCAAAGTAAATTGTGACTGCTATCATTCACGACCAAACCGCGTACTACATCGCCACTCCTATTTCACCTTTGCTTTTTTCCCCAGTTCGGGAGAAATAGAATAAGGTATTATTCAGTTGTTTTTTATCATCACCTTCTCTCAAGTTGCGAGTACTCCTAGGATTAGGAGAGTACACCTATTATGCTTACTGGATAGTCTTCTTCCAAACCATAGGCTGGTGCCGAACGGTAGGGAAGGAAGGAAACCATTTAGCCTAACGAAGGTGTACAGAAGGTAACGACTAAAGACAAATAAAGCGATTTGGAGAGATGGCAATGAAATATACGGTTATATTCATGAATTGGATTATGGAAGAGGCATTACTAGGAATACCAGGATACCCTTACGAAACATTTTAATGTTTCTGTGCATTGTTAAAGGTTTTCCCAATTAGATACTTACTCCAGGGTATGTATTTACCAGGTATGATTCTCACATCTGTATGGTTTTACAGATGATGAGTTGGAGTGGGTTATTGGGAATTAGGTGATCATCCTCATTATATCGGAATTCGTTGTAATTGGTGATATTTGAGGAAGTCGCCTGGGTTATTGCTGGACGACATGTTTTTGGTTTTGAGTATCCGTTGTTGTGCACCAATTTCAAAATGATATATCTGTACGTTTATTTTTATAAAGTGAGATATAACTTTTTGATTTTATGTCGATTACATTTACCTATATCAGTTGACGATTGGGTAAGGAGCATAGAACAGCGGAGTAGTTCTTAACCAATAAGTACAGTTTTCAACCTACGATGCACAGGTTTTGAGTTATTCGACTCAGCGGACTTATACAGAGTATTGTATGTTGTCCAGTGTCCATCAGGACAAAGGGGTTGGTCCTCGTACTGTGTTCTGTTTACTTATGACTTCTCTAGTTTTTAGACAAGTGTTTCGTAGAAATACAAGGTCTAAATTTTGAGAAGCTGTGGGTATAAGAATAAAGTAGAGAACCAAATGTCGCAAGTATCGTGATTCTTCAAAGAGATCGTAGATGTAGATTCTTGTGATTGGTATTCAGATGATAGTAATGGTTTTGAGAAACTTGTTTCTCTTTCAGGTTACTCATAATTGGATGGATTCCTAAGTTGAGTAATACTGATTAGCCTCTCTCCATTAAGTTGATATGCACTGGAGACAGCTGCATGATTTGAATCTGGTTCCAATTAAATAAGTGCCAAAGTTTCTATATTGGATATAGAATGGTTCATATCTTAACGATGTTAAGGTACGGGGAGTTGTCCGACTTATGCTTAAAACCAGACTCTGGATAACTCATGGCACGTTTCTGTAATGGCAGTTTGTGGGTTGACCTGGGCTATGTCAAGGGTTGACTTTCTACCATCTGGAAGATCAATAGTGATATTGTTCTTGACTCGCCACAGTTTTAGTAAAATGGATTTTTTCAGAAAACAGTAGTGGGAGTATGGTAGAACTGGAAGTGATTCCAGAACCGCAAATTACGGAAAATTTAATAGGACCTAAAGATTCAATCAGGTTTGACATTCCATTAGCCACTCCGCAGATATGGTGGGTAACCTCAGACACCCGAGAGGTACTACGGTTGCCTCAAGGACGGTGACAGGGAGGTTCTTGCTTACCCAGACTTGACACTACTGTTGTTCCAGACTATGAGACCCGGCAGGAGGTTAAGTATAGCGTCATTCTAAACTAGCTTTAGAAGTGCACTTATATATTATTCTGCCAGAGGGTTGTTGTGGTCAGTGGGAGCAGCGGAAGCATAGTGGGCAAGTGGCTTATGTCTATTTATAGACTAGAGCAGATATAGCGGAGATAGATCATCTAATTTTGATGTGACAGTCATAGGTTTGACTTCATCAAAATAGGGGATGGATCTGTTAAGAAGGTAGTAGGGTGTGATGTCCTGGTATTTGGATGACATGCACAGAGTAGGAAGTAAAATTCCTATACTACGATCGGTTATACTTTGGTCGTCACACAGTTGTTTCTCCACAAAGGATATGGATATAATATCTGACATTCTGGTTTCTAGATCTATGGTTTTAGATCTAGATTTGGGTAGTTTCCCAATGTGGGTATTTTGACAGTATTCTAATGGTATTTTAGAATAGATGACTCCTGGCATGGTGGTGTACCTGCAGGTGATGGAGTCACCCTCTCTAAAGGTGTCTTACAGACTAAAGGGGAGAGGGATGTGCATGATTGGCAGATCACTTGCTTAGGCAATTGAGTCAATCGTGAGATGTCAAGTACCACACCAGATTTTGTTTTTGCACTAGATGCAATAACTTTGTATTAATCCAATCCTAGGGAAACATAAGGAAGCAGTTTTAGAACATAAGTGAATGTTCTACGGATTTGATGACGGCAGCCTCCTTCGGGAGACGGTTATCATTCCAGGCTTCAAAGGTGACATGGATGATAGAGTGATTATCAGAGTTATAGTTTTCCCTCTGACGAGGGACAGTATTATGGACAGGTGGTCCAAGAGTATACTGTGGGAGGCATGGTGCAGGATACTGATTAGGTTCAGTTATCGATACAGTCTAAGAAGTTTGGATTTGGAGTTCATTTATGAACTAGGTCCCATCAGATATCCAGACATATTCTAAGACAGGTATTACTCAATTCGGGAGATGGCTTTCTCTGCGAACTTTAGATTAAGAGAGACATAGAAAGAAACATCGGGGCGGATCCACTCACTGGGGCTATTTCTCGAACACAATAGTTTTACAAACGGGCTTTGTGAAACTGATTAGTAGAGGAGTTGGATGTTCAGTATCACACGGGCTGTGAGTATGCGACATCGCAATAATTAGCCTTAAGTGCAAATGGGAGATTGTTGGATATAGTGCCCTCAAAGTTAATTATTGGATCGCAGGCACGTGATTGCAATGATTGCGGAGGACCTATACCGGTAGGACAGTCTTACTCGAGATGATAGTATGCTATCTGGTTTACCTTTATCAGTCGTGTACAGGTTCAGGTGACTGATCACATGTTACACGTTGATAGAGCCCTTAGGATCTTGCTTGACTACCAACAGTATGAGGGCGATCATATACGTGAGAGTTGGGTAGTCCATAAGCACATCCTTAATAGTGGTCCCTAGTCGTGGGAGTTTCGAGACAGGGCATCGATACTACGGAGTAGACTAGTGTATACAGTCGAGACCCCGACGAGTAGACTAGTGTATACAGTAGAGAACCATAAAACCCTTCAAACAGATAAAAATCGATCAAATGTTTTTGTATTTTTCTATTTCTGATTTTTATGATTTTTTTAAAAATTTAAATCAACCCGAAATTACATAAAAGAAAGATTACGCCATCCCCGGCAACGGCGCCATTTGATTAATTCAAAAATAATATGTTTACCGTAATCAGAAACGGCGTCGCTTTGCAGCTAGCCGGTGAGTACGGGTCGATCCACAGAGATGTGTAATTTTCTGATTTGTGTTTTTACGAGTTGATTCCGATGGTGGTTTGGTTTTTGTTGATTGATTTAAAAACTAACTTATATGATATTAAAGAACTTGTTAGGATTAGGTCTAAGGTAGGGTTGATGAGATTAATATCGTCACCTCTTTCAATGCCGTTGGATTAAAGCATTTTAGAAATCATAACAATTATTAGCAAAGGGGATTAGGATGATTGGGAAGAAACAAAGTTTCTTCCTCTAGATCCTTGTCCGTCCTTTCCTATTAATTGCTACAACCTTCATGGACGTCATGTATGTCCGGCCCTTTATACTACGATTCACCGTTACCTCGTAGGTAGGGTGCCGTAGGGAGCGGATCATGCATGCGTGCATGAAGTTCTACTTATGAAATTGTATTGGCATTGAAGGAGGTGAGAGATATTCATCTCTCACTCCCTCCCTTGTTCATAACCCTAACAAGCGAGGATTTTACTCGCTCATTAGGGGATCTTCTAAAAATGACATTTTTTGTTATTTTTAATGTGTTTTGTTTATATCTAAAGAAGTACTTATCTACTGCCGATTAAAAGAACTACACTAATTTAACTAGGGCAAGCGATGACTTATCTACGGCAAGAATAAAATTATAGATCTAGGGCAAATAATGAAATTATAACTAAGGCAGGAAAAAAAATAGAAACTTACAAAAATGATGCTCTAGATCTCCCAACAATTCTGAATTTTTTTGATTGAAAAAGAGGCATCCCTTTTACAGATTTGAGATTACAATTTATAAGTAAACAGGGAACTAGGGTTACAGATTCTCGAACACATGATTTTACAGATATGCCCACGGAAAATCCCAACACCCGCACCGACGCACCGACACGCAAAATTTCCACCGACACGGGCAACAAACGGCCGCGGAACCACGGCATTTGTTGGCTTGGGCCGCGGTTCCGCGGCCCTTTGGTCAGATCAGTGGACAATTTTTCTGGGATTTATTTGTGGTCATCTGGGCTTGTTATTTCTTCATCTCATTTCTCTCTTTGGCTTCTTATTCTTCTCCAGATCTTTCAGTGAAAAACATGTAGCGATCTTTTAACCGTTTTGCTTTGACATTTTGGACCTTGCACTGTCTTGTACCCATGTGAACTGTTATTAGTCTAGGCTTGACTAGGATCCATCAAAAGTCCCTTTTCTGTATCAACTTTCGTCTTTTTCACTGTATTTGCTCCAAGAGCCTGTATCCTATAACATGCAACAAACGTGCGTCAAGAGTACCTGTTTACTTATAAAATGAATAAGAATGGGGCGTACAATAATGCAATATTACAGTATGAACAAATACCCCCAAACTTTTGTTTTGCTCGTCCTCGAGCAAACTTATTGTTTTATTCTCAATAAAAGCTAACCGCACTTTCGCAGGGAAACGCGATTGCACTGAGCTCGTGCAATAAGCCGTTAAACCTCTAGGTGTCCCTAGTAGGAGGAGTGTTGTCTCCTGAGGGTTTTCAACGGATTACACCCACAAAATCCTATCAATTTGGCTTTTTCGACAATAATTCTCCAATTAGGTTTTCTAACACAGAATTCTATTATCATCGACTCATAAACTATCCACCCATATTCTTCACTCTTCCTCTTAACTTAACTTAAGATTATATATGTTCGATAGACTCATTCAGCTTTCAGCATTTCTTAGGTTTTCCTCTTAGGGTTCCATCTCCACTTAGGAATTTTTCTATCAACTCTACTAAAGATACAAGTTTTATTCTTCATTCCTTTCTCTTATTTAAACTCTAATCACATATCCCCACGTGTGTGTATCGATCACCCCTACACTTGGAAATTCAAATTAAGCAATCATACCCTTGTCCTTTGTCCAAAGCACTTATTTCGCTTACACATCTTTCATGCGACCGTTAATACTTCTTGAGGTACCAACGACCGATTACAAGATGTATTAGCATTTTAAAGCGTATGTCCTAGTTTTGCAACACCCAAGGCTTTAGCAGTGACTCCCAAACCAGTTGGTCTAAGGCACTAGGTGATGAAGCACCCTCGCTATATATATTTTTTTTGTTTTTAGCCTTAAGTAATCACAAAACCAGTGTTCATTTTTTTCACTTTTGTATTTTTTTATTTTCTTCGTACTAGGGGCTTATAGACAAGAGCATTTCAAGGTCTCCTATACTATTCCAAGCTTTAAGGTGTGTGATTGTGCAAATTGTAGGGTATACATTTTCAGAATCCATACTTAAGCCAGGAATTATTTTTCAAACTTATACTCTAATAAGAATATCAATATTTTTCCTTTATTTCAACTTAGCCCAAAATGTGAACTCAAAATTTGCCTATTTCTAAATAAACTACAAAGACATATACTTTCTACCGTTAATTTTTAAAGAAGGTTATTTTTAGGGTTTTTTAATTTACCAAGTCTAAGATCTAGTTGTTCATAGCTAGTTAACCTATTTGTCAAACTCAAGTTAAATATGGCCAAAATTGAATACAATAATTTTTAAAAATTTTGAAATTTTTTATGGGTTTTCAAATCAATATGCAAATGCAAAATATGTACAAATGAATGCAAAGGAAGAAGACGTACCGAGCATACCCCCAAACTTGAACTTGACAGTGTCCTCACTGTCATACTGAACCAAGAGGGTCAAGATGTCGGCATTCCCTGTTTATTCACATTATTACAAATGATACACACCCCCAATTATTCGAAATACGGTTTTGGAAAATTGATTGGAAATTCGGGTGTGAAAGTGGAGGAGGATCAATCAGTGTAAATCGGCTCCTGCAAAAACAGGAGCTCCTCCGATGGGTCCGCTGTGAAGAACGGTTTCAGTCGATGCCCATTCACTTTGAATAAGGTACCGTCTTCAGGATTTTCAAGATCAACCGCACCGTACGGATAAACGGTCCTCTCCATCTAGAACGGAGCTTGCCGGGGTGAAAATATAACCGAGTGTCATAGAGTAAAACCTGTTGACCAGGTTCAAACGTTTTTCGCAAAAGGTGTTTATCGTGGAACACCTTAGCTCGGTTTTTAGCAATTATGGCATTATCATATGCCTCATCCCGTAGCTCTTCTAGTTCATTCAATTGCAGCTTTCGATTGCTGCCCGCATCTCCTAAGGATAAATTTAGCTCTTTGATAGCCCAAAATGCTTTATGCTCAATCTCCACTGGGAGGTGGCAAGCCTTCCCGTAAACAAGCCGGTATGGAGACATACCGAGATCGGTCTTATATGCAGTACGGAAAGCCCATAGTGCATCAATCAGTTTAAGTGACCAATCTTTACGGTTTTTAGAAACCGTTTTCTCCAGGATTTGCTTGATTTACCGATTTGAAACCTCGGCTTGCCCACATGTTTGGGGGTGATATGGCGTTGACAGCTTGTGGGTGATAGAGTATTTGCGCATTAAGGACTCGAAAGTCCTATTGCAAAAATGAGAACCATTATCACTTATTATCGCTCGAGGGTGCCCAAATCGAGAAAATATGTGTTCTTTAAGAAATCGAACGACAACCTTGTTATCGTTCGTTCGGCTGGGCACAGCCTCGACCCACTTTGAGACGTAGTCAACGGCCAAAAGAATATACACATTTCCAAGAGAGTTAGGAAATGGTCCCATGAAATCTATACCCCAAACATCAAAAATGTCCACAACCAAAATTGGTTGGAGTGGCATTTCGTTTCTCCGCGATATCCGGCCCAAGTGTTGGCACCGGGAGCAGGTTTTGCAGTATTCGTAAGCATCTTTGAAGAGTCGTGGCCAATAGAAACCACACTGCAAAACTTTTTCGGCTGTCTTCTTTGGGCCAAAGTGCCCGCCACATGCTTGATCGTGGAAAAAAGACAGCACGCTCTTGACCTCACTTTCAGGTACACACCGACGAATGATTTGGTCGGAACAATATTTAAAAAGATAGGGTTCATCCCAGTAAAAATGCTTTACTTGGGACAAAAATCGAAGTTTATCCTGTTTCGACCAGTCTTTAGGTATCAGGCCGGTGGCTACGTAGTTTACAATATCGGCGAACCATGGTTCGCAAGAAACGGTCAAGAGTTGCTCGTCGGGAAAAACATCAGTGATTGGAAGATCAAGTGTGGGCGAAGAAGGAAGTCGTGATAGGTGATCAGCTACTACGTTTTCACATCCTTTTTTGTCTTTTATGACAAGGTCAAACTCTTGTAGTAAAAGGATCCAACGTATGAGCCTTGACTTAGCATCCTTCTTCGCAAAAAGGTGGCGAAGAGCTGAATGATCAGTATATACAACGACTGGAGAGCCAATTAAATAAGGCCGAAATTTTTCAAGTGCAAACACAACAGCTAAAAACTCTTTCTCTGTTGTTGTGTAGTTTAGTTGGGCCTCATTTAGTGTTCGGCTAGCATAATAAATCACGTGCGGCATTTTATTAATGTGCTGTCCAAGAACAGTGCCAATTGCAAAATCTGATGCGTCGCACATGATTTCGAAAGGGTGCGTCCAGTCGGGTGATGAGAGAATGGGCGCAGAGATGAGGGAATGTTTCAAAGACTTGAATGCTTCAATGCATGTGGAGTCGAAAGCAAATGTTATGTCCTTGGCTAGTAAGAGAGTCAAGGGTCTAGCGATCTTGCTGAAGTCCTTGATGAACCGTTTGTAAAAACCGGCGTGGCCAAGGAAGGCTCTGATGTCTTTGACGCATTTAGGGGGAGGGAGGTTAGAAATCACTTCGATTTTAGCTCTATCAACCTCGATGCCGTGTTGCGAGATGACATGTCCTAAGACAATGCCCTCTCGTACCATGAAATGGCACTTCTCCCAATTCAATGTTAGGTTCTTATCCCTGCAGCGGGTAGGAACAGCGTCAAGATGCCGTAAACACTCGTCAAAGGAGTCGCCAAAGATGGAGAAATCATCCATAAAGATCTCCAAGAACTTTTCAACCATGTCTGAAAAGATCCCCATCATACACCGCTGAAATGTCGCGGGTGCATTGCATAACCCAAAGGGCATACGACGATAAGCAAAAGTGCCAAAGGGACAAGTAAATGTTGTCTTGTCTTGATCCTCTTTGGCGATGGGGACTTGGTTGTAACCGGAATAGCCATCTAGAAAGCAATAGAACTCGTGCCCTGCCAATCGCTCGAGCATTTGGTCAATGAAAGGTAAAGGAAAGTGGTCTTTCCTTGTCGTGGCATTGAGTTTCCTATAGTCTATGCAGACTCGCCATCCAGTTTGGGTGCGAGTGGGAATTAACTCATTTGCCTCATTGGTAATGACCGTAATGCCCGATTTCTTTGGCACAACGTGGATTGGGCTCACCCATTGGCTATCCGAGATGGGGTAAATGATACCACTATCCAGACACTTGACAATCTCCTTCTTAACAGCCTCTTTCATGATGGGGTTGAGGCGTCTTTGTGGATCCCTTGCCGACTTGGCATCATCCATCAAGTGTATATGATGTTCGACTATGAGGGGACTAATCCCCTTAATGTCCGCCATAGACCAGCCGAAAGCTTGCCGATTATTATGTAAGACCATTAAAAGAGCCTTCTCTTGCTCAAGAGCTAGAGAGGCCGATATAATGACGGGTAAGGTCTCATTATCACCTAGATAAGCATATTTTAGGTGCGACGGCAAAAGCTTCAATTCGAGTTTAGGAGGTGAAACAATAGATGGTAACAATGGGGTAACTGTTTCAAACTCGAAGGATTCCATCAAAGGTTCGAATCAAGTGTACGCAACAGAGTCGGATGGTTTAATTAACTCATCCGAAAAAGCAAAAGACTCCAATTCAGGTGATGAGTCTTCAAAGTCGTCAACGAAGGTAAAGCACTCAAAATCGTTATCCGCCGTGAAAGCTGTGTCGGATTCTAGGAGGAACACACTAGTGGCGTTAACATTGCTGTGATCGAACAAAAAATTCTCGAACTCACAGTCCTCCTCCGCGATCTCATTGATCGAGCAAACATCGAGTACGCTAGCATTAGGCTCAGCCGGCTGACTTCCCAACTTGAAAATATTGAGCTCAATTGTCATATTGCCGAAAGATAGGTTCATTGAACCATTACGACAATTGATCACTGCGTTGGAAGTTGCCAGAAATGGTCGACCAAGTATTACCGGAATTTGATTCCGGGGGTTAGCGACAGGTTGTGTATCCATCACAATAAAGTCAACGGGGAAAATGAAATCCCCTACTCTAATTAACACATCCTCCAGCTCTTCCCTAGGATGGGTGATTGACCGGTCGGCCATTTGGAGAGTACAGTGAGTGGGCTTAAGCTCTCCAACGCCCAATTGCTCGTATATAGAATAGGGTAGCAAATTGACACTCGCACCAAGATCTAATAGTGCCCTATTGATATTCTTGTCCCCAATTGTTATCGAAATGGTAGGACACCCGGGGTCCTTTTGCTTTGGGGGTAAGGAATTTACAAGAGCATCACTAATAGCACTAGCCACAAAAACTTTCTTTGGCACTTGCGACTTCCTCTTTTTGGTGCATAAGTCCTTTAAAATTTTTGCATATGAAGGAACTTGTTGGATTGCATCCAAAAGAGGGATATTTATGCTAACCTGTTTGAACAACTCAACAATCTTTTCCATCTGTGGAGTTGGTTTATTGGATCTTAACCGATTAGGAAAAGGAACATTTTGAAAGGTGGTTGAGTCCAATTTTTGCGGATCAGATTGTCGAGTTGAAACGGCACCCCGTGTATATGTGTTCGTGTTGTGATAATTGGGTTCGTTCGAGCTAGAAGAAGTAGAGCCGTGTGAAGGGTGGAGAATAGGCTCTGAAGAAGAAGAAGTAGGTGAAGAAGATGAAGAAGGGCCACCGGCAGGGGTATCATTGTTAATACCCACATTGTTTTGCAACACTTTTCCCGATCTCAACGTGGTCACAGCATTTACGTTATGATTCTGCTGTTGATATGCAGCATGTGCGTGACCGGGGTTGGACAGTGGTTGAGACGGGAGTTTTCCTTTTTCGCGCTCGCTCAAAGCTGCATTGAGTTGTGTAATTTGTGCCTCAATAGATTTGATGCTTTGATCGTGTGAGGCACTGTTTTGCACCAAAGATTGAATCGAAGTCTCTAGTCTTGCTGTAGACTGTGTAGATTGCTTAAGGAACGCATCTAGACTTCTTTCGAGCGAGCTAACCTTTCATTATTAGGTTGAACATAATTGTTTGGCTGGTAAGCATTGTTAGGCACAAAATTGTTCACCTGATTAGGGTAAGGTTGCTGTTGAAAAGGTTGCTGTTGAAATTGAGTTTGTGAAGGTGCTTGTTGTTGTTGTGGAGGAGGAGGTCTTTGAAAATTGTTATTTCCTTGGAATTGTTGATTTTGGTTCCAAGCGAAATTTGGGTGACTCCTCCACCCCGGATTGTATGTCGAAGAGTAAGGATCGTTTCTTTGTCGTTGCTGAAATGCAGCATTGACTTGATCCTGTCCTTGAGTAGATGCATTATAAGGACACTCTTCGGTTAGGTGCGATGGATCCGCACAACAAGCACAAACAGTTCGTGGAGGCATAACAGGGGCAGGAGAAGGCGATGAGATTTTGGTCTCGATCGCTTCTAGCTTTTTCGTAAGAGCGGCCATCTCAGCCTTCATAGCAATCGACATCTCTACTTGATGTATGCCTGCCCTAGATTGACCACTAGAAGAAGATAATGTGGTCTTGGTACTCTCCCACTGAATTGTTTGCTCACTAAGATCTTCAAGAAACTGCCACACTTCATCACTAGACTTGGAGAGAAAATGACCTTGACATATGGTTTCTAGCAACTGCTTCATTGCCGAGTTCAATCCCTCATATAATATTTGGCAGAGTTGCCAACTTTCGATCCCATGATGAGGGCATTGAACGAGTAGGTCCTTAAATCTCTCGAAGCACTTCCAAAATGGTTCGGAAGGAAGTTGTGAGAATTGAATTATTTCATTGCGGATTCTGACAGTTTTTTGAAGAGGATAGAACTTTTTTAGAAAAGCTTTCAAAAACTCGTCCCAATTTCTAATGGAATGTGATGCGGTGCTGTATAGCCACTTCTCGGCTAGGTCACATAAGGTGAAAGGAATGACCCTTAGCCTTATAGCGTCATCACTTAATTGGGTTGTCTTCATCATAGCGCAAACATTTTGGAATTTATTGATAAAGATATATGTATCTTCATATTCCAGACAATGAAATTTTGGCAGCATATTGATGAAATGTTGTTTTATTTCAAAATTGTCCCCATTTGCCGGTGGGGGTGAGAGACAGGTGGGTAAAGAAGTGCGGACGGGGTAAAAGAGATCCTGGAGCGCAACTCGTGCGGGCGCTTCAACAGGCGGTTGGTTCGGGTTATTCGCACCTAACGGAGGTGGAATCCTTCCCGTCGGTAAGGTATTGTTGGGGTTGAATCCCGACATGCCTTCGGTGAAAGAATTTGAAGGTAAGGGCAAGAAAGTGGACGGAATGTCGACTTCAGTGTCGAAAGGTTCGTCGGTCGGTACCAACGAAACACGGACTAATCGGGCGTTAGTATCCCTAGTCCAAAGTGACATACACTAAAGGGGTAGTGCAGTCAGAAAAAAAATTGAAAGACAAAATGTGGAGGCAAGATAACGTCAGTGAAGGGATGTGGTGGAAGTGAGTTGCAAGTTTTCTTAGCGACAAGTTGCAAGTTTTGAAAAGATTTTTCCTTTTTTCTTTTTTTATTTATGTGAGAGTTTTGCAAAGAGGTTTTTGAAAAGAGACTTATGAGACAAATGTATCAACCACACATACACATTCAGGCCTAGATCTAGGGTTACCTAGGTCTGCTGGACAGCTCCTAACTAGGGCTAGAAATAGGACCTCAAACCGCCTCTTCACCGACAAGTACGGCCAGGTAAGTGGGAAGGAACCACAATAGTGGGCCTAATTAATAACCACTAGCCTAGACACCGCAAAGTCAGTTAGGATAAACGGTCGATGCCTATACTAGTCCTTTTCCTATTGAGCTCGATGTCCTTAGGTCTGAGTCTAGTATTTTTTAATTAATTGTGGTCGATGCAAAATGCTTTAAGGTGATTTCTGGGGTCCTGGGAAGGGTGATGAAATCCCCATCCAATCTGAGTTTGGTCAATTAGCCCCTTAAAGTCCGATTAAATTATGCAAAACAATAAAATTCACTTGCAGTCAATTTTTAGCGCGGCGCAAAGAAACCTGCAGAAAATCTGTTATTTAGAAGGGGGAGAAAGATTTTTTTTTTTTTTAGCGCAAAGAATTCCTGCAGAAAATTTTCACAGTGGATATATTGTAGCTTACAGAGGGGAGAATGAGGGATCAAACCGTGCAAAATTGAAGGGCTGACGTGTCAAAAAGGCGGCGGAACCGCGGTCTTGGGGCCACCTTTGCCGCGGAAGCGCGGTGTAGGGTAGAGATCAACTTCTGAAAAAAATTGTGCAGCTCCTGTTCACTAATTCACCTCTGTTTTGATGTTCACTTTTCTGTTTAACCATCTGTAAATTTCCAGATTCGCAATCTTTCGCTGTTCCTGCAAGATTCAAACCATAAAACCCTTCAAACAAATAAAAATCGATCAAATGTTTTTGTATTTTTCTATTTCTGATTTTTATGATTTTTTTTAAAATTTAAATCAACCCAAAATTACACAAAAGAAAGATTACGCCATCCCCGGCAACGGCGCCATTTGATTAGTTCAAAAATAATATGTTTACCGTAATCAGAAACGGCGTCGCTTTGCAGCTAGCCGGTGAGTACGGGTCGATCCACAGAGATGTGTAATTTTCTGATTTGTGTTTTTACGAGTTGATTCCGATGGTGGTTTGGTTTTTGTTGATTGATTTAAAAACTAACTTATACGATATTAAAGAACTTGTTAGGATTAGGTCTAAGGTAGGGTTGATGAGATTAATATCGTCACCTCTTTCAATGCCGTTTGATTAAACCTTTTTAGAAATCATAACAATTATTAGCAAAAGGGATTAGGATGATTGGGAAGAAACGAAGTTTCTTCCTCTAGATCCTTGTCCATCCTTTCCTATTAATTGCTACAACCTTCATGGACGTCATGTATGTCCGGCCCTTTATACTACGATTCACCGTTACCTCGTAGGTAGGGTGCCGTAGGGAGCGGATCATGCATGCGTGCATGAAGTTCTACTTATGAAATTGTATTGGCATTGAAGGAGGTGAGAGATATTCATCTCTCACTCCCTCCCTTGTTCCTAACCCTAACAAGCGAGGATTTTACTCGCTCATTAGGGGATCTTCTAAAAATGACATTTTTTGTTATTTTTAATGTGTTTTGTTTATATCTAAAGAAGTACTTATCTACTGCCGATTAAAAGAACTACACTAATTTAACTAGGGCAAGCGATGACTTATCTACGGCAAGAATAAAATTATAGATCTAGGGCAAATAATGAAATTATAACTAAGGCAGGAAAAAAAATAGAAACTTACAAAAATGATGCTCTAGATCTCCCAACAATTCTGAATTTTTTTGATTGAAAAAGAGGCATCCCTTTTACAGAATTGAGATTACAATTTATAAGTAAACAGGGAACTAGGGTTACAGATTCTCGAACACATGATTTTACAGATATGCCCACGGAAAATCCCAACACCCGCACCGACGCACCGACACGCAAAATTTCCACCGACATGGGCAACAAACGGCCGCGAAACCGCGGCATTTGTTGGCTTGGGCCGCGGTTCCGCGGCCCTTTGGTCAGATCAGTGGACAATTTTTCTGGGATTTATTTGTGGTCATCTGGGCTTGTTATTTCTTCATCTCATTTCTCTCTTTGGCTTCTTATTCTTCTCCAGATCTTTCAGTGAAAAACATATAGCGATCTTTTAACCGTTTTGCTTTGACATTTTGGACCTTGCACTGTCTTGTACCCATGTGAACTGTTATTAGTCTAGGCTTGACTAGGATCCGTCAAAAGTCCCTTTTCTGTATCAACTTTCGTCTTTTTCACTGTATTTGCTCCAAGAGCCTGTATCCTGTAACATAAAACAAACGTGCGTCAAGAGTACCTGTTTACTTATAAAATGAATAAGAATGGGGCGTACAATAATGCAATATTACAGTATGAACAGTCATCGACTTCGGCAAGCAATGATCAAGGTGAGTAGATTTATATCTACGGGGGAAGTCGGGTGGATGGCGTATAGCACCCTCGCAAGTTTTTGGTGGAAACCGATCTATAGGATACAGTCGTAGAAACCTAGATTTGAAAACTAGGGATATGGTTAAAAAGATAGTTAGAGATGATATAAAGGATTGAATGTGTATTGAGATATGAGATGAAAAAAATAAGGATATGAAAAGTGAATGCGAATCACGACTTATAGATATATAGTTGAATTAGAATAAGTAGAAATTTTAGAGTAACATGACACTTGATGTATAGGATTAAATTGAATTGATGTGAGATAAATGCGATGAAGAGAATATACGATGTGATATGATGACTTAATGGTATGTTGGTATAAGGATGCGAGTCGATTGAGATGATTGATACCTTTGCCGGTCCCCTGATATAAGTTTGTTATGGATGTGACCTGGGACATAGGTATATAGATATATATAGAATGTCGTGAATCATGAGTGCTATGCCGTACGAGACGTTAGGTCCGTACCCCTCATTGTCATATAGGATGATAGGATCCCTGATGGTTTAATGCCGCCGTACGATGGTTTACCGTACGTGACGAGTGTTATGATGATTGATCCATACCCTTGACTACAGGATGCCGTACGATGGGTTATACCGTACGTGTTGTTATTAGGCTGGATGCCGATTGATAGATTCACCGACTCGAACATATGATAGAGACGTATACCTTTTAGAATTTTAGCTGACGATTTACCTTATGCTGCATTCATGTTATTCTCATTGCATTGCATATACCTGTGCTAGTACACTTACACCATTATCGATGATGCGTAAGTTACACTTACACAGATTTACCAGCTCATACACTACATCATCGATAATTACCATATCACTGCACAGTAGTATTGCTACATCATGCTATTATATTGCTATGCTCACATTATGATGATATGCCCATGCTCACATTACTATTCTATACTGCATGATATACGGATATACTTACATTCTGTTATATGTCGCATACATCATTCTTTATGATTATACGCATTGAGATATGATATTTTCATGAGATTTCTGGATTTGAGAACCATGGTTATTTCAAAAGGAAGTATGTATTGTTTTAAAAACCCGGTTTCTCTTGATATGATATTTCAGTGCGCCCACCATGTGTTTTCTCGGTTCTAAGATTGGCATGTGATACCCGATTCGAGGAGTGGGAGGCACCATCTGCGGGTACATGGTGGACCCGGTATGGTTCCCCGGGGCGAGAGATGATTATCGTGGTGTAGACGATGAGCCTAGCAGAAGTAGTAGTACCTATCGGTGATAGTATTTGGACTCGGCGGTTATCCGGAGGATGCCGACCGGAGTAGTGAGATGGATATGAAGGTCGACCAGATTGTGCGGCGCCTGAGGGCCGATCTGAGGATGCGGCGCCTGAGATATATGAGGATTTACGTGTCGATGCTGGACACGGGTTTCATGATATTTCAAGTGTCGATGTTGGACACTCATGTTCCATGATTTTTATGTGTCGCGAGGGACACACGCTGATTTATATCCTCATACTTTCATGCATATACTTTTATGATATTTACATGAATGTTGTTGTTGTGTCATCGGTTGACACGTGGACGAGATCCACATGCTTACAGTCATTGATTATTTGGTTGGATGATATCCACATGCTGATAGGCGTTTATTTATGTTGTTGGCACATATGTAGATATGGTCACCCTAGATATCATAGTATTACCTTTATGATACAGTTGACCTAGGAGTCGTTGTTTATTCGATTTCTACCTGTTGATATTTTTATACCCACGAGTTGGAAACTCACCCCCGTTGTGCCACAATTCTTGCAGGTCGACCGCATGGATCAGTAGCGGTATCGCTGGCAGACAGTTGCATTCGGGTGATTGCTTTGGTAGGTGGTACATATTGGATCGTACCCCTCTTGTATTTATTATTCATATTTTATCTAGTCAACTCCATCAATCAAACTATTATTTGTATAAGTTATGATACTTAATGAGACTTGTTGCTACGAGACTTAGAGCGAGGGGTATTCCGCTACTTGTGGTTTTGATGTCTTACTTATTTCTTTATATTTTGTGGCGAACTTCGCCGTTGGGCGTCGTATACTTATATTTATGCTTTGCATGGTTGTGGATCCGCCGTTTGGCGAAGAGCTAGCTCCCGCTTGGGCATGCCTTTATATTATTATGTACTGTGGTTTTGGATCAAAAAATACAAGGGAGGTGCTGCCCAAATTTTTAAAAGACGAAACATGTTTTCCAACTAATAAATTCCACTTGCATTTTTCATGTTCTTTATTTATGCATTTAGAAAACATTGATTTCACCCTACCTTTATTTCAAAACTTCACCTCATTTATTTTCTTAAAAAGGTTTAGATTTCTGGGTTTCGGCTTACTTGAATTACGTTATGCCTTTAGACGTTGTGTGATTCGAGTGCCGGTCACGAGCTAAACTTCGGGTCGTGACAAAGTTGGTTTCAGAGCGCTAGGTTTAATCTTGGTTCGAGTCTAGGTTTGACTATGTAGAGTCTAGGGCGTATATAATTTCGGAACCTAGGCTTGACCTTACGAAACTTAGACTTGAACAGGGGGGTACTAGACCCGAACTTTCGTTTCATAGGCTGACCCTGATTGATGGAGTAGGTAGCTTGAGTAGAGTGACGTACCGTACGTATGTTCCGCAGCATATTTACGATACGATACTCCACTTAAGAAACCTTAGGATGTACATATTTTGAGATCTACGATTCTCTTCATACCCATGATTATACATCCATTTGAGATCCTTGATTCTATTTGTTTCCATGATCATACTCTCATTGATGATGTACCTTCTTATGATCATGTATCCATTCTGGATATGTCGTTTCCTTTCATGCCCTTGATCTGTTTCATCGATACACGCTTGAGGTTCCTGTCACCATGGTTTGAGCGCAGTTTGAGATGCTGCTAGTGTTGCGGTCAGGGAGAGCTCGTTATGGACGAGAACTGACCATTGTGTTTTCTGGTGACATGGGAACGTCTCGATGTAGTGTTTGTGTTGTGAACTCTTGTTTGAGGCGAGTGTACGGTTTGCACCGGATGATCGGGCCATTGTTAGAGGCTGCCAGTTGTGAGAGGACTATTGACGTACAGCCTAACTCAGAGATTGTGATGTCGTCTACCGTGTGGACAGATGACCCAGTTGTTGCTGAGATTGGTGTGATGTCGCTTCTAGGGCTTAAGAGATGAGATCGCTGGAGCTTCCAGGCAGAGATGCGACAGATGATAGCTAGTCTATCCCGAGTTGAGAGACGAAGGCGATTCGTCAGATTTGATGCGCCGACGCAGGCCCAGTTGAGTTGAAGATTTCCAGTGTGGAGTGTATTATTCAGATCTAGAGTAGACCGATCCAGAGATGACCGTTGATGTATCATCTTTCCTGGAGGATTGAGGCATTGTTTAGCATGCGGACGAAGGGTATTCACGTGTGGTCTAGGCGAAATTAAAAAGTTTGAACGAATGTCAGAAACCCATTTTTCCATGTTTAAAGTATTTGAAGGAACATGCAAGTAATTCTGTGGACCCTCTAGAAGAATGAAACCCTAACTCGACATAATGACCATGGAACCGCTTTTGAACCTTAGGGTTTGCAGCAGTTCAGCGGTGCCATCAGTGAGGCTTGGGTTTGCCCTTCTACGGTTGGTCCATAGGTACCGTGGCATGTACTGGATATTATTAAACTGTGCTCAGGTGTTGAGCTTTCGGGAAATTATGGGACTTTGATGACTCGATCGAAAAGTTTAACGTCGTCCGGATATTATGTGATAGGAGACCAGTAAGTGGACCAGCATCGGATAGAGGACCTCACCCAGATACGTTGTGAGTTGATCGAGAACGGACGAGTATAGAGTATTCCTCCGATGGTTGGGACGAGTTCCCGAGAACGTGTTCGGCTAGATATTTTCTACAGAGTGATGAAGATACTGAGTTCGTGAATTCGAGTTCGTATGAGAGACTCCGGATTGACTGTAGCCGAGAACATTTGCAGTACGCAGATAGCATGACGTGACGTCGAAGTGGACGATAATAAAAATGAGTGGAACAAGTGGTTCATGCGAGATGCTGACGAGCGGTTGTTACTCCCCGACGAGATTAGAGATCTGATATATATACAGAGGCGTTGGGATACGACTAGTTCCCAAGGAAATGTTGTGTGGAGAACACAGATGTCAAGAAAATGAGAAGGATTATGTAAGAGTACCAGTCTCCGTATAGTTCAGCATAAGCGAGATCGGAAGAGACCTTGAGCAGGTGCCTCCCTGGACGCTGCTACAATAAGATTTGCACCGAGGATCAGATGTGTCACGTGTATTCAGAGGGCCAGATGCCGACGACAGTGACCTGCTGCTTTACGAGTGGTCGTGATAATTGGCCGAGAGATGACCAGAGAAGTGCCAGAGCGGAATCATTTCCGTTAGCACACCTGACCGGGCCGACGAGCCGATGGATTGCGAGATTGGAAATCCACAGAGAAAATGAGGACCCAGAGATAGAAGACGCCAGACCGTGAGCAGGAGGCAAACGGATGTTCTTGCTCTGCCAGTTTTGTGCGCACCGACATTTTTTGACATTGTAAGGGGTGTACCTCAATGTCATTTGTTGCGATTTGCATTGTGATCCGAGTATCACGCTTATATCGCTTGGATTTGAGTTTTGATGATTGAGTTTCATGATATTGTTTTCGCGCACCATGGCTGCAGCTACTGGGTATTTACATTTTGTGCATATCTCTTGCACTTGATATATATATACACACACACACACACACACACACACACACCGTTGTGTTGGTTTATGATTTGTGCATATCTATTGCACTTGATATTGATTTTGTGCCTTAGCTGCACATGTTATGATTTCATGGATTTCATACAGTTGATTTGATTTTGTGCGTATGGTACGCACTCGATTTGATTTTGTACTCGGTATGGCTTACATGTGCTTGTAGTGTATTGATATGGACCTTGTGCACATAGTTGCACGCGTTTTTGGATTTTATACACCTTGGTAGACTCGGTATTGTTTTTATACGCATTTGAGTTATTGATGCATTTCCGTACACTTGTTGCACCTGATTCATATTTTGTGCAATTGTTGCACTGTATTTGTATTTCGTGCACTGGAAGCACTGGAGTTGTATTTCCTGCACTGGATGCACCGGATTCGTGTTTCGAGCATTTGTTGCACCATCTTCGTATTTTGTGCATTGGTTGTAGCGGAATTATACTCCGTACCTTGGTTGCACCCGATTTATGCCTTGAGCCTTCGTTTTACCAGATTTGGGTTTTCGTGCGCGTTGGCCTTGATATTTGTTTTCATGCATGCTACTGCACTAGATGTTTCATACGAACCTGACGCGCTTGGGTTGGATTTTTACGCATATTGGACGCTTGGTATTGGATTTTGTGCATATTGGATTCACTTGATTTAGGTTGTTATTCGTGTATGACGGATGCACTTGATTTGGATTTTCGCGCAGGTTGGGCGCATGAAATGAGATGTGATTTTATGCACACCGGGTGCACTCGACTGGGATTTTCATTCGTGCATGTTAGTTGCACCGGATTAAGATTTTCGTGCACTCTAGATGCACTTGATATTGTTGTTGTTGTCGTGGACACCCGTTGCACTGGACAGATATTTTCGTGCACACCCGTTGAACTTAGTTTTGCTTTTGTGCATGTTATGGCACTTATATTTGGATTTGATTTCTATGTGCACCAGATGCATGTGATTATTGGATACGCCTTTCGAGGCTGATTTGCTTTTGAGCACCTTATTTTCAGGTTGGGCACTATATTATGTAGTAACCGAACAGGACTGATCTAAGGACAGTACCTGAATATTTTGCATGCATTAAAAGTTTAACCAGAGGTTTTCAAAAGGTAGCTATAGTCTCGCTATTTCCTACGTGTCCGTGAGCGTCACGAACGTTTATAAAGGCAAACCTTTTTGGGATATTTCAAAATGGACGGGACGTATATCTGAGCAAAACATATAAGAAGCTATATTTATTATCTTACAAATGAGTATCCGTCACTTATGCCGTGAGTTACGCATCACACGACGATTCAGAAAAGATTTTACATGAATTTTATTCAGTTCTTGAACGTTTTCCAAGGATGCGTACTATACACATATTATAGTATTTGACTAGTGTATATTGGATTTCTGTAGTGGATTTCGAGATCTATATCTCCATTGTAACTCCGATGATATGCGTGCAAATCCGATAATTTGCGTGACGCTTGACAGAGTTCTATTTTGAGTTGTGTACTCGTTTTCATGCGCACTTGACGCGCTGTGTTATTTCTGTATCTTCCGTGATTTCGGAGCCCCGTTGATTTGAGCAGATTATTGAAATGTTTTAGATTTTGGGGGATTAAATTTAAATTCGGGGACCGAATTTATTTAAGAGGGGAAAATTGTAACATTTCAGAAAATATAAAAAATTTATTTTCGGAATTTAATATTAAAATAATATATTTCCCGAAAACTGCCCAATTTGCGAACTTGGGTTTTTCGAAAAAGGGTATAAATATATACCAATAATGGTGAAATAATTGGGAATTAAAATTATTTATTCATTTAAAAATATATTTAAAGGATTTGACATTCTTAAAATCAATTATATGCAGTTTAAATGAAACACCGATTAGTGCACTGTTAATCGTGATTAGGCTAAATCCGTGTTTCTACAGTTTTCCGTGGCTAGTGCACCATATCATGTTGCATTTGGTTACATGTTTTTGCATTTGTGTTGTTTTATGGGTATTATGTGATTTGGTTTTAAAATTAAAAAGAAAAGGGTAAATGGGTAAATAGTGAGAGAGTGGGTGAGGATAAGAGATGGAAGAGAGAGAGAGGGCAGCCACACCATTTCATTTCCCCATTACTTTTTCTTTCTTCATCTTCCTCCAACCTCATCTCCCTCCACCTCCATCCCAAGATATCATCTCCAAATATTCATCCAAACCCTATACCCCTTTCACAAAAAATGATTCTCACTTCATCCTCTACATTTTGGACCAAGAAAAGAAGGATTTTGATGACTTGGGGCAGCTAGGGTTTTTCTTGAGTTGCCCAAATAAGGTATGAATTCTTCCATCTAGTTTAGTTTAAATTCTAATAGCACCCTATAGTAGTTTAGAGTTAAATTAATATTGATTAGTGATATTCGAAATTCCTAGAGAAGGGTTTGAGTGTTGTATGGATTGGGTGATGCCTAGTGGCTATTTACTAGACCCTAAAGATTGATTCTTAACCTGGACCAGTGACCAAACCCCAAAATGCAAACTTTGAAATCTGCCGATATCGGGAATTGTAGGATCTTTGATGGAATTTAGTGATCTGCTATGACCCGAGGGACCTATAAAATAAGTTCCCATGACCATGAGACGTGCAGGCAATCATGGACCACCCCCTGAAACCTGAGGCCCTCCCCCCACTGCATGGCCGCAGATTTATTCCCCCAGGCTGCAATTTGCTTCCTGGTCATGGCAAAAGTGGGTGAATTTTGGTTGGTAGTTCCTTCATGTGATATCTAGAGCAACCCCATATGCAAAATTGGCTAGTTTGACCTGAGTCAAAATCTGGGAGCACATTGGTATGATTTTTGGTTATGTTTTCCGTATTTTGAATGCTTGGTTTTGGTAATTGGTATTGTATTTGGTTGTTGGGCGTTTGTACGTCAACAACAAGGGTTGTTTGATTGTTTTTGCACGCGTAGGCTATAGGTTCTAACCTATGAGCGCACCGAGTGCCGTATCGGTTTTTCGGATTCGATTTTAATAGCGGTTGCGATTGTGTATTATTGTAGGTACCTCCGCATGGATTCCGAGGCGACAGAGCATGGCGTCATCGACTTCGGCAAGCAATGATCAAGGTGAGTGGATTTATATCTACGGGGGAAGTCGGGTGGATGGCGTATAGCACACCCGCAAGTTTTTGGTAGAAACCGATCTATAGGATACAGTCGTAGAAACCTAAATTTGAAAACTATGGACATGGTTAAAAAGATAGTTAGAGATGATATGAAGGATTGAATATGTTTATTGAGATATGAGATGAAAGAAATAAGGATATGAAAAGTGAATGTGAATCACGACTTATAGATATATAGTTGCATTAGAATAAGAAAATTTTAGAGTAACATAACACTTTATGTATAGGATAGAATATATATATAAATTGACTTAATGTAAGATAAATGCGATGAAGAGAATATACGATGTGATATGATGACTTGATGGTATGTTGGTATACGGATGCGAGTCGATTGAGATGACTGATACCTTTGTCGGTCCCCTGATATGAGTTTGTTATGGATGTAACCTGGGACATAGGTATATAGATATATATAGAATGTCGTGAATCATGAGTGATATGCCATACGAGACGTTAGATCCGTACCCCTCATTGTCATATAGGATGATAGAATCCCTAATGGTTTAATGCCGTCGTACGATAGTTTATCGTACGTGACAAGTGTTATGATGATTGATCCATACCCTTGACTAGAGGATGCCGGACGATAGGTTATACCGTACGTGTTATTGTGAGGCTGGATGCCGATTGATAGATTCACCGACTCGAATATATGATAGAGACGTATACCTTTTAGCATTTTAGCTGACGATTTACCTTATGCTATATTCATGTTATTCTCATTGCATTGCATATACCTGTGCTAGTACACTTACACCATTATCGATGATGCGTATGTTACACTTACACAGATTTGCCGGCTCACACACTTCATCATCGATAATTGCCATGTCACTACACAGTAGTATTGCTACATCATGCTATTATATTGCTATGCTCACATTATGATGATATGCCCATGCTCACATCACTATTCCATGCTGCATGATATACGGATATACTTACATTCTGTTATATGTCGCATACATCATGACGCATTGAGATATGCTATTTTTATGAGATTTCTGGATTTGAGAACCGTGGTTACTTCAAAAGAAAGTATGTATTGTTTTAAAAACCCGGTTTCTCTTGATATGATATTTCAGTGCGTCCACCATGTGTTTTCTCGGTTCTGAGATTGACATGTGATACCTGATTCGAGGAGTGGGAGGCACCGTCTGCGGGTACAAGGTGGACCCGGTATGGTTCCCCGGGACGAGAGATGATTATCGTGGTGTAGACGATGATCCTGGCAGAGGGAGTAGTACCTACCGGTGATAGTATTTAGACTCGGCGGTTATCCGGAGGATACCGACCGGAGTAGTGAGATGAATATGAGGGCCGACCAGATTGTGCGGCGCCTGAGGGCCGATCTGAGGATGCGACGCCTGAGATATATGAGGATTTACGTCTCGATGCTGGACACGGGTTTCATGATGTTTCGAGTGTCGATATTGGACACTCAGATTCCATGATTTTTATGTGTCGCGAGGGACACACGCTGATTTATATCCTCATATTTTCATGCATATACTTTTATGATATTTACATGCATGTTGTTGTTGTGTCATCGGTTGACACGTGGACGAGATCCACATGCTTACAGGCATTGATTATTTGGTTGGATGATATCCACATGCTGATAGGCGTTTATTTATGTTGTTGGCACATATGCAGATACGGTCACCCTAGATATCATAGTATTACCTTTATGATACAGTTGACCTAGGAGTCGTTGTTTATTCGATTTCTACCTGTTGATATTTTTATACCCACGAGTTGGAAACTCACCCCCGTTGTGCCACAATTCTTGCAGGTCGACCGCATGGATCAGTAGCGGTATCGCTAGCAGACAGTTGCATTCGGGTGATTGCTTTGGTAGGTGGTACATATTGGATCGTACCCCTCTTGTATTTATTATTCATATTGTATCTAGTGAACTCCATCAATCAACTAGTATTTGTATAAGTAATGAGACTTAGTGGGACTTGTGGTTGCGAGACTTAGAGCGAGGGGTATTCCGCTACTTGTGGTTTTGATGTCTTGCTTATTTCTTTATATTTTGTGGTGAACTTCGCCGTTGGGCATCGTATACTTATATTTATAATTTGCGTGGTTGTGGATCCGCCGTTTGGCGAAGAGCTAGCTCCCTCTTAGGCATGCCTTTATATTATTATGTATTATGGTTTTGGATCAAAAAAATACAAGGAAGGTGCTGCCCAAATTTTTAAAAGACGAAACATGTTTTCCAACTAATAAATTCCACTTGCATTTTTCATGTTCTTTACTTATGCATTTAGAAAACATTGATTTTACCCTACCTTTATTTCAAAACTTCACCTCTTTTATTTTCTTAAAAAAGTTTAGATTTCTGGGTTTCGTCTTACTTGAATTACGTTACGGTTTTAGACGTTGCGTGATTCGAGTGCCGGTCACGAGCTAAATTTCGGGTCGTGACAACTTCGATGTGTTCGCTTGGACACCAGCAGACATGCCCGGGATTTGTAGGGTTCCCTAGGGTCGCCGCTGGGTTTCGGGAGGCATCGACCATGCCGTTTTTAAAAAATTGGCGCGCTAAAGAACCCTATTCTAGAATCCTAACTAGAGAATTAAACGAAACTAGAATGTAAATATCTTTACATCTAAGTGAACAAGGAATACAAGCTTTGTAAACCGGTCCTTCACTTCAAAAGCTCCGTGTAGTAGTTCCTTCGCTCCAAGTAGTGAAATCCCGGACTCTAGAAAGACTCCACAAGATGAAAGGAACAAGCTTGCTTGAAGTATTCGAGGCCGAAGATGATCTACGTCTACCTCTTCACGAAGTGATGAACTAGTGAAGAAACAACCCAATCTAAATGTCTAGTCTAGAAGAGATTGATGAAATATGAATTTTGCTCACTTTAGAAATTATTTTCTCACTCATTTTCTTTACCTCCCAAAAAGCTAGAGAGTTTGAGGAAGGAGATGAAGAAAAACAGCCATGGAAAAAACCTAGTGTAGAATGGGAACCATGGGTGAATTAATATCATATACTAACTCATGTAGAGACTAAACCATGGCTAATCATAATGGTTGGGTTAATAAATATCTCAAGTAAAAAAAAATTAGTGGACTTGGTCAATGGTTCTACAAGTTTCAACCATGTGACTGATTTCCATTTAATTTTTATTTACTTTAAATAAATAAAACCCTTTATTATGTTAAGCATGGTGTGATTCTCATACACCCATGTCTCATGTATCATCTAGCATGACACAAAAAAATGTACATTAATATATATCACATATATACTAAACGCACAAGTGAGAAAAAGAATTCTTAAGTGAGCTAATATTAGTTAATGTAAGTCAATATATCAAATATATAATTATACATTAAATTATTAAATCAACACTTGATTTAATAATCCGGCTATATCACATATAACCGACCAATATCATATGTATCAACTTATCGAATCAACACTTGATTCGATAACCCGGCTATATCACATATAACCGACCGATATCACATATCGCGAGAATAGAATACGGTATCACATACACGTATTAATCTCGGTCCTGCACATATCACATATGTGCTCCTACTTCGTTTCGCCTGAGCCAAGAAACCTCTATGTAGGACTCTAAAGACTCATCAATACGCCGGCAGTAGGTGGTGATCATATCAGTAACCCACAAGCCGCAAGCTGTCTGCTACACGTAACGGCCACCCGGGTATTGAGCGATCAGAAGATCAACAAGCAAGCCTGCTCATACTCCTGCGAATCCAATCAGTTACACTACCGTACAGTCCGGTCTCTTCATCTGATATGTCGCATATCTCAGCCTGGGGGTAGTAAACATCAGACCCCAATAGCCCTGATAAGTCATGCCGATATGAGGCCCATAACGATTCAAGAAACTACTAATAACACTTACCAGTAAATCTCAGCAACCCTGACCAGGGATTTCCTATTATGGCCAATCGAGCATAGCGCAACATCAACTCCCAATACCGGGAGAGACGAAATCCCCTCCTATCGCTCATTGCCTCAATGTGACTCGGGACTGTACATAAAAACCACCGTTTTGCACGATCTCTTGAACATGGTAAGGTAGAAATCAAAGCACGGTGGGAATCACACAAGACTCTATAACGATCTCGGGTCGACAGACTAACTTGTACCAGTGTCACCAGAGAACTGCTATCTGACGATAGGTATAATACCATCTAGGAGTTCTCGGCGAGTCTGTTCAGTGTACCCAGTCTCCACTGAGCACCCGTATACCTTCTCTGATGTCAAACACCAATGGATGTGGGATCATCTATCGCTCATCATATGGGTCAAGAAGCGTATACGCTAGTCTACTCTGGAATATCGATGCCCCGTCTCGATACTCCCACGACTAGGAACAATTGAAGGATATACTTACCGACTACCTTTGCCCCACTAGTATGATCTGCATCAGAATCCCGGTAGTCAAATACTCATCCTAAGAGCTTTATCAACATGTAATAGAGAGACAATAAGTGTATATGTTAAGATAAAGAGCAACCAGATAGCATACTATCATGTCTAGCAAGAAAGTCCTCCCTATATATGTCCAAGCATCCACTATAATATACATCACATGTATAATAATGGCCTCTAGGGTATACATATAACTAACAATCTCCCACTTGCACTAAGGTCATTTTTTGTTGTATCTCATACACAACGTTCCATAAAAGTCTCTCTAGGGAAAGGCCTCTGTGAGTGGATCCGCCGTGTTATCCTTCGCGTCAACTCTCCTTACCTCGATCCCTTGGAGATCAACCATCTCCCTGATCAGGTAATACTGTCCTCAGAATATGTCGGGATCGCTGATGGGACCGGCATTCCTAGGCCAAAGCCACAACTCTATTGTTGTCACAATAACAATTATTGGACGCTCAATGGTAGGAACCATATTCATTTCATGAACAAAAAATATCCAGACATCCACTTTGGTAGCATCGTTGGTAGTGATGTATTCAGCCTTTATCGTCTAGTTTGCCACGGTATCTAGCTTGGAACTCATCCAACATACCGTTCCTCCACTGAGGGTAAAGACATAGCCCGAGACTGACTTTCAGTCGACCTTATCACTCTGGAAGCTAGAATTGGTAAAGGACTCCCACTGGAGTTCACCGTCACTAAACCCCAAAAACATTTCTTTAGTGCTTCTCAAATACTTAAGAATGTCCTACACAGCTGTCCAGTGATTCTCCCAAGATCTGATTGATTCCTGATCACTACACCTAGTGAGTCAGCTACATCCGGTCTAGTACATAACATCGTATACATGATAGAGCCTACTGTCGAAGCATAGAGTATCCCTTGCTCGCGAGCTCTCTCCAAACCAGTCTCAGGAGATATCTTTTTGGAGAGAGTGATTCATGAGTAAGTGGGCGAACCACCACGCTTAGAATCTTCCATACTAAACCCCTTTAGTATGGTGTTAATATACCTGGATTTGGGACACTCCCGACATCCACTTAGATTTATCACCATAGATCATAATCCACATGATGTAGTAGGTATCATCCAGATCTTCTATGGAGAATCCTCATGATAAGAGGAACTTGACCGAGTGTAGCATAGGGAACCATTTCCTATCAAGAGTATGTCATCTACGTACAATACGTGGAAGACAACCTTACTCTCTACAATCTTCTTGTATATATAAGGTTCATCTACCTTTTTGATGAAGTCAAACACTTTGACTGCCACATCAAAACAGATGTTCCAACTCCTCGATGAATACTTTAATCTTGATGGACTTAAGCATAGCCACTGGAGAAAATGTTTCATCATAAACCACACCTGGTTATTGATGATAGCCTTTTACTACAAGTCTAGCTTTGAAAGTCTCAACTTTTCCATCTACACCAAGAATCTTCTCAACATCCAATTTCTCCCAATGGGTTTTACCCCATCAGGTGCAACATTCAAAGACATACTTCGTTGGTATACATAAATTCCATCTCTGATTGCATAGCATCCGGCCATTACACAGAGTCCCCACTCGTGATGGCCTGCCTGAACCTGGTTGGGTCATCATCTACCGTGATGCAATCCTCGCTCCTACTGTCACCGAGGAAACCGAAGTATCTCTCAGGTGGATGAGGAACCCTACCAGATTCATGGAGAGGCTGAGGCTCGTTGGAGACTATTGAATCCTTTGGTTTCACCAAATCATCAGCTGTTAATTTGTCCAGCTGGAACTCCTTCCAGTTCTACCTCATGACCACCAATTTCTTCATAAGAAATTCCTTTTCTAAAAAGGTGGCATGCTGAGAAACAAAACACCTTTTGCTCCTCAGTGTGGTAGAAGATATTCCCTCGCAAATGTTTGGGATATCCAACAAACTTATACAGAACTGACCTTGCCTCAAGCTTGTCCGGATTCTTCCTTTCAATGTAGACCGGATAACCTCATATTTTAACTCGTTTAAGACATGGTCTCTTCCCATACCATATCTCATATGGAGTGGTAGGCACTGATTTGGATGGAACCCCATTCAATAGGTATGCAGCTTCTCAAGTGTATAACCCCCAAAAGGAAACAGGTAACTCAGCAGTATGCATCAAAGAGCGCACCATATCTCATAGAGTGCGATACCTCCGCCCCGATACACCGTTGTGCTGTGGTGTACACGAAGGAGTAAGCTGAGAGAGAATCTTATTCTCCTTTTAGAAACTTCAGGACTCCATGCACAAGTATTCTCCTCTCCGATCTCATCGAAGAACTTTAATATTTCTACCTGTCTGGTTCTCAACTTCAAGCTTATATTCCTTGAATTTCTCAAAAGTTTCAGACTTTTATTTCAGCAGGAACATATGTCCGAATCTTGAGAGATGGTCGGTGAATATAATGAAGTAGGAACCAACCCTGGCATTTGTAGACTTAGGACCGTATACATCACCATGTATCAGTCCCAAGAGTTCAGCAACTCTTTCTCGGTTTCCAGTAAACGGAGTATTGGTCATTTTATCTTTGAGACAAGACTGGCAAGTATCATAAGATGAAAATTCGAACAGATTCTCATATTCATCCTTATGTAACTTAGCTAGTTGTGTCGCATTGATATGACCTAGTCTATAATTCCACAAGAAGGATTTGTTCACTTCTGAACTACTCCTCTTTTGTGTGTTCTACATACTTTGAACTATGGTTTGTTTTAGAACGTATATGTCATTTCATAACGTGCCTGATCCAATCAACTCTTGATTCAGGAAAATGTTCACAGTATCATCCTGCAATACAAAATTGTATCCTTCTCTAACTTAATAAAGAAACTGAAGTAATGTTGTATATCAGGTTCGGTATGTAATAACATTTGTTCAGAATCAATGTATTTACCATTTGGTAATACAAGGTGATATTTGCCAACTGATTTGGCTGCAACAATTGCACCATTCTCTAACACTTAGTAGTTCGAGAGTTCGAGGATGTATTCCCTGAAGATATATCAGGTTTGCCTTCCGATTGAGCTCTTGAATTCAGTATCGATTTACTACCTGGTGTGCAACCGGTAATCAAAGTCCCGTATCGGTTAAGTTCAAAAGGATTGAGGAGATCTGCATTTAGTTGAACGAACTTCTGAAGAAAGGTTGGATTCGTCCCAGTACTTCAAGTTGGGGATCTCCAGTTTTGCTCATGAAGAAGAAAGAATGTTCATACAAGATGTGTGTAGACTACCGAACTCTGAACGAAGTGACGATTAAGAACAAATATCCATTACCTCGCATCGATGATCTTTTCGATTAGCTAAGTGGGTCTTGTGTATTTTCGAAGCTAGATCTTCGTTCAGGTTATCATCAAGTGAAGGTCAAAAAATCTGATATTCCGAAGAAGGCGTTTAGGACTCGTTATGGTCATTATGAGTATCTCGTAATGCCATTTGAAGTGACCAATGCACCTGCTATATTCATGAATCTGATGAACTAAGTTTTCCGAGAGTACTTAGACAGGTTCGTTGTCATCTTCATCGACGACATCCTGGTATATTCAAAGGATTGGAAAGATCACGCCGAGCATTTACGGATTGTCCTGGAGATATTGCGACAACATCAACTCTATTATAAGTACAACAAGTGTGAATTTTGGCTAGATCAAGTCGAATTTCTCGAGAATATCGTTTCAGGAGAAGGAATCTCAGTAGATCCAGCCAAGGTTTTAGCTGTCAGTGAGTGGCCAACACCAAAAACGGTGAAAGATATACGATATTTCTTAGGATTAGTAGGATACTACCAAAGATTCATCAAAGGCTTTTCGAAGATTGCAGCACCCCTAACCAAGTTCACACGTAAAGATGAAGCATTCGTGTGGTCAGAAATATGTGAAAACGCTTTTGTAGAACTCAAATCAAGATTAACTTCTGCTGCTATTCCTGTAATACCGGATCAATCTGGAGGATTTTTTGTACATTGTGATGCGTCCGGTAAGAGATCAGGATGTGTTCTACACCAGCATGGAAAAGTTGTAGCTTTTGCATCAAGACAGCTAAAAGTTCATGAGCGCAACTATCCAACACATGATCTGGAGTTGGCAGCCGTTATCTTTGCACTTAAGATTTGGCGCCACTATCTTTTGTGTGAACGAGTGGATATATACACTGACCACAAGAGTTTGAAGTATGTGCTTACTCCGAAGGAATTAAACATGCGGCAGAGAAGATGGCTAGAACTCATGGCGGACTTTGACATCAACCTACAGCATCATCCCGGGAAGGTAAATGTAGTTCCTGATGCACTTAGCCGCCAGCCATTAGCAATGAATCTCACCGCTCAGTGGAAGCTACAGCAAGAATTGCACGGATTGGCAATTGAAGTAGTTATTCCAGGTAACGCTTCGTATTTGATGAACTTACAAGTCCAGTCAACTCTTGTCAATCAGATCAAGGCAGCTCAAGAAAATGATGTCAACCTGCAAAAGATCCAAGAACAAGTAGAAAGTGGATTTCGAATAGACTTCATCATCCACGAAGACGGATCCTTGAGATATGGAAGTCGATTGTGTGTACCAAACGGCCCAGTTCGAGAAGAGTTGATAAAAGAAGCTCACAGCTCTCCTTATTCTGTTCACCCCGGTGGTACCAAAATGTACAAGGATCTACAGCAAAACTACTGATGGCATGGAATGATGCGCGAAGTAGCCAGAAGCGTAGCCAAGTGTTTAGTGTGTCAGCAAGTGAAAGCTGAACATCACAGAACTGCTGGTCTACTTCAGCCGTTACCAATTCCAGGAAAGAAATGGCAGCACATTACCATAGACTTTGTGACCGCCCTGCCTCGCAGCATGAAGGGTAACGATGCAGTATGGGTTATTATGGATCGACTCACCAAGTCAGCTCACTTTATTCCCTTTCGAGTTAGCTAATCAACTAAAACGTTAGCAAAGAAGTACATGGAGGTGAGCCTGAATCTACAGTAAAATTTAACTCTTCAACATGTACTATATTGATACCCATGAACTCATGTAGGAGATTGTGAGATTACATGGACTACCAGTTTGCATCGTCTCCGATCGAGATACAAGATTCCGATCGCAATTTTGGCAAAGTTTGCAAGCTAGCCTGGGAACAAATCTAAACTTCAGCACGGCTTACCATACACAAACGGACGGAAAATCCGAGCGAACAATTCAGATTCTGGAGGATATGCTAAGTGCTTGTATGTTAGACATCGGAGGTTCGTAGGAAAATCACTTACATCTTGTGGAGTTCTCATACAACAACAGCTATCAGGCAAATATTGGAATGGCACCATTTGCAGCACTCTGCGGAAGAAAGTGTCGTTCTCCACTAAGTTGGGACCACAGTCACATAATTCGCGAATTATTCGCCGAATTCACGAATAATTCGCCGAATTCACGAATAATTCGCGAATTTTTGATCAGCCGACTTAACCACCGAATTAATCGGCGGGCCGAATAATTCACGAATTATTTGGGAATAATTCACGAATTATTCCCGAATTATGTGAAAAAATATCGAATAATTCAAAAAACAGCAAAAAATTCACAAAATCAAAACCCAGCGTCTCATATATTAATTTCTTGCTCGAAATCCTTCCCGAACATTTCCCGAACACTTACCGAATCTTTCCCGAATACCTGCCGAATTTTTCCCGAATAGTTCTCCGGATCCGAATTTTCGACCTCGCCGAATTATACCCGAACGACGAATTTATGACTATGGTTGGGACGACATCGGAGATCATGAACTCCTTGGACCAGAGATGACCGTAGCAACTGTGGATATAATTCTCACGATTAGGGAAAGAATACGCATAGCCCAAGACCGACAGAAGCATTGGGAAGATGCTAAGCGGCGACATCTGGAATTCCAACCTGGAGACCATGTTTTCTTAAAGATCTCTCCAAACAGAGGAGTGATCCGCTTTGGCAAGAGGAGTAAGCTCAGTCTTAGATATATAGGACCGTTCGACATTCTCGAACGAGTTGGAGAAGTGGCATACCGTTTGGCACTACCACGCTCATTGGAAGGAGTGCACAACATGTTTCATATATCTCAGCTACGAAGATATGTAAGCGACCCCGGCCACATACTTGATCACTCCGAGCTCACAGTACAGATGAACCTGACTTGCGAGCAACAACCCGTTGATATCCTGGACAGAAAAGTGAAGACACTGCGGAACAAGGAAGTAAACTTGGTCCGAGTGATGTGGAGAAAAGATTCGCCAAGAGAATCAACGTGGGAACGAAAAGAAGACATTCGTGCAAGATACCCTTACTTATTTGTAAATTAGTCCATTATAAATGTAAATTTCGAGGATGAAATTTTTTATAAGGAGGGTAGAATGTAACGACTCTGAATTTCCTGTACGAAATTTTTCAGTTAATGTGCAGAAATGAGTTATACTGTATGAGATTGAGTTATAAGTTAACTTTGTTAAATAACAACAAGAAATAACTTGTAGCTCACTGGTAAAGCCCTTGCACTGCTGTGACGTAGCCCCTATGTTCGATTCCCATCAGACACATTATTTTTCTGATTTATTTTTTAAAACTTTTTGGAAGGCCAAAAGTTTACATGTGCAATATACATAAAAATGAAAAGTCAGAAAAATCAAATATGTGAAAAATGGAGTTAAAACAGACTTGTACACGTGGCACAAATCCAATGACCCAACCCCCTAGATCGGCCGGTGAAAGGCCCTATGGGCCGGTACCGACGGGTGAACAGTGGCCAATAAGGCCCGGGCTTTGCACACTCGACTCTTCCCCTACCCGTAACTCCTCTGCTTTATTTGATTGCCCTGCAATCAAACAGAACCCCTTCAATTCCCAAATTATTATCTTTTTAATACATTTTAATTCCAAAATCCTAATTCTACACTATAAATACTACTCCATACCCTAGCCCTTCATCATTCTGAAAATTCTAGCCAAAACTCTCAAAATTTCTTAAATATAAGTGGAGTAAAAGAGGAGTTAGCAAGCGATCAACTTCCGGCGAGAATAGAAGCGAATTCCGGCGATTCCACGACGCCGCAACAACAACCCTCTCTTGTTCAATCTTTCTTTGACCCAACTAACATGTAAGTCCCTTCCAATTTTCCTTCCTCTTCTTTAAAAATTCTTTTTAAAACAGATATCGGTAAGTGGAGTTAATACCGACATCTATCTTCTAAAACCTAAAATCTCTTCTTTTTCTTACATATTGTTCATCCAAATTTTACACAATACTTATAATCTTAATTATAAATGTTTAAAATAAATTTTAACCAAAAATTCCATGCAAAATAACTTTATTTTAACATTTTCATTAAAATACCATGAACTTCAAATATCACATTTTTAGTATATTGTTAATACTATACCTTTAGAAAACTTCATGGGGTAATGATATACCCCTCACATACACACATGGTTCCATAGCACGATACCTCTTTCATGTAAATTGTTGTTATGAAGACATATTACATTAAAATACCATTTACTATAAAAACTTGATTTCTTTTAAATTGTATTTTAAATTCCTTTGCGATTATGTCTCTACAACCCTTTTTATGGGACCCGCTATTGGATGGTGCGGGTTATCGCAAATCCTTGGGCTAGTAGAGCGAGATACGGCCCTCCTCACGGAGCATTTGATCTCGAAAGTTTTAAATACGGTTTTTAAGAAAAACTTTTTTTCTAATTAAATAAAATTTAATTTTTTTATAATTATATAAATATTACAAATCTATATATTTTCAAAATATAACAAACTTACATTTTTTCTAAAGATGAAAGTTTACAAGTTTCACTAAAATACTATCAAGATACCACTACAATACAAGTTTTACAATAAAATACCATGAAGTTTCCAAGCTAAGTAATTATCACTAAAATACCTCAAATCCTTAAAATTCACATCCATGAAAACCCTAAATAATATAAATAAATTCTCGAGATTTATTTTGGAAACTATATTAAAATACTTTTCATAAAACCCCCTCGAGTTATATAAAACAATACTTAAGAACTTTAGTAAATATAGGTTTAAGCGTGATCAATTCTCTTGAGCCCCAGGGAGCCGGAGAAAGTGAGTGCTTGCCTATTTAAGGTAGAAAACTTAACGGAGTTATCAATAGTAATTGTCTTGGAAAAAAACACAAATCCCGCCGTCGATGTGCAGCGGTTACCGATAACTCCCGAACCTAATTTAAGATCTAAATCAGTTACAAGTGTCTGACTCAGTCTGATTCTAACTCAAACCTGAATCCAAACACAAATCAGAATCCAATTCAAACATGAATCCAAAGTCTAACATGTATACTTGAACATGAACACCTGAATTCAAACTTCAATATCAACATGAACACTTGACTTGACTTGACCGAACCATGGCTATAACTTGACATAATTATAAGATTAAATCCTGAACCAGATTACTTGAACAACTTGTATCCATGGTCTCGGCAAGACTTGTAAAACATAACCTATATAATACATTACGCGGGGATAACGGGGTAGATTGGTACGGAATGTATTAACGTGGCACGAGATCGTCACTTAAAAGACATCTACATGAACTCTCATGCTGTTGTCCCGTGGGTTTTGACAGAGCCTTGTACTACATGTTACCATAGTCCACGGGGTAAGATGGACTCTTCTCATATACACAAATACTTTCTGTACCAAACTACAAACATCTACGTTAGAATAACAATCATATACCTGTACAACTTACCAGTTCAATTCTCATTACTTGTTATATTCCATTCTTTCTTTTGGGACTTACCGAGCGCTAATTCGCTGACAAAATTCCTATCTATTTCTTTGTTTGGAATGTTCGTCAGGAGGACCGGACTCTCAGGAGATCGAGCCTAGACAGGAGGACTTGGACCAGTTCACTGCCTAGCCGGACTTCTAGCTTTCTTGTACTTACTTTCAGCTTGTATCCACTGTTTAGGCATTGCTTTATGTCATTATATCTTTTCATTTTCAAAACAGTTGTATGTAAAGATGAATGTTAATAAAAGTTGTTGTTCATTTTATATCACTTGTCATTCTTGTGCATTTTATATATATTGCTTAATTATGCTTAACGTATTTATTTCTTAGTAAATACGTTGCGGCCTGCCACGTCGCCATTTCCGTCTACTGGGAAGCGGGACGTGATAAATTTGATTTGAGATATTGTGCAGGTATTATAATAAGATTAGCTTAAGTCTGAAATCTAAGTAGGAGATCCACATCAAATCGGATTACAAAACCGAATCTGCCGAATATTAGGAGCAAATCGAAGAATCTAGTAACGGAAGAGACTAAGAGCAATATTTTCAAAATCTTTGTATCAAGAGGATCTCCAAATATTGAGAGAAAAAGGCATAAAAAATTTGAAGGCACGAACCCACCAAATGGCGGCGGAAGAGCGGTCAAATAGGGCTACAAGCAGCGGTTCGGCGGTTATTTAGCGGCCGTAAGATCTGAAACTTCAGGGTCATGATCGTAATTTCATACACTTTAATATGTCATCTAGGGTTTCACATTCTAGAGCCTATAAAGGACCAAGAGCTATCTATACAATCATCTATTCATCTATCCATCGATCTAGAGAGAGATCTAGTGAGTAACTAGGTTTTTGTAATTTACTTTTTCAGCGAGCAATTTTGTAATGCACTAGTTGATCAATAAAAGTAGTTTTTTTCTTTTAATATTTGTCGCACTTAATTTCCGCAATACTTTCTGCACTTACATTCCGCAATTACTTTCTGTACTTTTAATTTTTAATTATGGTTTCATTCATCATCCACCTCTCTTTTACTATGCTAATATCCATGAGCGAGTAATTCTTGCTTGCTAGGGTTTGTAGGATAAGGTAGAATAATAGATGAAAAATATCTTTTAAATTCTTTTTAAAAGTTCTAATTTTTATAAACTTTAGTAAAATGAATGTTAACCTTATTATCGGGCGCGCTATCAATTCTTAATAGTCACGACCATGATTTGAGATTCATTAATAATCATTTGTTAAGAGCTTGAGATAAATAGAGATCAATAGAAGGACAAGGGGCAGTAGTGGGACCCTAATTCCCTCCAAGAACCCTAATCCACATTTGTCGCTATCTCTCTAGTATTAAATAATTAAAAGATTAGAAGAATTATTATTTTTTAACTTCATCCATTAACTACTAAATTCTATAAACCGTACAAGCCCTTCTATTATAAACTTTTAAAACCTTTCTAGTATAAAACGACAACAATCTCACTTTTCTCCTATCAACTCGTCTAAAACAAGAAAAGCAGTTCACCGTTTTCCTGCGGACGACCCGTACTCATCGCGGCTGGCTATTTGCTGTAAGTCTACGGTAGCGCCCCGGCCGTCTATCCGAGGCCAAATACGGAACAAAAACTTTTACAACTGGCGCTAGCATAGACTATAACCCGGATCGTGCCATTAACACTAAACTAGCAAACTGTAAAATGATAGAATGCTATACCGATCGATCTGTGTCCTTATGTTTTTAGCCATCATCCCACGCTCCTCGCGGCATCTCCGATCTCGCTCGATCTCCGGTCTCCTCGTCGAAATTGCACCACGTCAACGAATCTTTATACGGGCTCCCGCCTCTAAACCGAGGCAACTCAGACATGAAATTTTCTAACCGACATGTCCATGATTGAAGTAGAGATAGTGTAGAATACTTTGTCTCAAGGCACCCAATGAATTGGGTGAAGGTAAATGAAGTTGCCTTTTGAGGGTAATCAAGTGAACAGTGGAAATTGCAATGAATTGAAATTCCTTACCCATGAAAATTGGCTCGGCCAAATAGGGGGCTGAATTGTGTTCGGCCACTGTCCAAATCATGATGGAAAAACTTCACAGGATATTTGTGGGGAGAGGTTACCATAACAAAAGAATATGGTGACCATAAGAAAACCATCACAAAAGATCAACTACAAATATCCTAAAGCTTTCCAAAAGCAATTAAAGCTTCCAATGAGTCACAAATAACACCTCACCATTCTAGAAGCACAACCAATGACTCGTCAACATGACTCACCCAAAACAAACCCAAAAGATAATTTCGGCCATGATGCAAAGAATGAAATTTTGGCCAAAAAAGAAACACTCACATTAAGCAATAATTAAATATTAAATCTAATATTTAATCGAGGGAAGAAAAACTGGCAACTTCAAAAGTAATCCCGTAACGAATTACAGGATTACCCCACAACTGTATATACATACCCGCATTTGTATTCCGACTGAATACGAAATGCAAAGAGACAAAAATATTCCTACACAATATAATACTAGGATCCAGCTTAAACCAAAGCCGACTAGTATTATCTGTCCGGACCATGACACGTGCACAAGTGCACGTGCATGTTCAAACCCTGCCATAAAACCATACGGCCTCTACAACATTTCTCCCGAACTTGGGAAACAATCTGTGGGGGACTCTAAAGACTCGTCAATACGCTGGCAGTGGGTTTAACCACAAGCCGTCAGTGGTACTAGCTGTACGTAACGGCTGCCTAAGTATTGAGCAAAAGGGAGGCTGATGAGCGAACTCATCCAGAAACCCTATTGAGCCTATCAGTGACAATATCCGTACAGTCTGATATGTTCGTCTATGAGCATCGTATATCGGGCCTAGGGGGCTGGTAAACGTCAGACCCCCAATAGCGGTATAAGTCGTGTCAGAGTGTAGCCCAGAACACCTTGAGATACTACTAGAGTACCTACCAGTAAATCTCGTTTGCCCTGGCCAGGGACTTTGTGTAATGGCTCTCCAGACACAGCACGATCTCACCCCCAATACCGGGAGAGACGAATTCCCTGCCAATCCTCTCACTGCCTCCATGTGCTCGGGACTGTACCCAACTAAAACATGTTCGCACGACTCCTTTGAGCCGTGGTAGGGTAATAATCAAAGCACAGTGGGAACTCACACGAGACAAATGGCGATCTTAGGTCGATGATCTAACCTGTACACATGTCACCAGGGAACTGCTATCTGAAAACAGGTATAATACCAACTAGCAGGTTCCCGGCAAGTCCTGTCCGGTGCACTCATAACCCAATGAGCACATGTATACATCTTAGGTGATCCAACTGACACCAATGGCTTGTGAGACCGGCCACCGCCCCTCGTCGGGGTCTCGACTGTATATACTAGTCTACTCCAGAGTATCGATGCCCTGTCTCGAAACTCCCACGACTAGGGACCACATTTAAGGATGTGCTTATAGACTACCCAACTCTCACGTATATGATCGCCATCATACTGCTGGTAGTCAAGCAAGAATCCTAGGGGCTCTATCAATGTGTAGTAGTGATCTGTAATGTCACCTAAAGCAGTACACAATGATAAAGATAAACCGGATAGCATACTATCATCTCGAGTAAGACTGTACTACCGGTATAGGTCCTCCCTCAATCATTGCAATCATGTACCTGCGATCCAATAATTGACTTTGAGAGCACCATATCCAACAATTGCGACACCGTCTTAATTGCGGTTATATACAACATACATAAACAACGCCTTTTCGCAAACAATCAAATGGCGTCGTTACCAGGGAAACAGTCGTAATTATTTTTCTTGTTATTCGGGTTGATTTCTAATATAAAACCAGCAAACATAAAAAATATAAATATAAATTAAAAAACGCATTTTGTATTTTTAACGATTCTTGTGCGAGTTTTGCATGAATTCTGGAGCACTTGGAGCGAACCAATATAGATTCAAAGATTATCAAATAGGAGCAGAGGAGCATTGAAGTGTTGTGCAAAGTTTGGAAGGGAGATCTCACCAACCAACGGCAAAACCGCAGCCAACTTGTGCTTTTGGCGGCTAAATCGCGGCCATATTGGTGTGTAAGGTCCCAAATTTTCTCTGGTATCATTTACTCTTCTTCTTCTCTCCTATAAAGCTCCAATAAACTGTTTTTACCTGCAGGATTCTTTGCAAACAGCACCTCTAAAAAAAAATCTTTTTGCGTGTTTTAGATTTTGATTTGTTTTGCATATTTAAAATGGACATTAAGGGGCAAGAAACCCGAATTCAGATTAGGTGGGAATTTCATCACCCTTCCTAGGCCCCACAAATCACAAACGGGCATACGCATAACCCTACATTAATAAAAAAAATATCTAGACCAAAGCCTCTAAGGACAGTCGTGCTCAATTAGGACAAAAGAAGGTCATGGGTAATTTATTGCTTATCCGCATTTCTCTTATGGTGTCTTAGACAAGTGTGACTAAAGAAAGTGGTTACTTAATTAGGCCCGCTATTTCAGTGATTCGTATAGCGGATACCTCCAACTTACCTGGCACTTACCTGGCTGCAAGATTGATAAGGAGGTGATAGAGAATTGATCCTACGTCCTATCCTTTGGAAGTCTAAGAGCAGTCCAGTGATTTGACCTAGATGACCCTAGCTCTACGGATTGTTTGTGCACGTTTGTGATTGGTTGAATCGAGTCCTTATTTCAAAGAAAAACAATTTCAAAAAATTTTAAAATATTTTTTACCATTTCACCCTCTTTTCTTTTCATTCTCTTATAATGGGTAACCCAAACCGACCAACTCTTGCCTTGTTTTGTTACAAACAACCAAATATTTCTTATTATCGTAATTGCTTTGGTACAAATTCTGACCCTACCATTTCTTTAAGGGATAGGATAGAGCGCGCTAGAAATAATAGTTGGATACCTCACTCAAAGTCCTATCAACTGCGTCAAAATTCAACACCTTCTTATGTTGATAATCCGTTTAAGGCTAATGAGAAAACTTCTAAACCCATATCCATTGCTGAAAATATTGCGAAGGCCCGTAGCCAAAATTTCATACCTTTCACGACTCCAAAACCGTTAGGACAACAATTACAATCATTTCCATATGAAAATATTGATACTTGTTTTGAGGCGAGTATGGAAACTTCTAAACCCATGACCATTGGTGAGCAAATTGCAAAAGCCAGTCGCCAACTAACCAACCAATCTCAATATTCTTCATATCACAATATTGATCCTAATCTTGTTTATGGAACTTGGATACACCCTTCTAATTCTTATCAGTAGCTCCAAACTTTCATACGCCCTCATGTTGATACTTCTCTTGAGGCTAATGTGGCAAGTCGTAAACCCATGTCGATTGCGGAACACATTGAACTCGCCCGTAGCCACAAATTAAACACATTCAAACCATACTCAACTTTTACACCTTATCTAGATAGTGCTTTTGAATATCAATTAGGAAGTTCCACGGTTCAAAGAGAATTCTTCATTGAAACTTCTTCACAAATCATGTCCAGTTTTAAAGTGGAGTTGGAATTGAGTAATGAGAATAAACAAGGGATTCCTTTAAGTCAAACCAAAACCAATTCTTTTGATCTCGACACCTTCCATCCTGAACCCCAACCGAATGTACTTGATGATCAACCGCTTAATAATCTAATTGATGAGGTGCCCGAGAATAACATGTTTGACATTTCTAATTATGAGTGTGAAAGAGAGCCTTACACCATTCCAAATCAAACCGATCTTTATTCGACTAAACATGACATTTCACACCTTCCAATTCCATCAAGTGAACCAAGCGATCCATCGATTTAGGATAAAATAATTGATGAATTTTTAAAGAACAATTTGTTTGATTTGACTGAAGGTTCTAGTGAGATCGGTGATGAGAATATTTTTGAAGATGAACTCGCTATGTTGGATGAGTTAGATTCCCCGACCCATCATGTCCCTTCCATTGAATGTGAACATCTTCCTGTGTATTTAACCGATCCTATTCTTACCACTGACCTATCCGATATGCAAAACGATATTCAGCTTTCATCTTCCACATCTGGTTCCACAATGCTCGACACCCAAGTTTGTTTACCCATTTCATTACCCACTTTCTTTAGTTCTTCTCATCTTCTTTCACTTCCACCGAAGTTTGATGAACCACACTTCGATATTTCGAGTTCTATGATTCTTGAAAGACCACTCGAGTTAGACTCTTTCGAAAATAAGGTAGATGATCTTTTCGAGTCTCCTACCTCCATAATTTCTGACGAATCGAGTGTTTCGAATCCTGGTGCGCAACAGATTGACCTTAAAACTTTCAATCTTCCTAGTGAATCTGCATATTCCACTTATTCTCTTCTTTCTGATGAGATTATCACTCGGACCATCAATGAAAGTTTCGAAAATATTTTCGCCGAAGAACTCGCGTTCATTAAAGATTTGGATACTGTGATGAATCAATCTCCACCGGAAATTCATGCGCCTCCCTTTGAGGCCGAAGAAGATGAACCACCACCCCTTCTTCTTATCCTATATGAGAATACGATTATTCCATCCATTCCTTATCTTTCAAATTCGCATTTCATTCACATTCACATTTTCGTCTCTACCAACCGAGATGTAAAACCTTTCGATTACACCTCTTCTCTTCTCCCCACTTCATCTTTTCTTGGTATTCTTATTTCTGTTTCTTCTACTTAAGACATGATACAACCTCCATTCTTATACAGTCTCGAGTTTTCTTCACGTACATTCGTTTCGCATTCTTCTACCAACCATTGTGTTACCTAGATAAAATATTTGACTGGATGGTTTTAACTTTTGGTCTTTGTAAAGTTTTGTGTAGACCGATAATATTTACCCCCCTCTTATGTTGAATTTCAATACCTAGTAATGAAAATGTTGTTTTACTCAAGTTTGGGGGGAAAGAAAAAAAAAATTAATGGCTCTTGAATGAAAAGAAATTTTTGCACGATCGTGAGCCAAGAACAAGTTTGGGGGAGGATTTTACTGTCATTCACTTTTAACCCCTTCTTTATACCATTTTATTGAACTGTTCCTTCTAGTCTTCCAGTTTTGAGCTTACAGGACAGCATCAGTGAGGACACTACTGCAAATAAGTTTGGGGGATGGTTTGTATATTTACGCATCATATGTAAATATTGCATTGCATAATAAATTTTGAAAATAAAAGTTAGAAAGTGAAAAATACATACGAAAGAGAGGAAAAGATTTAAGAAATGCAAGAAAATTAGATGTTTTAAAACGAAGCAAGTAATACGTAGTCATGAGCTGTTATCCCAAGGGTTCGTAAGATAAAGGAATAACTAATCCGCTGATAGACATAAGTCTGAAAAATAGTTCTTATTCTTGAGTCCAAACTTCTAAATGTTGATAGCTACCATACGCACTTGCACACATCTTAAAACATGGGATAGTAAAGAATACCTTGAGATACTCTTGTCTAAAAGCATTAGTATGAAGGAAAAAATTATAAATCAACAAAATATAAATGACACATAAAATATAAATGTTGTAGAAAAATGAACACTGGTTTTGTAATTACTTAAAGCAGCATAAAAAAAACAGAGCGAGGGTGCCTTATCACTTAGTGCCTTAGACCAACTGGTTTAGGAGTCACTGCTAAGCCTTAAGTGTTGTAAGACTAGGATATTGCTAATTACGCCTTAAATAGTGAGCACATTCGGTAATCGGTTGGTTAGTACCTCAATAAGTATTAACAGTCACATGAAGAATGTGTGAGCAAAATCCATCTAAAAACATCACCGACTAAAAAGTACTAAGGAATATGGACAAAGGGTATGATAGCTTGAATTGAATTCTCCAGGTGTAGGGATATCTTTTACACACACGTAGGGGTATATGATTGATGTTTGGAGGATAGATATGGAGGAAGACTAAAGACGATATTTTATTGAGGGATGATGTGTTTTCTGAAATCTTTCCAATACCATTAAGATAAGGCTCATGACAACTAAAAGCTAGTGTAGTTTGAAACACTTATTTTCAAGTTCTTTCTTTTATATGTTCCTTATCTTTGAATGTAATTTTTATCTTCTTTCTTTTATTTTGGGATTTTGTGGGTGTAATCCACTAAAAACCCTCAGAAGACAACACTCCTCCTACTAGGGATACCTAGAGGTTTAACGGCTTGTTGCACGAGCTAAGTGCAATCGTGTTGCCTACAAAAGTGTGCTACGTTTTTCTTTTTAATAAATAGTTTGCTCGGGACGATCGAACATAAGTTTGAAGGTATTTAATCAGTCAAATTTATTGCAAATTTTTATGGACATTTTCCTTACTATTATTAACTACTAAAAAGTGTTAATTGTAAATTAAGAACATATGTGGGTTTATTTGTAAAAAGATTATTATCATATGTTTCTTCATTTATAATTAATATAATTATGGAAAATATATGCATATAATATTTAAATAAAATATTCATATTAAAATATGCATATCATATCAAATATTCCTAATAAATATTCTTAAGATATATTTGGTTGGAATAATATCTCAAATAAAACAAATGCTACTAATAATTTGATTTGAGATATTGTGCAGCTATTATAATAAGATTAGCTCAGGTCTGAAATCTAAGTAGGAGATCCACATCAAATCGGATTACAAAACCGAATCTGCCGAATATTAAGAGCAAATCGAAGAATCTAGCAATGGCAAAGACTAAGAGCAATATTTTCAAAATAATTGTATCAAAAGGATCTCCAAATATCGAGAGAAAAAGGCAAAAAAAATTTGGAGGCACGAACCCACCAAACGGCGGCGAAAGCACGGTCAAATAGGGCTATAGGCGGCGGTTCAGTGGTCATTTAGCGGCCGTAGGATCTGAAACTTCTGGGTCATGATCGTAATTTCACACACTTCAATATGTCATCTACGGTTTCATATTCCAAAGCCTATAAAAGGACCGAGAGCTATCTATACAATCATCTATTCATCTATCTATCGATCTAGAAAGAAATCTATTAAGCAATTAGGTTTTTGTAATTTACTTTTTCTGCGAGAAATTTTGTAATGCACTGGTTGATCAATAAAGGTAGTTTTTTTTTTAAATTTTTGTCGCATTTACTTTCCGCATTACTTTCTATACTTATATTCCGCAATTACTTTCTGCACTTTAATTTTTAATTATGGTTTCATTCTGTAAGTCCGCGGCGGTGCCCCGGCCGTCAATCCGACGCCGGAAATGCGGAAACGAAAAACTTTGCAAACTAGCAAACCGGCACCACCGCGCACTTTTACCCCGGATCGGGCCATTAACCTAGCATCTAGCAAACTAGAAAAGAGTAGAGAAGTTATACCAAGCGATCCGTGTCCTTCGGTCTTCGTCTCCACTCCGATCTCCCGCGGAATCTCCGTCCGTCACCTCCTCATCGGAAAGGGCACCACGTAGCCGGATTCTTTTACGGGCTCCCACCTCTGGACTGAGGCAACTCGGGCGCGAAGTTGGCTAGCCGACGCGTCCAAAGTTTGCTGTAGGCAAGTGTAGAAAACATGTCTCTTTGGGGTTTTAGTGAAGTTGCCATGGTATGTGGAGAAATGATCTTTTAGAGAGGTGAGGAATTTTTAGCAAGCTAGGAAGAATGTGATGAAGGAAAAATGCCACACCAAATGAACCTCTCTCTTCTCACCCCTCAAAAGTGGCCGGCCCATTTTTCTCATGGTGGAGAAAAAATGAATAATCAATCCAAGAGAAGAAAGGGAATGAATATGTGAAGAAAAAGGTCACACCAATTTCTTATCTCATCTAATCAAAGCACCATTACAAAAAGCATAGGAATGGACTAGAAAAGAATCTCATCATGATAAGAATACACAATCACAATAAACCCCTCCACAAATAATTTATTTGCAAACTGCAAATAACCCCCTCTCCATCGATAAGTCCGGCCGTGAAGGAACATATGAAAACCGGCCGGAACGGAATGCAAACTGGAAACTTCAGAAAACTGATCCCGTAATAAATTACAGGAAAACCCCGCAACTGCATATACATGCCCGCATTTGTATTCCCACTGAACACAAATGCAAAGAGACAAAACTACACTATCTAATACTAGGATCCGGCTTAAACCAAAGCCGGCTAGTAAAAACCGTCCGATCACGATCCGTGCAATACCGCATGTATCTGATCGAACCCTGCCATATCTCCATACGGCCTCTACAGCGTTTCGTCCGAAACCTGAGTAACTGTGTGTGTGGTGGACTCTAAAGACTCGTCAACACCTTGGTTGTGGATTTAACCACTAGCAAGTCAGAGGTATAAGCCAATACGTAACGGGCTACCAGGTATTGACCAAAAGGGACGTCGATGAGCGAACTCATCCTGACACCCTACTGAGCCTGTCAGTGACAATATCCGTACAGTCCGGTCCGTTCGTCTATGAGCATCGCATGGCGGGCCTAGGGGGTTGGTAAAAGTCAGACCCCCAATAGCGGTACAAGTCGTGTCGGAGTGTAGCCCAGAACACCCTGAGATACTACTGGAATACCTACCAGTAAATCTCCTGCCTTGGCCAAGGACTTTCCATGTTCTGGCTCTCCTAGACACAGCGCGACCTCACCCCCAATACCGGGAGAGACGAACCCCTGCAGATCCGCTCACTGCCTCCATGTGGCTCGGGACTGTACCCAACTAAAACCTGTTTGCACGTCTCCTTTGAGCGTGGTAGGGTAGTAATCAAAGCACAGTAGGAACTCACACGAGAAAAATGACGATCTCAGGTCGATGAACTAACCTGTACACATGTCACCAGGGAACTGCTATCTGACATCTGGTATAATCCCAACAAGCAGGTTCCCGGCGAGTCCTGTCCGGTGTACTCATAACCCAATGAGCACATGTATACATCTTAGGTGAACCAACTGACACCAGTGGCTTGTGAGACCGGCCACCGCCCCTCGTCGGGGTCTCAACTGTATACACTAGTCTACTCTGGAGAATCGATGCCCTGTCTCGAAACTCCCACAACTAGGGACATTTTAAGGATGTGCTTATAGACTCCAGCTCTCACGTATATGATCGCCCTCATACTGCTAGTAGTCAAGCAAGAATCCTATGGGCTCTATCAACGTGTAATAGCGACTCGTAAGGTCATCTAAAGCAGCACACGATGATAAAGATAAACCAGATAGCATACTATCATCTCGAGTAAGACTGTCCTACCGGCATAGGTCCTCCTCAATCATTGCAATCACGTGCCTGTGATCCAATAATTGACTCTGAGGGCACTATATCCAACACATTCATCTTCCACCTCTCTTTTACTATGCTAATATCCATGAGCGAGTAAATTCTTGCTTGCTAGGGTTTGTAGGATAAGGTAGAATAATGGATGAAAAACATCTTTTAAATTCTTTTAAAAGTTTTAATTTTTATAAACTTTAGCAAAATGAATATTAACCCCCTTATCGGGCGCGCTCTCAATTCATGATAGTCACGACCATGATTTAAGATTCGTTAATAATCGTTTTGTTAAGGACTTGAGATAAATAGAGATAAATGGAAGGACAAGGGGCAGTAGTGGGTAACTCTAATTCCATCCAATAACCCTAATCCACATTCATCGCTATCTCTCTAGTATTAAATAATTAAAAGATAAAAAGAATTATTATTTTTTAACTTCATCCATTAACTACTAAATCCTATAAACCCTACAAGCCCTTCTATTATAAACTTTTAAAACCTTTCTAGTATAAAACGACAACAATCCTACTGTTCTCCTATCAACTCGTCTAAAAAAAGAAAAGCAGTTCACCGTTTTCCTGCGGACGACTCATACTCGTCACGGCTAGCTATTTGCGACACCGTCTTGATTGTGGTTATTTACAACATACATAGACAACACCCTTTCGCAAACAATCAGCAAGGTCGACTTAGAATTGATCGAAAGCCTTGTACTCCTCCACGGCCTTTTCCGCTCTGCCCTCGGCAAGCTTCGCCGCCTCACAGGACGTCCGAGCATCCCACTTGAACGAGTCTCTCTGCCTCTTCATGGCGTCAAAGAGCCCATTGACCTCCTCCATCTGGGCCTGAATAGCCTAGTTAGAGTCGATTAGGAGTCGATGGGACTCCTTCAGTTTGGCGATCGTCAAGCCCTCCGCGACCAACCTCGAGTCGAAAAGGGCTGCCTTTTCCTCCGCCTGTCGCAGTTGAAAGAGGAGCTCTTCCTCTCGTGAGGAAGATTCACTGGCCTTCTTCATCACCGGGACCACCTCCTCGGCCTCCATAGCGGCGAGAAGGGCACAATGCTGCAAGACCTGCGAAAAACAAAAAACGTGTTAGGAGCTAAAACGGAGGAAAAAACACTTGGAGAAATTTTTGGAAAATATATCGAGAAATTTTTGGAAAATTTACCGACCTGAACGGCCTCCTGAGTAATCGTCGCCACTTAAAGCTTCATGGTGCCTCGAAGAATCTTGGCCCCCGCCACCTTCTCCATGTCCGCCAGTAAACTGTCAGCCACAGAGAGCCCCGAAGGCACCTCGACGTAGATCATCTTCGGCCTCGAAGACTTCAAGCGATCCCGTTGCAATTTTATTAAGGAGCCGTCCGAGAGTCCGGGAGTTGGGACGTCGTCACGGAGCTTTGGAAGTGGAGGGCCGGATCTACAAAGGTTGTAGTCCCTTCTCTTAGTGATAATTGTTATCTACTAGCTTTATGTTTCGCCTAATCTCTAGTTAACGATCTAGCTTAGGGTTGTTCGGCACCTAATTTTTTAATCCGGCATGGTCGATGCCTTGTAGAGCCTCCTTAGTGTGCCTAGTAACCCTACAGTGGTATCAAAGCCTAGCTAGAGTATTAGGCGATGTGTTAACGAAGTTAAAACCCCGATCGAACCCGAATACGACATTTCAAACCCCTCTCTGTACATTTTCTGAAATCTGGGTTTTTCCAGAATTAAAAATACCTAAAAAATTCAGCAGGCTAATATAAGAATTATGGTGAAAAACGAGCCCCCAATTCCTCAACATAGCCGCGGAACCGCGGCAATATGCCACCTTTGGCGGCGGTACAGCGGCAAGGTAAGGGTATTAGGGACGAGTTTTTGCACAGTAATTCTTGTCTCTGTGGTTACTATTTTCTGGGTATTTTTAATCTGACTCAAGTGTTGAGTATTCTGGGGTTTATTTTATAATCGTCGATTCGATCGGGAATTTTAAATTCGTTATTGTTTTCTGGGTAATTTTAGAAAATGTTGAAAAGTTCGACCGGATGTAAATACCCACTTTTTCCCCTGTCGGGAAATTTCCAAGTGTTGGATCTTTCCGTCGTTTAAGAACGTTCGAAGTAGTGCAAGTAACGCGATGGACCCTCTAGAAGACAACAAACCTTAACTCGATTATGTGACCGTCTTGAACTGCCCTTTGAACCTTAGGGTTTGGAGCAGTACGGCGTGCCACATGTGAGGCGTTAGCTTGACCCTTCTACGGCTGGACCGTTGGTACTGAGGCATGAAGTGAATGTTTTTAAACTTATTTCATGTGATGAGCTATTCCGGGAAAACTTGGGTGTTTGATTGTTCGATCGGAAAGTTTAACATTTTCTATTTATCTGGAATGTGATACAATATTTGGAATCCATAAGCAGTTATGAGATAACTGATTTGGATGTTATAAACATAGCGGTTTAGTCTCACTTGATCGGTTGCCACGGGATTTTGATGTGATCAAAAGTCCATCGCAATCACGTAGCGTACGCGGATACTCGCCGGGTAAACTTAATAGGCAGCTACACCCCATAGCCCCGACCAAGTGACTGTAGGAGAACCCCGTCGCCAAAAAGCATCCGTTCGGGTGCTCGCGGCAGCGGTGTTCCGCCTTAGTGCACTTCGTCGACGGGATCGGGGGTGCGGCCGTCTACTAAAATTTGCGACGAGCATTCGATCAGAATGTTGGGAATCCTGTTGAATTGCCCGACTTGACATTGAAAAGAGTTTTCGAATTCATTTGGTTAGGCATGCGATGTCTAAAGAGTTTGCGGATTCCAACTGTTATAGTTTTACACTTTCTTTTCTGCGACCGTAAGTGTAATATGTGATATCGCCGGTTTCGTTGCTTTATGTCAACGACAATTGGGATGGGCATATTTACTTACGTTGATGACATGTGATGTTATGTGTTGCTGGATATGTTATATTGGATCGTCGTGTTTGAATAGCCGGGGGTTTTTTTTATGTGAGATGAGTGTTTTTCATTTTCATTCATGTAAAGACTTGTATGTAATATTCTTTTATTGGGGCACTTCCAGGTTGTGGAAGATGTCACCATTTGTATATTATTTACTTTTCCGCACTAGGATAGACCCAAGGAGGGGAGCACAAGTAACCGGGTTCTAGGGTCCAGTGGGAGACCAACTCGAGGAGTCGAGTCCGGGTCTCCTAACTCTAGAATTGGTAGGGTTGCTTGCCGCTCTCGTAGGGGTCTAGGGGTGTGGGTTTGGCTATTCATCGCGACCGTGGAATCCGTGTTTTATAGAGGCTCAAAATAAAACATGGACGTCCTAGTATATCCAATATTTCATATGTTTCTTCTGCTGCGATATCTGTGATGTGATCATTTGATGTTCTGTGATAGATACTATATATAGTATATATGATATATTATATAGACGTTACTTATGTTTTACACCCGCGCTAGCCCTGTCCCGCTCTGCCGTTAGTTACCTAACCTAACGGTGCACGAGGGGACATCGAGACGAATGCGGATGGCATAAGTGTACGTCGTATTTATCTGTGATGTTTAGGTACTTAAATGATGGGACTTCATTAATATGATTAATGAAAATAAAAGAAACCTAAAAGATGTTGTGGAATCGAATTTTCAAAAACAGGTAGCTACAGTTCTTGCTTTGCATCGCGGTGTTCCTTGTAGAACATCCTGCACCTTATTCGATGAGGAAAGGGCCGAGATCCCTTCACCGGGAGTGACCCCTTTAGCAATAACTGACAGATGCTACACACTCGGTTTGTCTTTTGATTGCTTCTATAGTTTCTGCTTTGCACAGTGATATATATGATATATCCCGCACCTCATTCGATGAGGAAAGGGCCGACGATCCCTTCACCAGGAGTGACCCCTTTAGCAAAACTAGAAAAGCCTCAAAAACACTCCATTTTAAAATCATTTGATTCTACAACGATATCAAGTTCATTACGCAATGGGTTTTCAGATAAACCTGTCGTAGCCCTCCGTCATTTCAGATAAGTACTACTTAGTATTTGTGCTGCGGTAGTTTGGCATTCGTCAAGACGTAGTGTGCGGTAGCTAACTGGTACTTATCTGCTTATGCATATGATGCAGATTGGATTAGGGTATTCGTACGACGTTGTTTGGCATTCGTCAAGGGTCACGCGGGTGGATTTAATTCAATCAAGAAATGTACGGGTTGAACTTGACTAGTGGACTATGGGTTGTTTGGCATTCGTCAAGGTCATAGAACGCTAGGGGCAAAATATTATCGGGAATTTCAAGTGTTGAAATTTGCAATGAGATTGCATACCTTCAATGAGATAGTTGGATCCCGATACCCGCTGCGAGTACGAGTTACTCCTGGGAGAGTTTTACACATTACAATTAGCTGATCAAGTAGGTGTCTAGAAAGGTGTCAACGGGGTTACGCCTCTGGGAAAATGAGGTTTACATTAATTAGGTTCGTGCGAAAGCACGGGGAACCTCCCTCAAAATACCGACACTGGCCTGGCTGAAAGATTGGCGAACTTGTAGCGTGTAATTAATCCCGGCTAGTCTTTCCTTTTAGGGTTTGAAGGAAGATTTAATAAAAACAGTGGGAGCCATCCTGATTAGATAAAATAAAAACCAATCTATTCTTGAAAGAGCGCACGCTGAGTGTTTTCTTCTCTCTCTCTCTCCAGGTAGCGACCATATCACGCCTTAATCAAGGTAATAATATGGATGTATTGACCGAACCCGCTTGTTATACTGAGCTGGGGAACGTTGGTCCCGCTCCAACTTATAAATGTTATAAGACAGAGCAGGAATTTGGGGAATACCAAATTTTCCGTACCGCCCAAACGAAGAAAGTGCATACTGATGCATCATCTTCGGGTGTGTTCATTACAGAGAACTGTTTCTCAGTGTCCTTTACGTCCTGGGTATGTGATACCGGATCAGGATCCCACATATGTAACTTGTTACATGGGCTACAGATAGGTAAAGAACTGAGAACGGGTGATAAGTTTCATGAGACAGAAAACGGTGCAAGTATTGCAGCCAAGTCTGTTTGTCACTATCACCATGTATTACCAGAATACATTGATTCGGAACGAATGCTATTAGATACCGAACCTGATATACAAAATCATATCGGTCTCTTTATTAGTAAACAAAGGATATTATTTTGTATTGTTGGATAATGTTTTGAACATTTCCTATATCAAAAGTTGATCGGTTCAGGCACGTTATCTAAAAGCATTGACGTTCTAAATCAAAATACAGTTCTTAGTATACAGAACACACACAAGAGGAATAGTTCAGAAATGAACGAATCCTTCTTGAGGTATTGCAGAATAGGTCATATCAATGAGACCCGACTAGCTGAAGTTACATATATATGCATATTTAAATCAGTTTGAATTTACATCTTGTGAAACTTGCCGGTCATGTCACAGAGATAAAATGACCATAGCTCCGTTTATTAGAAATAGAGAAAGAGTTAGTGAACTCTTGGGATGATACATGTTGATGTATGGAGGTCCCCTGTCTATACATACCAAGACCGGTTCTTTGTACTTCATTACATTCTCTGATGATCTCTCAAGATGCAGACATATGTTCCTGTTGTAACACAAGTCCGAACCTTTTGAGATATTCACATAATATAAGTTAGAAGTAGAGAACCAAATTAAGGGTATAAGTATTATGTCCTTTGATGTGATCAGGGAGGAGAATACTTGAGCACGGAATTCCTGGACTATTCTAAAAAAGAATAAGATTCTCTCTCAGCATTACTCCTCCGTATATACCATAGCACGATGGTATATCGGGTGGAGCAATCACACCCTATATGATAAAGTGTGCTCTATGATGAGTACTACTGAGTTACCTATTTCCTTTTGGGAGTTATGCACTTATGAAGTTGCATACCTATTGAATAGGGTTCCAACCAAATCAGGTGCGTACCACTCCATATGAGATATGGTAAGGGAAGAGCCTATCTCTTAAGTTAGTTAAGATTTGGGGTTGTCCGGCCTGTGTCTAAAAGCAAAATCCGGACAAGCTCGAGGCAAAGTCTGATCTATGCAAGTTTGTTGGATATCCTAAGCATTAGCAAGGGAATATCTTCTACCAAACCGAGGAGCAAAAATGTTTTGTTTCTCAACATGCCACCTTTGTAAAAGGGAATTTCTTGAGAAAAAATTAGTGGTCATGAGGTAGAACTGGAAAAGGTTCCAGCTATACAAATTACAGCAGATGATTTGGTAGAACCAAAGGATTCAATAGATTCCAACGAACCTCAGCCTCTCCGCTGATCTAGTAGGGTTCCTCACCCACCTGAGAGATACTTCGGTTTCTCTATGACAGTGGGAGTGAGGATTGCATCATGAGATGGTGACCCAACTAGTTTCGAGCTGGCCATCAGGAGTAGGACTCTGTAAGAATGGCTGGATGCTTAGTGATCTGAGATGGAATCCTTATACACCAACAAAGTATGGACTTTGGTTGCTTTATCTGAAGGGTTAAATCCACATTAGGAGCAAGTATATCTTGAGAAGATTACTTGGTGTACATGGAAAAGTTGAGACTTTCAAAGCTAGACTTGTTAAAGGTTTGCATCATTGACTAGGTATGGATTATGTTGAAACCTTTTCTATGTAGCTATGCTTAAGTCCATCCAAATCCTACTTGCCACGTCTACATACCATGACTTCGATATCTGGTGGTTGGGTGTCATGACAGCTTTTCTAAATGATGTTTTAGAAGAGAGTGTCTATAAGTACACAGCCAGAGGGCTTCGTAGACAGTGGGAGCAGCGGAAACGTGTACAAGATGTTTTATAGGATAAAGCAAGCATCGCGGAGTTGGAACGTCTGTTTTGATGTGGTAGTCAAAGAGTTTGACTTCATCAAAATGGTAGATGAACCTTGTATATACAAAAAGGTAGTAGGGAGTATGGTAGTGATCCTCGTAAAGTACGTGGATGACATACTCTTGATGGGGAAAGAGTTTCCTATGCTACGCTCGGTCAATCTCCGCTTATCACAAGTATTCTCCATATAGGATCAAAGTGATACCTACTAAATCCTGGTTTTTGGATCTATGAGAATAGATCTAATTGGATGTTAGGATTCTCACTAGTTGTAGTGAGATGGTATCAATCGATTCTGGGGAGAATCACTGGAATGGTTCCAGGGTGATAACGATGACTGAATGTCAGTCACAGGCTTTGTCTTTACCCTCAGTGGAGGGACGGTATGTTGGAAGAGTTCCAAGCTAGATACCGTGACATACTAGACGATTAAAGGCGAGATGCATCGTTACCAAAGATACTACCAAAGAGGAAGTCTGGGTGTATATTAGTTCATAAGATGAACTTCGTTCCTACCATTGTGAGAAAATGGAGTTGTGGCTTATGCCTAGGAACGCCCATCCCATCAGTGATTCAGACATATTCTGAGGCAGTGTCACCTGATCATGGAGATGGTTGATTTCCAGGGGATCGAGGTCAGGAGAGTATACTCAGAGGACAACACGGTGAATCCACTCACAAAGGCCTATTCCCAGAGAGAGACTATTATGGGATGGTTGAGTATGAGATACTACAACCACTGTTATCAGATGGCCCTAGTGCAAGTGGGAGATTGTTAGTTATATGTATGCCCTAGAGGCCATTACTATACATCTGATGTATATTGTAGTGAATGCTTGGACATATATAGGGAGGACTTTCTTGCTCGACATGATAGTATGTTATCTGGTTACCCTTTACCTTAACGTGTATACTGATTGTCTCTCTGTTACATGTTGGTAAAGCCCTTAGGATGTGTACTTGACTACCTGGACTATGATGCGGATCATACTAGTGGGGACATGGTAGTCCATAAGTACATCCTTCAAGGTCCCTAGTCGTGGGTGTATCGAGACGGGGCATCGATATACCAGTGTAGACTAGCGTATGCCTTCTCGATCCATACAGATGGGCGATGGATGATCCCATATCCATTGGTGTTTGACATCAGAGATGATATACGGGTGCTCAGTGGAGACTGGGTACACTGGACGGACTCGCCGAGAACTTCCAGATGGTATTATACCTTACGTCAGATGGCAGTTCTCTGGTGACACTGGTACAGGTTAGTCTGTAGACCCGAGATCGTCATAGAGTCTTGTGTGATTCCCACTGTGCTTTGATTTCCACCTTACCACGTCCAAGAGGGCGTGCAAAACGGTGGTTTTTGGGTACAGTCCCGAGTCACATGGAGGCAATGAGCGATAGGAGGGGTTTCGTCTCTCCCGGTATTGGGGGTTGATGTTGCGCTGTACTCGATTGGCCATAACAGGGAAGTCCCTAGCCAGGGCTGGTTTGGAGATTTACTGGTAAGTGTTACCCGTAGTTTCTCGACCCGTTATGCGCCTCATATCGGCACGACTTATCGGTTATTGGGGTCTGACGTTTACCACCCCTAGACTTGATATGCGACATATCAGACGATGAGACCGGACTGTACGGTAGTGTCACTGTCAGGCTTTTTGCAGGAGTTGGAGCGGGCTTGCTTGCTGATCTTCTGATCGCTCAATATCCAGGTAGCCGTTACGTCTAGCTAGTACCGCTGACGGCTTGTGGGTGCTTGATATGATCATCACCTACTGCCGGTATATTGACGAGTCTTTAGAGTCCTACATAGAGGTTGTACTGGCTCAGGCTAAACGAGATAGGAGCGCATATGTGATATGTGCGGGACCGAGAATAATGCGTGTATGTGATACCGTATTCTATTCTCGCGATGATTGTATCGATTGGTTGTATGCGATATAACCTAGTTATCAAATCAAGGATTGATTCGATAAGTCGATACATTGATATTAGTCGGTTATATGCGATATGACCGGATCGTTAAATCAAATGTTGATTTAATGATTTAATGTATAATTATATATTTGATATATTACTTTACATTAACTAGTATTGGTTCGCTTAAGATTGATTTTCTCACTTGATGTGCACAAGTTGTATATGTGATATTTTTTGTGCACAAGTTTGTATCATGTTTGATGATACATGCAAACTTGGGTGTGTGTATCACTTACACCAAATTTAGGTTAATGGTTAGGTTTTATTTATTTTATTTATTATGGTTAAAAAACTAAATGGTAGCTTTTGTTCTTTTGCAAGAAGCTTCATGATGCTTCATGCATCTTTGAAAAGGGTGCAACCATTTTGTTTGTATCCTTTAACCTAACCATCAACCTAAACCCTAGTTTATTCTCTACATGAGTTAACCTCACCCATGGTTGCATTATGATAAGTCTTCACTTGATTTTCTAATTATTGATTTTATTCTTTCATTCTTTTCTTTTCTTCTTCTTCTTCTTCTTGAAGAAAAAGAGATAGCTTGCTAGAAATTATCAAGTGAAGATTAAGAGTGAGAAATCAAAATCTAAAGAGAACCCATTTCCTATCTCACCATCCTCTACTAGACTAGCACTTTAGTTTAGGGTGTTTGCTTCACTAATTCTATGGTTAGTGAGGTAGAAGCTTGAGTCTGTATTCCCTCGACGTAGATCATCTTCGGCCTCGAAGACTTCAAGCGATCCCGTTGAAATTTCATCAAGGAGCCGCCCGAGAGTCCGGGAGTTGGGACGTCGTCACGGAGCTTTGGAAGTGGAGGGCCGGATCTACAGAGGTTGTAGTCCCTTCTCTTAGTGATAATTTTTATCTACTAGCTTTATGTTTCGCCTAATCTCTAGTTAACGATCTAGCTTAGGGTTGTTCGGCACCTAATTTTTTAATCCGGCATGGTCGATGCCTTGTAGAGCCTCCTTAGTGTGCCAAGTAACCTTACAAAAAGAGATCCGATCAATCTTCAACGGGACCAGAAATCCAAGGAGAATTCTCCACGAATTCGGCGCTAGCTGGCCCGGAGAGAGACGGAAACAATGGAGCACGGTGCAAACTTCAGGCGAGAAGGGCAGACGCGTCCCTGCCCGGAACGCTTCCAAGTACAGAGCAATCTCATTGCCCTACACCTGGTCTGCCCACTTGCCCTTCCTGGACAGACAAAGTGAATAGCCAGGGGGAATGTGGAAACAAGCCCGGATATCGGAAAGCTCATCCAAGCAGTTCAAAAATAAGGGCGCATCATGGGTATTTCCGATGCGCGTCTCGAGGGCCCTTTCCTTCCCCCCCCAAACGAAGAAGGACAAGGGCATCATTCCCCCTGGGGGTGAGCCTGACGCAGAAGACGAAGATGATGAGGAAGAAGAACTCTCTCGGCTATCGGAAGCCGAGAAGGAAGAAGACCCGCTCGACTCGCCCGACTCGACTCCAACTACATCAATAGTACTTCGGAGGAAGATATCTAACCTGATTCAAGGAAGAACTAGCCGAAGAAAGTTTTTTTTAAGCTGAAGTTCCGACCTAAGCAGACGTGCACCGGGCAATCTTCAGACAGAAAGAGACGACTAGGGCAAAGTATCTGCTATAGGATGGCCTCCTCTATTTATACACTCAGCAAGAAAGCAACCAACGGCCTAAATCCGTTCCCACCGAAATGAAGCGTCACACTCATGTTTCCCCCAATCAGAGCAAGGCTCTGTTTGAATTTCAAAAATTCAAAAATTAAAGCAACGCTTCAAAGTCCGTGCGCTGCGCGCAACGCGCCACGTGTCAAAAGCTGATACGTCAGCGCAGCGCCCAAGGCAGTGCGTCCAATCAGAGCAAGGCTCTATTAAAAACAAAATTAAAGAAAGCAACGCTTCAGTTGCGCAAGCGCTGCGCTGCGCGACATGCGCCAGCGCAGTTGCGCTGCGCTGTGCGCTGCATGACACGTGTCAAGAGCTGGGGCATTCGTGCCAAACAGAATAAAATTCCAGTAAGATCTTTCTGTTCTTGTTAAAACAAGAAGATTGTCTTCTGTAAAACAGAAGCCCTTGGATCAAAGATCCAACGGTGGGGGAAATTCCCCAAATCACTCAGAGAAAGATCTCTTTAACAAATTTAACTAATTAATGGGCACTATATAAAGGCCCCTAGACCCCAATTCACAGAGCATCAACAACAGAAACAAGAGAGAAATCAAGAACTTCAAAACAGGGAGAACTCTGAAGAATTTTTGAGAAGAACTCAAGAAAAGAAAAAAGGTAAAAACCTTTATAAAAAGAGAAGAATTTCTTCTGAATAGATCATTGATCTAAGAACAAGATCGAGGATCATCAATATAAATGAATGATAACAGTGCCTTGCACTTTATGAACCATTGGTTCTGGAATCTTAAAGATTCTTTTCTTGAATCCAAAATTGGATCAAGTTATTGAAACAGTGCCTTGCACTTGCAAAAACTGCACTGTTGCGCTTCTGGGTTGGCGCAAACCACCAGAGAGCGCCACGTGTCAGCACTACAACCACTTGCGCTATGCGCTTTTAAAAATAGAGTATTGCTCTTTAAAGTTGGTGCAACTCACCAGAGCGCGCCACGTGTCACAGCGCAACAGCGCAGCGCACCAGCACAGCGCACTGCGCTTGCGTGACACGTGTCACCTCCAAAAGCGCTTGCGCTTATTAATTGGCGCAAAGCACCTGACAGGCCACTGTCAATTTGATTAATGCACTACATTATTTACAGAAGGGCCAATCCCAATTAAAAAAGGCCTAACAGGCCAAATTAAATGCAATGCATTATTTTAAAGAAGGGCAGAGCCCAAACAGATGCTCTGCATCATTTAAAAGGGACAGAGCCCAAATCAAAAGGCCTAGTAGGCCAAAAGAAAATGCAGTGCATTATTAAACTAGGGCAAAGCCCTAGCACAGGCCTAACAGGCCAAACACAAAAATAAACATTGAATATTCTCAACTGGACTTAGCCCAATCATGGCCGTAAGTCCTCAAATTAAATTGACAGAGAAAGACTGCTCTCTTAAATCAATTTACATCCGGTTCAAAGGTACATCTCTGAACTCCTCTGACACCTATCGTTGTAATCCTTCATCGACGTCAGAAAGGTGACGGGTCCTGACAACCACACATCAACATGGACTGCGGGGTCCTTAAACTCGTGGACTAATGCGTCCTTAAACACACTCAGACGGACTGTGGGGTCCTTAAACCCATGGACTTATGCGTCCTTAAACTAATGGACTAATGCGTCCTTAAACACAACCATACGAACTGTGGGGTCCTTAAACCCATGGACTTATGCGTCCTTAAACTACCTATGGACCACCATGTCCCTAAACTGGCAATGGACCGCAATGTCCTTAAACTACCTATGGACCACTACGTCCCTAAACTGGAACAATAGAGCCCTCAAACGCTCTTTTGTCGAATCTAAACGATCCCGTTTAAGTTGATCTTATCCCCAAACATGACTAATGCATCCTTAAACATTCAATCGGACTTCATATTCCTTAATCAACTTTGGTTCAAGGGTACATCTCCGAACTCCTTTGATTCCTGTCGTTGTAATCCCTCAACGTCGTCAGAGAGGTGACGGGTCCCGATGGCCAAATACATTAAACGGACCACTACGTCCCTAAACTGGAACACTAGAGCCCCTAAATGCTCTTTCCGTTAAGTTGATCTTAGTCTCAAATCAGACTAACGTATCCTTAACGAACGTTTAAGTTAATCTTAGCCTCAATATGGCTAACGTATCCTTAAACTAAAACACCAAACCCAAATCTAAGTAACTACGGATTTGGACTAATCCACGTCCTACGGGCGACGGCATAACTTAGTCTCCGTATACAATCCACGGGCATCCACAAACAAAACAAACACACACGACACGAAGTGAAATTTCTGGAGAAGGAGAAAGTTGTTACCGCGATGCGGTAGCGTAATTAACTGCAGGGGCTTGCGCCTGCAAAGAAGAGCGTCCCCACAATCAAAAACCATTCAAGCGAGGGGGAATCTGACGAAGTCTGCTACATCGGCCGCATCCGTCTAAACCTCCGATACACGGTGCCATAAATCAACTTGGCATCTTCGAAGAGGTGAACGGATAAAACCAAATAGCATCTGCCCCGAATCACAGGCAAGACGTCTTCACGTCGTCGCCGCCGTTCGGAGGGGAACAGATTCTGGCACGCCCGGTGGGACCTTTTCCTCTTTCCACTCCACCCTTCGTGTGTCGTCTTCGCGAATGAATCGCGGTTTGTTAATGGTTGCCTTTGGATTTCAAGTTACTAAGGTTTGGTCTTTTACCTGGCGCAGAAATCAAGCATCAATGGCCTCCAACTGCTCGAGCTGCTCGAAGTGCAAGTGCAATCAACGCTCCGCCTCACCTGGAGGCGTAGCCTATGGGCCTCACGCGGCCTCCATCCTTACCATGCCGGTAGAACAGGTGACCAAGGCCACTACCGGCCTGTTTTTCGGGACCATGCTCCCGCCTGCAAGCTTCGCTGTTCCAGTGCCCGCACCAGAAGCGAACAAGAAGTCGGTTTTCGATCGGCTCACTGCTACAACGGCCCCTTTCAACGGGTTGTCCAATATCAAACCAGCAGCCTTGGTCTTTGCTAGGCTGGATCAGAACTCTGATGGGCCCGCCAAGAAGCCTATGAACCCTAAAGTGTCTGTCCCGAGGAAGGCAGCAACGGTTGCTCCTGAAGTCGCCAAGGCGGCTTCTCCTGTCAAAGAGTCAGTCTTTTCAAGGCTGACTATTCTGGCTCCTGCCCCTGCTCGAGGATCTGTCTTTGACAGATTGAATATCGCCCCTCAAAGGAAAACCACAGTCTTCAAGAGGCTAACACCAGCGGCGCCTCATCCGGACAGGAGGCAAAACGAAACTGTCCCTATCGCCGAGCTGGTCCCAACAGCTCGACGCGCTCGATGTCACCACTGGCGCCGAGTGGGGAAGGCCGGGGGCAACTCCCCTTCAGGGCTAACTCCACCTGCTCCACTAGTGGAAGTTAATGCTGCTGTTCCAACTGGGAACAGCTTTGAACCGCTGAGGAGGGTACGTAAGAACTCTCCGACTGCTATGCTAAAAAGATCTCCTCCACCTGTGAAGGGAGTTACAGAAACTAAGCTGGAGCATCCCCCTCAACGGCTGTCATCCAAGATTTACAGGGTCTGGCGATGGGTGCAGGACTCAGTAATCATTCAAGATCACTCTCACCGGCAGAAGAGAGTAAAGGTTCAAGAAGAAAAGAACCGTCCGGACAAACAACAAAGGACGACCACCACCTGGGTGCCCGCTGCAACGGCCCCCTCAACTTCAATGGCTCACAAGAGAAGGAGGCCGGAGAAAATTCCCACGCCCGCAGCAAATGTCAAAGGCGGCGAGCCTAAACGCCCTAAGTCCGGGGGCATTGTAGTCCATACTGTATACATGGCATCGGGAAAGGAGGACAGCCGTGCATCTACATGTCATAGACCGCTTACACGGTCAGTGACCAAAGCTCAGGAGCAACAGAAAAAGCTCCAGGAAATGATGAACGCGATGGCCGCACTCACTGGGCCAAAAGAAAGCCCCGAACCGTCATCTGATCAACGCCAGGAGCAAGAAACTGACGCTGAATTCCTTCGTCGAGTATTGGAGAAGAAGGATAAAGAGGCTGCTGAACAAGCAGCCAACATAAAGCGAATGGCCCTCCTGTTTCAAGACATGGTAGGAATGATGATTCAACAAGATTCTCCTGCCGAAGATCCTCCGATCATCCTTGAAGACGACGGGGGAGAAACGTCAAATCCTCCACCAGTTCTGTCAACAGCTAAGGAGGAGACAATCTCCAAAGCTAACTTGGATGAATATATAGCTCAGCAGATACGGGTTCATCAGGCGACTGAGGCAGCCAGTCAGGTCCTAAAAACGGGACGGCCATATCTGAGCTGGTACGATCAGATCAAGTACCCACCGGGCTATACAATACCGAAATTCCATGTCTATAAAGGGACTGGAAATCCCCACCAGCACGTTGCCCAGTTCAGGGCGCTTTGCGGCAACACTGGCGGTGATGATAAATTGTTGCTTCGCCAGTTCATCGGTAGCTTATCGGATACAGCGTTCGAGTGGTACTCCGAGCTCCCAAACGACTCTATCAAGACCTTCGCGGAGATGGAGCTGCTGTTTACGCAACGATTCGCGAGTGCCAACGAACGTACCCCGATAACGGCATTGATTAATGCCAGGGTGAAACCGGGCGAAACATGGGTTCAATATGCGATACGGTGGCAGAACTTATGGTCAAAATGCGAACAACGCATCGAAGAGGCACCGGCAGTGGGTATGTTTGTAGGAACCCTTGATCCGCAGGCGACCATATCCCAATTTATGATGTTCTTCAAGCCGACTACCTTCCAGGCCCTGATCGATAAGCTGGCTCAAATGGATCAGATGGGCCATAAACCACCCCCTCCGAAGCCGGACTCTCGAAACGAGAAGGGAAAGGGAAAAGCGATCGTTGTCGCTAGTGCTCAACAACAGCCGAGCAACTTGAAATCGGCTGTCCGTCAAAATAATATGCGCCCACGCACGCCCCTTGAGGAGAGGCTAGGACGTCCTTACTCGTTTTCCTGAGATAAAACGAGAAGACTATTTGAGCTGGCATTGCGTAACCGACTCATAAATCTGCCGGATCCAAGACGTCCGTCGCAGCCGAATGATGTCAACGATCCCAACTACTGTCCCTATCATCGAGTACTGGGTCATCCGATCGAAGATTGCTACGTCTTTAAAAATTGGATTGAGGACCAGTACCAACAGGGCAAGTTCGCGTTGTCCGACAGATGGAAGGTGAATCCGCCTCAGCCTCACACCCCTAAAAGGATGAATACGCCGGGGGCAACATGCTCTCTCGTTGAAGAAGCCCCATGGGAGGTTGTGCTATCAGCCAAGACAAAGAGGATGCTAAACGATCTTCAAACATGCCCAGCAATCAGGTGAAAGAACCCGTTGGAACCTCAGATCATTGAAGGGATGTTGAAACCGCGTCCAACTCCAAAGACCGATGATGGTGGCCCAAGCACTCATAACCAGCCGTCAATATCTTCAAAGAAGAAGAAAAGGAAAGCCAAGAAACCCGTGAAGCCTGGCGACAAGCGCACGGACTTACAAAAACAAATTGACGCGTTGGAGGAATACAACCAGAAAGCGCGGACTCCCATTACACTCCAAGAGTTCCTCGACCACGTCTTTCAAGAGGAAGATGAGGGAGAAAGTTCGTCGGATGAATCCGAAGAATACGTGGCGAGCTGCCATATGATCTCCCACTCGTTTACAGACAATGAGGAAAATCCTTGTGCTGAAAAGCTGGAGGCAGATCCTGAACCGGAAATTCTGGGGCCATCGGATGAAACGATTGACACATTCCTCAACGAAGCTCTGTTGAAAAGTAAAGCTGATCAGAAACGCGAGGTGGTCATATTTGAAAGGGCCAAACGCCAGCGACTTGACGAAGCAGTTGGGATACTCCCGCTGGAGCAAAGTACGTCCCATGCAGATAAAAGCAAATTCAAGACGAGGAAAAGGTTTGCCAAGGCCATATCCATGGGTATGAAGCTACCATCCTCTGAAGGAAGCATTACTGGTGAGGCGGAAATGCACCCTTCCTATTGCTTATATCATCAAAAGGTTTCGCACCCCACCGAAGAGTGCAAAGCTTTCAATAAATGGTGGTAAGGGTATGTCGCTCACCGACAACATTTTAAGCGGGAGAAGCGCAAAACTCGTCGGGAGCGGAAAAATACGACCGAGGGGCTTAACAGAACTACCGGCAATTGTCGCATGGTTAACGCCGGGGGATCACAAGTGCTCACATTCGGGAGCGATTCTGATGAGGAGCTGGCTCTTAGCCTCCTCTTTAAAGAGTCCACCTCGGGAAAAGAAGAAGAGCCGAAGGTTTGCGAAAATATCCGGCTGCGTATTCGAACGCTACCCGAGAAGAATCTCGGACCCTCAAACAAAAAAGATAGAGGGAAAGAAAAGGTCTCTGAGGATATCGCCCTAAATGACCAAGTCGTGGAAGAGCTAACTGCTAAGGACCCGCCGAAGAAGAATAAGGTGGATTACAACGTTCTAGCGCATCTGAGGAAGTTACCCTCGCAGCTCAGCATTCTTGACGCCCTTTTACTATCAAAAGAGGCAAGAGATTCGTTAATCAAGGCACTACAGGAGCCGGAGCAATTCCAAGCTTTCCTGGCCAAAGAAAAGATGAAGGATGAATTGGAGGAAGTGCATATGGCCGATGTCACTTTTGGGGACGAAGACCTTCTCCTTGGGACGTGCGAACACAATCGCCCCCTTTATGTCTCAGGATACTGCCATGATATAAAGATAGGCAAAATCCTGGTCGACAATGGATCCTCCGTTAATCTCCTCAACGTGCGGGTGTTAAAGGAAATCTGCATGAGCGTCCAGCACCTTGCTCGGGATAAGATCATGTCACGACCCGAAAGTACGGAACGTGACCGGCACTTAGATTACGAAGTGTCTAGAGGCACCACGTAACCTAAGTAAGCCGAAGCCCAGAAATCTAAACCATAAAAGAAGAATAAGAAGAAAAAGAAAACAAGTTTAAAAGTATCAGCAAATTTTCTCAAAAATTTCGGCAGAGTCTCCTCTATAAAAACTGGCCCCCAAACGGGTACAACAAGTATAATACACATAAACAATAAAAAGCATCCCCAAACGGGAGCTAGCATCAACGCCAATAGGCGGAAACAACCACAACAAGCACAATAATATACAACGCCAAAGGGCGAGGCTCAAAACTCAAAGAAAACAAAACCACCAAATCAGAATAATACATGCGCGACTCTAAGGTCAAAATAAAAGACTGGTCCAATAAACTTATCAAGTAATACAAGTATGGTTGATGGAGCTTACTAGATACAAATGAATGAATAAAAGTACAATGGTGGTTCGGATACAAGTGAACCAACCTACCGTGTAAATCACCCTGAAAGAATAGATGTGCCAGCAAGCTGCTAGGGAAACCTGTACATCGAACCTGTAATAAAATTTGGCACAACGGGGGTGAGTTGCCAACTCGTGAGTAGAAGACATCTACGAAAAGAAATCGAATGCACGACGCTATCCTAGGTCATAATAATACACTACTAAGTCCCAATCATCTAGTAATAGTAGGGTAATACTACGTGTAAGTGCAGATACTCCATGCTCGTGTCAGTGCCTCATATAGTACTATGTCATATGAATGGATATGCATGCACCATGAATATAAAACAATCAATCCTGAAATCCAGATATATCTGTATAAGAAATCTTTAACTGTTATCATAGTAAAATATGTATAGGAATCTGAAATCTCAATAATGAAATCCATGGAAATCCGTGTCAAGCATCGACACAAACATGTAAATCTCAAGTCTCATAGTCTCAATACCTCGGGCTCCGTCAGTCTGGATCGGCCCATATCACTAAATCTCACGACAACGGTCGGTATCCTCCGGATATCCGCCGCGCCAGACATCACCGGTAGGTAGCCTTCCCCTGCCAGGCTTATCGTCTACAACTCGATCTTCTTGCCCCGGGGTACCATACCGGGCCCACCATGTACCCGAGACGGTTCATCCACTCCTCGAATCGGGTCTCGAAATCCAACAAAAAACATGAAATCTCATGGTGGACGACACATACATCACGAGAAAACCGCATCTTATTTTAAAAAGAGAGGAGGAGAGAGAGAGAAGTTTTTTTTTATATATTCTTGCGGTTTTCCCCAAAAATCCAGAAATCTCATAGAAACCCAAATCTCAAAATCATGAGTAAGTATATGATAAGTGTCGGCATATGCCCATAATACTGCATGATAACATGAAAACATGAATGCATGAATGTCTAAGTAATAATTATCATGTCTATACTAACATCAGAGTAATCACAATATTATATCGGTCAAGTTGTTAACTGATTCTATCAATAAAAGATAATATAATCTAAAGTGTACGTGACATAGCAATTACCGATGATGATGTGTGTGAGCCGGCAAATAAGTGTGCGTGGAATATGCGCATCATCGGTAATGGTGCTAGTGTCCTAACAGGTAAGGTTTATACTGATTATAGCAACATATGTAAGAACATGCGTCATTATGATTCCAGTGTGAAAGTAAAGACGGATGTGTGTTATCTACTCATTTGATATACCATTACCACTACCACTATATGACTCGAACCTAACCTAGTGTCCATCTAACCTCCTAAGGAACAAAACCTAAGAAACTAGTCAATAAGAAACAAGAGTCTACCTAAGGTCTGAATCAATATCTCTAATAGTCGGCGATCCGGCCTCAATAGCGTCACGTACGTAGTACGGCTTCCTCGAATCAAGAGTGCAGATCAATTATCATATTTATGCCTCGTACGGCATCCCAATATCAGGGTACGGGTCAAGTATCTCCTAGGTGTCTCATCATTAGTATAATGTCATCATCAACTCATCTCATGATCAAGGTGCTAAACTGTGATCGCATATATCAATCATATATCATTGCCATCATAATAAGCATCATTAGTTTATCCTCAGAAATATCATGTCATATGTATCATATCGTCCTCAAGTCACACCTCTATGATATCGACATCAGGTCACACCTATATGATGTCGTAATCAAGTCATACATATCCCATATCGTGATCAATCACAAGTTACAGTCCGGGTACTATTTTAGAGTCCCATGTACCTCAATATCATCACCACCCATTATAATTTAAGTATACATGTTCATTATCTCATTCTCTAATGATCCGCTAACACTTAATACGACTGTATAGCCAAGAATCACGGCATCAAGCCCAGTTACACTGTTTCATCATACCTTGGATATCATATCACATCAATGTATCCCATATACGTGTTGTATATATATATATATATATATATATACCTATACCTCGTCCTATATATATATATATATACACATGCACGTATACACCATGTCGAGTTTCAGTGTGTGCGTGTGTGTGTTTCTACCTGAAACGTACGAATCTCTTCCAAGGTATTCATCTTCTGGTATGGTTTTCCTAAATCAGTCTAGTCCAACCTAGGGTCATTACTAGGGTCCTACTCATTAAGAATCTAGGGTCACATCTGGTTTTCTAATATCAATAAGTACTATTCCTATTCTACGTTGCGGGGGTGCTAAACGCCATCCACCCGACTTCCCCCCGTAGATATACATCTACTCACCTGGTTCATGTCTGCCGAAGACGGTGTCGCCAACCTCCTCTTCATCGCCCGCAGTCCACGTGAGGGGTACCTAAACGCAAACATATAAATAGCATCTTAAACTGAATCACATACAAAAGTCAAAACAACGCAAGGAACAAGCATAGGTTAAAACCTATGTCCCGTCCACACAAAAGAACCAAATTTCGCTCGATATCGGCGTACAAACTCCGATGGATCGAGATAAACATCAACAAATAACTCATAGTTTTAAAACACATTACTTATATTATAAAACATGATTAAATCCATCGAAACCCTAAAATCCATCAAACCGTCCAATTTCGTAAAAACCGAAAATGCCAATTTACCGTTTTTCATCAAAACTTGACATTTAGATGAAACCAATGGTTATAAAACTCATTAAATAGCATAACTAGACTATACAAACCATTACTACATTTTTATTACACAAATTTGTATTAATTTGAAATTTCTAGTTTGCAACCTTTAACAATTTTCAACATTTTTCAAGCAAATTACCACAATTCCACCACAAAACATGATGTTGCATGAATTAATGTACTAAACTACAATTCATGATGATAATGATATCATGAAACCATAATTATATTTTTAATCTCATTTATTTAGGAATTTCCCAAAATCTAGTTTACAAAAATAGCCTTTTATTAGTATTTTTCCAATTATCACAAGAAACTAGTGATCAAACTAAGTTTATCTTTCCATTAACATGCTAATATTCTCACTAAAACTACAATCTAGTGATAACAACCTTAATTGGAATTTTATTTTATCCACAAATACATTTTATAAAAACTAGTTAGCTAAATAACATTATTAAATCAATTTGAATACACAATTATTATATAATAACCATGCAAGATTTTTCCACTTCTAAAAATGGTAGACTAGTTATTATAACCCTAATTAATTAATAAAAATCATAACTTGAATTTACCAACCCTAACTTAAATTTTAAAAATTGAACATAGAATTAATCTAATAAAACTATTTATGCTTTAAAAGAAACATCTAATGGAAATAAAACAAAAGAGATAGATTTATACCTTCACAACCTCAAGTCCAAACATGAAAATGAGCCTCAAAAATGCATGCTTTCCATCTCCAAAATCCATGTAAAAATGAGCAAGGAATAAAGGGTATGAAATAAATATGATTTTGTGGAATTTTAATTGAATTTTTGAAGTATTTTTGATGAATTTTGAATAAAAATGAAGTGGGAAATGGGGGGGCTGCCATGGGGTTGTTGAGGCCTGCCACAATTAGGAGAAGGAGGTGGAGAATGAGAAATTGAAGAAAGATGTAGAAAGTTCCACCAAAATATCATATCATTATGTCTTTTCATGCTTTTATTAAATTTTCTTTTAATTCTTTACTATAGCAACTCAAGAAAACTCTAGAAAATTGAAAAAATTTGCAAATGAATTTTATATGATACTCACTAAATTATAATATGTCATGGCTCACTTTTACAAATTAAAACCATTCAAATTTGTAATTTACACTAATTTAGTGTAAAAATAAAGCTTATGTTAATATTTAAAATAATTAGTTTAGGAAAAATATTTAATTAAACTAAAAATTTATAAGTGGCTAAATAAACACCATTTACTAGTAATTACATAATTAAAATAGGTATTTTTGAAATTATAATGAAAAACAATCACGGTTAGGTTTTACGAAAAATACATTTTACTTTGCCGAAAATCATAAAATTCACTTAAACAATTTTATTCATTTAATTATTTATTTAATTATTTTTAAAACGTTACAATCTTCCCCCCTTTAAGAAATTCGGTCCCCGAATTTAAATTAAAACTTCCCTTCCAAATACTAAAACATTTAACAAAACACTCAAATCGTCGGGGCTCCGAAATCATCAATACATAACAAAAATCAACTCCGTCAAGCATAACGCAATCATCGGAGTTATGGCGAGAATAAAATATCAAAACCCAATATGAAAACCAACATAATATACATCAATCTACAACCTATATATATAGTGCGCATCATAGTAAACCTTCCAAATATCTGGATAAAGAAATATGCAAAAACCCCTTTTGAAAATCGCCGTGCAATACACGTGTCACGGCATAAGTAGCGGACGTTTATTTTTTTTTTAAAAATAGCTATATATATATATATATATATATATTTTATTTAACATACACGTCCCGTCTGATTACTAAATCAAATAGTAATGATTATAAAAAAAACACACTGCTCAAACTGAAATCAATCCCAATCACATCAATAAAATACCATGTGCGTCCGGTGCGCACTGAAATCGAAACCAAATACAGATACCACGACTACACCCAAAAACAAAATTTAGTGCAACAGGAGTGCACCAAAAATATCTGTCAAGTGCAACGGGCGTGCACGACTCAATATCAGGTGCATCTAATCTGCACAAAACCCCGATTTAGTGCATCTAGTGTGCACAAAATCGCATCAAGTACGCCAAGTATGCGCAAGAATCCTAATCAGGTGCACATGGTGCACGGAAACATACATCAATTATCAAAATCGAAATCACAGTACAAATACATGAAAACTAGGTCGAAACATATATCAAAATCATGTGTAACCCATATGCACGAAATCAAATCAAAAATCTCAAAATATATAAAACCAAATCAAGTGTACTGGGTGTATACTAAACAACATCAATACAACAGATATATAAAACACAAATAGAATATAATGAAGGTACACATAAGAAATACCAATCGTAGAACAAAATCCTCAAAATACCAAAATCCAATAACAGAAATATGAAATTCAAATCACCAAATCACAATCGTAAACACTATCGTCAATGTGCGCCTCTTTCCTCGGATGTCGGCTGCTTCAAACTTGTCTCTTCGTAGCTGTGCTGACTGCGCTACTAACGGCAATACTCATATCTAGAGTCTCCCACGTAGTCGATCCCTTCACTTGATATCCGGACTACATTAAACTTTTCGATCGATCCATCAAAATCCCATAATTCCCCGAGATCTCAACACTCAAGTACAACTTAAAAATATCCGGTACATACCCCAGCATCGATGATCCAGCCGTAGAAGGGCAAACCCAAGCCTCACTAATGGCACCGCGGAACTGCCGTAAACCCTAAGGTTCAAGGGCGTTCTCGTGGTCATTATGTCGAGTTAGGGTTTCATTCTTCTAGAGGGTCCATCGAAATACCTGCATGTTCTTCTGAATACTTTAAACTTGGAAAAATGGTTTTCCGATAATCGTTCGAACCCTTTAACTTCATCCGGACGGCATGTGAATACCCTTCGTCCGCATGCTAAACAATGCTTCAATCCTCAAGAATAACCAATACTCTAATGGTTATCGCATTCGAGCCGCAACTCCCTCTTCCAGTGCGCCCGTGGTAACAGAATCACCCTCCGACATCGACGAAGATAGATCAAAGGAACGAATGAAATACGGTGCAAACAATGTACATCCTAGGGCTCCTTAAGCAGAGTAGCGTATCATAAGTATGCCGCGGACCATACCCACGGTACGTTACTCTACCTAAATCGCTTACTCCATCAACCAAGGGTCACCTAGACTTATACAAGGTTAAACCTAGCGCTCTGATACCAACTTTGTCACGACCCGAAAGTACGGAACGTGACCGGCACTTAGATTACGAAGCGTCTAGAGGCGCCACGTAACCTAAGTAAGCCGAAGCCCAGAAATCTAAACCATAAAAGAAGAAGAAGAAGAAAAAGAAAACAAGTTTAAAAGCATCAGCAAATTTTCTCAAAAATTTCGGCAGAGTCTCCTCTATAAAAACTGGCCCCCAAACAGGTACAACAAGTATAATACACATAAACAATAAAAAGCATCCCCAAACAGGAGCTAGCATCAACGCCAACAGGCGGAAACAACCATAACAAGCACAATAATATATAACGCCAAAGGGCGAGGCTCAAAACTCAAAGAAAACAAAACCACCAAATCAGAATAATACATGCGCGACTCTAAGGTCAAAATAAAAGACTGGTCCAATAAACTTATCAAGTAATACAAGTATGGTTGATGGAGCTTACTAGATACAAATGAAAGAATAAAAGTACAATGGTGGTTCGAATACAAGTGAACCAACCTACCGTGCAAATCACCCTGAAAGAATAGATGTGCCAGCAAGCTGCCAGGGAAACCTGTACATCGAACCTGTAATAAAATTTGGCACAACGGGGGTGAGTTGCCAACTCGTGAGTAGAAGACATCTACGAAAAGAAATCGAATGCACGACGCTATCCTAGGTCATAATAATACACTACTAAGTCCCAATCATCTAGTAATAGCAGGGTAATACTACGTGTAAGTGCAGATACTCCATGCTCGTGTCAGTGCCTCATATAGTACTATGTCATATGAATGGATATGCATGCACCATGAATATAAAACAATCAATCCTGATATCCAGATATATCTGTATAAGAAATTTTTAACTGTTATCATAGTAAAATGTGTATAGAAATCTGAAATCTCAATAATGAAATCCATGGAAATCCGTGTCAAGTATCGACACAAACATGTAAATCTCAAGTCTCATAGTCTCAATACCTCGGGCTCCGTCAGTCCGGATCGGCCCATATCACTAAATCTCACGACAACGGTCGGTATCCTCCGGATATCCGCCGCGCCAGACATCACCGGTAGGTAGCCTTCCCCTGCCAGGCTTATCGTCTACAACTCGATCTTCTTGCCCCGGGGTACCATACCGGGCCCACCATGTACCCGAGACGGTTCATCCACTCCTCGAATCGGGTCTCGAAATCCAACAAAAAATATGAAATCTCATGGTGGAAGACACATACATCACGAGAAAACCGCATCTTATTTTAAAAAGAGAGGAGGAGAGAGAGAAGTTTTTTTTTTATATATTCTTGCGGTTTTCCCCAAAAATCCAGAAATCTCATAGAAACCCAAATCTCAAAATCATGAGTAAGTATATGATAAGTGTCGGCATATGCCCATAATACTGCATGATAACATGAAAACATGAATGCATGAATGTCTAAGTAATAATTATCATGTCTTTACTAACATCAGAGAGTAATCACAATATTATATCGGTCAAGTTGTTAACTGATTCTATCAATAAAAGATAATATAATTTAAAGTGTACGTGACATAGCAATTACCGATGATGATGTGTGTGAGCCGGCAAATAAGTGTCCGTGGAATATGCGCATCATCGGTAATGGTGCTAGTGTCCTAACAGGTAAGGTTTATACTGATTATAGCAACATATGTAAGAACATGCGTCATTATGATTCCAGTGTGAAAGTAAAGACGGATGTGTGTTATCTACTCATTTGATATACCATTACCACTACCACTATATGACTCGAACCTAACCTAGTGTCCATCTAACCTCCTAAGGAACAAAACCTAAGAAACTAGTCAATAAGAAACAAGAGTCTACCTAAGGTCTGAATCAATATCTCTAATAGTCGGCGATCCGGCCTCAATAGCGTCACGTACGTAGTACGGCTTCCTCGAATCAAGAGTGCGGATCAATTATCATATTTATGCCTCGTACGGTAAAATTCATCGTACGGCATCCCAATATCAGGGTACGGGTCAAGTATCTCCTAGGTGTCTCATCATTAGTATAATGTCATCATCAACTCATCTCATGATCAAGGTGCTAAACTGTGATCGCATACATCAATCATATATCATTGCCATCATAATAAGCATCATTAGTTTATCCTCAGAAATATCATGTCATATGTATCATATCGTCCTCAAGTCACACCTCTATGATATCGACATCAGGTCACACCTATATGATGTCGTAATCAAGTCATACATATCCCATATCGTGATCAATCACAAGTTACAGTCCGGGTACTATTTTAGAGTCCCATGTACCTCAATATCATCACCACCCATTATAATTTAAGTATACATGTTCATTATCTCATTCTCTAATGATCCGCTAACACTTAATACGACTGTATAGCCAAGAATCACGGCATCAAGCCCAGTTACACTGTTTCATCATACCTCGGATATCATATCACATCAATGTATCCCATATACGTGTTGTGTGTGTATATATATATATATACCTATACCTCGTCCTATATATATATATACACATGCACGTATACACCATGTCGAGTTTCAGTGTGTGCGTATGTGTGTTTCTACCTGAAACCTACGAATCTCTTCCAAGGTATTCATCTTCTGGTATGGTTTTCCTAAATCAGTCTAGTTCAGCCTAGGGTCATTACTAGGGTCCTACTCATTAAGAATCTAGGGTCACATCTGGTTTTCTAATGTCAATAAGTACTATTCCTATTCTACGTTGCGGGGGTGCTAAACGCCATCCACCCGACTTCCCCCCGTAGATATACATCTACTAACCTGATCCATGTCTGCCGAAAACGGTGTCGCCATCCTCCTCTTCATCGCCCGCAGTCCACGTGAGGGGTACCTAAACGCAAACATATAAATAGCATCGTAAACTGAATCACATACAAAAGTCAAAACGACGTAAGGAACAAGCATAGGTTAAAACCTATGTCCCGTCCACGCAAAAGAACCAAATTTCGCTCGATATCGGCGTACAAACTCCGATGGATCGAGATAAACATCAACAAATAACTCGTAATTTTAAAACACATTACTTATATTATAAAACATGATTAAATCCATCGAAACCCTAAAATCCATCAAACCGTCCAATTTCGTAAAAACCGAAAATGCCAATTTACCGTTTTTCATCAAAACTTGACATTTAGATGAAACCAATGGTTATAAAACTCATTAAATAGCATAACTAGACTATACAAACCATTACTACATTTTTATTACACAAATTTGTATTAATTTGAAATTTCTAGTTTGCAACCTTTAACAATTTTCAACATTTTTCAAGCAAATTACCACAATTCCACCACAAAACATGATGTTGCATGAATTAATGTACTAAACTACAATTCATGATGATAATGATATCATGAAACCATAATTATATTTTTAATCTCATTTATTTAGGAATTTCCCAAAATCTAGTTTACAAAAATAGCCTTTTATTAGTATTTTTCCAATTATCACAAGAAACTAGTGATCAAACTAAGTTTTTCTTTCCATTAACATGCTAATATTCTCACTAAAACTACAATATAATGATAACAACCTTAATTGGAATTTTATTTTATCCACAAATACATTTTATAAAAACTAGTTAGCTAAATAACATTATTAAATCAATTTGAATACACAATTATTATATAATAACCATGCAAGATTTTTCCACTTCTAAAAATGGTAGACTAGTTATTATAACCCTAATTAATTAATAAAAATCATAACTTGAATTTACCAACCCTAACTTAAATTTTAAAAATTGAACATAGAATTAATCTAATAAAACTATTTATGCTTTAAAAGAAATATCTAATGGAAATAAAACAAAAGAGATAGATTTATACCTTCACAACCTCAAGTCCAAACATGAAAATGAGCCTCAAAAATGCATGCTTTCCATCTCCAAAATCCATGTAAAAATGAGCAAGGAATAAAGGGTATGAAATAAATATGATTTTGTGGAATTTTAATTGAATTTTTGAAGTATTTTTGATGAATTTTGAATAAAAATGAAGTGGGAAATGGGGGGGGGCTGCCATGGGGTTGTTGAGGCCGGCCACAATTAGGAGAAAGGGGTGGAGAATGAGAAAAGTGAAGAAAGATGTAGAAAGTTCCACCAAAATATCATATCATTATGTCTTTTCATGCTTTTATTAAATTTTCTTTTAATTCTTTACTATAGCAACTCAAGAAAACTCTAGAAAATTGGAAAAATTTGCAAATGAATTTTACATGATACTCACTAAATTATAATATGTCATGGCTCACTTTTACAAATTAAAACCATTCAAATTTGTAATTTACACTAATTTAGTGTAAAAATAAAGCTTATGTTAATATTTAAAATAATTAGTTTAGGAAAAATATTTAATTAAACTAAAAATTTATAAGTGGCTAAATAAACACCATTTACTAGTAATTACATAATTAAAATAGGTATTTTTGAAATTATAATGAAAAACAATCACGGATAGGTTTTACGAAAAATATATTTTACTTTGCCGAAAATCATAAAATTCACTTAAACAATTTTATTCATTTAATTATTTATTTAATTATTTTTAAAACGTTACAGATCACCATCTCCGGGTTCGACTCTCAATCATCAAGAACTCTTGGGTCTGTGATACTGATGCTACGCTTTGGGCTGCTCGTCACGGACATTAAATTCCACGTCATAGACGCCAAGACATGCTACAATGCTCTGCTCGGCCGACCATGGTTACACGAGTACAACATCATCCCCTCTGCACAGCATCAGTGTATAAAATATTTTAAGGATGGTCTCGAGTATACCATGACGGGAGAACTGAACCCGTTTTCCATGAACGAAGTTCGCAAATATGAAGATGCCAAGTACTTCTTACCGGATTTTGAGGACACAGAGAGATGTCACAAGCCGGAAAACAAAGCTAACGCCACCATCCCTGTCTTCGGCAGTGATACCGAGGAGGAAGAGGAGATAGTTTATTCGGGTACGCCCCAATACAATAAGCCAGGACCATCCGCTCCTACGTTGATCTTTGGTAGTGACTCGGAAGATGAGGTTCACGCTATATTCTCTGCTCGGCCTTCAATACAAACATCCGCTGATGAGGAACAAAACCTGTAAATCACCATGGTTCCATTTGAACATCATAAAGAACTGGATGCGCTCGATACCTACACGGTTGAGGAGCTGCGGACGTTCTATGTCCCTCCCAGGCAAAAAGACGAAAAGGCAATTCTATTCTACCGCTCTGAAGAAACCAAAGTGGAGAAAGAAATCTGGCACGGTGCGGATCCTACGCTCGACAGGCTTCAGCCCATCCATCTCCCCAGATATTATACAGAAGGCTTGAAAAGGCTGTTGAAGCGCCAGGGGATATCCTTCAAACAGACCGCTCGAAAAGCCAAATTCTATGACAGGGTCTGGAACGTCCCCGAAACTCAGCACAAGCTGCCTAGTGGGAGGATGGAAACAATCGGACTCGGATACATTCGGCCCAAGAAACGAGAGCTGCTCCGCGACTGTTACGTCATACATGACTTCAATGAAGAAGCAGATGCTCAATGGGAGGACATTAATACCGAACCAGTAAAAGTTCCTGATGTAAAGGTGCCCAGTCCGTCGTTCGAAGAACAAATGGACAAGCTTATAAGGGAAGCTGGTCAAAAAGTCCGAGACGACCACAACCACGAAATGGCCATCTACGAGAAAGCCAAAACGCAACGCCTCCTCCAACAGGCCGTGAAAGTTGGAAATGCTACCCCCTGTCAACCTGTTATAAAAAAGGCTCGACGCAGAGGCAGAAACAAGTCTTAAGGCCAAAAAGGCGCTCAGCAACAACAAAGCGGGACTAAGAAGCCACTCGAGCAGGAATTGAGCGGTCCAGATCTATCCCTTGTGAAGAAAATGAGTCGAGCGTACTCTTTTCCTCGGGACAAGACAAAGAGAATACTTGACCTCGCTCTAAAACTTCAGATACTTACGCTGCCGGAGTCTAAACACCCCGAACAAGCAAGCGAAGTCTCTCACCCAAACTATTGCTCTTATCACCGAGTAATAGGGCACCCTCTCGAGGACTGCTTCACCTTTAAGAATTGGGTCGAAGATCTGTATCAGCAAGGCAAGTTCGCTCTGTCTGACAACCGGAGGGTAACGCAGCCACAGAAGCACGAACCCAAAGCCACGAGAGCAGAACCAACTCCACATTGGTCTTGGAAGCGAATTCGTACTTGTCATATGATAACGATATCAAAGGAAGAGCCCGAGAACACGGATGACCTTCCCTGGTGCTTCGAAAACAGCAACGATGAGGTGGTCTCAGAATTTCCACCGGCACCGAAAGAGCTGGAAGATGGAATACATACTACTGCAGATAACCTCGAGAAAATTGAGTTGGGGACGGCGAACGACCCGTGACCGACATTCGTCAGCGAGTTGCTATCGGAAGAAAGGGTGGCTGCGTTAAAAGACGTGCTTATGCAGTACAGAGATTGCTTCGCGTGGAACTATTCCGAAATGCCAGGAGTAGATCCAGAAATCGCTGTGCATAAATTGGCGATATCTCCGGACGTCAAGCCGGTCAAACAAGCACCAAGAAGAATGCGGCTCGAGTTTGAGATGAGTATCAATGCCGAGGTCAAGAAGCTGATCGAATCTGGGTTTATCCAGGAGGTTCAGTATCCCGATTGGATCGCCAACATCATCCCGGTGATGAAGAAAAATGGGACAGTATGCATATGCGTGGACTTCCGGGATCTCAACAAGGCTTGCTCGAAAGACGATTTCCCAGTGCCAGTCACCGAGCTGATGATAGATAACACGTCCACTCACGAGGTTTTCTCCTTCATGGACGGCTCATCAGGATATAATCAGATCAAGATGCATCCCGAAGACCAGAGGCACACCGCTTTTCGGACTCCTCTGGGAATATTCTGTTATAAGGTAATGCCCTTCGGTCTAAAGAACACCGGTGCTACTTATCAGAGGGCCATGACAAAGATCTTCGATGACCTGATACATGAAATCATCGAATGCTATATCGACGACCTCGTGGTGAAAAGCAAATCGTATGAGGAACATCTCGAGCATCTCAAGATCGTATTTCAACGCCTTCGACGATACAACTTGAAGACGAATCCTCTCAAGTGTGCATTCGGAGTTTCCTCGGGCAAATTCCTGGGATTCGTCATCCGACACTGAGGTATTAAGATAGATTCGTCGAAGATTAAGGTGATCATGGAAATGCCTCCGCCGAGAACTCTCAAACAGCTGCGGTCTCTTCAGGGAAATCTTGCGTATATTCGGCGATTTATAGCCAACCTTTCAGGTAAGTGCCGTCCTTACAGCCACCTGATGAAGAAGGGGACCCCGTTCGTCTGGAATCAAAAATGCCAAAGCGCGCTTGACGAAATCAAGCAGTACTTGCAAAACCCGCCAGTGCTGGCTGCTCCGGTCAAGGGAAATCCCCTCATTCTCTATACGACTGCCCTCGAAGGTTCCTTAGGTGCATTATGGGCGCAAGAGAACGACCAAGGGAAAGAAAGAGCACTCTACTATTTAAGTTGAGTCCTGCTGGGGGCAGAAAGCAACTACTCCCCCATTGAAAAACACTGCCTGGCGTTGATCTTTGCGATAACAAAGCTCAGGCACTATGTGTTGGCGCATGAAGTCCGTCTCATTTCGAAGGTGGACCCCCTTAAATATTTGATGTCAAAGTACATATTGACAGGGAGACTCACTAAATGGGCTCTGCTCTTGATGGAGTTCTCAATAACCTATCAACCTCTCAAGACAGTAAAAGGCCAGACCATCTCCGACTTCCTCGCTGAGCATCTAATACCTGCCGAGTCCCCTCTGAATTGCGAACTGGCAGACGAACATGCATTTGACGCGATCGATGGGAGCGATACCCGATGGGAGCTTTATTTTGATGGAGCATCTTCCATGAAGAAGCGCAAACAAAGTACCCCTATAATCAAATCAGGGGTAGACCTTATCTTCGTGACTCCACGGGGAGGGATAATGCGTTTTGCTTTCTCCTTAACAGAACCGAGGACGAACAATGAAGCCAAATACGAAGCTTTGATAGCAGGCCTCGAGATCACCATCGACATGGGAATTGAGAACCTCCTCATATACGGAGACTCCCAACTGGTCGTCAGTCAAGTAAATGGCGATTACCAAACGTGCAAACCAGAGCTGGTGAAGTACAGCGAGAAGGTGCAACAACTGTTGACCCAAATTCCTTCATACACTTTGGAAAACATCCCACGTGTGGAAAACAGCAAAGCGGACGCATTAGCCAAGCTCGCTAAAGAACTGGCTGACGAGAATCTCGATAATGTCAGAATTGTGGTACAAAGCCGTCGGGTGTTTGCCCCAGCAGAAATATCTTCGGAATCACCCGAAGGACAGGGAGCGATTGAGCGGACGACCTTGCAAATAAAAGACCGAGAAAAGGCTGAGGATTGGAGAGAAGTCTTCATAGACTACTTCAAATACCGTCGAACGCCTGAAGATGCGTCCTCAAGACATCAGCTTATGAAACAAGCTCTGTCTTTCGCCTTCGTCAATGATACTCTATACAAGAGGTCGTTTGATTCTCTGTGGCTGAGATGCTTGGGACCTGACGAAGCGAAAAGAGTCATTCAGGAAGTCCACGATGGACTCTGCGGTTCTCACCAAGCAGGTTCGAAGATGAAGTTGAAGATAAAACGGATGGGTTACTACTGGCCCACGATGATTCAGGACTGCCTCGAATATGCGAAGCAATGCCACTCATGCCAAATTCATGGGGACTTCATCCACCAGCATCCAAATCCAATACATCCAACGGTGGCCAGCTGGCCGTTCGAAATGTGGGGAACTGACATAGTCGGCCCTATTGAACCAGCATCATCTAGAGGACATCATTTCATCTTGGCAACGATTGACTACTTCTCCAAATAGGCAGAAGCAGTACCATTGAGGGAAGTGAAGACGGAGAATATCCTCCATTTCTTCAAGACGCACGTCATATATCGGTTTGGAACCCCGCGACGGATCATCTCCGATAACGGGCCAGCCTACAGAAGCCACAAGATCAGTCGCTTCGCGCAACAACATAATATAGACTGGAGATATTCCTCAGTTTATAATCCGCGAGTTAACGGTCTAGCTGAGGCCTTCAACAAGACCTTAACAAAGATCGTGAAGAAGACGGTGTCCCGAAATAAGAAGGACTGGCACGAGAGACTGCAAGAAGCTCTCTGGGCGTATCGGACCACGTTCAAGACGGCCACGAACACTACGCCATACGCGTTAGTGTTCGGTACAGAAGCAGTACTCCCCCTCGAGATAGAGTTACCCTCTCTACGAGTGGCAGTCCATTACGAGCTAACGGACGAAGAAAATGCTCACCTTCGGCTTGAAGAGCTTGATGCCCTTGATGAAACCCGGCTCATAGCGCAACAAAATCTGGAGGATTATAAAGCAAAGATGACGCGCTAATATGAAAGATTAACCCAGCCGAGGACATTCTGCCAAGGAGAACTCGTGCTAGTGGTCAAAAGACCTATGATTCCCAATCGCGCCAAGCGGGGAAAATTCGAGCCGAACTATGAAGGCCCGTACATCATAGACAAGGTCTACCAGGGTGGAGCCTATCTGCTCATAGATATGCACGCTGAAAGGCCTTTCAGGCCAATAAATGGTCGCTTCCTTAAGAAATACTACGCCTAACGAGTCACAGCCTAGGTCAATGATAGATGACGACGACTATGTCCGCTCGCTATCTTCCTAAGCCCAAACTCTATAACTAGTAGCCGGCCTTCTTCGCCACGGACCGAAACGTCCTTAAACTAATGGCGGACCGAAACGTCCTTAAACTAATGGCGGACCGAAACGTCCTTAAAACTAATGACGGACCGAAACGTCCTTAAAACTAATGACATACCGAAACGCCCTTAAACTAATGACGGACCAAAACGTCCTTAAACTAATGACGGACCGAAATGTCCTTAAACTAACGGCGGACCGAAACGTCCTCAAACTAATGATGGACCACTACGTCCTAAAACTAGCTGATGACCGAAACGTCTTTAAAATACTACCGCAGCATCCTTAGGCTGACGAAATAAAAAAAAAGAATAAAAAAAAGAGACGGTATGTCCATAAGCAAAATGGGCACGGATGAAAACCCGAAAAGGCTCCGTGAGTAAAAACAGCAGGGCTACCGGCAAGTGTTCGCGAAAACCTGAAAGGGCGCGACCTCGTTAAAAAAAAAGAATAAAAAGTATATAAAAATAAGACGGTATGTCCATAAGCGAAATGGGCACGGATGAAAACCTGAAAGGGCTCCGTGAGTAAAAACAGCAGGACTACCGGCGAGTGTTTGTGAAAACCCGAAAGGGCGCAACCTCGTTAAAAGACACTTACAGGGTCCTCTCGACCTTATAAGCAAAAACCACCCACGTGAGATCCTTACGACTCACAAGGGAGCAACACACTTAGGAATCCTCACGATTCCTAAGGAGAAATTACACTTGCGGGATCCTCACGACTCGTAAGGAGAACTCTCTTATGGGACCCTCACGGCTCATAAGATTTGAAAGTCTTAAGTTACAGAGACCTGAACCTGTTCTTAAGCAACCCCCACAACCTTCGATATTGCCCTACAAGCGGCTCAGTACTGACCCTTGTATACAATCCACGGGCGTGAATAAACATTTCCCTAACCAAGTCCCACCCGTGACTGGGGATATGTCCATACGGTGAACAACCCTTATAAGTCCTCTCGACTTATAAGGAGAAAATCCTTTTGTAAGATCCTTACGACTTACAGGGGAGCATACACTTAGGAATCCTCACGATTCCTAAGGAGAAAACACACCTACGAGATCCTCACGACTTGTAGGGAGAAATACCTTTGTGAGACCCTTACGGCTCATGAAGTCAAAAGCCTTAGTCGACAGGATCCTAACCCTGTTCGCTTAGCCACCTTTGTTCAAAATCGACAGAGGCAGATGATAATTCGCTCCTGGCAATATCCCAGTTGTAGCGGTGCTGATGCCGAAATCGGTTTCTAATTTCAGGTTTACGAAGAAAAGCCAGTAGGCTGCACATGCATACGAAATAGCCGAAATGATGGGGCAACCTGCAATAAAAAGTAGCAAGTAAAAACGTATGCACACAAAATAGCCGAAATGATTGGGCAACTCGCAATAAAAAGCAGCGAGTAAAAATAAAATAAACAGCCGAAATGATTGGGCACCGCGAAAAATAACCGAAATGATTGGGCAATCGCGACCTTCGCGATATAAAAGCTGAAATGATAGAGCATCGCGGAAATAAAAAAAATGAAATGATGAAACTTTTGCCCTACAGTTGAGATCACATCGATCCCTGTATACAATCCAAGGGCGCAAACAAAGACGGAACCACACCTTCCCAGCAGGTTCCGCCAGAAAGCAAAGCCAAATCTCGACGGTTCACCAACAGCCTAGAGACAACCGTGACATTCGTCTCGATACAGCAGACGCAGTGCCAGCAAATGAAGCGAAGATCAAATTCCTAGCTTCACGGTTTTGACGGTAACTTATATAAAACCTGAAAGACCACCACAGATCAGTTCAACCCCAGGGAAACTAGTGTCCCTGGCAAACTCCTCAATTCAGGGAAATTAGCGTCCTTGATGAGAGCCTCCTGATTCGCGTCGACCCGCAGAGAAACCAGTGTCTCCGCAGGAATACTCCGATTCGTTTCAACCCCGAAGAAACCAGTGTCTTCGGCAAAATCCTTCGACTCAGGGAAACCAGTGTCCTTGACGAGAACATCCTGATTCGCGTCGACCCGCAAAGAAACTAGCGTCTTTGCAGGAACACATCGATTCGTTCCAACCCCAGGGAAACCAGTGTCCCTGGCAAATACTTCAATTCAGGGAAACTAACGTCCTTGATGAGAGCCTCCTGATTCGCGTCGGCCCGCAGAGAAACCAGTGTCTCCGCAGGAATACTCCGATTCGTTTCAACTTCGAGGAAACTAACGTCCTCGGCAAAATACTTCGACTCGGGGAGACCAGTGTCCTTGACGAGAACATCCCGATTCGCGTCGACCCGCAGAGAAACTAGCGTCTTTGCAAGAACACCTCGACTCGTTTCAACCCCAGGGAAACCAGTGTCCTTGGAAAATTCCTCAATTCAGGGAAACTAGCGTCCTTGATGAGAGCCTCCTGATTCGCGTCGGCCCGCAGAGAAACCGGTGTCTCCGCAGAAATACTCCGATTCGTTTCAACTTCGAAGAAACTAGCGTCCTCGGCAAAATACTTCGACTCAGGGAAACCAGTGTCCTTGACGAGAACACCCCGATTCGCATCGACCCGCAGAGAAACTGGCGTCTTTGCAGGAACACCTCGACTCGTTTCAACCCCAGGGAAACCAGTGTCCTTGGCAAATTCCTCAATTCAGGGAAACTAGCGTCCTTGATGAGAGACTCCTGATTCGCGTCGGCCCGCAGAGAAACTAGCGTCTTTGCAGGAATACACCGATTCGTTTCAACCTCGAGGAAACTAGCGTCCTCGGCAAAATACTTCGACTCAGGGAAACCAGTGTCCTTGACGAGAACACCCCGATTCGCGTCGACCCGCAGAGAAACTAGCGTCTTTGCAGGAACACCTCGACTCGTTTCAACCCTAGGGAAACCAGTGTCCTTGGCAAACTCCTCAACTCAAGGAAACTAGCGTCCTTGGTGAGAGCCTCCTGATTCGCGTCGGCCCTCAGAGAAACCAGTGTCTCCGTGAGAACTTCTCGATTCGTCTCAACTTACAAGATAAAGCCTTAGGCAGCAGGGATTAAAAAACTTGTTTCCTAAGCACTGGGACCCTGTAAGTCGGTCTAAAAAGGTCTCTTGCATACTATCCACGGGTCTCACTCTCCAAAGTCGAATCTCGACAAGGAGGGAAATAACCGCTTACGAGTCCTCTCGACTCATAAGAGGGAAAATTCTCTTATAGGATCCTTAGGACTTATAAGAGAAAACGCACTTAGGAATCCTCACGATTCCCAAGGAGAAAATCCACCTACGAGATCCTCTCGATCCGTAGGGAGAAAAGTCTCTATGAGACCCTCACGGCTCATAGAGTTGAAAAGTCTTAGACGGCAGATCTGAACCTGCGGCCTAAGCCATTGCTATCTTTTGAAGAAGCCAAGATGCTTACTCTATTATCTGTCAACCATGTTTATCAAGACGGCATGCTGATAATAAGAGAAGAGAGAGAGCAAAGAAATAGTACAAGACATTGCAAAGAAAAAATGTGTATCTTTATTTATTAATCCAATCAAGTACAAGGTGAATCGTACAAAAAGAATAAAGAATGGATACATCTTATTCGAAAAAGAAAAATTCTTACAAGTATATTGATACAAGGGCAGCTACTGAGAAGGAAGCGTCTTAAATAGCCCTATCAGTTGTTCGCGCACTTCCTTCCATGCCTTTTCCTGATCGGCCACCACCGCCAATTCCGCCTCCACTTGAGCCCGCTGCTGCAAGAAGGATGCAAGCTGCTCCCCAACGGCCTGCTGAGCTGCTTCGCGGCCTTGGGCATCACGCTCGGCGGCATCGAGCTTCCGCTTCAGTGTTAGCCCATTAGAGATACGCTCCAGAAGGCCCTCGAAGATAGCCTTCACCTGGGCAGCGTTCGCCTCAACTTCAGCGTGCAAACGAGTCGTCTCGTGTGAGGTCTCTTGGTATTCCTTCAGCCTTAAAGCCGCTTCTTGTTCCAAGTGGTGGATGTAAGACGCGCTTTGCTCAATCCACGCTGCTCTTTGATTGCTTGCGGCTAAGGTCTCGGGAACAGGGCGCATAAACTCCAGTCGATGCAGGCGGGCCTCGATCTCCCTGCAGTGATTAACCCAAGACGCGACGATGCCTTCGTTATGGAAGTTGACGAGTATCACCAGCATTGGGTTAACCGCCGTAGCAAAATCTGCGGCAGACGTAGGAGTCTCGATGTCGAGCTCTTCAATGAAGTCACTCAACATGCGCAGACTATTCGCGGGGCCTTTCGAGGACGGACGTCTCAGGAAAGGGCCTGCCGGCATTATAACGCGAAACTCAAAGGGCGCCGGGATCGGAACGATAGCTGCAAAACAAAATACGATTAGACGACGGTTCAAGAAATAAAAAAAAAGAGTCATCGATGCGATAGTTTACTATACCAGCTGTAGCAGGTGGCAAGGCCGGAAGGGCCGGTGGCGCGACCGATCTCTCATCACCTCCCTCGATTTGTAGCACTGCAATCAGGACAAAGGAAAGTTAGAAACGATTCCATTACTAAAAAAAAAGGAAAGACATCAGTTGGAAACTATACTCACCAGCGCCACTGGAGGAAGAAGCGAGCTCAGATGGGAAGGAGAAGTGCGGGTGCAACACCTAATAGAGATGATCAAAAAGCACCCCTGAAAAGGCACAACAGTACGACTTTAGTACATAAATTATGCGGCTGAAAGATAAAACTAACAGGTTGCAAATCCATACCTTCCAACATCTGCGATGGTACAAGGGAAGTCCGAGAGGTGACCACCGCCAAGGCAGTAGTTGACGGCGCTCCCTCGAGTAATGGAGCATCGACACTAGCCGCAGCTGCGTTAAAAAACAAGGATAAACTTGTCAGAAAGGATTGCAAGATATAAAAAGAGACAGTAACTCGAAATTTACCTGATGAGCCGCCGGCCGAAATGGAGGCGTCTCCCTCCTCCATCGATACGAGTCCACCCCCCGTGCCTGTTTACCCCAATCAGAGCAAAGCTCTGTTCAAATTCTGAGGCGGGAGATGAGGCAACGCTTCATCTTCCCCCAATCAGAGCAAAGCTCTACCTTGAAAATCTAAATTTTAATAAATGAAGCAACGCTTCAGATTCTTTGCGCTGCGCGTAACACGCCACGTGTCAGGCGCAAATGCATCAGCGCAGCGCCCAAGAAGGCACGCCCAATCAGAGTAAAGCTCTATTTAAAGCAAAATTAAAGGAAGCAACGCTTCAGTTGGGCAAGCACTGCGCTGCGCGACACGTGTCAGCGCAGTTGCGCTGCGCGACACGTGTCAGCGCAGATGCGCAAGCGCAGTTACGCTGCGCTGTGCGCTGCGCGACACGTGTCATGCGCTGGGGCATTTGCGCCAAACAGAATTAAAATTCTAAAGAAATCTTTTCTGTTCTTGTTAATACAAGAAGATTTTCTTCTGTAAAACAGAAGCCCTTGGATCAAAGATCCAACGGTGGGGGAAATTCCCCAAATCACTCAGAGAGAGATCTCTTTAACAAATTTAATTAATTTATGGGCACTATAAAAAGGACCTCAGACCTCAATTCAAGAGGAGGAACATTTTTATTTGAGAGCATCAACATTTTTTTTAAAAAAATCAAGAGCCTCAAACAGAGAGAACTCTGAGAAAAATTTCAAGAAAAGGTAAAAACCTTCACAAGAGAGAAGAAATTTCTTCTAATAGATCATTGATCTAAAAACCAGATCAATGATCTTCATATAAAAACAGTGCTTTGCACTTCTCATGAACCACTGGTTCTATAAAACAAGAAAAAACAAAAATAAAAAAAATAGTGCTTTGCACTTTTATGAACGTTTGGTTCTTGAAATAAAAAGAAAAACTTGTTTTTCTTTGATCTAAATTAGATCAAGGAAACGAATAGTGCTTTGTACTTTTATGAACCATTGGTTTTTGAATCTAAAAGATTCTTAAATCATAGTGCCTTGCACTTGCAAACTGCGCTGTTGCGCTCCTGGGTTGGCGCAACTCACCAGAGCGCGCCACGTGTCAGCAGCGCAAGCACAGCGCACTAGCGCAGCTCACTGCGCTTGCATGACACATGTCGTCACCACAAGCGCTTGCGCTCTTTGATTGGCGCAAAGCGCCTGAAATGCAATGCATTATTTAAAAAATGGGCCAAGCCCAAGTCAAAAAGACCTAACAAGCCAAATTAAATTGCAAAGCAATAAAGGGCAGAGCCCAAGTAAAATTGATGCTGCGCATCATTTATAAATGGACAGAGCCTAAAACAAATTGATGCTCTGCATCCTTCATGGGTAGAGCCCAAATAAAAATAAAAAGAAATGCAATACGAAGGCAGATAAAATGCTGAACATCTTCAATTGGACTTAGCCCAATCGTGGCCGTAAGTCCTCAAATTAAATTTACTGAGCACGGCTGCTCCTTAAATCAATTTACCACTGGTTCGAGGGTACATCTCCGAACTCCTCTGACACCTATCATTGTAATCCTTCAACGATGTCAGAGAGGTGACAGGTCCCGACAACCATACATCAACATGGACTGCGGGGTCCTTAAACTTGCGGACCGAAACGTCCTTAAACTAATAATGGACCGAAACGTCCTTAAACTAATATCGGACCGAAACGTCCTTAAACTAATATCGGACCGAGACGTCCCTAAACTAATATCGGACCGAGACGTCCTTAAACTAATATTGGACCGCAATGTCCCTAAACTGGAGCATGGACCACTACGTCCCTAAACTGGAACAATAGAGCCTCCAAATGCTCTTTTGTCGGATCTAAACGATCCCGTTTAAGTTGATCTTAGCCCCAAACACGGCTAACGTATCTTTAAACATTCAAATAGACTATAAAACCCTAAATCAACTTTGGTTCAAGGGTACATCTCTGAACTCCTCTGATATCTATCGTTGTAATCCTTCAACGACGTCAGAGAGGTGATGGGTCCCGACGGCCATACATTCAATGGACCACTATGTCCTTAAACTGGAACAATAGAGCCTCCAAATGCTCTCTTGTTGGATCTAAACGATCCCGTTAAGTTGATCTTAGTCTCAAATTGGACTAGCGTATCCTTAACAAACGTTTGAGTTGATCTTAGCCTCAAAAATGGCTAACGCATCCTCAAACCAAAACCCCAAAACCAAATCTAAGAAAATACGGATTTGGACTAATCCACGTCCTACGGGTGACGACATAAATTAGTCTCCGTATACAATCCACGGGCAACCACAAACAAAACAAACACCCACGACACGAAGTGAAATTCAGAGAAGGAGAAAGTTGTTACCGCGATGCGGTAGCGTAATTAACTGCAGGGTCTTGCGCCTGCAGGGAAGAGCGTCCCCACAATCAAAAACCCCTCAAGCGAGGGGGAATCTGACGAAGTCTGCTACAACGGTCGCATCCGTCTAAACCTCCGATACACGGTGCCATAAATCAACTTGGCATCTTCGGAGAAGTGGACGGATAGCACCAAATAGAATCCGCCCCGAATCTCAGGCAAGACAGACCGTCTTGGCCGTATTTCGGAGGGGAACAGATTCTGGCACGCCCGGTGGGACCTTTTCCTCTTTCCACTCCACACTTCGTGTGTCGTCTTCGCGAACGAATCACGGTTTGTTAATGGTTGCCTTTGGATTTCAAGTTTACTAAGATTTGGTCTCTTGCTTGGTGCAGAAGAGAAGTCAAGCATCGATGGCCTCAACTTGTTCGAAGTGCTCCAACTGCAGCTGCAGCTCGCGTCCGGCCTCAACTGGGGGCATAACCTACGGGCCCCAAGCGGCCTCTTTGTTCACCATGCCTGTGGAGCAGATTACTCAAGCCACCACGGGGCAGTTTTTCGGAACTATGCTTCCGCCAATAAGCTTCAGTACCCCCGTGCCCGTACAAGAAGCTCCTAAGAAGTCGGTCTTCGATCGACTTTCAGTTACTGCGGCTCCTCTCAACGGGTCGCCCAACACCGGTGCCTCGGTCTTCTCCAGATTGGGCCAAAACTCTCGCGGACCCGCGATGAAGCTTGCAGCCCCAGAAAAGGATACTTCAAAAGGAGTAGCCAAACCTGCTCCTGAAGTCGTCAAGGCGGCTTCTCCTGCTAAGAGATCGGTCTTTGCAAGGTTGACCGTCCCCATTCCTACTCCTGCTCTTGCGGCTCAAAAGACATCAGTCTTCAATAGGCTGACGCCGGCAATAGCCCCACACCTGAACAGGGGGCAAGGGGAAAATGTTTCTGTCTCTGAAATAATACCGACAACTCGTCGCGCCCGACGACGCCACTGGCGCTGGATAAGGAGGGCCGGGGGCAACTCCCCTTCTGGGATGACTCCGCCAACACCGACGGTGGAAGTTAACGCTGCTGTTCCAACCGGGAACAGCTTTGAGCTGTTGAATAGGGTACACAGAAACTCACCAACTGCGGTCCTTAAAAGATCTCCTCCACCGGTAGAGATCGCCGTGGAAGCAGAAAAGCCAGAGCAGCCTATTCAATCGCTGTCCTCCAAGATCTATAAGACATGGCGACGAGTCCGAGAATCTGTCATTGATCCTAACTTCCCTCGCCAACAGAAGAAGTCAAAAGGTCGGCAAGAAGAAAATCCCCCGGTCAAGCAACGAAAGGTGACGACCGCTTGGGTGCCCAAAGCAACGGCCCCTTCAACTACTACGGCCCATAAGAGAAGGAGGCCAGAGAGAGTCCCTACACCTGCGGTAAATACCAAAAGAGGTGAACCCAAACGCCCTAGGTCTGGGGGCATTGTAGTTCATACCGTCTGTATGGCGTCTGGTAAAGAGGACAGCCGCATATCAACAAGTCATAGACCGCATACGCGGTTAGTGACCAAAGCTCAGGAGCAACAGCAAAAGCTCCAGGAGATGATGAACGCGATGGCCGCGCTTACGGGGCCAAAAGAAAACCATGAAACGTCCTCGGACAAGCGTCAAGAACAAGAAACTGACGCTGAATTCCTTCGTCGCGTACTGGAGAAGAAGGATAAAGAAGCTGCGGAACAGGAAGCCAACATAAAGAAAATGGCCCTCCTGTTCCAGGATATGGTGAGTATGATAATTCAACAAGATCCATCTGCTGAAGATCCCCCGATCATCCTTGAAGACGATAGGGGAGAGACGTCGAATCCTCCGCCAGCTCTATCAGCAGCTAAAGAAGAGACAATCTCCAAAGCCGATCTGGACGAATACATAGCTCAGCAGATCCGGGTCCATCAAGCGACGGAAGCAGCGGGTCAGGTCGTAAAAACGGGACGGCCATATCCAAGTTGGTACGACCAAATCAAGTACCCACCCGGTTACACAATTCCCAAGTTCCATGTCTACAAGGGGACAGGCAATCCTCACCAGCACGTTGCCCAGTTCAGGGCACTCTGCGGCAACACCGGCGGTGACGATAAGCTGTTGCTTCGCTAGTTTGTTGGAAGCTTATCAGATACGGCGTTCGAGTGGTACTCTGAGCTCCCGAACGACTCTATTAAGACCTTCGCAGAGATGGAGCTACTGTTTACTCAGCGTTTTGCAAGCGCCAGTGAACGTACCCCGATGACAGCACTGATTAATGCCAGGGTAAAGCCAGGCGAGACGTGGGTTCAGTATGCTATACGATGGCGGAACTTATGGTCGAAATGTGAGCAGCGCATTGAAGAAGCTCCCGCGGTGGGTATGTTTGTGGGAACCCTTGATCCGCAAGCAATCATCTCACAATTTATGATGTTTTTCAAGCCAACTACCTTTCAGTCCTTGATTGACAAGCTAGCGCAAATGGATCAGATGGGCCATAAACCCCCTCTTCCAAAGCCGGACTCCCGAAATGACAAGGGGAAGGGAAAAGCGATCGTTGTCGCTAAAGCTCAACAACGACCGAGCGACTCGAAGCCGGTTGCTCGTCAAAATAATGTGCGTCCGTACTTAGCCCTTGAGAAGAGGCTAGGACGTTCTTACTCCTTTCCCCACGATAAAACGAGGAGGTTATTCGAACTGGCGTTGCGCAACCGACTCATAAATCTGCCGGATCCAAAACGCCCGTTACAACCAAGTGACGTCATCGAGCCCAACTATTGTCCTTATCATCGAGTACTGGGTCATCCGATCGAGGATTGCTATGTTTTCAAAAATTGGCTTGAAAACCAGTACCGACAGGGCAAATTCGCGTTATCTGACAAATGGAAGGTGAATCCCCCGCAGCCCCACACCTCTAAAGGGACGAATACGCCGGGGGCAACATGATCCGTCGTTGAAGAAACTCCTTGGGAGGTTGTATTATCAGCCAAGACAAAGAGGATGCTAAACGACCTTCAGACATGTCCAGCAATCAAGTGAAAGAACCCATTGGAACCGCAGGTCATTGTAGGGATGTTGAAACCACGTCCAACTCCAAAGACCGATGGTGGTGGCTCAAGCACTCGCAACCAGTCGTCAAAATCTTCGAAAAAGAAGAAGAAGAAGTCAAAGAAGCCCGTGAGGCCTGGTGACAAGCGCACGGACTTGCAAAAACAAATCGACGCGCTGGAGGAATACAACCAGAAGGCACGGACTCCTATTACATTCCAAGAGTTCCTCAATCACGTCTTTCAAAAGGAAGATGAGGGAGAAAGTTCATCTGATGAATCTGAAGAATACGTGGCGAGCTATCATGTGATTTCTCATTCGCTCATGAACGATGAGGAGACTTCTTGTACTGAAACGCTGGGGGCAGATACCGAATCAAAATTTCTGGGACCATCGGATGAAGCAATTAACGCATTCCTTAATGAAGCTCGGTTGAAAAGTAAAGCTGATCGAGAACGCGAGACGGCTATATTTGAAAGGGCCTAGCGCCAGCGACTTGATGAAAGAGCTGAGACGATCCCGCTGGAGAAAGATGCCTCCATTACGGACAAAAGCAAATTCAAGATGAGGAAAAGGTTTGCTATGGCCATATCAATGGGCATGAAGCTACCATCCTCCGAAGGAAAAATTACTGGTGAAGCGGAAATGCACCCCTCTTATTACTTATATCATCAGAAGGTTTCACACCCCACTCAAGAGTGCAAAGCTTTCGATAAATGGTGGAAAGGATATGTTGCTCATCGACAACATTTTAAGCGGGAAAAGCGCAACACTCGCCGAGAACGAAACAGTCCGACCGAAGGGCTTAACAGAACCACCGGCGATTGTCGCATGGTTAACGCCGGGGGATCACAAGTACTCATATTCGGGAGAGATTCTGATGAGGAGCTGGAACTTACCCCTCTCTTTAAAGAGTCCACTTCGGGAAAAGAAGAAGAGCCGAAGGTCTGTGAAAATATCCGGCTACGTAATCGCACGCTGCCCGAAAAGAATCTCGGACCCTCAAATAAAAAAGATAAGGGAAAGGAGAAGGTCCCTGAAGATATCGTCTTAGATGACCAAGTTGTGGAGGAGCTAAGCGCCAAGGACCCTCCGAAAAGAAATAAGGTGGATTACAACGTCTTAGCGCATCTGAGGAAGCTACTCTCACAGCTCAGCATTCTTGACGCCCTTTTGCTATCAAAGGAGGCATCGAGATAGATCCGTCAAAGATCAAGGCGATCATGGAAATGCCTTCGCCAAGGACTCTCAAACAGTTGCGGTCTCTCTAAGGGAAGCTCGCGTATATACGGCGATTTATAGCCAACCTTTCAGGAAAGTGCCATCCTTACAGCCACCTGATGAAGAAGGGAACCCCATTCGTTTGGGACCAAAAATGCCAAAGTGCGCTAGACGAAATCAAACAATACCTGCAGAACCCGCCGGTGTTGGCTGCTCCGGTCAAGGGAAAGCCCCTCATTCTTTATACAACCACTCTCGAAGGCTCCTTAGGCGCACTATGGGCACAAAAGAACAATCAAGGGAAGGAAAGAGCACTCTACTACTTAAGTTGAGTTCTGCTGGGGGCAGAAAGCAATTACTCCCCCATTGAAAAACACTGACTGGCATTGATCTTCGCGATAACAAAGCTCAGGCACTATGCGTTGGCGCATGAGGTCCGTCTCATTTCAAAGGTAGACCCTCTCAAGTATTTGATGTCGAAAGCCATATTGACGGGACGACTCGCTAAATGGGCTCTGCTCTTGATGGAATTCTCGATAACCTATCAGCCTCTCAAGGCGGTGAAAGGCCAGGCCATCGCCAACTTCCTCGCTGAGCATCCGATGCCCGCCGATTCTCCTTTAAATTGCGACCTTCCAGACGAACATGCGTTTGATGCAATCGACGGTGGTGATACCCGATGGGAGCTTTATTTCGATGGAGCATCTTCCATGAAGAAACGCAAACAAAGTGCCCCTATAATCAAATCGGGGGTGGGACTTATCTTCATGACTCCACAAGGAGGAATAATGCACTTCGCTTTCTCCTTAACAGAGTCGAGGACGAATAATGAAGCCGAATACGAAGCTTTGATAGTAGGCCTCGAGATTGCTATCGACATGGGAATTGAAGACCTCCTTATATATGGAGACTCCCAGCTGGTCATCAGTCAAGTAAATGGCGACTACCAAACGTGCAAACCAGAGTTGGTGAAGTACGGCAAAAAGGTGCAGCAACTGTTGACCCAAATCCCTTCCTACACTTTGGGAAACATACCGCGCGCAGAAAAGAGCAAAGCGGATGCATTGGCCAAGCTCGCTAAAGAACTGGCTGATGAGAACCTCGATGACATAAGAATCGTGGTACAAAGCCATCGGGTGCTTGCCCCAGCAGAAATATCTCCGGAATCATCCGAAGAAAAAGGAGCGAGCGAGCAGACGACCCTGCAAGTAAAAGATTGGGAAAATACCAAGGATTGGAGAGAAGTCTTCATAGACTACTTTAAATCCCACCGAATGCCTGAAGAAGCGTCCACAAGACATCAGCTCACGAAACGAGCTCTGTCTTTTGCTTTCGTCAACGATACTCTGTACAAGAGGTCGTTTGATTCTCTGTGGCTGAGATGCTTAGGACCTGACGAAGCGAAAAGAGTCGTCCAGGAAGTTCATGACGGACTCTGCGGTTCTCACCAAGCGGGCCCAAAGATGAAGTTGAAGATCAAACGGATAGGATACTACTGGCCCACGATGATTCAAGATTGCCTCGAATATGCGAAGCAATGTCACTCATGCCAAATCCATGGGGACTTCATCCACCGACATCCAAATCCATTACATCCAACGGTGGCTAGCTGGCCGTTCGAAATGTAGGGAACTGACATAGTCAGCCCCATCGAACCAGCATCGTCTAGGGGACATCGTTTCATCCTGGCGACAACTGACTACTTCTCCAAGTGGGCGGAAGCAATACCACTGAGGGAAGTGAAGACGGAGAATATCCTCCATTTCTTCAAGACGCATGTCATATATCGGTTTGGAACGCCAAGACGGATCATCTCCGATAACGGGCCAGCCTACAGAAGCCACAAAATCAGTCGCTTCGCGCAACAGCATAATATAGACTGGAGATATTCCTCAGTTTATAATCCGCGAGCTAACGGTCTAGCTGAGGCCTTCAACAAGACCTTGACGAAGATCATGAAGAAAACGGTGTCACGAAATAAGAAAGACTGGCACGAGAGACTGCAAGAGGCTCTTTGGGCGTATCGAACTACGTTCAAGACGGCCACGAACACAACGCCGTACGCGTTTGTATTCGGTACCGAAGCAGTACTCCCCCTCGAGATAGAGTTACCCTCTCTGCGAGTGGCAGTCCACTACGAGCTGACGGACGAAGAAAACGCTCACCTTCGGCTTGAGGAGCTTGATGCTCTTGAAGAAACACGGCTCATAGTGCAACAAAATCTGGAAGCTTATAAAGCAAAGATGACGCGCTCATATGAAAGATTGGCCCGACCGAGGACATTCCGCCAAGGCGAACTTGTGCTAATGGTCAAAAGGCCTATGATTCCCAATCGCGCCAAGCGAGGAAAATTCGAACCAAACTATGAAGGCCCATACATCATAGATAAGGTCTACCAGGGTGGGGCCTATCTACTCATGGACATGCACGGTGAAAGGCCTTTCAGGCCAATAAACGGTCGCTTCCTAAAGAAATACTATGCTTAAGCTCAAACTCTATCAGCAGTAGCCAGCCTTCTCAAAGTCGGACCGAAATGTCCTTAAACTAATAGCAGACCGAAACGCCTTTAAACTACTACCGCAGCATCTTTTAGGCTGACGAGATATAAAAAAAACATATAAAAATAAAATAAAATAAAAAACGGTATGTCCATAAGCAAAAAGGGCACGGATGAAAACCCGAAAGGGCTCCGTGAGTAAAAACAGCAGGGCTACCGGCGAGTGTTCGTGAAAACCCGAAAGGGCGCGACCTTGTAAAAAATATATAAAAATAAAAAGAATAAAAAAAAAGCGGTACGTCCATAAGCAAAATGGGCACGGATGAAAACCCGAAAGGGCTCCGTGAGTAAAAACAGCAGGGCTACCGGCAAGTGTTTGTGAAAACCTAAAAGGGCGCAACCTCGTTAAAGGACACTTATAGGGTCCTCTCGACCTTGTAAGGAGAAACCACCCGCGTGAGATCCTTACGACTCACAAGGGAGCAACACACTTAGGGATCCCCACATTCCTAAGGAGAAAATACACTTGCGAGATCCTCACGACTCGTAAGGAGAACTCTCTTATGGGACCCTCACGGCCCATAAGATTTGAAAGTCTTAAGCTACAGAAACCTAAACCTGTGCTTAAGCAACTCCCACAACTCCCGATATTGCCCTACAAGTGGTTCAATACTGACCCTTGTATACAATCCACGGGCGCGAATAAACGTTTCCCTAATCAAGTCCCATCCGAGACTGGGGATATGTTCGCATGACGAACAACCCTTAGAAGTCCTCTCGACTTACAAGGAGAAAATCCTCTTGTAGGATCCTTACGACTTACAGAGGAACAAACACTTAGGAATCCTCACGATTCCTAAGGAGAAAATACACCTACAAGATCCTCACGACTTGTAGGGAGAAATACCTTTGTGAGACCCTTACGGCTCATAAAGTCAAAAGCCTTAGTCGACAGGACCTTAACCCTGTTCGCTAAGCCACCCTTGTTCGACGCCGACAGAGGCAGATGATGATTCTCTCCTGGCAATATCCCAGTTGTAGCGGTGCTGATGACGAAATCGGTGTCTAACTTCAGGTTTCCGGCGAAAAGCCAATAGGCCGTATATGCATACGAAATAGCCGAAATGATAGAGCAACTTGTAATAAAAAGCAGCAAGTAAAAATGTGTGCATGCAAAATAGCCGAAATGATTGGGCAACTCGCAATAAAAAGCAGTGAGTAAAAATAAAATAAATAGCCGAAATGATTGGGCACCGCGAAAAATAGCCGAAATGATTGGGCAATCGCGACCTTCGCGATATAAAAGATGAAATGATAGAGCATCGCGGAAATAAAAAAAATGATGATAAAACTTTGGCCCTACAGTTAAGATCACATCGATCCCTGTATACAATCCAAGGGCGTAAACAAAGAGGGAACCATACTTTCCCAACAGGATCCGCCAGAAGACAAAGCCAAATCTCGACGGTTCAGTCCAACTCCGAAGAAACCAGTGTCTTCAGCAGATACCTCAACTCAAGGAAACAAATAATCCTTGGCGCTAAGGAAACAAATAATCCTTAGCAAATTCCTCGACTCACGGATACAAACACTCCTTGACGAGAGCCTCCTGATCCACGTCGACTCGCAGAGCAACCAGTGCCTCCGTGGGAAATTCTCGACTCGTTTCAAACCCCAAGGAAACAAATAATCCTTGGCGCTTGGGAAACAAATAATCCTTAGCAAATTCCTCGACTCACGGATATAAACACTCCTTGACGAGAGCCTCCTAATCCGCGTCGACTCGCAGAGCAACCAGTGCCTCCGTGGGAAATTCTCGACTCGTTTCAAACCCCAAGGAAACAAATAATCCTTGGCGCTAGGGAAACAAATAATCCTTAGCAAATTCCTCGACTCACGGATACAAACACTCCTTGACGAGAGCCTCCTGATCCGCGTCGACTCGCAGAGCAACCAGTGCCTCCGTAGGAAATTCTCGACTCGTTTCAAACCCCAAGGAAACAAATAATCCTTGGCGCTTGGGAAACAAATAATCCTTAGCAAATTCTTCGACTCACGGATACAAACACTCCTTGACGAGAGCCTCCTGATCCGCGTCGACTCGCAGAGCAACCAGTGCCTCCGTGGGAAATTCTCGACTTGTTTCAAACCCCAAGGAAACAAATAATCCTTGGCGCTAGGGAAACAAATAATCCTTAGCAAATTCCTCGACTCACGGATACAAACACTCCTTGACGAGAGCCTCCTGATCCGCGTCGACTCGCAGAGCAACCAGTGCCTCCGTGGGAAATTCTCGACTCGTTTCAAACCCCAAGGAAACAAATAATCCTTGGCGCTAGGGAAACAAATAATCCTTAGCAAATCCTTCAACTCAAGGAAACAAACACTCCTTGACGAGAGCCTCCTGATCCGCGTCGACTCGCAGAGCAACCAGTGCCTCCGTGGGAAATTCTCGACTCGTTTCAAACCCCAAGGAAACAAATAATCCTTGGCGCTAGGGAAACAAATAATCCTTAGCAAATTCCTCAACTCACGGATACAAACACTCCTTGACGAGAGCCTCCTGATTCGCGTCGACTCGCAGAGCAACCAGTGCCTCCGTGGGAAATTCTTGACTCGTTTCAAACCCCAAGGAAACAAATAATCCATGGCGCTAGGGAAAAAAATAATCCCTAGCAAATACCTCAACTCACAGATACAAACACTCCTTGACGAGAGCCTCCTGATTCGCGTCGACTCGCAGAGCAACCAGTACCTCCGTGGGAAATTCTCGACTCGTTTCAAACCCCAAGGAAACAAATAATCCTTGGCGCTAGGGAAACAAATAATCCCTAGCAAACACTTCGACTTAGGGAAACAAACAATCCTTGACGAGAGCCTCCTAATTCGCGTCGGCTCGCAGAGAAACCAGTGTCTCCGCGGGAAAATTCCCGATTCGTCTCAACTTGCAAGATGAAGCCTCAGGCAGCAGGGACTAAAAAACTTGCTTCCTGAACAATGGGACCCTGCAAGTCGATCTAAAACGGTCTCTTGCATACTATTCACGGGTCTCACTCTCCAAAGTCGAGTTTCGACAAGGAGGGAAACGACCGCTTACGAGTCCTCTCGACTCGTAAGAGGGAAAAAATTTCTTACATGATCCTTACAACCTATAAGAGAAAACACACTTAGGAATCCTCACGACTCCTAAGGAGAAAAACCCACCTACGAGATCCTCTCGATCCATAGGGAGAAAAATCTCTATGAGACCCTCACGGCTCATAGAGTTGAAAAGTCTTAGGCAGTAGATCTGAACCTGCGGCCTAAGCCATCGCTATCTCTCGGAGAAGTTAAGTTATCTGCCAATTATGTTTATCAAGACAGCATGCTGATAGTAAGAGAAAGAAGAAAGCAACAGAAAGAGCATCCGATTTACATTTGATCAAGCGTTCGAGACACATTCAGTCATGCATAAGCAAAAGACTCAGAACAAAAGATAAGACAGACTAGGAAAAACAAAAATCTCCATTAATATTGCCAGAAGTTCTTACAATCATAAAGGCAATAAACGAAAAACATTATTACAAGGGAATAACCTCGAACCCAGGACATGGATTGAGGAACTCGAAAGCGACCCTATCTATGACTTTCCAAGCCTCGCGGACCATCCTAGTGTGCTTTCTTTCGCGAGCACAAGCGTCAGGGTCCCCCCTGATGTCTTCCACCCTCCGATAAGCAGCGAGTATGGCAGACTGTTGAAAGACCTCGTGCAAGAGATCGATAAGACTGTCTCGCCGTCTCTTTGAGATAAAGTTCAACAGGTACACCGAGTGCACCTTATCCTCAGCGGCATCCAGCGCCCTAAGCGGCACACCGGAACAGAATAGGGGAAGCGCTTCCCAGATGGCTCCCATGATAAGCTTAAGAAGGGAGGAATGCCGGGGGAGCAGAGGACCGTTGTATGCGTCGAAGCGGCTCATGATTTCGGCACACTCCGCGTTTGTGAACTCTCGATTTTGAGAGTGGCCAAGTCTGCGGATATCCCCGTAAGAGATGATCTCGTTAAGAGCATACATATGGGCGTCCATTGTTCCTGTGAAAGAAGATCAGCAAAATTAGCAGACCGACTGATTAGGCGAATTCTTGTTAAAAAATGAGCACAGAGAGTTAAACTCCTCGAGAGCAATGCTCTGCGAATAGGGGTGACGCCTATCAAATTCCATAATAATGGAAATTTGAAGAAGTCCCCCAAGAACTCTGAGATCATTATTATTAAAAGATGATATAATCCTTTAAATACAAAACTCCATTTTTAATTTTCATTATCCATACTCAAACTCTTAAGAGTTCATCTCATTTTTAGATCAAAGAGATCTATGTTTTGACAAAGATGCAAGGTTTTGTTCATGGGTCAAGAAACCCCGAAACAGATTCTTGAAAGCAAGGCTCTATTGGTGAAACCTCAGAAGGGCTTTCTTTAGATCAAAGATCTATAAGAGCAAAGCTCTATTAATTAAAATTGATTTAGTTCAAGATTGATTCTTACCTAAATAGTTCCTTTTAAAGAAAATCTAAGAGTTCTTAAAAACAAGAGCAGGGCTCTGAGATTCTGAAAATAAAATTTTTGGAGACGATGATCATCTGTGAAGGACCAAAGGTCCTATTTATAGGCATCAAGTACCCTTTCAGCTTCCAAAGTTGCCGCAACGGTTGGAATTCCGCCACCGTTGCGCTCACGTTTGGCGCCACGTAAGCGCAACGGTGGGGGGGCATTTGTTTACCCCAATCAGAGCAAACCTCTGTTCAAATTCTGAGGCGGGAGATGAGGCAACGCTTCATCTTCCCCCAATCAGAGTTAAGCTCTACCTTGAAAATCTAAATTTTAATAAATGAAGCAACGCTTCAGATTCTTTGCGCTGCGCGTAACACGCCACGTGTCAGGCGCAGATGCATCAGCGCAATGCCCAAGAAGGCGCGCCCAATCAGAGCAAAGCTCTATTTAAAGCAAAATTAAAGGAAGCAACGCTTCAGTTGAGCAAGCACTGCGCTGCGTGACACGTGTCAACGCAGTTGCGCTGCGCTTTGCGCTGCGCGACACGTGTCAGCGCAGTTGCGCTGCGCGACACGTGTCACGCGCTGGGGCATTTGCGCCAAACAGAATTAAAATTCTAAAGAAATCTTTTCTGTTCTTGTTAAAACAAGAAGATTTTCTTCTGTAAAACAGAAGCCCTTGGATCAAAGATCCAACGGTGGGGGAAATTCCCCAAATCACTCAGAGAGAGATCTCTTTAACAAATTTAACTAATTTATGGGCACTATAAAAAGGACCTCAGACCTCAATTCAAGAGGAGGAACATTTTTATTTGAGAGCATCAACATTTTTTTTAAAAAAATCAAGAGCCTCAAACAGAGAGAACTCTGAGAAAAATTTCAAGAAAAGGTAAAAACCTTCACAAGAGAAAAGAAATTTCTTCTAATAGATCATTGATCTAAAAACCAGATCAATGATCTTCATATAAAAACAGTGCTTTGCACTTCTCATGAACCACTGGTTCTTTAAAACAAGAAAAAACAAAAATTAAAAAAAATAGTGCTTTGCACTTTTATGAACGTTTGGTTCTTGAAATAAAAAGAAAAACTTGTTTTTCTTTGATCTAAATTAGATCAAGGAAACGAATAGTGCTTTGCACTTTTATGAACCATTGGTTCTTGAATCTAAAAGATTCTTAAATCATAGTGCCTTGCACTTGCAAACTGCGCTGTTGCGCTCCTGGGTTGGCGCAACTCACCAGAGCGCGCCACGTGTCAGCAGCGCAAGCGCAGCGCACTAGCGCAGCTCACTGTGCTTGCATGACACGTGTCGTCACCACAAGCGCTTGCGCTCTTTGATTGGCGCAAAGCGCCTGAAATGCAATGCATTATTTAAAAAATGGGCCAAGCCCAAGGCAAAAAGACCTAACAAGCCAAATTAAATTGCAAAGCAATAAAGGGCAGAGCCCAAGTAAAATTGATGCTGTGAATCATTTATAAATGGGCAGAGTCCAAAACAAATTGATGCTCTGCATCCTTCATGGGTAGAGCCCAAATAAAAATAAAAATAAATGCAATACAAAGGCAGATAAAATGCTGAACATCTTCAATTGGACTTAGCCCAATCGTGGCCGTAAGTCCTCAAATTAAATTGACTGAGCACGGCTGCTCCTTAAATCAATTTACCACCAGTTCGAGGATACATCTCCGAACTCCTCTGACACCTATCGTTGTAATCCTTCAACGATGTCAGAGAGGTGACGGGTCCCGACAACCATACATCAACACGGACTGCGGGGTCCTTAAACTTGCGGACCGAAACGTCCTTAAACTAATAATGGACCGAAACGTCCTTAAACTAATATCGGACCGAGACGTCCCTAAACTAATATCGGACCGAGACGACCCTAAACTAATATCGGACCGAGACGTCCTTAAACTAATATCGGACCGCAATGTCCCTAAACTACCTATGGACCGCAATGTCCCTAAACTGGAGCATGGACCACTACGTCCCTAAACTGGAACAATAGAGCCTCCAAATGCTCTTTTGTCGGATCTAAACGATCCCGTTTAAGTTGATCTTAGCCCCAAACACGGCTAACGTATCCTTAAACATTCAAATAGACTATAAAACCCTAAATCAACTTTGGTTCAAGGGTACATCTCTGAACTCCTCTGATATCTGTCGTTGTAATCCTTCAACGACGTCAGAGAGGTGACGGGTCCCGACGGCCATACATTCAATGGACCACTATGTCCTTAAACTGGAACAATAGAGCCTCCAAATGCTCTCTTGTTGGATCTAAACGATCCCGTTAAGTTGATCTTAGTCTCAAATTGGACTAACGTATCCTTAACAAACGTTTGAGTTGATCTTAGCCTCAAAAATGGCTAACGCATCCTCAAACCAAAACCCCAAAACCAAATCTAAGAAAATACGGATTTGGACTAATCCACGTCCTACGGGTGACGACATAAATTAGTCTCCGTATACAATCCACGTGCAACCACAAACAAAACAAACACCCACGACACGAAGTGAAATTCTGGAGAAGGAGAAAGTTGTTACCGCGATGCGGTTGCGTAATTAACTGCAGGGGCTTGCGCCTGCAGGGAAGAGCGTCCCCACAATCAAAAACCCCTCAAGCGAGGGGGAATCTGATGAAGTCTGCTACAACGGCCGCATCCGTCTAAACCTCCGATACACGGTGCCATAAATCAACTTGGCATCTTCGGAGAGGTGGACGGATAGCACCAAATAGCATCTGCCCCGAATCTCAGGCAAGACAGACCGTCTTGGCCGTCTTTCGGAGGGGAACAGTGGCTTCATCACCAGACTCGACAGGGGCTGTCGTCGTGCTCGCACGACCACGAGACGGCGGGGGACCGTAGGCAGGGAGAGCAATGATTAGAGCATTGCCAGACTCTTGAGAAAGAGCGGCTGGCTCGTCCCCGGGAATCACGCCCATCTCACCCGCTACTCCTTCAGGCTCGGCGGTCGCCATTTCTCATCCGCCGTCACCATGGGGTCGCCGGTCTCAAGCGCCTCGTCCGTCGCTACCTCGGGCTCAGTTATAGCGGTCATCTCATTTGCCGCCACCTCAGGCTCGGCATCAACGACCTTCTCGGGTGCAGCTCCCTCAGCCTCCAGCTCAGGCTCAGGAACCCTGGCGACGTTGCCCACCGTCGGCTCGGGTTCGGCCGGTGCCTCCTCCTCTTTTTCCTTGGGTTCGACGGTCTCCGCCTCCCCCTCGGTTGGAATTGGCCCTGCAAGACAAGATATATAAGAACCGACAAGTTCACAATTCTTACAAACAAATCTCAAAAGATACATTACCTGAGGTGGACTTATCATTAGCCTCGCGAGCTGCACGTGCCACCTGTCTGCGAGCTGTGGACAAGGCGACCGAGGGCTCTTCTGAGGGGGTATCAGCATGAGGGACGGTGCTTGGGCCAGCTTCCACGGCCAAAGCAGCCCTACGTTCCTTCGCCTCACGCCTTAGCCGCTTTCTCTCCTCCCGAGCCATCGAGACAGACTTCTTCAAAGCCTCCCTCATTGAGACGTCCTCGTCCGTGAACAGGGATGCCTCTAAATCTTTCAAGGCATCCCTCGTCGACTTGTCGAGTTGAGGCTCTCGCGGCAGCCCCGAAGAGACTGGGACTTCAGTAGTGGGTCCGGGGAGAGTCCCCGCATCAACTGGCGCAGCCCCTGTAAAGAAACAAAGGAAGAAGGTTAGGTTGGCCATCAGAAAAGAGGATAAAAACTTAATAATGCGAGACGTACCAACGCCCATTGGAGCGCGCTTCCTTTCTTCCTCCTGGAAGGTTTTCAAAGAGGCAGCGATAGCTTCTTCGGTAGTAACACCTGTCGAAAAATGGGGGAAAGTATTAGTCAAAAATAATGATAAAAAATGCGGTAAAATGACGAATAAAGCAGCTAACGATTACCTGACTGAGCGAGTTTATTCAACATCGCTTCGAGCCTCGCTGATCGCTCAGAAGCAGCAATAGCGGCCACCAGATCAGTGTCTGCGGGGTCTACCGAGAAGCCCTTATTGCTGCCATACTCGCTTATACCTTCGACAAGAGGGGCCTGAGGCTCTAAACCGAGGATAGCATCGAGAGAGAAGAGAGACTTCTTCTTCCTCTTCTGCTTACCAGCCCTGGGCGCACCCGAGATTGATTTGCGCTTTGCAGGCACCTTAGGGCGGCGGGTCTCGATATCCGCGCCCACGCCGGACTCCGGCGATACCACATTGACCGTTTCCGCTGGAGCACGGGGCGCTGGTGGCGCATCTACCGTATTAGGAAGCGGCAATCCGCGCGGGGGGCTCAGTACGCGTGGTGGCCTAACTCCGGCATCTTTCAGCGGAGGAATGACCAGGGTCCTTGGCTTCAAGGGAGCCTTGCGATCGCCGCCGAGAGGCGCACCCTTGCGGTCAACCAGCATGCGCTTTTCCATATGGATAACTGGTCCCATTGCGTGCGCGTACCAGGCCACGTACGCGTTGAGGACCTTGGGGACGCAGCTCGGCTCGCTGATGAAGAAATAGGAATCCGTGTTAAGCCGCATGAAATGGTGCATTGCATTCTTCATCCCCTCTCGGCTGGCCACGGGCTTCTCCAAGAAAGCTTCCATCGGGATCCCCTGGTGATAGCTCAATTGCTGAGCGAACCGGTAAGGGTTATACCTCATGAAGAGCACCGTCTCATTCTGCCTAAACACCAGGTAGCCCTGCCGAATGGAGTAGAGGTGGAGGATCTCCCGAGATTTCAATATGGAAGCCCCGTCCTTAAAATCATCGCGCAGCGGCACTACCAACTTGGTGGTCTCTGAGCCTATGGTTATGACTTTATCCAAAAAAGAAACCTTCGCTCCGACCAGGTGTAGACGAAGGAGTAGCCCCCTAGCCTCCCGCAGAGGTGCAACCACGATCGAAGCACCGACCAACCGCATGACTCTTGGGAGTCTGCACTTCTCAAAGAACGGAGGGATCTTATGGGCGCCGAACACCCCGTGCACATGCATTTCCATCCAAGAGGTGAAGTAGTGCATCGGGAAGTTAGCAGGCTGCACCCCAGGCTCACTAGCGTCCGCCGCTACGCTAAGTCCATTATAAAGGTAAGCCAGCCCAGCAATTCCTACTGACAACTGCAAACCAGCCACCATCCGATGCGCTGGGTAGAAGACAGATGGCCGCATGTGGCGTGGGTGCATGGGGAGTGCAAAGCTACACAGCCACAATCCTAAGAACCCTATAAAAAAGGTTTCCTCATCCATGCCCGGGACGGCGATCTCTGACAAGGGCATGACGGCGGCACCGGGGAGATAAAAGTCCTTGTGATCGTCCTCCGATGTGGGTCGACGGTCCAAGCCGAAGCCAAAAGGGTCATCAAGCTGGGCGAACTTCTCACTCCGCTCCGATAGGAACTCCGATCGAATGAAGCGGGCGATAAAATCTACGAAACTAACTCCCCGGATGCCCGATTCCAGATAGAGCCCTCCATAGATGTCCAGCACCTTCACCAAGCCCGGAAACTGGTGCTGGATAGCATTCTCCGGAGTCAAATCAAACACCAACGGCTTGGTGGCAAAAATGTATTCGTCAGGAGGAAGCAGCTCCTCGTAATGCTCCTCCCTCATCGGCAGACTCGAGACTTCAGCAAACTCCTCCAAGGAGATAGAGACTTCCCTGGCCGTCATCAAGAAGGTGTGGGTGGGGATATTCCATTGTTCGATAAAAGCCTTGATCCACCACGTTGGAGGAGAGGGATACTCAAAGAGCGACACGTAGATGGCCGAGTATAAACCAATCTTCATCAGATGAGTCCTCTTCACCGATAAGATGTACCGGGCCCACTGCAAATATCCGGCGGGTGGTCGTGGGATCAATCCAATGTTATAGGCCTGTCCCCAAGGGCGTGCTTCACCCTGACAAATTCGACTCCCTAAAATATCTATTGCCGGCGGCGGCTGCACGGGAATAGCACCAATCGCAGGCTGGAGGAGGTCATCCGAATTCCAATTTTTGACCTCCACGGCATACTTCACCGGGGGTTCATCTGCGTAGGGGAGTGAAGATATGGGCTCAGACGGCGTGGTGGAACTGAAACTTCGGCGACCCTGGATGATCTCATTATACCACCTACCCCACAAGTGAAGGCTCTTGTGCTCGGGGTCATGATCCTTAATGAAAGCGAGCACCACTCGGTCCACCGGTGCCTGGGGAAACCCTCCCTCCGAGCGAACAAACGGGAAAGACAAATTGGCAGACATGTTTCCTGCGGAGGGACAAAAATTACCCGTCAGTGTTGTAATTCCAACGCTTGGCGTTTTAAAAATTCTTTTTTACCACATTGCAATGCAGTGGGTAGGGGACCAAATGGGGGACCCACAAAATCTGGATGACAGTGCATCATTTAATAAGACAGCCCCATCATTGGGTGAGACTGTCAATTAATGAAAAGATCCCCAAGAGAATATTCTCATTAATGGGAAATCCCTAGAGACAAGGAGAAAATCTCCTCTTTCAGAGCAAAACTCTGTCACAGAGTAACATTTGTCAAACTCTGGTCTTAAGGGAATAAAATTTCCTAAAAAAGAGCCTAGCTCTGTGGTAATAATGGAAAGATCCATCGAAAAAAATTTAAATCTTGAAAGAACTAAAATTTTGGGATCTTAAAAATCCATGAAAACTTATAAAAAGTTCTCCATTTTTAGATCAAAAAAGATCTACATTTGATCCATGAGCAAAGCTCTGTTCATAGGTTAAAACCCATGAACAAGATCTCTGTAGATCTATGAACTTTTGAGAGCAAGGCTATGTTGATGAAACCCCAAAAGGGTTTTCTTTAGATCAAAGATCTATGAGAGCAAGGCTCTGTTAATTTAATTTAATTTAATTTAATTTAATTTTACCTAAGATGATTCTAGGTTCTGAACTCTGGAGTTCTTTGGAAGAAACGAGAGCAAGGCTCTAAAATTCTTAAGCAAGAACAAGGCTCTGAAAATCAAGATTCTTGAAAGTGGTAAAAAATTTACCAAGGACCAAGGGTCCTATTTATAGGCGCCTGCGCCCCTTCAACTCACCCGTTGAGCCAATGGCCAAGATCTTGCCACCGCTACACTCACGTGCGCGCCACATGAGCGCAACGGTGGGGGGCATTTGTTTCCCCCAATCAGAGCAAGGCACTGTTTGAATTTCAAAAATTCAAAAATTGAAGCAACGCTTCAAATTCCGTGCGCTGCGCGCAACGCGCCACGTGTCAAAAGCTGATACGTCAGCGCAGCGTCCAAGGCAGTGCGCCCAATCAGAGCAAGGCTCTATTAAAAACAAAATTAAAGGAAGCAACGCTTCAGTTGCGCAAGCGCTGCGCTGCGCGACACCTGTCAGCGCAGTTGCATCTGCGTAAGCGTTGCGCTGTGCGACACGTGTCAGCGCAGTTGCGCTGCGCTGTGCGCTGCATGACACGTGTCAAGAGCTGGGGCATTCGCGCCAAACAGAATAAAATTCCAGTAAGATCTTTCTGTTCTTGTTAAAACAAAAAGATTGTCTTCTGTAAAACAGAAGCCCTTGGATCAAAGATCCAACGGTGGGGAAAATTCCCCAAATCACTCAGAGAAAGATCTCTTTAACAAATTTAACTAATTAATGGGCACTATATAAAGGCCCCTAGACCCCAATTCACAGAGCATCAACAACAGAAACAAGAGAGAAATCAAAAACTTCAAAACAGGGAGAACTCTGAAGAATTTTTGAGAAGAACTCAAGAAAAGAAAAAAGGTAAAAACCTTTATAAAAAGAGAAGAATTTCTTCTGAATAGATCATTGATCTAAGAACAAGATCAAGGATCATCAATATAAATGAATGATAACAGTGCCTTGCACTTTATGAACCATTGGTTCTGAAATCTTAAAGATTCTTTTCTTGAATCCAAAATTGGATCAAGTTATTGAAACAGTGCCTTGCACTTGCAAAAACTGCACTGTTGCGCTTCTGGGTTGGCGCAAGCCACCAGGGAGCGCCACGTGTCAGCACTACAACCACTTGCGCTGTGCGCTTTTAAAAATAGAGCATTGCTCTTTAAAGTTGGCGCAACTCACCAGAGCGCGCCACGTGTCACAGCGCAACAGCGCAGCGCACCGGTACAGCGCACTGCGCTTGCGTGACACGTGTCATCTCCACAAGCGCTTGCGCTCATTAATTGGCGCAAAGCACCTGACAGGCCACTGTCAATTTGATTAATGCACTGCATTATTTACAGAAGGGCCAAGCCCAATTAAAAAAGGCCTAACAGGCCAAATTAAATGCAATACATTATTTTAAAGAAGGGCAGAGCCCAAACAGATGCTCTGCATTATTTAAAAGGGACAGAGCCCAAATCAAAAGGCCTAGTAGGCCAAAAGAAAATGCAGTGCATTATTACACTAGGGCAAAGCCCTAGCACAGGCCTAACAGGCGAAACGCAAAAATAAACGTTGAATATTCTCAACTGGACTTAGCCCAATCATGGTCGTAAGTCCTCAAATTAAATTGACTGAGCAAAACTGCTCTCTTAAATCAATTTACATCCGGTTCAAGGGTACATCTCTGAACTCCTCTGACACCTATCGTTGTAATCCTTCAACGACATCAGAGAGGTGACGGGTCCTGACAACCATACATCAACATGGACTGCGGGGTCCTTAAACCCATGGACTTATGCGTCCTTAAACACACTCAGACGGACTGTGGGGTCCTTAAACCCATGGACTTATGCGTCCTTAAACTAATGGACTAATGCGTCCTTAAACACAACCATACGGACTGTGGGGTCCTTAAACCCATGGATATATGCGTCCTTAAACTACCTATGGACCACCATGTCCCTAAACTGGCAATGGACCGCAATGTCCTTAAACTACCTATGGACCACTACGTCCCTAAACTGGAACAATAGAGCCCTCAAACGCTCTTTTGTCGAATCTAAACGATCCCGTTTAAGTTGATCTTAGCCTCAAACATGGCTAATGCATCCTTAAACATTCAATCGGACTTCATATTCCTTAATCAACTTTGGTTCAAGGGTACATCTCCAAACTCCTCTGATTCCTGTCGTTGTAATCCCTCAACGTCGTCAGAGAGGTGACGGGTCCCGATGGCCGCGTACATTAAACGGACCACTACGTCCCTAAACTGGAACACTAGAGCCCCTAAATGCTCTTTCCGTTAAGTTGATCTTAGTCTCAAATCAGACTAACGTATCCTTAACGAACGTTTAAGTTGATCTTAGCCTCAATATGGCAACCGTATCCTTAAACTAAAACACCAAACCCAAATCTAGGTAACTACGGATTTGGACTAATCCACGTCCTACGGGCGACGGCATAACTTAGTCTCCGTATACAATCCACGAGCATCCATAAACAAAACAAACACACACGACACGAAGTGAAATTTTTGGAGAAGGAGAAAGTTGTTACCGTGATGCGGTAGCGTAATTAACTGCAGGGGCTTGCGCCTGCAGGGAAGAGCGTCCCCACAATCAAAAACCCCTCAAGCGAGGGGGAATCTGACGAAGTCTGCTACATCGGCCGCATCCGTCTAAACCTCCGATACACGGTGCCATAAATCAACTTGGCATCTTCGGAGAGGTGGACGGATAAAACCAAATAGCATCTGCCCCGAATCACAGGCAAGACGTCTTCACATTGTCGCCGCCGTTCGGAGGGGAACAACCCAGTGGCCACAGAGACTCAACGTGACAACCGGCCATTGGACGCGTCCCCCCTCACTCGGATTCGAATGACAACCCCTTGCGTCCCGCCACCCTGTGGCGGACACGTGGCACGAAGGCCAACAGACCGAGAGAGCGAAGTGGCGCCCCCTTTAAAGCGCAATAATTTCAATGATCCGCTGACGTCACCAAAGCTACGCGCGGGAATGAAGGCGCTTCGTGAATCGCCACGTAGATCCAAAATTCCAAGAGGCGTAACCGCAAAACATCGCATCATCCTCGGACAAGTCATTACAGAGAATCCTTGGCTGAATCATTAAAAACCGGGTGAGAGTGGTGGGCTAGTGATGAGGCTCATAAGTGTGAATTCCCCAGATCACGACACGCAGCAGATGAGATGATATGTTATCCACGTAAGCCCGCTAGATTCCTGGGGGGCTACAGAGCTAGAATAAGTATGATACATTGGGGACTTTCCTCAGGACATCGTCTCCGAGGCTGTATTCGACCTTTTGGAGACCTCCACGAAGTACTTTCCCTATGGGCCTAGCGACCAGCCAACAGCTCTCCCCCGAACAATCCTACAGCCGAGCTTTCAAGCCTCCTTGCTCGTCTCCGAGCTGTTACAGAGCTGAGCTTCCTCAGCCTCCTCGCTCTCCTCCGAGATATCCTCTGAGCTGGGATTCCTCGGTTTCCCTGTTCAACCGAGAGCCCGGAATCCAAGTGCCCCCGTAACGGCTCCGTATATCTCGCCAAAACAAGATCTCCGCCGCCTCCATGTCCCGCGTCCCATGCTAGCGCATCCCTCCATTAATGAGTGTATCCCGCTATTAATGGACGTACACCACCATCAACACGAACGTGACGTAGGGGCGTAACAAACCTCGAGAATTTCGCGCAGGTTCGCTCCAAGCGACCGCTATATAAACCCCTCTTCCAGACGATTCAGGTAAGTCAAATCCATTCCAATACACCGCTACCCTGCCATTATTTCTCGGTACTTACTTGATCTTCGGAGGGTCCCACGATGGTTTCCCACCCTAGGACTTCACTTGCAGGTAACTCGGTGTCAACGGCAACTAACAACCCATTGAGACCCACACATTCAGCCCTCACGGAAAATCTCAATCGTTCAACACCGCTGGCAGCAAGATTGACAGAGAACAACATCTGAGGGAGATTCATGCCTCCATCAATTTTTAACTGAAGTTTGAGGGTGGTCTGTAAGCCCCAAACTCCAAAGTTGGAGTTATCTCTAACTTTGATCAAATTAGAGTTAAGATAACTTTAGTTTTGGGCTGAAATTTTGCTGTTATTTTTACTCCATAATGATTTCTAAACAAAGTTAAGGCTCCTAACTTTATAAAACTACAGTTTCAGAAAATTTACTCCATTCCCAAACAGCTCCATTCCCAAATAGGGCATAAAGGAAAAAGGTTTTAAGAAGAAAGAGGAAATGTATTTAGAGAAGAAAGTCTTAAAGTGTATTTTGGAAAATATATGCCAAGATAATTAAAGATGTTAACTTTACAAGATACGGTGTTTTAAGTTTAAAGGAGTGACCTGCCCTTCAGACAAAGTAAAGGGAGAACACACACACACACACACACACACACACACATCGTCAAGTTGACGGGGATTTTGTATTATAGTTGTTAGGGTCAAAAGTTACACCCCGATCGATCAAGTCAAAGTCAATCAACCCCCAAGCCAAGTGGACCCAAGCCTAAGTCAGGACCAAGCATGGAAGGGGCCGGCTCCATACCAAGAATGAAGCAATAAATTAGTTTGATGCAATTTTTTAGAAATAAATGTATGAAAAATGGGCAGAAAGCCAAAATTTTGTAAACCCCATGGCTTATGTGCAAAAAGAAATAAGCACATAAGGCATGGGGTGGCATAAGTGCCATTTGGATAAGCCTAAGTGGCTATATGTAAAATGTGTAGCCTATAAAGGCAAACACAACACCTTTCATTCTCTCAAAAAATTCTTGGGTTTGTGCTGTTGGATATAGTGCCCTCAAGGCAATTATTGTAATCACAGACAGGTGATTATGATGATTGAGGGAGAACCTATACGAATAGAACAGTCTTACTCAAAATGATAGTATGCTATCTGGTTTGCCTTTATCATAATGTACATGCTTTATGTGGTATTACAGATCACTATTATATGTTGATAGAGCCCATAAGATTCTTGCTTGACTACCAGTATTATAATGGCAATCATATACGTGGGAGATGGGTGGTCTATAAGCACATCCTTAAATTTCCCGAGTCAAGAGAGTATCTAGACTGGGCATTGATACTCCATAGTAGACCAGTGTGTACTTATCGAGACCCCGAAGAAGAGCGGTGGCCGGTCTCATAAGACATTGGTGTCTGTTTGTCACCTAAGATAGTATACATGTGCTCATTAGGTTATGAGTACACTGGACGGACTCGCCGGGTCATGCTAGTTGGTATTATACCTATTGTCAGATAGCTGTTTCCAGGTGACATGTGTACAGGTTAGTCTGTCGACCTGAGATCGTCATTTTCTCGTGTGAGTTCCCACTGTGCTTTGATTACTACCCTACCATGGCTCAAAGGGGTCGAGCAAATAGGTTTTAGTTGGGTACAGTCCCGAGCCATATGGAAGCAGTGAGTGGATCGTCGGGGATTCGTCTCTCCCGGTATTGGGGGTTGATGTCGCGTTGCGCACGGGTGGCCATCACCAGAAATCCTTGACCAAGCTAAACGAGAATTACTGATTTGGATCAGTAGATTCTCAGTTGGTGATGGGCTTCATACCGACACGAAATGTCGCGTTATTAGGGGTCTGACTTTATCCATTCCCCTAGACTCGATATACGATACTCTTAGACGAACAGACTGGATTGTACGAAGATTGTCATGGACATGCTCAGTAGGGGTTTGGATGAGTTTGCTCACCGGCCTTCCTTTCGCTCAATAACTGGGTAGCCATTATGTATAGCTAGTGCTGCTGACGTGCTTATGGTTAAACCCACTGCCAGCGTATTGATGAGTCTTTAGAGTCCCACACAGAGGGTTTCCCTGCTTCGGGCGAAACGATGTAGATGCCGTATGGTTTTACAGCAGGGTTCGATCATATACGTGCACTTGTGCACGTATCATGATTCGGACGAATAATACTAGTGGGCTTTGGTTTAAGCTGGAATCTGGTATTATATTGTTAGATTATTTTCGTCTCTTTGTATTCGTATTTTTCGGAATACGGATACGGGTATGTATATACGGATGAGGGGTATTCTTGTAATTTATTACAAGATAGATTCTAGAAGATGTCACCTCATTTAGATTTAACCATTTAGGATTAAATGGTTTATGAGGTGGAGAATGAGGTGTTGTGGCATTAATTCAAGCATGGCTTTATGGTGACTCATGGGGTGACTCATGTGGTGATTCATGGTGACACTATTGAGGCATGCTTGATATTTGTAGGGTTATGGGATATTTTCTTTAGTTGATTCATTCATTCTAGCTCACAACACTTAGCCATTTTTTCTTGAGTGGCGTCATGCTTCACACTCTCATCTCCTCATGCTTCTTCTTCCTCTACCTCCACCCTAAAAGTCTCATGTGTTGAGAAACCTAGGGTGTTTAAAGACAAATCAATCCATCATTAGACTCTACATCTTATAGGATATCTAGTTTAGCGAACTAGGTACCCTAGTTACCTCAGTTATGAGGTAGGAGCTTGGAATACAAATCCTCAGGTGGATCATCTTCGATGGAAGGAGACCGGAGATCAAGCTTGATCATGGAGGCTTCTAGGAGCTTGGGATGATGGTTAAAGACCGAAGTACACGGATCATTCGGTATAACCTTTCTAAACTCCTTTTATGTTTGCTAGCTTTTAAGGTTTATGGTAGATCAGGGTTTCTCGGGTTGTTCTAGCGCTAGTTTAGAAAAAATTTGTTCCGCATTCGGCCACGGTTTGATGGCCACGGCGCTGGCATAACCCAACATGGTATCAGAGCCACCCATAAACCATTACTAGCTAGTTTGTACAAAGTTAAAATCTCAATCAACATTTTTTCCGAATCGTATTTCCATATTAGCATGATTGCTGTCAAATTTCAAAGTTGTTCAAAAACTTTTTTGGGTATCTTGAAAATATGTGCAGGAAAAATCAGAGCTAAGAAAAAATTTTGGGCCCCTAACTCCAAAATTCCACCGCGTAACCCAAGCCAAATGGCACGTTTTGCCGAGGAACTGTGGCGCTTTTTTTGCTACAGTGCCCCAATTTTTTCTGGGGCTCTAGTTCATGGAAATATGATTTTTGGAATATTTGGTTTTGGTGCAGATTTGTTTGAGTGTTGGTTTTGCATTTGGGGGCCAATTTGGAAAAGTTTAGTCCATCGAAAGTTTAATTGTGTGTTTTTCAGTGCATACATTACTATCTGCGACCGTGAATGTCATTAGAGCGGTATAACTCGTCTAACTGCTATATGTTCTTTTAGATGGGTTTGCGAACATGACATTCACGTTGATGTTCTGTGTTGTGCTGAGGTTGTGGCTGGATCATCGTAATGGATGGCCAGTGGTGCAATGATAGTTGTACAGTTCAGATTTATTTGTATATTTGATATTGTGGGGAGAGCGTCCGACATGTGGACTGCCGTCTCTGCCAGTTTGTATATTATTTTTTTGGGGCACGACCGGGTTGAGGTCAATATCACCCTTGTACATATTATTTTCTTTTCTGTACTAGGATTACCCCGCGGTGGAGTGCTCGAATAGCCGAGTTCTAGAGGGCAACAGGCCAGCATCTCATGAAGTTGAGACGGAGGGGGCTTAGTTCTAGAATTGGCGGGCTATTCGCCGCACTCGTAAGGGGTATAGTTTGACCCACGGAGGGGTGCTCAAGTTACGGGATTCCGTGAAGTGCTGGGTGGCCCATTCACTTTGTTGATTGGGGTTGCCTCACTTCTGGGATTGGCGGGTAACTTTTCGTACTTGTAGGGGTCCAGGTTTTTATTGCACAGGCTATCTACACAACAGGGAACATCAGGTCTCATTTGCGGCTCAAATGAAACCCGAGGCTCCAGGCTTATCCACAATTCTGTGTTGATTGCTGAGATTCTGCGATGTTGCTTATATATCATGCCTGGGACAAATGTTATATATATTTATATATATACTGGTAGATGTTGTATAAGTTTTGCACCAGCGCTAGTCTAGCCCCCGCTCTGCTGTTAGTTAAGTAATCTAACGTGTGATGACGGGGCCCAGTGGCGAATCTGGATGGCATATACGTACATTATATTTTCGTTCCATTATCTGGTGTGATATGTTTAATTGATGGGACTGCGTTGATTCTGATCAATGCAAGGAAAAAAAACTATATGATGTTGTTGGAACTAAGTTTTTTGAAAATAGATATTACAGACGTTTACTTTTACTTTGCACAGTGGTATTCGGTTATGAATATCCAGCACCACATTCGACGAGGCAAGAGCTGAGATCCCTTCACAGTGAGTGACCTTTTGAGCAAAAGTTTACGTCATCGTAATAACTTCTTTATAGTCGATTCTTTTGCTTTGCATCGTGGTATTCAGTTTAGAACATCCTGCACCTCATTCAAAGAGGAAAGAGCCGAGATCTCTTCACAGGTAGTGACCTCTTTAGCAAAAGTTTGCGATACTATATATATTTGGAAAACTACTCGGTTCCTTCAACGATATCAAGTTCATTACGTTAAAGGTTTTTAGCCAAAAACCAGCCATAGCCCTCTGTCATTTCAGATTAGTATTGCTTAGTATTCGTGCTACGTATATCGTGCTTAGCCGAGGCGTAGTGTTCGGTAGCTATGTAGTGCTTTTCTGTTGCATGGTAATGCGATTGGTTAGGACAGTCGTACGGTCATTTTGGCTCAGTCAAGGACTCGTGCGGGTGGGTCTAATGCAATCAAGATAATGACGGGTTGAACTTGACTAGGACCCTTTGATATGTTGGCTTAGTCAAGGTCACTTAGGTCCTAGGGATAAAAACCACATCGGGAGTTTCAAACATACAGGAAACTTACCAGGCATGCACATACCTTCTGGAGTGTGGTGACTTGAGTGGCTTCCATCAAGTTATCATGCGATGATAGTTGGATCCGATTCCCACTGATGAGCAGGATTACTCCTCGGGTGATTTTAGATGATCCCAACTAATTCTCTTTTTAGGGTTTGAAGGAGAATTCGAGGAAACAGTGGGAGACATCCTGATTAGATAAAGTGATTAACCATTCTGATCTAGTTTAGAGTGCACGCTAAGTGTTTCTTTTCTCTCTCTCTCTTTGGTAGAGACCATGGCCTGGCCCTAAACTTAAACTCATGAACCAAGTTAATCGAGCCTTCTTAAAACACTTTGGCTTTTGGATTGTCATTTAGTCGCATATATCCTTACCACTCCTATATCACATTTTCATTCCTCCAGAACACCCCATATCACTACAAAGATCCACATTTATTGGATATTCCATCGTATAGATACATACGAACTCGAAGGAACTTGTTCCAGTTCGAGGATGGATTCTGGTTCTGGAGAAATTGAATAGGATTATTCGGTTTTCTTTTATCTTTACCTTCTCTCAGGTTGCGAGAGCTCCTAGGATTAGGAGAGTACACCTATTGCGCTTATTGGATAGTCTTCTTCCAAACCATAGGCAGGTGCCGAAAGGTGGGGAAGGAAGAAAACCAATTAGCCTAAGTGTGGTGTACATAAGGTAATAAGTAAAGACATATAAAGGGATTAGTGTAAGGGCAAAGGAAGATTGCGACTGCTATCATTCATGACAAAATCGCGTATACCCCTGCAACTCCTACTTCACCTTTGGATTTCTTCAGAACACTTCGTATCACTACGAAGATCCATATTGCTTGGATATGCCCTCGTATAGTTACATACGAACTCGAAGGAACTTGTTCCAGTTCGAGGATGGATTCTAGTTCGGGAGAAATATAATAGGATTATTCAGTTGTCTTTTCTCTTTACCTTCTCTCAGGTTGCGAGGGTTCCTGGTATTAGAAGAGTACACCTATTACGCTTATTGGATAGTCGTCTTCTAAACCTTAGGCTAGTACCGAAGGGTAAGGAAGGAAGAAATCAATTAGCCTAAGTATGGTGTACAGAAGGTAATAAGTAAAGACATATAAAGGGATTGGAGTGAGGGCAAGGAAGTATACGGTTACTGTCATTAATTTGGATAGTGGAAGAGGCATTACTAGAAATACCCGGTTATCCCTTCGAAACATTTTCATGTTTTAGTTTTACTGTGCGGTGTTAATTGAAAACTGTTTTCCCAATGAGATTCTAACTCCAGGGTATGTATTTACCAGTTTTGATTCTCGCATCTGTATGGCATTACAGATGGTGGGTGGGAGTAAAATATTGAGAATTGGGTAATTAAATCCTCAATACATATCAGAATTCTTTGTAATTGGTGATATTTGAGAAAATCGCCTGGGTTTTGCCTAACGACAAATATTTGGTTTTGAATATCCATTGTTATGCACCAATTTCAAACTGATATATCTGTACGTTTATTTTATAAAGTGAGCTATAACTTTTTGAAATTATGTCTATGACATTTACCTATAACAGTTAATAGTTAGGAAAGATACATTCTGCTAGTTATATGTATGCCCTAGAGGCCATTATTGTACATGATTTGTGTAGGGTGTTTTTCGTCACCCCATTGAGATGGGAATACGCGCGTGCTTGTCAGGCGTACTATAAATTTCCCCTGCTAGGATAGACGGGGGTTTATTGATTGTGGGGATCCGAATCTCCGGCAGCAGCGGACTAAGCTGCCGTTAGTTACCCCTCGCCTTTGGAGCGAGAGAACCTCTGATTGACGGGTCGAACTGATCATGCGAACTCAGTGTGCACTGTTGTGTTTTGAGGGGTTTTGGATATGTCGGGGATTCGCAGAGTTTACGAGGGTCCCGCAACCCAGATAGCGGGATGGGGGTAAAGGGGGCTAGCAGCCCCCTTGCGGGGTGCGGGGCAGCGCCCCGTTAGAAAAACTTTCCTAACGAGGGATGTGTTTCTGGTGTGGAGTGCGTGGAAAATAAGGGGTGAGGTGTTGGATATATGTATGCCCTAGAGGACATTATATGATAGTGGATGTTTTTATACATGTATAAATATATACAGAGGACTTTCTTGCTCGACATGATAGTATGCTATCTGGTTACACTTTATCTGATATGTTCACTTGGTCATGCTTTTATTCATTTGTACATGTTGATAAAGCCCTGAGGATATTTGCTTGACTGCTGTAATTATGATGGAGATCATACTAGTGGGACATATGTAGTTTATAAGCATATCCTGAAATGTCCCTAGTCGTTGGTGTATCGAGACGGGGCATCTATATTCCAGAGTAGACTAACGTATATAATACTGGACCCATGAGATGGGCGGTGGATGATCCCACATCCATTGGTGTTTGACACTGAGATTGTATATGGGTGCTCAGTGGAGACTGGGTACACTGGACGGACTCGCCGAGAACTCCTATATGGTATTATATCTATCGTCGAATGGCAGTTCTCAGGTGACACTGGTACAGGTTATTCTGTAGACCCGAGATCGTCATAGAGTCTCATGTGTTCTCCCACTGTGCTTTGATTTCCACCCTACCACGGCTCTACTAAGTCGTGCAAACAGGTGGCTTTTAGGTACAGTCCCGAGACATGTGGAGGCAATGAGCAATAGGACGGGTTTCGTCTCTCCCGGTATTGGGGGTTAATGTTGCGTTGTGCTCGATTGGCTATATCAGCAAATCACTGGCCACGGCTGATGAAATTTACTGATAAGTGTTATCGGTAGTTTCTCAAACTGTTATAGGCCATACATCGGCATAACTTATTGAGTTATTGGGGTCGACGATGCCATCCCTAGACTCGATATGTAGCATATCTGACGAAGAGACCGGACTGTACGGTAAGTGTTACCAGTTTGCTCAACAGGAGTTTTGACAGGTTTGCTTGTTTTTTCTTCTGCTTGGTCAATACCCGGGTGGCCGTTACGTTTAGCTGACCGCTTGCGGCTTGCGGGTGTTTGATATGATCATCGCCTATTGCCGGCGTATTGACGAGTCTTAGAGTCCCACAAAAGGGTTACCTAGCTCAGGAAAAACGATGTGGGGGTGCATATGGTGATATGCGCGCATGCCTGATTAAATGCGTGTATATGATACCGCATTATAATCTGACGTTTTCTTTTGGTCAGGTCATATGTGATATGACCGGTATATTAAATCAATTGTTGATTTAATATTAATGACCATTAGTCTTTTCACTTATAACCTTTTCTTTTTTGTATGCATGAATGTATGTATGTACATATGTTGATGTGAATGCACGCATGCATGCATACATGTGTCATGGTGATGATACATTGGAGTTGGCTATGCAAGAATCACATGGTTTAGATATTTATTTATTCTGATTATTGATTAAAGAATTAATTAGGATTATGTCATGGTTGCTTTATTTCTGCACACTTCCATTGTTGACTTTGACTTGAACCATGGTTTGATTACTACACTTAAACCATGGTTTAGTCTCTACACTTAACCATGATTTAATCTGTACACTTATTCTTTAACCCAATTACAAAATATCTAGATATTTTACAACCATGGTTATGAGTGAGTAGACTCTCTCATATATTCATTATTCCTTTTATTATTGGATAACAATTATCTTGAGCTTGCTTAGCCTCTTCCTTTTTCTTCTTCCTATAACCTTACTACCTCTTCATAAGTGAGTGAACGAGATAAAAAGAAAAGATTTTTAAGTGAGATCAAAACCCACATCACCAATCTACATTAGTTTAGCCCACTAGTTTAGGTTATTTTGCATCACTTCTACTTGTTCTAGTGAAGCAAGGATCTTGAGCCAAGGTACTCCGCGGTGGATCATCGTGGACAAAGAAGAACTCAAGCGGACCTGTCCAAACACCGAGTTGAACTAAGGAGTCTAGCATGGAGGTCTACAAAGGTTGTATTTACTTTCACTTAGTGTTAGACTCTTGTTTTAGTATGAGATACTATATTGTTACTTTAAATTTCTAGTTTGATCCTAAGTTAGTTTGCATAGCACCCTAAAAATTTAATTGTAGCATGTTTGATACAAGACAAACCCATGTGTGGTGCTATGTAAACCCAACAGTGATATCAGAGCCAAACTAGAGCAGTAGAGTAACCTAGACGACATTAAAACACTTCGAACGAACATCGATTGCCCGAAAATACCACTTTCTGGAAATTTTTCAAAATGTTAGAATTTTTCACATTAAAAATATTCAGAAAATCATGCAGGTAATTCTGTGGACCCTCTAAAACAACGATACCCTAACTCGATTAAACGACCGCGGAACCGTGGCAGAAACCTGCTTTTGGCGGCGGTTCCGCGGTGCCGTTTGTGAGGCTCGGGTCAGCCCTTCTACGGTTGGTCCATAGGTACTGTGGCATGCTTCTGGGTAATTTTAATTCTGCTCAGGTGTTGAGCTTCTCTGTGGATTTTTGGGTATTTGATCGATCGATCAAATGGTTTAACATCGCCTAGTTTATGAGTATATGTTGACATGAGATATTATATGTTGCTGTGAAATAATGTATAGGATCGTCGTGATGAATGGACGGGGATTTTATGTGAGATGGGAGTTTTCTTTTCATTCATTTAAAAATTCGTTTGTATGTAATATTCTTTTATTGGGGCACATCCTGGTTGAGGATGATGTTTCCTTCAATGTATATTATTTACTTTTCCGCATTAGGATAGACCCAAGGTGGGGAGCACAAGTGACCGAGTTCTAAAGTTCAGTAGGAGGCTATCTCGAGGAGTCGAGACCGGATCTCCTAACTCTAGAATTGGTAGGGTCACTTGCTGCTCTCGTAGGGGTCTTAGGTGTAGGATTGGCTATTCATCATGACTGTGGAACCCGTATTTTCTATCGTTGGCTAAATATAAAATACGGAATTCCTAGTATATCCTATATTTTCATATAAGTGCTTCTGTTGTTTATCTGTGATGTGATCGCTTGATATATCTGAGACGAATGCAATATTATATATGAGATATATAGTAGGCGTTGCTTATGTTTTGCACCCGCGCTAGTCCCGTCCCAGTATGCCGTTAGTTAAGTAACCTAACGGTGCATAACGGAACATTGTGGCGAATGCGGATGGCATAAGCGTACATTGTATTTTCGTTTCTTTTCTGTGTTTGGCTTAAGGACTTAAAAATGATGGGACTACATTAATATGATTAATGTAAGGAAAAATAAACCTAAAAGATGTTGTAGAATCGAATTTTAAAAACCACTTGGCTTTTTTGTGAAAAAACTACATTTCAAAATTGTGGAGAACAAGCCACTCCTTTTGAAAACTGTTTGATTCTACAACGATATCAAGTTCAAAGCGTTAAAGGTTTTCTTAAAAACCATCTGCAACCCTCCGTCATTTTAGGAAGTAGAGTACTTAGTATTCGTGCTACGTTTGTTGACTATATTTAAGGCATAGTGTATGGTGGTTAAGTGATGTCTTCCTACACCACATATGATGCAGATTAATTAGGACATTCATATGACTTTGTTGACCATAGTTAAGGGTCATGTGGGTGGGTCTAATTAATCATGAAATGACAGGTAGAACTTGACTAGTGCTTGTGATTTGTTGACCATAGTTAAGGTCATAAGTGCTAAGGGTAAAAACCATATTGGGAGTTTCAAGAGTTTAAATTTGCAATGAGATTGCATACCTTCCATATGATGGTTGGATCCCGATCCCACTATGAGCAAGAGTTGCTCCCAGGAGAGTTTTGCACTTTACAATTAGCTAACCCATTAGGTGTCTAGAAAGGTGTTAACGGGGCTACGCCTCTGGGAAGACGAGGTTTATATCAATTAGGTCCATACGAAAGCACGGGGAACCTCTCTCAAGTACCGACACTGGTCTGGCTGAACGGTTAGCGAAGTTGTAGAATGTAATTAATCCTGGATAGTTTTCCTTTTAAGGTTTGAAGGGAAATTTGATAAAAGCAGTGGGAGATATCGATTAGATAAGATAATAACCAATCTGATCTTTGCAAGAGTTTTCGCTGAGTGTATTCTTTTCTCTCTCTTAATGGCAGATACCAATGACAAGACTCAAGCTTCTACTAGATAAAAATAAACTGAATGGGACCAATTATAAAGACTGGCTAAGGAATATTAACATTGCCTTGATTTTTGATAAGGTATCATATGTCCTCACGGCCCCGGCCCCGCCCGTCCCAGGTCCTAAATCTTCGATTGCGGATAAGGAAGTCCGCAAGACATGGGATGCTGACTGTGCCATGGCCAAATACCTCGCGCTTGCATCGATGGATAACACACATCAAAAGCAGCACTAGTAGATGGATGTTCAATCCATCTTTCTCCATACAAAAGAGTTGTATAGGGAGCAATCTCACGTCCTACGATACGAAGCATCGCGAAAATTGTTTCAGATGGGGATGACTCCTGGCACACCAGTAGGTGACCATGTTTTGAAGATGATAGCTCTTATAGAAGAGCTTGAGGACCTCGGATGGACAATGGAGAATGAACAATATATTGATATTATTCTACAGTCTCTCACCCCTACCTTTGCTCAATTTATAGTAAACTTCAACATGCACAACATGGAGAAGTCACTGCCTGAACTTCTCAATATGTTGAGAAGTGTAGAGAGTACGCTCAAGTTAGTGAAAACTCCCGCTTTGATTGCTGGGCCATCTTCCTTTTCTCACCCAAAAGCCAAGGCCAAGGGAAAGATGAAGAAGAAACCCACCAAAACTAGAGGTAGAGTTAAAAAGGTTAAGGGAAAAGACAAGTCCACGGCTGGGGAATCGGGGAAAGAGGAATATTATCACTGCCACAAATCAGGACACTGGAAGCGCAACTGCACTGAGTACTTGGATCTCAAAAAGAAGAAACATGGTGATGCTTCCGCTTCAGGTGTGTTTGTGACAGAAAACTGTTTTTCTATAAACTCTGCTTCCTGGATATTAGATACCGGTTCAGGTTATCACATTTGCAATTTCATGCAGGGGCTGAGAAATAGCAAAGGTTTGAAGACAGGTGACCATACTCTCCAGGTTGGAAATGGTTCCAATGTACATGCGGTTTCAGTGGGAGAGTATCACCTGGGGTTGCCGTCATAGTGTATATTGGTTTTGAACCCATGTTATTATGTACCTAGTATGCTTTGTAATATAATATCCGTTTCTTTGTTAGACAATGAAGGATATAATTTTGTATTGCAGAACAATGTTATGAACATTAACCTGAATCAAATGTTGGTTGGGTATGGTACACTTAATAACGGGATATATGTCCTAAATCAACACACAGTTTTCAGCAAACAACACACTAATAAAAGAAAATTTTCAGAAATAAATGAAGCTTTTCTTTGGCACTGTAGGCTTGGTCATATTAATGAAACAAGACTAAACAAGCTACATAAAGATGGATATTTAAACCCTTTTGAATATAAATCTTATGCGACTTGCCAGTCTTGTATCAAGGGTAAAATGACCAAATCTCCGTTAACAGGACTCGGAGAAAGAGCTACTCATCTCCTAGCCCTCATACATAGTGATGTATGCGGGCCAATGTCTACACAGGCTAGAGGCGGTTTTTCTTACTTCATAACTTTTACTGATGATTTCTTAAGGTTCGGTCATGTGTTTTTATTAAAGCATAAGTCTGAAGCTTTCGAGAAATTTATTGAGTACAAACTTGAAGTAGAAAAACAAACCGGCTTGAGTATCAAAATTCTTCGATCAGATCGAGGTGGGGAGTATCTCAGTACAGAATTTGCAGACTTTTTAAAAGAGAATAGGATTTTCTCTCGGCTCACTCCTCTTTACACACCACAACACAACGGTGTGTCAGAGCGCAAGAATCGGACCCTATTAGATTTGGTACGTTCCATGATGAGTGATGCTGAGTTACCTGTCTCATTTTGGGGGCATGCATTGGAGACTGCGGCGTTTCTATTGAACAGGGTTCCAACCAAAACCATGTCTACCACGCCATATGAGATATGGCATGGGAAAAGACCATCTCTTAAACGAGTTAAGATTTGGGGTTGTCCGGTTTATGTCAAAAAGCAAAATCCGGACAAGCTCGAGACACGGTCAGTCATGTGTAATTTTGTGGGGTATCCAAAGAATTCCTATGGATATCTATTCTACCACAAGAAGGAACAAAAGGTGTTTGTTTCTCAGTATGCCACATTTTTAGAAAAAGAATTTTTTACAAATGATACAGATGGCAGTGTGGTAGACCTAGAAGAAGTTCTAGAAACACAAATTACAAATGACGACTTGGTTGAACTGGCTGTTGCAACAGAGACAAATGAACCTTAACCACTCCGTAGATCCGGTAGGACTTCTCGCCCACCGGAAAGGTACTACGGTTTCCTCATTGATGGTGATAGAGAAGATTGCATCATGGATGATGATGATCCTACCAATTTTCAGCAAGCTATCATGAGTGGAGACTCTGTGAAGTGGCTGGATGCCATGAGATCTAAAATGGAGTCTATGTACACCAAAAAAGTATGGACTTTGGACATTTTACCCCCTGGGGTAAAACCCGTGGGGTGCAAATGGATCTTTAAAAGAAAGATTGGTGTAGATGGGCAGGTGGAGACCTATAAGGCAAGACTTGTGGCGAAAGGATCTCGTCAAAGACTAGGTCTGGACTATGACGAAACTTTTTCTCCCGTAGCCATGCTTAAATCCATTCGGATCCTACTTGCAATTGCTGCTCACTACGATTATGAAATCCGGCAGATGGACATTAAAACTGCATTTCTAAATGGTGATTTAGAAGAATGTGTTTATATGGATCAGCCAGAGAGTTTCATTGATAGTGGGAGCAGTGGGAAAGCATATAGATTGCTTAAATCCATTTATGGATTAAAGCAGGCATCACGGAGCTGGAACATCTGTTTTGATGATGTTATCAAAGAGTTTGATTTCATCAAAAATCCAGATGAACCTTGTGTTTATAAGAAGGCTGTAAGGAGAGCTGTCACATTCCTCGTATTGTACGTGGATGACATTCTTCTGATAGGAAATGACATTCTTATGCTGCAGTCGGTCAAATCATTCTTATCACAAAGGTTCTCCATGAAGGACCTGGGTGATGCCACGTACATATTGGGCATTCAGATCTATAGGGATAGATCCAAGAGGATATTAGGATTGTCCCAAACCAGGTACATCAACACCATACTAAAGAGATTTAGTATGGAAGACTCCAAGCGGGGTGCCTTACCCACTTGCCATGGAGTCACTCTCTCCAAGGACTTTGGCCCAAAGACTGATGAAGAGAGAGCTCGCATGAGTATTATACCCTACGCTTCAGCCGTAAGATCTATAATGTATGCGATGTTGTGTACACGCCCTGATGTAGCTTATGCACTAGGTGTAGTAAGCAGGTATCAGTCCAACCCAGGGGAGAATCACTGGACAGCTGTGAAGAACATTCTTAAGTACTTGCGAAGGACTAAAGAATTGTTCTTGGTGTATGGTAACGGAGATCTCCAAATGGAGGCCTTTACCGATTCGAGCTTCCAGAATGATAAGGACGACAGCAAATCTATCTCTGGGTTTGTATTTACCCTCAATGGAGGGGCGGTAAGTTGGAAGATTTTCAAATAAGATATCGTTGCATACACTACGATGGAAGCTGAGTACATTGCTGCAAATGATGCCGCCAAGGAAGCCGTCTGGATGAGGAAGTTCGTCTCGGAGCTAGGAGTAGATCCAACCATTATTGATCCAATACCATTGTATTGTAATAATAATGGGGCTATGGCGTTAGCCAAGGAGCCTAGGTCCCATCAGCGATCCAGACACATCCTAAGGCGTTTTCATTTGATCCAGGAGATAGTTGATCGCCGCGAGATCAAGATTCAAAGAGTAGATACAAAGAATAATACTGCGGATCCACTCACCAAGGCCCTCCCTCAGCCGCAGCATGAGCGACTTTTTGAGATGTTGGGTATGAGATACGCCAATAATTGGCCTTAGTGCAAGTGGGAGATTGTTAGATATATGTATGCCCTAGAGGCCATTATATGATAGTAGATGTATTTATACATGTATGTATATATATATATATATACAGAGGACTTTCTTGCTCGACATGATAGTATGCTATCTGGTTACACTTTATCTGATATGTTCACTTGGTCATGCTTTTATTCATTTGTACATGTTGATAAAGCCTTGAGGATATTTGCTTGACTGCTGTGATTATGATAGAGATCATACAAGTGGGACATATTTAGGTTATAAGCATATTCTTGAATGTCCCTAGTCATTGGTGTATCAAGACGGGGCATCGATAATCCAGAGTAGACTAGCGTATATAATACTGGACCCATGAGATGGGCGGTGGATGATCCCACATCCATTGGTGTTTAACACCGAGATTGTATACGGGTGCTCAGTGAAGAGTGGGACACTGTACGGACTCGCTGAGAACTCTTATATGGTATTATATCTATCGTCAGATAGCAGTTCTCAGGTGACACTGGTACAGATTAGTCTGTAGACCCGAGATCGTCATAGAGTCTCATGTGTTCTCCCACTGTGCTTTGATTTCCACCCTACCACGGCTCTACTAAGTCGTGCAAACAGGTGGCTTTTAGGTACAGTCCCGAGACATGTGGAGGCAATGAGCAATAGGACGGGTTTCGTCTCTCCCGGTATTGGGGGTTGATGTTGCGTTGTGCTCGATTGGCTATATCAGCAAATCACTGGCCACGGCTGATGAAATTTACTGATAAGTGTTATCGGTAGTTTCTCAAACTGTTATAGGCCATACATCGGCATAACTTATTGAGTTATTGGGGTCGACGATGCCATCCCTAGACTCGATATGTAGCATATCTGACGAAGAGACCGGACTGTACGTTAAATGTTACCGGTTTGCTCGACAGGAGTTTTGACAGGTTCTGTAACACCCGAGCCCAATGCTACTATTTTCTGTTATTGGTTGAGCATTAGATATTACTCATTTCATTTATCTTGCTTATTTGGGTCTTACTGTAAAATTTTATCTGGCTAAGTCATTCTGCATATAACAAATTTTAGTATCTAAAATAAAATTAAAAATATTCATCTTGGCCTACTTGACACCCTTAGCCTCGTGGTAGCGTCCGTACATTGTGTTCTCGTCCCGTTCAGTGAAACGGGCGAGTTTGGATGGCTACGTGCACGTGCGTGTGTCCGTTTTGGGAGTATGCTTTTTAATCATAAAACATTTCATTTTAAAATTTGGAACCCGCCTAAAATCCTATTATTTGAATTTCGAATTTTTGGACCCAACCCGGGCGCAATTTGGAAATGTTTCATTTGGCGCCAAAATCCTAAATTTTAATATTATTAAAACCTTCGCATATATTTTTCTAACTAATCTGATATCTTACTGTTCATTACCTATCTTTTAAATTTTTTAAGTTAACCATATAATATTTTTACGATCTTTTATATCCTTCTCAATTTATTCTCTCAGCCAATCGCAACCTCCCCTTTAACCCCGTGGGCCCCACTTTCTCTCTCTCCTTCTTCTCTCTCTCTCCATTTTCTCTCTCTCTCTCCCCGTTATATATTCTCTCGTACTTCTCTTTATCATTTTTCTCTTCTTGCTTCATGTCTCGTTTCTCATTTCTTTTAACTGTTCTTTTGTTGCCGGAATTCCGTCGTGCCGGTGACGTTTCTCGACGTTCCAGCGAGATACCCCGACCCGTGTGGTTCCTTTGTTCATCGTTTGGGTTCATTCCGTGAACCGTGCGCCGTCGCGAGTTTTCCCCGCCAACGGTTAATGTTCCGTTTTCTCGATTCGCGACCCATCGAGGCAAGTTAATCTTGCTACATGCTATATACTTTTATAATCTTCATTTTATAATATTATACATTTGAAAATCTTATAGTTTACATATGAAATGTCGTTGAAAAATCGGATATGACAAATCTGAAATTTACTGTACACCTTATCTTATAAAATTCATTATAAATCATAGAAAAATCATTAGAATACGTTCTTTAGTTCGTTACGAAGCTAATTCAGAATACTATAACTCTATGAAATATTTACTTGCAAAATAAATTGTTTAATTAACGTAAAATGCAAATGAACACGTCTCTAAACTGCTGTCCAGGGAAATTCCAGCAGCAAACTTTCAACTTTGAATATTCATAACTTTTTGTAGGGATAACCTGAGATGCTTATACTTATAAAACTGAAAACCTTATTGAATTATCTTTGTTTTGATATAAGATACGTCTCTTTTGGAGAACATTTGTTATTTTTAAGCTATTTTACAAATTAGGGTGACGCTAAATTTCTGAACGGAACCTTCTTGTGCATGGTTAATCAATACATCTTTTATATTTACTAATCGCTTTGAATATGCTATCCATATTAATATTATTATATCACATATTGTTTAGTTGTACATCCCACATTACCATTTTATAGTTTTATAACTTTTCGGATACCCGTTTGCATCCATCGCATTTAAGATACATATAATTGCATCCATAGATCACATCACTACATAATAATGTGATATTAACACTCCATGTTTAATAAATTGTATCCTAATTAATATTGGAACTATAAATGTAACCCTAATCGATAACTGTGCATCCATATTCTTGAAATTATATCTATTGGCATATCATATTACATGTTCCAGTTATTGTTCTGATAGTACTCATGCTTGTTTATTTATACACATGTTTATGTTAGTTTGATTATGAGCACCCACATGACATCTTGTGCTTCCTGACATGACCTGTTACACTTCCTACTTGACATGATATGGTACCGTACACTCTTGACATGACATGACACCTTTATACATTACCTGGTTGACCTGATGTACCATGGCTTTACCTGTTACCTGATTTCATGCCTAATGCCGACAAACCTGACCATTCCTGCTGTCGATCCAGACAGACCTACTTTCACTTGATTTTGTGTTGGCATTAGTCCTTGACTACTGAATACCTGACCTGACATACATAGTTTGGGGGTATGGGGAAATCAAAGGTGAAACCGACTTGTAACTCAACAGTTCGATACATTGTTCTGATCAGTCTTACGGGCTTGGCCAGCTCCGGAGTGTTGATGCTGACATCACTCGTCCATCCTACTACCTTTTACTGCTTAGCGGCACGTCTCGGATTCAGCCCCGAGGGTCATGACCGTGGTCCCGGGCACGCACGGGATACTATTGAGTTACATCGACGATTCATCAATTGATTTCAAAGACTATAGAGTAGAAACCTGATAGGACAGTTTAGTTACCACTGCACATTACCCTGCACTGTTATTTCTTAGTACTGCTTTATTCATGTTCATACCTGCATTGCTTATCACCATGTTTATACTATATACTTGATGTCATGACGCGCTGACGTCTGGGTTTTGCATGGCCCAGATTCTTTACCACTGTCGCCGACCGTGCAGGAGTACTTCAGCCAGCAGGCTGATTTGAGTTCTATAGTGGTTAGTTTGTTTATTGCATTTTATTTCCAGGTGCGATCCCGCATTATGGGACGTACCTTTCTATTATTATATTGGATCATTTGCTTCCGCACTTATTGTTCATTGATTTCTTATTATTATGGATTTGGACATGTGTTAGATTAGTACTTTATCTTGTTCTTGATATCCTTACAACCGTAATGTGACTGTGGATGGATACTTCCTACCCACAGGTAGCATGGTTGGCTATGTTACGTGCCCAATCCTGCGTACTCTGGGAAGCGGGGCGTGACATGGTTCTTTTGGTATCAGAGCCATAGGTTAATTGGGTTGATTCTTTGTAGTTGGGTATTGCACCCGATACACGAATCAGGATACCCGTGATTAGGAAACATGTCCTGCCACTTTGACCGTTTTACCATCCTTGAATCATTCTTCCGGATCATGTCGACATGCAAACTTACTTTGCATTGTCAACTCGAAAACCTAACTTCTTGTTATCTCTAGGACTTAGGCGACTTGGGTGGAGTTAAGTAATTGCGGCTATGATACCGCGGCATAGCTACAATGCGGTACTCTATTTAAGTATCTTGGAGTTCTAGCCTTGATCCACATTCAGAATCTATCATCATGCTAATGTTGGGTGTTTTGAGTTCAGGATTATGACAGGTAAGAAGTTGAAGACGTACCAGAGGCGTGTGAACGAAGCCGCCATGCTTGGAGTGATAAGAGAAATGCTGGAAATCAAAGAAACAGACCGAGCTGATCCAGCAGCAAGCGGACTTGTTTCAGGAAGGTCTGCAGATCGTTCAGCAGTCTGTAAACGATGTTGGAACTAGACCAGTTGACCGAGTAAGGACCGTAGCAGATTTCAGACTTTTGGATCCGTCTACTTTTACTTTTCTGGAGGAGCCGTTGCCAGCCGAGCCGTGGCTAGCGACACGGAGAATTTGCTGATTGCGACACAGATTCCAGAGGACAAAGGAGTTGATGTGGTGCGCATTCAGTTAGTGGATTACGCCCGAGAGTGACGGCTTATGGAGGAGACCCGCTTGCCCAAGCCGATCAGTTGGGCGAAGTTTTTCTAAGAACCCCCTGGAGAAGTTCTTCCCGCAGACTGCGCGGAGGAAAGGGAAGAAATTTATCGGACTAAGGCAGAATGGAGCAACCGTGGACGTGCATGCAGCGGAGTGGACGAGACTCAGTAGTCTCGCTGGACCTTTCGCGGCCAACGATGCAGACAGCAGTTGCGGTAAGGAAGCAGTTCTGTCGGGCCAGTCGAGTTTAGGGCTAGGCCGACAAACAGTGTTCTTGCGACTATGGAAGTGAATAGTAATGAAGAGCCGGCAGTTGTTCGCGACTTTATGGATGTGTTTGCAGATATTTCGGGCTTACCGCCAAAGCGAGATGTGGAGTTCGCGATTGACCTTATTCCTGGTGCAGCGCCAGTATCAAAATCTTATTATCCGATGGCACCGGTGGAATTGGAAGAAGTTAAGAAACAAGTTGGTGAATTACTCGAGAAGGGATGGATTCGAAGCAGCAACTCACCTTGGGGAGCTCCAGTTCTTTTAGTAAAGAAGAAGGATGGCACGAGAAGGATGTGCATGGATTATCGAGAATTGAACCGGGTGACTGTTAAGAATAAGTACCCGATCCCTCGCATTGGAGAACTCTTTGAGCAGCTTAGTGGCGCGAGGGTATTCTCGAAACTGGATTTGCGATCAGGATATCATCAGGTCCGAGTGAAAGCAGAAGACATTTGCAAGACGGCGTTTCGAACTCGATATGGACATTTCGAGTATTTGGTGATGCCCTTCGGAGTGACTAATGCGCCGGCAATATTCATGGATTTGATGAACCGGATCTTTTCACCATTCTTGGACCAGTTTATTGTGGTATTCATTGACGATATTCTGGTGTACTCGAAGAGTCCAGAAGAGCATGCTGAGCACTTAAGGATCGCACTGCAGACGCTGAGACAAGAGAAGTTATTTGCGAAGATGAGTAAGTGCGAATTCTGGCTGGAAGAAGTGAAGTTTCTGGGGCATGTCGTGTCGGGCGATGGAATCGCCCTCGATCCCGAAAAGATTGCAGCAGTTCGAGACTGGCCTATTCCAAAGAATGTTGCAGAGATAAGGAGTTTTCTTGGACTCGCCGGATACTACGGAAGATTTGTGGAGAACTTCGCTCGCGTAGCTAAGCCGTTAACCAAGCTCACACGAAAGGAGGTACCGTTTGTTTGGACGGATGGATGTGCATTGGCCTTTGAGACGTTGAAGCAGAAGTTGATAACCGCCCCTATCCTAACCGTACCGGATGATTCAGGAGGACTGGTGATTCACAGCGACGCATCTGGAAAAGGATTGGGATGTGTTTTAATGCAGAATGGGAAAGTCGTCGCTTACGCATCGAGACAACTGAAGACTCATGAGAAGAATTATCCAACTCATGACTTGGAGCGTGCGGCTGTGATTTTCGCTTTGAAGATTTGGAGACACTACCTTTTGGGGGAAAGAGTCGAAGTTTTTACAGATCATAAGAGCTTGAAGTATGTGGTTACACAGAAGGAGCTTAACATGAGGCAACGCAGATGGATGGAGCTGATGGCCGACTATGACCTTGATCTTAAGTACCATCCGGGAAAAGTCAACGTCGTGCCGGATGCGCTGAGTCGGTTACCAGCAATTCAGATATTGACTGCACAGAGAGAGATCATTGCGGATTTTCGGAGATTTGACTTGGAGGTTGTGCTACCACATGCTACAGGACAGTTGATGCAGTTGCAAGTACAGTCGTCCTTAGTTGAGAAGATTAAAGCAGCACAATCGCAAGATCCTAGACTGCAAAAGTTTCGAGAGCGGGTTGAGGCTGGACTACGAACAGATTTACTGGTCTACGAAGATGGTTCGTTGAGGTATGGTAGCCGTTTGTGTGTGCCAAAGGGGGATGTTCGTGAAGAGCTTATGAAGGAGGCACACAGTTCAGCTTATTCTATACATCCAGGAGGTACAAAGATGTACCGAGATATTCGACAGCATTTCTGGTGGGAAGGCATGAAACGGGAGATTGCTCGCTTCGTGGCTAAGTGCTTGGTATGTCAGCAAGTCAAGGCTGAACACCAAAGGGTTGCTAGTTTGTTGCAACCACTTCCGATTCCTCAGTGGAAGTGGGAACATATAACCATGGATTTCGTGACGGCTTTACCGCGAAGTCCAAACGGCAACAATGCAGTATGGGTGATTGTCGATCGATTGACCAAGGCAGCTCACTTTATTCCTTTCCAGGTTGGTCAATCAACGGAGACTTTGGCAGAGCGGTACATGCAGAAGATTGTAAGATTGCATGGCGTACCGGTGAGCATCGTGTCCGATCGGGACACTCGGTTCTTATCACACTTCTGGAGGAGTTTACAGGAAAGTTTGGGGACTCGATTGAAGTTTAGCACAGCTTATCATCCTCAAACTGATGGTCAGTCGGAGAGAACGATCCAAACTCTTGATGATATGTTGAGAGCATGCATGTTGGACTTCAAGGGTTCGTGGGAGGATCATCTACACTTGGTGGAGTTTTCTTACAACAACAGTTTTCAGGCAACTACCCAGATAGCTCCGTTTGAAGCTTTGTATGGTCGTAAATGTCGTTCACCTATTTGTTGGGATGATGTCGGTGAACGAAAATTGTTGGGACCAGATTTGGTGATGCAGACAGTTGAGAAGGTTAACACTATCAGAAATCATATGAAGGCAGCACAAGACAGACAGAAGAGTTGGGCTGACACATCGAGAAGACCTCTAGAATTCACCGTGGGTGATTTGGTGTTCTTGAAGATATCACCGACTAGAGGGGTGATTCGTTTTGGAAGGCGAGGAAAGCTCAGTCCTCGGTTCGTTGGACCCTTGAGATCGTGGAGCGTGTTGGTGAGGTAGCATATCGTTTGGCGTTACCACAGTCCTTGGCAAATGTGCATGATATGTTTCACGTATCTCAACTCCGTAAGTATGTTCGAGATGAAACACACGTTTTGGATCATTCGGAGCTAACAGTACGAGAAGACTTGACTTTTGAGGAGCGACCAGTTGAAATCAAGGATCGAAGAGAAAAGGTTCTTAAGAACAAGGTTATCCCCCTTGTGCTAGTCTCTTGGGGTAATCGATCGCATGGAGAATCCACTTGGGAGCGAGAAGACGAGATCCGACAGAAGTTTCCTCACCTTTTCCTGTAGTTTTCTATCTTGTATTCTTGGAATTTCGAGGACGAAATTCTTTTGTAGTTGGGTATAATGTAACACCCGAGCCCAATGCTACTATTTTCTGTTATTGGTTGAGCATTAGATATTACTCATTTCATTTATCTTGCTTATTTGGGTCTTACTGTAAAATTTTATCTGGCTAAATCATTCTGCATATAACAAATTTTAGTATCTAAAATAAAATTAAAAATATTCATCTTGGCCTACTTGACACCCTTAGCCTCGTGGTAGCGTCCGTACATTGTGTTCTCGTCCCGTTCAGTGAAACGGGCGAGTTTGGATGGCTACGTGCACGTGCGTGTGTCCGTTTTGGGAGTATGCTTTTTAATCATAAAACATTTCATTTTAAAATTTGGAACCCGCCTAAAATCCTATTATTTGAATTTCGAATTTTTGGACCCAACCCGGGCGCAATTTGGAAATGTTTCATTTGGCGCCAAAATCCTAAATTTTAATATTATTAAAACCTTCGCATATATTTTTCTAACTAATCTGATATCTTACTGTTCATTACCTATCTTTTAAATTTTTTAAGTTAACCATATAATATTTTTACGATCTTTTATATCCTTCTCAATTTATTCTCTCAGCCAATCGCAACCTCCCCTTTAACCCCGTGGGCCCCACTTTCTCTCTCTCCTTCTTCTCTCTCTCTCCATTTTCTCTCTCTCTCTCCCCGTTATATATTCTCTCGTACTTCTCTTTATCATTTTTCTCTTCTTGCTTCATGTCTCGTTTCTCATTTCTTTTAACTGTTCTTTTGTTGCCGGAATTCCGTCGTGCCGGTGACGTTTCTCGACGTTCCAGCGAGATACCCCGACCCGTGTGGTTCCTTTGTTCATCGTTTGGGTTCATTCCGTGAACCGTGCGCCGTCGCGAGTTTTCCCCGCCAACGGTTAATGTTCCGTTTTCCCGATTCGCGACCCATCGAGGCAAGTTAATCTTGCTACATGCTATATACTTTTATAATCTTCATTTTATAATATTATACATTTGAAAATCTTATAGTTTACATATGAAATGTCGTTGAAAAATCGGATATGACAAATCTGAAATTTACTGTACACCTTATCTTATAAAATTCATTATAAATCATAGAAAAATCATTAGGATACGTTCTTTAGTTCGTTACGAAGCTAATTCAGAATACTATAACTCTATGAAATATTTACTTGCAAAATAAATTGTTTAATTAACGTAAAATGCAAATGAACACGTCTCTAAACTGCTGTCCAGGGAAATTCCAGCAGCAAACTTTCAACTTTGAATATTCATAACTTTTTGTAGGGATAACCTGAGATGCTTATACTTATAAAACTGAAAACCTTATTGAATTATCTTTGTTTTGGTATAAGATACGTCTCTTTTGGAGAACATTTGTTATTTTTAAGCTATTTTACAAATTAGGGTGACGCTAAATTTCTGAACGGAACCTTCTTGTGCATGGTTAATCAATACATCTTTTATAGTTACTAATCGCTTTGAATATGCTATCCATATTAATATTATTATATCACATATTGTTTAGTTGTACATCCCACATTACCATTTTATAGTTTTATAACTTTTCGGATACCCGTTTGCATCCATCGCATTTAAGATACATATAATTGCATCCATAGATCACATCACTACATAATAATGTGATATTAACACTCCATGTTTAATAAATTGTATCCTAATTAATATTGGAACTATAAATGTAACCCTAATCGATAACTGTGCATCCATATTCTTGAAATTATATCTATTGGCATATCATATTACATGTTCCAGTTATTGTTCTGATAGTACTCATGCTTGTTTATTTATACACATGTTTATGTTAGTTTGATTATGAGCACCCACATGACATCTTGTGCTTCCTGACATGACCTGTTACACTTCCTACTTGACATGATATGGTACCGTACACTCTTGACATGACATGACACCTTTATACATTACCTGGTTGACCTGATGTACCATGGCTTTACCTGTTACCTGATTTCATGCCTAATGCCGACAAACCTGACCATTCCTGCTGTCGATCCAGACAGACCTACTTTCACTTGATTTTGTGTTGGCATTAGTCCTTGACTACTGAATACCTGACCTGACATACATAGTTTGGGGGTATGGGGAAATCAAAGGTGAAACCGACTTGTAACTCAACAGTTCGATACATTGTTCTGATCAGTCTTACGGGCTTGGCCAGCTCCGGAGTGTTGATGCTGACATCACTCGTCCATCCTACTACCTTTTACTGCTTAGCGGCACGTCTCGGATTCAGCCCCGAGGGTCATGACCGTGGTCCCGGGCACGCACGGGATACTATTGAGTTACATCGACGATTCATCAATTGATTTCAAAGACTATAGAGTAGAAACCTGATAGGACAGTTTAGTTACCACTGCACATTACCCTGCACTGTTATTTCTTAGTACTGCTTTATTCATGTTCATACCTGCATTGCTTATCACCATGTTTATACTATATACTTGATGTCATGACGCGCTGACGTCTGGGTTTTGCATGGCCCAGATTCTTTACCACTGTCGCCGACCGTGCAGGAGTACTTCAGCCAGCAGGCTGATTTGAGTTCTATAGTGGTTAGTTTGTTTATTGCATTTTATTTCCAGGTGCGATCCCGCATTATGGGACGTACCTTTCTATTATTATATTGGATCATTTGCTTCCGCACTTATTGTTCATTGATTTCTTGTTATTATGGATTTGGACATGTGTTAGATTAGTACTTTATCTTGTTCTTGATATCCTTACAACCGTAATGTGACTGTGGATGGATACTTCCTACCCACAGGTAGCATGGTTGGCTATGTTACGTGCCCAATCCTGCATACTCTGGGAAGCGGGGCGTGACAGGTTCGCTTGTTTTTTCTTCTGCTCGCTCAATACCCGGGTGGTTACGTTTAGCTGACCGCTTGCGGCTTGTGGGTGTTTGATATGATCATCGTCTATTGTCGGCGTATTGATGAGTCTTAGAGTCCCACAAAGGGGTTACCTAGCTCAGGAGAAACGATGTGGGGTGCATATGGTGATATGCGCGTATGCCTGATTAATTACGTGTATATGATACCGCATTATAATCTGGCGTTTTCTTTTGGTCGTGTCATATGTGATATGACCGGTATATTAAATCAATTGTTGATTTAATACTAATGACTATTAGTCTTTTCACTTATAACCTTTTCTTTTTTGTATGCATGAATGTATGTATGTACATATGTTGATGTGAATGCACACATGCATGCATACATGTGTCATGGTGATGATACATTGGAGTTGGCTATGCAAGAATCACATGGTTTAGATATTTATTTATTTTGATTATTGATTAAAGAATTAATTAGGATTATATCATGGTTGCTTTGTTTCTACACACTTCCATTGTTGACTTTGACTTGAACCATGGTTTGATTACTACACTTAAACCATGGTTTAGTCTCTACACTTAACCATGATTTAATCTCTACACTTATTCTTTAACCCAATTACAAAATATCTAGATATTTTACAACCATGGTTATGAGTGAGTAGACTCTCTCATATATTCATTATTCTTTCTATTATTGGATAAGAATTATCTTGAGCTTGCTTAGCCTCTTCCTTCTTCTTCTTCCTATAACCTTACTACCTCTTCATAAGTGAGTGAAGGAGATAAAAAGAAAAGATTTTTAAGTGAGATCAAAACCCACATCACCAATCTACACTAGTTTAGCCCACTAGTTTAGGTTGTTTTGCATCACTTCTACTAGTTCTAGTGAAGTAAGGAGCTTGAGCCAAGGTATTCCGCGGTGGATCATCGTGGACAAAGAAGGACTCAAGCGGACACGTCCAAACACCGAGTTGAACCAAGAAATCTAGCAAGGAGGTCTACAAAGGTTGTATTTACTTTCACTTAGTGTTAGACTCTTATTTTAGTATGAGTTACAATAATGTTACTTTAAATTTCTAGTTTGATCCTAAGTTAGTTTGCTTAGCACCCTAAAAATTTAATTGTAGCATGATTGATGCAAGTCAAACCCATGTGTGGTGCTATGTAAACCCAACATGAGGAACGTCTTAAAGACGCGTGCATGGCACGTAGGCGCTTGGCGCCCACGGGTCACGTGCCTGGCACGTAGACGCTTGGCGCTCGCGGGTCACATGCCAGCGCATAGGCGTTGGGCGCCCTCGGGTCACGTGCGGCGCTTGGTGCCCGCGGGTCACGTGCTAGGCGCACTAGATGCCCACGAGTCACGTGCCCTGCACGCGACCGCTGGGCGCCTGCGGGTCACGTGCGTGGCACGCGACCGCTGGACGCCAGCGGGTCTCGTGCGCGGCATGCGATCGCTGGGTGCTGGGCACCCACGGGTCACGTGCCCTGCACGCGACCGCTGAGCGCTGAGTGCCCGCGGATCCCATGAGGCGCACGTGGGAGCTGAGCACCCGCGGGTCACGTGCCCTGCACGCGACCGTTGGGCGCCCACGGGTCACGTGTGTGGAACGCGACCGCTGGGTGCCCGTGGGTCACGTGCACGGCACGCGACCGCTGGAAACACCAGCTGAAAAGGGGCTTAGCCACTGGGTTAAGAGTTGATCTCCCAAGGGGGTTTTGGAGTTGAACCTCTAACAGGGATTATATATAGATTTGGAGTTAAACTCCTAAAAAGGGAGTTGATTTATAGAGTTAAACTCCAACAGATCTTGAATGGAGTTAAACTCTTAGAAATCTTTGGATCTTCTTTTGAGCCTCGGATCCTCCTGGAATGGGATTTTTGGAGATGGGTATCCTTCTTCTTCCTGTTTGATGGCTGGATCTTGGGGGGAAAAGGGGAGGTGAGACTTAAAATCACCCCTTTAGGGATTTGATGGTAGATCTGATCTCTCCTTCAAGGGTTTTATGGTGAAAAACTATTTATTTTTTAAAAACGAAGAGTTAAACTCTTTATTTAATTCAAAAAGGAGAAGAAGGTTTTAGAACCTTGAGGAAGGAGAAAGAGGCATAGAACTTGATTTTTTTTTGGGAGAATTAATTATATCCTTTATTTCATTATGATGTTGCCTTATACAGGCTTACAAAGTTACATATAGCCGCTTGGGCTTTACAAAATGGCATTTTTCCCATCCCATGCCTCATGTGCACATTTTTTTTGCACATGAGCCATGGGCTTTACAAAAATTTGGCTTTATGCTCATTTTTCTTATATTCATGCATAAAAAATTACATCAAAATTATTTATTACATGATTTTTATTTTGGCATGGGGGAGGCCGACCGCTTCATGTTCGGGCTCGACTCGAGCATGAGCCTACTTGATCTGGGTTTGGGCCCACTTGGCTTGGGGTTGACTTTGACTTTGATTTGGTCAACCGGGGTGTAATTTTTGACCCCAACAGACTGTATATTATAGTGGATGCTTGGACATATATAGAGAGGACTTTCTTTCTCGACATGATAGTATGCTATCTGGTTGCTTTTTATCTTAACATGTACACTTGTATCATTATGCTGTCTCTCCGTTACATGTTGATAAATCCCTTAGGATGTGTACTTGACTACCAGGACTATGATGCAGATCATACTAATGGGGCCAGGGTAGTCCATAATTCCATCCTTTAATTGTTCCTAGTCTAGAGAGTATCGAGACAGGGCATCGATATTCCACAGTAGACTGGTGTGTACGTTTCTTGATCCTGTATGGGGCGATGGTTGATCCCACAGCCATTGGTGTTTGACATCAAAGATTGTACACATGTGCTCATTGGAGAATGGGTACACCGAACAAGACTCGTCGAGAACTCTTAAATGGTATTATACCTATCGTCAGATTACAGTTCTCTGGTGACACTGGTACATGTTAGTCTGTAGACCCGAGATCATCATAGAGTCTTATGTGATTCCCACTGTGCTTTGATTTCCTCCCTACCGTGCTCAAAAGAGCGTGCAAATAGGTGGATTTTGGGTACAGTCCCGAGTCACATGGAGGCAATGAGCGATATGAGGGGTTTCGTCTCTCCTGATATTGGGAGTTGAAGTTGCGCTATACTCGATTAGCTTTAACAAAAAGTCCCTGGCCAGGGCTGTTGATGAGATTTACTGATAAGTGTTATCAGTAGTTTCTCGACCCGTTATGAGCCTCATATCGGCATGACTTATCAAGTTATTGGGGTCTGACGTTTACCACCCCCAGACTCGATATGCGACATATTAGACGAAGAGACCGGACTGTACAATAGTGTTACTTACTGGATTCACGGGAGTTTGGATAAGCTTGCTTGTTGATCTTCTGATCGCTCAATACTTGGGTAGCCGTTACGTCCAGCTAGTACCGCTGACGGCTTGTGGGTGACTGATATGATCATTACCTACTGCTGGTGTATTGACGAGTCTTTAGAGTCCTATACAGAGGTTTCCTAGCTCAAGCAAAACGAAGTAGGGCACATATATGATATGTGCGGGACCGAGATTAATACGTGTATGTAATACAGTATTCTAATCTCGCGATATAAGTTATATGTGATATAACCGGATTATTGAATCAAGTGTTGATTCAATAATTTGTTATATGTATATTTGATATACATATAAATGATATTAGTCGGTTGTATGTGATATAGCGGGATTATTAAATTAAGTGTTGATTTAATAATTTAATATATAATTATATATTTGATATATTAATATATATTAACTAATATTAGCTCACTTAAGAATTTGTTTTCTACAAATACATATAAATATATATGAGATATATATTAATGTATTTATTATTGGGTCATGCTACATGATACATTGTACATGGGTGTATGAGACTCATACCAAACTAAAGTTAATTTGGGTGATTAATTATTAAGGGAAAAATCAAAATTAGGTGGAAATTATCATGGCTAAAAATGCCTGTGGAAGCATGTAGAAGTATTGACTTATTCCACTAATTTTATTTTACTCTAGATATTTATTAACCCAGCCATTATTTTTAGCCATGATTAACTCTCTACTAATATAACTTGAGATATTTTCTCACGCAATGGTTCCTCACTTGTTCATTTTCTTCATCTCCTTCTTTTCTCTCTAGCTTTGAGTGAGGTGAGAAAGAAAAAGAGAAAATTAATTCTAAAGTGAGCAAACCACCTAATTCATCAATCTATACCAAACTAACCATTTAGTATAGATTGTTTACTTTACTAATTCCTCAATTAGTGAAGAGGTAGCTTGAGTTACAGATTCTTCAACGTGGATCATTTTCGGCCTCGAAGATCTTTAAGCAAGCCTGTTCATTTCGCCTAGTGGAGCCTAAGAAGAGTTCGGGGACCACTACTTGAAGCTAAGGGACTACTACATGGAGCTTTAGAAGTGAAGGACTGGTCTACAAAGGTTGTATTCCTTGTTCACTTAGTGTAAAGTTTGTTTACATGCTTTATAAAACCCTAATTCTCTATTTCGATTCTAGGTTTGTGTTCCTTAGCACTCTAGTTTTTTTAAAATTGCATACTCGATACTTGCTAAAACCTAGTGGTCGTGCTAAGAAACTCCAACAGTCAACAACGGTGTAATTCTTCTTAAACATAGTACTGTTTTCAACCTACGACGCACAGGGTTTGAGTTATTCAACTCAGAGAACATATACTGAGTATTGTATGTTGTCTGATGTCCGTCAAAATGAAAGGGTTGGTACTCGTACTATATTTTGTTTACTCATGACTTCTCTAGTTTTAGACAAGTATTTCGATGAAGTACAAGGTCCAGATTTTGAGAAGTTATAGGTATAAGAATAAAGTGAAGAACCATATATTGCAAGTATCAGGATTCTTCAAGGTGATCAAAAATGTAGGTACTTGTGTTAGGTATTCCGTTGTAAGTAATAGTTTTGAAAACTTGTTTCTCTTTCAGGTTACTCATGCATGGATGCATTCCTTGATGGGTAATGTTGCTTGGCCTTCTTCCATTTGGTTGATATGCACTGGAAACAGCTGCATGATTTTTGAATCTGGTTCCAATTAAATTAGTGCCTCTGTTTCTATATATTGGATATAGAATAGATTCATATCTTAACGGTGTTAAGGTATATGGAGTAGTCCGGCTAATACTTAAAACCAGAATCTGGACAAACTCAAGGCACGTTTCAGTAATGACAGTTTATGGGTTATCCCGGGTTTCGACGAGGGTTAACTTTCTACCATCAGGAAGATCAATAGTTATATTGTTCTTGACTCACCACAATTTTAGTAAAATGGATTCTTTTCAGAACATTAGTGAGAGTATGGTAGAACTGGAAGTGATTCCAGAACCACAAACGATTATTGAAAATTTAGTAGAACCTAAGCATTCAAATGGTTTCGACGATCTATTAGCCACTCCGCAGATTTGGTGGGTAACTTCAGGCACCCAAGAGGTACTTCGGTCTCCTCAAAGACGGTGATAGGGAGGTTTTTGATTACCCAAACTTGACACTGCTGCTGTCCTAAACTATGAGTTCTGGCAGGAGGATGAGTATAACATCATTCTAAATTAGTTTTAGAAGTGCACATGTATATGACTCTGCTAGAAGGTTGTTGTAGTCGGTAGGAGCAGCGGAAGCATAATGGGCTCTATTTATAGACTAAAGCCGGTATAGCGGAGATAGATCATCTAGTTTTGATGTGACAGTCATAGAGTTTGATTTCATCAGAACAAGAGATGGACCTGGTAAGAAGGTACTAGGGAGAGATGTCCTAGTATTTGGATGACATGCTCTTGATAGGAAGTGATATTCCTATACTACGATCGGTTATACTGTGGTTGTCACAAGGTGATTTCTCTTCATAGGATCTGGATAAAATATCAGGGATTCTGGTGACTAGATCTATGGTTTTAGATTTAGATTTAGGAAGTGTCCCAATTCGGGTACTTGACATTATTCTAAAGTGTTTTAGAATGGACGACTCCTGGCGCGATGGTAGACCCGCAGGTGATGGAGTCATCCTCTCTAAATAGATATCTTCTAGACTGATGAGGAGAGGGATTTGCATGATTGGCATATCACTTTCTTAAGCAATTGAGTAAATCATGAGATGTCAAGTACAACACCAGATATTGATTTTGTACAGGCTGCAAAAATTATATATTAATCCAATCCTGGAGAAACATTAGGAAGCAATTATGAACATAAGTGGATGTTCTTGGTATATGGTAACGGCAGCCTCCTTCGGGAGACGGTTATCATTTCACGCTTCCAAGATGATGTGGATGACAGAGTGACTGTCAGAGTTATAGTTTTCCCTTTTTTTTCGAGGGACAGTAAGTTGGACAGGTGGTCCAAATGGATACTGTGGAAGGCATGGTATAGGATACTGATTAAATTCAGTGGATGATACAGTCTAAGAAGTTTGCTAGAGTTGGAGTTCATTTGTGAACTGGGTCTCATCAGATATCCAGAAAAATTCTAAGACAGGTATTGCTCATTTCGGGAGATAGTCTTTCTCCGTGAAGTTGAGATATAGAGAGATAAAGATAGAAACATTTGAGCGGATCCACTCACTGAGGCTATTTCTCGAACGCAATAGTTTCACAAACGAGCTTTGTGAGATTGATTAGTAGAGAAGTTGGGTGTTCGGTATCATACGGGCTGTGAGTATGCGACACCACAATTATTAGCCTTAAGTGCAAGTGGGAGATTGTTGGCTATAGCACCCTCAAGGCAATTATTGTAATCACAGGCAGGTGATTATGATGATTGAGGGAGGACCTATACGGATAGAACAGTCTTACTCAAAATGATAGTATGCTATCTGGTTTGCCTTTATCATCATGTACATTCTTTATGTGGTATTACAGATCATTATTACATGTTGATAGAGCCCATAGGATTCTTGCTTGACTACAGCATTATGATGGCGATCATATACATGGGAGCTGGGTGGTCTATAAGCACATCCTTAAATGTCCCTAGTCGAGGGAGTATCGAGACTGGGCATTGATACTCCATAGTAGACTAGTGTGTACTTATCGAGACCCCGAAGAAGAGCGGTGGCCGGTCTCACAAGCCATTGGTGTCTGTTTGTCACCTAAGATAGTATACAGGTGCTCATCAGGTTATGAGTACACTGGACGGACTCGCCGGGAACATACTAGTTGGTATTATACCTATTGTTAGATAGCAGTTTCCAGGTGACATGTGTATAGGTTAGTCTGTTGACCCGAGATCGTCATTTGTCTCGTGTGAGTTCCCACTGTACTTTGATTACTACCCTACCATGGCTCAAAGGGGTCATGCAAACAGGTTTTAGTTAGGTACAGTCCCGAGCCACATGGAGGCAGTGAGCGGATCGTTGGGGATTCATCTCTCCCGGTATTAGGGGTTGATGTCGCGTTGTGCACGGGTGGCCATCACCAGAAATCCTTGGCCAAGGTAGACGAGAATTGCTGATTTGGATCAGTAGATTCTCAGTTGGTGATGGGCTTCATACCGACACGAAATGTCGCGTTATTAGGAGTCTGACTTTATCCACCCCTAGACTCGATATGCGATACTCTTAGACGAACAGACCGGACTGTACAGAAATTATCACGGACATGCTCAGTAGGGGTTTGGATGAGTTTGTTCGTCGGCCTTCCATTCGCTCAATACCTGGGTAGCCGTTACGAACAGCTAGTGTCGCTGACATGCTTGTGGTTAAACCCACTGCCAGCGTATTGACGAGTCTTTAAAGTCTCACACAGAGAGTTTCCCTGCTTCGGGCGAAATGATGTAGAGGCCGTATGGTTTTACGACAGAGTTCAATTATATACGTGCACTTGTGCACGTATCATGATTCGGACGGATAGTACTAGTGGGCTTTGGTTTAAGCTGGATTCTGGTATTATATTGTTGGATTATTTTTGTCTCTTTGTATTCTTAGTGTAACAACTCCATTTTTAGTGTACATAAATCTGCTTTAAATTTAAAGTATACTTGGAGTATTTAATGTTGCTATTACCACTTTAAGTATCTATTTCACTCCATAATGACAAGAAGGAGCTTGTAGCTCATTGGTAATACCTTGCATTGCTGAACCAAGCCACCAGAGTTCAAATCCCATGCCCCACATTATTTTTAATATTTATTTGTTTTAAATTTTATAGAAGCCCAACAGTCCACACGAGATAACTCCAAAATTTCCCACTACCCATGAAAAACTAAATGCACCAGAGCCTACACCAGGAGTCCCCCCACCTACCCAGCCCCTGACTCGGCCCGACTCGGCCGAGTCGGGCCGGCGGACCGGCCGACTCGGGCCGGCGTCGCCGGTCGAATGGCCGAGTCCCCTGAAGATGAAATGTGCCTTTCCATCTTCTGAAACCCCCTGCATGCTTCATTTACAAAGATCAGTTCCAGAGAGCCCATTAACCACCATTTACTCTATTTTTAATGATTTTTTATACATTTTTACATTTTTTTATTTAAAACCCTTCATCTACCCTAACCCTATAAATATCACCCTTACCCTCTACCCTCTAACCCCAAAACTCTGAGCCAACTCTTTAAAATTTCCAAGAAACTTGTGTATTTTGAAACCGAGCACGAAACGAAGCTACGGCGAAATTCCCGGCGAACTTCCGGCGATCGTTCTAGGAGCTCTCGGTGACGAAGCGACGTACCGGCGATTCCTCTCCTTCCATCTCACTCTCGTTATTGTCCAAAACCCGTAAGTCCCATTTCTAACTTTCTTTTCCATTCTAAAAATACGGATTTACAAAACCCGACGGAATCGAAACAAATCCGATTTTCGATTCGGTTTTCTTATAAAACTTCACTTCTCACTAATACAATTATGCTTAAACATCCTCATGTTGACTATTAAACACTAATCAACCAAATTGATCAAGTTTCATTTCATAAAATGATGGCTATTTCACATTATCGTATTTTTCATTTAAATACCATATTGTTTCAATTATACATTTAAACCATTAAACTTATTATACCTTTAAGTAGATCACGAGGTAACGACCTACCTCCTCACACACTCATATGCAACATAGCACGATACCTTCGGAAACATAGAATACCGGAAATCGAAATCTTTACAAATAAATAACCTTTGAGCTAATAATAAAAATATCTAGACTCAGCCAATTAAGGACTGTCGCGCTCATTAGGACAGAGGAAGGTTGTGGGAATTCAGTCGTTTATCTAAACCTGACTTTGTGGTGCCTAGGCTAGACAAGTGAGAAAGGTAATTTTAAAAGGCCCGTCTCACGGTGATTCGTGAGCAAATCCCTCCTTTCTTCACTTGTACTTACCTGGCCATAATTGGCGGTGAAGAGGCGATTTGAGGGATATCTCACAGCTTGTCGCTTTGGACCAGTTAGGAGCAGTCTAGTTGACTTAGGAGACCCTAGAATATAGAATACGGGAAATCGACATCTTTGCAAATAAATACCATAATTAATAAAACCGTTTTTCCTTAATGATTAGTATTTATATAAATCTTTGCAAAGCGCCGCTACAACCTATTTGGGGAATCTCTTCGGGATGGTGCGGATTATCGCACATCCTCGGGCTTAGTAGTGCGAGATGCAGACCTCCGCAAGGAGCATTCGGTCTCGAAAGATTTAAAATACGACATCTTAAGAAAAACGAGATTTCTAGAATATAATATATATATATTAAAATTATTTTCATATAAATATATGTATATATAACATTAAAATATTATTTTGAATTATTATAAATATTCCAGCTCTTTTCAAAAATCACAAGAATCATTTTACACTAAAATACTATGAATTCCATACAAATCAATATTACAAATAAATACCTTTATGAAATTAGGATATTTGCACTAGAAATATCACAATATAAAATCTACATTCATTACAACTCTAAAGACGAATAATAAATACTTGGGGTGTATTTTGAAAAGTATATAAAAGTATTTTTACATAAAACCCTCTCAAGTTCTTTAAATTACCTTAAGGACCCTAGCAAATATAGGTTTAAGCGGGACCAATCTCTTGAGCCTCAGGGAGCCGGAGAAGTGGGTGCTTGCTTATCTAAGCTAGACAACTTAACAATGGTGTTATCAATAAGGTAATCGTCTTTGAAAAAGACACAAATCCCGCTGCCCATGTGCAGCGGTTACCGATAACATCAAAACAATCAGGACTTCAATTTACTTTTCTAATTGTCTGACTCATAGTGAGTCTCGTTATAATCTGACTTGAATATGATTCAAGTACAATCTACAATCTACAATCTACAATATTCCAATTCAACATGAGTCCATGAATCTATTATACAACTTGACTAAACCGAATCATAGATATACATTCCATTCACATGGTTCTCCAGTTATTCCATTTACATGATTCTACGGTTGCATCCGTTTACTGATATCATGGTTTCGGTCAGTCAATCAATTATACAATCAATACAATTTACAAGACAAACAATACAAACAAGACATCTCGGGGTTTAAGGGGTAGATTGGTACGGAAGGTGTTAAAAGTGGCACGAGACTGTAAGACTTAATACACCTAACATGAATCCGGTTGCTGTCGTACTGTGGCATAAACGGTTCCGTGACTATACTTGCCTCTAGTCTCTGGCATATAAAGACTCCTCTCGTATACACTGGCATTCTTCTGTACCAAGCTACAAACAACAGCGTTAATACAACATTATAACAATATAATACAACTTTAAAAGATACATTCTTATTCTGTCTATTCTAATTTTCTCTTATCTGTGGGACTTACCGAGCGACCTGTTCGCTGACGACATTCTCTTTCATCTTTTATGTCGTCAGGTGATCTGGACACATCAGAGACCGAGCCCAGCGCTGAAGACTTGGACCAGTTCAGTGAAGACCCCGAGCTCTAGTTCATTGTACACTTTTCCATTTCAGTACTTTTCTTTTCTGTTATGCCATTGTTTAGGCATTGCTTTTTATTTCAGTTGTATTTACTTTCCATGCATTGTACAAAAGAATGTTAATAAATAAAGTTGTTGTTCAATTTATATCTCTTGTCTCTTGTGCTTATTTTAATATTGCTTAGATACGCTTAGCGTATTTACTTCACAGTAAATACATAGCGGACCAGTCCCGTTCTCTTCGCCATATACCGGGAAGCGGGGCGTGACAGGTTTTGTTGGTGGCCCACGCAGGTCAGAGCTGTATAGAATCATACTAAACAGTTCTGTTCTGCGTGAACAAACCTAAGCAATATAACACAAGAACCAGCAACTAAAACATTCTTTACAATTCATGTTCCTTGAATTTTACAATTTCATATTCCTTGAATCTTATCATTTCATGTACTTGAATCTGTCTTAACCCAAATTTTTCTTCAAGATTATGGATTCACCGAACAACACCAGCACCAACACACCTCCACCACTACCTCTCACACCTGATGTTCCTGCTCCACCCACCGAGCAAACGGTTCTACTTGAGGCGATCCGTAGCCTCCTTGAGGGACAGCAACAACTCCTGAACCGTCCCGAGACTGACGCACCTGGGGTAAAGCAATTCAGGGGTTTACATCCTAAGAAGTTCTCCGGAAAGGGAAGCCCACTTGAAGCTGAGGAATGGGCACAAAGCATAGAGGATGATCTGGCTGCAGCACAAGTGCCAGACATAGCTTGGGTCCGTGTGGCGAAACTGCAGCTCACGGACAATGCTCGCAACTGGTGGAAGGCGGAAGAAAGCCGTCTTGAACAGCCTATTGAATGGAAGACTTTTCGCGATAAGTTCGACGCGAAGTACTTCCCTGTGACTGCCTGGTTTGCCATGGAACAGCAGTTCATTCATCTACAACAAGGTTCGATATGGGACAAGTCAGTAGATGAGTATGACGCTGAATTCACCATGGTAAGTCGGTAAGATATGTCACAATAGTTCAATTTTTTAAAATATCGCATACTACACAGCTAACACAATCCTTTAAATAGATTCACGGCACATTTGATACCGACAGACGAGATCAGAGCCCGTCGTTTTCAATATGGGTTGGACACAGAAATTCAAGCTGCTCTAGCCACGGGAAAATTTCCAACTCATGAGGATGCTCTGGAAGCTGCCCGCAGTTATGAGGCAGTGATAAAGGCAAGGGGCAGATCTCAGTCTGTAGGAGTTAAGCGCCCTGCCAACCAGATGGTAGGAGGAGCCTCGTCCAGACCACCTTTCGTGACAAGGCGACCAGGAGTACCAAACAACAGGCCCATCCCAGCCTTTTGTAACTACTGCAAGAGAAATGGGCATCTGGCGAAAGATTGTCGGCGTGCGAACAACCTTTGCTTGATCTGCGGCTCAGCTGCTCATGGTATTGGGTCTTGTCCTCATAAACAAAATCCAATTGCTGCACCCAGGCCAGCAAACAATTACCCACAGCACCCAGCCATCCAAGCCCCTGCTCCAAGACTTGCACTACCTGCACCACCCAGAGGACCACAAGCTGCACCACTTCCTCGTCAGTTCCATCAAGCTCAAAGGAACGTTCCAAGGAATGCTCCTCAGGCCAGGAGGAATGTACCAAGGCGCCAGGCTTTCACGATGACCGTGGAAGAAGCTGAGGCCACTGGCCAAATTATCACTGGTAAACTTTTCTTCTCAAACCTTTCTTTCAGTATTGCTATTTATCTACATACTTTTTCCTATACCAAAAACATATCCCACATACCTTAGGTACAATCTTAGTATCCTCAATACCTGCACTAGCACTGTTTTATACTGGAGCATCTCACTGCTTTATGTCGCAACGGTTCGTCCGAACCCATGCGATTCCAGTCTCACAGGTTGTATCCAGCTGGAATGTCAGTTCAGGAAATAGCGTTCTAAAGGCAACCATGGGATACAGCTTGTGTCCAGTCGTCGTCTGCAGCAGAGAGTTTTATGTTGACTTCAAAGTGCTGGACATACCGAACTTAGATGTGGTTCTAGGTATGGATTGGCTTGGAACTTTTTATGCTACCATCGACTGTCGTCAAAGAAGGGTAGTATTCGAGATTCCAGACCATCCGGTCTTCTATTTCAAAAGCGGAGACCGTACCCTGGAGCCAAGTACCTACAGAGCGAAGCCAAGAGAAGCAGTAGTTGCAGCAGCTCAAGCGGAGGAAGAATCAAGACCAGATGTGGTTCGAGAGTTCGACGATGTGTTTCCGGACGATATATCAGGTTTCCCTCCCGATCGAGCTCTTGAATTCAGCATTGATTTAGTACCAGAAGCACAACCGGTGATCAAAGCATCTTATAGATTAAGTCCGGAAGGTTTGAAGGAAGTCCGAACACAGTTGGACGAATTATTGGCGAAAGGATGGATTCGTCCTAGCACTTCAAGTTGGGGATCACCTGTACTACTTGAGAAGAAGAAGGAAGGTTCATACAGAATGTGCATCGATTATAGAGCCTTGAACGAAGTCACGATAAATAACAAATATCCACTTCCGCGCATCGACGATTTATTCGATCAGCTAAGTGGATCTTGTGTGTTCTCTAAATTGGATCTTCGTTCAGGTTATCATCAGGTGAAGGTCAAGGAAGCTGATATTCACAAAACAACTTTCAGAACTCGTTATGGACATTACGAATTTCTAGTGATGCCATTTGGAGTGACCAACACACCAGCAATATTCATGAACCTAATGAATCAAGTTTTCCGGGAGTACTTAGACAGGTTTGTTGTCATCTTCATCGACGATATCCTGGTGTATTCTAAGAGTCGGAAAGAACATGTCGAACACCTACGAATTGTCCTGGAAACTCTTCGACAACACCAGCTCTATGCCAAGTACAGCAAGTGCGAGTTTTAGCTAAAACAAGTTGTTTTTCTTGGACATATCGTATCAGGTGATGGAATCTCTGTGGATCCAGCGAAAGTTTCAGCAGTTAGCGAATGGCCTACACCAAAGTCAGTGAAGGATATTCGGAGTTTCTTAGGTTTAGCTGGATATTACAGAAGGTTCATTGAAGGCTTTTCGAAGATAGAAACACCTCTGACCAAGATCACACATAAAGATGAAGATTTTGTGTGGTCAGAAGCATGCGAACAAGCTTTCGTAGAACTCAAGTCAAGATTGACATCAGCGCCTATTCTCGTCATACCAGATCAATCTGGAGGATTCGAAGTGCATTGTGATGCATCCGGTAAGGGATTAGGATGTGTTCTACATCAGCACGGTAAAGTTGTAGCTTATGCTTCAAAACAGCTGAAGACTCATGAGCGCAATTATCCGACGCATGATCTGGAGTTGGCAGCCGTCATCTTTGCTCTCAAGATTTGGCGCCATTATCTACTTGGTGAGAGAGTGAAAATCTACACAGATCATAAAAGCCTGAAGTACGTGTTTACTCAAAAGGAGTTGAATATGCGGCAGAGAAGATGGTTAGAACTCATGGCGGACTTTGACATCAACTTGCAATATCACCCAGGGAAGGTGAATGTAGTACCTGATGTACTTAGTCGCCAACCATTATCGATGAATCTCACCGCTCAGTGGAAGCTTCAACAAGACTTGCATCAGATGGAGATTGAAGTAATCATGCCAGGTAACGCTTCAAGTTTGATGAATTTACAAGTTCAATCAACCATTGTCAATCAGATCAAAGCAGCTCAAGCAAGGGATACTAAGTTGCAAAAGATCGTAGAACAAGTAGAGAATGGACTCAGAACCGATTTCATCATCCATGAAGACGGATCTTTAAGATACGGTAGCAGATTGTGTGTACCAAAAGGTCCTGTTCGGGAAGAGTTAATGAAAGAAGCTCACAACTCTTCCTATTCAGTACACCATGGAGGTACCAAAATGTACAAATATCTACGTCAGAATTATTGGTGGCATGGAATGAAACGTGAAGTAGCAAGAAGCGTCGCAAAATGTTTGGTGTGTTAGCAAGTAAAGGCTGAACATCACAGGACAGCTGGACTACTTCAACCGTTACCAATCCCAGAATGGATATGGCAACACATCACGATGGATTTTGTGACTGCTCTTCCTCACAGCACAAAGGGTAACGATGCCGTATGGGTCATCGTGGATCGACTCACAAAGTCGGCTCACTTCATTCCATTTCGAGTTAGCCAATCTACTGAGACAAAAGCAAAGAAGTACATGGAGGTAATAATCTATTTAAGATTTAAACTCTTCATAATGTACTATCTCTGATACCCATGAACTCATACAGGAAATTGTGAGACTTCATGGAGTACCGGTCTGCATTGTCTCCGATTGTGACACCAGGTTCCGATCGCAATTTTGGCAGAGTCTGCAAGCAAGATTGGGAACAAGTCTGAACTTCAGCACAGCTTATCATCCACAAATAGATGGTCGGTCTGAGCGAACTATTCAGATCTTGGAGAATATGCTCAGAGCGTGTATGTTAGACTTCAAAGGATCGTGGGAAGATCACCTGCATCTTGTGGAGTTCTCGTACAACAACAGCTATCAAGAAAGCATAGGAATGGCACTTTTTGCAGCATTGTATGGAAGAAAGAGTCGATCGCCATTAAGTTGGGACGACATCGGAGATAGGGAACTTCTTGGACAAGAGAGACGTCACTTGGAGTTCTGGGCTGATGCAAAGAGACGTCACTTGGAGTTCCAGCCAGGAGATCATGTGTTCTTAAAGATATCTCTGAACCGCGGAGTGATCCGATTTAAAAGACGGGGTAAGCTAAGTCCGAGATACATTGGACCGTTCGACATACTCGAACGAGTCGGAGAAGTAGCATACCGCTTAGCGCTTCCACCCTCATTGGAAGGAGTGCATAATGTGTTCCACATATCCCAACTCAGAAGGTATGTGAGTGACCACAGCTATGTTCTCATCATTCCGAGCTCACTATACAACCCAACTTATCTTGTGAGCAGCAACCTGTGGAGATCCTGGGCAGGAAAGTGAAGACACTACGGAACAAGGAAGTCAACTTGGTCCGAGTGATGTGGAGGAAAGACACTTCAGGAGAGTCCACTTGGGAAAGGGAAGATGAAATGCGTGCAAGATATCCATACCTCTTTGTAAACTAGTCCTCAAATAAAAGTTGTAAATTTCAAGGACGAAATTTTTGTAAGGAGGGTAGACTGTAACAACTCCATTTTTAGTGTACATAAATTTGCTTTAAATTTAAAGTATACTTGGAGTATTTAATGTTGCTGTTACCACTTTAAGTATCTATTTCACTCCATAATTACAAGAAGGAGCTTGTAGCTCATTGGTAATACCTTGCATTGCTGAACCAAGCCACCAGAGTTCAAATCCCATGCCACACATTATTTTTAATATTTATTTGTTTTAAATTTTATAAAAGCCCAACAGTCCACACGAGATAACTCCAAAATTTCCCACTACCCATGAAAAACTAAATGCACCAGAGCCTACACCAGGAGTCCCTCCACCTACCCAGCCCCTGACTCGGCCCAACTTGGCTGAGTCGGGCCGGCGGACCGGCCGGCTCGGGCCGGCCGAGTCCCTTGAAGATGAAATGTGCCTTTCCATCTTCTGAAACCCCCTGCATGCTTCATTTACAGAGATCAGTTCCAGAGCCCATTAACCACCATTTACTCTATTTTTAATGATTTTTTTATACATTTTTACATTTTTTTTATTTAAAACCCTTCATCTATCCTAACCCTAGCCTAACCCTATAAATATCACCCCTACCCTCTACCCTCTAACCCTAAAACTCTGAGCCAACTCTCTAAAATTTCCAAGAAACTTGTGTACTTTGAAAACGAGCACAAAGCGAAGCTACGGCGAAATTCCCGGCGAACTTCCGGCGATCGGTCTAGGAGCTCTCGGCGACGAAGCGACGCACCGGCGATTCCTCTCCTTCCATCTCACTCTCGTTATTGTCCAAAACTCGTAAGTCCCATTTCTAACTTTCTTTTCCATTCTAAAAATACGGATCTACAAAACCCGACGGAATCGGAACAAATCCGATTTCCGATTCGGTTTTCTTATAAAACTTCACTTCTCGTTAATACAATTATGCTTAAACTCCCTCATGTTGACTATTAAACACTAATCAACCAAATTGATCAAGTTTCATTTCATAAAATGATAGCTATTTCACTTTATCGTATTTTTCATTTAAATACCACATTGTTTCAATTATACATTTAAACCATTAAACTTGTTATACCTTTAAGTAGATCACGAGGTAACGACCTACCTCCTCACACACTCATATGCAACATAGCACGATACCCTCGGGAACATAGAATACCGGAAATCGAAATCTTTACAAATAAATAACCTTTAAGCTAATAATCAAAATATCTAGACTCGGCCAATTAAGGACTGTCGCGCTCATTAGGACAGAGAAAGGTTGTGAGCATTCAGTCGTTTATCTAAACCTGACTTTGTGGTGCCTAGGCTAGACAAGTGAGAAAAGTAACTTTAAAAGGCCCGTCTCACGGTGATTCGTGAGCAGATCCCTCCTTTCTTCACTTGTACTTACCTGGCCACAATTGGCGGTGAAGAGGCGATTTGAGAGATATCTCACAACTTGTCGCTTTGGACCAGTTAGGAGCAATCTAGTTGACTTAGGAGACCATAGAACATAGAATACGGGAAATCGACATCTTTGCAAATAAATACCATAATTAATAAAACCATTTTTCCTTAATGGTTAGTATTTATATAAATCATTGCAAAGCGCCGCTACAACCCATTTGGGGAACCTGTTCGGGATGGTGCGGATTATCGCACATCCTCGGGCTCAGTAGTGCGAAATGCAAATCTCTGCAAGGAGCATTCGGTCTCGAAAGATTTAAAATACGACATCTTAAGAAAAATGAGATTTTTAGAATATAATATATATATTAAAATTATTTTCATATAAATATATGTATATGTAACATTAAAATATTATTTTGAATTATTATAAATATTCCAACTCTTTTCAAAAATCACAAGAATCATTTTACACTAAAATACCATGAATTCCATACAAATCAATATTACAAATAAATACCTTTATGAAATTAGGATATTTGCGCTAGAAATATCACAATATAAAATCTACATTCATTACAACTCTAAAGACGAATAATAAATACTTGGGGTGTATTTTGAAAAGTATATAAAAGTATTTTTACATAAAACCCTCTCAAGTTCTTTAAATTACCTTAAGGACCCTAGCAAATATAGGTTTAAGCGGGACCAATCTCTTGAGCCTCAGGGAGCCGGAGAAGTGGGTGCTTGCTTATCTAAGCTAGACAACTTAACAATGGTGTTATCAATAAGGTAATCGTCTTTGAAAAAGACACAAATCCCGCTGCCCATGTGCAGCGGTTACCGATAACATCAAAACAATCAGGACTTCAATTTACTTTTCTAATTGTCTGACTCATAGTGAGTCTCGTTATAATCTAACTTGAATATGATTCAAGTACAATCTACAATCTACAATCTACAATATTCAAATTCAACATGAGTCCATGAATCTATTATACAACTTGACTGAACCAAACCATGGATATACATTCCATTCACATGGTTCTCCAGTTATTCCATTTACATGATTCTACGGTTGCATCCGTTTACTGATATCATGGTTTCGGTCAGTCAATCAATTATACAATCAATACAATTTACAAGACAAACAATACAAACAGGACATCTCGGGGTTTAAGGGGTAGATTGGTATAGAAGGTGTTAAAAGTGGCATGAGACTGTAAGACTTAATACACCTAACATGAATCCAGTTGATGTTGTACCGTGGTATTAACGGTTCCTTGTACTATACTTGCCTCTAGTCTCTGGCATATAGAGACTCCTCTCGTATACACTGGCATTCTTCTGTACTATAATAGTTTTTCACCATAAGACCCTCAAAGGGGAGTTCACATCTCCCACTAAATCCCTAAAAAGGAGATTTTTAATCTCACCTCCCCTTTTCTCTAACATCTAGCAAAAGGAGAGGAGAAGGAAAAAGACCCGCCTCAAAAAATCCCACATTTGGAGGATCTGAGGCTCTAGGGAGAAGAAATGGGTCCCCTTTGATCATTTCCGAAGATCTTCGAGGAGTTCAACTCCAAGATCCAAATCTTCAAAGGAGTTTAACTCCACATCCAGACCTTTTAGGAGTTTAACTCCAAATTTAAGCCTTTCAGAAGTTTAACTCCAAATCCACATTCATTTTCTTACATAGGAGTTTAACTCCAAATCCAAATCTTTTTGGAGTTTAACTCCTCATCTATACCTAATTCCTATTTAGGAGTTCAACACCAAAGCCCTTCGGGAGTTCAACTCCCAGCCCAGGGGCTAAGCCCCTTTCTCCGCTGGTGTTTCCAGCGGTCGCATGCCGCGCACTTGACCCGCTGGCGCCCAGCGGTCACGTGCCACGCACGTGACATTCAGACACCCAGCGGTCACGTGCCGCGCACGTGACCCGCGGGCACCTGGCACGTGACCTGCGAGTGCCCAGCGGTCGCATGCCACGCACGTGGCCCGCTGGCGCCCAGCGCCCATGCACGAGGCACGTGACCTGCGGGAGTCCAGCGCCCACGCGCCACTCACGCGTCCTTAGGATGCTCCTCACCCATCTTTTTCCCATACACTTCCTACTAGAAACACCTCCCTCGTTAGAAAAAATTCTAGTGGGGCGCTGTCCCGCACCCCGCAAGGGGGCTGCTAGCCCCTTAAACCCCAAGCCGCTATCAGGGTAGCGGGACCCCCGTAAATTTTGCGAGGCCCCCGGTATATCCAAAACCCTTCAAAACAAAACACACGTACACGGCACATTGAGTTCGCATGACCAGTTTGATCCGTCAATCGGAGGTTCTCTCGCTCCAAAAGCAGGGGTAATTAATGGCAGCTTAGTCCGTAACTGCCGGAGATTCGGATCCCCACAATCAACAAACCCCGGCCTACCATAGGTAGGGAGAATTTGTATACACCTGACAAGCGCGTGAATTCCCATCTCAATGAGGTGACGAAAAACACCCTACAGATTCTGGTACGCTCGGTGGGATCTTTTCTCTCCTCCCATATTTCGGGTTAAACGTTCATGTGAAATCAATCAACATATATATCGATTGCATGTACTGAAGTCATTTTTTTGTGTACAGGTTAACAGCTTTCAGTCACAATCTCGAACTCAGCAATCATGTCTTCCAAGATGAGCTTCGTTTCTGACACCACTCCGATTCCCTACGTGGTCAAGATCAATGCCCGCGTAGTTCTCCCTGCAGGTCTCAGCCGGCAATAGGAGGAACCGTCCCGTCAATTTGGCTCTGTCATTATCTACCCTGCCGGAAGCGCTGATCTTGCGGAGGCCCCGGCAAACCAAGCACCCAAACCGACCTCAAGGGGCAAGAGACCGAATGTTGTGGTCGCTAAAGCATCCCACCCCAAATGCAAATCCGTATTCGAATGGCTGTCACGACCCGAAATATTAGCTCATGACCAGCACTTGAATCACGCAACGTCTAAAGGCGTAATGGAATTCAAGTAAGCTGAAACCCAGAAATCTAAACCTTTTTAAGATAATAAAGGAGGTGGAGCTTTTGAAATAAAGGTATAATGAAATCAAGTGTGCTTAATTACATGGAAAAGAAACATGAATGATGCAAGTGAAATTTACTAGTTTGAAAACATGTTTCGTCTTTTAAAAATTTTGGCAGCACCTCATTTGTATATTTTGATCCAAAACCACAAATACATAATAAAAATAATGGCATCCCCAAGCGGGAGCTAGCTCTTCGCCAAACGGCAGATCACAACCACGCAATACAGTATAAATAAGTATACGACGCCCAACGGCAAAGTTCACCACAAAAAGATAAAGAAATGAGCAAATATAACCCCAAAAGTGAATATAAAACCCATCGCTCAAATCTCGCAACTACAAGTCTCACTAAGTCTCATCACTTATACAATTACAATTTTTGATTGATAGAGTTAACTAGATACAATATGAAATATAGATACAAGAGTGGGACTGATACAAATATCCCACCTACCAATGCAAAACACCTGAATGCAACTGTGTGCTAGCGAAGCCGCTACTAATCCAAGCGGTCAACCTGCAAGAACTGTGGCACAACGGGGGTGAGTTGCCAACTCGTGAGTAGAAAAATATCAACAGATAGAAATCGAATAAACAACGACTCCTAGGTCAACTATATCATAAAGGTAATACTATGATATCTAGGGTGACCGGGTCTGTATATGTGCCAACAAGGTAGTCAATACCTAAATGCATGCGGATAACATCCAACAGTAATAATCAAAGCATGTATATGGATCTCGTCCAACCATAATCAAGGTATGTATGCATGTGGATCTCGTCCACCCAAAATCAATGTCTGCATGCACGTAAATATCATAAAAGAGTGTGCATGAAAGTATAAGGATATATATCAACGGTGTCCCTCCCGATATATCAAAATCATGGAACCTGAGTGCCTAGCATCGACACTCAAAAACATCATGAAAACCGTGTCCAGTATCGACATGTAAATCCTCATATATCGAGCTCCGTCAGTCTGGATCAGCCCATCTCATCTCTCGACTCCAGTCGGTATCCTTTGGATATCCGCCGAGCCCAAATACTATCACCGGTAGATAGTGGTCCCTCTGCCAGGCTCATCGCCTACTGCACGACAGATCCGTTCTCGCCCCGGGGTACCATACCGGGTCCACCATGTACCCGCAATCGGCCTCATCCGCCTCCTCGAATCGGGTTTCACATGTCGCTCTCAGAACCGAGAAAACACATGGTGGACGCACTGAAATATCATATCAAGAGAAACCGGGTTTTTTAAAACAACACATAATCTCTTTTGAAATATCCACGGTTCTCAAATCCAGAAATCTCATAAAAACAGCATATCTCAATGCGTAAAATAATAGAGCATGATGTATGCGACATATAAAAAGAAATGCGAGCATATCCATGTATCATGCAACATGGACAGTGTTATAACATATTAAGGGGAAAACCGCTCTTTTAAAATGATTCCAGTTTTTAAAGTATACCATGTGGTTCCCAATTTTATCGAATAAAATCAGTTATCTATGTAGGTACAATATGTATATGCGCAAGTATAGATGTACCAATGTATGTGTGCACAAATATGAATATACAATATGTATGTGCATAAGTATGGGTGTATCAATGTATATGTAATGATGCAGCAACCCTACTGTGTAGTGACATGGAAATTATCGATGATGAAGTGTGTGAGCCGGCAAATATGTGTACGTGTAACATACGCATCATTGATAATGGTGCAAGTGTACTAACACGGGTATAAGCAATGCAATGGAAATAATATGAATGCAGCATAGGGTAAATCATATGCAAATGCTGACGGGTATACGTATCTAACATGATCGAGTCGGTGAATCTATCAGTCGGCATCTAACCTCATAGCATCACGTACGGTATAATCTATCGTACGGCGTCCTCTAGTCAAGGGTATGGATCAACATCAAGTCATGCTCATCACGCACGGAAAATCATCGTGCGGCGGCATTAAGCTAATAAGGATCCTAACATCCTATACGACAAATGAGGGTACGGCCTAATATCATATACGGCCTACCATCCATGATTCATAACATTCTATATATGGATATATATCTATGTCCCAGGTCACATCCGTAATAATCTCATATCAGGGGACCGGCAGGGTATAAATCATCTCGATCGACTCGCATCCGTGTACCAACATAACATCAGGTCATCATATCCGTCTTATAATCTTTTCATCGCATTTATAACTCATATCAAGCCGTACCTAAACATTCTATCTCTACTATAAGTATAGGTATCTAATCTAACATACACACCCGAACCATACAATCAGATTTTTTTTAAGAAGCGAATCGTAGTTTTGAAAATAGGGGTACGGTGTTTTAAGAAAAAGATATCATTTGAAAATCCATAACATCCCTCAAGGTATATTTTTAAAAGATACATACGACTCTTCGGTTTAGAAAAATGTATGGTTCGGATGATGCATCTACATCGACTATCTAGTCCTACGGTACCCTAAACAGCAATATCGGCAAACATCGTCCTCGAATCACGTCATCACATAATAGCCGTATTATCTCATTTCTAACTATCCTTAGTTTCTAATATAGTATCACTAACTATCCTTTACTATAACTCTAGTTTCCTAATCTAGGTTTCCTAACCAGATTCGATAATCAGTTTTCCATCAATACTTTGCGGGGGTGGTATACGCCATCCACCCGACTTCCCCCGTGGATATAGATCCACTCACCATGCTTCTTGCTTGCCGAAGTCGATGACGCCACGCTCCGTCGTCTCAGGATCCACGCGAAGGTACCTACAATAATAAACCATCACAATGCGTATTAAAATCAAGGCAGAAAACCAAAATGGTACACGTTTCGCTCATAGGTCAGAACCTATAGCTTTGCGTGTAAAACACGATCAAAAACTCTGGTCGTGGACATCCAAATGACACACAATGGAAACACAATACCAAACACCAAAATCAAGTCAAAACGAAGTCATAAAACAATGCACCAACTCATGGAAATGGTCCCAGATTTTACCCTAAGCCAAGTTGGTCAAAGTTGCATATGTAGAGGGTCCATTTTACTGACATAGGAGCTACAGACGAAGCAGGAACCAAAAATGAAGTGTCCAGGCCACAAATTGCTTCCCAGGGGATTAAATTTGCGGCCCAGGTGTTAGGGTTTGGTCTCGGGTCTCTAGGGTATGCTCCGTATCACCTGCACATCCCTCTGTAATCTCAGAAAAAATTTCAGGTCACCCGGGTCACTCCAGATCCTAAAATACCATCACTATTCTCACAAATCGACATGAACTCAAATCCCAAATCCGTATTTTGGGTTTCATCCTCCGTTCCAGGTCCATAAAACACCATTAAGGCTTGTAGGCAGCCACTACACATCACCAATTTCAACAAACACTCAACCATTTTCTAGGGTTTCCCAATGTTCACTAACCTTCGCAATTTCACTTCTAAACACATATGAATACTAAAGTAAATGAAAAACTACCCAATTAGTGAAGGGATTACCTCATATAGCACCCATGAATCCCCAAGATCATCGAAAACTGAAATTTCTTGGTCCCATGTGTAGAGGTTGAAGAGGGGATTAATTTTTGTGAAGGGTGTGTAGGGTTTTGGGGCATATTAGGAGATAGATCCAGGGATTATTTGAGGAGGGTTGTGAGCTTGAGGAGATGAAGGAGAGAATAGAAAATGATGGGGGATTCAAATGAGGCAGCACCCCCTTCCCTCTCTCACTATAATTCACACTCTCTCTCTCCAAAAGTATACTTATCCCATCATTATGTCCCCTTTGACTTTTCCTTTTTTCTTTTTCTTTTCTCTCCACCAATAAACCATAATACATAGCCCAAAAAAAATGAAACATGTCATGGTGCATTAACCATGGAAACTGTAAAAACGCGGATTTGGCTTAATCGCGATTAGCAGTGCACTAATCGGGTTTTATCAAAACTGCATATAAAAAAATTTTAAAATGCCAAAACCTTTAATTATATATTTAAATGAATAAATCATTTTAATTTCTATTTATTTCATAGTTATTGGTATATATTTATACCTTTTTTTGAAAACCCCAATTTTGCAAATCGGGCAATTTTCGGGAAAAATATTATTTTAATATTAAATTCCAAAAATAATATTTTATATTTTTCTGAAATGTTACAATGGCTCTTCACTGTTCCGACTGGGGGCAAGGCCGTTATTACCAATGGAGCCACAAAGAATCTCCAGCAAGCTCAGACGATGCCCTTGACAATCGCGCGAGCAGGCGTATTTTCTGGACTCTCTATCAATCGGTCTACGGCGTCTTCCTGAAGGGCTGAAGCTTGCCAAGTGCTCAAAATGAAAAGATTGATGCAGAAGCGGCTCAGATATAGAGCCAACAAAAGTGCCAGGGTTCCAGCCAAGAACAGGGTTACCCCGCAACGACGGCTAAGTCGGCCATAAAAGTCAGCAATTCCTTTGAAGCTCTGAAATGGGTTCAAAATAATGCCATGACCGCTAGAATCAAGAATACAGCAACCCGAACGATGCTACAAAGAGACGTGTCCCGGCCCCAACATAGAAAGCATGACACTGTCTCTTCAAGAGTCTATTAGGCGCTCTGTGCCGCGCGAAAGCAGCAGGGCAAAGCCAGAAAAGAAGCACCAGCCCCACTCAAGAAGCCGATCGGGCCGGCCGTCTTCAATCGATTGTCCGTTCCCGAAATAGAAAAACCACGAAAAACGTCCGCGAAGTTAGCCGCCGGTGGTGAAAAGATGGCTGGATGTGTTATCCACACGGTCTATATGGCGGGCGAGCGTCCCAGCGACAACTTACGCAGCAAAAGTGAGGATGGGGCCACCACATCCCAAGCCCAATCTAGCTTGAATGTGGTTGCTATTCCCAAGATCAGCCACCTCCGCTGGACGATGAATACCCTCTTGATGAGGCCAATAGGCAGAAGGACCCCTCAGTCCATGTGGAATCAAGCTCGGACAGCGAAGAAGAATCGACTTTCCGTCCCAGGATCGCAGAGCAAAAGCTACTTCAAGAGCTTCGAAAGTAGCTCAGGAGCAAAGATAAAGAGATGGCCAAGCTCTACTAAAAAATTGATGACCCGATGAATGTTGTGATGCAGCTCACGGATCAAATTGCTTGGGTGCCTTCCAATTAAGTACATGTTTCTACTCATGAGCTGGGTGACAACGACCCGCAGCAACCGATGCCTGCACCTTTAGGTCCAAGTTTAAGCGAGCCGCACGAAAGCCAGCCACATTCCACTTCTGAGGACGCCTTAGCTCCGAATGGCACCTCCTTCTAACACAAGATCGGATAATGGATTTGGTCACCGGAAAGGTTAAAACATTAGTGATCGAAGCCAAAGCTCAGAAAAAAATTGGCAGTAGTGGGCAGCCATATCCCGCATAGTACGATCTGATCGGGTTCCCAAGCGGCTACGTCATTCCTAAGTTCGGAAGATTTGACGGGACGGGAAACACAAATCATTACGTCGCCCACTTTAAAGCGTCGTGCGGAAATATAGGGGGTAATGATGCGCTCCTTCTTCGTCAGTTTGTCAACAGCCAAACCGGTGTCGCTTTCAACTGGTACACGAGCATACCAGATGGGTCCGTCACCACTTTTGCCCAAATGGAGTCTCTATTTCGGCAAAGGTTCATGAGTGTCAGTGATAAGATCTCCATTACTGACCTTGTGAGGACCAAGTCATGGAAGAATGAAAGCAACACGGAATTTATTGCTCGATGGCGTAATCTCACGGTCAAGTGCGAACTGCCGCTGGAGTAGGACCAGTTCGTCAGATTTTTTATTGGGAACCTCAGCAATTGGATGGTCCCATTCTTATGTACAGCAGGCCTCAAGATGTTTTAAGAGCTGACCAAGAGAGTACAAATGTTGGAACGCTCAAAGCAAAAGTCTACCTCAGACTCTCAGGGTGACAGGTCTTGGAAGAGCAGAAAAGATGACAACCATAAAAGTGGAATCTTCAACAAGACCAACACCTTCAATGCGTCTGACAGTGAAGATAAGAGAAAGGAAGGAAGATCAAAAACAGACCATGTAAGTCTACGATAGCGCCCCGGCCGTCAGTATGACGCCAAACGCGGAACAAAAACTTTTATAACTGGCGCTATCGCATACTATAACCCGGATCTTGCCACTAACGCTAAACTAACAAACTGTAAAGAGGTAGAAAGGCTATACCGATCGATCTGAGTCCTTCGGTCTTTAGCCATCATCCCACGCTCCTCGCGGCAACTCCGATCTCTTGTCTCCTCATCGAGGTGGCACCACGTCAACGGATCTTTAAACGAGCTCCCGCCTCTATACCGAGGCAACTCGATCATCAAGTCTGCTAAAAGAGATGACCAAGATGAAGTAGATAATGAGTAGAATACTTTGTCTCAAACACCCTAGGGTTCTTATCACATGAGAGGGTTAGGGTGGAGATTGAAGAAGATGCTAAGGATTGGAAATGGTGAACTCAAGAAACACTAGTGAGCAAAAGAAAATCAAGCCCATAAACTTGTGTTATCCTCTTCTTCTCTTGTGAATAGATATATGAGGTTATATATTCTAAACCCAAAAGAAAATATCTTATAAAAATATCTCCTCAAATATCTCTCCACAAAACAAAACTCATTAACTCTTTAATGACTCACTAGATGACTCATTACATGAGTCATTAGTGAACATTCTATAATTGATGAGTCACAACCATGAGTCACAATTACCATTAATCATTTAAACCAAAATGATTAATTCAAAAAGAAATGCATCTTCTAAAATATTCTCGTAACGGATTACGAGAATACCCCTCACCTGTATATACATACATGTATCCGTATTCCGACCGAATACGAATACGAGAGACTAAAATATTCCGACTCAATATAATACTTGGATCCGGCTTAAACCAAAGCCCACCAGTATTATCTGTCAGAAATATGACACGTGCAAAAGTGCACGTGCATTTTCGAACCCTGCCATAAAACCATACGGCCTCTACAACGTTTCGCCTGAACTTGGGAAACTATCTGTGGGGGACTCTAAAGACTCGTCAGTACCCTGGCAGTGGGTTTAACCACAAGCACGTCAGCGGCACTAGCTGTGCGTAACGGCTGCCCATGTACTGACCTCAAGGGAAGCCGATGAGCGAACTCATCCTGGAACCCTACTGAACCTATCAGTAACAATATACATACAGTCCGGTCCGTTCGTCTATGAGTATCGCATATCGGGCCTAGGGGGCTGGTAACGTCAGACCCCCAATGGCGGTATAAGTCGTGTCGGAGTGTAGCCCAGTACACCTTGAGATACTACTGGAATACCTACCAGTAAATCTCCTGCCTCGGCCGAGGGCTTTGTGTAATGGCTCTCCTAGACACAGCGCGATCTCACCCCCAATACCGGGAGAGACGAATCCCCTGCCGATCCGCTCACTTGCCTTCGTGTGGCTCGGGACTGTACCCAACTAAAACTTGTTTGCACGACTCCTTTGAGCCGTGGTAGGGTAATAATAAAAGCACAGTGGGAACTCACACGAGACAAATGACGATCTCAGGTCGATGAACTAACCTGTACACATGTCACCAGGGAACTGCTATCTGACGCTAGGTATATTACCAACTAGCAGATTCCCGACGAGTCCTGTCCGGTGTACTCATAACCCAATGGGCACCTGTATACATCTTAGGTGATCCAACTGACACCAGTGGCTTGTGAGACCGGCCACCGCCCCTCGTCGGGGTCTCGACTGTATATACTAGTCTACTCCGGAGTATCGATGCCCTGTCTCAAAACTCCCACGACTAGGGACCACTATTAAGCATGTGCTTATAGACTACCCAACTCTCACGTATATGATCGCAATCATACTTTTGGTAGTCAAGCAGGATCCTAAGAGCTCTATCAACGTGTAATAGTGAACAACAATGTCACCAAAAGCTGTACACGACTGATAAAGGCAAACCAGATAGCATACTATCATCTCGAGTAAGACTGTCCTACTGGTATAGGTCCTCCCTCAATCATTGCAATCACGTACCTGCGATCCAATAATTGACTTTGAGGGCACTATATCCAACAATCTCCCACTTGCACTTAAGGCTAATTATTGCGATGTCGCATACTCACAGTCCGTGTGATACCGAACACCTAACTCCTCTACTAATCAGTTTCACAAAGCTCGTTTGTAAAACTCTTGTGTTCGAGAAATAGCCTCAGTGAGTGGATCCGCCCTGACGTTCCTTTCTATGTCTCTCTTAATCTCAAGTTCGCGGAGAAGACCATCTCCCGAATCGAGTAATACCTGTCTTAGAATATGTCTGGATATCTGATGGGACCTAGTTCATAAATGAACTCCAAATCCAAACTTCTTAGACTGTATCGATAACTGAAACTAATCAGTGTCCAGCACCATGCCTCCCACAGTATCCTCTTGGACCACCTGTCCATAATACTGCCCCTCGCGTCATAGGGAAAACTATAACTCGGACAGTCACTCTGTCATCCATGTCACCTTGGAAGCCTGGAATGATAACCGTCCCCGAAGGAGGCTGCCGTCATCAAATCTGTAGAATATCCACTTATGTTCTAAAACTGCTTCCGTATGTTTCTTCAGGATTGGATTAATACAAACTTATTGCATCTAGTGCAAAAACAACATCTGGTGTGGTACTTGACATCTCACGATTGACTCAATTGCCTAAGCAAGTGATATGCCAATCATGCACATCCCTCTCCCCTTTAGTCTGTAAGACACCTTTAGAGAGGGAGACTCCATTACCTGCAGGTACACCACCATGCCAGGAGTCGTCCATTCTAAAATACTATTAGAATACTTTCAAAATACCCACATTGGGAAACTACCCAAATCTAGATCTAAACCCATAGATCTAGTAACCAGAATGTCAGATATTATAGCCATATCCTTTGTGGAGAAACAACTGTGTGACGACCACAGTATAACCGATCGTAATATAGGAATTTTACTTCCTACTCTGTGTATGTCATCCAAATACCAGGACATCACACCCTGCTACCTTCTTAATAGATCCATCCCCTATTCTGATGAAGTCAAAGCCATGACTGTCACATCAAAATTAGATGATCAATCTCCGCTATATCTGCTCTAGTCTATAAATAGACATAAGCTACTTGCCCACTATGCTTCCGCCGCTCCCACTGACCACAACAACCCTCTGGCAGAATAATATATACGTGCACTTATAAAGCTAGTTTAGAACGACGCTATACTTAACCTCCTGCCGGGTCTCATAGCCTGGAACAACAGTAGTGTCAAGTCTGGATAAACAAGAACCTCCCTGTCACCGTCCTTGAGGCTACCGGAGTACCTCTCGGGTTTCTGAGGTTACCCACCATATCTGCGGAGTGGCTAATGGAATGTCAAACCTGATTGAATCTTTAGGTCCTATTTAAATTTTCCGTAATCGTTTGCGGTTCTGGAATCACTTCCAGTTCTACCATACTCCCACTACTGTTTTCTGAAAAAATCCATTTTACTAAAACTGTGGCGAGTCAAGAACAATATAACTATTGATCTTCCAGATGGTAGAAAATCAACCCTCGTCATAGCCTGGGTCAACCCACAAACTGCCATTACAGAAACGTGCCTTGAGTTATCCAGAGTCTGGTTTTAAGCATAAGCCGGACAACTCCCCATACCTTAACATCGTTAAGATATGAACCATTCTATATCCAATATAGAAACTTTGGCACTTATTTAATTGGAACCAGATTCAAATCATGCAGCTGTCTCCAGTGCATAACAACTTAATGGAAATAGGCCGATCAGCATTACTCAACTTAGGAATGCATCCAATTATGAGTAACCTGAAAGAGAAACAAGTTTCTCAAAACCATTACTATCAACTGAATACCAATCATAAGTATCTACATTTTCGATCTCTTTGAAGAATCCCGATACTTGCGACATCTGGTTCTCTACTTTATTCCTATACCGATAACTTCTCAAAACTTAGACATTGTATTTCTACGAAACACTTGTCTAAAAACTAAAGAAGTCACAAGTAAACAGACCATAGTACGAGGACCAACCCCTTTGTCATGATGGACACTGGACAACATACAATACTCTGTATAAGTCCGCTGAGTTGAATAACTCAAAACATGTGCATCATAGGTTGAAAACTGTACTTATGGTTAAGAACCACTCCGCTGTTCAATACTCCTTACCCAATCGTCAACTGATATAGGTAAATGTCACGGACATAATTTCAAAAATTTATATCTCACTTTATAAAAATAAACGTACAGATATATCATTTTGAAATTGGTGCACAACAACGGATACTCAAAACCAAATACATGCCGTCCGGCAAAAACCCAGGCGATTTCCTTAAATATCACCAATTACAACGAATTCCGATATAATGAGGATGATCACCTAATTCCCAATAAATTACTCCCACTCAACATCTGTAAAACCATACAGATGTGAGAATCATACCTGGTAAATACATACACTGGAGTAAGTATCTAATCGGGAAATCAGTTTTCCTTTAACAATGCACAGTGAAACTGAAACATGAAAATGTTTCGAAGGGATATCCTGGTATTCCTAGTAATGCCTCTTCCATAATCCAATTCATGACTGTAGTCGTATATTTCTATGCCATCTCTCTAAATCTCTTTATTTGTCATTAGTCGTTACCTTCTGTACACCATCGTTAGGCTAAATGGTTTTCTTCCTTCCCTACCATTCGGCACTAGCCTATGGTTTGGAAAAAGACTATCCAATAAGCATAATAGGTGCATTCTCCTAAACCAAGGAGTACTCGCATCCTGAGAGAAGGTGATGATAAAAGACAACTGAATAATACCTTATTCTATTTCTCCCGAACTGGGGAAAAAAGCAAAGGTGAAGTAGGAGTGGCGATGAAGTACGCGGTTGGGTCGTGAATTATAGCAGTCGCAATTTACTTTGCCCTCTTTCTAATCCATTTATTTTGTCTTTACTTATTACCTTCTGTACACCCTACTTACGCTAATTGGTTTTCTTCATTCCCTACCTTTCGGCACCTGCCTATGGTTTGGAAGAAGATTATCCAATAAGCGTAATAGGTGTACTCTCCTAAACCAAGGAGTACTCGCAACCTGAGAGAAGGTGATGATAAAAGACAACTGAATAAACAAATTCAATTTCTCCTGAACCTGGATCCATCCTCGAAGAAGTCCCTTCGAGTTCGTATATAACCATACGATGGATCTATCCAATGGAAATGGATGTTCGTAATGATACGAGGTGTTCTGAGAAATGCAAAGGGTAAAAGAAGGAGCGGCAATGACTTATGCAACTCAGACAATCCAAAAGACAGTATTTTAAGAAGGTTCGGTCAACTTGGTCACTGAGTCATAGTCTAGGGTCGGTCAAAGGTCGCTGCCAAAGAGAGAGAAAAGAAACACTCTGCGTGCACTCTAACCTAGATCAGAATGGTTATCACTTTATCTAATCAGGAAACCTCCCACTGTACTGTCAAATTCTCCTCCAAACCTGAAAGAAGAATCAATCGGGATCACCCGAAGAGTAAACTAACTCATCAGTGGGAATTGGGATCCAACTCTCATCACATGATAACGTGAAGGTATCCACTCACGTTATCACACTCCAGAAGTTATGTGCATGCCTAGCAAATTTCAGTTTCTTTAGAAACTCCCGATGTGATTTTTACCCCATGTTCTTATGACCTTGACGAAGGCCAACAAATCATAAGTTACATGTCAAGTTCTATCCGTCATTATCTTGTTAATTTGAACCCACCCGTACATACTCTTGACGAAGGCCAACAAGGTAATACGACTGTCCCAAACCAACTCATCTATCAATGCAACAGAAAGGTAATAAGCAGCTACCATCCACTATGCCTTGACGAAGGCCAACAAACATAGCATGAATACTACATGCTACCCGTCTGAAACGACGGAGGGCTACGGCTGGTTTTTAGCGAAAAACCTTTAACGTAACAAACTTGATGTCTCTGAAGGAACCTGATAGCTTTTTATAAAAATATAGTGGCGAAAACCTTTGCTAAAGAGGTCACTCCCGGTGAAGGGATCTTGGCTCTTTCCTCGAGGAATGAGGTGCAGGATATTCCAACTGAATACCGCGATGCAAAGCAACAAGTAATCGACTATAGTGAAGTTATTACCCTAACGCAAACTTCTGCCCAAAGAGTCACTCCCGGTGAAGGGATCTCGGCCCTTGCCTCATCGAATGAGGTGCGGGATATTCCAACTGAATACCACTAGGCAAAACAAAAGAAAACATCCTTGTAATAACACTTTTTAAAACTGTTCCAACAACGTCCAAAAAGGTTTGTTTTCCTTACATTGATCAAAATCAACGCAGTCCCATCAATTAATCACACCAGAAAAGAACGAAAATAAAATGTACGTATATGCCATCCGCATTCGTCACTGGGTCCCGTCATCACCCGTTAGGTTACTTAACTAACGACAGAGCGGGGACTGGACTAGCACGGGTGTAAAACATATACAACATCTACTAGTATATATACTAATATACAATAATCGCTCCAGGCGTGATAAATGCAACATTACAGAAAAGTAATAAGCATCACAGAACAATACAGATAATCTGGGATCTCCGGGTTTCACAGAGCCGCTACTGAAACCCGACGTTCCCCTGGTCGTGTGGATAGCCTGTGCAATAAAACCTAGACCCCTACGGGTGCGGCAAGTTACCCACCAAAACCTGAAGCGAGGTAGCCCCCTACAGCAAAGTGAATGGACCACCCTGCACCTCATGGAATCCGGTAACTTGAGCACCCCTCCTTGAGTCAACCTGTACCCCCCTACGAGTGCGGCGAATAGTCTGCCAATTCTAGAGTGAGGCCCCTCTGCCTCTTAAAGCCATGTGATGCGGACCCGTTGCCCTCCAGAACCCGGCTATCCGTGCACTCCGTCGCAAGGTAAACCTAGTACAGAAATGAAAAATATGTACAACGGGTACATCGACCTCAGCCCGGTCGTGCCCCAAAAGAATATTATACAAACAGGCAGTGACGGCAGACCACATGTTGGACGCTCGCCCCGCAATATCAAATGTACAAATAAATCCAAATTGCACTACCATTGCACACAGCTATCGACCATGACAAATCCGCAACATCACAGCACACCACAGAACATCAACGTGAATGTCACGTTCGCAAACCCGTCTAAAAGAACTATAGCAATTAGACGCAATTTACCGCTCGAATGACATTCATGGTCGGAGATATAATGTAAGTACTGTAAACTAACATATTTAAAATTCCGATCGACAAAACTTCCCGAAGTGGGCCCTAAGTACAACTGCAGTACTCAAACAAAATCTGGGCTCAAACAAAATATTCCAGAAACCATAATTCCCTATGCAAAACACCCAGAAGAAAAATGGTGTACTGTTGCCACAAACTGGCGGCGGAACCGCGGCCAAACCATGGTTTGTGCGACGGTTCCGCGGCAGTACAGTAGAGACAGTGGACCAAATTTCTTCCAGAGTCTTAAAAAAGCCTGCTCGATTTTCTGAGATGCTCAAAATGATTTTTAGACCTGTTTAAAAATCGACAGAAACTTTAACATTGAAATCGCGGTTTTGAAAATTTCGTTCGATCGATATTTTAAACACGTTAGAACAAGTTATTAAAGGTTAATGGCGTGGCTCTAATACCATGTAAGTCTATGGTAGCGCCCCAACCGTCATTCTGACGCCAAACGCGGAACAAAAACTTTTATAACTGGCGCTATCGCATACTATAACCCGGATCTTGCCATTAACGCTAAACTAACAAACTGTAAAGAGATAGAAAGGCTATACCGATCGATCCGAGTCCTTCGGTCTTTAGCCATCATCCCACGCTCCTCACGGCAACTCCGATCTCTTTTCTCCTCATCGAGGTGGCACCACGTCAACGGATCTTTAAACGGGCTCCCGCCTTTATACCGAGGCAACTAAATCATCAAGTCTGCTAAAAGAGATGACCAAGATGAAGTAGAGAATGAGTAGAATACTTTGTCTCAAGCACCCTAGGGTTCTCATCACATGAGAGGATTAGGGTGGAGGTTGAAGAAGATGCTAAGGATTGGAAATGGTGAACTCAAGAAACACTAGTGAGCAAAAGAAAATCAAGCCCATAAACTTGTGTTATCCTCTTCTTCTCTTGTGAATAGATATATGAGGTTATATATTCTAAACCCAAAAGAAAATATCTTATAAAAATATCTCCTCAAATATCTCTCCACAAAACAAAACTCATTAACTCTTTAATGACTCACTAGATGACTCATTACATGAGTCATTAGTGAACATTCTAGAATTGATGAGTCACAACCATGAGTCACAATTTCCATTAATCATTTAAACCAAAATGATTAATCCAAAAAGAAATGCATCTTCTAAAATATTCACGTAACGGATTACGAGAATACCCCTCACATGTATATACATACATGTATCCGTATTCCGACCGAATATGAATACGAGAGACTAAAATATTCTGACTCAATATAATACTTGGATCCGGCTTAAACCAAAGCCCACCAGTATTATCTGTCCGAAATATGACACGTGCACAAGTGCACGTGCATTTTCGAACCCTGCCATAAAACCATACGGCCTCTACAACGTTTCGCCCGAACTTGGGAAACTATCTGTGGGGGGCTCTAAAGACTGTCAGTTCCCTGGCAGTGGGTTTAACCATAAGCACGTCAGCGGCACTAGATGTGCGTAACGGCTGCCCATGTACTGACCTCAAGGGAAGCCGATGAGCGAACTCATCCTGGAACCCTACTGAGCCTATCAGTGACAATATACATACAGTCCGGTCCGTTCGTCTATGAGTATCGCATATCGGGCCTAGGGGGCTGGTAACGTCAGACCCCCAATAGCGGTATAAGTCGTGTCGGAGTGTATCCCAGAACACCTTGAGATACTACTGGAGTACCTACCAGTAAATCTCCTGCCTCGGCCAAGGGCTTTGTGTAATGGCTCTCCTAGACACAGCGCGATCTCACCCCCAATACCGGGAGAGACGAATCCCCTGCCGATCCGCTTACTTGCCTCCATGTGGCTCGGGACTGTACCCAACTAAAACTTGTTTGCACGACTCCTTTGAGCCGTGGTAGGGTAATAATCAAAGCACAGTGGGAACTCACACGAGACAAATGACGATCTCAGGTCGATGAACTAACATGTACACATGTCACCAGGGAACTGCTATCTGACGCTAGGTATATTACCAACTAGCAGATTCCCGGCGAGTCATGTCCGGTGTACTCATAACCCAATGAGCACCTGTATACATCTTAGGTGATCCAACTGACACCAGTGGCTTGTGAGACCGGCCACCGCCCCTCGTCGGGGTCTCGACTGTATACACTAGTCTACTCCGGAGTATCGATGCCCTGTCTCGAAACTCCCACGTCTAGGAACCACTATTAAGGATGTGCTTATAGACTACCCAACCCTCACATATAAGATCGCCATCATACTGTTGGTAGTCAAGCAGGATCCTAAGGGCTCTATCAACGTGTAATAGTGAACAGAAATGTCACCAAAAGCTGTACACGACTGATAAAGGCAAACCAGATAGCATACTATCATCTCGAGTAAGACTGTCCTACCGGTATAGGTCCTCCCTCGATCAATGCAATCACGTACCCGCGATCCAATAATTGACTTTGAGGGTACTATATCCAACAGACCATGCTCGAAAGCCAGTGCTAGGAGGAGAAGGGCCTTCCTTAGAGGAGAAGAAGAACAAAGTTTACTCTTTCAGAAGGGACAAGATCTGCAAGATATTCAAAGATATCTTGCACAACGGTCTATAATTGCCAGAGTCGAAAAGACCTCACGAAACAAAAATGGCCGACAATACTCTATATTGCCCGTACCACTGAGTAGTGAGCCATGCGATCAAGGATTGCTATATTTTCAAAGATTGGGTTGAGAAGCAGTACAAGACTGGGAAGATCGAGTTGTCCAAGTGTGTGTTGGTGAACAATCAAGCTGCAACCACCAACTTTATATAGACACAAGCTGAAGCCTTCTGGGAGTAGACAGCTGAACCCGCTATTCTGAGGAATGAAACTGACTCGTCACAGTCTCCATGGAGCATGCACATGTCCAAAAAGACGAAGAAGATGTTAAAATTGCTTCAGAAAGAGCCCAGAACTGAATGGGAAGGGCAGAAAAAGCCCACCATTCCAGTTGCCAATTCGGCTCAATCAGGCCTAAAATCCAAAAAGCTCAAGATGAAGAAAAGTGCGGCTTGACGCGAAAAAGAGTCTGCGGGGAGATCAACCGTTCAGAAGTACATTGATTCCCTCGAAGACTATGTACAAAAAGAAAGAACTCTGATTTAATTGAAGGAGTTCTTCCCCATGGAAGCGGCTGAGATTCTGGAGGAGCTAGAAGATGACTCCAATAACAAGATCCATATAGAGACTTGCTACGTCATCCACCTTGGTAACGACTCTGAGGAAGAGCTATGTTTTCCCGAAGAGGATGAAGAGCTCGCCACAAAGGCTAACTAAATCCAGCTCATAAACGGTAGGGCTCTACCGCCAAATCAGGACAACGACCCAAAAGGAAAGAAAAAACAAGTCGCTAATGAAGAAGATGGAGGAGAGCCGGCTAATGAAAACTCGAGTCCTTCCTCGGTGGATTATAATATCTTGGCCCATCTCCGGAAGCTTCCGTTTCTCCTGATCATCTACGATGCCTTGGTCCTATCTAAGGAGCTTAGAGATGTTCTCATTCACGCTCTACAAAACCCCGAGCGGTACCAGGCTCGCTTTGCGGAAATTAATATGAAAGAAACCCGGTACACTCTATATACCTTCGCAGTCACATTTAAGGACGAAGACCTGCTACTGCGAACAACTGAGCAAAACCGGCCACTTTACGTAATCGGATACAGCGACTGAGATCAGATTAATCGCATATTGATTGATCCAGGATCCTCAATGAACATCATGAACTTGCGGACTCTGAAGAGTTTGTCAATAGATGTCTGACACCTGTCAAGGGAAAAGATTGTTATTCAAGGCTTTAATCAAAATTGCCAGCAAGTTATGGGATCCATAACTCTGCCAATCAGGTTCGGAGACCTACAAACCTAAGTCAAGATATATGTGATCGACGTTGACGCGTCTAATAAAATTCTCCTGGGACGGCCGTGGCTCCACGATTACGGTATCGTTCCATCAACTCTCCATCAATGCATGAAGTATACCAAAAATGGTGAAGAAAGTCGTATTGACGGAGACATCCAGCCGTTCGGTGTGCATGAAGTCCGATATGAAGATTCTCGGTACTTCGTGAACCCCCAAAATACTGAGCCACGGCTGACCAAAGATAGAACGTCTCCGAAACTCGAAAGCCAATCTGAGTCGGCTGTCACTTTCAAAAGCAAAAAAACCCAAGTGCGTCCGCATTTCGGCGGTGACACTGATGAGTGCGACGCTGGAAGTCCGTCCTTCCGTAAAACTCGCCCTCATTTCGGTAGTGATACAGACGATTCTGATATTGAAGTCCTATCCATCAGCAAAATTCGCCCTCGTTTAGGCAGCGACACTAAAGAATCAGAGGAAGAGGACCCGTCTTGCAACGGTTGTGCAGATTGGGCTCTCATGCAAAAAGCGAAGCTAAGAGAAACCTTCAAAATTACATAAGGGACCCTAGCCATCACAAGAGTGTCAGAGCAGATGTGCAAAGAGCTCAATGTATTGTCAGTCTCCATCGTGGACCGACTGAAAACCTTCTATGTTCCCGGAAGAAAGAATGGACAGAAGAGAATCCCGTTTTATGGGTCAAACCCTGTCGTGCACCCGGACGATTTGCCTGTCACGTGCCTTCCCTAAGAGAGAGGCATAAGAGTTGTCCTCAATCCCAGATATTATGTGCCCGAGAGGTGGGAATATTTTAAAAAGTGTAGATGTCGGTTATATCAAACGGACTCCGAAGTGAAATTTTATGAGGGGCTGTAGCATCCGCCTCAGGTCCGAGCACTCATCGATGGACGAATCCCAGATAGACGGGGCATAGGTTTCATTCGGCCTAATGCCAAAGCATGCTATATGTTTCATGTTGGTGAAGCCAGCAAAAAGTTAAATGATGACAACGAGCTAGCCAAGCTAGAAGAAGCCCGTCGAGAGCTCGAAGACGGTGGACAAGCAACCTTCAATGAGCTAACCGAGATTGACTTGGGAACGCCCGATAATCTAAGGCCGACATATATCAGCTCACTCTTGTCAGAGGAAATGAAAGAGAAGATAGTCGCCCTGCTGCATGAGTTCGCCGATTGCTTCTCGTGGACGTACAAAAAAATGTCCGGCCTCTCCCTTGAAGTGGTCGTGCATAAGTTGGCTATATCTCCTGATACCAAGCCAGTCAAACAAGCTCCTCAAAGAATGAGAAGGGAGTTGGAAGAAAAGGTCATCGCGGAAACCAAGAAACTCATCGATGCCAGTTTCGTCAGAGAAGAGAAATATGCGGACTGAATTGCATGCATCGTCTCAGTGAAAAGAAGAATGGGCAGATCCGAGTCTGCGTCGATTTCAAAGATCTTAACAAGGAATGCCCTAAAAACGACTTCCCATTACCGGCCATAGAAATGATGGTCGACGATACCTCAAATTATAAGTTGTTCACCTTCATGGACGGCTCGTCTGGGTACAATCAGATAAAAATGTCGCCTGAGAATAGGAAACAAACAGCATTTCGAACCCCGATCGGCATATACTGTTACAAAGTGATACCATTTGGACTGAAGAACACAGGCGCCACATATCAAAGGGCAATGACCAAGATCTTTGATGACTTCATCCATAAAGTTGTCGAATGTTATGTCGATGACTTGGTTGTCAAGACTAAAGCCAAGGCCGATCACATCCAAGATCTCAGGACCGTTTTACCAGAGTGAGAGAACACGATCTAAACATGAATCCTCTAAAATGCGCTTTTGGCATGTCATCGGGAAAATTCTTGGGCTTCATAGTTCGACATCGGGGGATCAAAGTTGACCCATAAAAGATAAAGGCCATTATGGAGATGCCTCCTCCAAAGAATCTGACGCGGCTAAGATCCTTTCAAAGCAAGCTCGCTTACATACGAAGGTTCATCTCGAACCTATCGGGAAGATGCAGGCCCTTCTCGAAACTCATGAAGAAAGGAGCCCCTTTCGTTTGGGATGCCGAATGTCAAGAAGCGTTCGAAAATATCAAACAGTACCTGTTGCACCCTCCAATGCATGCTGCTCCCATTCCAAATAAACCGTTGATTCTCTATACTGTCGTGCTAGATAAGTCAGTCGGTGCACTCCTTGCCAAGAACAACGAGGAGGGAAAAGAAAATGCCCTCTACTGCCTCAGTTGAACTTTAGTCGGGACGGAACACAACTATTCCCCGATCGAAAAGCAATGCCTGGCTCTGATATTCGCTGTGAAGAAGCTAAGACATTATCTTCTTGCTCATCGGGTTATGCTGATCTCGAAGGTCAATCCGCTTAAACACTTAATGACCAAAGCAAGCCTAGCTAGTAGAATGGTAAGATGGGCTATCACGCCGCTTGAATTCGACATAATCTATACTCCTCAGAAAGCAGTAAAAGGGTAAGCCCTCGCCGACTTCCTTACTGCTCATCCCATATCAGAAGGGTTACCGCTCAATTGCGAGTTACCCGACGAACAAGTGCTGCACCTTGAGGATGATGAGCCATGTTGGGAGCTCTATTTTGATGGAGCCTCATCAATAAGGACCTCCAGCAAATCAAGCGTCCCGAAGAAAAAAGCAGGGATAGGATTGGTGTTCGTCAGGCCATCAGGAGGAACCTTACGAAGTTCCTTTGCTCTTACCGAGCCTCGCACAAACAATGAAGCTGAGTACGAAGCTCTGATAACTGGTCTAGAGCTCACCATAGAAATGGAAATCCTTCGGCTACGGGTCTACGGTAATTCCCAGCTTGTCGTCGACTAAGTAAGCGGCGGCGACTATAAGATATACAAACCCAAGTTAGCTCGGTACAGAAGCCGGGTGGCGGAGCTCATGAAACGGTTCACCTACATTGAACTGATGAGAGTTCCTAGGGCATTGAACAGAAAAACCGACGTACTTGCTCGCCTAGCTAAAGAGCTGGCTGATCCCGACATGGATGAAATTCTGATAACAGTCAGAATCCAGTAAATTCTACCTCCAGTCTCTTTGTGTGAATAAGAAATCATAGAACAAGAGATCAATCCTGCCGAAGAAGATCTGATCATTCAAGACAAGCTCGAGGAGAGAGCCCTTCATAGAGTACCTCCGATATGACAAGCTGCCTGAAGAAAAATCTGCGAGGGGTCGGCTAAAGAAAAGAGCTCTCCGATATATGTTTGTGAATAATACGCTATACCGCATATCATATGACCAACTCTGGCTCAGGTGTCTATCATCAGCCGAAACCCAAAACGTCATGAAAGAAGTTCACTCAGGCATCTGCGGAGTTCACCAATCTGGCCCCAAAATGCGGCTTCAAATTAAACGGCTTGGGTATTACTGGCCTACCATGATAAGAGATTGCGAAGAGCATGCGAAAAGGTGTCATCTCAGCCAAATTCACGGTGACTTCATTCACAAGTATCCCAATCCGCTGCATCCTACGGTGGTGTCATAGCCCTTCAAAGTTTGGGGCACCGACATAGTTGGTCCAATTGATCCTCCGTCATCTAAAATCCACCGGTTCATATTGACCGCAACTGACTATTTCTCTAGATGGGCTGAAACCATCCCGCTAAAAGAAATCAAGACAGAAGATATTCTGACGTTCTTCCGTCATAATATTCTATACCGCATCAGTATACCTAGAAGAATCATTTCTGACAACAGGCCTCCTTTCAAGAGCTTCAAAGTCTCAAGATTCGCTACTCAGCACAAGATAGACTGGAGATATTCCTCCATCTATAATACAAGAACCAATGGGATAGCCAAAGCCTTCAATAAGACCCGAAGCAAGCTCCTGAGGAAAAATACTTCAACCAACAAGAGAGACTGGAATCTCAAGCTCCACGAAGCATTGTGGGCATATCGTACCACAAACCGCACTCCAACTCAGTCCACTCCATACTCATTACTCTTCGGAGTGGAGGCAATCCTCCCCCTCGAAGTCGAAATTCCAAGCCTGAGAATGGTCGTCCAGCATGAGTTATCGGAGGAGGAAAACGTCCTCCTTCGGCTTGAAGAGCTCGACGGCCTCGAAGAAAAGAGGCTCATAGTACAGCAAAATATGGAGTTGTACCGAGCCTAAATGTCACGGGCCTATGACAAGATAACCCGTCTCCGTACTTTTAAGAAAGGTGAATTGGTGTTGGTCCACAAAAGACCGATCATCCCCAATCGACATACTAAGGGAAAATTCGAGCCAAATCGGGAAAGACCATACGTCATTGAGAAATTGTTTGATGGAGGATCCTACCAGCTAATAAATGCCGAGGGAGAATGGCCCATGCCACCCATCAATGGCCGATATCTCAAGAAATACTACGCGTGAATGCTCTAAGTCGTACGCGAATTGAGCACACCGGCCCTACGGTCTGGATCATACATCCTGTAAAACCGTATACAATTCATGGGCGCAAATTACCCCTATCTCTCCTAAGTCTTACCGGTAAGACTACATCTGAAGTCCTACCAGCGATGAAGCTAAAAAATCGGTATGTCCACAAGCAAAATGGGTACATATGAAAACCCGAAAGGGCGCTGTGAGTAAAAACAGTAGGACTGCCTGCGAGTTTGTGAAAAACCGAAAGGGCGCAAACTCGTGAAAAGAGATGAAATACACTCGCAAAGTCCTCTCGACCTAATGAGGAGAAAATCCCCGTGTGAGATCCTTACGACTCATAAAGGAGCAACACGCTTAGGAATCCTCCCGATTCCTAAGGAGATCATACACCTGCGAGATCCTCTCGACTCGTAAGGAGAAAATGCATTTATGAGACCCTTACGGCTCATAAAATTGAAAAGCCTTAAGTGATAGGGATCTAAAGTTGTCTCCTAAGCCATCGCTCCCCAACGGGCAACGGCAAATGATGAGTCGCTCCTGGCACTACGCTTCAGTGTTAGCGGTGCTGATGCAACCCAAAACTCAAACCCCAAGTTTTCCCAACGGTAAATGATGAGTCGCTCCTGGCACTACGCTTCAGTGTTAGTGGTGTTGATGCCAACCCAATAACCAAATCCCAAGTCCTCCCGGGGCAAATGATGAGTTGCTCTTGGTATTATTCCAGTGCAGTAATGCTGATGCTAAACAAAATCCAAATTCTAAGATCCTATCAAATTCAAAAGTCCCGCCAAATAAGGCAGATATCAAACAGTCAAATCAACGTCCCACCCGACAGCGCTTCTAAGCTCAAAAGTCCCGCTGGACGGGTAGGAAACTCCCAAAACAAATCAAATCCCGACACCGCAGAAAATGGAGCAAGTCAAATCAAATCCCGACACCGCAGAAAGCGGAGCAAGTCAAATCAAATCTCGACACCGCAAGAAGCGGAGCAAGTCAACTTCAATCCCGACACCGCAAGAAGCGGAGCAAGTCAAATCAAGCCTCGACCGTCCACATCGCAAATAATGCACCATCGACCGTCCACGTCACAAAAATGGCAGCACCGACCGTCCACGTCGCAAAAAGGACAGCACCGACTGTCCACGTCGCAAAAATGGCAGCACCGACCGTCCACGTCGCAAAAATGGCAACCTCGACCGTCCACATCGCTAAAAGGGCAGCCTCGACCATCCATGTCGCAAAAAGGGCGGCACCGACCGCCCAAGTCGCAAAAATGGCAGCACCGACCGCCTAAGTCGCAAAAATGGCAGCACCGACCGTCCACGTCGCTAAAAGGGCAGCATTGACCGTCCACGTCGCAAAAAGGGCAGCACCAACCGTCCACATCGCTAAAAGGGCAGTACCGACCGTCCACGTCGTGAAAAAGGAAGCATCGACCTCCACGTCGTTAAAACGGGAACCAAATCAAGTAAGCCTCCACGCGAAAGAAAATCCATCAATTTCATGCACACGACCTATATATGTGGTGTGCATTTATTGATGGGGACACTTTGTTGGGGTCAAAAGTTACAACCCAATCGACCAAGTAAAACTCAATCAACCCCCAAGCCCAAGTCAGGACTAAGCATGGAAGGGGCCGGCTCCATACCATGAATGAAGCAATAAATTAGTTTAATACAATTTTTTAGAAATAAATGTATGAAAAATGGGCAGAAAGCCAAAATTTTGTAAACCCCATAGCTTATATCCAAAAAGAAATAAACACATAAAGCATGGGGTGGCATAAGTGCCATTTGGCAAAACCCAAGGGGCTATATATAAAGTGGGTAGCCTATAAAGGTAAACATGATGAAAAAATCAACAACATCTTTCATTCTCTCAAAAAATTCTAAGGTTTGTGCCTCCATCTCCTTTCTCTCTCAAGTTCTTCTCTTTCTTTTCATTTTCCAATTAATCAAGAGTTTAACTTTTCTTTTTCAAAAAAGAAATAGTTTTTCACTATAAAACACTCGAAGGAGAGTTTAGATCTCCCATTAAATTCTTAAAAGGGAGATTTTTATTCTCACCCCCCTTCTCCAAGATCCAGTAAAAGGAGAGGAGAATGAAGAAGACCCACCTCCAAAAATCCTACTTTTGGAGGATCCGAGGCTCCAGGGAGAAGAAATGGGTCCCCTTTGATCATCTCCGAAGATCTTCGAGGAGTTCAACTCCAAGATCCAAAACCTCAAAGGAGTTTAACTCCACATCCAGACCTTTTAGGAGTTTAATTCCAAATATAAGCCTTTTAGAAGTTTAACTCCGAATCCACATCCAATTTCTTACATCGGAGTTTAACTCCAAATCCAAATCTTTTGGGAGTTTAACTCCACATCCTTACCTAATTCCTGTTTAGGAGTTCAACTACAAATCCCCCTCGGGAGTTCAACTACAAATCCAGTTCAATTCCCAGCTCATGGGCTAAGCCCCTTTCTCCGCTGGTGTTTCAAGCGGCCGCGTGCCGCGCACATAACCCGCTGGCATCCAGCGGTCACGTGTCGCACACGTGACCCGTGGACACCCAGCGCCCACACACCTGGCACGTGACGCGTGAGCGCCCAGCAGTCGCATGCCACGCACGTGACCCGCTGGAGCCCAGCGCCCACACGTGGGGCACGTGACCCACGGACGCCCAGCACCCATGCACAGGACACGTGACCTGCGGGCGCCTAGCGTCCACGCACTACTCACGCGTCCTTAGGACGCTCCTCACCCCTCTTTTTCCCATACACTTCCCACTAGAAATACCTCCCTCGTTAGAAAAAAATTTCTAACGGACGCTGCCCCGCACCCCGCAAAGGGCTGCTAGCCCCTTAATCCCCAGCCCACTATCCGGGTATCGGGACCCCTGTAAATTCTGCGCGGCCCCCGATATATCCAAAACCCTTCAAAACACAACACACGTACACGGCACATTGAGTTCGTATAACCAGTTTGACCCGTCAATCGGGGTTCTCTCGCTCCAAAGCGAAGGGTAATTAACGGCTGCTTAGTCCGCGGCTGCCGGAGATTCGGATCTCCATAATCAATAAACCCCGGCCTATCTTAGGCAGGGGGAATCTGTATACGCCTGACAAGCGCGAATTCCCATCTCAATGGAGCGACGAAAAATACCCTACAATAGTAATCTTCAAATCTACTTTTGTGCCATCAACAACCGCAAAAGATTGAATTTTTTTGATAACTCAATCCTTTGTATTGCTTAAATCTAATTCATATTCACTATACTAATATTAGTGGCAAATAGGTATGAAAGAGGGCCGGGTAAGACCGGTTTTTAACAATTTTTGTACCTGGCCCGAAATTAAAAACCTAAACTGGAAACCCGTCCGGACCTGACGGGTTTGCAATGCATTATACCCAAACTTGAAACTTCGGGCTCGGACGGGTTTGGGTGGATTTTCGGGTTTAGACGGGCTGGTTGGGTTTTGCAGTTTTTTGTGCTTGTTTCGTTGTAAAGATATTAAAATAATCAAAGAGGTAAAACTTGTACGAAATTCTACCAAATACACATACACAGTGAAGAAATGATTTTAAATTATATATTATAAATTATTACTTAAACGCAATATAATAAATTAAAATGGTCAATATTTTATTTATGGTGTACACTTTAGATAGAGACGAGTGAATTTAGGAAGCGGGTTTAATTAGGGCCACGTTTAGGGTTCGGATGGGCGGGTTTTATGCTAAACCCATATCTGGCCCGAAAATATTATAGCTACTTTAAAACTTGTCTGTTCGGGTTCGAGCGGATATAGCAGACCAAAAAGACCCGGAAATATCAGGTTGGGTCGAGTCGGGTCGGGTTGTGACATACCTGGCCTGACTTTCACCCCTAGTGGCAAACATTCGAGTTCTATATAAGGCCGGTTTGGATGAGCTTATTTTAAGTGATTATTTGCCATAATCACTTATAAGTGATTATTTTTTTGAAAAAGGTGAAACAATCGCTTATAAGTGATTATAACAAATAAGTCGTTTGGTATGTGGATGATTTTGTATAAAAGTGATAGATATGTGATTATTGAGTGTAAAATGACTAAAAGGATGTATCATTAATGTCGTTTTAAAATTTGGATGAAAAGATAAGAGATATTATGGTGTATTACTTGGTCAGTTTTATTATTCCATAATCACTTATGAAATAAGTTAGGAATCGTAGCTCATTTTTAAGTGGGAAAAGATATCATTTTTAAGTGGAAACACATAATTCAAGACAATAATCATTTATCTTCAGAATGCATCCAAACAAGTTTATTGATGCGGGACCCACATTGATAGGAAAAATAAATGATTGTTGACCAAATTATTTTGCATCCAACCAGACCCATGACCCTTTGGAATGACATATGCTTTGGCCTATTGGAAGGATGTTGCCTTTTGAGCTTGACGGTCTTGGGTTTAAGCTCTCTTACCTCATTTTGTTTTTTTAAAATTCGGAAGGCATGTAGTAACAAGAAAATTCCAAAGAAAACTCTGGACTAATCATATTTATCGTTAACCTCTTATACCATTTTATTAATCTATAATTTTTTTTAATATGAAAACTCTTGAATGTTTAGGAATTGTATGAGATATAAATTTAATAAGATACTAACAAGGTGCCCCAGGCAATTGCGGTTGGAAAATATAATTCAATTATTAAATTAAGTTAGATTTAAGTTTCAAATTTAAATGTTTATGTTTGAATTAGGTTGAGTTAGTTAGAGTTCTAAATTAGAGATAAGTTTAAAGTAGTTTGAGAAGATTTAGTTATATCATGTATTAGCTATTTAAAGAGTGCTCGCTTAAAGTTCGTAATTGAGGGAGATTATTTGAGAGAGTGATTATCTAGTAGAGAGAAGAGTTATTTGAGATATTAATAAAGTTTAAAGATTTCTCCTTCATTATGATAGTTTTGATTTATCTCCTCGTCCATTAGATTGTTTATAGGTATATATTTTATTATATATCATCAGTGGTATCAAAGCAGGTGATCGCCGTTGTGCTCAAGGTTTTGATTGTCGCCGTTCAACAAGCCGACGTCAAGCAAAGAAGATGAGGCTTGATGAGATCGTTCGATATCATCTCACTAAAGGTAATTACCAAAGTTGAAGTACCATGATGAAGGATTTGCTAAAATCTTATGGTGTTGGGGAATTTGTAGAAAAAGAAGTAAAAAAACTTTATAGTATGGCTAACCTAACACCAAAAGAAAAGGAGGTTTATGTTAAATCACGAGAGAAAAATAATTTAGTCACATATTTGATCTATAAAACAATCGACTTTGCTATGGTAGACATCATCGCATGTGAGTTTTCAACAGTAAAGAAAGCTTGAGTACTTCTACGGAAAATCTATGGAGAAGGAAAAAAGATAGAGGAAGTGGAGAAAAATCCGAAAGTTGATGAAGTGAGGACTTTTGTGGAAAAGAGGAAGAAACCCCAGGAAACCAAAAAATCTGAAGCAGAGATTGAGAAAGATGAAGAACTTGAAAAGTTAGATAAAAAGATGGATCAAGAGATCGAGAAAGAGAAACAGATCAGGAAATCCCATGAAGTGGAAAATAATGGAAGAAGAAAAGAGAATTAAAGACAAGAAAGAGGTTATTGAATTGAAAAAGGAAATTCCAATTCAATAAGAACTCTTTGAAAAAGAGAGAAAAATTCATGAAGCGTAAGAATTCATAGAAGAAGAAGTGAAGTTAATTATAGAGATCAAAGAAGTTCATGAAGCAACAAATATCGTAGAAAAAGAGAAGAGGAATCAAGAATCCAAGAATTCGTGGAAGAGGAAAAGAAATCTCAAGAAACACAAGATTTTGTTGAAAAGAAGAAAAAGATTCAGAAAGATTTTGTGAAAGCGAAGAAACCAGGAATCATTAAAGCTGAAGATGAAGAAAGAAAGTTTTAAAATCTGAAGAGTTCGAGAAAGAAGAAAAGAAAATTCAAGAAATTAAAGTCATGATGAATGAGGAAGAGAAGAATATCGAGTACATGACAGAGTTTGTGAAAAGTATTCAAATGATTTCAGAAATCAAGAATTATGAGAAAGAAAAAGGAAAATTCAGGAGATCAAAGAAGTTAAAAAGGAGGAAGAAAGGAAAATTTCAAAAATTAAAGTGCTTAAAAAGAGGGAGGAAGAGATTCAAGAAATCGAAAATTTCAAGAAAAGAAGGAAAGGGAAAGGAAAAAGGAACCGAGAAAAATTCGAGATAGAATTTATTGCAAAAGAAAAGAACGAATAAGGTCAAAATATTGAGAAGACAGAAATCAAAATTTCAGAGTTCAGCATAGAATTCGTTGGAAAAGAAAAGGACGGGAAGTAAGAGGTAATGAATTTCTTAATTATCGCAAAAGAATTTATAAAAAGAAAAAGGTTAAAAGAAAGAAGGAAGAAATTGTATATAGAAAATCAAGAAAAGAAAAGGTTCAAAATGTAAATATTAAGGCAGAGAAAAGAAAAGGTATAGATAAAAGAAAATTATTGATCAGTTCAATTAAAGGTGGAAAGATGGTGGGAATTAAGTGGAAGAAGAAAGTGAAGATGCGACGTCTAGAATTTATGTAAATAATAAGTCAATTGTTATTCAAAATTAAAGGAAGTCATTCATGCAATGCAAACAAAGACAGTGATTAGGTAAGGAGGATCATCAAAAGTTGCTCAATGTGCGTGCATAGAAGAATTGAATTAAGATAGGATGCTGGAAGTTAAATGCTTAGATTAAGTTAAACTTAAGTTTTAAATTTAAATGTTTATGTTGGAATTAGATTAAGTTAGTTAGAGTTTTAAATTAGAGATACGTTTAAAGTAGTTTGAGAAGATTTAGTTTTATCATGTATTAACTATTTAAAGATACTCGCTTAAAGTTTGTAATTTAGGGAGATTATTTGAGAGAGAAATTATGTATTAGAAAGAAGAGTTATTTGAGATTAATAAAATTTAAAGATTTCTCCCCATTATAATAATTTTGATTTATCTTCTCCTCCATTAGATTGTTTATATGTATATATTTTATTATATACCATCATTTGCATGGGGCGAACATGAGTTTCCCACAAATGCAGGGGGCTATGTGAAATTTCCCCAGAAATGAGATGGGCGGAAAAAGGGAGAGAACTAAATTTGTATGAAATCCTGGGCGTTGGCTGAAATTTCCAGGGGATCTTTGTTTGTGTATCCAAAGTTGGAGGTATTCAAAATTGGAGGGGCCAAATACGGATTACTTTAAATTCCAGAGGTCAAAGGATAATTTTCCGAGGAAAAGGACAAAGAATAGCTTGATTCTGCTCCAATACAGATTTATATATAACATATATTTAATACTTTTGCTTTGACGCATGCCATTTTTTTTTACTTATACTGTAAACATTATATTTTACAAGCAAACATGATTATGAAAATAATATTATGTATATATAAACTAATAATATTAACAATGCTATATTAATTCAAGTTGGTATATAATTTTGACTCGACTAAATCACGTGTTTCTGGAACCATTGGTTTATTTTTAAGAGGGTAGAGAACATAATCGCACAAGCTCGACTTCTCTTCAAAAGATAGTAGCTCTGTTTGTAGCTCAACCAGCTCGAGTTTAAGCTCTTCCACAATCTTGGATCGAGAGATCGGGGAGCCAACTCCCTGGCATTATGTTTAAAATGCTTAAAGACTCTTACGGAAGGGAAAGGCACTTAAGTGTAATTACGCAACAAAACGTTAATGCCAGGGAAAATTATCAACAAATGCAGGGTCAATCTTCATAAATATCGGAATACCATATTCCCTAGCGATTCAATCCAATGACATATTTGGTCTCTTTGATGTATCTTTTATGTAACAACCCTAAACTTTCTGTACGAATTTTTTTCTTTCAAAAATACAGAAAGGGACACCTAAACCTGAGCACGAGTTATAAGTTTTTTTTTGCTTTTAAACAGCAAGAAGGAGCTTGTAGCTCATTGGTAAGACCTGGCACTGCTGAGACATAGCACCTGAGTTCAAATCTCACCAACCGCATTATCTTTTTGTTTTATTTTCTTTTAATCTTTTTAGAAGCCCAAGAGTCTATACGTGCACTGTTACACCCCGCTTCCCAGAGTACGCTAAGATAGGAACGTGACATAGCCAACCATGCTACTTGTGGATAGGAAAAATCCCTCCACGGTCACATTACGGCTGTAGAGATATCAAGAACAGGAAAGTAAACTAAACTATCTAGTACATGTCCATGAGCCAGAATAAATGAGTCAAGAAATAATAATATGCGGAAGCAAAAGATCCAATAAATAAAACACCTCGAAAATAAAACTGGATACCAACAGGATCCTCACCGCTCGGTCTAACAGCGGCAGTACTCCTGATCAGTCTACAACAAAGGTAGAGGATCTGGGTCATACAAAACCCAGACGTCAGTGCGTCATAATATCAAGCAATAATATAAACAGGGTAGCAAGACATGCAGATATGTGTATGAACAGTAAAACAGATATAACAGTAATATAAGTGAGGACAGTGTCACGCCCCGCTTCCCAGTGTACGGCGAAGTGGACGCGACGAGGTCCGCTACGTATGTACTCAGCAGTACATACGCTAAGCGTATCTAAGCAATATAGAAATAAATACACAAGAGACAAGAGTATAAAAAGAACAACAACTTTTATTTATTAACATTCTTTGTACAATACATGGAAAGGAAATACAACTGAAATAAAGATGCCTAAACAGTGGCATAACAGGAAATGAAAAGTACTGGAAAGAAAAGTGTACAATGAAACTACTGTACAGGGTCTTCAGTAAACTGCTCCAAGTCTTCTTGCTATGGTTCAACTTCTGCCGGTCCAAATTACCTGACGACATTCAAAGAAGAGAGAAACAGAATGTCGTCAGCGAACAGGTCGCTCGGTAAGTCCCAAAGGTAAGAGGAGAAATAGAATAGACAGAGAGTAAGTGAGAGAGGGAGAGGGTGGCTTTTACAGTTGTATTATATTGTAGTATGGTGTTAACGCTGTTGTTGTAGCTTGGTACAGAAGGATGCCAGTGTATACGAGAGGGGTCTCAGTATGCTAGAGACCAGGGCAAATGGAAGTACAAGGCTCCGTTATACAACCCGGAACAACGGCAATTGGATTCATGTTAGGTGTCTTAATCTTACCGTCTCGTGCCACCTTTAACACCTTCCGTACCAATCTACCCCTTAAACCCCGCGATATCTTATTTGTATTGTTATCTTGTAAATTGTATTGGTTGTATGATTGATTGACTGACTGACCGAAACCATGATATCAGGAAACGGTTATAACCGTAGAGTCATGTAAATGGAATACTGAGAATCTTGTAAAAGGAATATATATCCATGGTTCGGTTCGGTCAAGTTGTATAAATTGATAATTGTATTCATGGATTCATGTGTTCATTTTGAATTGGAATATTGAAGATTTATATGGTACTTGAATCATATTCAAGTCGGATTATGATCAGACTCAAACCCGAGTCAGACCGTAGAAATGTAAATCGAAGTCCTATAATTGCTAGGGTCCTTAGGGTAATTTATAAAACTTGAGGGGGTTTTATGTAAAAATACTTTTGTATAGTTTTCAAAATACAACTCAAGTATTTAATTATCGTCTTTATGTACATACAACAATTTAATGATCAAGATAAATATGTATACATGTTCGAATAACATGAAATGAGTCAAGTATATTATTCGAGTAACAACCATAAACAATGCTGTAAAGAAATATTATGTACGACTAATTAATCAAGTTGAACGAATGCGAGAACATAAACAAAAATATAGCTCTAAGTGTTTTGCATGCGTGAGTTCCAGTTTCACCTAAATACGACTACCGGTTTGAGAGATATATATGTTTTCGTATCGTCGCGCAAAACAGATCAGAATCTATTCGGTACCGTCACATATTTTTAAAACGCAGTTTGAGTTAATTATTTCTATCGGGTTTCAGGTTACAAAAATTATTATAAAATTGTAGGTATTTAGATGTACTTATCTAAAACACCAAGATTCATAAGATTTGGATTTCTGAAGCTCTAGTTATGATCATTTTAATATCAGCATTTAAAACAGAAATTCAGATTTCTGGACAGCAACTATATATTGTATTGCAAAGCCTATAACAGCTTGTTTCATGCATTAATAAGTAATATAATATACAGAAAATTATAGTTCTATCAATAGTGCATCTACACATCTAAATTTTGTCACAAACGGACATCGGTTGTTCGAGTTATGTCCAATTTAAAAACAGTGTGCGAATCGGAACAGATTCTGTCCAGATCTGTCACTTAATATTGTAACGCAGTTCTCTTTATCTTAGATGGGTTTTCAATAAAACTATAAAACTAAGAAAATCTAGATCATTCGATATAGATATCAAAAACACCTGAGTTTACTCAATTTGGATACCGGTATACCAAGTTATATGTCCTAGAAGTTGACCGATAACTGCAGTTTTCTGTTTTACGATCAGTGAATAAATACGATGTAATTCCTAAACCGTTATGCGGATCGATCTAAAATTTTTACAGCGTGTACAATATAATATATTCTATCATATGTAAATTTGATGAAATTTTCAGAATTAAAAATTAATTTATAAAAATTATTTTAAAACTAAAGGTATTGATATGTCATATGTGAGAAATGAGAAAACCATGGTATTTATTCGTAACTTCATTTTTTTTTTACAAACTTTAAATAAAGTGGTTTAAAATAAAACAACAAACATGCAATCCTAATTACTCACTATGAAATCTTAACATGTGAATTTAGAGTAATGAAAAAGACTTTACAAACTTTATATGTGTGTATGTTTGTGTGTTCATTATTTATATATGTATCCATTTAATTAATTAGTTAGGAACTATGATATATCAAGGGAAGTTTTTCATGGCAATATAAAACAAGAGAAATATAAAGAGAAAAAGAAAGAGATGGAAGGAAGGAAAGAGAGAAGAGACTTACATGCACAAGCCGGTACTGTCACCGGGCTTGTCTATCCGCCGATAGCCTCGCGTTAGTAGCGAGACCTTCTTGAATACTTCTTCATGTTCTTCTTCTTGGACTCTAGGTGAAGAGGAAGAAGTGAGAGATAGAAAAATGTGAGGAAGGAAAAGATATAGGAGGACAATAAAGGTGGTGTAATGGTGAATTATGTATAATAATATATGCATTCAACATGAGAATTAAAAGAGAAATGAAAGGTCACCATTCATTTTGGAAATGAAAGGTCTCATTTGTAGGTTATGAGAAGAATAAAAAATGATAAAAATAATTGCAAGAATGGGGATTTGAACATGCGACTTATGGAATAACAATGTAAAGACTTAACCAATGAGCTATAAAGTTGTTCATGCATATATTTAATTAGAATTAAATATATGATGTTGCTTAAAAAGAAAATGGGCTTTTTAGATGGGCTGTAGAGAATAAGAATAATGGATTTGGGTTAAATATTTATGAAAGAAAAAATAAGAATGAAAAGTTAAAAACTTAAATATAAGAAAAAGAAATTGTACCTAGAAAAAAATACATAATAGATTGAGAAATAAAATAATAATAAATTTAATAGAAAAAGGAAAATACCAAGTACAAATAAATACGGTATATTATTGAAGAGGGATAATACAAATGTATAAAGATTTTGGGGTCATTACAGACAGTGAGGGTAATGTGTAGTGAGTAATCTGGACTAGTCTATTGTGTTAACTACTCTCAAGTCTTTGAAATCAATTTGATGAATCATCGATATAACTCAATAGTATCTCGTGCGTGCCCGAGATCACGGTGGAGATTCTCGGGCTGAATCCGAGACGTGCCGCTTGGCAGTAAAAAGGGTAGTATGTAACGATGAGTGATGTCAGCAGCATCACCCCGGGGCTGGCCTAGCCCGTAAGACTGATCAGTAAAGGTATCGAACTGTCGAGTTACAAGTCAGGTTTCATCATTGATTTCCCCATACCCCCAAATTATATATGTTCAAGTCAGGTATTGATAAATCTGGAGCTAATGCCAATGCAGGATCAACAGGTAAAGGTTTGTCAGGATAGACAACAGAAAATGTCCGTAGGGACAACAGGTCGGGTTTGTTGGCATTGGTAACAAGATCAGGTAACAGGTAAAGCCATGGTATATCAGGTCAAGTTAGGTAGTATATAGATATCATGTCATGTCAATTAATGGTATATCAAGTCATGTCAGGGGTGCACAAAATGTCGCATGGGTGCTCATAATCAAGCTAAAATAAGCATGGGTATACAAAACAAGTATGGGGTACTAGTGGAACAATAAAAATGGAATATTGTGAAGTGGTATGCAAATAGGTATAAATTCCAGATATGGATGCACAACTATCGATTAGGGTTACGTTTATAGTTCTAATATTAAATATGATGCAATTTATTAATCATGGGGTATTACAACAATAGTATTAGGTTGTAAAATGAGATCGGTAAATGCAGCTATACGTGTTCTATTTGATATGGATGCGAATTGATATCATATCACCTTTAAATGATAAACTAGTTAATGCACGATATTCAATTAAACAATGTGAATGGTTATATTCAACTTGATGCGGTATACTATAGTATGATATGAGACAAGATAAGTTTTTGCATATGCTAAATATAAAATGATAAGAATGGATGCATACAATCATTGTAAAACAAGTACTTTGGATGCACGGTTGCAATTCACTTAATATGTTTATTAAAAATTTATGCATAAAATGTAATGTAGCATGTAGCAAGATAAACTTGCCTCGACAGATCCAAAAACGGGTGTACGGAACGTCTCACATCGGCGGAAAAAGTAGCGATGCGCACACGGTACACGGAACGGATCCAAACAACGCATAAGGTGATCACACGGGTCAGGTACGCTCGCTGGGTCGTCGACGTCGTCACGGCTCCGGCGAATTACAGAAAACAATAATTACCGAAAGAAAAAAGAAGAAAGAAAGAATGAAAGAGAAGAAAGGAAGAATGAGAGAGATGAGGCTCACTGTGGTTAAGTGCTCTGGGTTCAGAGGAGATGGCAATGGGATGAAGTCGATGATAGTCTGTCGAGGGTTTTCCGGCGAGGTTTCACGGCGATATGGTTGCAGTTTTTGTGCAGGGGGAGTCTCGGGTGTAGGGGAATGGTTGTGTCGAAGCTTGGTGCAGGAGAGAGGAGAGAGGTGGTGGTGATGGGGTGAGGCCGACGGCAAGGGATCGCCGGCAAGAATCGACAGCAAGGCAGTGGGTACTAGGTTGAAGTCGGGTGATTGGGTTTGAGTTGCAGGGAAAGAAGAGAGAGGAGGAAGGAGATAAGGAGAAGAGGAGAAGAAGGAGGTGACGACGAAGTGAGGTCGTCGGGGACGAGGGGACGACGGCGAGGCGAAGCTAAGTCGAAAGCTAGGGTTAGGGTTTCTCGGTGTGCAGGGATGTGGCTTGGTTGGTGCAGGGTTTGGGGTTTCTTTGGGTCACGGTGATAGGAAGAGGCGGAGGAAGAAAGGAGAAGGGGGTGGTGACAACGGTGGCGAGAGGTGAGCATGGGCAGAGGGCGAGGATGAGGGTTTTGGAGCTCGGGATGGGTTCGTCGGGGTTCGAGATGGGTGTAAGGGAGAAGGAAAGAGGAAAGAGAGAGAGAGGAGAAGGGATGGTGGCGAGGACGAGGATGGTGGCCGAAGATGAGGTCGGCGACGATCACGAGGAGGCGACGGCTAGGGCTTTCTCGTGGGGTTTGAGGAAGAAGAGAATGGGGAGAGAGAGAGAACGTGTGTAAATTTAGAATGGGGTAAATAAAAATTTAAGTATAAAATAATATAAACAGAGAGAGAGAGAGAAGAGAGAGACATAGAGAGAGAGAGAGGAGAGAGATAGAGAGAGCGAGATCAAGATCGAGAGGTGAGAGAGAGAGAGAATGAACAGTGAGGAGAGATGAAATCGTCGTTTTGTGGGGGAGAGAGAAAAGGAGAGAGCGCGTGAAGGAGAGAGAAAAAGGGAAGAAGAAAAAGAGAGATTTGTTTGTATTAGGAAAAATAGAGAGAGAGACCGGTGGGATTGTAAAAGATTTATTATATAAAATATTTTAGTTTAAAAACAAACTTATATTAACAGTTAGAATAAAATATTAATATAATATTAGTACATCTTGAGATTTTGGCAAATACAAATTTACTCCAAAACACGTCCGGGTTAGGTCTAAAAATTCAGATTTTAAATATGAAAAATATTTGTGACTTTCAAAATTCAAAATGAATGCTCAGGTAACGAAAAAGCATACCCCTAAGAACGGATGCACGTTCGTACGCGCAGCCATCCAAACACGTCCGTTTTACTGAACGGGACGAGAACAAGATGCGCGGATGCTACCACAGGGTTTTGGGTATCAAGCAGGCTATGTTAACTATTTTTAAAATATTTTTTTTGACTTTATTTGTTTTATTAAAAAAATGTAAAAGCCATATATAAATGCAAGCATGCAAGATATGCAACAAGAAAATGCACGGATCCACAAACTAGCGGGGATATCTTAAAGATAAGAATCAAGACGGTTTCCCGCAAGCGGATCGGGTCACGGATACAATGCAGATGTCAAAAAAATACCATTTGCACCCAAAACACCGCAAAACAAGAAACAACCATAATAAAGAAATACTCAGAAAAAGAACTGGTATAAATGAACTAGGGTGTTATATTATACCCAACTACAAAAAGAATTTCGTCCTCGAAATTCCAAGAACAAGAAAGGATAAACAATCAAGAATTACAAGAATAGATGTGGAAACTTCTGTCGGATTTCATCTTCTCGTTTCCCAAGTTGATTCTCCATGTGAGCGATTACCCCAAGAAACAAGTACAAGAGGGATAACTTTGTTCTTAAGCACATTTTCTCTTCGATCCACAATCGACATCGGTCGTTCCTTAAAGGTTAAATCTTCTCGTACAGTCAGCTCCGAAAGATCCAACACATGTGTTTCATCTCGAACATACTTATGGAGTTGAGATACGTGAAACACGTCATGAACATTCGCCAAAGATTGCGGTAAAGCTAATCAATACGCCACTTCTTCAACACCCTCCAAATTCTCGAAAGGCCCAACGAATCGAGGACTAAACTTTCCTCGATTCCCAAAACGAATCACCCCTCTAATCGGTGATATCTTCAAGAATACCAAATCACCAACGGCGAACTCTAGAGGCCTTCTCGATGTATTTGCCCAACTCTTTTGTCGGTCTTGTGCTCCTTTCATATGATTCCGTATAGTATTAACCTTCTCAACTGTTTACACGATCAAGTCTGGTCCCAACAATTTTCATTCTCCAACATCGTCCCAACAAATAGGTGAACGACACTTGCGACCATACAATGCTTCGAATGGAGCCATCTGAATAGTCGCCTGAAAGTTGTTGTTGTAAGAAAACTCCACCTAGTGTAGATGATCCTCCTATGAACCCTTGAAGTCTATCATGCAAGCTCTCAACATATCTTCAAGAGTTTGGGTCATTCTCTCAGACTGGCCATCTGTCTGAGGATGATAAGCTGTGCTAAACTTCAATCGAGTCCCCAAACTTTCCTGTAACCTCCTCTAAAAGTATGATAAGAAACGAGTGTCATGGTCGGACACGATACTCACTGGTACACCATGCAATCTTACAATCTTCTGCATGTACCGTTCCGCCAATGCTTCTGTTGATTGACTAACTCGAAATGGGATAAATGAGCTGCCTTGGTCAATCGATCAACAATCACCAAACTGCATTCTTGCCTTTTTGGACTCCGCGGTAAAGCCGTCACGAAATCCGTGGTTATATGTTCCCACTTCCATTAAGGAACCAGAAGTGGTTGCAATAAATCAGCAACCCTTTGATGTTCAGTCTTAACTTACTGATACACCAAGCACTTTGCCACAAAGCGGCAATCTCCCGTTTCATGCCTTCCCACCAGAAATGCTATCGTAGATCTCGGTACATCTTTGTGCTTCCTGGATGTACGGAATACGCGGAACTGTGTGCCTCCTTCATAACTTCTTCGTGAATATCTCCTTTTGGCACACACAAACGGCTACCATATCGCAACGAAACATCTTCATGAATTAACAAGTCCGTTCAAAGTCCAGCTTCAACCTATTCTCGAAACCTTTGCAATCTTGGGTCCTTCGACTGCTCTGCTTTAATACTCTCGATCAATGACGACTGTACTTGCAGCTGCATCAACTGTCCTGAAGAATGCGGTAGCACGATCTCCAACTCGAATCTCCGAAAGTCTTCCATAAACTCCTTCTGTGCAGTCAACATCTGAATTGCTGGTAACCGACTAAGCGCATCTGGCACAACATTAACTTTTCCCGGATGGTACTTAAGATCAAGATCGTAGTTAGCCATCAGCTCCAACCATCTATGCTGCCTCATATTAAGCTCTTTCTGTGTGAACACGTACTTTAGGCTTTTGTGATCGGTGTATACTTCGACCTTTTCACCCAATAAGTAGCGTCTCCAAGTTTTCAAAATGAAAATCACAGCTGCTAACTCCAAATCATGAGTTGGGTAATTCTTCTTATGGGTCTTCAACTGTCTCGATGCGTAAGCTATAACCTCCCCATGCTACATTAAAACACATTCCCAAACCCTTTTCCAGATGCGCCGCTATGAATCACCAATTCTCCGGAACCATATGGTACGGTTAAAACAGGTGCAGTTATCAACCTCTGCTTCAACGCCTCAAAAGCTGACGCATACTTATCCGTCCATACTAATGGTACCTCCTTGCGCGTAAGATTGGTCAAACGCTCAGCCAAACGAGAAAAATTCTCCACGAACCTTCTGTAATACCCGGCAAGTCCAAGAAAGCTTCTGATCTCTGCAACGTTCTTCGGACTCGGCCAATCTCGAACTGCTGCAATCTTTTCGGGATCAACGGCGATTCCATCTCCAGACAAGACATGTCCCAAAAACTTCACTTCTTGAAGCCGAAACTCGCACTTGCTCATCTTTGCATACAATTTTTCTTGCCTCAACGTCTGCAGTGCGATCTTCAAGTGTTCAGGATGCTCTTCAAAACTCTTTGAGTAGACCAGAATATCATCGATGAACACCACTATAAACTGATCCAAGAACGCTGAAAAGATTCGGTTCATCAAGTCCATAAATATCGCCGGTGCATTCGTTACTCCGAGGGCATCACTAAATACTTGTAATGTCCATACCGAGTTTGGAACGCAGTCTTGCAAATATCTTCTGATTTAACTCGGACCTGATGATATCCGGATCGCAAATCCATTTTCGAGAATACCCTCGCACCACTAAGCTGCTCGAACAATTCGCCAATGCGAGGGATCGGGTACTTGTTCTTAATAGTCACCCGGTTTAATTCTCGATAATTGATGCGCATCCTCCTTGTGCCATCTTTCTTCTTTACTAGAAGAACTGGAGCTCCCCAAGGCGAGTTACTGCTGCGAATCCTACCCTTCTCAAGTAATTCAGTAACCTACTTCTTGACTTCTTCCAACTCCACTGGTGCCATTGGATAGTACGCCTTTGAGATTGGCGCTACACCAAGAACAAGATCGATCGCGAACTCCACATCTCGTTTTGGTGGTAAACCGAGATGTTCTCGAACACGTCCATGAAATCTCGAACTACAGCTGGCGCTTCATCTTTATCAACCTCCAGTGACGAAAGAACATTAGTTGTCGGCCTAGCCCTAAACTCGACTGGCCCGACAAAACTGCTTCCTCCAGCAAAAACAAACTCCGGATGTCCGGGAATCTGGAAATTCGCTTTCTTTGCTCTACAATCAATATGAGCGTGGAAAGTGCCGAGAAAATCCATTCCCAAGGCAACAACAAACAAGGAATGCACCAGAATTGAATAATTCTAATGTGAGAAAGACATGAACAAATAGGATCCCTGAAAAGATTTCACCTGAAGCCAAACACTGAAGAAGATAAGCACGGTAAATAAGATTCAAGCTTGCGATAAAACATGAACTGGAAAGCAAGAGAAATAAGGAAATACAACGACGATGGAACAAGGAAGTGAATCAAGACCAGGACTCCAAGTTACTTAAATAGAGTACCGAATTGTAACCATACTGCAGTTCATAGTTACAATCACATAACTCCACTCAAGTCGCCCAAATCCTAGTATCAGAATCAAGGAACAGGGAGAAACAATAGGGAACCAAAAAAAAGTTTCAAGTCGAGATGCAAAGTGGTTTGCATATCGTCAAGGCAAAGGATAATAGAAGGATATGATTCAAGAATCATGATAGCAATGTGGCAAGACATGTTCCTAATCATGAGTATTCTGATTCGTGTATTGGGTCCAATACTCAACTACAAAAGAATCAAACCCGATTAACCTATATCCTATGGCTCTGATACCAAAAGAACCATGTCACGCCCCGCTTCACAGAGTACGCTAAGATAGGCACGTGACATAGCTAACCATGCTACCTGTGGATAGGAAAAATCCCTCCACGGTCACATTACGGCTGTAGAGATATCAAGAACAAGAAAGTAAACTAAACTATCTAGTACATGTCCATGAGCCAGAATAAATGAGTCAAGAAATAATAATATGCGGAAGCAAAAGATCCAATAAATAAAACACTTCGAAAGTAAAACTGGATACCAACAGGATCCTCACCGCTCGGTCTAACAGCGGCAGTACTCCTGATCAGTCTGCAACAAAGGTAGAGGATCTGGGCCATACAAAACCCAGACGTCAGTGCGTTATAACATCAAGCAATAATATAAACAGGGTAGTAAGACATGCAGGTATGTGTATGAACAGTAAAACAGATATAACAGTAATATAAGTGAGGACAGTGAGGGTAATGTGTAGTGAGTAATCTGGACTAGTCTATTGTGTTAACTACTCTCAAGTCTTTAAAATCAATTTGATGAATCATCGATATAACTCAATAGTATCCCATGCATGCCCGGGATCACGGTGAAGATTCTCGGGCTGAATCCGAGACGTGCCGTTAGGCAGTAAAAAGGGTAGTATGTAACGATGAGTGATGTCAGCAGCATCACCCCGGGGCTGGCCTAGCCCATAAGACTGATCAGTAAAGGTATCGAACTGTCGAGTTACAAATCAGGTTTCATCATTGATTTCCCCATACCCCCAAGTTATATATGTTCAAGTCAGGTATTGATAAATCTGGAGCTAATGCCAACGCAGGATCAGCAGGTAAAGGTTTGTCAGGATAGACAACAGGAAATGTCCGTAGGGACAACAGGTCGGGTTTGTTGGCATTGGTAACAAGATCAGGTAACAGGTAAAGCCATGGTACATCAGGTCAAGTCAGGTAGTATATAGATATCATGTCATGTCAAGTAATGGTATATCAAGTCATGTCAGGGGTGCACAAAATGTCGCGTGGGTGCTCATAATCAAGCTAAAATAACCATGGGTATACAAAACAAGTATGGGGTACTAGTGGAACAATAAAAATGGAATATTGTGAAGTGGTATGCAAATAGGTATAAATTCCAGATATGGATGCACAACTATCGATTAGGGTTACGTTTATAGTTCTAATATTAAATAGGATGCAATTTATTAATCGTGGGGTATTACAACAATAGTATTAGGTTGTAAAATGAGATCGGTAAATGCAGCTATACGTGTTCTATTTGATATGGATGCGAATTGATATCATATCACCTTTAAATGATAAACTAGTTAATGCACGATATTCAATTAAACAATGTGAATGGTTATATTCAACTTGATGCGGTATACTATAGTATGATATGAGACAAGATAAGTTTGCATATGCTAAATATAAAATGATAAGAATGGATGCATACAATCATTGTAAAACAAGTACTTTGGATGCACGGTTGCAATTCACTTAATATGTTTATTAAAAATAGATGCATAAAATGTAATGTAGCATGTAGCAAGATAAACTTGCCTCGACAGATCAAGAAACGGGTGTACGGAACGTCTCACGTCGGCGGAAAAAGTCGCGACGCGCGCACGGTACACGGAACGGATCCAAACAACGCACAAGGTGATCACACAGGTCAGGTACGCTCGCTGGGTCGTCGGGATCGTCGACGTCGTCACGGCTCCGGCGAACTACAGAAAACAATAATTATCGAAAGAAAAGAGAAGAAAGAAAGAATGAAAGAGAAGAAAGGAAGAATGAGAGAGATGATGCTCACTGTGGTTAAGTGCTCTGGGTTCAGAGGAGATGGCAATGGGATGAAGTCGATGATAGGCCGTCGAGGGTTTTCCAGCGAGGTTTCACAGTGAGATGGTTGCAGTTTCTGTGCAGGGGGAGTCTCGGGTGTAGGGGAATGGTTATGTCGAAGCTTGGTGCAGGAGAGAGGAGAGAGGTGGTGGTGATGGGGTGAGGCCGACGGCGAGGGATCGCCGGAAAGGATCGACAGCAAGGCAGTGGGTACTAGGTTTAAGTCGGATGATTGGGTTTGAGTTGCAGGGAAAGAAGAGAGAGGAGGAAGGAGATAAGGAGAAGAGGAGAAGAAGGAGGCGACGACGAAGTGAGGTCGTTGGGGACGAGGGGACGACGGCGAGGCGAGGCTAGGTCGAAAGCTAGGGTTAGGGTTTCTCGGTGTGCAGGGATGTGGCTTGGTTGGTGCAGGGTTTTGGGTTTCTTTGGGTCGCGGTGATGGGAAGAGGCGGAGGAAGAAAGGAGAAGGGGGTGGTGACAACGGTGGCGAGAGGTGAGCACGGGTAGAGGGCGAGGATGAGGGTTTTGGAGCTCGGGATGGATTCGTCGGGGTTCGAGATGGGTGTAAGGGAGAAGGAAAGAGGAAAGAGAGAGAGGAGAAGGGATGGTGGCGAGGATGAGGGTGGTGGCCGAAGATGAGGTCGGCGACGATCGCGAGGAGGCGACGGCTAGGGCTTTCTCGTGGGGTTTGAGGAAGAAGAGAATGGGGGGAGAGAGAGAGAACGTGTGTAAATTTAGAATGGGGTAAATAAAAATTTAAGTATAAAATAATATATACAGAGAGAGAGAGAGAGAAAGAGAGAGAAGAGAGAGACATAGAGAGAGAGCTGAGAGAGAGAATGCGAGAAGAGAGGAGAAAGAGAGAGTGAGAGCGAGAGCGAGAGGTGAGAGAGAGAGAGAATGAACAGTGAGGAGAGATGAAATCGTCGTTTTGTGGGGGGGAGAGTAAAGAAGAGAGCGCGTGAAGGAGAAAGAAAAAGGGAAGAAGAAAAAGAGAGATTTGTTTGTATTAGGAAAAATAGAGAGAGAGAGAGAGGCCGGTGGGATTGTAAAAGATTTATTATATAAAATATTTTAGTTTAAAAACAAACTTATATTAACAGTTAGAATAAAATATTAATATAATATTAGTACGTCTTGAGATTTTGGTAAATACCAATTTCCTCCAAAACACGCCCGGGTTGGGTCCAAAAATTCAGATTTTAAATATGAAAAATATATGCGACTTTCAAAATTCAAAATGAATGCTTAGGTAACGAAAAAGCATACCCCCAAGAACGAATGCACGTACGTGCGCGTAGCCATCCAAAAACGTCCGTTTCACTGAACGGGACAAGAACAAGATGCACGGATGCTACCACAGGGTTTGGGGTATCAAGCAGGCTATGTTAACTATTTTTAAAATATTTTCTTTGACTTTATTTGTTTTATTAAAAAAATGTAAAAGCCAGATATAAATGCAAGCATGCAAGATATGCAATAAGAAAATGCATGGATCCACAAACTAGCAGGGATATCTCAAAGACAAGAATCAAGACGGTTTCCCGCAAGCGGGTCGGGTCACGGATACAATGCAGATGTCAAAAAAATACTATTTGCACCTAAAACATCGCAAAACAAGAAACAACCATAATAAAGAAATACTCAGAAAAAGAACTGGTATAAATGAACTAGGGTGTTACATGCACTACACGTAAACTGAAAAGACACTGATTAATCAAACATGTGCACTGAAGAAAACCAAATGACACGACACGTAGCACTAAAACCCAACCCCCTCCGTCGATGTTGGTTCGGCGAAAAGCTCCATTTGGCCGGCACCGCCGGGCTTGTCCGTGGGTAAAGGCACCAAACTTTTCCCCCTGCAACCTTTAGCCTACCCCACTCCTCTCACTCTGTTTGTTCTCTCTGCATTCAACCAGAAAGAATTAAATCACCCATTTAATCCAATTTTAATGCATTTTTTTCACCACCTAAATCCTAATTTTTCCTATAAATACCCTACCCCAATTCACACATCCTCACCTAAAAAATCTCTGCCAAAACTCTCAAAAACTTTCAAGTCCTTTTTGTGTATAAGTGGAGATAGCGAAGGGCGAAGCTCCGACGAAATTCCAAGGAGATTCCTGCGATGAAACGACACCCCGAAGCCTTCTTTAGCTCCCTCTCTCCCTTCTCTTATCCTAAAGCTTGTAAGTCCCCTCTTCCCCTGTCTTCCTCTATTCTAAAAATATTAAATACTAAAACCCGAAGGAAGCGGAGTTAATCCGACTTCCGATTCGGTTTTTCTTTAAAGATCCTATTTTTCTTAAACAAGAAAATACCAAACTTTCATATCATGTTCAATAAACATTAACAAACATATTAAATAAGTTTCACATCAAAAGAATTTATATTGCAATTTTTATCGCAGTTTTACAGTAAAATACCACATATTTTAGTTTACTGACATAAAACAATATAAATTTGTATTACCTTTAGATAGTTCACGAGGTTATGACCTATCTCATCACAACACACATCTCTAATATAGCACGATGGAAATTTTGGGAACATAGTATGGGATAAAATGACTTTACAAATAAATACCTTTAACTTATAAAACCATTTCTATAAAAAGATGTATTAAACATATCCATGCAATTACGCCTCTACAACCCACTTTTGGGGACCCTATTCGGGATGGTGAGAATTATCGCACATCCTCGGGCCTAATAGAGCGAGTTGCAGACCTCCGCAAAGAGCATTCGATCTCAATGGAATTTTTATGCATTTTTCTTTAGAAAATGAGATTTCTACAAGAAAATAAATAAATTATTTTTATTAAATATATATATATATATATATATTATCAAAATATCTATTTTAATTATATAAGCATTCCAAGTTTTCTAAATCAAAGGAATCACAATTACATGAAAATACCATCCAAATACAACACAATTCCAATATTTCAATAAAATACCATATATTATGAAGTTAGGCATTACTCACTAGAAATTTCACTTGTATAAGAATATACATCTATGAAAACCCTAAAGACGATAATTAAATGCTTGAGATATATTTTGAAAATTATAACAAACTATTTTTACATAAAAACCCCTCAAGTTATACTAAATTACAATAAAGACCCTACTAAACATAGGTTTAAGCGGGACCAGTCTCTTGAGCCTCAGAGAGCCAGAGATATGGATGCTTTCCTATTTAAGGTAGACAATCTAACAAACGATGTTATCAACACGGTAATTGTCTTGGAAAAAGACACAAATCCTGCCGTCCATGTGCAGCAGTTATCGATAACATCAAAACTAATTCAGGATTTCAAGTTCATTTTAAAAATTTCTGACTTAGACTGAGTCTCAATCTAATCAATCTGACTTGAATGTGATTCAAGTATAAAATACAATTCAACGTGAATCCGTCTATTCAATGTATATCAATCTATATTGACTGAACTGAACCATAGATATACTCCAGCTACATGACTCTCCATTTATATCCATTCTATTTTTTGATATCATGGTTTCGGCAAGTCATCCATCTATATAACAAACAATACAACAATACAATCAAGACATCGAGGGGTTTTAAAGGGGTAGATTGGTACGGAAGGTGTTAAAAGTGGCACGAAACTGTAACCATAATACACCTAACCTGAATTTCCATTGCCGTTGTACTGTGGCTGAACGGTTCCTTGTGCACCATATACCTTAGTCTCTGGAATAGTGAGACTCCTCTCGTATACACTGGCATTTTCTGTACCAAGCTACAAACAACAGCGTTAACAATATAATACAACTTTAAAAGTTACATTCTCTTTCTGTCTATTCTGTTTATACCTATTCTTTCGGACTTACCGAGTGATTATTTGCTGACGACATTCCTTTCTTCTTTCTTTGGAATGTTGTCAGGTGGATCGGACCTTCTGGAGACAGAGCCCAGCAGCGAGGACTTGGATCAGATAGCCTTTGACCCAGAGCTCTAGATTACTTGTACATATTTTTATTTCTGTTATGCCATTGTTTAAGCATTGCTTTCATTCCATGTATTTACATTTCAGCTGTATTGTAAAAATAATGTTGAATAAATATAGTTGTTGTTCATTTACATCTTGTCTCTTGTGTATTTTACTTTATAATGCTTAGATACGCTTAGCGTGTTTACTTCTGAGTAAATGCGCCGCGTGACCCGTCGCGTCCTCTGCCCATACACCGGGAAGCGGGGCGTGACATTTTATGACCTTATCTTCACTCTAACATGACTTGTCCCGTTTTGATTTGTTGTTGTGCGTCTCTTATGATGTTAGTTTCCTCTCTGATGGAGGTCGGATCTCCTTCAGATGCTGTCCTCCGTTGATCTGTAGCGAGCGCTGTTGAACGGCTGGGATTTGGCTTGAAGATTGTCTCCTTGGGCGTGTGGATCTCAATGGGTTGATTTTGAAGTGAAGCCGAGCTATCTGCAAAGAAGTCACGGGGTGGGTGACCACCGTGGGACCCTCCGACGATCAAGTTAGCCGAGGAAAATGAATAGAGAAGCGGCTTATTGGATTAAAATTGCCTTACCTGAGTCGTCCGAGAGAGGGATTTTTATAGTGGTCGCATGGAGCGAGAAGGCGCGAGATCTTTGCCTTCGGTTACGCCCATGATGTTACGCCAGCGTGAATGACGGGATCCCCCCATTAATGGCGGGATACGTCCATTAATGGAGGGATGCGCCATTCGTGGGACGCGGGATATGGGACGGCGGATATCTCGGTTTAACGAGATACACGGAGCCATTGCGGAAGCGCTAGGGCCTCGCGTTCTCGTTTGTCCGGAAGAGTTGGGGAGGCTTAGCTCGGCGTGAGGCACGGAGACAAGCTGGGAGGCCGAGGAAGCTCAGCTCTGCAATAGCTCAGAGACGAGCACAGAAGTATGGGCGCCAGTACGGCGTCCAGGTCGTGCTTGGGTAAGAGGCGGAGTGTAAGTTCGGAGACGAACCGGGAAAGGTCATCAGTGCTCCACACTGATTTTGCCTCGGTAGCCCCCGAGGAGTCAGTGAGCTGTCGCGGGTGATGCGCCATTCGCCACGTGTCGTGATCTGAGAAATTCTCACTTATGAGTATCATCATTAACCCCCCACTCTCGTTCCGACCTATTTATGGGTTGGGTTGAGAGTGGCATGCTTGGTTTGTCTCGCTTAGTTTGTTGCCGGGAATCCTCGGTGCAGATTTTCAGGGCGATGTGATGTTGGGCGGTTGCGTCGTTCAGATTTCCGGACCCATGTGGCGTATCCCCTAGCGCTTGGATCTTCGCGAGTATCTCCGATGATATCAACGGATCCGCGAAATGATCGCGCATTAAAGAGGGGGCGCCGATTCGCTCATTCGTCTGTTGGGTCACAGGCCACGCATCTGAAGCGGGTTGGCGGATGTGACAGGATGTCGCTGTCGCCTGTGATCGAAGGGACGTACCCAATGGTCATTCGACACGTGGAGACTTGAAGGCTGGCAGACACGACGCTTCGTTTTGGCGGGTATTGATCTAGGTTGTTGGATGCTTTTTCTGCAGTGTATAAATAGGAGGGGACCCCCCTATGGCCAACACTTTCCGTCATAATTTCTCTTCGTTATCAAAGATTGTTCAGCGCTCCTTACGTTAGATCGGATCCCTTGTACTTTTTTCTCGGAGAACCAATCCCTTTGAATCAGGTTAGATGTCATCTTCTGAGAAGTCTGTAGAAGTAATTAGGGTTGAGTCAGGCGATGAGGTTCCAGTTGTTGGAGCTAAGTCTAGAGAGTCTTCCGCCTCTTTGGCTGCTGACAGCCAAGAGGGTTCTCTCGTTGCTTCCTCCGTGTCAGGCTCGCCCCAAAGAGCCAGGGCTACCCGCGTCGCTAGCCGTCCGGCGGCGACAAGAGCCCCTAAGGTGCGTATCGGGAACGCCCGCGATGCGCCCTCCGTCTTGAAGGATCTGAATGAGCTTGCCGAGATTCGAGCTCGTTTCCATATCCCCTCTAACTATTCGCTCCGTTTGGCTAAAGGGGGCGAACGGGCGAACCAGGTGCAGGAGAAGGAGATTGCCCTGTATTTAGAAGTATTCCGAGAGGGAATGGGCCTGCCCTTTCCGACCGAGGTATGTGGGGTACTTCGCTGCTTCCATCTCTCCCTGGGCCAACTAGCGCCGAACTCGTGGAGAATTCTCCTCGGGTTTCTGGTCCGGTTGAAACTTGAGAACATCCCCTTCAGCTTGACCCTTCTTACTTCTTTTCTTTGCTATAAGAATCACCCCGGCACTAGCAAGAACAAGCCAAGCTGGGTGTATTTTTCCTTTAAAAAACGCAAGGGCGGGGTGGCCAGGTCGGGTGTGGTAGTCATTCCTTCTTCCATCCACAACTGGAAGGAGAAGTTTGTATTCGTCGGGCCACCCGAGGGCGAGGATTGGCTCGTGCCTACACAGTGGCACAGGGCCGACTGCCCGAGGGCGAAGCAGTCATCCTCACCTGAGGCAAGGGCGGTATCCATATGGGAGCCGATCCAGCGGGCCGATGTCCTGCTCTCCGAGCAGGTTCTTAGCTGGGCCGGGCTCAGCCCCGCACGCTTCATAGGTAAGTTAGGTGTTTGGACGATCTGTTTAGACTTGAATGATTTCTTTTGCCCTTCTAGCACCACTAACTCTTTTGTGTATTCTCCTTTCGCATGATAAATGGACCAATCCAATACCTTAGCTGACATAGCCGCTACGTCCCATAAGAAGGCTGGGGGCATGAGCTTGTCCCGAGCCGGCCCGAGATCGGCCCTGAGACCACCTCTACCGGCGAGGCCTTCCGCAGCGGCCCGAGCCCCCGATGACCGCCGTGGGGGCAGCCAGAAGCATGTGAGAGACCTGGCGCCCCTGGCGAGGGGGGAAGAGGGTGTCGAGGTTCCCCTCAAGAGGAAAAAGACGATCTCCCTCCCGCCGTCCACTTAGATTCCTGAGGGGATTCCCGTGCAGGAGGGGGACGTCTGCTTTGTAGTCCCCTCGGGGCTTTTGGTTGCCGACAGCTTGCTCTCCGACATAGAACAATCGGCCGGGGGCAAAATTTTCCAGGGGACCCTGAAGGCCCAAGTGGTCGCTATCGCTCAGGAGGCGGTTCAGATCAGTATCTGTTTCCTTTAAGAATTCCGTTAAGTGATCTTTCTTAATTTGAATGTTTCTAACATGTTCTGCAGCTTTCCTCAGTTCTCTAACACTGCGCCCTCATCGTAAATATGGAATCCGAGGAGATTGCCCCGGCCATGAGGAAGGAGGGGGAATCGTCTTCGCAGGAGGAGGATCTGCGCCTTGAGCTGCAGCAGGAGAAGGAGAAGACAGCCGCCCTTGAAATCCGGTTGGCCGCCGAGACACTGACGGTCTCCAAGTGCCAGGAGTCCCAACGACTTCTGAGTGCGTCCAACCAAGCCGTTCAGGCTAAGTTGGAGGAGTTGGACAAGCGCTATGCCACAATGAAGAAGTCGAGGGACTCTAGCAAGAGGGAGGCCGAGGCGGCGATTGAGGCGGCGATTGAGACGGCGAAGATTGCCGAGCTCCGAGTCTCGAAGTCGATGGAGAAGTATAAGGTGTCAGACCAGTTCTACGCCAACGTCGCCGAAGCCTCGGTCATCATTTGGCATGAGGCTCTTGATGCCGTCAAGGCATTGATGCTGGAGTTTGCCGATGGTGAGCTCCGCGCCAGAGTCCTGCTCTCAGTGGATACGCCATTAGTGGCTGGCGCCGGGGTGGCCATCGGGGGAGAGGAGGTTACGGAGGTAGAAGCCCCGGCCCCTGAGGATGGTGCCGAGCAAGGCGAGACCCGGGCGGAGCCCGCAGCATGAACCTTTTTGCCTTGTGCGTTTTTTGTTTTCAAATTTTGTAAGCCTCCGGGAACCTTTTTGTAAGGCTGAGGAGCCCAGAGTACCTTATAAAAATTTCTGGAACATAAATAAAGCTGAGCTTATTTTCCTATGCATGAGTATGTGTTTTCCGCGTGAGTACTTCAGCTTGCCAGTCTTTTTTTTTGTGTTAGGCCGTAGGTCGATGACCGGCCTTTTAGATGACGATCACACGCCGAGTGTAAGTCAATTGACCGTCAGGTGTAGGAAGGTCAGTGCCTTTCCACTTGTGCCCTTTCCCTCCCCGGAGTCGAGGTGGCGATCGTTCATTTAGGATGAATCAACAGATATCCAAGTGTTGGAAGGTCGGTACTAGTCCATTCTCAGATCCGGGTTGACGACCACGTCTCTTCGTAAGGTAGGAATCAACCCGTCGGAGAGTAACCTGCACAGCGGCCTCTTCATGAGGGCTTTAGATCCTTAGCGTAGATGGGTAGGAATCTACCCGCTAGGGATGGACCGGGCAGAGAAGCTGCTCAGTGGCCTCGTGATGAGGGCTTTGATCCTTGTTGTAGATGGGTAGGAATCTACCCGCCAGGGATGGACCGGGCATGGAAGCTGCTCGGTGGCCTCGTGATGAGGGCTTTGATTCTTAGCATAGATGAGTCGGAATCTACCGGGAAGGGAAGCTGCTCGGTAGCCTTGTGATGAGGGCTTTGATCCTTGGCGTAGATGGGTAGGAATCTACCCGCCAGGGATGGACCGAGCATGGAAGCTGCTCGGTGGCCTCGTGATGAGGGCTTTGATCCTTGGCGTAGATGGGTAGGAATCTACCCACCAGCAATGGACCGGGCATGGAAGCTGCTCGGTGGCCTCATGATGAGGGCTTTCATCCTTAGCGTAGATGGGTAGGAATCTATTCGCTAGGGATGGACCGGGCAGGGAAGCTACTCGGTAGCCTCATGATGAGGGCTTTGATCCTTGGTGTAGATGGGTAGGAATCTACCCGCCAGGGATGGACGGGGCATGGAAGCTGCTCGGTGACCTTGTGATGAGGGCTTTGATCCTTGGCGTAGATGGGTAGGAATCTACCCGCCAGGGATGGACCGGGCATGGAAGTTGCCCGTGGCTTCGTGCTGAGGGCTTCGATCCTTGGCGTAGATGGGTAGGAATTTACCCGCCAGGGATGGACCGGGTAGGGAAGCTGCTCGGTGGCCTCGTGATGTGGGCTTTGATCCTTGGCGTAGATGGGTAGAAATCTACCCGCCAGGGATAGACCGGACAGGGAAGCTGCTCGGTGGCCTCGTGATGAGGGTTTTGATCCTTGGCGTAGATGGGTAGGAATCTACCCGCCAGGGATGGACCGGGCAGGGAAGCTGCTCGGTGGCCTCAAGATGAGGGCTTTTTAGACTTCCCTTCGCCTTCATAGGGCGTTGTTCAATTTTCCATGACTCGTAAAATCAGGAAGGGTGACGGTCGCGGATGACGCGTGGCAGAAGCGTGCCGGTGGGGTGTGATACTCTAAGATTCACGTCGTTCAATCTTCCATTGACCGCTTAGGGGTTCGTGAGGATCGGCATGGTTGCCATGTGGCGGCTCTATTTTGGGAATTTGAAAATATCCTGTGATTTGCGTCGCTGCGCGCGTAAATTTCGGCCGTTAGAAGATTTTTGTTGAGGCTATAGATAGCAAAGGCATGTTGGTTCCTTTCTAGCCTTATGTTTCTGAAGATGGCCGGGTGTCCGTGCGTGCTCATCGGCGAGATAATTTCTCAGGATGATGTGTACCTTTACAACCTTGACCGATCCGAACAGACGTACAAGGCGGTGATAGACCGCGTGGAGGGCCAATTCGGACACCTTCTTCCTCGGCGATCTCCACTCCTCCAAATGCTTATTTATGCGATCTGGTGGAGGTCCCCGGGTCTGCACAATGCCTTGTCTCCGCAGTTGAGGGACGAGGCGGTCGAGAAGTGGCACTCGCTTTACTATCTCGGCCTGATCTCGAAGAGCAGACGGGACCGATCAGTAGACCTTCTTCTGGAGTGTTTCCAGAAGAGCCTGATCGTTGATTTTTGTCCGGCGGGTGGCGCTTCCGAGGTAGCCGAGGAAGTTAGGGCTCGGCTGGCGGAGATTTCATCGGAGTATCATCAACAATGCTTCCTCAATCCCCGGCCCCCTTTGCTGTAATTTTTTTTTTTTGTAAAGCTGAGGAGCCTATAATACCTCTTAATGAATAAGATTCTTCTTTTCTGATGTGTTTTGTCTTCTTTTATCCTTTAGCACTTTTTACATATTTTCTCAAAACGAATATAGGGATCCTGGAACCAACGAAGAAGAAAATACATCGAAGAAGTCTCTTCTAATTCAGGATACTTAATAATAATAGGAAAAAAATTACATCGCTTAGAAAAGAAGAAACATGTTCATTTGTACAATTTGAGCTTCTCGGCGTTGTAGGGCCGAAGAAACCTACGACCCCTGTTATAGTCGTCGCGCGTGTCCAAGTCCCCTGGAAATCGTCTCCAGCGGGGGACGTCGAGGTGAAGCAAATCTTGACGATCTGCTGGTTCCCGTAGGTCCGGCCTATCCCACCTTGGTCTAATGGAATTTTGATTGTGAGGTGATAGGTCAAGATTTGGGCCTGGAGGGCGTTCAATGTCGGGCGGCCCAGGAGAATGTTGTAGGATGAGGGGACCCTAGCGACGATGAACTCCACAGGTATGGTCCTCGTATGGCCCGCTTCTCCAATGTTGAGGAGGAGGGTGACCACTCCCTCAGCCGGGATAGAGTGGTTGGTAAACCCCGAGAGGACGTGGGAGGTGGGCTTTAGGTCGGACGGTCCAAGCTCCATACGTTGGAAGCAGTCGTAGAAGAGGATGTCAGCCGAGCTCCCGGAATCGACCAATATCCTCTGTACCTCGAAACGTTGGACCCGGGCAGTTATGACGAAAGAGTCGTTGTGAGGCAAGGATATACCGTGGAGGTCTTCATCGGTGAAGATAATAGGCTCGGCCGTCCTGCACTTCTTCTGGGGTGGGTCGCTAGTACCCTCGACAGGTGGTAGGCGATGATTTTCGTCGGCACCCCAGGCAGATTCCGAGGTAACGACCATAATTTGCTCGATCGTTAGTTCTTCGGGAGGGGGCTGGTTCTCCTGTTCCCGATCCGCTTGTCGCTTATCCCACAGGTACTTCGTCAGGTAGACAGAGCGGATCAACTCCTCGATGTAGTCACGGAGTTGTTTGCGGTTTTCGGTCGGGTGACCCTGCGACCTATGGAAAGCGCAGTACGGGCCCCAAATGTTCTTAGCCGCTCTATGGGTGACTGAAGAATCTCTCGCCCTTCGCCTCCTCCAACAGCTCGGTCTGGGATATGTTAAGAGGAGTGTACTCCTGGAACTTCGGGGAGGACGACTTGGTCGGTCGACCCTCTTTTTCTCTTCTCTGCCCCTCTTCTTTTAGTCGGATTGGTCTCCCCGGGGCAGGTTGGCGTTCACCTCCGACTCGAGTTGGATCTCTCGTCCGGTCTAAGATTTTACCTCGGCCATGGTCTTAGGTTGCGCTAATGCAAAAGAGCGGAGCCACTCTTTGTGCCTAAGACCCGAGCTTAGTGCGGTGATGACAGTTTCATCCCGGTGCTCGGGGACCTCGAGAAGAGCGTTGTAGAAGCAAGTGACGTATCCTTTAAAGGATTCCTTGTCCCCGCTCTTTATGGTGAAGATGTAATCGACAGTCCGCTTCTGTCGTCTGTTTCCGACGAAGTGACCGAGGAACTGAGTGACCAGCTCATCAAAGGTAGAGATGGAGTGTGGCGTGGGTCCTCGGAACCAGTCTTGTCCAGCCCGGATGAGGGTGGCGGGAAATGCTCGGCATTGGGCGGCGTCGGAGTTATCCTGGAAGCTCATGCCCACCGTAAATGCGTCTAGATGGTCATTCGGGTTGGATTTCCCGTCGAAGAGGGCCACCATAGGCGGTTTATTCCTGGACGAGACGTGCTCGGCCAGCAGTTCCTCCGTAAAGGGTTTTGTCAGTGAATCGGCGGAGTATCGAGCCCCTCCGCCGGACGCCTGGCCATCCCGGTGTATGCCCTCAATTTTTTTCTCGAGGGCGGTTGTGGTACCCCGAGAATTCGACACGGTTAGAGTGGTGGCCATTTCCGCTCCTGGTCTATGCGGTAGTGCGGCTTCGATTCCGCTCTATCAAATTTCTCAGATCCTCGGGCGACATCATTTTGGAGCAGCCTTGACGCGAGTTGTTTGCGTGGTCCCGGCGAGGGAGAGGGCGTCGGTCGCGCGTGGAAGCGGGCGAGCTGACCGACACCTCCTCGAGTGGCGCGGGAACACGATGGGCGTCACGGAGATGTTCTCTTTCCTGGGATCGCGGCGTAGAGCCGTGCGGTACCCAGCGGGTCATTGAATCGATCGCTGTGTGGGAGCCGCGGTTGTTGGAGTTGGCACGCCTGTGTTCGGGGGCTTCGAGGGGAGTAATGTTATCCGCTCTTCTGCCGACGTCGTGATCCCTGGGAGGGGGAATGACGATTTGGAAGGCTAGGCCTGCCGCTTGAACGCGAATGAGCGCGTCCACCATTGACGTGAGTCTGTCAATCCGGACGAATAAGACGACAATGACATTGGGAGGAGGAGACAAGCCGCTCCCGCCTCCGTTGTGGGGGAGGAGACGACTCGTACTGGGATCGCTATGGTTCTCGCTCGCCATTAGGTCGAAGACAGAGGATCAACTTTGATGGGGAGAAGAAATTTACAAGGTTCCCACAGACGGTGCCAACTGATGGAGGTCGGATCTCCTTCAGACGCTGTCCTCCGTCACTCTGTAGCGAGCACTGTTGAACGGCTGGGATTTGGCTTGAAGATTGTCTCCTTGGGTGTGTGGATCTCAATGGGTTGATTTTGAGGTGAAACCGAGTTATCTGCAAAGAAGTCCCGGGATGGGTGACCACCGTGGGACCCTCCGACGATCAAGTTAGCTGAGAAAAATGAGCAGAGTAGCGGTTTATTGAATTAAAATTGCCTTACCTGAGTCGTCTGAGAGAGGGGTTTTTATAGTGGTCGCATGGAGCGAGAAGACGCGAGATCTTCGCCTTCGGTTACGCCCATGACGTTACACCAGCGTGAATGACGGGATCCCCCCATTAATGACGGGATACGCCCATTAATAGAGGGATGCGCCAGTCGTGGGACGCGACACATGGGGCGGCGGATATCTCGCTTAGGCGAGATACGTGGAGCCGTTGCGGAAGCGCTAGGAGCTCGCGTTCTCGTTTGTCCGGGAGAGCTGGGGAGGCTTAGCTCGGCGTGAGGCTCGGAGACGAGCCGGGAGGCCGAGAAAGCTCAGCTCTGCAATAGCTCGGAGACGAGCACAGGAGGATGGGCACCAGTTTGGCGGCCAGGTCGCTCTTGGGTAAGAGGCGGAGTGTAAGCTCGGAGACGGACCGGAGAAGGTCATCAGTGCTCCACACTGATTTTGTCTCGGTACCCCCCAGGAGTCTAGTGAGCTGTCGCGGATGATGCATCATTCGCCATGTGTCGTGATCTGAAAAATTCTCATTTATGAACATCATCACTCTCCTTCTAACATGTCGACCTCAAGTCTTATTTTGTTATGCATCTCTTATGACTTTTTCTCTCCCTCTAGCTGGCATGACTTCAGATCTTGTTATTGGATCTACTTTATTTTGAATTTTCGTCTTGCCGCTTTTTTTAATTGATTACATGTTGTTGTCCTTTTGATTGCATGTTATCGATCTTCTTGGCCTCTTGTCGTGCTATAAATTTATGTAAGTTGTAAAGCTTTGCTCACAAAAAGAAAAGCAATAATGTGTATGCTTATTTGACCTTATTTTTATTTTATTCCGCTATGTAGTCTAAGAAAAATACATCACAAATTTATCAAACATAATCTTATTGGTGATAGAAATTCATATTTGGTTACTATCTCTTTATTTTTTTTTTATGGCTGAAAGAGCTGGGCAAAAAATGTTGTCTCAAAATCCAAAAAACAGAATAAATAAATAATTGAAAAAAAATTTATATCGGTTTTGATTGCCCCACATGCAAAGCATTATGGAAAGATTATATTCTTGTATGATTAATTAATAAATGGATGCTATAATTTATTTAAGGGATATAATGAAAATACAAGATGTATTTATTATCTCTTCAGTTTTTTTTACTAAGTTATGAGTGAAGATTTAATGACTTTCAAGCATTTCGGTAAAAAAATGAAAAAAAATGTTGTGCAAATGAAATCAGTCCATGTGTCACCTAACATTGTCTAGCGCGCGCGAGTGTTTAGCACGTGCGATGCATGTTTGTATATTTTAACATTGTAAAGATTTAAGAATTTTTTAAAGAATTGGTTAAAATAATATTTATTTTAAAGGTTTTTCGCTGAATTTTTATTTTTTAAAATTTTATAAGCTACCAATCTTAAATAAGTTTTTAAAATCTTTATTATTTTAACTAAAAGTATTGAAGATATTTCTCAAACAAAAAATAAAGTGATTTAAACAAAAAAACTAACAAATCTAATTATATCTTATTGGTTTAATTATGTGCATTGCACATACCATAATAAGTTGACACGTTGCTTAGGCGGCGGCAAATTAAAAGGATTTTTTTGCAAGTGCTCTGTACAATCCTTCTTTGGCATTAATATAGTAGATACTAGTGTTCTGGCACTTGCGATGCACACGGTTAAATTAAAAACATCAAAAAAAGAAATTGATTTGTTAATTTTGCAATTTAGCAATATGTATGATGTATTACTTTAAAGTATTATAAATACATTTGATATCTTTTGATTTTTTAAGAAGCTAGTTAAAGATGATAAATTTGTTAGAGTTGTTGCGGATTTTGTTAACCATAATATAATTTTTTTTGAAAGTACTTTTGGGGCTTTTATAGTTATTGGTTCAATAGGATTTTGGTAACAAAAAAAGTTGTTGATATGGACGGTATTAGAATTAATGATTTTTTCTTATTTTTCTGAGTATTAATTTTCAAAAAATATGATAGCTACGTAACTCTCCTTCTATTTGCATTTAGTAGCAGAGTTATGTAGATTCTCCCTGTCGTAGTAATCTTTGTATTTGTGAATATCAGCTATCTTGAAAACACCTTTAATTGACATTTTCTCAAAGCTTCACGTTTACGAGTTGCAATGACACACTTTAGATTAGTACAAACATTGCTTCTAATTTTTCAGTTCTTATCATTTTTTATAATTATATACAAATATTCAAACTACATTTAATTGTCTAAGCTATTTTTTAAAGTAAATTGTTAAAAAACCCGAGCAGGTTTTCCAGTTGACAAAAAACTCTATTCTTGAAATAGTTGTCAAAAACCCCTTAAATTTTTTATGCAGTATCTGTATGGTTGCTTGCTATATCCAAATATGTCATACATACCGCAGGCAGTTGCATAGATATAAATGTATAGATATTGCATAATGACTAGATATAGCAGGCATGTACCACAGGCAGGAGATTTTTGACAACCGAAAACTTTTTCAGGGGTTTTTGATAAACGTGTCGGGCCAGGATTTTTTGTCAGCGGAAAAAACTGCTTGGTTTTTTGTGTGGACAATTTACTCTTTTTTTAATCATTTTTTAAATTGGTATTGGCCCGTAGGTCCTAACCTAGGCACATAACCCACACGTATCCAGGAGACCCCCACAAATTTTTCCTCGAAAGGTTTAATTTGTGGCCGCTTCCTCTGGGGTTCGAACTTCGCACTCTTCCCAAGAGAGGAAGTGTCCATGCCAAGTGAGCTTATGCTCATTGGTTTTTTAATCATTTTATCATCCATTTTCACTATATAATACTCGTTTACTTAAATACAATTATAACCATTAATGTTTGAATGGTAAATAAGAATATTAAGTAGAGTTAAAGAAAAACGAGGCGGTGTTGGCTATAAAAATAAAAGGCTGCATTAAAAATTATTAGATAAATATAATTTACTTTACACTAACTAAGCTAATGCCCAATTTGTGTACGTGTTTTTTTGAACAAAATATAAGATTAGAAGGGTATTTACAAATACAAAGAAATTATAAGAGGCTGTATGTGTATATAATAGATATTTCACGGGTATATAAAAAACCAAGAAATAATATGTTTTAGGAATAGAAAAAGGTTTTATTAATGAGTAATAACTCAGTTGGTATGAAGAATTCCAGGGTTCTATCCTTAGGAGGAGGAAAATCGGGACATAATCTAACGAAAGCTTAAATTTGTGGGTCTTCTAGGTGTGTGCATTGTGTGGATGTGTTAAACTTATGAGCCAGTTCAACAAAAAACAAGTGTAATAGCCCAAGGAGCGATTGCTCTACAGAGCGCATCTTCCTTTCCTAGAAGAGGAAATACCCACAATTTTGAGTGATACTTTATCTACCGGACTTGAATTTCTACTGTAATTTATCCAAGAGACAAAATGATGGGATCCACAACATCTATATACTAATGTCAAACAACTGGGTCCATTGTATTTGACTCAGGCAGATTGCGGCGGGATTTTAAACTGTGCAGGTAAGACATTAAGGGTTTCGGGTAAATTTGTGGGTCCCAACGTACGTGTGTGAAAGCAATTTTTATGATTCAAGAAGATTCTGACGATTCAAAAAACCATCGTTTGTGATTAAGTTAGAATCATCCATTCATCGCAAAATAATTCTTTGTTTTGTGTTTTCAGGGTTTTTTCATTTCAGATTTTGCGTGGAAATTTAAAATTTTGGAGGAGTGGAGGAGTAAAGGGGGAAAAAGGTATCCAAATTTGATGTTTTTCTCTTCTCTTTGATGCGAATTCGTTCTAAATTTTTTTTGGGGGGAAGAAATTTAGCAATTCCCAGGACTCAGAATAATGGGACGGTATGCTGATTTGCAATTTAGATACCCATAATCATTTGTTGGCAACTTTAGAATTTTTACTTTAATAACTTCATTAAGAAAGCACGATTCTTTAGCATAAATTATATAAAACTACCTTTCATGGTTTCAACGAATCGAGAATGGCTAGTTTTGATTTTAAATTAAACCTAAATAAAACAGTTGCAGATTACATTGCTAGTTCAAGGGGGTTTCATGGCATTTTAAAAATTCATTGGGGTTATCTCGAAACCCTTGAGGCCCTGTTTGGATACAAAGTTAGGATAACCATGATTTATTTTAAAGTGGAGACAGGAGGTATGCAAACTACGTTTTGCAAGCCCCAAACTCTAAAATTGGAGTTTAGTAAACTTTGATCAGATTGGAGTTGAGATAACCGCAGCTTAGGGCTGAAAAAATGAAGTTATCTCAACTCCAAAATGGTTGCCAAACAAGCCAAAATTAGCATTTTGGAGTTAACGTTTGCGAACTTTATGAAACCACAGTTTACAGAACTTAACTCCATTCCCAAACAGGCCCTGGAAGCGGACGGTGTCTTGTAAAATTTAACATTTCCCCAAATGATGTACACTTATATAGCACAATCGAGCAAACTAGAATGATTATATTCGTCAACAAAATCGTACATCCCTATCCCAATTTGGAAAAAAATATCATATTCTTTCACCTTTCACTAACATTTTACTCCTTACTAACCACAAGATCATTTGTATATCCAAGTTTTGCTTAAGATAAAAAAAATCTTATATGTTTTATCAAAGAATGAAGAATCTGGCAATCCTTCTTGCATTGTGATGCTGATGCTGCAGGATATCTAGGAATGGACGAAGTTGCTTGAATTTCGAGGTTCTCATCTATTGTGAAGGAAATGTGGGTGCTGATTATATGGATAATTCCGGAGCGTTGGATGGTGTTGTCGGTTTTGTTGTGATGACATTGCCAAGTGCTTTATTGCAGCTGGTCCGTAGTGACCGTAATGGTTGCTTCTTTATAAGAGCTTAAGGAAGCCTTTGGTACCCAAAAATAAAATAAAATGAAGAACCTTATTCCATATTGAAGCCTTGGTAATAAGCATGAACCTTGTGAAACATCCCTAAAGATTTAAGTAATAAGCATAAAGGTTTGCAATCTTAAGAAAACTTTTGGCAGACAATATCCTTGGAGTGATCGATTTAAGTTTTGGTCGTAGTCAGCGAGCGGCTTGCATACATTTAAATATCTTACATTATTTCCTTATAACATGAAACTTTTTTTTTGTCTAAATGACTACTAGATCTTTTCATGATTGAATACAAGGATGTTTGTGTATGATATTTGAGAATTTAAACCTGTCGCTTAATAGCGTGCAGCTTGACACCGTGCTTGAACTCAAGAACGAGGCCGTATGTGAACTCCAAAGGGGATTCCATATTAGGAGAATGCCTGAAGATGTAAGATCTGTATACTCGAATGAGCGCTAACTTGATCTCTTGCAGTGCAAACTTTTGTGCCACGCACACACGCGGGCCGATGCCAAAGGGGATGTGTGCATATGGGTGCCTCTGCTTCTCTTCATCGCAGTTGGGGTCGAACCTCTCGGGTCGAAACTCATCTGGATCTGGGAATTGCTTAGGATCCTTGGCCAAAACTCCTAGTGCAAGCCACAGCCAGGTGCCCTACAAAATTTACAAACATTCATGGCCTCTGATCTCTGATATAAACAATTTCAAGGATATTTACCGGAAACCTTTCTAGAATTACTTTTTGTTTCCCCGTAATATAGCTATTGCTATTTGGCTGTTTCCAATGAAATTATGTCCATAATTACTTCAAATTTGAATTTAATTATTTTATGCATTCAGACGGGGGAACAAATAAAAGACTCTAGCCCTAAACCAAAACATAGAAGCAAGAGAGTGAGAGAAGAAAGATTTTAGTTTAAGGAAGAAGACAATTGTAGTTTGGGAAATAAAAATTAGACAGGTAATGTGAGGGAATTTCCCTGTCATCCCAAGGGAAAATTACCAGAATAAAACCATAGGGTGGTTTAGCTAGTGGAACTAAAGGATAGTTTTTTTTGTTGTTGTAAATATCACATTAATTTATAGCGTTAATTTCATTTAACATCACTCATTTGCACCTTGTCTGGTTAATTATCACATGAGGCCCATTAGTTATTAGTTAAAAAAATCAAATCAAAATTTCCCTTTCTCCCTAAATCATATTTTGATGACCCTAACCGAGTTATGTGCGCCTAAACCATTTTACAGTTGATCGCAGCTTGATGAGATATACATGAAGGGTGTCGGATAAATCTTCTTACCTTTGGAAGAATATAGCCTCCAAGTTCAACTCTCTTGGATGTCTCCCTGGCTACTACCGGGGACACAGTGCGAAACCTCATCGCTTCTTTTATTACCTGCAGTATTGTTGTATTTAGTGTCAGAAAAGTTGAAATTTCAGTAAATGAAGGTCTTAGAGGCATTTTGTAACAAATTTGAAGAAACAACTATCAAACATAGAAAATCCAATGATGAGGAGATCAAATGTGCCAATTAGTAGTTGATAAGTGATAGTAAAGGGATATGATAGCTGAAATAAGTAATGTATTTGGGGAAAGACTGAATTTTGCAGATAATTCAAAGAAGCATTGGCGAATGAGAGCATAAAGAGTACAAGCCTCATGTAAAAATTAAACAGCGTTCAAACTATTTTTTTTGTTGCTATATGGCTATTTTTCTTGCTTTCTGGTTTTGTGTATTATTACTTGCATCTGCCATTGATTGTCGTAAAAAAACTCATAAAGATCTGATTCTTGTTTCAACACAGTCTACCGTCAAGTAAACTAGACTTGAAAGAAGAGTGACGATATGATACTTGCCAGATCAAGATACGGAAATTTGCATTGCAGGTCCTCAGCAGTCGGCACCTTATCTCTTGGAACAAAACAATCAATCTCCTCGAGCAACTTTTTTTCAACCTCCGGATGTTTCGACACCAAATAAACCGTCATTGCCAATGTAAACACCGCGGTCTTCGATCCAGCCAAAAGATGCTCATAAGTAAGTGCCCTTATCGAGTCATCCGTTATAATATCTTCACCAACCGTTCCCGACTCCCTTGCATTCAATATCGCTGCCAAAAAGTCCTTGGACTCTTTTGTCCTTTCACTTGATCTCTTTGCAACAATCGCGTCGATTCTCTCGACGAGCTTTTCATTCACATGGTACATTGTGTGTTCAAATGTCCCAGGTATTTTCTGGAGTATTTCGCGACATGGGTTTTGTAAAAAGGGGATTAAAAGCCCTAGTATCATCGAAAGAGAGCTTGAGAGGCCCATTACGAGAGACTCCATTGAGATCTTGTGTTGCTTGAGAAAAGAAGAGGCTTCATCGTCTTTGTCTTTTTCTTCAAGATTCGAGGATCTTATTGGTTTTGAGACGTTGAATTGAACCCCAAAGGCAGTTTCGCCAATGACGTCAACAGCCATTTTGGTGCAAAGGCGGGAGAAGGGGACGTCTTCGCCTTCGATTGATGTAGAGATGTTCTCAACGAGGTTGTCCATGTAGGATTGCATGGTGGGGATCAGGCCGGCGAGTTGGGACGGCTGGTAGAGGGAGACAACCAGGTTTCGCTTTGCTGCCCAGCTCGAGTCCCTACAAGATGTGCATCGTTGATCTTCAGTAAATTTAAAGTCACTGCCACTTCATCAAAAGATGGGCTTTTGCGCTAAGGTACTTTTAATATGTTGTTATTTTTAATGTGTGTCCTATGGAATTTGAACCTAGGCCTCTTCGATACTATCGTAAGTCTGTACTGCTACAGATGCACATGTTGATTCTTCGGCTATCTTAAAGTCTCTGCCATTACACCAAAGATGGGATTTTGCACGGATGCATTCTTATTCTGTTTTTCTTTTAGATATTTGTTTGGTCGGATTTAGATATATATAGTTTCTCCTTTTAAACTTATTTTTGTACCCTAGAAGATTTTGAAGGATGCTAACTGATCATTTAGGATTATAGCACTTTTGCCATAGTTTCCCAATGGGAGATTTGGCATTAGTTTGAGAGGCTTGACGTCAAGACAATCGATCATACAACTTTATCAATTCTTTCATCATGTTTCATAGCTGGCTCCATTTCTTTTTTTAAAAAAGGCTTAGATGATGACAACGATGACGACTTTAAATATACCAATTTTCTCCTTTTAATACTCTCTGCCATATTTAATTAGAAGATTGTTGAGGACGCTAACTGGCCATTTAGGATTACCTCTTTTTTCATAGTTTCCTCAACTAGTGCTTTGACACTAGTATCATATACTTTATAACATATGATTGATTTTAGATTAAATCTATTAAAAAAATCCTAATACTTAATTAAAGATTGTCAATCATTGCATTACCTTGATAGAAAAATCCCTTCATCATGGAGAGGGGATCCAGAAGTGGGCAAACGAATACTTCTGTTGTTAATATCTTTGAATCTCTTAATCCCAACCTCCCTGCATAATTCTGGATCAGCCACTATTACATGAGGTTGCCTCCCCATGTGGAACCTAATAAAAGTAACATTCAATCAATTTATAATCACCAACATGCATACAAAACTTCTAATAACATCGGTTTCATTATTTTCTTCTTTAGGTTGGTTGTATTTCTTGAATTAGCGACATCTTTATTACAATTTGCATCCCTTGGAAGTGAAGAGGATCCTTAATATCAGTCGTAAGAGTAGAAATGTTTGTCGACAACAATTAAAAGACTATTGTTTTTGATTGGATGATTTGTAGTCCATGTTGATTTTCATCACCTAAGAGGTTGATAAACATAGATTTTGGGATTACCAGATTACAACATCGACATTTTTCGCACAATAAAACAGTTTAAACCCTAAATACGTACGCAACGATAATAAAAATCATACTGTTTGATGTACGTATCTATGTGACTTGTGTGCCGACCATACAATCAAAATAGGAAAACTTAACTTCTTAACCCATGGGAGAAGTTTTCAATTAATATTCATATTTATTAAATTTCATGGTCAACTGCATACAACACGCTGCATCTATATCTCCTCCGACACTTATAATCTCTCGGCTGCCTTATTTATTAGGATATGAAAAAAAAATACCTGAAAACTGGGCCATACTCCTTAGCAAGGACTCTCAACACATCAGGCCCATGCTCTGCAAGCAAAGGAAGATGCCCTAAAAGAAATTTTGTTGGAGGTCCAGGGATCTTCCTTAATCTCCAATATGGTAAATAAAAGTAGATAAAAAAGCTTATCACAAATATAACCATGGCGATGAGATAAGGGACCCATGGCTTTATTAAGGGAACCCCAATCTCCATTAACCCATTTAGCTCGGTTCTAATGAATTCCATTTTAGGGAAGAAGATAGGCTTATTTTGGATCGTGTTCATGGTTTTTGGGCAATATTTATATAAAAAGGGTAGCATATGTGTAGTATTGGCACTTTGTGAATTGACCATTATAGGATCTGTTAAGCAAAAGATTCTTCTATATACCTATAAGGTAAATGATTTTATAGGAAAATTAAGTCCATCTTCGACTAGTTACAATGGGTGATATATCTGTAAAAATATCACAAATTCAATACATGCAATTTATAATAGAGGAAAGATCAATCCTTATTTAAGAACTCATATAGATTTAATCTTATAACTTAAAAATAAAAAATTCTGCCTATTACATAAGTACATTAAAGTGGAGTTAATATGTGCAACGTAATGTGAGTAGTATAAAATGGTGATTAAAAAAAATTCAAAGACAAAAATTATGCCGTATATACATTAAAGGATGTTAGCCTACCCCATATGCTTGGGATAAAAGGCTCAGTTGTTGTTGTATACATTAAAGGATGTCCCTATCGGGTTGCATTGTAGGAACTCCTATGAGCCCTTTTATTTAGAGGTGTGATCCCCCCACTCCCACCCCACCCCACCCAAAAAAATGGTTTTTGTTTTATTTTTGTTTTTATTGTATGATTTTAGTTTTTGATATTCGGAATTGTCATGCCTTGGTCCTATACTCCTCTTCTGTTATACATATTTCATACACAATTTTCTATCCTAATTAGGGGAGACCCTTGCTTTGTCACCATCTATTTATCATCATAAGTTTAAATTATCCTTAAAACCCATAAACTATTTTGGCAACAGACTACTTAGGTTATGCCAATACTTGAAAGATGACAAAATAATATGCCACGGAATGCGGCTATGATAAGCGACAAACTAGTCAATAGATGCCCCCATGCATCGGCAGATAAATCTATTATTTTATTTTATACTATATTTTTCAAGTGTACATGAGTCATGTAGACAAAACATGAGAGAGAGAGAGAGAGAGAGAGAGGTTGTGATGACAGTTTGGAAAAATGGATGAAAACAATGTAGTTCTTTATTTTATGTATGCATGCCAACTGCCTCTTGACACAGACGTATGATTGAGTAATTTTGATACAATTGATGTTAGGAGAGGCAAAATAGAAGGTTCTACTTTCTTTAATGTTCTTTTTTTTTTATAAAGGCTCTCTGGTTAGTAAAGCCAATATTCTAATAATTTTAATGTATACGTTAATAAGGTCAGTAAGCATGAAAAGAAAATAAAAAATTCTTGAGAATCTTACAAGATATATTTGTTCTTTATATGATCAATAATTTATCTGGGCACTTAAACTACTAGGTGGTCCACCAAATATCAGAAAATCTTAAAATAAAGTAGTTGATAATTTCAAGATAATTACATATTTACAAATTACCCTCGTGAGTTTTGAGCTTTATATTCAACATAATTACTCCCTTCTCTTAATTGCTCTAAGCTTGACACCATGCTTGAATCCCAAAACCAAACCATATTCAAGAGCAAGAGGAGACTCCATATTAGTAGAGTGCCTAAAGATGTAAGATGTGTAAAGTTTAATAAGTGCCAGCTTGATCTCTTGTATTGCAAATTTTTGCCCAATGCAAGCTCTTGGCCCAATACCAAAGGGAATGTGAGCATAAGGATGCCTTCTCTTTTCTTCATCACAGTTTGGATCAAATCTCTCCGGTTTGAAAATATCAGGATCTGGGAATTGCTTTGGATCATTAGCTAGAACCCCTAGTGCCAGCCAAACCCAAGTGCCCTGCATAATTAAACAAATTAAAACGAAAAATTAAGTATATATAATTTTTTTATTTTTTTATTTTGGTTTCTGTTTATGTATATTGTTCGATATACTTTTATTAAAATGAAAGTATATTGTTCGATAGGAGTGAGTGGAGACGGAGGATTCATGTGCTGAACCCGGCGTTATTCTCATGTTGGTTCATGTAGCCTACCCCATATGTTTGGAATAAAAGGCTCATTTGTTGTTGTGGTTTCTGTTTATGTAGGAGCTGGGGATTGAATTTTGTTACCTTTGGAAGAGTGTAGCCGCCAATTTCAACTTGTTTGGATGTCTCTCTGGCAACTAATGGGGATACGGTGCAAAATCTCATCGATTCTTTTACCACCTGCAATATGGTACCATTCAGTTAATTCCGTTTATGCAATTTTTTTTTATGTATTAGGATTTTCTTTTTGTTTGTGCTTTTTAAATCATTGTCACTGCACTTAAAACTTTTTATAGCCCAACACATTTCCATAGCAGACTGACCGCCCTATTTTGGCACAAATTTGTACCCTTGTCACACCCGTGTATTTAAATGTGCATCCAAAATACTTGTTGATCTGATTGGTTATACGTGATACCATGTTAAAAGCTTTGATGCTGCGGCAAACCTCTAAAGTGGTCTGTTTTCTTTCTGTGATAGAGTATAAAAATATTACTTCAACCATCGTCATATTTACAAAATTTAAGTGCATCTAAAGACTTTTAAACTGACATCAAAACCATGATGCCCGTCCAATATTTAATTAGTATAGAGAGTAAAGTACCCTCATCATAACTCTAGAGTTTTGGCACATAACAGACAGGGACTCCTTAAGATTATAATTCCAAAGTTCAATTCTATATTATTAGTATTTGTCGAAAGAAGAGTACTTGCTACTTACCTGATCAAGATAAGGAAATTTAGATTGCATCTCATCGGCGGTAGGAACTGATCCACCTGTACCGACAAACCCATCAATCTCCTGAAGCAACTTCTTCTCAACCTCAACATGTTTAGCCACCAAATATACGGTCATAGAAAGAGTAAAAGCACTAGTCTTTGTCCCAGCAAGAAGTTGCTCATACACAAGAGCTCTCACATAACTATACTCGAATCTCTCCTTGGCATTCAGCACTGTACCCAGAAAATCCTTGCACTCTCCGTTATTCCTCTCTTTCGATTTTTTTTCAATGATCGCGTCGATTCTCTCACAAAGCCTAAGATTAGTATGATACATTCTGAAATCAGCAGTCCCAGGAATTCGTTTAAGAATCTCGCGACATGGGATTTGTAGAATTGGAGATATTTGGCCTAAAATTGTGGAAAATGAGCTGTTGAGGTCCATTTTGAGAGATTCAATTGAGTGAGTGTGTAGATTGAGAAAGTTTGCGAGCTCATTATTGTTGTTGTTGTTAGAGAGGTTGAATTGGAATCCAAAGGCAGTCGAGCCTATAATGTCGATGGCCATTTTGGTGGCGAGATCAGAGAAGTTGATGTCTTGGTTTGGTTTTGATGAGGAGATGTTGGAGATGAGAGAGTCTATGTGAGGTTGCATTATGGGAATGAGGTGTGCTAGGTGAGTTGGTTGGTAGAGGGAGATGATTGTGTTTCTCATTGATGACCACCTTGTGTCCCTGCAGAAAAATTATGTAGTTAATTTAGTTAGAGGGTAAAATGTACTAGAATACCATGAACTTTATTAATCGCATCAAACTACCTTGAACTAACACTGTCTAGTGGAGGAAAATCATGTCTAGTTGTTGTGTTAGATATCATCGATGTACAATTTATCCTTGTAGCATCATTATAAATCCTTCACCCTTCTCTTCATGCTTCTAATACTTCTAATACTGCTTTTTTCTCTATGCGTCGAAGCAATCAATTTGTATTTATAAATTATAGTAAAAGAATCAGTTACAGGAGGTATAAGAGGAGGATATAATGGTCACATAACTCACATGACTGCCAAGTGACTAGGAGAGTAACGACCTTGGAAAGATAACTGACACATGGTAATTAAAGGGAGTTATGGTATTTTATTCTTGTAATTAGTTAAACATTTTCCCTGTCTAGGATAATCATAGGTTCCCTGCTAATGATACTTATAGTTAGCTCACTAATCGACATTTCACCACTTTTGTGAAAAACCACATAAAGCCCCTATTTAGCAGCAAGCGGCCACGAGCGATTCGCTTATGCATAAGTGATATTAAAAGCCTTTGTGCTTTTATAGAGGGTTGACGCCTCACTTTAACCAGCTTTATGTGCTTCAAGCGTTGCTTAAACCTAAGTGGGTCAAAATGGGATAAACCCTTATTCTACCGTTTTAAATGATTGAACAGTTGAACTATTGTCTCCAATCTATAATATTATCCGTTTATACCTTATATTATGACATATTATTAATTTTGTCTTAAAAATGATTTAATATATATCTATTACCGCATATACATTATATAGAAATCGTAAACGAGGAAATATGTCTTCTATTTTATTATAGTTTGTTTATAAAAGTTTCTATTTATCAACTTTTTCCATATATAATATTTAAAAAAGTCTTGGTGCTTTTTGCTACTAAAGCCCTGCTAAGCCCTACCCTCCTGCTTCACTATGCATGCTTTCTGCAACTCACTCATAAAGCCAAATATCAAGTAATTTACTCTCTTCTTGTTTTTCTACATTGTATACCTTGTGAGAAAAAGTCCCTGTTCATGGAGAGGGGATCCAGAAGTAGGAGAACGTATGCTCCTGTTCTTTATATCCTTGAACTTCTTTATCCCAACTTCTCTGCACAACTCTGGATCGGCCACAATCAGTAGAGGTTGCCTCCCCATGTGGAATCTATTACACACAAAAGAAAATTGTTTTAGCGATCATTATAAATATACAATTCAGTGCTTTTGATATGACTATGATGCGTCAATGTTAGCTTGCATATAATACACTTCATTTATATCTTTCCAGCATTTCTAACATACTGGTTTATTAACTTAGATGGTTCTGAAGTTAATCAAGTAACGAATTGAGGTTACCTCCGGAGATTACCTCCGGTTGTGTCAGGTGTTGATAAGCCAGGTGAGAAGATGTGAATGATGGAAGCTCAATTTGCTACTTACGACCTGACATTTCTGAAGTTGACCAATCAATCAATCGAGATTAACTACAGTGGTGTCACATGCTGATAAGCCATTTGAGAAGATATAAATGCTGGAAACTCAATTTACTTAGCAAAAACCTGACATTTCTGAAGTTAATCAAATTTCAATCGAGATTAACTTTTGTCGTGCCAGGTTCTAATAAGCCGGTTCAAAAGCTGTAAATGTTGTAACCTCAACTGGCTTATTGAGAAGTTATAAATGTTGAGAGCTCGACTAACTTGCTATAACCTAACAGTTCGAAAATTAATTACCCAATCGAGATTGACTCTCGTGTTGTCAGGAGTTAATAAGCCAGTCGAGAAATTATAAATGCCAAAAGATATTGAGATGCAATATATACTCTAATTTCAATATATATGAACGATTACCTAAAGATTGGCCCATATTGCTTGGCAAAAACTCTCAAAATATCTGGACCATATTTTGCTAGCAAGGGGAGATGACCTACAAGAAATGTCAGCGGAGGTCCTGGGATCTTTCTCACTTTCCAATATGGTACATAGAAGTAGGCTAAGAAACATATCAATACAAAGATGAGTACTAATATGGGAAGATAAGGCCCGTTGAATTTCATTTTTTAGAGTGAGGGAGAAAGGGAATACAGAGTGTTGTGAGTGGTGGCACCTATATATATTGAGGGAGAAGTAATGATGGCAAATGAGAATATGAATTGAATATGTGGGTCTTTGTGTCGGGGTGCCCATGATGAGATTTGGCAATTATGAGATGCTCCCATTTCAACTACAATTTTAAACATGTTTCTTACTAATCGAAATGATGATATGCATTTGAAAGCATTTATTATTTCATTGAAACTTTAAAGGTACGGTGAGAATCAAAATACAGTTAACAAATATCATGTGCACTTGCACCTGCTTAGGCTGAAACAGTGCTAAAAATAACCAAGGGATAGTCACCGATGATGAGAATTCTCCATCGTGATATTGTAATATTATCGATCATCCATTGTGATATTGTAATATTATCGATTGGTATACTAGTTTAGTATTTTATGATATTGCAGTACGCTCGTCGTGATTTTGTCGCTAACCCTGTTTTAATTGCCGACAGAGTCACGTGGGAACGATGCCTTAGCAGCAGGAGCAACCGGCGACGGTCTTGCTTAGCAATTAAATCTGCAGCATAGGGAGGTTCGTATTTTTCTCCAAACCCTTTTCAAATATGTGTCGAACTGATTCTGAATTTGAACGATTATTAAAGTATTCATTACTGTGGGCAAAATCTCAAAAATACCAAGAATTTCAGAAGGGTCCATTGGAAATATCTTAGAAAGCAGACAGCCTTTACTGTTGGGATTTCTCATGGCATCACGATGCCAGTGATAAAGTGACAAGTGAAGTGAACCATGAACCAATTTGCATGGAGCAAAGACAAGGGTAATCAGTAAAAGTGCATTGTGGCGTTGAAAGTTTATGCAACTTGAATGGAAGGAAAAACAAGAGTCCACTATAATGGGTTTGAAATTGATTGGTAGATGTCACTTCATGTTGCATTATGCATTACTAGGTGCTTATAGAGTCATTATTGTAGGAATCTTGGATCTCCTCCTTCTCTGGAAGCACATTTCATGGGCTGTGTTCTTCTATTCCTTAACTTTGTGTGAAATTTGGATTGGGTGTGAGTGCATGGATTGGTGTGTGGATTGGATGGCTAAAATATTTAAAGTTTCTTATTTTATTTATCATTTTTTTAAATGATGAAAATTTATTTACCAATGGTTCAATCATTTAGTGAGAACCATCTGTTTTGTAGAATTGTTACGAGTCTTATGACATATATCCTTTGAAATACGCCCGATCAATCTTAGTTTCAGGACAACTATCGAATTTCACTCTCCAACCCTAAATTGCAACCAATATACTTAGATGTGTACAGCCGTACCTGGTGCATTCTGTATACTCATTATACTTTAATAGTATAGTATTTTCAACATCATGTTATGTCATCCATTTTAAGTTTTACTTACAGTGAGATATATTTCCGTGTGGTAATTGTGTTCATCCACTTCTACAAATAAACAGAATTGTACACATTTAAAGGTTTTTTTTATACGAAAACGTCCCCCCAAAATTCGTTATTTACAAAAAAAAGCCCCCCATTTTTCGGTATTTACGACAAAGCCCCTTCAAACATTTAAGTTTCACAAAAAAGCCCTTTCTGTCTGTTTTCCATCCATTGTTAACAACTCCGTTAGGAAGATGATAATAACCCCCCAAACCCCCTATTAATTACATGAGTATTCTTCAAAAAACTGTCATTGATATCTCTTTTCTCACTTCTTCTTTTTCTTATCTTCTCATTTCTTCCTCCATGTTTTCTCCTTTCATCTCCTCTCTCAATCACCATTATTATCTTGATCCAATTTTTTTTCCAAAAAAAGATCTACAATTTTACAAAAGTCAAGACAAAAAACCATTTCTTAATCCAATCACAATTCCTCATCTCCGCATCCTCAACTCCTTCACCTTCATCCAACAATTCATCATCTTCCTCTTCATATAAACCCATAAATTTTTCTTGATCAAAAGTTTACAAACGCAAAAGCCAACAACAATCCATTTTTAAACCCAATAATAACCTATCTTTTTACACACTCAACATCTTCAACCTTCACCCAACACTTCTCTCATGAGTGTCTTCAAATCCAACTCATGATTCATATGAGCTCGAACATGTCATCTCACACATCTCGTATTGATCACCATCATCTTCTTCATCACCTTCATCTTCCTTTTTTACACATAACCCATCAATTTTCCTAATCAAAACTCTACAAACCTCACAAAAACCCAATAACAACCACTACAATCTCATTGTGAAGAAAATTGAGGAAGATGAACCAAAACCAAGATGAATTGAAGAATTATTTGACCGAAATCCTAATTTAAGTCTAAATTGGGGGAAATTGAGAAATTTTCTGGAAGAAAAAGGGGTTAGAGAGTGTTGAAAGTAAAAAACCAAATGATGAGACTTTAAAGATAGTCCCACATTGGAAACAACAAAAGAATCACATGGATATAAAATATAAAACGGGTCACACCTTAACAAGGCTTGAGTCTTATTGTTGGAACCACTTATCATTAAAATCCCATGTGTAAAAGCTCATTACTCCTCCAATTCTTCTCTAATTTTAAACTCTACTCTACTTTAAAAATAACTGTAACAGAGACTTTAAAACCTATTCCCAATACCTCTTTTTCGTCCGTCGGGGTGCTTTTTTGCGGAACTTAAATGTTTGAAGGGTTTTGTTCATAAATACCGAAAATAGGGGGCTTTTCTGTAAATAATGAACTTTGGAGGGGCGTTTTACCTTTTTTTAAAGGTTGGACCTATGAATAAACAACCACCTCCTTTAATTAGGGACACAATTTTTTTCAATGATTTCAAAACTTCATGAGGGTTGAATATAGCTTTATATAACAACGCAGACCCGCATGTTTAGTGTCCGTTATGGACCAAAATCCGAACCTTGGTTAGCACTATTCTTTTTCTTCCTTTTTTCGCAATTTAAATAGCACGTCCTCTCGGATTTTGTATCTAGGTCACTCTCATACAATCTTAAAGTCTCTGTATCAGTGTACCAATGCTCTGAATTGAAGATGAGTGTTTATAGATATATGTTTATGTTCTAACATATGGGGACATTATTTTTGGGGTTATAAGGTGACCCATATGATACCCACCCCCTCCCATACAAATATGATTGTTTTCTCCTCTTTATGTCGAATGCTTGCCTTGAACTTGTGACTTCCTTGCCACAATTATCATGCCCTAACCTATATGTCTTGTGTCTCACCCCTTTGGATCAGAGAGGCACATCATTTGTTGCACACAGTGATTAATACGTACAAAAGCTCCATGTCCGGACTGATCAAATGAGAAAAAAAATTACTCCCTCATTTGATCTTAAACTCTTTTTCTTTCAGAAATACATTTATCACAGCACCAAGACACAGTTATTCCAAATTTGCACTAATGAACGCACAATCCTTAACAAAGTCCAAACTCTACTCCTTGAGGCCCCATACAACATGGTCATGTGGCAAAAAGTGGCAAACTAAGACTGTACCCAGCCGAATCTTAAGCCCCTCTCAAGTAGCTCTCTGAATCAGGTCTCACTATACACGTATGACACATTGCCACTGCCTCCATAGTCGTCCGTCCTCTCCCACCATGGTTGCTTGGTATGCAGTGATCCCAGTACAACACTGCATTAGGAAATTTCCTAGCATTGCACGCCACAAAATTGACCTTGACAGTTTCTTCATACCTGATGGCCCTATCATATATTCCTTCCTAGGTGCGCCCTCTTTTGACATGACGGTTCGATTCGGCTGAGATTTATGAGTACGGAGGCTGATCATGATGTAAACAACCATGGATTTACGTGAGGCACAAAACTTAGTTTCTTCGTTTGCACTGGTGCTACACACTTGTGTATAGTTATGTTGATTGATTAGGCTTTGATAGAGCTTGGGTTTAGTGAGAAATAAGCGAGGATTGAGGATAGACTGGTGGAGGAATAGGAGATGGAGGCTATGGCTTAGTGGGAGAGGAAGGTGGGGCCGAACTCAGTGGTGGTTCTCATGAACACAGTGAGCTTTTTGCCGGAAAGCATGTCCTTTTCTAGCATTGTTAAGTAACCAGATGCCTTGTCCGTTGCTATCCACTGCATACAAAACTTTGTAGCATACTTGTTTTTTTGGTGCGTCAATCCCAAAAACTAAAAGGTTTAATCGTCACAATTAACTATCAGAAGGTTTCAAAATTATGAGAAATTTCCATGGATGACGGTTAAAGGTTAGCAACGTTAACCAAACATTTGAAATGACTATTTTGCTCTAAAATAAATAGATTTAAAAAATATATATTGGTGATGGTGGCCATGGTAGATTAGGCTAGGAGAATTAGTGTCAGGATGGAAGCATGATGAGTTGGAGAAAGAGGTGAATACACGTGTGGGGAGCTATTTGAGGGATGATGAAAGACAGAATAGAAGGGTATTTTGGAGACTTTTTCGATTGTTTTGGGATTACACGTCACTCGTATGATCAGTGTTCTAAATATCGGCCGGCATCGTCCGAAATGTCAGTCACATGTCGGTTTTGGGAAGAAAACGACACAGATTTGCAGAATTATTTCGATTACCGAAATTTGGTAAATGTCGGCTGACATTTCATATTTCTCCGTTTTCTGATACGTGGAGAAAATTTTTTGGGGTAATTTTCTTTTGGGTTTTGGGCTTTGTACATTAAATAATCAATAGAAGACCGCGCTATCACTGAGCTATTGAGAAAAATATAAATTTAATAAAACTAAAAATCTGCCTAAGTTAATATTTTTTCAAAAAATAAGTTATATAACTGACATTTATATTACAAAAATGCAGAACCCGATATTTGATAAAACTAACCGACATTTCATGATATTCGATATCCAACATCAAAATTTTCGGGCCAACACGACACCAACATCCGAAATTTAGAACATTGTATATGATAACTGTTTACCGCCGAAGACTGGATTGAGACGTTGGGGCGTCTAGCCTAAATTTAGGGACATTATTTGGACATATCCATCCACCTCTCTGAAAATACCAAGTTAATTTATAGCACCGTATATCGGAGGTTTGGATAGATGTGACGGATATAGCGGACTTTATCAGATTCCGTTCATTTGTGAGGGTTTTTGATTGTGGGGACGCTCTTCCCTGCAGGCGCAAGTCCCTGCAGTTAATTATGTTATCGCATCGCGATAACCACTTTCTCCTATTTCGGTAGTTCACTTCGTGCCGTGTGTTATTTTGTTTATTATGGTTGCCCGTGGATTGTATAAGGAGACTAATTTATGTCGTCGCCCGTAGGACGCGGATTAGTCCAAATCCGTATATTTTAGATTTGGGTTTGGGTCAAAAATTTGCTTGACGGGGTCCATGTTGGTAGCTTGGTTTGCCAACGATAATGAACTTAGGACGCAGATCTCATATAAATGAGGTCCATCAATTCATAGGATATTTGGTTTTGATCTATGGATCGTTAGTCATGTTTGAGACTAAAATTAATTTAGAAACAAATGAGCATATAGACCCAATTATATTAGTTTAAGAACATCACGGTCCATTATCGCTGTGTTTGGGATGACGTATTGGTTTAAGAACGTTTCGGTCCATTATTAGTTTAGGGACATTTCGGTCCATCGTTCCCTGTTTGGGACAAATATTAGTTTAAGGGCATTTCGGTCTATTATTCCCATGTTTGGGATGAAGCAAGAAGAGTTGTTGGGACCCGCCACCTCTCTAAAGACGTTGAGAAATTACGACATATATCAGAGGGGTGGAAAGATGTACTTTTGAACCAAATCCCGTATTTGAGGGAAAAGATTATGGTAGATCATTCAGGAATCATTAGTCTTGTTTGAGACCAAGATTAACTTAGAAGGTATGGCATGAAGATCGTTAGTCATGTATGGGACTAAGATCAGTTTGGATATTATGAACATAAGCTTAGCCAATTTGGGCTAAGATTGGGTTTCTGTAACACCCAGTAGTATTAAGCATTCAGTTGCATATAGTGCCCATGTTTATATCACGTGAGGCGCTATAATAGTGCTAGAGGTGCTATAATAGTGCTAAGCACTAATTTTTCTCTGGAGCTCACGTGTGTTTTACGTGAGGCGCCGAGCGTCTGGCGCTCACGTGTGTTTCACGTGAGGCGCTCAGCTTTGGTTTTTTTTAGCGCTCACGTGTGTTTCACATGAGGCGCTAAGTTTTGGGCGCTCATGTGTGTTTCACGTGAGGCGCTAAGTTCTTTGGAGATTTAATCTTTGTTGATATTTTTAGAGAACTTAAATCTCTGTTAATGGTATTTTGACCATTAACGATCACCAAGATCACTATTTTAAGGATATGGAATCAGGTTTTTTAAGAACCAAGTTTTTGATTTAAACGAACCAAGTTCCTGGAGTATTATAGACTCCATCTTGTAGGGTGTTTTTCGTCACCCCATTAAGATAAGAATACGCGTCGTTTGTCAGACGTACTACAGATTCCCTCTGCCTAGGGTAGGCGGGGGTTTATTGATTGTGAGGATCCGAATCTCCGACAGTCGCGGACTAAGCTGTCATTAATTGCCCCTCGCTTTTGGAGCGAAGGAATCTCCGATTGATGGGTCAAACTGGTCATGCGAACTCAATGTGCAATGTGCGTATGTTGTGTTTCGAGGGGTTTTGGGTATATCGGGGGTCTCGCAGAGTTTACGGGGGTCTCGCTACCCGGATAGCGGGCTGGGGGTCAAGGGGGCTAGCAGCCTTCTTGCGGGGTTAAACCGGATAGCGGGATGGGGGTTAAGGATGCTGACGGGGAAGGTGTTGTGGAGTGTGTATATATAAAAAAAGGATGAATAGCGTCCAAAGGACGCATGGACGCTGGACGCCTCACGCGTCCGTCATGCGGGCGCTGGACGCTGGGTGCCTCACGCGCCCGGCATGCGGGCGCTGGGCGCCTGCTGAAAAAGGGGCTTAGCCCCTGTACTGGGAGTTGTACTCCCAATTGACTTTTGGAGTGAAACTCCTTAAAAGAAAGACTTTTTTTCTTTTTTTTTCGGAGTTAAACTCCCAAGAGATTTTCAGAAATGATGAAAGGGGACCCGTTTCTTCTCCCTTGAGCCCTAGATCTTCTCTTGAGCCTTAGATCTTTCCAAAATGGGGTTTTTGGAGATGGGTCCTTCCTCCTCTCTGTTGGCTGGATCTTGGAGAAGAAGGGGCGAGACTTAAAAATCGCCCATTTTGGGGATTTGATGGAAGATCCAAGCTTCCCTTCATGGGTTTTATGGTGAAAAAACTGTTTCTTTTTGGAAAAAAGAAGAGCTAAACTCTTGGTTTAATTCAAGAAAGGAGAAGAAGCTTTAGAACCTTGAGGAAGGAGAAGGAGACACAGAACCCTAGCCCTTTTTTTGAGAATGAAAGAAAAGTGCTTTAAATTTTTCATCATGCTCGCCTTTATAGGCTACACACTTTACATATAGCCCCTTGAGCATTGCCAAATAGCACTTGTGCCATCCCATGCCTTATGTGCTGATCTCTTTTTTGCACATAAGCCATGGGGTTTACAAAATTTTGTATTTTTGCCCATTTTACATACATTTATTTCTATATAAAAAAAGAATTACATTAAACCAATTTATGACTTCATTCTTTTTGTCATGGAGCCGGTCCCTTCCATGATCAGTCTTGACTTGGGCTTAGGCCCACTTGGATCGGGGTTGACTTTAATTTTGACTTTGTCAACCGAGGCGTAATTTTTGACCCCAACATATTTCTCCATGTTCTTTTATCCATGTTCTTTATCCATGTTTTCAGAGAGGTTAAACCCATGTTAATGGTATTTTGACCATTAACGATCACCACGATCACTATTTTGAGGATCTGGAATTAGGTTTTTTAAAAACCAAGTTCTTGATTTGAAGGAACTAAGTTTCTAGAGTATCATGGACTCCATCTTCTTTCTGTTCAATCTTGTTCTTCCTTGAATTTTTGATTTTCAAGAACAAGATCTTCCCGATGAGAATTAAATTCTCAACTTGTGAGAGACTTGTCTTGCGGATCTCAGATCCAGAAAAAGAACTAAGTTCTTGAGAAGGGTTAAACCCTTAGATATGTTAGGTAAATGAGATGTTTTGATCTCGATATTTTTTTTACCTAGGGTTTTGATGATGGAGATCTTCTTCTTTGAGATAATTAAATTCTCTGTTGTTTTGGAGAACTTTTTTAGAGCCTTCTGTATTTTTACAGTAGCTTATGGGGGTCTCATCTTTTTTTATATCGAGTCCCTCTCTCCTCTTTTCATCTCTTTGCTCTTATTTATAGGAGAAGAAAAAGAATTAATTTGTTGCGAAAATCTCTCATTGAGATCATGATTGATTTTATAATCAATCTAATTGATCATTTAGATCAACCGGTGAATTTTATTTACCGTTGGATTTTTAATCCAAAGGCTCTCTGTTTAACTGAGATGATTTCTCGTTTGTTTTAATAAAATTAGGAAGACATTTTCCTAACATAAAATTTTATTCCATTATATGAATATTTTGCTAATTTAACAAGATTAGGAAGAATTTTCCTAACATAGAATTTAATTATGTTGTATCAATATCTTGTTAGTTTAACAAGATTAGGAAAATATTTTCCTAATATGGAATTTTATTCTATCATATGATTAGGAAGATATTTTCCCGATATAAAATTTTATTCTATCTAATAGAGAAGATCATTTTTGTTTGTTTATCAACATTAGGAAAATATTTTCCTAAGATAGAATATTATTCTATCAGATGATCGATATGTGATTTTATAATCACCGTTGGATCTTTTGATCCAAGGATACTCTGTTTAAAAGAAAGAATCTTTCTAGTTTGAAAAAAATCTGAGAAATATTTCCCACATAGAATTTAATTCTAACATTGGATTTTTGATCCAACAGCGAATATCTTCCTTATTTAGAAAGATCAGGGGGATATTTTCCCCTGATAGAATTTTAGTTCTATTTTTTGATAATTTTTAATCACCATTGGATCCTTGATCCAACGGCTCTCTATCTAACAGAGAATATCCCAGATTTTAGGGAAATATTCTCCATGTAGAATTTAATTCTATTCTCTTTAATTTGGACGCTGACACTCACATGCTATGCACATGGGCGCCGTCTAAGAATTTAATTCTTATATAACAGGCGCTCACATGCTTTGCACGCCGGCTTTCACGTGTATTCCACGTGAGGCGTCACTATAGGATTTAATCCTAACAGAGGCTGGCGCTCACGTAGGAAACACTTGAGGCGCTCACGTAGGAAACACTTGAGGCGCTCATGTGTTTAACACGTAGGAACTAACATAGGATTTAATCCTATCTGAAGCGGTACCTGTATACTTTGTATGTAGGTGCACGTATTTAACACGTGGGGGTTTCCGTTTCTTTTTATAAGGGAATAGCAAGCTCTGAACCAAAATTTTTTGGCGGGAACAAATGCCCCCACTACTTTGCCCATGTAAGTTTGTACGTGGGTTAAGTAATGCATTGCCATAGAATTGATGGCTTAGGAGACAAGTTTAGGATTCCTGTCGTCTAAGACTTTTTCATCTTCACGAGCCGTAAGGGTCTCAAGAAAGTTTTTCTCCCTCTGAGTTATGAAGATCTCATAGGTGCTTATTCTTCCTAGAAATCATGAGGATTCTTAAGTGTTTTTCACCTTCGCGAGTAGTAAGGATCTCATTCGAGTATTTTCTCCTTATGATTCGTGAGAACCCGTAAGTGGCTTCTTCACTTTATTGGCGAATGTGGCCCGTGGATAGTATACAAGAGTCAGTTTGGACCTCCTTGTAGGGCAGCGATGGCTGAAGAAATAGGTTTAGATCTGTCACCTAAGGCTTTTCAATTTTATGAGTCAAGAGGGTCTAATAAAGACGTTTCTCCCTACGAGTCGAGAGGATCTCGTAGGCGTATTTTTTCCTTAGAAGTCGTGAGGTTTTCTAAGTGAGTTTTCTCTTGAGAGTCGTAAGGATGTCACAAGAATATTTTCCTTTACGAGTCGAGAGGACCCGTAAGTGGCTTCTCCTCATTTTATTGGTGAATGTGGCTCGTGGATAGTATACATCAGTTTGAATCTCCTTATAGAGCAGCGATGGCTTAGAAAATAGGTTTAGATTTGTCGCCTAAGACTTTTCAACTTTATGAGCCGTGAGGGTCTCATAAAGACGTTTCTCCCTGCGAGTCGAGAGGATCTCATAGGCGTTTTTTTCCTTAAGAGCCGTGAGGACTCCTAAGTGGGGTTTATCTTGAGAGTCACAAGGATCTCACAAGAGTATTTTTCCCTTACGAGTCGAGATGACCTGTAAGTGGCTTCTCCTCCTCATCGGTATGCGACTTTGGAGAATGTGGCCCGTGGATACTATACAAGAGTCAGTTTGGACCTACTTGTAGGGCTATAGTGCTTAGGAAACAGGTTGATATCCCCATCGTCTAAGGATTTTCACTTTCATGAGCCGTGAGGGTTTCATAAAGATGTTTTTCCCTGCGAGTCGAGACGAGTCGTGAGGATGTTGCAGATGTATTCTAACGTGAAATATAGATAACCCTTTTTTTGATAGAGATCCGTTAGGTTTACAGTACTAGGTTTAAGTCCATCGTACCGTCGTGTTGGCTGATGTATTTCTCGATATGCAGTCCCTTAGATTGCTGCTCGAGTAGCCCCGCGTCTGTCGTGTCTCTGATCCCTTCTGAGGCTGGACAAGGCGTCTTCAAGTAATCTTCTTAGGTCATATTACCGTTGAAAGGACAAGCATAAGTATTTGTCATGACGCTTTTTACTTGAGGTTAGGCTTAATTTGGAATCCGATGGGTTATAACCGCACCCTTCTAGGGTGGGATGATCTCTAATGGTCTTTAGGCTTTATATATATTGTCGTCAAGACCCGAAACTAGGAATATGCCGTCACTTCGTTTTTGCTTTGATGTGTCACGTCGATTCTATGCTGAAGTAGGGAGACATCCGTATGATCTCTATGTTGTGTGTATTGCCATCGAGGTCAGGAGCTAGGGATATTCCATCACTCCAATTATATTTGATCCTTGAGTCTTGATTGACATCACGTCTGCATCCTGCTGGTATGAGAAACACGTCGAGTTGATCTCTAAGCTGTAGATGTTGTCATCGAGATTCAGAGCTAGGAATATGCCATTGCTCTATTTTTATTTGACCTTTGGGTTTTTGTCGACGTTGCGTCTGTATCTTGCCGGAATGAGAAGAATGTCGAGTTGGTCTCTAGGCTGTAGGTGTTGCCATCGAGATCTGGAGCTGGGAATATGCCGTCACTCCACTTTTATTTGACCCTTGGGTCCTTATTGACGTCGCATCTGCACTGAGAAGGAACGTCGAGCTGGAGTTAGGATTTTTCCATCACTCCGTTTTGATTCTACTCTTGGGTCCTTTTTGACGTTGCATCTGCACCCTACTGGAATGAGAAGAACGTGGAGATGATCTCTAGGCTGTAGATGTTGCCATCGAGATCTGAAGCTAGGATTTTGCTGTTACTCCACTTTTGTTTGACCCTTGGGTCCTTGTTAATGCCGCGTCTGCACTGAGAAGAAACGTCGAGCTGATCTCTAATCTGTAGATGCTGCCATCGAGATCTGGAGCTAGGAATATGCTATTGCTCCACTTTTATTTGACTCTTGGGTCCTTATTGACGTCGCATCTACACCTTGCTGGAATGAGAAGGATGTCAAGTTGGAGCTAAGATTTTGCCATTACTCCATTTTGATTTGGTTTTCTTAGAGCTTTGTTGACACCATGTCTGTACTCCACTGGAGTAAGAGGGGTGTCGAATTGGTCTTTAGGCCGCATATATTGCCATCAAGACCTGAAATTAGAAATATGCCGTCATTCCACTTTTGTTTGATCCTTGGGTTGTTGTTGACGTCGCGTCTGCACCTTGCTGGAATGGGAAGGGCGTCAAGTTGGTCTCTAGGCTGTAGATGTCGCCATTAAGATCTGGAGCTAGGATTTTGCCATTGCTCCGCTTATATTTGACCCTTAGGTCTTTGTTGACGTTGCATCTGCACCGAGAAGGAACGTCGAGCTGGATTTGGGATTTTGTCATTACCCCTTTTTGATTTGGCTCCTTGGAGCTTTGTCGACATCACGTCTGCATCCTGTTGGAATGAGAAGAGCGTCGAGCTGATCTCTAGGCTGTAGATATTGCCGTCGAGATCTGGCTCCCCCTTTGACGGAGCCTGGTGGGAAAATATGGTTCACTTTCTTTCATTTGTGCCCATGGATTGTATACAGGGATCGGTGTGGACATACCTGCAGGGCAAAGCAAATTTTATTTTATTTTTTATTTCCGTGATACTATATTTTTTCAGCTTTTCATATTGCGAAAGTCGTGATTGCCCAATCATTTCGGCTATTTTTTTATATTTTTACTCGCTGCTTTGTATTGCGAGTTACTCAAACATTTCGGTTGTTTTTATATGTATATTTTTTGCTCGCCGATTTTTATTGCGAGTTGCCCTATCATTTCAGCTATTTCAAATGCATTTTTTTGCTCGCTGATTTTGTTGCGTGTCGGGGATTTGGGTCCTGATACCAATTTGGCATCAGTATCGTTACGACTGGAATATTGGCAGGAGCGGATCATCATTTGGCGTGAAAGGACCTGGAGTTTGATGCTTGTTTAGGAATCAACATCGCTACAACTGGGTATTGCCAGGAGCGAATCATCATTTACCTTGAAAGGATTTGGAGTGTGATGCCTGTTTAGGCATCAACATCACTACAACTGGATATTGCTAGGAGCGAATCATTATTTGCCTTTGTTGATTTGGACAAAGGTGGTTTAGCAAATATGGTTAGGACCCTGTCGACTAAGGTTTTTGATTTCATGAGCCGTAAAGGTCTCATAAATGTATTTCTCCCTACGAGTCGAGAGTATCTCGTAAGTGTATTTTCTCCTTAGGAATCGTAGGGATTCCTAAGTGAAATTGTCTTGTAAGTCGTAAGTATTTTACAAGAGTGTTTTCAAGTCGAGAGGACTTACAAGCGTCGTTCACCATATGTGGATTTTTCTCGTCATCGGTGGAATTTGGTGGAAGATATATTTATTCATGCCCGTGGATTGTATACAAGGGTCAATATTGGACCGCCTGTAGGGCAAGAAAGTTTTGTAGGATTTTGATGGCTTAAGAACAGGTTTAGATCCTTGTAACTTAAGGCTTTTGAATTCTATAAGTCGTGAGGGTCTTATAGAGAGTATATTCTCCTTACGAGTCGTGCGGATTTCGTAAGTGCATTTTCTCCTTATGAATTGTATGGGTTCCCAATTGTGTTACTCCTTTGCGAGTCGTAAAGATCTCACACAGGTGCTTTCTCCTTACAAAGTCGTGAGGGCTTTGTAAGTTTTTTTTACGAGTTTGCGCCCTCTCGGGTTTTCACTAGTTCGCTGGCAGTCCTGCTGTTTTTACTCACGGCGTCCTTTTGGGTTTTCATCCGTGCCCATTTCGCTTGTGGACATACCTTTTTTTAGGCGGCCCGTAAGATAACGCACCATTAGCTGTAGGCCTCGGTCTTCTTCAAAGGACTACATCATGTAGGACATGAGGGAGTTATGAATCGTTTATGCCCGTGGATTGTATACGGTAATCGATATGGGGATTCACCGTAGAGCTAAACACGAGTTTAAGGACATGACGGTTCTTTATCGTCGTATTTTGGGGCGAAATGCTAGTTTAAGGACATTCTGGTCCAACATTTCCGTTTTGGAGACGAATGTTAGTTTACGAACATTTCGGTCCAACATTCCAATATTTGAGACGAATATTAGTTTAAGCATGTTTCGGTCCATTGTTAGTTTAAGGACGTTTCGATTTATTATAACCGTGTCTGGGGGAACGCATTAGTCTAGGAATGTTTCGGTCCATTATTCTCGTGTTTGGAGGAACGCATTAGTTTAGGGACGTTTCAATCCACTATCGCCGTATTTTGGGAGCGATACTACTTTCAGAGTTCTGACTCAGGAAGATAGCGAGCGGACACAAGCGTGGTCATATATCATCGACCTATTTCATGACTCGTCAAACGCAGTATTTTTTGAGGAATCGACCGTTTATTGGCCGGAAGGGTCTTTTGCCATGCATATCCATAAGGAGGTAGGCTCCACCTTGGTAGACTTTGTTTATGACGTATGGGCCTTTATGGTTTGGCTCGAACTTCCCCCGCTTTACACGATTGGGAATCATTGGTCTTTTGACAACCAGGACGAGTTCGTCTTGGCGGAATGTTCTTGGCTTGGTCAAATTTTCATATGACCGTGTCATCCTTACCTTATGAGCCTCCAGATTTTGTTATGCTATAAGGCAGGTTTCGTCAAGGGCATCGAGCTCCTCAAGTCTAAGATGAGCATTTTCTTCATCTACCAGCTCATATCGAGCCGTCACTCGTAGAGAGATGAGTTCTATTTCCAACGGGAGCACTGCTTCCGTGTCGAACACCAATGTGTATGGTGTTGTATTCGTGGTTGTTTTGAACGTTGTTCGGTACGTCCAGAGAGCCTCATACAGCCTTTCGTGCCAGTCCTTTTTGTTTCTGGACACTGCCTTTTTTTATAATCTTTGTCAAGGTCTTGTTGAAAACTTCAGCTAGACCGTTGGCCCGAGAATTATAAACTGAAAAGTATCTCCAATCTATTTTATGCTGCTGTGTAAAGCGGCTTATTTTATGGCTTCTGTAAGCTGGCCCATTATCCGAGATTATCCGTCGCGGGGTTCCAAACCGGTATATGACATTGGTCTTGAAGAAATGGAGAATATTCTCCGACTTCACTTCCCTTAGCGGTACTGCTTCTGCCCACTTAGAGAAGTAGTCAGTTGTTGCTAGTATGAACCGATGTCCTTTATATGATACTGGTTCGATAGGGCCAATTATATCAGTTCCTCACATTTCGAACGGCTAGCTAGCCACTATCGGGTGTAGCGGATTTAGATTTTGATGGATGAAGTCTCCATGAATTTGGCACGAGTGGCACTGCTTCGCATATTCGAGACAGTCCTGGATCATCGTGGGCCAATAGTAACCTATTCTTTTTATCTTCAGCTTCATCTTTGACCCAGCTTGATAAGAACCGCAGAGTCCGTCGTGAATTGCTTAGACGATTTTTTTTGCTTCCTCCGGCCCCAGGCATCTTAGCCAAAGACAGTCGAACGATCTCTTATTCAGAATATCATTGACGAAGGCGAAAGTCAAAGCTCGTTTCATGAGCTGATGTCTAAACGACGCATTTTCGAGCGTTTGTTGGGAATTAAAGTAGTCTATGAAGAGTTCCTTCCAGTCCTTGACCTTTTCTTCATACTCTATTTGAAGGGCTACTTGTTCGGTCGTTTCTTTTCCTTCGAATGGCTTTATCAGGTCTTCCAAAAATATATCTGTTGGCGCGAGAACCCTGCGGCTTTGCACAATAATTCTCACGTCATTGAGGTCTTCATCGGCCAATTCCTTAGCCAATTTGGCCAATGCATTCGTCTTGCTGTTTTCCGCTAGCGGTATGCTTTCCAGGGTATAGGAAGGGATTTGTGTCAGCAGTTGCTGCACTCTTTCGCTATACTTTATCAGTTTTGACTTACATGTCTGATAGTCGCCATTTACTTGGCTAACGATCAGCTGAGAGTCTCCATATATGAGGAGGTCTTTGATTCCTATATCGAAAGACCTGCTATCAAATCTTTGTATTCAACTTCGTTGTTAGTCCTTGGCTCCGTTAAGAAGAGCGCGTAACGCAGTATCCCTCCTTGCGGGGTTACGAAGATAAGGCCTACCCCGACTTTGATTATGGGGGTGTTTTGCTTTCGCCGCTTCATGGAAGATACTCCATCGAAATAGAGTTTCCATTGGGAACCTTTTTTTTAATTGAATCGAACGCATGTTCGTCTGGTAACTCGCAATTTAAAGGCGAGTCGGCTAGTATCGGATGCTCCGCTGGAAAGTCGACGATGGCCTGCCCTTTCACCGCTTTGAGGTGTCGATACGTTATCGAGAACTCCATCAGGAGGAGGGTCCATTTGGCCAGCCTTCCTGTCAGTATGGCCTTTGACATTAGATATTTGAGATAATCCACTTTCGATATGAGATGGACCTCATTTGCCAGGGCGTAATATCTGAGCTTCCTTATTGCGAAGATCGGCACCAGGCAATGCTTTTCGATAGGGGAATGATTGTTTTCTGCCCCCAGGAGAATTTGACTTAAATAGTATAGAGCTCTTTCCTTTCCTTGATCGTTCTCTTATGCCCACAATGTGCCTAGAGACCCCTCAAAGGCCGTTATATATAGGATAAGAGGTTTTTCCTTAACCGGAGCGGCCAATACCGGCGGATTTTATAGGTATTGCTTGATTTCGTCTAGTGCGTTTTGGCATTTCAGTTCTCAGACGAATAGGGTCCCTTTCTTCATCAGATGACTGTAGGGACGTCATTTTCTGGAGAGGTTGGCTATGAACCGCCGGATGTACGCAAGCTTTCCTTGGAGAGATCGCAACTGTTTGAGTGTTCTTAGCGTGGACATTTCCATAATCACCTTAGTTTTTGAGGGATCGAATATCCCGGTGACGTATGATGAATCCCGGTGACGTATTTTAGAAGGTTCATCTTTAGATTATACATCTGAAGACGTTGGGGACACTATTTTTAGATGTTTCCAATGTTCCTCATGAGATTTGCTCTTCACTACAAGGTCGTCGATGTAACATTCGACAATCTCGTATATGAGATCATCGAAAATATTTGTCATGGTCCTCTGGTAGGTAGTGCCAGTGTTCTTCAAACCGAAAGGCATCACTTTATAACAGAATATCCCCAGCGGGGTTCGGAAGGCGGTATGCTTCTGGTCTTCGGAATGCATCTTTATTTGGTTATATCTTGAAGATCCATCCATGAAGGAGAAGACCTTATGGGTAAACGTGTTATCGATTATCAGCTCGGTAACTGGTACTGAGAAGTCATCCGTTGGGTAAGCTTTGTTGAGGTCCCGAAAGTCCACGCAGATGTGAACTGTCCCATTTTTCTTCATTACTGGGACGATTTACCGATCCAGTCAGGATATTGAATCTCTTGGATGAAGCCGGAGTCGATTAGTTTCTTGATTTCAGTGTTGATACTCATCTCAAGTTCGAGTCGCATCCTTCTTGGCGCCTGTTTAATTGGCTTTATACCTGGCGATATAGCCAGTTTATGTAGTGCCACTTTTGGATCTAGACCCGACATTTCAAAGTAGTTCTAGGCGAAGCAATTTTTATACTGCATGAGCACGTTTTTTAACGTGGTTACCTGTTTTTCAGATAATAGCTCACTGACGAACGTTGGCCTCAGATCATTTTCCGTCCCTAAGTCAATTTTTCTTAGATTGTCCGCCGTAGTGTGTATCCCATCTTCCATCTTTTTTGGTGCTAGTGGAAACTCTGAGATCATCTCGTTTTCGTCTTCATTTGCGAAGCACCTGTAGAGGTCATTCATAGTCTTGTGTCCTCCCTCTTTTGAGAGTGTTATCATATGGCAGCTATGAGTTCGCTTCCATTCTCGATATTGAGCTGGTCCTATCCTGACGGTATAGGTCCTCTTTAGCTCATACTTTTGTGGCTGGGTTACCCTCCAGCTGTCGGATAACGTAAACCTGTCTTGTCGATACTGGTCTTCTACGCTGTCTTTGAAGGTGAAGCAGTTTTTAAGAGATGACCTATTACTCGGGTGATAGGAGCAATAATCCAGATGATGGATCTCGTTTATTTGTTCGGGGTGCCGAGATTCCGGAAGCGTCATCATTTGGTGTTTCATGACAAGATTGAATATTTTCCTTGTCTTGAGGGAAAGAGTATTCCTGACCCATCTTTTTTATGGGCTCCAATCGAGTTTTTCTCGATTGCACGGCGTCTTGGATCCGCTTTGTTGTCTTCGAACGTTGTTTGCGTTCTCGGCCCTGTTTTTGTCTCTATTTCGGGATTTTCCCTTTTCGTGACAACATATATCGAGCCGGGGATGAGCATTACGGTCTACTTTTTCCGCAGATTGCCGGCTGAGACGCTGCGTCTTGGCTTTTTCATGAATGGCCATTTCACGACTGTGATTGTCCCGGCTCGTTTGACAAGTTTCTTTTATTAGCTTGTCAATTTGTTCTTCAAGCGACAAACTTAACGTTTTCGAAGCGGGACCTCGCTTCGATTCGACGTCACGGCTATTTGGAGAGCGTTTTCTTCTTCACTCAAGTTGTTTACGACGTGGCAACTGTAAATTTGTTCCCGCTTCCTGGATTGAACATATCCAAGCCCGGTTGTTTCCATCTTCCCATTGGGCATCTTTCGCTGTGTCCCTGGGGTATCCCAAATCTTTTTGTAGAATTGGGCTTGCCGAACAGTTTGTTCGAGGGGTACACCTTGGCATCTTAACAACTTTTTTAATCCCTCCGGGTAATATGTTGGCAGACGGATGGATTGAAGCCTGTCGAGTGCAAAATCGGCACCATGCCAAACTTCTTTTTCTACTTCGGTCTCCGTAGATTGGTAGAAGAGGATCGCTTTTTCACCCCTTTGTTTAGGAGGCACGTAGAAAGTTTGTAGTTCTTGTACGTTGTATGTATCAAGCGCATCAAGTTTCTTGTAATGCCAAAGCGGAGCCATTGTAATTTGTAGACTCTGATCTGCTCCGGCAAAAGTTCGCATTGACGGGCGGATGGAGAACACTGCATTGGTCTTTTCCTCTGAGTCGCTGCCAAAGACCAAAATAGGAGTAGATGGTCCGGACTTATTATTTTCTTTTTGAGGTTGTCCTGAGTAGACTATTTTTTCGTCTTCCTTGTTATCACTCCCAAAGATCGGGATAGTGCCGACGGATTTATGTTTATTCTCCGGCTTGTGGCACCTTTCAGTATTCTTAAAGTCTGGTAGGAAGTACTTTGCGTCTTCGTATTTCCGGACTTCGTTTACGGAGAACGGATTTAGTTTTCCCGTGACGGTGTATTCCGAGCCGTATTTGAAATACTTCATACACTGATGTTGTGTGGAAGGGATGACATTGTACTCGTGTAGCCAAGCCTGCTGAGCAAAGCGTTATAGCAAGTCTTGGCGTCAATGACATGGAATTTGATGTCAGTGACGAGCAGACCGAAGCGTAGTGTCAGTATTACGAAGCCAAGCGTTCGTGATAACTGTGAGTCGAATTAGGAGATGGTAATTTTATCTCGGGTAAGGTGCTGAACGTTTATGCAAATTTCCTTCAGCACTCTCACGTTGAGAAGGTTAATGGAGGATCCGTTGTCGACAAGGATTTTTCCTATCTTGATGTCGTGGCAGTACCTAGTGACGTATAACGGGCGATTATGTTTGCACGTATCGAGAAGTAGATCTTCATCGTTGAATGTAATATCGGCCGTGTGGACCTCTGCCAGTTCGTCTTTCATCTTTTCCTCTGCGAGAAAAGCTTGAAACTGATCGGGTTCTTATAATGCCTTGATCAGGGAATCTCGTGCCTCTTTCGACAGGAGAAAAGCATCCAATATGCTCAGTTGCGAGGGTATTTTCCTCAGATGTGCCAGGACGTTGTAATTCATCTTGTTTTTCTTAGACTGGTCTTCTGTGGTGAGCTCTTTTACCACTTCGTCACCGAGGGCAATTTCCTCAGGGATTTTCCCTTTCCCTTTGTCTTTTTTGTTCGAACCTTTGTTTGTAGGTCCGAGATTCTTTTCAGGCAGCGTGCGGTTACGCAGCTGAATGTTCTCGCAGTTCTTTTCCTCCTTCTCTTTTTCGGAGGCGGAGTCTTTGAAGAGAGAGTTGAGGGGTGTTTCATTCTCGGAATCGCTCCCGAACGTTAGAGCAGGAGGTTTTCCTCCATCCGAACTGGTACCAACCATATGACAGTTGTCAGTCGTTTCTTCATGCACGTTCGTCCCACTATTTTGCCGTCGATGAGCACGAGTTTCGCGCTTAATCCGCTTGAAGTGTTTTTGATGGGCAACGTATCATTACAACCACTTGAAGGCAGCGCATTCCTCGATGAGGTGGGTGGCCCTTCGATGATATAGGCGGTAGTTTGGATGTGATTCTTCTCCATCGAGGCATATGACCCCGGGAGTGTTCTTTATGAGAGGTGGCAGCTTTATTCCCATTGACAGGGCTTTGGCGAACCGTTTATCTGTTTTGATCCTACTCTTATTTGTTGCAGGTGTGTTTTGATTTGGTTGGAGCACTTTACGACTCGTCCTCACCGCAGCTTCTTTACTCAAACGCCGACGCTTAGCCTTTTCATATATGGCTGTCTTGCGTTCTCGGTCAATTTTGCTTTTTTGAAAGGCTTCGTTTAGCCGCCTCTCAATCGATTCTTCTTTTGGCAGTTCCGGGGATTTTAGCCCCGATTCTGTCCCCACTTCCTCTGCGTTTTCTGACGCTGAGGGAGCTTCTTCGTCATATAACGACGAATGTGAGACCATGTGACAACTTGCTGCACGGTCTTCGGTGTCTTTTGATGAGTCATTTCTCTCGTCATTGTTACTGTCTTCGCCCTCAAGAATATGCTTGAGGAATTATTAGAGCCTGACTGGTGTCCGCGCCTTCTGGTTATACTCCTCCAGTGCATCTATGTATTTTTGTAGCTCTGTGTGCTTGTCGTCATACTCAGCAGGCTGTAGAGGCTTCTTGGTCATCTTTTTTTTCGAAGACTTCGAAAGCTTGACTTGGGGGATTTTCCTTTTGCCAGCAATTTTTGGCGCGGGACGAGGTTTTAGCATCCCTTCGATTATTTCGGATTCAAGTGGGCTTTTTCACCTAACTGTTGGACATATACGTAGATCCTTCAGCATTCTTTTGGTTTTTGCTGAAAGAACGACTTCCCATGTAGTTTCTTCCACGAGTGAGCATGATGTCCCATGTGCGTCCACCTTTTTGGGAGTGTGCTTCTAGGGCGGGTTCATCCTCCAGTTACCAGACAGCGTGAATTTCTCCTGTTGATACTGGTCTTCAACCCAATTTTTTAAGACGTAGCAATTTTCAATTGGGCGGCTCACCATTCTGTGATAGGAGCAGTAATTAGAGTTGTTGATGTCGCCAGGTTGTGCTGGACGCCGCGGGTCTGGTAATGTGATAAAGTTATTTTCCATCGCCAACTCAAACAGTCTTCTCGTTTTATCGCGCGAGAACGAGTAAGCACGTTCTAGTCTTTCTTCTAAGGACGGGCGAGGACATGCGTTGTTTTGGCGAACAGTTGGCTTTGGGCCATTCGGCTGTTGCGTATTGGCAACGAAGCCTGCTTTCCCTTTACCCCTAGTATTTCGAGGGTCCTTATTTAAGGAGGAAGGCCCATGGCCCATCTGAGCCAGTTTGTCTACAGAGCCTGAATGGTTGTGGGTTTGAAAAATGTCATGAACTGGAACACAGTCGTTTGAGGATCAAGGGTCCCGATGAACATGCCCACAGCAGGAGATTCTTTAATGCGTTATTCGCACTTAGACCACAGGTTTCGCCACCGGATCGCGTATTGGACCCAGGTTTCTCCCGGCTTTACCTTGGCATTGATTAATGCCGTGATCGGAGTGCGTTCGCTCGCGCTGGCGAAACGCTGTGTGAATAGCAGCTCCATTTCTGCGAAGGTTTTCACGAAGTCATTTGGGAGCTCCGAGTACCATTCGAAGGCTGTTTCTGATAAGCTGCCGACGAGCTGGAGAAGCAACAGTTTGTCGTCGCCTCCAGTGTTGCCGTACATAGCTCTGAATTGCGCGACGTGTTGGTGAGGGTTGCATGTTCCTTTGTAGACATGGAACTTGGGGATCGTATATCCCGACGGGTATTTGATTTTTGGTCATACCATCCTAGATATGGTCGTCCGGTTTTGACAATTTGGCTATCAGCTTCATTAGTTTGGTGAGCTCTTATTTGTTAAGCAATATAGTCATCCAGGACGGCCTTAGAGATCGTTTCCTCTTTGGCCACTGACAAGGCCAGATGAGGGTTTGATGTTTCCCCTCAGTCATCCTTGATGTGTATTGGCGGGTCTTCGGCCGGAGGTTCCGGTTGTATCATCATTCCCACCACATCTTGGAATAGGAGAGCCATATGCTTTATGTTAGCATCTTGCTTAGCAGCTTCTTTGTCCTTTCTCTCTAGCACCCTTCGCACAAACTCTTTGTCGGTCTCTTGCTCTTGACGTTCGACTTTTTTGTCCGGACTTTCTTCTTGTCCGGTAAGCGCCGCCATTTTGGTCAGCATTTTCGGGAGCTTTTACTGTTGCTCCCGAACCTTAGTCAGCGATCGGGTTTGCAGTCGATGACTCACCGAGGCACGACTTTTTTCTTTCCTGAAGCCATATAGACCGTATGTACGGTTATGCCCCAGATTTGGGGCGTTTAAGTCCATCGTCTTTGGAATTTGCCGCGGGCGGTAGAGTTTTCTCCAGCCTCGTTCTTTTATGAGAGATTGGAGTTGAAGGAGCCGTTATGACAGGCACCTGTTTAGGAGAAATCCCCCGTTGTAGGGCGAAGGAGCGATCTTTTCTTTGCCGGCCCTTAGATTTCTTGGGTCGGCGAAAGAAATTTGAAAGTATGTCTTAGCACCTCTACTAGCTTTCAATGAGCATCAAGTATGCAATTTTAAAAATTTAGAGGTCTAAGGATACTAAATAAGAATTGAACTAGAGAATTAGGGTTTCAAAGTTAGCAAACTATGTTCTAAACTAAGTGAAGAAAGTCTACAACCTTTGTAGTCTAGTCCTTCACTTCTAAAGCTCCAAGTAGTAGTCCCTAGAACTCTTCTTTGACTCCACTTGAAAAATGGAACGAGCTTGCTTGTAGTCTTCGTCGAAGATGATCCACCTTGAGGCAACTTACACTCAAGCTCACGTTTCACTAATCAAGGTATTAGTGAAGTTAACAACCTATACTAATGGGCTATAGTAGTATAGGTTGATGAAGTAGGAATTTTGCTCACTAAAATTATTTCTTTTCTTTTTCTCAACCTAGAAAATATCCAGTGAAGAGATGGAGATGAAGATGAACTTGGAATAAGTGTGAACCATTGATAAGATGAGAATGATAAATATCTAAGAGTAAAACAAGAATTGAAGATGAGTCATGGCTTCTCAATACTTCTCCAAGTATCCAAAGCCATGACTCATTCTTCTTTTCTTTTTCTTTTAAATATAAATCATTATGTTCTCATTTTTAACTCTTGTATATTCTCATACATCCATGTTCAATGTATTATCAACCATGATACAATATAATTACACACACACACATATATATATCATATATATATATAAATATATATAAAGAGAAGAAAATCTCAAGTGAGCTGTATATTAGTTAATATATATATCAAATATATAAATATATATCAAATTATTAAATCAACATTTGATTCAATAATCCGGTTATATCATATATAACCCGGCTAATATCAAATATATATATGTATATCAAATCATTAAATCAACACTTGATTCAATAATCCGGTTATATCACATATAACCGGCTAATATTTAGTATTAGTTAATATATATATATATATATATATATATCAAATTATTAAATCAACACTTGATTCAATAATCCAGTTATATCATATATAATCCGGCTAATATCAAATATATAAACATATATATAAATTAAATCATTAAATTAACACTTGATTCAATAATCCAGTTATATCATATATAATCCGGTTGATATCAAATATCGCTAGATTAGAATACGGTATCATATACTCGTATTTAATCAAGCTCCTGCACATATCTCCATACGTGCCCTACTTCGTTTCACTTGAGCTAGGAAACCTATATGTGGGGCTCTAAAGACTCGGCAATACGCCAGCAGTAGGTAATGATCACATCAGATACCCACAAGCCGTCAGCGGTACTAGCTGGACGTAACGGCTACCTAGGTATTGAACGAATAGAAGATCAACAAGCAAACTTGTCTAAACTCCCGTAGAGCCTATAAGCAACACTTACCGTACAGTTCGGTCTTTTCGTCTGATATGTCGCATATCGAGTCTGGGGGGTGGAATCGTCAGATCCCACCAACTCGATAAGTCATGCCGATGTGTAGCTTATAACCTTTCGAGAAACTACTGATAACACTAACCAGTAAATCTCATCAGCCCTGACCAGGGACTTGTTGTTATAGCCAATCGAGTATAACGCAACATCAACTCCCAATACCGGGAGAGACGAAACCCTTCCTATCATTCACTGCCTCCATATGACTCGGGACTGTACCTAAAAACCACCTGTTTGCACGACTCATTTGAGCCGTGGTAAGGAGGAAATCAAAGCACAGTGGGAACCACATAAGATACTATGACGATCTCGGGTCTACAGACTAACCTGTACAAGTGTCACTAGAGAACTGCTATTTGACGATAGATATGGTACCATCTAGGAGTTCTCAGCGAGTCCTGTTCGGTGTACTCATTCTCCAATGAGCACATGTGTACAATCTTTGATGTCAAAAACCAATGGTTATGAGATCGACCATCGTCCTATACAGGGTCAAGAAACGTACACACTAGTCTACTCTGGAATATCGATGCCATGTCTCGATACTCTCTCGACTAGGAACTGTTAATGATGTGCTTGTGGACTACACAAGCCCCACTAGTATGATCTGCATCATAGTCCTGGTAGTCAAGCCAACATCCTAAGGGCTTTATCAACATGTATCAATGAGATAGTAAACTAAAACAAGTGTACATGTTAAAATAAAAAGCAACCAGATAGCATACTATCATGTCGAGTAAGAAAGTTTTATATATATATATATATATGTCCAAGCATCCACTATAATATACAATAATGGCCTGTAGGGCATACATATTCCTAACATAATTTTTGTAAATCACAGAGTCTTGGGCTTTACGACAGACCCTATGTATCTGTGAAGAGAGCCTTTGGCGAGTCTGCTCTGGCTGTTGCAGTACATGGACCTTTATTGGCAGAGGTGATTTCTTCAGCACCGTCATTGGAGAGTTCTTACGTACTCTCCTCAGCGGATCAAAGTTGTTCCTGTTCCTGGTTGGAATAACAACATTGATATCCACCATAGGAGCTGGTGGGGTGAAGCCCAGAGGGGGAGTTGCCCTTAACCTGTCTTATTCGGCGCCAATGGCGACGTCGAGCATGCCTTGCTGAAGGAACCGGTTTAGTTTCGGAAGCGGCTTCATTATGCCCCCGGCTTTGCTGAGAGGTTTCAATCGGCGTCAGCCTGTTGAAGACCGACGTCCTTGATAGAGTTTGAGGAAAGCCGACCAATCTTTCGAAGATCGATCGTCTGATGGGGGAAGCACCTTTGCCGGCTTCGTCTGTAGCAGAGTAGGGAGGGCTAGCCGTTTTGGGATAGCTCCTTCTAGAATCATAGGCTTCATTACGGGCCCTCTCGAGCTTTTGCTCAGCCTGTTGAAGACTGAAGTTTCAGGGTTTGACGGCTTGCTGATGGGAGCTGTCGTGGTTGCCAGCCGATCGAAGACCGACTTTCGGGGATCTTCTTGTGGCGTTGAGATATCGAAACTCACAGGTGGGTGCATGGTCCTGAAGAATAGTCCGGTAGTGGCTTGTGTGACCTGCCCCACCGGCATTGAGAAAATAGAGGCCACATTGGGCCCATAGGTCATCCTCCAGTTAGGATGGAGCGGGAGTTGTTGCATGAGGTGCAGCTGAGAGCCATTGATTTTCTACACAGGCGTAAGACACCAAGTTTTAGTATGTCGAATCCAAAGGCAACCATAGCGAACCGCGATTTTGTTCGCGAAACACGACACACAAAGTGTGGAGTGGAAAGAGAAAAAGGTCCCACCGGGCGTGCCAGAATCTGTTTACCGCCGAAGACCAAATTGAGACGTTAAGGCGTCTAGCCTGAATTTGGGGGCAGATACTATTTGGACATATTCATCCATCTCTCTGAAGATACTAAGTTGATTTATGGCACCGTATATTGGAGGTTTGGATAGATGCGACCAATGTATCAGACTTTATCAGATCTCCCTGATTGTGAGGACGCTCTTCCCTATAGGCGCAAGCCCCTGCAGTTAATTACGTTATCCCGTTGCGATAACCACTTTCTCCTGCTCCGGTAGTTCACCTCGTGTCGTGTGTTATTTTGTTTATTATGGTTGCCCGTGGATTGTATACGGAGACTAGTTTATGTCGTCGCCCGTAGGGCGCGGATTAGTCCAAATCCGTATATTTTAGATTTAGGTTTGGGTCAAGGATTTGCTTGACGGGGTTCACGTTGGTAGCTTGGTTTGCCAACGGGAATGAACTTTGGACGCAGATCTTATATAAATGAGGTCCATCAATTTATAAGATATTTGGGTTTGATCTAAGAATCGTTAGTTATATTTGAGACTAAAATCAACCTAGAAACAAATGAGCATATAGACCCAATTATATTAGTTTAAGGACATCACTGTATTATCGCTGTGTTTGGGGCGACGTATTAGTTTAAGGACGTTTCGGTCCATTATTAGTTTATGAATATTTCGGTCTATTATTCCCATATTTGGGATGAAGCAAGAAGAGTTGTTGGTTGTTGGGACCCGCCACCTCTCTGAAGATGTTGAGGAATTATAACGACATATATCAGAGATGCGGAAAGATGTACTCTTGAACCAAATCCCGTATTTGAGTGAAAATTATGGTAGATCATCCAAGAATCATTAGTCTTGTTTGAGACTAATATTAACTTAGAAGGTATGAGATAAAGATCGTTAGTCATGTATAGGACTAAGATCAGTTTGGATATTACGAACATAAGCTTTAGCCAATTTGGGCTAAAGATTGGGTTTCTATAACACCTAGTAGTGCTAAGCACTCAGTTGCATATAGTGCTCACGTGTATGCCATAATAGTGCTAAGCACTAATTTTTCTCTGGCGCTCACGTGTGTTTCTCGTAAGGCGTTGAGCGTCTGTTGCTCACGTGTGTTTCACGTGAGATGCTAAGTTCTTTAGAGATTTAATCTCTGCTGTTGTTTTTAGAGGACTTAAATCTCTGTTAATGGTATTTTGACCATTAATGATTACCATGATCACTATTTTGAGGATTTGGGATCAGGTTCTGTAAGAACTAAGTTCTTGATTTGAAGAAACTAAGTTCCTGGAGTATTATAGACTCCATCTTCTCCATGTTCTTTTATCCATATTCTCCTGTTCATATTTTCAGAGAGGTTAAACCCCTGTTAATGGTATTTTGACCATTAACGATCACCAAGATCACTATTTTGAGGATCTGGAATCAGGTTATTTAAGAACTAAGTTCTTTATTTGAAGGAACTAGGTTCTTAGAGTATCATGGACTCCATTTTCATTCTGTTCAACCTTGTTCTTTCCTGAATCATTGATTCTCAAGAACAAGATCTTCCCGATGAGAATTAAATTCTCAACTTGTGGGAGACTTATCTTGCGGATCTTAAATCTAGAGAAAGAACTAAGTTCTTGAGAAGGGTTAAACCCTTAGATATGTTAGGTAAAGGAGATATTTTGATCTCGATATTTTCTTTCCTTAGGGTTTTGAGGATGGAGATCTTCTTCTTTGAGAGAATTAAATTCTCTGTTATTTTGTGGAACCTTTTTAGAGCCTTCTGTATTTTTACAGAAGCTTATGGGGGTCTCCTTTTTTTTATATCGAGTCCCTTTCTGCTCTTTTCATCTCTTAGCTCCTATTTATAGGAGAAGGAAAAGAATCAATTTATTGTGAAAATCTCTCATTGAGATCATGATTAATTTCATAATCAATTCAATTGATCTTTTAGATCAACCGGTGAATTTTATTCACCGTTGGATTTTTAATCCAAAAGCTATTTGTTTAACAAAGAAGATTTCTTATTTGTTTTAATAAAATTAGGAAGATATTTTCCTAATATAGAATTTCAATAGTTTAACAAGATTAGCAAGATATTTTCCTAATATGGAATTTTATTATATCACAAGATTAAGAAGATATTTTCCTAATATAAAATTTTATTCTATATAATAGAGAAGATCATTCTTGTTTGTTTATCAAGATTAGGATAATATTTTCCTAAGAAAGAATTTTATTCTATTAGATGATCGATGGGTGATTTTATAATCACCGTTGAATATTTGATCCAAGGGTTCTCTGTTTAACATAGAGGATTTTTCTAGTTTGAAAAAGATGTGGGAAATATTTCCCACATAGAATTTAATTCTAATATTGGATCTTTGATCCAACCGGGAATATCTTCCTAATTTAGAAAGATTAGGAGGTTATTTTTCCCTAATAGAATTTTAGTTCTATTTTTTGATGATTTTAATCATCATTGGATCCTTGATCCAACGACTCCCTTTTTAACAGAGAATATCCTAAATTTTAAGAAAACATTCTACATGTAGAATTTAATTCTACTCTTTTTAATTTGGACGCTGACGCTCACGTGCACCTAAGAATTTAATTCTTATATAACCGGCGCTCACGTGCTTTGCACGCCGGCGCTCACGTGTATTCCATGTGAGATGTCACTGTAGAATTTAATCCTAATAGAGGCTGGCGCTGGCGCTCATGTTGGAAACACTTGAGGCGCTCACGTGTTTAACACGTGGGAACCAACATAGGATTTAATCCTATCTGAGGCGGTACCTACATGCTTTCCATGTAGGTGCACGCGTTTAACACGTGGCGCTTCCCTTTCTTTTTATAAGGGAACAACAAGTTTTAAGCCAAAAAAATTTGGCGGAAACAAAAACTTAAGTGTTCTGCTGACGTAGTAGTGCTAACTATGGTAGTTTCTCGTGATTTTGAAAACTTTTTGGTAGTTAGTTATGAAACGATCGACTTCTTGTTTATATAATTTTAGCATATATGTTAAAACAAAATTAAAAGGGTAAATTACACTTAGATACCATCAACCATCATGTTTTTTTCACTAAAATACCTTAAAGTTCTTTTATTACAATAAAAATACCTTAAACGCTGCTTTTGAGGGTATTTTAGTAACAAAACCCTTGAAAACCATAGGTTAAAGTATTTTATTGTCATAATAAATATTAAAATATTTTATTGAAAAAAAACGTGATAGTTGAGGGTATAGTGTAATTTACCCAAAATAAAATGCTATTATTGAACTTAATAAATTTAACTAAAATATCATGAGTTTTGTGATTGTATTTTGCACCATGAGCTTTGCTTAATTTATAATGCTTCTATATGTAATTGTTACTTATTATGTAAAATTTATATTAGAAATTGACTCAATCTGAGCCTTTATTAAGGCTAAATTACACTACCTACCTTAAACTATTGTTGTTTTTCACTAAATTGCCTCACAAATTTTTTAAGCAAGCTCTCATAGACTTTGTTTTATGAGAACTAGTTATATCAATAAAATATCCTAAAATGTAGTTCTTTAAGAAAGCTTACCGTAAACTTTAAGGTAGTTAATTAAAAACAACTATAGTTAAGGATAGGTTAGTAAAATTTAGCACCTTTGCCAATAATAAAATACTGCAATATAGATTTAGCCATTTTTCTTAAATGAGGAATTTTACATCTTACATATAATTTACTAACATCTAACATTATAAGGTCAAGCTCTTGTATGAAATTAAAAAACTAAATCCTAACATATTGAAAGATCCTATGTACAAAACAAATGTAAACATTATTATTTAGCTTATATTTTTACTAGACTTTGACCCCACATGTAACGCGTGGGGATCAAAGATCGATGATCGAATATATTCATAGATGAATATTATTTTTTGCTATGTTTAAGAAAAAATTCAAATATTATTTTTTATAGATATGCTTTCATTATATTTGAAAAACGACATATGATAGTTATTTTTTGTTATTTAGATGCAAATATTGTTTTTTACAAACAAATTAACGAACAGTTGCTACAACTTAACATGTAAGCAATGTAAGATTAAGAAAAGCTCATGACTATCTTTTTTATAAGAAATATCATATGACAACTTAGATCTTAGTTTAATATTTCACGATTGCACAAAAGCTTTTGGTATATTTTAACATAAGTGTCATATATTTTGTGTAAGTAAATACCAAGAACAATCATGATAGCTATATAAATATCATGGTTTTGATGTTATTTCGATTTAAAAATTCACAAACATAAACGTCAAGTTTGTATTATGCACTGTGGTTATAAACCAATGAACAACAAATTATGTCAATATTTTAGGTATAAAAATTCTTTATCCATGAATCCATTACCTTGTAAATTTTTTAAATAACGATAGTTATTTGAATCGCGAAATTGTAGTTGTAACTTTAAAGCAAGTATAGTTTTTATAAGCAAATGTGAAGCAACCATTGCTCAATTAAAAATAAAAGAAAATAAATATTAAAACTTTTAAATCAAAGATCCGACTTTAAAAAAATGTTTGAGTTTTATACCAAAGTCTAAAGTAAACGAAACAAAAATCATAATCCATCAATTAGATATCAACTGAGTATAAAAGTAAAAGTAGTACAATGTTACTATTTTCGAAAGATCTTAAGATCAATTCATGTTGTAAGAGATCATAAAAGTTGAAAATGCTACGTAGCAAGATAATTGAGCTACAGTTTACGCAGATTCAGATAAAAAGTCGATGGAAAAGATTTAGTCACAATTGTATCCTGTAGGATCCTATCGACTTGTTTCGACCTAGGATAATTTTCATTTAAAAGAAGTATCGTATTTTTCTCATCTAAAATAATAACCTTTCTTCATGAGCAATTTAGTTTAACCTATTATTCTTGAAAAAATATATTAAATTTTTGGCTTATCAAACCTCCCTATAACTCAATGATCACACGCTACACGAGTCCACGACCACCGATCAGCTTAACCAACCATATATAATTCTTATTAATAAGAAAAATAATAAAAGACACTTGAAAAAACCTATTTAAAAAAAACTTTAACAAAAATTAAACTCCATATCGCATTGATGTCGTCTCAAGCATACACACATAGAGACACATGTAAAAATTATTACCCGAGCCAAAACCGAAACCTACCGAAAATTACAAAATTTTGAGGGACCGAAACTGACACCAATATCGAGTTCTCGAATCATGTTTTTTTTACCTCCGGTTGTTCGTATCTAGCTGCCGCAGATTAGAGTCCTTTCTTGGTAATATTATGGTTTCTATTCGTCGACCATCGAATGTTAGAAAGGAAGGCCTACACCGCTAATTAGTTTTATTTTGTTGTGTTAGATTTGGTGTTGAATTCGGATTCGACATTGTGATTGATTGTTTTGTCATTACCCTTCATAGGACCAAAGGTAGCATACCCTATTGGGTCTTTGATTATCATTCTTGCTTGCTACGACACCATTCTTAGATTTGATCATGCATTAGATATGGATCTTTGTAGATCCATTTGAATAGAACACAAAGCTTGTATTTTTAAATTAATAAATTGCTTTCAAATTGCATGGTAGACAAACCCTAGTTCTTCTTGTTGATCGATGCTACGGTTTATATTTCTTGAACGTTAGCAGGTTGGGTTATCTCTCTCACATAAGAAACCACCTTCGATGCTTTTGTCAAAGTAATTTTTAAAGTAGAGTAGAGTTTAAAATTAGAAAAGAGTTGGAGGAATGATGGTCTTTGACACATGGGCTTTTAATGATAAGTGGTTCCAACAATAAGCCTCAAGCCTTGTTGAGGTGTGACCCATTTTATATTTTATACCCATGTGTTTCTTTTGTTGTTTCCAATATGTGACCATCTTTAAAGTCACACGTGGAAAGTACGAGTAGAGTTACGTGCAACTATCACTTTTTCTTGGTGTGGTTACTATGTGGAAAGTACGAGTAGAGTTACGTGCAACTATCACTTTTTTTTGTGTGGTCACGTGAAGAATCGAGCTATTGGTTCTAATACCATATTAAAGTTATTTTTAAAGTAGAGTAGCGTTTAAAGTTAGAGAAGAGTTGGTGGAGTGATGAGATTTTACATATGAGCTTTTAATGATAAGTGGGTTCCAACAACTAAAGCCTTGTTGAGGCATGACCCATTTTATATTTTATACCCATGTGTTACTTTTGTTGTTTCCAATTTGAAACTATCTTTAAACTCTCATCATTTGGTTTTTACTTTCAACAGCTTTAATAGTATTCGAGGATGAGACCAAGTGCTTTGTGCTACTTTGCTAGGACTAATGGCTACAACGACTGCGTACCGGGGTGGAAATAATGGGGGCGCTCTAATAAAAGGTTGTCCTTTACGACTTAGGTTAGACAAAAGAGTGATTTATCTTTTTGTCGCAGTGGAGTAGTCCCACATTCCGTCATTAACACCTGTTGTAGAGCTATATCATGGATCTCAAAAGTCGAGCCGGGGCTCGAGCTTGATGATAGGATCCGTGCATATTGGGGATATGACTGAACAAGCCCATCTCTGGAGGGGATGAACTTGGGTTTATATAGTACTTTGATGACGTAGGCTCTCGTTAGAGAGAAGCTATATCGTAGCGCATCTTTCATACGATATCCATTAAAAAGTATGTAGAGACTCTCTCCTTATCTTTCACCTTTCCACATCTATATTCATAAAGGTTTCGTCTATGTTTTGATTGGCGATGAAACTCTTCAAAAGTTTCCTCAACGGCTCTTGAAGAAATGGAATTAAAGCCCGTGATTATAGAGGAGGACCCAGTGGTGACCATCTTCACCGATTTTGTAGAACAACAACAACAACAACAAGAAGACTTCATCCCAAATTTTTGGGGTCAGCTGATTTTGTAGAATATATGCAGAGTTTATGGAGGGGACTTCGCCTTCTTTTTTTTTTTATGTTCTTCGGCCAAAAGGCCATAGTTGACTCAAAAGGCGGCTTCTCCAATTTCATCTATGGCCATAGTTGTCTTGGTGTTGGTTTGTTCTGAAAGGGTGAAAGGTCGCGCATTCAATGTAGGATTGCATGGAAGGGATGAGACCGGCGAGCTAGGAAGGCTAGTTGAGGGAGATGACTCTGTTTCTCATCGCTGACCACCTCAAGTCTCTGCAACAAAAAATTACCGGATTGTCGATGACGTGGAATTTGTGCTGTGGTATTTTGTTATTAAGTCCATCATGTTAAACTCCTGCTGACAGGAGTTGATTTGGAATGCGCTGATGCCATCTTAAGGTCCTTGCCGCTGCACCACGTCTTCAAAGTTGTGATGGGGGTTGAGGATTATATATTTCTATGCTAGTGTTGTTTGTGGATTCTTAGATAGTTTTACAGTAGGGACCTATTGACATTTGAGATGCTCTTGAACTTCTTGATTCCTACTCCTTTGATTAGTTCTGTGCCTGCAACAATCAGTATAGGCTGCCTCCCCTTGCTCCTACAATAAATAAATTTTGTTTAAAAATTATAGCTACAGAAATGACACATTTAAGACAAAAAATAAGTTCTTATTGGTAGTTATGATTCTTTTGATATAATATTTGTTAATCTGATAATCTTCTGTTGCATTACTTGCAACATCTGTTGCAACTATTCCGATTGCTACATTTGTTGACGTTATGACTTCTATTTCAAGTCAGTTAAGAGAAGGCACTAATCTGAAGATTGTACCTTACTTCTTCGGAAGGATACTAAACACATCAGGTCTGTGCTTCGCCATTAAGGGAAGGTGGTCGACGAGGAAGCTCACCGAATATCTGGGTACTTTCTTCATATGGTACATAGAAGTAAACAAAAAATCCTATCAACGAAGCAAGACTTGTGAACAGAATAGAAACTAGGCTTGTTTTTTGGGGAGCCAACCAATACTCCTCCATCACTCCAAGCTTCGTCCTCAAATCCATTGACTAAATGATGAGCTAGGTTTTAAAATAAAAAACGAAATATTTGAGAGACCACTTTGTAGTGCAGCCTATATATTTATTAAAAGAATTGTTTTTGGAGAGTTGACATGTTTTCAGCCAATGGTTTTGTGCTGAGATGCTGTTAATTTAGTGTGGGTTTGTATTGGTGATTAGTCATTGGTGATCTCGAGTACATGAAAGGATTTTATTTGTCCATTAGTCCCTTTCTTAGTGTATATTTTGGGATCTATCACCTTCGGCGATGCTATTGCTATCTTCGAATCCTTCCAAAATGAAATCTATTTTGATAGCTGTTGGGATCTATCAAATTTGATGCTATCATTTTCAAAATTAGGATGTCTTGATCTTGTATTTAATCACATGAGTCGAGCTTGGATCTGCTCATGAGGTCAACGATCCAGTGATGGGAAGGTCCATCTCGATGGAAAGATCTGATATCTTGATATGGAGTCTGATATGGCTATGAAGGAGTCAAACCGGCAAGGGGAATTTATCCAGTGTGGCAGTAAAACACAACATACAGAAAGTTGGTCTGGTGACACACCAAAATTTTAATTGAACAGTACTTCCTTCACACCTGGTGGCAACGTTGCCTGGGTTCCCCTTCCTTTTGCATGACTGTCGACAGGACCATGATTTTGAATCTGATCGTATCATGATGCTCAAAACGTAGGCGTAAGGCAGTCCGGCACAGGTTGTTTATTCATGATATCACAAGTGTCCTCTTGTAATTTACAATGATATGAGTGCATGATTTATATATAAGCACTTTTTTCACCAATCTAAGGTCAAATACTTATAACAATAGAATGATGCTTTATGAGCTCTTTGATCTTGGTATTGGACAAAGTTTGACATATGCTTGAAATTAAGAACAATCCCAAACCGAACTTCGAGAGGAGATTCCATGTTTGGGGGAATGCTCAAATGTATATAGTTGATATCCCGAATAGCGTAAGGTGCACACAATTACATAATGGTTATAACATAATAGATTAATTGGACAAAAAACATGTTAGATATGCTATTTCCTATTTTGAAGATCCGGCATTATCATGAAGAACTCGAAGATTTGGTGTTATCAGTAAGGCAGATGTCTGAAGCTCATCACGACAGACGTCTGTGTCTGCCTCGTACGGGTGATCTTCTCTTATGCAGACATCTGCCCCGTTTAGGTTCAGACGTTTGCCAAGCGCTCTGTTATTTTGATTGGAATTCCAGACGTCTGCTAGATTCTTCTGCGGACGTTTGGTAACACTCTGGATTTTCGTGATACAATTCCAGACGTCTGCCTATTCTTTCAGCAGACGTCTGTTATCTGTTTAGGCCGGATATTTCCTTTATTTGAAAATTAGTTTTTTAGGGAAATCTTTTGTATGCTATTTATACAATAGTTTGTATTAGCCTTAGATCTGATAGCTTTTGATAGATTGAGAAATCCTATTGTATTGTGAGAGAACTAAGGTTTATTTGAGAGGGATATGTAATTCTCCATCGATTTGTACTCCTCCGGATTTTGTCAATTAATAAAACTCCACCTTCGTCAATTCGTAAGTGCTCATATTTCTATTTACCTATAATTTGTTCTACTTATTTATATCTTTAGTTTAGCTTTGTAATTGTTTCGATTCGCAACAAACTGGTATCAAAACTATTGTTGCGGCGTTGTGGGATTTTTTGGTTGAACCATTAGGTCTTTAATTTTACGATCTAGGTCAACGGTGGGTAACGACAACTACGTCCTCTTTCCCACTTTCTTAGATCGTGATTTTGAAGTTTAGGGTTCGTTAGCACATCGCGTTTTCTTAAAATTTGATTCCGCATCTTGTTTCCGATAATCATGAAGTTCGATACAAATATGAGTTTTAGTTTGTGGCAAGTCCGTATGGTTGCCGTTTTGACTCAAACCAATTTGAAGAAGGCAATTTATAGAAAAGATAAGAAGCCTTCCATTATGACGGAGGAAGCTTGGGAGGAGATGGATGAGAAGACCCTCACGGCTATCCACTTGTGTCTTACTAACGAAGTTCCACAAGAAGTTTTGGTAGAGAAAATAGCGGCTGATTTGTTGAATAAATTGGAGGAGTTATATTTAAGGATGTCTCTCACGAATCGACTCTTGTTGAAGGAGCGTCTCTACACACTTCGCATGTCGGAAGGCTCGGTGAGTTTAATGCGATCATTACAGATCCGGGTAAGATCGACATTAAAATTGATAATGAAGATCAGGCTCTTCTTTTGTTGTGTTCGTTACTACCCTCTTATAAGCACTTCCATGACATCATGGTTTATGGGCGAGATATGATGTCGATCAAGGATGTCAAAGAGAATTTGATGAACAAAGAGAAGATCGACAAGGAGTTGACTTCTACCGAAGCAGATGGTTCATCGTCTGGCTTATTTGTTCGAGGACGAGCGGAGAAGAGAGTTCCGGAAGCAAATAAGAAGAAGTTGCGGTCAAAATTCAATGCTAAAAACATGACATGCAATTATTGTAAGAAGAAAGAGCACTTCAAGGTCGATTGCTTTAAATTGCAGAACAAGCTGAAGCAGGAAGACAAATTGAAGGAGTTTTCGGCTGAAGCGAGTATAGTGGAAGAAGGAGATCTTCTTGTGGTTCTTGATAACGTACATTGATCTAAGGACGAGTGGATCATGAATTCGGGTTCTTACCACATGTATTCCAATATGGATTTGTTCACCACGTACGAGTCTGGTGATGATGGAGTGGTTTTGATGGGCAACAATAGCTCGTGTCGAGCTATTGGCAAAGGGACAATCCAAATCAAGATGTTCGATAGTGTTGTGAGGACGTTGGCGGAAGTCAGGCACGTACCTGACTTGAAAAAGAACCTCATCTCTTTGGGTGCACTCGACGACAAAGCTTACAAATTTTCCGCTGAAGGTGGATTTTGAAGGTAACCAAAGGTGCTCTCGTTGTGTTGAAGGGATTGAAGAAATGTTCTTTTTATTGTTGCAAAGTTCGATAACTTCCGGATTGGCGGATATTTAATCATCCAAATTTATGACAGATTCGGAAACTACTGGATTATGGTACATGAGACTCGGACATATGAGTAAGATGATTGACCGAGTTGTCGAAACAGAGTCTACTTGGTGAGAAGAGTATGACGAAGCTCGAGTTTTGTGAACATTGCGTCTTTAGAAAACAAAAATGCGTTAGCTTCAGTTCGGCGGTGCACAACACAAAAGGTACTTTAGATTATATCCATTCGGATCTTTGGGGACCCTCTCTAGTTGATTCTAAAGGCAGCGGTGCCAAGTATCTGTTAACCTTCATTGATGATTTTTCATGGAAGGTTTGAGTCTACTTCTTGAAACACAAAAGTGAGGTGTTTACTATATGCAGGTAATGAAAGACGTTACTTGAAAAGCAGACAGACAAGCAGATAAAAAGACTGAGGACGGACAACGGGTCAGAGTTTTGCTGTGGAGATTTCAATAATTTCAGCAAAAACGAAGGGCTAGTTCGTCACCATACCGTTTGTTTACACACCACAGCAGAACGGAATCACGGTGCTGATGAATCAAACTCTTTTGGAGAAAGCGTGGTGTATGTTATCCAACGCAGAGCTAGGTAAGGAGTTTTGGGCAGAAGCGGTAAGTACAGCGTGTTGTATTGTGAATCGGTCATCTCATACGTTGTTAGGGAGTAAAACACCGGAGCAGGTATGGTCGGGAAAACACGCTGATTATTTGATACTTAAGGTGTTCGGTTGCCCCGCTTATGCAAGTTGTCGTGAAGGAAAGTTGGATCCTTGAGCAAAGAAATCTATATTTCTCGGTTATACTACCGGCGTTAAAGGTTATAGATTGTGGTGTTCGGATCTAAAGTTGCCTAATTTATGATTAGCAAAGATATGACGTTTGATGAATCTGCCATGTTGAAACCGAACAACAAGGAATCTCCAGTTGTAGACGATTCAGGGACAGACTAGCCGAGAGTTAATATTGAGGTCGGTTAGCGTTCGGGTTCGCAGGAGATCTCTCCTTTACTATCGTCCGAAGAAGCTTATGATGAGCAGTCCCGTGATGAGGAGTATTTGCTCGCTTGTAACCGACAGAGAAGGAACGTTAGACCGCCACAGAGGTATGGCTACGATGATCTAGTGGCGTATGCGCTATCTGTTGCAGAGACAGTTGATAGTAGCGAGCTGACAAGCTATAAAGAAACCATCTTATTCGATGAAGCAACTCGTTGGGTAGTCGCTGTGAATAAAAATATTGAGTCTCTTCACAAGAACCAAACTTAGAAGCTCGTGAAGCCCGAAAGAGGAAAGAAGATAGTTGGCTGCAATTGGGTTTTCAAGAAGAAAGAAGGTGACCAAGGGGCGTTGGATACGAGGTATAAGACGCGGTGGGTAGCTAAAGGCTATTTGCAGGTGCGCGGAGTTGACTTCACTGAGGTGTTTTCTCCGGTCGTTAAACATTTCTATACGTGTCTTGCTCAGTTTGGTAGCTATCCAAGATTTGGAGCTTGAGCAGCTTGATATGAAGACCGCATTCTTGTACGACAATTTGGTGGAGAAAATCTGCATGCAACAACTCGAAGGTTTTGAAGTTGAAGGAAAAGAAAACCACGTTTGTTTGCTAGAGAAGTCTCTCTACAGTTTGAAGCAGTCATTTAGACAGTGGTATAAGAAGTTCGACTCTTTTATAAAAGAAGTTGGGTTTACAAGAAGTATGGGTGATAGTTGTGTATATTCAAAGAAGCTCTCCAATGGTTCTTACATATATTTGCTGTTTTATATTGATAATATGTTGTTAGTAACGGGATATATGGTTGAAATTCAGATTTTGAAGGAACGGCTGAAAAGTAAGTTTGAGACCAAATATTTGGAAGCGGCCAAGAAAATACTCGGTATAGAGATCAGGCGCGATCACATAGGTGGAAAGTTGTACTTGTCTCAACAGCGATATGTTGAGAAAGTTTTAGAGCGTTTCGGTATGACAGACGCTAAACCTGTAAGTACTCCGTTGGCAAGCTCATTTTAAACTTTCAGCGCCTTCATCACCGCAGATAGAGAATGAGATTAGATACATGTCGAATGTTCCATATACGAGTGCTGTGGGCAGCGTTATGTATGCCATGGTTTGTACACGACTCGACATTCCACACGCTGTTAGTGTTGTTAGTCGCTGTATTGCTTCTTCTGGTAAAAACCATTGGCAGGCGGTGAAATGGATATTACGATACTTTCGAGGTACGTCTGACGTGGGGTTGGTGTTTGGATGGAACAACGACGATTCAGTTGGATTCAGCGACTCCGATTATGCGGGTGATCTTGACATGCGAAGATCAATCACCGGTTATGTATTCTCTTAGGAGGATATGCCATTAGTTGGCGTGCTCATTTGCAGTCTACGGTACCGTTGTCTACGATGGAGGCGGAGTATATGACCGTTGTTGCGGCCGTTAAGGAGGCAATCTGATTGAAGGGGCTATTTTCATAATTTGGTATTCAAAATGATTCCATAATAGTCTATTATGATAGCCAAATTGCTATTCACTTGACAAAAGATCAGATGCATCATGATAGGATGAAGCACATCGATGTACGGTACTGGTTTGTGCAGGAGATCGTTGAAAAAGAAGAGATTGTAGTGGAGAAGGTCAGTACAGCGGATAATCCGGCCGACATATTGACGAAGTCTCTTTCAGTTGTTAAGTTTGAGCACGGCTAAACTTAATTGGAGTGCGTTGCACTCATTGAGCTCTTTAAGGGTTTTGTAGTGAAGATGGAGTTGTTATTACTTTGATGGAGGAGTTTGTGGAATGTGAGTCAAGATGGAGATTTGTTAGATATGCCTCACATTTAGATCCCTGAAGATTTCCTAATTTGAAGATTTGGAATTATCACGAAGAACTCGAAGATTTGGTGTTATCAGCAAGGCAGACGTTTGAAGCTCATCGCGAATGACATTTGCCTCCGCCTTGTACGTGTGATCTTCCTTTATGCAGACGTCTGTCCCGTTGAGATTTAGACGTCTTCCAAACGCTCTGTTATTTCGATTGGAATTCCAGACGTTTGCCAGATCCTTCTGCAGACGTTTGCCAGATCCTTCTGCAGACGTTTGGTAGCGCGCTGGATTTTCGTGATACAATTCTAGATGTCTGTCTATTCCTTCAGCAGACGTCTGTCGTCTGTTTGGGCTGGATATTTTCTTTATTTGGAAATTAGTTTTTGAGGGAAATCTTTTGTATGCTATTTATATAATAGTTTGTATTAGCCTTAGATCTGATAGCTTTTGATAGATTGAGAGATCCTATTGTATTGTGAGAGAGCTAAGGTTTACTTGAGAGAGATTTGTACTTCTCCATCGATTTTTACTCCTCCAGATTTTGTTAATTAATAAAGTTTCGCCTTCGCCAATTCATAAGTGCCCGTATTTCTATTTGCATGTGATTTGTTCTACTCCTCTATGTCTCTAGTTTGGCTTTGTGATTGTCTTCATCCGCAACAAAACCCTTGTAGCTTACCCCCTTATTGCACATATACCACTTCAAGTGATCTATTGACGCAAAGAACCCCTTTGCTCGTCGACAGAAATTAAAGATTGCTAAATGATTGCCTAATTGTACTCGATAACTTGTTCGTCTTGTTAGAGTAGAAATTGAGCATTTTTTTTGTGGTTTTGGTTGATGCCAATAATATAAGTGCTATACATTGTCAACTGCAGGGGGTTCAGTGCAATTAACCTTAATTTTTTCATTGTCCTTTAATTTCTTATGATAGCTTAAGTGGATTTTCCTTCGGCAGGAGATAGCCTCCGACTTTGACTTGCTTCGATGTTTCTCTCGCGACTAATGGTGACACAGTGTAGAACCTCATCATCTTTTTATCACCTGACAAGCAAAAAGTTCATCTTTTCAGTGAAATTTTAGGTATATTTGAGATTTGCGATAAGTATTTTTAATTATTCGTTTTAGATTACTTTATAAACAACAAGTTCTCCTTAAATGTATATTTCTATGTTTATGTTTTAGCTACTATCTGGACTCTTAGTTCTTTATAGCAATTCAATAGTTAGAACTTTCATATGTCTGGAAATAACTTGAACATACAAATAAGAAAGAAATCAAGTAAATGGTTATTTCTTACATACCTGATTCAAGTAATTAAGGACACTTATGCTGAAGCTCGTCAGCATTTGGAAGCAGATCATTTGACCCAAATGCATCAATCTCTTGCACCAACTTCTTCTCAACTTCTCAATGCTTAGATACCAAATAAACAAGTGACTACAGTGTGAATGAAGTAGTCGCTGATTCAACAAGAAGATGCTATAAGAAAGAGAACTGATTTAATCCGAGGTGAATAAATCTCTCAATGCACCATTTGACTCCTTAACTCTCAATACTGCCGATACAAAGTCCTTAGAAATTGTACCTTTCTCCTTTGCCCTTTTTGTAACTTAGCAAAACAATACAAAGACATGGGCGTATGGTGCAAATTGATGGCCAAGAAATATCTAGAAATACCATTTTCTTGTAATTAATTATGATAGGGAGGTCGATTTGACTCATAGGATCAATGCAGCATATGTAAAATAGAGAAGTGCATCAAAAGTGCTATAAGATCCAAGGGTACCTTTCAAGTTGAAATGAAAATTATATAAGATGGTTATAAGATCAACACTTTTTTATGGATCAGAATGTTGGACAATTAAAAGCAGAGTGTCCAAGAAATGAGTGTGGTTGAAATGAGAATGTTGAAATGGCTGAATGGTTAGACACTAAAAGATAGGATAATGATTGAGTGTATTTATAAGAAGTTAGAGATCGCTCCCATAGAGAATAAGATGAGCAAGAACCGATTGAGATGGTTTGGATAGGTGCAACGGAAACCAATAGATGCATCAATTAGAAGAAGTGACAAAATTCTATTTAGTGGCGCAACGCAACAAGGTGTCACTACTACAAATAGGGGTTGCCCCTACGGATTTATCCGTAGGAGCAAACCACTGTCCCTACGGAAACCACTGCCCCTACGGATATATCCGTAGGGGCAATAAATTACCCTGTAGGTGCAAACGCCGTAGGTGCAAGTCTTAGCCTTGAACATGCCCCTACGGCGTAATGTGTAGGTCCAGTTGTTCCTACGGATTAGGCTGTAGGGACAAAAAACTTATTTAATTTATCGGTTTATAAAATAAATTAGGTGTCCCTACGGACGTATCCGTAGGGACAAATAGTTGCCTCTATGGATAAGTGCGTAGGTCCGGATGTGTAGGGACAAAATATCAGGTATCCTGATATTTTGTCCCTACGGATACCTATGTAGGGGCATTTGTTTGTTCGTACGGACAACTCCGTAGGGACAAGTATAACCCCTATTACTGAGATCATAGAGGCAAAATATCAGGTATCCTGATATTTTGCCCCTACGGATATATCAGTAGGGGCAAAGAAAGTCCTTACGGATTAATCCGTAGGGGCAATGTTGGGCCCTACAGATTAATCCGTAGGTACATATTATCAGTTTTTTTAAAAAAAGGGATGCCTATTTTTTTCTCGCCCTGTGCACAATAATATATACATCATATATAAAATTAATCAACACGCAGAATATATATCACAGTATTCATAATCACATCTCACGCATAATATACAAAAGATCAACAAGCAGAATATGATATCAATATAAACACGCAAACACCACCAATATCAATATCGTCCAAAATATATACAATATGTATCATATAAATAAATACATATTTAAAATATAAGAATCAAAAAGCTACCTTAGCTCGGTCCAGCTCCACCTCCACCTCTGATAAACGCCATAATCTGGCGCGCCTGCTCCTCGGATATACGCTGAGTCAATAAATCATGCAATGCGGAGTGTGCGGGAGTCTGAGCGGGCTGTGGAGCTGTAGGAGTGGTCTGCGCAACCGCCGCCGGGGTAGTGTCTTGCGGAGCCGCAGCTGCGGGAGTCTGAGAGGGCAGTGGAGCTATAATAGCTGTCTGCGGAACTGCAGCCGAGGTAGTGGCTTACGGAGCCGCAGCCGAAGGAGATGCATGTGGAGGCTCGGCCGATGTACCTTGTCGCGTCTGGACCTACGTGTGTAATAAACGAGTAAGAACTGTGTATTAGTCGAATTCGTATCATTATCAAGTTATTGCGAAACCCCAATCTGTGTATACTTAGGGACTTAGGCCTCGTTTGGATATCTAGTTTGGAAAACCGTAGTTTATTTTAATTAGATATGTATGTATGATTAATCAAAACTAAGTCTACAACCAAATAAGCTCAGGCTACGTACTAATATTGGATATGTTGCTATCTATAATATGACATAATATTTTACTATTAAATAGTATACATACCAACATCTCCTTCAACTCCTGAACGGTGGCCTTCAAGCTATCCAGTTCTTGCTGGAAACGTTGCTCACTGGAGACGGAGGAAGTAACCGTCGGGGTGGAGTCCAACCTCATATGGGCCCTGATAGGGCCCAGTCCCCGGCCTCTTTCCCAACCTCCGTGGTGCCCTCCGTGTGCGGCGTCCAGGACTGGGGTCAGCAGTATCGGATCGTTCTGTCCAGTAAAATCGATCCCCGATGCCTCGGCCTGCTCAACCACCCGCTCTTACACCCACATTAACCAGTAAAATATAAGTATATCATTTAAATTTGAACCTTTCAAAACTAAAATTTCAAATAGGGGTTGAATAAATATTAACACTTACGTAATACTCCTGGGTAGCGGCGTCGGGGTATCGAAGCTCGTCCGTGGCGGGATCTGTCGAGGTGCCGTGGACGGCAAGATACGCGGACAACATGCTCGGTGTACCACCCTGCGCCAGGGTCTGAGCTCTCTGCAATATTAGAAAATAACTCTTAATATTAGATATATTAGAAAATAACTCTTAATATTACATTATATCACAGAGGCCGGTCTATTGTAATTTACCGATAACTCCATGGCACGAGTAATATTCCTCGAGCCTCCTGTAAAAGTGGGGCGACCCCTCATCGCCGACTTCCTATTCTCTTTATTTTGATCGGCCTGTTTCTGCACAACACATTCACATTTAGTTTTCTAATTAAGCAACACAAAAAAATAAATTATATACTAAACAATGAATTACATTTAAAATACATACCTGTTTGCGATGAGAGTCGAAATATTCGCACAATAGAGGCCATGTATCTACGTCGACTCTCGCAAAAGCCGGAGTAGATAGAATGGCCGCTCTCTCTGCCTCGGGGGTCGCCATCCATATGGAATAGCAGTCGGTCTTCAGCTCATTCATGTTGTATCGGACCTTCGTCTGCATGTTCTTCATTAGGCCATTGTACAGAGCGTGAAGATCAAGCAACCTCCCAGGGTGATCAGGGTCGGGTACAGGCTGAAAATCGTAATCCAACTTAAAATACAAAAAAAACATTGTTATTAGATTGCAAGTGTTAATAATAAATATATTGGATAAATCAAATGAAAATATATATTAATACCCGAGCCTGATTCCAGAAGAGGGCGAATGAGCGTCGGTGCTGGTCGCCCCACTCAACGTGAAGTGGATAGTTCTTCACGGGCCGGCTCTCATCCCCCATATACCGGCCGAACCTCTCGGCATGATCGCCGGTATAGCGATAATCAGGGGTAAAAAAGAGGGGGAATGCTGCCTCCCCTAGCTCTGTCAGGCCTCAGCCTGTGGGACTGATTCGGGCCTCGAGTCCCTCTCTCGAGATAGGGAGGCCCTGCGTCTGCAAGAAATATCAAGACAATCAATATTAAGACAAAATTGTATTAAGAAATCAAGATTTAACGAAAATTGAAGTGTGATATATACCTCCGGTGACTAAAGCACGAGCCTGGACCTGGGCAGCAGCACGAGCGGAACGATAGTTCCTCCGGTGAGGAACAGCCGGTGACCCGGACGTTGACGCATCTCCAACTAGAAAATAAACATCGATAAAATTACATGGAGTTTATGTTTATTCTTAAAGGATATGTAAAATGAATAAATATTTTATATTTATTCATACGAACCTGCAGACTGAGCGGAGGGAATGGAAGTGACGGGAGTGGCCCCTGCACCAGACGAGGACGCACCACCTATAATTAGACAATCAAGTATCAGCTGTATAAGTAATTGCAAAAAGAATGCGTATATCAATAATATAACATTCTAAATCAACATGTATACACTATAGGATATATAAATATACCCGCAGGTATATGATATATAAACATACCTGGAGATGCGGGAGTGGCCTCTGTCCCTGATGCAAGTACGTAAGAGCAAAAAGAATGTATCTATATTTATGATATAACATTCTAAATCAATATACATGCACTATATGATATATAAACATATCTGGAGGTGCGGGAGTGGTCTCTGTCCCTGATGTGGACGCATCACCAACAGCTAGACAATCAAATATTGACAATATAAGTAATTTTGATATGAACATGCATGTATATCTATAATATTACATTTAAAATGAATATGCGTGCAATATACTTGGAGGTGTGGCAAAGTCCACACGGAAGGAGGCATCCGAAGGGGTCTCCAATAGGGGTGCAAGACCGGCCTTTCTGAAGCTCCCTACGCAGCTCTTCGGGCGACAGAACCGCTCCGCCTCTGCCTCTGCCGGTGCTGCGGCTGGAGCTCCTGCCGCCCCTCGCTGCTCCCGTCATCGTCATCAAATCTAGATAAACGGTTCGTGGACGTATTAGACAATCATTACAAGTATTGACTATATATGTATAGATCGTAAAATGTGAAGTAATAATATAACATTAATGATAACATTTTTCGTTTCGTGGACATATTAGACATATCTACTTGGATTTCATCATCGATATCATTTCTAACCCACGTAACTTCATGATCAACCGAAGACAACCCGTCTTTCGAAACAGACGGTCGGAGCACTCGAAGTCTTCTCTCTTCTTCATCCTCATCGCTGTCCTCGAATTCTGGGACATCGTAGACATCCCTGAGTTTCTAACGGCATACGACACTCCATCCCGGATGCTTCAAACACTGTGAGTAGTATACTTGGAACGCTTGGTTCAGAAAGATAAACGGATCTTCCTGATCGTAAAATCGAAGTGTGTTCACACTGGTCAATCCATATTCATCTTTCTAAATCCCAAGATTGCTTCTTCACTTATCCGTATCGGTTCACGTATCGTACCAAGTACACTGGAATATATAAAAGGGTTCTGATTGTCCGGGATAGTGGATGCCGAGTATACAATTTAAGTATCCATAATAAATCACACCATTCGATCCTACCGTCGCAATCCCACTATTCTGAGTGGTTCTAGATGTTTCTATGTCCATAATTTCGAACTTGTATCCAAGGACACCGAATCCTTTATAATATGCAACCTCCATACTAGGAAATTGAGCTAAACATCTTGAATCACTCTCAAATTATGCAAACAAGTTCGGATCGTGGATCTAACAAACAAATTTTACGACAAATACATAACGATATAAGTTTATATTAAAACTGATAGCAATAACATGTTATTTGAATAACTTACATGATCTGCAACTCAATCGCAAAAATTATCCTGATGATATTTTTCCAATCGTTCATCGTTCCAATCAGGATGCCTCTCACGTAACTCGTTAAAATGAATTCTGTTTTCGACAATAAATTATGACATTAATATTATATCATTTCATACACACACAAATACAAATATAACAATTAATCCAAAAAAACTTACTCTCTAATTTTTTCAAGACATGCGCAATTAAGCAAGATAAACTGGTATATCTTGTTGATAAACATAGTATCTACTCTCTTATAATCGGCTTTACCATATGGCCCGTCTTGAATTCTTCGAGGCCGGTTAAGTCTCGTCTCAATGTTCTCGTCCAGATAGCGGGAACAAAATATGGTTGCTTCATCAAGAAGATAACCTTGCATGTTAGAACCCTCTGGTCGATTTCTATTGCGTATATACTTTTTAAGAGTGTAGATGTACCTAAAGAAAATATGTTGAATAAATAAATACGGGCATACAGGACAACAATAATTTTAAAAATTGCGCGAAACGAAAAATTCCACGTACCTCTCGACGGGATACATCCATTGATATTGTACCGGTCCGGCTAACTTAGCCTCAGTTGCAAGATGAACCGTCAGGTGTATTATGATATCGAAGAATGACGGTGGGAAAATACGCTCAAACTTGCAAAGTATCAACGCAATAGAATTTTCTAGTTTATCCAGCGTCACAACATCTAGTGTTTTAGCACACGACTCTCTGAAAAAACAACATAGGTCGTTGATTACTAGACCAACCGATTCGGAAAGAGAAATCCTGAGGGCTAATGGAAGAAGGTGCTCCACGATAACATGGTGATCATGACTTTTCAGCCTATCGATCTTGCCTTTCACAATTTTTATCTTCTTACTGAATGATCTTAAGAAACCTGTGGGAACTTTCAAATCATGCAACACCTGCAGGAATCTTTTCTTCTCCGGTTGTGACATATGATAAGCGGCATTGGAAAGTACAAACTTGCCTGGTTTACCCGCTACCGGTTTAGGGTGCAATTCACTTCTTATTTCCCAGTCCTGTAGATCCATCCGAGCATTCAGGTTGTCTTTCGATTTCCCGTCTTTACAAAGAAGCAAGTTGAGTATGTGCTCTGATACTCCCTTCTCTATATGCATGACGTCCAGACAATGACGCACTAAATTTGTTGACCAGTACGGAAGCTCGAAGAAAATACTTAACTTGTTCCAAAATGGTGGTTTGACCTGTTTTGTCGGATCCACCCCGAAGGTCACATTATTGTAACCATCCCACTGAGCAGTCACGTCCTCTCTGGACAATGGGGCTGGAGGTCCAAGAAGCTCCTGATGACCATCAAAATGAACATCGTCTAACCTGTAGGGGTGGTCTAGAGGCAGGAAACGTCGATGGCCGCAATAACAAACCTTCCTGCTAAAATTCAAGAATTTCAATGTTGTGTGTTGATGGCAATGAGGACATGCTTTGTGACCATGTACGGACTAACCTGATAGTATTCCATACGCAGGAAAGTCATTAATTGTCCACATTAAAGCAGCACACAGTATGAAAGTTGTATTTGTGTTTGCATCGTAAGTCTCTACACCATCAATGAACAAAGATTTTAACTCCTCGATCAGAGGTCGGAGATAGACGTCAATATTGTTTCCTGGTGAGTTTGGTCCGTCGATAAGAAGAGGCATCATAAAGTATGATTGGTCCATAGCCAATCAAGACGACATATTATAAATTATCATTACAACGGGCCATGTGTTGTGACTTCCAGCCATATAGTTGAATGGGCAGAAGCCATCACTAGCCAGTCCGAGCCTGATATTGCGAGGATCGCTACTGAATATTGCGTGCTTCCTATCGAAATCCTTCCATGCCGGTGAATCTCTTGGATGGCTCATTTTTCCATCTTCACTTGGAGGAGCACGGTGATGCCAAATCATTGCCTCGGCTGTTTTCTTGCACCTGAATAGCCTCTGCAACCTCTGTGTTATGGGAAAGTATCGTGCTATCTTGACAGGTATATCAGGCTTCTTATCAGAATCTTTCGGCTTATACCTAGCCTCTCCGCATGTTGGACACTCTTTCAAATCTGAATTCTCTTTCCGGTACAACACGCAATTTTTAGGACATACTTGAATCTTCTCACACTTCAGACCCAAATCATACATCATCTTCTGGGCTCCGTACCAGCTATCGCGCACGTTATTTCCCGGGGGCATAGAATCTTTCAAGAACGAAAGAAGCATTGTGAATGACTTGTTGCTCCATCCATTTAGGCACTTAATCTGGAAAAGTTGGACGAACCATGAGAGAGTAGAATACTTTGCATTCTCATAAATTGGTTTTCTAGTATCATTCATGAAATTTTCATATTTATCCGCACGCGGTCCTTGACCGGAAGGAATGTCATCTTCGGTACGAATAGATTCACCTAGGGCAGCCTCTACCATATCCTACATTTCTTCTGATGGAAAGAAATTACCGTCTTCTTCTTCTTCTCCTGCCGCATTATCGTTTTCTCTTTCTTCTTCTGCCGCAATACTGCGTTCTTCTCCTTCCCCGTGATATTTTCAAGTTGTATAAAATCTAGTAAAACTATATTTTACGATATGAAGCTCTGCCAATTCTACCTTCTGCTAGTACTTATTCCCACATCATCGCACGGACAGAGAATCTTCTCTATCACGATCTTATTATGTGCGCATGCAAATTCAATAAAAGCAGCAACTCCTGCGACAAACTTAGGTTGCATACGTTGTTGCCAATCCACATACATCCAGTTGTCACGCCCCGCATCCCAGAGTACGCAAGATTGGGCACGTGACATAGCCAACCATGCTACCTGTGGGTAGGAAGTATCCATCCACAGTCACATTACGTTTGTAGAGATATCAAGAACAAGATAAAACTATCTAACACATGTCCACAATCCAGAATAACAAGAGTCAATGATAAATAAATACGGAAGCAAATGATCCAATACAATAATAGAAAAGTATGTCCCATAATGCGGGCTCACATCTGGAAATAAAAATGCGGGAAATAAAACTGACCACTACAGAATTCACAACTCAGCCTGCCGGCTGAAGTACTCATGCTCGGATAGCGACAGTGGTAAAGAATCTGGGCCATACAAAACCCAGACGTCAGCGCGTCATGTCAACCAATAATATAATGTGAACAGTGTAATAGGCAATGCAGAAATAAACATGAATGAAGCAATAGTATGAAACAAGCAGTGCAGGGTAGTGTGCAGTGGGTAACTAAACTGTTTTATCGGGTTTTCTATTCTAAAGTCTTTGAAATTAATTCGAGTAACCCTCCATGTAACTCAAAGGATATGTCCCGTTACTCCCCGGGACCACGGATCAGGAAGATGGGAACCAATAGTGGTTCTGTCCTGTTGACCCCCGGGACCACGGATCAGGAAAATGTAAGAGTCACGAATGGCTCTGTCCCGTTACCCCCCAAGACCACGGATCAAGTAATACCCTTTTAAGTTACACTTTAGATTACCCTTTTGATTTCCCCATACCCCCAAGTTATATGTGTCAGGTCAGGTATTCAGTAGTCAAGAGCTAATGCCAACGCAAGTTCAGGTAACAGTAGGTTTGTCTGGATAGACAACAAGCTTGGTCCATGAGGACTCCATGTCAGGTTTGTTGGAATTAGGCATGGGATCAGGTAACAGGTCAGGTCAGGTCATGGTACATCAGGTTAAGTCGATAGTAAAAGGTACCATGTCAGGTGCATCGGTATATATATCATGTGTAGCAAAGTCAGGTCAAGATGTAACAATATCGTGGGTGTGCCCACAACAGGTATATATTCGAACAGGGGATTAACAGCAGGAAATAAGCAATAAATTAAACAACAATAAGCAGTTCATTTAATCACAATAGTGCATTAATATATTACAGCCGTGTTATCATATTAACAGGTTTTGAGCACCCTTCGCGGTGCAATAGATCAAATGATGGTGCAATACCGTTACATCATTATCTGACTGTAATAGAACTACCGGTGTAAAGGCTATCATCCTTTAAACAGTAAAATGTGATTAACGGGTAAACTTCGTTATTAGGGTTAAAGTGGCAAACTGTAATTTTCGGTTAACTGTAATATGATATGTCATATTGCAACCAAATGAGAATAACTATACCGAGTTACGTTTTGCAGGTTTAATGAGTCAAAACATATATAATTGTATAGTATAGCATGTAGCAAGTGATACTTGCCTCGACGGGTCGCGAACCGGGAAAAACGGACGTAACGTCGGCGGGGAAACACGCGACGGACGCACGGTTCACGGATTGAATCCAAACAACGAACAATGGGACCACGCGGATCGGGGTACCTCGCTGGAACGTCGGATCAAGTCGTCGGTACAGCCGGATTCCGGCGAGATGCAAAACAGCCACAACAAGTTTAGAAACTCTATGTACAGTCGAGGATAAACTAGAGGGGAAAAAGGAAGGAGGAAGATGAAGGAAGGCTTACTGGGATTGTAGAGCTTGCGACAGCGATGGGGTCGACGGCGATGGGGCGCCGGCGAAGACGCTGCAGGCGGTAGGCTAGGGTTGCGGGTAAGCAACAGGGAAGGGAAGCGGAGATGGAGAGGAGGTGGTCGGGTCTGGTGCGCGCAGGTGAAGAGGAGGTGCCGACAGTGGCGCGGGTGACAACGACGAGGGTCGCCGACGAGGTCTCCGGCCAAACAGAGAAGGCACGGGGTTGCAGCGGGGTCTCTGTCGCGGCGCTGAGCACACGGGGAGAAGGGGGTGCAGTGGCTGCGACGAGGGCGAAGAGGCGAGGGTGATGGCGGTGGTGGCGTCGGCGCGGGGGCTGCGGCGGCGACGGGCACGGTGGCTAGGGTTGAGGGCGCGATGGGTTTTCTCGGGTGTTTCCTCGCGTGGGGATTCTGGGAATTATGAGGGAGGGAATATAAATATATATAGGGGAGAGAGAGAGAGGTAAGGAGGGGCTCACGGGGTTAAACAAACCCCCGTGATTGGCTGGCAGGGATTTGAGAGATTAGAAAATTTAAAAAGATTTCCCAGTTTATTTTTTTAACAGCATGATCTTATAATATATATATCGTTTCGATTATTTTAATAATTTGGAATTTTGGCGCTAAATGAAACATTTCCAAATCGCGCCCGGGTTGGGTCCAAAAATTCGAAATTCAAATAATAGGATTTTAAGCGGGTTCCAAATTTTAAAATGAAGTGTTTTATGATTAAAAAGCATGCCCCCAAGTCGGACACTTGCATGCGCGCGTAGCCGTCCAAACTCGCCCGTTTCACCGAACGGGATGAGAACTCGACGCACGGACGCTACCATGCGGCTAGGGGTGACGAGTAGGCCAAGATAGATATTTTTTATTTTATTTTAGGTGCTAAAATTTGTTATGTGCAGAAATGACTTAGCCAGATGAAATTTTTACAGTACGACCCAAACAAGCAAGATAAATAAAATGAGTACTATTTAATGCTCAACCAATAACAGAAAAGTAGTATTGGGCTCGGGTGTTACATTATATCCAACTACAAAAGGATTTCGTCCTCGAAATTCCACGAATACAAGATAGAAAACTACGGGAAAAGGTGAGGAAACTTCTGTCGGATCTCGTCTTCTCGCTCCCACGTGGACTCTCCATGCGATCGATTTCCCCAAGAAACTAGCACAAGGGGGATAACCTTGTTCTTAAGAACCTTTTCCCTTCGATCCATGATTTCAACCGGTCGCTCCTCAAAAGTTAGGTCCTCCCGTACTGTTAACGCCGAATGATCCAAGACGTGTGTTTCATCTCGAACATACCTTCGTAGTTGAGATAGATGAAACACATCGTGCACACCTGCCAAGGACTGCGGTAACGCCAAACGGTACGCTACCTCTCCAACACGCTCCAATATCTCGAAGGGTCCAACAAATCGAGGACTAAGCTTTCCTCGACTCCCAAAACGAATCACCCCTCTAGTCGGTGATATCTTCAAGAATACCAAATCACCCACGGCGAACTCTAGAGGTCTTCTTGACGTGTCAGCCCAACTTTTCTGTCTGTCTTGAGCTGCCTTCATATGCTTCCTGATTGTATTCACCTTCTCAACTGTCTGTACCACCAAATCTGGTCCCAGTAATCTTCGTTCACCAACATCATCCCAACAAACGGGTGAACGGCACTTACGACCATACAAAGCTTCAAACGTAGCCATCTGGATAGTTGCTTGGAAACTATTGTTGTAAGAAAACTCCACCAAGTGTAGATGATCCTCCCATGAACCCTTGAAGTCCAACATGCATGCTCTCAACATGTCTTCAAGAGTTTGGATCGTTCTCTCCGACTGACCATCCGTTTGAGGATGATAAGCTGTGCTAAACTTCAATCGAGTCCTCAAACTTTCCTGTAAACTCCTCCAGAAGTGTGATAAGAACCGAGTGTCCCGATCAGACACAATACTTACCGGTACGCCATGTAATCTTACAATCTCCAGCATGTACCGCTCTGCCAAAGTCTCCGTTGATTGACCAACCCGGAAAGGAATAAAATGAGCTGCCTTGGTCAATCGATCAACAATCACCCATACTGCATTGTTGCCCTTTGGACTCCGCGGTAAAGCCGTCACGAAATCCATGGTTATATGTTCCCACTTCCACTGAGGAATCGGAAGTGGTTGCAATAAACCAGCAATCCTTTGGTGTTCAGCCTTGACTTGCTGACATACCAAGCACTTAGCCACGAAGCGAGCAATCTCCCGTTTCATGCCTTCCCACCAGAAATGCTGTCGAATATCACGGTACATCTTTGTACCTCCTGGATGTACAGAGTAAGCTGAACTGTGTGCCTCCTTCATAAGCTCTTCACGAACATCTCCCTTTGGCACACATAAACGGCTACCATACCTCAACGAACCATCTTCGTGGACCAGTAAATCTGTTCATAGTCCAGCTTCAACCTGCTCTCGAAACCTTTACAGTCTAGGATCCTGTGATTGTGCCGCTTTAATCTTCTCAACTAAGGATGACTGTACTTGCAACTGCATCAACTGTCCCGTAGAATGTGGTAGCACAACCTCCAAGTCAAATCTTCGAAAATCCGCAATGATCTCCCTCTGCGTAGTTAACATCTGGATCGCTGGTAACCGACTAAGCGCATTCGGCACGATGTTAACTTTTCCCGGATGGTACTTAAGATCAAGGTCGTAGTCGGCCATTAGCTCCAACCATCTACGCTGCCTCATGTTCAACTCCTTCTGAGTGAACACATACTTCAAACTCTTATGATCTGTAAAAACTTCGACTCTCACCCAAAAGATAGTGTCTCCAAATCTTCAAAGCGAAGATCACAGCCGCAAGCTCCAAGTCATGAGTCGGATAATTCTTCTCATGGGTCTTTAGTTGTCTTGATGCGTATGCTACGACCTTCCCATGCTGCATCAAAACACATCCCAATCCTTTCCCAGATGCGTCGCTATGAATCACCAGCCCTCCGGAATTGTCTGGTACGGTCAGGATAGGGGCGGTTATCAACTTCTGCTTCAACGTCTCGAAAGCCAACGCACATTTATCCGTCCATACAAAAGGTACCTCCTTGCGCGTAAGCTTGGTCAACGGTTCTGCCAAACGAGCGAAGTTCTCCACAAATCTCCTGTAGTATCCGGCTAAACCAAGGAAACTTCTTATCTCAGCCACATTTCTTGGAATAGGCCAATCTCGAACTGCTGCAATCTTTTCGGGATCGACGGCGATTCCGTCGCCCGACACAACATGCCCCAGAAACTTCACTTCTTCCAGCCAAAATTCGCACTTACTCATCTTTGCATACAATTTCTCCTGTCTCAATGTCTGCAGTGCGATCTTCAAATGCTCAGCATGCTCCTCCGAACTCTTCGAGTAAACCAGAATATCGTCAATGAATACCACAATAAACTGGTCCAAGAATGGTGAAAAGATTCGGTTCATCAAGTCCATAAATACTGCCGGCGCATTCGTTACTCCGAAGGGCATCACTAGATACTCGTAGTGTCCATACCTAGTTCGAAACGCCGTCTTGCAAATATCTTCTGCTTTCACTCGGACCTGATGATATCCGGATCGCAAATCCAGTTTCGAGAATACCCTCGCGCCACTAAGTTGCTCAAAAAGTTCTCCAATGCGAGGGATCGGGTACTTGTTCTTAATAGTTACCCGGTTTAATTCTCGATAATCGATGCACATCCTTCTCGTGCCATCCTTCTTCTTTACTAGAAGAACTGGAGCTCCCTAAGGCGAGTTGCTGCTTCGAATCCAACCCCTCTCAAGCAATTCAGCGACTTGCTTCTTAACTTCTTCCAATTCCACTGGTGCCATTGGATAATATGCTTTAGATACTGGCGCTGCACCAGGGATGAGGTCAATCGCGAACTCCACGTCTCGCTTCGGCGGTAAGCCCGATATATCTTCAAATACGTCCATAAAGTCGCGAACAACTGCCGGCTCTTCATTACTATCAACTTCCATAGCTGCAAGAACACTGTTTGTCGGCCTAGCCCTAAACTCGACTGGCCCGACGGAACTGCTTCCCCCAGTGAAGGTAAACTCAGGATGTCCGGGAATCTGGAAAATTACCTTCCTTGACCTATAGTCAATGTGGGCGTGGAAAGTGCCAAGAAAATCCATTCCCAAGACAACTTCATAGCTGCCCGTATCAATTACCAAGAAATCGGCAAAGAGTTCCCGTCCGCACACAACAACTGTACAATCTCTACATTCCCTACTAGCTATGATTTTCTCATTCCCAGTGTGTATGTCCCAAAAACTAGACAGGGTCGTGCAGGTAATCGAGTGCGTAGTTATAAATTTGGATGACATAAAACAGTGGGATGCACCGGAATCAAATAATGCCAATGCGGGAAAACCATGAACGAGTAAAGTGCCTGAAACCACTTCTCCTGATGCCTTAGCTTCCTCAGCTGTCAAGGTGAAAGCTCGAGCCTGATTAGGTCCCTGAGTCAGCTGTTTCTGCCCTTGGAACGGTCTCTGCGGAGGCTTCTGTATATCATCTCTCGTGCGAAGCTTCGACGGACAGGCACCAATTGCGTGGTCAGCCGCTCCACAAACCAAACAAAGTCCCAGCTTCCTTCGACAATCCTTCTGCATATGCCCAGGTAAACGGCAGTAGTCACAAATCACGCTCTTTCTTCGATCAACGACCACGGGCTTCTTCATGGGTGCTACACCACGTCGATCCACTGGAATACCTCTGCGCCCATGATCTCGGTTAGGTACAAATGCGGGCTTCCTGGCCGCAACTGCTGTCTGCTGCAGGTTCCCTTTCATTCCCGATAAACTCTGTTGCTCCCGGGCTGCCGTAAGAACCTGTGAGAAAGTGGTCAAACCCAGGGAGACAATCTGCCTCTGGATGTCCACATCCAAACTGCGTATGAACCTTCGCGTCCTGTCTGCCTCGTTGGCGACTAAAGGTCCAGCGAAACGGCTGAGTCTCGTCCACTCCGCTGCATGTACGTCCACGGGTGCTCCATTTTGCATCAACCCAATAAATTTCTCTTCCATTCCTTCCCGTGCAGTCCGCGGGAAGAATTTCTCTAGGAAACTCTTAGAAAACTCTGCCCAACCTATCGGCTTGGGCAAGCGGGTTTCCTCCACAAGCCACCACTCTCGGGCGTAATCCACTAGCTGAATGCGCACCACATCAACTCGTTTGTCCTCAGGAATCTGTGTCGCAATCAGTAAATTCTCCGTGTCGACTAGCCGCTGCTCGGCTGGCAACGGCTCCTCCAAACCAGTGAATGTAGTCGGACCCAAACGTCTGAAATCTGCCACGGTCCCTATCCGGTCAACTGGTTTAGCTCCAGCGTTGTTTACAGACTGCCGAATGGCCTGCAAACCCTCCTGAAAAGAATCTGCTTGTTGCTGGATCAGCTCAGTATGCCTCTTCTGATTTTCCAGCATTCCACGTATTACTCCTAACATGGCGGCTTCATCCACACGCCTCTGATACGTCTTGAAATTCTTATCTGCCATATTCCTGAAATCAAAACACCCAACATTAGCATGATGATAGATTCAATATATAAATCAATGCTAGAACTCCAAGATACTTAAATAGAGTACCGCATTGTAACTATGCCGCGGTATCATAGCCACAATTACTTAACTCCACCCAAGTCGTCTAAGTCCTAGAGATAACAAGAAATCAGGTTTTCGAGTCGACATGCAAAGTAAGTTTGCACGTCGACATAATCAGGAAGAATGTGATTCAAGAGTGGTAAAACGGTCAAGGTGGCAGGACATGTTTCCTAAACACGGGTATTCTGATTCGTGTATTGGGTACAATACCCAACTATAAAAGAATCAACCCAACTAACCTATGGCTCTGATACCAAAAGAACCATGTCACGCCCCGCATCCCAGAGTACGCAAGATTGGGCACGTGACATAGCCAACCATGCTATCTGTGGGTAGGAAGTATCCATCCACAGTCACATTATGGCTGTAGAGATATCAAGAACAAGATAAAACTATCTAACACATGTCCACAATCCAGAATAACAAGAGTCAATGATAAATAAATGCGGAAGCAAATGATTCAATACAATAATAGAAAAGTATGTCCCATAATGCGGGCTCACATCTGGAAATAAAAATGCGGGAAATAAAACTGACCACTACAGAACTCACAACTCAGCCTGCCGGCTGAAGTACTCCTGCTCGGATAGCGACAGTGGTAAAGAATCTGGGACATGCAAAACCCAGACGTCAGCGCGTCATGTCAACCAATAATATAATGTGAACAGTGTAATAGGCAATGCAGAAATAAACATGAATGAAGCAATAGTATGAAACAAGCAGTGCAGGGTAGTGTGCAGTGGGTAACTAAACTGTTTTATCGGGTTTTCTATTCTAAAGTCTTTGAAATCAATTCGAGTAACCCTCCATGTAACTCAAAGGATATGTCCCGTTACCCCCCGGGACCACGGATCAGGAAGATGGGAACCAATAGTGGTTCTGTCCCGTTGCCCCCCGGGACCACGGATCAGGAAAATGTAAGAGTCACGAATGGCTCTGTCCCGTTACCCCCCGGGACCACGGATCAAGTAATACCCTTTTAAGTTACACTTTAGATTACCCTTTTGATTTCCCCATACCCCCAAGTTATATGTGTCAGGTCAGGTATTCAGTAGTCAAGAGCTAATGCCAACGCAAGTTCAGGTAACAGTAGGTTTGTCTGGATAGACAACAAGCTTGGTCCATGAGGACTCCATGTCAGGTTTGTTGGCATTAGGCATGAGATCAGGTAACATGTCAGGTCATGGTACATCAGGTCAAGTCGATAGTAAAAGGTACCATGTCAGGTGCATCGGTATATATATCATGTGTAGCAAAGTCAGGTCAAGATGTAACAATATCGTGGGTGTGCCCACAACAGGTATATATTCGAACAGGGGATTAACAGCAGGAAATAAGCAATAAATTAAACAACAATAAGCAGTTCATTTAATCACAATAGTGCATTAATATATTACAGCCGTGTTATCATATTAACAGGTTTTGAGCACCCTTCGCGGTGCAATAGATCAAATGATGGTGCAATACCGTTACATCAATATCTGACTGTAATAGAACTACCGGTGTAAAGGCTATCATCCTTTAAACAGTAAAATATGATTAACGGGTAAACTTCGTTATTAGGGTTAAAGTGGCAAACTGTAATTTTCGGTTAACTGTAATATGATATGTCATATTGCAACCAAATGAGAAAATAACTATACCGAGTTACGTTTTGCAGGTTTAATGAGTCAAAACATATATAATTGTATAGTATAGCATGTAGCAAGTGATACTTGCCTCGACGGGTCGCGAACCGGGAAAAACGGACGTAACGTCGGCGGGGAAACACGCGACGGACGCACGGTTCACGGATTGAACCCAAACAACGAACAATGGGACCACGCGGATCGGGGTACCTCGCTGGAACGTCGGATCAAGTCGTCGGTACGGCCGGATTCCGGCGAGATGCAAAACAGCCACAACAAGTTTAGAAACTCTATGTACAGTCGAGGATAAACTAGAGGGGAAAAAGGAAGGAGGAAGATGAAGGAAGGCTTACTGGGATTGTAGAGGTTGCGACAGCGATGGGGTCAACGGCGATGGGGCGCCGGCGAAGACGCTGCAGGCGGTAGGCTAGGGCTGCGGGTAAGCAACAGGGAAGGGAAGCGGAGATGGAGAGGAGGTGGTCGGGTCTGGTGCGCGCAGGTGAAGAGGAGGTGCCGACGGTGGCGCGGGTGACGACGACGAGGGTCGCCGACGAGGTCTCCGGCCAAACAGAGAAGGCACGGGGTTGCAGCGGGGTCTCTGTCGCGGCGCCGAGCACACGGGGAGAAAGGGGTGCAGTGGCTGCGACGAGGGCGAAGAGGCGAGGGTGATGGCGGTGGTGGCGTCGGCGCGGGGGCTGCGGCGGCGACGGGCACGGTGGCTAGGGTTGAGGGCGCGATGGGTTTTCTCGGGGTGTTTCCTCGCGTGGGGGTTCTGGGAATTATGAGGGAGGGAATATAAATATATATAGGGGAGAGAGAGAGAGGTAAGGAGGGGCCCACGGGGTTAAACAAACCCCCGTGATTGGCTGGCAGGGATTTGAGAGATTAGAAAATTTAAAAAGATTTCCCAGTTTATTTTTTTAACAGCATGATCTTATAATATATATATCGTTTCGATTATTTTAATAATTTGGAATTTTGGCGCTAAATGAAACATTTCCAAATCGCGCCCGGGTTGGATCCAAAAATTCGAAATTCAAATAATAGGATTTTAAGCGGGTTCCAAATTTTAAAATGAAGTGTTTTATGATTAAAAAGCATGCCCCCAAGTCGGACACTTGCACGCGCGCGTAGCCGTCCAAACTCGCCCGTTTCACCGAACGGGATGAGAACTCGACGCACGGACGCTACCACGCGGCTAGGGGTGACGAGTAGGCCAAGATAGATATTTTTAATTTTATTTTAGGTGCTAAAATTTGTTATGTGCAGAAATGACTTAGCCAGATGAAATTTTTACAGTACTAACCAAACAAGCAAGATAAATAAAATGAGTACTATTTAATGCTCAACCAATAACAGAAAAATAGTATTGGGCTCGGGTGTTACACCAGTCCTTAACTCTGATATACTCATAAGCCATGTTAGACTGTATAACATATAAATTGTAGGTTATGATGACTATATTGAGAAATCTAAGAACGGGATGGTTACTGACAAAGGAGAAAATCCATGTATATGCTTTGTGTGTGCGTTTGTCGTTGAAAAGAATAAATTATCGATAATCAAAGTTAGATTTGAGGATACTCATGTATGAGAATATGAAAGTTTCATATTATCATCGAATATCATATATTGGTTTTAACTTGAACATCTTGAATCACTCTCTAATGATGCGTTTGTTGTGTATTCTTGTTCTATATGTGTGTTTCGGCTGTCGGGGGTAAGGCTTCTATCCCATTAAGAATGTATAGAGCGAACACCCATTCGCTTGTGCTTTCAACCGTTTCGAGTAAATTTCGGCAGCACCTCCCCGCTGTTCTCCGAGTACACTGTAATAGATAATCATTTCAAAGCTGTGAAACAACGTTGAAATGAACATCTAATCTATCTTTGTACACGGAGAACCAGCGGAAAGGTACCGACGAATCATCTCGAAACGGATGAAAACACAAGTGAATGAAGGTGTTTGCTTTATACATTCCTAACATGTCCACACGGGACAAATCTATCGGTTATCATACGATTGAATTTTCTCGTCACATAGACCACACGACGGTTGTTAGTATCGAGCTATACCGTCCGATATTTAACAACCTTCGTATAGTTCTATGTCACGACGAACATCGAACGTATGTTAACCGATAGACGGGAACTAAGTGGCGCTTTGAGTTTCATATATGAGTATCGATGAGAATATAAAAGTTTCATATTATCATCGAGTATCATATATTGGTTTTAACTTGAACATCTTGAATCACTCTCTAATGATGCGTTTGTTGTGTATTCTTGTTGTATGTGTGTGTTTCGGCTGTCGGGGGTATGGCTTCTATCCCATTAAGAATGTATAGAGCGAACACCCATTCGCTTGTGTTTTCAACCGTTTCAAGTAAATTTCGGCAGCACCTCCCCGCTGTTCTTCGAGTACACTGTAATAGAATAGATAATCATTTCAAAGCTGTGAAACAACGTTGAAATGAACATCTAATTTATCTTTGTACACGGAGAACCAGCGGAAAGGTACCGACGAAATATCTCGAAATGGATGAAAACACAAGTGAATGAAGGTGTTTGCTTTATACATTCCTAACTTGTCCACACGGGATAAATCTATCGGTTATCATACGATTGAATCTTCTCGTCACATAGACTACACGACGGTTGTTAGTATCGAGTTATACCGTCCGATATTTAACAACCTTCGTATAGTTCTATGTCACGACGAATATCGAACGTATGCTAACCGATAGACGGGGACTAAGTGGCGCTTTGAGTTTCATATATGAGTATTGTTGAGAATATGAAAGTTTCATATTATTATCGAGTATCATATATTGGTTTTAACTTGAACATCTTGAATCACTCTCTAATGACGCGTTTGTTGTGTATTCTTGTTGTATGTGTGTGTTTCGGCTGTCGGGGGTAAGGCTTCTATCCCATTAAGAATGTATAGAGCGAACACCCATTCGCTTATGCTTTCAATCGTTTCGAGTAAATTTCGGCAGCACCTCCCCGCTGTTCTCCGAGTACACTGTAATAGAATAGATAATCATTTCAAAGCTGTGAAACAACGTTGAAATGAACATCTAATCTATCTTTGTATACGGAGAACCAGCGGAAAGGTACCGACGAAATATCTCGAAACGGATGAAAACACAAGTGAATGAATGTGTTTGCTTTATATATTCCTAACTTGTCCATACGGGACAAATCTATCGGTTATCATACGATTGAATCTTCTCGTCACATAGACTATTCGACGGTTGTTAGTATCGAGCTATACCGTCCGATATTTAACAACCTTCGTATAGTCTTATGTCACGACGAACATCGAACGTATGTTAATCGATAGCCGGAGACTAAGTGGCGCTTTGAGTTTCATAAATGAGTATCGATGAGATTATAAAAATTTCATATTATCATCGAATATCATATATTGGTTTTAACTTGAAAAACGTGCTGTTGAAACAAATTATTGTTCTTCACCTTGCACTCTCTTAACAATGGTACATGCATTAAACAACATGTAAGAGCTAATCTATAACAACTCTAAATTTTCACCCGTTGGGTTCAACAAAAAGGTTTTTGATATAATAAACACAACCTTCCTCAATTTTTTTGGATACATAAATCAAGGAAAAAATAGATTTCAGATGGTGATAAAAATACCAAATTCTTTCATTGTTGGGTTAATGTCAGAAGATGTCAAAATAGAATTACAAAGTTGCAAAATGTAGAAGGCATTTGTTTTGAGGAGCATAAACAAATTGTTCATATGACAGCTTCTCATTTTGAAAAAGCTTTTACTTCACAAAATATAAATGCAGAATTTGATTGCAGACATATCATTTCTAATATGATTTCAGACATATCAGGTTTAGGGTTAGAGCCTAGGGTTAATTTGAGGTTAGGGTTAATTTTGGTTAATTATTGATAATTTGAAAGGGTTAAGGTGTTGGTTAGGGTTAATTAGGTTAATTTGGGTAAGTTTACTTGAAACAACGCATTCTGCCTATATGAATGATTAAGTTTGTATAATTTTCACACACGTGTTTTCATGTATACTGGCCATCTTGAGGGTGCATGTAATATTTTTATTTTCCTCTCAAATTGTAATTTGCATATATCATGAAATCTTGCCCCTGGGCAAATGTTTAGGTTTAGGGTTAGAGTCCAGTATCCACTCCAGTTTATTGCAGAACCTAGCAAAATTGTTGAATCAAGACTTGCACTACACACTCACCGTTTTGACTCTTCCACTCTCACATCTATAGGCACCTTTTTTCAACCTAATAATAAGTTAGCAGCCAACACGTCGACATTCGCTCTAGTTAGAGTTTTCCGATAGCATCTCGCTCCTCGTTCCATGGCCAATATTCCTGTCATACATTAATCCATGGCCCACGCCCACAAACAAAGTGGGGGCACAGAGAAATGATGCTCTATATAGACTTACAAAGGGATTGATATGTACAGGGTCAACATGCATTATGCAAAGCTTTTTCCTAAAGTTGGGAAATATTTTTTCAAATATAAAGAGGTGCCCAAGGCTGTTAATTCTACTCTCGTTTGTCTTATTCCCAAAAAGGCAAACTGTCGCTCCATCATCGATTATAGGCCTATAAATCTTTGTAATTTTCTATACAAAATTTTCATTATCCCCAACCCTAGCCTCAGCCCTAGCCCTGGTCCCAGCCGAACCCCAACCCCAACCCTAACCCTAACCCCAGCCCCAGCCGAACCCCAACCCCAACCCCAACCGCATCCCAGCCGAACCCCAACCCCAATACCAAACCCCAACTGAACCCTAACCCTAACCCCAACCGATGCCTAACCCTAACCCTCATCGGTACCCAAACCTTGAACCCTAGCCCTAAAATCATCAAAATTATGTTTAATTGGAGATTTACTAACTTGGAGGCGGTGGAGACGACGGAGACGCTCGATCGGCGGTCGACAACGCGCGCAATCGGCGACGACGAAACGGAGGGCGGTGGCGACGACGAGAAAACTGCGAGTGGCGGGAACGAGAAATTTGGGGATTTTGGGAATTTTGGGAATTTTGGGAGTTAACGCGCGAGAGAGATGAGGCGTAGGGCATTTATGTGCCTTTTTAATTAAATTCCCATTTAGATGCCCCTACGGATTAGTCCGTAGGTCATTGGTTTGCGGTTCCGTAGGGGCAAACAACAAATTACGATTTAATATTTTTAAATTAAAATGTCGGGCACCGTAGGGACAACCGTCGGACCCTACGGATTAGTCCGTAGGGCCAAAATAAATCTGTCCCTACGGATTTCATTATCCGTAGGGGCAACCCCCTATTGTAGTAGTGTAGGGGTAAACCTAGATAATTATGGATAGAGACAATTTAGAACGATATGTTAATTTTTAGACGGCTCTTAACAGAAAAATAGAAGAAACAAATTCATATAGCCGACTCCAAAATTTTGGTGCTTAGCTTTTGCATAAAGCTGTAGTGAAAAGTCTCTATTCTATTTTAGAGGCTTGAACCCAACTTTGACCCTCTTTATGTGCTTGAACTGTCTTAAACCTGTTTTTAAGTGGGTCAAAATGGGATAAAGTCCTTATTCAATTAAAAAATTGCAAACGATTTTTTTAAATAAATAATTCTCTGTCCGTTTCAAAAAGGAAGTCCTTTTGAGTTTTCAAGGACAACAAAGTACTTCATTCATCTTGAAAATTTGCATAAATAGATTTCCAAATTTAACTCTAATACATTTCTTGTTGATTGCTTGTTGAGGTTTCAAGTAAAGTAATGAAGTGTAATTATTAGGGTTAAAATAGTAACTTACCATTTAGCATGAGTAGATTTTTAAAGTAGTTAACCACTTCTTAATAAGTGTGCACAATCAATAAAGGACTTTCTTTTTGGAACGGAGGGAGTAATGAATTGTTGTCTCCAATCTATAATATTTAATTTGTATTAATTTTGTCTTAAAATGATTCAATATATTTTGATAACTGCATTTAATTTTTTGGAAATCATAGAAGAAGAACATCTCTTTATTTTAATATATTTTGTTTCTAAATGTTTCTAATTATCAATTATTCCATATTTATTATTTGAAAAGTCTTTGCGCTTTTTTCTGCTAAAGCCTAAGCCTCCCCTCCTGCTTCGCTATGCTTTTTTTTGCTATCCATAACATTGATATTCACTCATAAAGCCAAATATCAAGCAATTTTCTCTCCCCATGTTTTTCTACAATATATACCTTGTGAGAAAAAGACCCTGTTCACAGAGAGGGGATCCAGAAGTAGAAGTAGGGGATCGTACACCTATGTTCTTTAGCCCAACTTCTCTGAACTCTGGATCTGCCACAGATCACTAGAGGTTTGTGCTAAATAGACTGTAGTTTTTAAATGTCAGGTATTAATAAACTGATTGAGAGTTTACAGATGCTGAAGGAAACATCGAAAATGACACTTTCTATATCTTTAGTACTTGTAACCTTTCAACCGTCTTATGAACATCTCACGTCCCCGAAGTTAATCGATCGTGACAGCAATTGAGATGCCAGACACTATTCAACCGTTGAGAGATTATAAATGCTGGATGATATAGAGATAAAAAGCTGAATGCAATTAACCCTATTACTGAATAGGTTTAATTCCAAAAAAAACTACTAAATACTTTGGCCTAATTGCGAGAAACTACCAAATTCTTGTTAAATACACAAGAACTGCCACAGAACTTTAAAAAACTACGTGAAGCTACCACAAAACTTTCAAAAACTATGAAAACTACCGTAAATAAGATGTCACGTCAGCAATAATTGCAAAAAACTATTACAAAACTTATAAAACTTTCAAAAACTAGGAAAAACTACCGTAAATAAGATGCCATGTCGGCAATAATTGCAAGAAACTGCTACAAAACTTACAAAAGTTTCAAAGCATGGTAGTTTCTTGTAATATTGAGAGAATTCGGTAGTTTCTCGTAATTGAGGTAAAGAATTTGGCAGTTTTTTGGAATTGAGAAGTACCTTGAGATTGGACAATATTGCTTGGCAATGACCCTGACCCTCAAAACTTCAGGTTCATTCTTTGCTAGCAATGGGAGATGACCTATAAGAAAGAAATGTTGTTGGAGGTACAAGGATCTTACTCACTTTCCAATATAGTGCATAGAAATATGGTAAAAAACATATTATTGATATGAGAAGATAATGCCCATTGAATTTCATTGAGAAAGAGAGTTTGGGAGTATAGACTATAGATTGTTGTGAGTGGTGGCACCTATTTATATTGATGGGTGCCTTTGAGTTGTGGGGAGAGGTAGAAATAAAGGTGGCAAATGGCCATTTGAGTGGAGTCTTTGTGGGGGTGCCCATGATGAGATTTGGCAATCATGATATACTTCCATTTTAACTACAATGCTAGACATGTATCTTATTACCTGAAATAATGATTTGCATTTTAAAAAAAATTATTGTTGTATCGAAATTTTAAGGTTACAACGAGATTCGAATAAATACAGTTAACAGATAAAGTGTGCACTTTCACCTACTTAGGTTGAAATGGTACTAAAAATAAGCATCCCAAGGGATAGTCACCAATAACGAGAGTTGTCCATCTAGATATTGTACTATTATCGATCGATAAAACTAGTTTTATTTTTTGTGATAATGCAGAGCGCTCATCAGTGATGTTGTCACGAACCCTACTTTCCATTGCCGACAAAGTCATGAGGAATGATGCCTCAGCAGCAGGAGCAACATTCTTACTTAGTAATTAAATCTACAGTGGTACGCATTTTTCTCTACTAAAATTGTGTTAAACTGATTTTAATTTTGAATGGTTTTGGTACCATATTAGAGTGTCATCATTGTTGTGGACAAAATATCAACAATTGCAAAATGGTCCATAGGAAAAATCGAATCCTAGAAAACAGAGCCCACCATTATGGGTTTAAACTGCCGCGCTTTAGTTCTGTTCCTGTCTCGTTTCCTTTTCCCTTCTTCTTATTGTCATCTATAATAGAGAACCTGAAACTCTGGAAGATATGAACCATTTATTTCGAGATACATTCATCACAACATTACTACATAATTCTGCTTAAGTTGCACAAAAACCAAACAAGCAAAACACACAATTGACAACAAACTCCAGATCCTACTCCTTGAGGTTCCACACAACATGATCCTGTGGTAAGAAGTGGCAGACTGGGACTGTACCAGGCTGAATAGTAAGCCCCCTCAAATAGCTCCCCGAATCGGGGCCCACGATCACCGTATGGCACACTGCCACCGCCTCCACCGTTGTCCCGTCCTTTCCCACCTTCGACGCCTGATACGCAGCGATCCCCTTTGTCGTGTGACAATAAAACACCGCGTAGAAAAATTTCCTGGCATGGCACACCACGAAATCTGACCCGGATAATTTCTTCACACCCGAAGGCGCCATCGTATATTCTTGACTTGGTGCGCCCTCTTTTGACATGAGAGTTGATACGGCCGGAATTTTATGAGAATGAAAACTCGCCGTTACAAATTCAACCATGGATTCCTGCGAGGTGGCGCAGTGCTTGGTTTCTCCGTCAGCAGCAGGCATTTCACACTCATGCAGAGTTTTGTTTATCGCCACAGCTGTCAGTGAGTTATCCCTGGTCCTACGACATCTACAGATTCTCGGGAAACGAAAGCAGAAGAGGGATTCTCGGAAAACGACATCTACATATCCTCCTACGACATCTACGATATCTATAGATTCTACGAAAGAAGACATCTAACCTGGAGAAGAGGGATCCTCGGGAAACGAAAGCAGAAGAAAGAAGACAAGCGCCGAGCAACCGGACTTAGAGCGGGGAAATATGAAGGAGTAGAGGCCCTGGAGTGGGCCCCACCCCTATTTATCACTGCAATCGCTCTCATCCAACGGCGCCCTTCATCCCCCGCCAAAACGCCTCCTCGCGTCCAACGGCTCCGATCGCTCCACTTGTCGCTCCCACATTGTGCCGCATCCCATCAGACGCCACAGGTCTGCACACGTCGCGTCGGCTAACCGACGCTTGACAGGTGGATCGTCGCTTCGGTGACAGAACACACGAACCGACGCACCTTTCTTAAATGCAGAGACCTCGCCCTGATTCGCTGATAGAAAAGACAGCCGACAGCCCGGAGACGCGTCCCGATGAAATCTTAGGAGGGAGCTTACCCCGGGCGGCCCGGCAGTCCACTCTTGACCCGCCCCGCCAGCTGGTCGGGACAAGAGTGGGGGGATAATGATGATGCTCTATATTGGCGATCTCCCAAACCAGGACACGTGGCAGATGATGTGTCCCAGAACTCAGAAGAAAGGGCCCACAGGGGTCGACCAGGTTACCCCTGTACCCGACCTGCAAGCACAGGCTGGCTCTCCTTAGAGCCCCTTGCAAATTGGCCTCTTCAGCCTCTCAGCTCGTCCCGAGCTACCACAGGACCAAGATGCCTCGGCCCTCCCGCTCGTTCTCGAGCTCTCCCGCTGAGGCCATCTTCCTCGGTACCTCCGACCGACCAACTCCACCACTCAGAGGCGTAACCGCCGCTCCGCAAATCTCGCCATGCACGGATTCTCCGCCGGCAACATCCCATGTTCCACGCCATCACGATCCACATTAACGGGCGATCCGCTTATTACGCGGGCGTGACGTCGGGAGCGTAACTGCCGGCGAGATTCTCGTGCCTGCTAATGCGTGCTGCCGCCACTATATAAACCCCCATCACAGAGGGGTCAAGTAAGCTTTTTTCACCCCACTTAGCCGTTACTCTGCTCGGATCTTGTGCTAACTTGATCGTTGGAGGGTCCTCGGTGGTACCAAACCACCCCGGGACTTCCTTGCAGGCACTCGGCGCAAACTCCTCACAACCACCAATCTCCTCAAAACCCATTGAGACCCACACGCAACAGGAGATCACCGTCATGATCCATCGGAAGATCGACGGAAGACAACATCTGACGGAGATCCGAAAAGGACCTCCGTCAGGTTCATTGAGAAATGGACGAGGATTGCGGAGAGAGGTGGAGGAGAATGGGACGGCGGCTTGGCGAGAAAGGAAGGTGTGACCAAGGCCGGTGGTGGTTCTCATGAAGTGCATGGTGAGTTTTGTGCCGGGGAGCATGACTTTTTCTAATACTGCTTTGTATCAACCGTTGATGCCATGGCCATGAATGTCGACTACATGTGATTCATATATTATAGCGATGAGGCTATACACGGTATAAAACATCATACAATTTCAATTTCTTAAAATAAATATCTTGAACTTCATATATTACTTTTATTCATATACTTTAGTGTTCTTGGTAATGTTGATTTTACTTTTACTGCAATTGTATCGTATTGAAAACAATTGACCGAATATAAACCTATAATAATTAAGCCAACTAGGGAAAGCATTCATTTATCTTACATGAATTTTGCAAAAAAAGTAAATAGTTGTCACCGAAACTTGTATGTAAGATGAAAACACCAAAAATCATAGTATATGCATGCGGTTTAATTTTCTTCTCCAAAGTGAAAGGTCACCTATTCCATTGCTGAAGGGGTCTCATCCCAAAATGAAAATTCATGGTATAAATAGTCTAGTATATGAAGTTCAATGTATCTATCGGAGAAGAACACGGAAAGTTTATGGTATTTCAGATCAACAAATTCAACAATTTCAGAAAACCAAATTTAAAAATTAATTTTTTTTATGGCAAATCATAATAAAAGACCTAATCAAGAGTATATAATGCATTGAGATAGCTCCTACTATTTTAACTGATCAGTGGGGCAAAAATCCATCCACATTTCACTAAACAAGAGTTTTTAAAAAAATCCTAAATAGGACGAGGGTAACAAACATAGAAACTTCTCATATATGGTAACTGTTCAAAGAAATGGAGAAAACTAAAACTAAAACTAAAACCTGATATGCATTGTAAGATCTTTCATCAAAAACAAGTGTATAATGTTTATTCTCTACATTATATTTATATGGAAATTAATCCTCCTTAATTTTCTGTTAGAGTTTAAGTTATAAAAATGAGCATTTTAATGAAGAGAGACCAGGGTGTAAGAAATCTTGATGGCTCCAGGCATGGGAGTATTTGGCAAGACTCTGTTCCAGTAAACTTGAGCAGGTGCCGCTTCATCACTTGCTGCAACTGCAACCTACAAGAAATTATAGTTTCAATTAATAATACAATTCTGAAGTGAGGGAGAAAAAACTTTAAGTAAGAAGCACTAGTTTCTTGTTTTTCTTACAGCAAGGAAGGAAATTAAAAGGAAGCAAGGAGCCATTGATGTTTGATTAAAACTTTTCTCGAACTAATGCTAGAATGAGAGAAGAGATTGCATGAGAGAAAGATGGGTGATATTTATTGAGTAGGAAGGCAAGAGGGTGTGATAGAAAAATGTTTTTGAATAATAATGTTATAATCTATAAATATATCACTCTACCCTCATTATAATTTTGAAGATTTGATGCACTAGCAGCGAATATAAGATGGTGACAGTTCAACCTAGGTTTCAAATCCCACCGGATGTATAATTAATGCAGAATAATTAGAAACAATATATCTCTGTCAAAAAAAATGCCAAGATCTTTCATGGGTTTGGGGTTGGGGAATCAACCTATGGATATGGGGTTAGAATATAAATATCCCTCAACCCTCATGGTTAACATGGAGTTTGATGTAGTGAACATGGACTTTAAGAATTCTTATATATATATATATATATATATATAGAGAGAGAGAGAGAGAGAGAGAGAGAGACTATGCTTCTATCGGTAGGATTTGGAAAAAAATCCTACGTATTTGTTAACCATTATATTTGCCTTGGGATGTGTGATATCAATGATGTGATTAATGAGAAATATAAGAGATTCTCTTCATAATTGCTAGCCCACGTCTCAAGTCTAATCCAATGGTTAAGAAATGAGTGAGATTCCGATAGGAGCATAGTTCTCTCTCTCTCTCTCTCTCTATATATATATATATATATATATATATATGAAAGAGAGAATAAAGAAGAAAAGAGGTCATAGAAGACAATTTCCTCCTAAGGCGTTTGGAAAGTATACCCTCCATGATTTTTTCGGACGATCGGCACCCATCATCATCTTTATTATCTAAGATGTGCATACACCAAATTTCATGTGATTCTACCACTTGTTCACCGTTGAATTTGCAATGTAAAAAGTTCTATTGTCAGTAAACCATTAATTTTGTACCCACTAAATCAACGGTGAAAAAATGATAAAATCATATAAAATTTGGTGTATCCACATTTTAAATGATAAAGATGATGATGATGAGTTCCGATCGTCGGAAAAAATCATGTAGGGTGTATTTTTTCGACGCCATAGGAGGAAATTCCCTCATATGGCACCCATTCTCCATTAATCTCATACACACACACACTTGTATGCTCATCTCTTAGATTGGCTTGGTTAGAATTCAAGCAGGAAAAAAAGAGTTTACTATAGGAATTGGCTATCTATGGTAAAAATCTTATATCCATATGCTCTTTTCCATCTTTATATCCCCGTGTATCTTCATTGAAAGAATCTTGAAACATACTTTACCTACCAAACTGGTACATTTGCTATCGTGTTGGTAATTGGCTAAAAAAGGCCGAGAGTGCAAGCTCCAAGGTTGGGCACCCTTGCCACATTTCTTAACCAAGTCTCTAAAGTATTATTTGAGAATCTTATTATTATTTCATAAGGGAATCTATACCTAGGGAACATGGACAAAGAGCATAGCACTCACTGCATGCACAGGCTACTATTAATTTATGGCCTGATGAATTGTTTTCCCTGCCAATTGCATGGAATTAATTTATTAAAACTGCAAAATATTTTGCATCATCACTCGTATCACAATTATTATCTTCTGCTGATGTAACCATTTATCTCACTGAATTTGTTTAAGTTCCCCTTGCATGTCTTATTATTATTTAGGCCATATTAAAGCCTTTTGTTCCGAAGGGCCTCATAAAAAGAATAAAGAATTGAACGTTTTGTCCATATATATCCACTCATATAAGCACTTAATTTGTCCCCCCATTGATATATCCAATTAATTAAAGGAACAAGAACGTGAATGATGCACAAGAGGTACATGCGTTCATACATTGGATGATTGATTGATAATTTGTTGCAATTTAATAATCTCAAATTTTACTCTAATTATGTGAAGATTAGCATCTAATAATGTGTAGCATATAGATAGTGAAAATTCTGTCGATGTGCGGTCTTGGACGACCTGGAAACTACTTAGAAATGGATCGTTTCTCTAGCTCCTCCTCGGAAGCCCAGAAAAGGTGGGTGCTAATCGGTTCTCCTTTAGATGTTGTTGTGCCACCCACTTCTCAGAAAGAAGAACTGTAATAGATTGCTGAGCCTGATAAACGAGATCGATTTTTATCTCCTTTGCATACCACGGGATCCACAATCCTTCGGCGGATCCTTTTAGGATGACAACAAACACTACTTCCCTCAAACAAAATCCACCGCATCGGTATTATGGTTTATTATGGTTTTTTATTGGTCCAGAATAAGCCGTCCACTCCATCTGTCTATTATCTGACTACCATTTGTTTAACTCAACAACAGCAACTGTGGTGGTAGTTATCTTTTTTGAAAAAGATATTCTTATATTTTTTTGGATCTATAGTTTATATTATTCTTTTCGATTGGTTGTATCTCAAAATACACAGCTTAAAAACTTCCCTTCTCCTTTCTATTGAGAGCAGAAAGAAGGGATTTCTGTTCACAGAACCATTAACAATTTCCTTTGAATTAGAGAACGGTTCTTCAATTTTGATCTGCACTGAAATTTTGTTTCCTTGAATGGAAAAAGGAAATCAAATTAATTTATGGCCAATCGGTATTCATTTTTTTAATAATAAATCCTTTTCAATTTCAATTATAACAACATATATATGTATATGTAAACCCCAAAACATAAATTGTTACCTAGATACCAAGTCGGGTCTCTCTCATATACATCCCTATAGAAAATCGTCGTGTTTCAATTTTTCATTGAATATATTGAATAGAAAATACGAATTTTGATGGAGCGTGCCCCATGTTACCCAAGTGAAATTACAAGAAAAAGTGCGATATATGCAATGTTCTAAATTTCGGATGTCGTGTCATGTCGGTCCGAAAATTTTGATGTCAGATATCAGAATTGTGGAATGTCAGGTGGTTTTATCAAATATCGGGTTTTACATATTTTTAATATAAAAGTTATTTATATAAATTTTTTAAAAAAAATATTAATTTATGCAGATTTTTAGTTTTATTAAATTTATATATTTCTCAATATCTCAGTGATAGAGCGGTCGCCTATTATTTATTTAATATACAAAACCTAAAGCCCAAACCCCGAAAGAAAATTACCCAAAAAATTTCTCCACGTATCAGAAAATATTGGGTAAAATGGTGACATCACGAAATGTCGGCCGATATTTACCAAATATCGGTAACCGAAATAATTTTGCAAATCTAGACCGTTTTCTTCCCAAAAACGACATGTCACTGGCATTTCGACGATGTCGGCCAATATGTGGAACATTGGATATATGGCTAAATAGATAATAATAATACTAGCGATATTTTGAGATATACCAAACCAAGCCATTTCTTATTAACATAATGACATCGAGCCCTTATTGCAGCTGATGCTACTAAATCCGCTACTTTATTTTTGGTACCAACGATTAAAAAGGCTTTTCCTCAACTTGCTACATTAAAATCTAAATCATAGGTTTCTGATAAAAAAACGAGTACTTCAAGTAAGATTTGTAATATAAATACTGATGGAGCTCCTTTTCAGACCTCCGTCAGATGTTGTCTTTCATTGATCTCGCGGTGGACTTAGTTGATTATCCTCCGTTGCGTGTGGGTCTCAATGGATTTTTGGAGGAAGAGGTGAAGTGAGGAAGTTGGTGCCGAGTACCTGCAAAGAAGTCCCGGGGTGGTTTGGTACCACCGAGGACCCTCCGACGCTCAAGTTAGTGATGAGATCCGAGCAGAGTAACCGCTTAAAAGAGTAGTGAATGGCTTACTTGACCCCTCTGTGATGGGGTTTATATAGCGGTGATGGCACACAGCAGCAGGCGTGAGAATCTCGCCGGCAGTTACGCCCCCGACGTCACGCCCGCGTAGAGAGCGGATCGCCCATTAATGGGGATCGCGGAGGCGTGAAACGTGGGATGTTGCTGGCGGAGAATCCGCGGATGGCAAGATTCGCGGAGCGGCGGTTACGCCTGTGAGCGGTAGAGTTGGTCGGAGGGGCCGAGGAAGATGGCCTCGGCAGGGGAGCTCGGGAACGAGCGGGATGGCCGAGACTATCTTGATCCTGTGGTAGCTCGGAGACGGGCCGGAAGGGCCGAGGAGGCTCGGGCCTGTCTTGCTCGGAATAGAGCAAAGGGATTCTTGGCCTGGCTGCTGAAGTGCTGGGGGGCAAGGAGTGGAGTACAACTTTGGAGACAGGGTTGGAGGGAAGCCCTCCACTGTAGCACGCTGGCTCCTTCTTCGTGGCTCTCATGGTCCAATTGGTTTACGCGTATGACACGTCATCCACCATGTGTCACGATCTAGGGAATTATCGTTCTTGAGCATCATCATTAGCCCCCCACTCCTGTCCCGACCAGCCAGCTGGTCGGGTCAGGAGTGGACTACCGGGCTGCCCGGGGTGAGCTCCCTCCTAAGGTTTCATCGGGACGCATCCTCGGGCTGTCAGTTGTCTTTTGTTGGGTAGGAAGCTACCCGCCGGGATGCGCCGCGTAGGAAGGGGCTCGGCGGTCTCACGAAGAGGGCTTCATACCATCAGCGTCTGATGGGCAGGAGGATGCCCGCTGGGATGCGCCGAGCAGGATGGAACTCGGCGGCCTCACGATGAGGGCTTAAGATACTCAGCATCTGATGGGCAGAAGGATGCCCGCTGAGGATGCGCCGAGCCGGAAGGAACTCGGCGGCCTCGCGATGAGGGCTTCAGACCATCAGCCTCTGATGGGCAGGAGGATGCCCGCCGGGGATGCGCCGAGCAGGGAGGAACTCGGCGGCATCGCGGTGTGGGCTTCAGACCATCAGCGTTTGATGGGCAGGAGGATGCCCGCTGGGGATGCGCCGAGCAGGAAGGAACTTGGAGGCCTCGCGATGAAGGCTTCAGACCATCAACGTCTGATGGGCAGGAAGATGCCCGCTGGGATGCGCCGAGCAGGAAGGAACTCGGCGGCCTCACGATGAGAGCTTAGGATCTTCAGCATCTGATGGGCAGGAGGATGCCCGTTGGGGATGCGCCGAGTGGGAAGGAACTCGGCGGCCTCGCGACGAGGGTTTCAGACCATCAGCCTCTGATGGGCAGGGGGATGCCCGCTGGGGATGCGCCGAGCAGGAAGGAACTCGGCGGCCTCACGGTGAGGGCTTGAAACCATCAGTGTCTGATGGGCAGGAGGATGCCCGCTGGGGATGCGCCGAGCAGGAAGGAACTTGGCGGTCTCGCGGTGAGGACTTGAGATCCTCAGTATCTGATGGGCAGGAGAATGCCCGCTGGAGATGCGCCGAGCAGGAAGGAACTCGGCGGCCTCGCGATGAGGGCTTCAGACCATCAGCGTCTGATGGGCAGGAGGATGCCCGCTGGGGATGCGCCGAGCAGGAAGGAACTCGGAGGCCTCACGATGAGGGCTTCGGACATTCAGCATCTGATGGGCAGGAGGATGCCCGCTGGGGACGCGCCGAGCGGGAAGGAACTGGCGGCCTCATGACGAGGGCTTGAGATCTTCAGCGTCTGATGGCCAGGAGGATGCCCGCTGGGGATGCACCGAGCAGGAAGGAACTCGGCGGCCTCGCGGTGAGGGCTTGAGACCATCAGCGTCTGATGGGCAGGAGGATGCCCGCTGGGGATGCGCCGAGCAGGAAGAAACTCGGCGGCCTCACGGTGAGGGCTTGAGATCCTCAGCATCTGATGGGCAGGAGGATGCCCGTTGGGGATGCGCCGAGCAGGAAGGAACTCGGCGGCCTCACGATGAGGGCTTTAGACCATCAGCGTCTGATGGGTAGGAGGATGCCCGCTGGGGATGCGCCGAGCAGGAAGGAACTCGGCGGCCCCGTGGTGAGGGCTTGATCCCCGGCATCGTGGGGTGGGAAAGCTACCAGCCAGGGATAGTCAAGCAGGGTAGCTGCTCGGTGCCTCCCGGCGAGGGCTTTGATTCTTGACGCTGGAGGGGCCATGAGAGGCCTGCGAAGGATGGCCGAGCAGGGTAGCTGCTCGGTGCCTCTTGGCGAGGGCTTTGATCCTTGACGCTGGAGGGGCTGTGAGAGGCCTGCGAAGGATGGCGGAGCAGGGTAGCTGCTCGGTGCCTCTTGGCGAGGGCTTTGATCCTTGACGCTGGAGGGGCCGTGAGAGGCCTGCAAAGGATGGCCGAGAAGCATTGGAGGGGCCGTTTGAGGCCTGCGAAGGGTGGCCGAGCAGGGTAGCTGCTCGGTGCCTCTTGGCGAGGGCTTTGATCCTTGACCCTGGAGGGGCCGTGAGAGGCCTGCGAAGGATGGCCAAGCAGCACTGGAGGGGCCGTTTGAGGCCTGCGAAGGGTGGCCGAGCAGGGTAGCTGCTCGGTGCCTCTTGGCGAGGGTTTTCTGATCCTCGGCGTTGCGGTAGGGAAGCTACCCGCCAGGGATAGCCGAGCGAGGGATCCTCGGGCTCGACTGCCTCTGAGAGGACTTTTTGATCCCTGGCGTTGCGGTAGGGAAGCTACCCGTTAGGGATAGCCGAGCGAGAGATCCTCGGGCTCGACTGTCTCTGGGAGGGCTTTCTGATCCTTCAGGACGGGGACCGAGCAGGGTTACTGCCCAGTGCCTCTTGGCGAGAACTTTGATCCCTGTCGGTTGTGGTAGGAAGCTACCAGCCGGGGATAGCCGAGCAAGGACCCGACTGCCTCTGGGAGGACTTTGGTTCTGGGCGCGGGAAGAGCTATAGGGCTGTAAGAAGTCTACCAAGGACCCTTGGCCGGGCAGGGTTACTGCCCGGTGCCTCTTGGCGAGGGCTTTTGTCCTGAAGGATAGCCGTGCGAGGGATCCTCGGGCTCGACTGTCTCTGGGAGGGCTTTCTGATCCCCGGCGTTGCGGTAGGGAAGTTACCCGCCAGGGATAGCCGAGCGAGAGATCCTCGGGCTCGACTGCTTCTGGGAGGGCTTTCTGATCCCCGGCGTTGCGGTAGGGAAGCTACCCGCCGGGGATAGCCGAGCGAGGGATCCTCGGGCTCGACTGCTTCTGGGAGGGCTTTCTGATCCCCGGCGTTGCGGTAGGGAAGCTACCCGCCGGGGATAGCCGAGCGAGGGATCCTCGGGATCGACTGCCTCTGAGAGGGCTTTCTGATCCTAGGCGTTGCGGTAGGGAAGCTACCCGCCAGGGATAGCCGAGCGATGGATCCTCGGGCTCGACTGCCTCTGGGAGGACTTTCTGATCCCTGGCGTTGCGGTAGGGAAGCTACCCGCCAGGGATAGCCGAGCGAGGGATCCTCGGGCTCGACTGCCTCCGGGAGGACTTTCTGATCTCTGGCGTTGCGGTAGGGAAGCTTCCCTCCAGGGATAGCCGAGCAGGATAGCTGCTGGGCTGTCTCTTAGTGAGGGCTTAGATCCTTGGGCGAGATGGCCCTCGAGCCGCCGTGGCGAACCCCCTCTGTGCGACCCCGTCAAGGGAGGGGGTGTCGGTCCATTTGGTCGGCGAGAGCGTTGATGACGCTCGCTGGAGGAGGTTCACTCGCGCCTCCGGTGAGGGGGAGGCGGCGGCTGGTATTTGGATCTTCAGGGTGATCGCTTGCCATGGGGATGGAGATTGGAAGGCCAACTTTGTTTTTTTTTGTGGAGTTTCGCTTCCCACAGACAGCGCCAACCGATGAAGCTCCTTTTCAGGCCTCCGTCAGATGTTGTCTTCCGTTGATCTCGCGGTGGACTTAGTTGATTATCCTCCGTTGCGTGTGGGTCTCAATGGGTTTTTGGAGGAAGAGGTGAAGTGAGGAAGTTGGTGCCGAGTACCTGCAAAGAAGTCCCGGGGTGGTTTGGTATCACCGAGGACCTTCCGACGCTCAAGTTAGTGATGAGATCCGAGCAGAGTAACGGCTTAAAAGAGTAGTGAATGGCTTACTTGACCCCTCTGTGATGGGGATTTATATAGCGGTGATGGCATGCAGCAGCAGGCGCAGGAATCTCGCCGCAGTTACGCTCTCGACGTCACGCCCGCGTAGAGAGTGGATCGCCATTAATGGGGATCGCGGAGGCGTGGAACGTGGGATGTTGCTGGCGGGGAATCCGCGCATGGCGAGATTCGCGGAGCGGCGGTTACGCTTGTGAGTGGTGGAGCTGGTCGGAGGGGCCGAGGAAGATGGCCTCGGCGGGGGAGCTCGGGAACGAACGGGAGGGCCGAGGCCATCTTGGTCCTGTGGTGGCTCGGAGACGGGCCGGAAGGGCCGAGAAGGCTCGGGCCCGTGTTGCTCGAAATAGAGCAAAGGGACACTTGGCCTGGCTGCTGAAGTGTTGGGAGGTAAGAAGTGGAGTACAATTTTGGAGACAGGGTTGGAGGGAAGCCCCCCCACTGTAGCACACTAGCTCCTTCTTCGTGGCCCTCAGGGCCCAATTGGTTTATGCGTGTGACACGTCATCCGCCATGTGTCACGATCTAGGGAATTACCGTTCTTGAGCATCATCAAATACCTTTATACTTTGCAGAGATGTAAGGGATCATTCTAGGATTCCATTTCTTAGTACCATGGCCAAAATGAACTCATGCTCCCATCATCTCTTCCAAATGGATATTCTAATATTTTCTTATCATTTTTCCCACACTTTCTCTTTTTGTTTTTTCTTTTTTAACAAATAAATAATTGTTAACCTTCTATCGACCGTTGAGACATAAATAATAGCAACCAGATAAGCTTAGTTCATACATTATTATACCCATCGATCGTTGCAGGATTGTATGTCACTGGTTATTTAAATCATGTAACAACTTTTCAGTCATATCAAAAAATGGGTTGGTTGGTTGGGTATGATGACATGACATTTCCACATATTTTGTTGGAGTTTGAAATGGCTAATGAGGGTTACTTAGGTTTCTTTTTTGGGATGCATAAATGCGAATTAGTAGGGATGAAAAAGGATCGGATATAGCGCAGATATAAGTGCAGTCAATCCATCTTTGATAGCCGTAGACAGATTGGTATCTATATGGATACAAATATATATCAGATTAGAAAATTACTGTAGCTTTACAATTATAAACAGAAAACTAGGACGGTAGGTGATGCCCTCATATTTACTTCAAATAAAACATTTTAAGGCGTATTTACCAAAAACTGCCACTGCCTTTCGGCCCATAACAGAAAACTACCAATATTTGTAAAATCTATAGAAAACTTGTCAGTTTATGTTAGGACATATGGAAATCATCCAGCTATATATCCGCACAAGCAGTTATTATAATTAATCAAAAATAAATAAAATCATTTATCGGTTCAAAGAATCAGTTGTTTTTACTATGCATAACTGAGCATGCATTTTAGACTCCCATTTCTTTCTTTACCATCTTATGATGAATTTTTTCAGGTATCGTCCATCTTTGCAAGATTTGGCCACAGTTAAAGTTAATATTTAGAATATAGAAAAGAGATTGTAATGGCTTGGTTCTTCAACTCAATGAGTTTCTCTATATTATAATGTAATATTTGCTTCTCTATGCTTATAAACTTTATTGTTTCAAAAAATATATCTATCATTAGACCTGTCAAAAATACCCGAACCCGATTACCCGACCCGAAATTAGCTACCCGAACCCGATTATTTTTTTAACCGGTCAACCCAATCCGTTTAGTAAACGGGTCGAGTACGGGACAGAGCGGCTGGCCCGCTTAATCCGGGTTGACCTGTTTAGCTCCATATTAGAATTTATAATTTGTTGGCCAGCTTTGGACTTTGGGGTTGAGGAAGCTAATTTTTATTAATTTCTAATTTTTATATGAAATAGATGCAAAAATACTTTTTGACTACAATATTAAAATACTTTTCGACTACAATATTAAAAGGGTTTTTTAAAGGAGTGTAAAAAGACAATGGATTAATTCATGGGTGGGTGTCTGCGAAAAAATCATGAGTCATCCGGGTAGACCCGTTTATTGTTGGGTCGGGTACGGGTCTGCATTTGTTTTACTGAACGGATCGGGTCAACCCGAACCTGTATCATGGCGGGTCAATCTTGACCCTACCCATTTTCGACCCGACCCGTTTGACAGGCCTATCTATCATGCAATAATCAAGCATTTCGCTCTATAAAGTATGGTGGCATCCACATAGACCTTGGGATTGATAAGGATTCTACTGGAAACTTCAGTGCAACTCTATCTCTAAATAAATCAACAAATATTCATGTTTTCCATTTATTAATTATTTAAGTGATTTTATATTTTCTTATTTTTATTTTTTATAAATGTTTTTTTATTGATTGTAGAGGTGAAGGAGTAAAAAGGCCAACCACAGCATTTCCCATCGGGCGGTGACTTCACATTGATCGGTACTAAGTTTTAGACCCATAAATCATTTTATTGATTGAACAAGGTCTAAAAGGAACCTGTTTAGACCAATAATCTAAATATGATTTAATTAACAAATTATTTCAAATACATGATTTATTTTACATATGTCCATCGAGGAACATGGATACAGAGTTCAGATTATCCATATTAGTTTACATCCTTGCATAGTAGAAACCTTTTTAAAGAACCGGGCTCCTTAAAAGAGGAAAGAGATTAAAAAAAGAAGAAGAAAGGCTAAGTTTTACTAAATCCCGTAATGTTTTCAGGATTTTGAAATGATACAATATAGCCCCTATGTTTTTCCACCGTTAAACCCTTTCGGTCTCATTTGGCAATGGGGTTACGGTTACCGAAACCATAATGCTGATTCTATTAGTTTCTTGATCTTGGTATCGCATGAAGTTTGACACCATGCTTGAAGTTTAAAACAATGCCAAACTGGAACTCAAGAGGAGATTCCATGTTAGGGGAGTGCTCGAATGTATAATGTCGATATAAATGGATCACTGAAAGCTTGATCTCTTGCAAAGCGAACTTTTGCCCAATGCACGCTCTGGGTCCGATTCCAAATGGTATATTAGCGTAAGGATGCCTTCGTTTTTCTTCTTCACAATCAGGATCGAACCTCTCTGGCCTGAACCTGTCAGGCTCTGGAAAGTTGTTAGGGTCTTTGGCTAGAACTCCTATTGCTAGCCAAACCCATGTCCCCTACAGTGCAACACACAAACAATTAGACGATCATCAATAAAATGACTAAAGTGCATTAAACTACTTTGAACCATTGTTGTTTTTCACAAAGATAATTAAGTATAGTTTCATGTAATTTAGCCTAATAAAATTTGTAATGTTTAATTTCTAATGGTAGCTTAGCTGTGCGTACCTTTGGTAGGAGATAGCCTCCGACTTCAACTTCTTTTGATGTTTCTCTGGCTACCAATGGTGAGACTGTATAGAACCTCATTGTCTCTTTTATCACCTAAATAGAGAGAAAAAGAAAGAGCATAGTCGAAATGAGAAATGCTGGCTTACTTATAAGAATGAGATAGGATTAAAAATAAAATAAAATAATAGCATCCATAAGAATTTAGAGTAGAGGTATAGGATAAAATGAGTAAAAACTGATTGAATTGGTTTTTGTATGGAAAATGTTCATAAACAAAATTCTATGGAAAAGATAAAGATATTTATGGAGCCGATTCTAAAAGTCAAGGATAAATGCTCGTCGTTGTTGATGTATTTTTCCTTTGTTTTGGTTTACAAATTCATGTGCCTCCTTCAGAATTTCAGTTGGCATTTCATCTCTTCACTTAGTGATTAGTATATGCATATGTAGCCTGCCGTGTAAACTCACTGTTGCCGGTCCCAAGTCCGGATGAGAAAGGGTGAGGGTTGTAGCCTTATGATAGCCAACGTAAAATTTTGTCACATTCTATGATATGAACCATAATAAGAATATCGTTAGGGCATTCAATAATCAGCGACGCGCTACATCAAATCCCGAATGTAGTGTTAAATATGAAAGGGTTTCTAGGTCATCGTTTGAAAGCGGCACGCTACACCGGACCTCGGGTTTAGTGACAAATAATCAAGGGTTTCATAAAATCCGTCTAGATTCTTGGAATATAGGTTCCCTTACGCGTAGACTAACAGAATTAGCAGAGGTGATGAATAAGAAGAGAGTTAGTATTATATGTTTGCAAGAAACTAAGTGTGTAGGTGAAAAGAGTAGAGTCATAGATCCTTGGAATTATAAACTTTGGTATTTGATTAGAGATAAAAATCATAATGGGGTAGGTGTAATCATAAATAGACGGTTGCTTGAGTATGTAGTTGAGATTAGGAGAAAAAGTGATGGGATTGTTGGCTGTAGTGCCCTCAAGTCAATTATTGGATCACATGCACGTGATTGCAATGATTGAAGGAAGAAATATACCGGTAGAACAGTCTCACTCGAGATGATAGTATGCTATCTGGTTTGTCTTTATCATCGTGTATATGTTTCAGGTGATATTATAGATCACTATTACATGTTGATAAAACCCATAAGATTCATACTTGACTACCAGCAGTATGATGGCGATCATATACGTGAGAGTTGGGTGGTCTATAAGCACATCCTTAAAGTGTCCCTAGTCGTGGGAGTTTCGAGACTGGGCATCGATACTCCAATAATAGACTAGTGTATATGGATCGAGACCACGACGAGGGGCGGTGGCCGGTCTCACAAGCCATTGGTGTCAGTTCGTTCACCTAAGATGTATACAGGTGCTCATTGGGTTATAAGTACACCGGACGGACTTGTAGGGGTACTGCTGGTTGGTACTATACTTATCGTCAGGTAGCAGTTCCCAGGTGACATGAGTACAGCTTTGTTCGTTGACTTGACACTACTGCTTCGCCTCAAGTGTGTTCCCACTATTCTTAGATTGCTACCCTACCACGGCTCTATTGAGTCGTGCAAACAGGTAGTAGTTGGGTGTAGTCCCGAAGCACTTGGAGGCAGTGGCGGTTAGATATGACTCGTCTCTCCCGGTATTGGGGGTTGATATCGCGCTGTATTTGGAGAGCCATTACACAGTCCCTGGCCATGGCAAGTGAGATTTACTGGTAGGTATTCCAGTAGAATCTCAGGGTGTTCTGGGCTACACTCTGACACGACTTATACCGTTATTAGGGGTCTGACGTTTACCATCCCCTAGGCCCGATATGCGATACTCTTAGACAAACAGACCGGACTGTACGAGGATTGCCACTGACAGGCTTAGTAGGGTTTCAGGATGAGTTCGCTCGTCGGCCTCCCTTTCGCTCAATACCTGGGTAGCCGTTACGTACAGCTAGTGCCACTGATGTGCTTGTGGTTAAACCACTGCCAGCGTATTGACGAGTTTTTAGAGTCCCACACAAAGGGTTTTCCTAGTCGGACGAAACGTTGTAGAAGCCGTATGGTTTTATGGCAGGGTTCGATCATATACGTGCATTTGTGCATGGATCATGATCGGACAGATCATACTAGTGGGCTTTGGTTTAAGCCAGATCCTAGTATTAGATTGTTGGATTATTTTCGTCTCGTATTATTCGTATTCAGTCGGAATACGGATACGGGTATGTATATACAGATGAGGGGTATTCTTGTAATCCGTTACGAGTTTACTTTAGAAGTTGCCACTCTTTTTGATTAAACATTTAGTTTAATGTTTAATTATGTGGAAATTGTGAGTGCAAGTTTTAATCTAGGGCATTGAATGTGGTATGTGCATTTTTGGTGACTCATGGTGTGTTTACTCGTGCCATGTCTATTTCTTTATTGATTTATTGTGTGGGATATTTTGTGGAGTGAGAGGAGGCAGCCACTTATGGCTAGGGATTGGTCTTGAGTTGTTTTTAGAGCTCTCACAATATATCTCACACAATAAGCTATGCTATTTTCTTCACTAGCTAAAACTTAAGCTCACAACTTCTTCCTCCAATGGCTTCTTCTTCAATCTCCACTCTATCCCTCTCATGTGTTGAGAATCCTAGAGTGTTTTAAAACAAAGTAATTACACACTATGTTTACTTCATCTTGGGCACTTAGGTTAGCAAACTAGTTGTTCAAGTTGCTTCGGTTTTGAAGCGGGAGCCCGTATAAAGAACCCTTGACATGGATCTTCTTCAACGAATGGAGACCGGAGATCAAACTTGATCGGGAAAGCCGCGGGGAGCTTGGCGCAGAGATTGAAGACCGAAGAACACGGATCGATCGGTATAATCTCTCCAAACTCTTTTCTGTTAACTAGTATAGGGTTAATGTCACGATTCGTAGTTTAGGGTTACGTTAGCGCCGGTTTCCAAAAGTTTCTGTTCCGCATTTGGCCACGGATTGATGGCCGGGGTGCTGCCGTAGCCCAATATGGTATTAGAGACAACCCATTAACCGCATACTAGTTGGTTTAGACAATGTTAAACTATCGAAACCGAAAAAACCCCAATACACAGCCCTGAACATTCCAGGTTCTGTCGATTTTTATAGTGTCTTCAAAATTTATTTTAGCAACCGCAGAAGACTACTGACATGACAACTTGACTGCACCCCAAATACGAGCCAAATCCACCTGAAAAAACCCGGCCACAATGCATGAAAATCCGAGGAGGCCGGTCACTTTAAGGCTTTTGTGTTTCGTTTTTTGGGTGTGGTCTTGTGTCTGGAATGTTGGTTCAGTGGTATTGTTTGTTTAGCCCAGTTTGGATATGGTTTTATCAAGTTGTTTGAGGGCTATTCGGGGTTATTTTGAATTCGATATTTTCTAACATTGTTTAAAGTTTACAGTACTTACATTTCTATCTGCGACCGTGAATGTCATTCGAGCGGTACAACTTGTCTAATTGCTATAGTTCTTTTAGACGGGTTTGTGAACGTGACATTCACGTTGATGTTCTGTGTTGTGCTGTGTTGTTGCGGATTCGTCGTGGTGGATAGCTTGCGTGCAATGATAGTACAGTTTAGTTTTATTTGTACATTTGATATCGCGGGACGAGCGTCCGACATGTGGACTGCCGTCACTGCATGTTTGTATATTATTTGTTTGGGGCACGACCGGGTTGAGGTCGATGTCACCGTTGTACATATTTTTTTTTCTGTACTAGGATTACCTCGCGGTGGAGTGTACGGATAGCCTGGTTCTGAAGGGCAACGGGCCAGCATCTCATGGTATTGAGAAGGAGGGGGCCTCACTCTAGAATTGGCGTGATATTCGCCGCACTCGTAGGGGGTACATGTTGACCCAAGGAGGGGTGCTCAAGTTATCGGATTCCATGAAGTGCTGGGTGGCCCATTCACTTTGCTGAAGGGGGCTGTCTTGCTTCTGGTTTTGGCGGGTAACTTTCCGCGCTCGTAGGGGTCTAGGTTTTCATTGCACAGGCTATCCACACGACCCGGGGAACGTCGGGTTTCGCTTCTGGCTTAAAGGAAACCCGGGGCTCCCAGATTATCTGTATTGTTCTGTGATACTTATTGCTTATCTGTGATGTTGCATTTATCACGCCTGAAGTGATTATTATATATTGTTATATATATACTAGTAAATGTTGTATATGTTTTACACCCGCGCTAGTCCAGTCCCCGCTCTGTCGTTAATTACGTAACCTAACAGGTGATGACGGGACCCAGTGGCGAATGCGGATGGCATATATGTACATCATATTTTCGTTCTTTTGTGGTGTGATTAATTGATGGGACTGCGTTGATTCAGTTCAATGCAAAAAAAAACAGACCTATTCGATATTGTTAGAACAAATTTTTAAAAAGCTGTTATTATAAGGACATTTTCTTTTGTTTTGCACAGCGATGTTCGGTTATGAATATCCAGCACCTCATTCGACGAGGCAAGGGCCGAGATCCCTTCATCGGGAGTAACCCCTTGGGCAGAGATTTGCGTCAGGGTAATAATTTCACTATAGTCGATTACTTTTTGCTTTGCACTGTTTCAGTGAGGAATATCTTGCACCTCATTCTACGAGGAAAGAGCTGAGATCTCTTCACCGGGAGTGACCTTTTTAGCAAAGGTTTTCGCCACTATATATTTATAAAATGCTATCCGGTTCCTTGAACGATATCAAGTTTATTACGTTAAAGGTTTTTCGCCAAAACCAGCCGTAGCCCTCCATCATTTCAGATTAGTATTGCTTAGTATTCGCGCTATATTTGTCATTGCTATTCGCCGAGGCGTAGTGTGCGGTAGCTCTGTAATGCTTTTCTGTCGCATGGATATGTGGATTGGTTAGAACGGTCGTATGACTTTGTTGATTATTCATCAAGGGTCGTGCGGGTGGGTTTAACGCAATCAAGATAATGACGGGTTGAACTTGACTAGGACCTTTTAATTTGTTGATTATCCGTCAAGGTCACTTGGGTCCTAGGGGTAAAAAATTACATCGGGAATTTCAAATATACAGAAAACTTGTCAGGCACGCGCATACCATCTGGAGTGTGATAACTTAAGTGCATTCCATCAAGTTAGCATGTGATGATAGTTGGATCTCGATACCCACTGATGAGTTGGTTTACTCCTCGGGTGATTCCGACTAATTCTTCTTTCAGGTTTGGAGGAGAATTTGAGGATACAGTGGGAGACATCCTAATTAGATAAAGAGATTGACCATTCTGATCTAGGTTAGAGTGCACGCTGAGTGTTTCTTTTCTCTCTCTTTGGCAACCATGTCCCGACCCTAGACTATAACTCAGTGACCATGTTAACCGAACCTTCTTAAAACGCATTGACTTTTGGATTGTCTGAATTGCAGACATCATTGCCACTCCTACTTTTACCCTTTGCTTTTCTCCGGAACATTCTGTATCACTGCGAAGATCCACATTTATTTGGATATGACCATCGTATGGTTATATACGATCTCGAAAGAACTTTTTCCAGATTCGAGGATGTTTTTTGGTTGAAGAAATTGAATAGGACTATTCAGTTGTCTTTTCCTTTTATCTTCTCTCAGGTTGTGAGGGCTCTTAGGACTAGGAGAGTACACCTATTGCGCTTATTGGATAGTTTTCTTCTAAACTATAGGCAGGTGCCGAAAGGTGGGGTTGGAAGAAAACCAATTAGCTTAAGTGTGGTGTACAGAAATAAGTAAAGGCAAATAAAAGGATTAGAAAGAGGGCAAAGTAAATTGCGACTGCTATCATTCACGACCAAACCGCGTATCTCATCGCCACTCCTACTTCACCTTTGAATTTCTCCAGAACACCCCATATCACTACGAAGATCCAAAGTTATTGGATAATCCATCGTATGGTTATATACGAACTTGAAGGACCTTGTTCTAGTTCAAGGATGGATTCTGGTTGAGAAGAAATAGAATAAGGTTTATTCAGTTGTCTTTTATCTTTACCTTCTCTCAGATTGCGAGTACTCCTAAGATTAGGAGAGTACACCTATTACGCTTATTGGACAGTCTTCTTCCAAACCATAGGCTGGTGCCGAACGGTAGGAAAGGAAGAAAACCATTTAGTTTAAGTGTGGTGTACAGAAGGTAACGAGTAAAGACAAATAAAGAGATTTGGAGAGATGGTAAGGAAATATATGGTTGAAGTCATGAATCTGGATAATGGAATAAGCATTACTAGGAATACCCGGATACCCTTCGAAACATTTTAATGTTTCAGTTTTACTATGCGTTATTAATTGAAAACAGATTTCCCAATTAGATCCTTACTCTAGGGTATGTATTTACCAGGTTTGATTCTCACATCTGTATGGATTTACAGATAATGAGTGGGAGTAAGTTATTGGGAATTATGTGACCATCCTCATTATATCGGGATTCGTTATAATTGGTGATATTTGAGGAAATCGCCTGGGTTTTTGCTGGACGGCAAATATTTGGTTTTGGATATCCGTTATGCACCAATTTCAAACCGATATATCTGTACGATTATTTTATAAAGTGAGATATAAATTTTTGAAATTATGTCTATGACATTTACCTATATCAGTTGATGGTTAGGTAAGGAGCATTAAACAGCGGTGTAATTTTTCTTAACTATAGTACAGTTTTCAACCTACGACACACAGGGTTTGAGTTATCTACTCAGGGGACTTATACAAAGTATTGTATGTTGTCCAGTGTCCATTAGGACAAAGGGGATGGTCCTCGTACTATATCCTGTTTACTTTTGACTTCTCCAGTTTTAGACAAGTATTTCGTAGAAATACAAGGTCCAAGTTTTGAGAAGTTATAGGTACAAGAATAAAGTAGAGAACTATGTGTTGCAAGTATCAGGATTTTTCAAGATGATCAAAGATGTAGATACTTGTATTTGGTATTCAGTTGATAGTAATGGTTTTGAGAACTTCCTTCTCTTTTAGATTACTCATATCTGGATGCACTCCTAAGTTGAGTAATGTTGATCGGCCTCTCTCCATTTAGTTGACATGTACTGGAGACAGCTGTATGATTTGAATCTGGTTCCAATTAAATCAGTGCCTTTGTTTCTATATTGTATATAGAATGGTTCATATCTTAACGATGTTAAAGTATATGGAGTTGTCCGGTTTATGCTTAAAAACAGACTCTGGATAACTCAAGGCACGTTTTCTGTAATGGCAGTTTGTGGGTTATCCCGGGCTATGACGAGGGGTAACTTTCTACCACCTAGAAGATCAATAGTGATATTGTTCTTGACTTGCCACAGTTTTAGCAAAATGGATTTTTTCAGAAAACAGTAGTGGGAGTACGGTAGAACTGAAAGTGATTCCAGAACCGCAAACGATTACTGAAAATTTAATAGGATCTAAACATTCAATCGGGTTTGACATTCCATTATCCACTCCGCAGATATAGTGGGTAACCTCAGGCGCTAGAGAAGTACTTTGGTATCCTCAAAGACGGTGACATGGAGGTTCTTGTTTACCCAGACTTGACACTGCTGTTGTTCCAGACTGTGAGACCCGGAAGGAGGATGGGTATAGCGTCGTTCTAAACTAGCTTTAGAAGTGCACGTTTGTATGACTCTGCCAGAGGGTTGTTGTAGTCAGTGGAAGCAGCGGAAGGAAAAGTAGCTTATGTCTATTTATAGACTAAAGCAGATATAGCGGAGATAGATCATCTATTTTTGATGTGAAAGTCATAGGCCTTGACTTCATCGGAATAGGAGATGGATCTGTTAAGAAGGTAGTAGGGTGTGATGTTCTGGTATTTCGTTGACATGCATTTTATAGGAAGTAAAATTCTTATCCTACAATCGGTTATACTGTGGTTGTCACACAATGGTTTCTCCACATAAGATATGAATATAATATTAAGCATTCTGCTCACTAGATCTATGGTTTTAGAGCTAGATTTGGGAAGTGTCCCAATCTGGGTACTAGGAAAGCGTTCTAAAGGTGTTTTAGAATGGACGACTCCTGGCATGGTGGTGTAGCTGCAGGTGATGGAGTCACCCTCTGTAAAGGTGTCTTGCAGACTAAAGGGAAGAGGGATGTGCATGATTGGCATATCACTTGCTTAGGCAATCGAGTCAATCATGACATGTCAAGTACCACACCGGATGTTTTTTGCACTAGTTGCAATAAGTTTATATTAATCCAATCCTGGAGAAATATTCAGAAGCAGTTTATGAATATAAGCGTATGTTCTAGGGATATGGTAATGGCAGCCTTCTTCGGGAGACGGTTATCATTCCAGACTTTCAAGGTGGCCTGGATGACAGAGTGACTGTCAGATTTATAGTTTTCCCTAATTAACAAGGGACAGTAGTTTGGACATGTGATCTAAGCGGATACTGAGGGAGGTATGGCGCAGAATACTGATTAAATTCAGTTGACGATACAGTCTAAAAAGTTTACTGGATTTGGAGTTCATTTGTGAACTAGGTCCCATCAGATATCCAAGCATATTTTAAGACAGGTATTGCTCATTTCGGGAGATGGCTTTCTCCTCGAACTTGAGAAAAAAAGAGAGAAATAGAAAGAAACATTGGAGCGGATCCACTCACTGAGGCTATTTCTCGAACGCAATAGTTTTACAAACGAGGTTTGTGAAACTGATTAGTAGAGAAGTTGGGTGTTCGGTATCACACAGGCTGTGAGTATGCGACACCGCAATAATTAGCCTTAGGTGCAAATGGGAGATTGTTGGCTGTAGTGCCATCAAGTCAATTATTGGATCACAGGCATATGATTGCAATGATTGAGGGAGGACCTATACCGGTAGAACAGCCTCACTCGAGATGATAGTATGCTATCTGGTTTGTCTTTATTATCGTGTACATGCTTCAGGTGACATTACAGATTACTATTACAGTTGATAAAGCCCACAAGATTCATGCTTGACTACCAGCAGTATGATAGCGATCATATACGCGAGAGTTGGGTGGTCTATAAGCACATCCTTAAAATGTCCCTAGTCGTGGGAGTTTCGAGATTGGGCATCGATACTCCAATAGTAGACTAGTGTATACGGATCGAGATCCCGACGAGGGGAGGTGGCCCGTCTCACAAGCCATTGGTGTCAGTTGGTTCACCTAAGATGTATACAGGTGTTCATTGGGTTATGAGTACACCGGACGGACTCATAGGGGTAATGCTGGTTGGTACTATACCTATCGTCAGGTTATCGTCAGGTTGCAGTTCCCAGATGATATGAGTATAGCTTAGTCCGTTGACTTGACACTGCTACTTCGCCTCAAGTGTGTTTCCACCATTCTTAGATTGTTACCCTACCACGGCTTTATTGAGTCGTGCAAACAGGTAGTAGTTGGGTGCAGTCTCGAAGCACTTGGATGCAGTGGCGGTTAGATATGATTCGTCTCTCCCGGTATTTGGGGTTGATATCGCACTGTGTTTGGAGAGCCATTACACAAAGTCCCTGGCCAGGGCAAGAGAGATTTACTGGTAGGTATTCCAGTAGTTTCTCAGAGTGTTCTGGGCTACACTCCGACACGACTTATACCGCTATTAGGGCTCTGACGTTTACCATCCCTCTAGGCCCGATATGCGATACTCTTAGACGAACAGACCGGACTGTACGGAGATTGCCACTGACAGCCTCAGTAGGGTTTCAGGATGAGTTCGCTCGTCGGCCTCCCTTTCGCTCAATACCTGGGTAGCCGTTACGTACAGTTAGTGCCACTGACATGCTTGTGGTTAAACCCACTGCCAGCGTATTGACGAGTCTTTAGAGTCCCACACAGAGAGTTTCCCTAGTTCGGGTGAAACGTTGTAAAGGCCGCATGGTTTTATGGCAGGGTTCGATCATATACGTGCACTTGTGCACGGATCATGATCGGACGGATCATACTAGTGGGTTTTGGTTTAAGCCGGATCCTAGTATTAAATTGTTGGATTATTTTCGTCTCGTAGTATTCGTATTCAGTCGGAATACGGATGCGGGTATGTATATACAGATGGGGGGTATTCTTGTGATCCGTTACGAGTTTACTTTAGAAGTTACTATTCTCTTTTGATTAAACATTTAGTTTGATGTTTAATTAAGTGGAAATTGTGAGTGCAGGTTTTAACCTAGGGCATTGAATGTGGCATGTGCATTTTTGGTGACTCATGATGTGTTTACTTATGCCATGTCTATTTCTTTATTGATTTATTGTGTGGGATATTTTGTGGAGTGAGAAGGGGCAGCCACCGATGGCTAGGGATTGGTCTTGAGTTTTTTTTAGAGCTCTCACAATATATCTCACACAATAAGCTATGCCATTTTCTTCACTAGCTAAAACTTAAGCTCACAATTTTTTCCTCCAATGGCTTCTTCTTCAACCTCTACTCTATCCCTCTCATGTGTTGAGAATCCTAGAGTGTTTTGAGATAAAGTAATTACACACTATCTCTACTTCATCTTGGGCACTTAGGTTAGCAAACTAGTTGTTCGAGTTGCTTCGGTTTTGAAGCGGGAGCCCGTATAAAGAACTCTCGACGTGGATCTTCTTCGACGAAGGGAGATCGGAGATCAAATTTGATCGGGGAAGCCGTGAGGAGCTTGGCACAGAGATTGAAGACCGAATGACACGGATCGATCGGTATAATCTCTCCAAATTCTTTTCTGTTAACTAGTATAGGGTTAATGGCACGATCCCGTAGTTTAGGGTTATGTTAGCGCCGGTTTCCAAAAGTTTTTGTTCCGCATTTGGCCACGGATTGATGGCCGGGACGCTGCCGTAGCCCAATAGGGATTTTACTGGTTAAGCTTATTTTAGATGGGGAGATCCTTAATGTTATTAGTGCTTATACACCACATATAGGTGTTGATGACACTAGTAAGCGTCTATTTTGTAAGGATTTAGACGAGATGGTACAAAACATACCTAGTGGAGAGAAATTATTTATTGGTGGTGATCTCAATGGATATGTAAGTACTAGTCGTAGTGGGTTTGTACTATCCATGGAGGTTTTAAACAGAAAAATGAAACATGTAGCTCGATTCTAGGTTCTGTTTTATCTTATGACTTGATCTTAGTAAATGCTTGGTTTAGGAAAAGAGAGTCCCATCTTATCACCTTTAAGAGCGGATCGAGTGCAAGTCAAATTAGCTTTTTTCTGACTAGAAGGATGATAGAGGTTGTATCGATTGTATGGTCGTGCCCGGTGAGAGTCTAACCACTCAATATAGACTTTTAGTTCTAAATGTTCGATTTAGAAAAGGATCTAGAAAGATTAGATATAAGATAGAGCCTAGAATTAAGTGGTGGCAACTGAATTAAAATAACCAAAAAGCCTTTATAGATCGTGTAGTTAAGAGGCGGATTGACAATCTGAAAATGATTCAGACATAATATGGAATAAAATGGATAGTTGTTTTAAGAGGGTAATTAGAGATCTACTTGGTGAGTCGAGGGGTGCTGCTCCACCATTTAAGGACACATCATGGTGGAACGAAGAAGTAAAGGCTGCTGTTAAATCATGAGAGATTCTTATAAAGATTTGAAGAAAAACATAGATGCGGAGAAATTTGAGAAGTATAAAATGGCTAAAAACGAAGTTAAGAAAACCGCTCGGGAAGGAAAAGCTAAGGTCTATAAGGATGCGTGTGAGAAGTTGGACACTAAGGAGGCTGAAAATGATATATACAGAATTGCTCGGATGTGGGAAAGAAAGATCAGAGATTTATGTACGGTGAAGTGTGTCAAAAATGAAGATTAGAAGATTTTAGTCCGAGACGAGGATATCAAGAAAAGGTGGAGAGATTATTTTGACAAATTGTTAAATGAGAATTTTACTAAGGATTTGGATGGACTTATCATTCAATCTCAAGATATAAACCGTGATTTTATGCGTAAAATTAGTATACCTGAGATTAAAGAGGTTTGAAGAGAATGAAATCAAGAAATGTGGTTGGTCCAGACTGTATTCCTATCGAGATTTGAAGCTATTTCGGAGAGATAGGTGTTATATGGCTGGCAGATCTGTTTAATAAGATTTGGTAGACCAAAAAGATACCAAATGAGTGGAGAAAAAGTGCCCTTATACCTATCTACAAGAATAAGGGTGACATTCAAAGTTGCTCAAACTATCGTAGAATAAAATTTATGTGTCACACCATGAAGTTTTGGAAAAGAGTAATTGAACACAGGTTAAGCAAGAATGTTAAGATAACAGAGAATCAGTTTGGGTTCATGTCTGGACCATTAACGACAGAAGCTATTCATTTGTTTCGTCAACTTGTTAAGCGTTTTCGAGAGAGAAGAAGAGATTTACATATGATATTTATTTATTTAGAGAAAGCGTATGATAAGGTAACTAGAGAGGTATTATGAGGGACAATGATGAAGAAGAGAGTTCCAGTCAAGTACATTGACATAATCAATGACATATACGATGGAGTAGTGGTAAATGACAGAACTTGCGGCGGTCTAACGAGTGATTTTCCGATTACAATTGATTTGTATCAAGGGTCTGCATTAAGTCCATTCTTATTTACCATCATGATGGAGGAGTTTACTAGAACTATTCAGGATGGGCTATCTTGGTGTATGTTATTCGTTGATAATATTGTTCTGCTAAACGAGACGAAATCAGGGGTTAATACCAAATTGGAGTTATGGAGGCAAAACGTTGGAATCTCGGGGCCCAGATTAAGTAGGTCCAAGACAACATATATGTAATGCAAATTTAGCAAACAGAGAAGTCGAGACCACAGTGGTATAATACTGGATGGGCAAGAGATATCACCGAGCTATCAGTTTAGATATCTAGGTTCCATCATACCAAAAGAATGGGAAGATCGATAGCGATATCAGCCAAAGGATCCAAACTGGTTGGTTGAAATGGAGTGCAATAGGAATTTTGTGCGATCGTAACTTTCTGTTAAGCTTGAAAGGGAAGTTTTATCGGAGCGCTATTTTGCTTGCCTTATTATTTGGTACAGAATACTGGGCTCCTAAGAAACATCATACACAGAAGATGCACGCAGTGGAGATGCGCATATTTCGTTGGATGCGTGGTAATACTAGAAAATATAAGGTGCGAAATGAGAATATTCGTGTAAAAATTGGTGTAGCACATGTGGAGTAGAAGAGGCGGAAAAACCGACTAAGATGGTTTGGTCATGATGCAGACCTATGGAAGCACCGGTTCGACGAATGGATACTTTTGATATAGACAATGTCAAAGGGATAAAGGGAGACCGAAGAAAACATAGATGGCGGTGATACGAAAAGATATGGTTGCTAAAGGCCTCAATGAAAGTATATTGTTCGATAGGAGTGAGTGGAAGCGGAGGATTCGTGTACTGGACCCGGCGTGATTCTCATGTTGGTTCATGTAGCCTACTCCATATGTTTGGGATAAAAGGCTGGTTGTTGTTTATATGTAGCTTGTTGTATCTTAAATTCCTGCCTGAATGAACTATAATTTACAAAGTTTACAGGATTATGATAAAGGTCATCTTAGAGTAGTCCTTAATATGGTACATGGTAACTCTAAAAAAAACTGAACATTTCGTGTGAACACCGAACAAAAAAAAATCCAAGAAAAGAGGTAGATGCTACATGGTTTTGAGATTTCAAAACTTACCTGATCCAAGTAAGGGAACTTATTTTGAAGCTCGTCCGCATTTGGAACCTGATCCTTTGACCCAAATGCATCAATCTCTTGCACCAACTTCTTCTCGACTTCTTTATGCTTGGACACCAAATAAACAAGCGACGACAATGTGAACGAAGTTGTCGCCGACCCAGCAAGAAGATGCTCATAAGCAAGAGAACTGATGTAGTCCGAGGTGAATAAATCTCTCAATGCACCATCTGACTCCTTACCTCTTAGTAACACCGATATAAAATCCTTTGAACCTTTCTCCTCCTCTTTTTCCCTTTTCGCAACTATCTCATCAACTCTTTTCGCGAGTTTCCGATTAGTTTGGTCTATCTCTCGATCGGCAGTCCATGGGATTCTCTTCAAGATTAGCCTGAATGGTTCTTGAAGAAACGGGATTAAGAGCCCAAGGATTACAGAGAAAGACCCAGTGAGGTCCATTTTCAATGACGTTGTGGAATGCATGTGGAGTTTTATGAAAGATGTAACTTCGTCTTCGTAATTTGAGTGTTCTTTGTGTTTTCCGGCCAAAAGGCCGAAGTTGACTCCGAAGGCAGCTTGGCCAATGATGTCAGTCGCCATTTGTAGGGTTAGGTTTGAAAGGGCGATGTCTTGGTGTCGGTGGACTTTGGAGATGTGAAGATTTACGGATTCGATGTAGGATTGCATGGTGGGGATGAGATTGGCGAGGTGGGATGGTTGGTAGAGGGAGATGACGGCGTTTCTCATTGCGGACCACCTTGAGTCCCTGCAAGGCAGAGTCACCATATAGTTAATGACGTAAAATGTTTTTGCAGCTGCGCGGGGCACAGGCGCCACTCATGTGTCTGAATATGGATATATGTAAATCCGTATCTCCGTAAGCAAGATAGGACCGCATATGTACTAACTGTCCAAGTGAAACTAAATGGCGAGGTTTCATTCAATGCACTCTCAAGTGAAGAAATTCAATGGAGAGGATTATAATAAAATATTTTAGGTTTAGCAAAATCTAGTGATTACTTTGTGAAGAAGAGGCCCTTTTGATGGAGAGGGGATCCAGAGATGGGGGATGGCAAGCTTCTATTTGGGATGCTCTTGAACTTTTTGATTCCAACCTCCTTGCACAGCTCTGGGTCTGCGACAATCACTAGAGGTTGCCTCCCCATGTGGAACCTATGAAGAAAAATAAAAAAAATTTCCCCAGAAAAGAAATTATATAAAAAAAATTTAGGAGCCGTTTTATTTGCTGCGAAGAAAATTATGAAATATTTGTTACATGCAGTATTTATCATAAGTAAATCGTGCAAAATTTAAAATCCGGTAATTTATTAGCTGATACTGGTTTTAGTGGAAGGCTTGAACTTTTTTTTTCCTTTAGCTGATGGTGTGTTATTGGTTGATTATAACCTTTTTGCTAGATATATTATTTGCTGCAATCAGTTCAATGTCAATATTTTTAACTATTTCTTTGCCAAAAAACCGCCGTTAAATCATGTTTGTTGCTACATTTGGTGTTGCAGCTCAATTTTCGAGGTTCACAAAAGGCGCTAACCTGAAGATTGGACCGTACTTCTTTGCAAGAATACCGAACACATCGGGACCGTACTTCGACATCAAAGGAAGGTGGCCGACAAGGAAACTCACCGGAGGTCCCGGAACTCTCCTCACACCCCAATATGGTGCATAAAAGTAAACCAAGAATCCTATCAACAAAGCAAAAGTAGTGAATAAAAGAGAGATCATGTTTGTTGTTTGCAGAGAAAACCAAAATCCCTCCATTACTCCATCACTCCACCATTGAGAAAAAAGATAGAGGAAGAGATGAGATTTTCATTCAAGTAATTTTTAGTAGAGAGAGCACTTTGTAGTGCAAGTGAAGTGTTTTTTCTAAAGTGTGATCATTGGAGAGTTGACATGATTTTTGACCAATGAATTTGTATTGAGGTGGTGTTATTTTCCTAGTTGGGGGTTTGTTGGTCATTGATGATCTCAAGAACCTGTAAGGATTCTGCATGTCCATCTGTAATTTATTTACATATTGCAAAGTAGCAGCGAACCATCCTCACTTTTGCTCAAATAGCAACCCTCCCGTGTTTGGTTGTTTATAGTTGGAAATACAATGCATTTACAATTGCGTTTAATTTCAATTACCGTGATTGCGGATTTATTCCTTTGTTTGGTTAATATGAATTTTTACTGCATGTTGCTCAAAAACATGTGTTAGATTGGATGTAGTTTTTTCTTATAACCAAAAGGGAAGGCAAATACACATGCAATGGAACAAAAAGGAAGATGTCAGCGGTAGAGGCTTCTTGTAATATATCAGTACGGTTTCAGATAGGTGCAGGTCCCCCTTCAATTGCCTGTGATCTCAGACAGCTTTAGCTGAAGAGTAGGGACTTTGAATGAGACTTGTCAAACTATTTGAGGACATTAACAGGGGAATCATCCATTGAGCCCTAGACAAAAATCTATGTACCCTGTTGATGATGAAATGAAAATTATATGAAAGGAACTCATAGGACTGAATTGTCCTAATTCCACATGTTGTCTTAATTAGGATTAATTCCATTTGTTTTGTTATGTATTCCTTGTGTTTCTAGTTGAATGTAGATGGTCTACATAGTCAGTGTAGATCGATGGATGGAATCATTCCATATGATCACAAATTAAAAGTATTTTTTTTTTATATATCATCCCCATAATTTCAAAATTTCAGCTCTCAAAATCCAGTATTTCCAAATTTCACTTCCAGAACCATTAAGTTTTCCAAATTTCACCCCTAAAATCTAGTATTTCCAAATTTCATCCTCAAAACATTAAGTTGTCCAAATTTCACCCAAAAACTATTAAGTCATTAATAATTAAAACTTCATTTTTTGCAAAAAGCATCTTACTTTTCTCCATTTTGTTGTCAACTGTTTCTCCAAGATCATTGACCCCGACCTATGATACCCTAGCCGTAAGGTACTTAAATTAATCCACCACTTGGATATGAGTAACTCTAACTCATATTGCTGTTTCAAGTTGTCGTAATTGTTATGGCAAAGTCATAAAGAAGCTTGATTTATTGATTAAAATGACAAATATTGGATGAAAGCGAAATATCCTAAATTTCGCTCTCAAGAGAATTCCTAATTTTGAAATTGTGAGAAATCTAAAACCCTATTCCTATTTAACATAAGAAAGAAGAAGATGACCATTTGGGGTGAAATTTGGACAACTTAATGGTTCCAAGGGTGAATTTATTTTGGAAATAATAGATTTTGGAGGTGAAATTTGGACAACTTAATAGTTTTGAGAGTGGAATTTGGAAATATTAGATTTTCGGGATGAAATTGGACAACTGAATAGTTTTGAGGGTGAAATTTGGAAATACTAAATTTTGGTTGTGAAATTTGATAATATTGAAATTTTGGGCGTGAGATATAAAACCCCCTTAAAAGTAATATTTTTTTCTTTTATCAGTAAAAAGAAGTTCTAAAAAATGGAGTAAATGGGTACAGCTTCTTGGGTCCAAAAATTAATAGGAAAAACTCCATAAGCTAAAAAATCTAATGAAAAACTTTTTAGATCTAAAAAGTTATAGGTTTAAATCTATATAATACTACTAACCATTTTTACCTTTTAATATTCTCATATCACCCTTGTTAATGTATGGCAGAAAACTGCTACACTTATCAGATATAGTTGATATCTAATAAATGTAGCAGTTAGCTGCTAAATGTAGCAGTTATCTCTGCTAAACGTTGACAAGGGTAATATGAGAATATTAAAAAGCAAAAAATGGTTTGGTTGTATTATAGGGACTTAAACCTTTAACCTTTTGGATTTCAGGGAGTTTTTCATCAGATTTTTTGTCCATGAAGTTTTTTGTTGGCTTCGGGACAAAGGAGCTGGACCAATTTTCCAAAAAAAGATGACTGAATTTGTGTTTTTTGTATTCCAATTCCTTGCTTAAACGACCAAGAAAAGCTAGGCATTTTTTTTTTCTGGAAAAATTTGAGCGGAGCAAATCCAATGGTTATAAAAACAAGTTGGAAAAAAAAGGTTTACCTCCCTAGATCTCAAAACAATGGGTTTTAGACCTCATGTCCAATGTCAAAAAAAAGTTGCTAAAAACTCTCAAATGCTCAAGTTTCAAGTTTAAAGACCCTACATTATTCGATACTTATACTTGGCATAGGTTTTAATAGGGTTGGGGTTGCCCGCAGCCTCGTGGCTGAGGGCGCGTGACCCAGCCTTGAGGTTGAGGCCCACCCACTTAAGCCAAGCCCTCCCCTCCTTGCCCCTGTTCAGGGTTGATCGCAACGAACTCGCTGCGGGTGACCTCAGCCCCTGTTAACCCATTAGTATACAAGTATTTCGAAAATAGTCATATTCATCCATCCATAAACCCTAACCTCTCAATCTCTTCCCCAGTTCCTCTTCTTCTTTCTACAACATCACTTCATGGCCTCTTTCTCAAGACTTCATTATTTCAAAACCTATTTGATGGGTTTTAAGATAGATGGAGTTCGAAAAAGAATATAAAGAAGGAGAGAGAAAATTAGTTTGACTTTGATGGATTTTGGTTTTCGATAACGGCATGTTTGCACCACAAGAAATGAAGGCTTATTTCGGCGGGTGTCAACCGACGGGAAAACCAATTGCCCGATGAAATAAAGATATTCCGTCAGCTTTATTCCGACGGATAAAATTGCGACGTAATAGAGTGTATTTCGTCGGGCTTGATATTTATTCCGTCGGGTATATTATTACGCCGGTTGATAGCCGACGGAAAAAGTTTCAGCCGTTTCGATGGATCCATACACATACAATACAATATAATGATATCACACATATATATTCATTGTAATCATAATTCAATTCACGGCAATTTGCCACAAAACCAATATATCCATCCAAATCGCCGCGAAACCAATTTATTCAACCAAATCGCTACAAAACCAAAAAAAATTAACGAAAATATCAAATTCATTATATTTCATTAATTTACAACACAATTTAATTACATTTGGAGTTTGCAAAAAGCGACGATTGAGAATAAGCGTGCGTACTCTACTCACGGGGAGGGAGGGGGGGGGGGCGCTGTCGAAGGCCGGAGGATGCCGAGTGAAATCGAGTAGCTCCTACAGTGATATCAACAGACAAAATTTAGCTTTATGAATTCATGGTATGATATACATATGTTATTTATGATAAGAAACTATTTTGTAGCAATATTTTAAGGGAAATCAAGCACCTCCAATAATATTCTTAACGAGAAGTTATTCACGATATAGATATGATATTCACGGTATGATATAGATATGCTGTTCACGATATAGATGTGATATTCATGATATGATATAGATATGATATTCACGATATCATATAGATATGGTATTCACGATATGATATCATATCATATAGATATGAGATCATCTAGATATGATATGTCACGATATGATATGTATATAATATTCACGATAATAAACTATATGAAATTTGTATTGAAACAAAAATTGGCAATATGATATTCATGATATTAAACTATATGAAAGTTCTATTGAAACGAAATATTATTAACTAAACTTACAGCCGGTATTTCTCGGCCTTGAAGCATCAGCTGACGGGTCAAGATTGTCATCACCTCAATATCAACGTTGGCTTCTGCTCTGTCAACGTCCTCTGTGAACTCGAAGCCGATGCACGATCAGATGAAGAAGGGGCTGAGAAGATGCGTGCTTGATCATTCGCTGGAGTATGAGAAGAGCCATCCGACATTAGGTTCGAGAACAATGTCAGGATCAAGATGCATGCCAGTTCAGAGCTCGTCCAATATGCTATTCAAATCCATATCCTTAAAATTCGTATGAGGATCATTTGGTCTAATCCAACGACTCGTAGACATATCGATTATCGGTGCTGCTTCTCCATGGTTCGTCCATTTTGTATACCCAGGCGAAATTTTATTCTTAAATAGGTGGTCGTACACTGTATCTCGATGATAGTCGTAACCGTTATTGCATTGTTTACATGGACACAAAATCATTTCTTCAGGGATCGATCTTTCAATGCAAAATTCCATAAATTCTTCGATGCCTGCCTTGTATTCATCACTAAATTTAGACACTTTCATCCAACTCCTATCCATTACTCTCTGATTTCTGTCATCATGTATTACGTAATTAGCCATTTATTTTATGATTTTAATTAAGATTTAATGTTTCAGATTGATCTATCAATTCATCGTATCGGCTGTCGGGGGTAAAACTTCTATCTCATTAAGAATTTATAACACATACATCCCTACGTCCGTGTTTTCATTCATTTTGAGAAAATTTCGGCAGCTCCGAGTACACTGCAATAGAAGGGATGATATCAATGTTGGATATAGTGCCCTCAGAGTCAATTATTGGATCACAGGCACGTGATCGCAATGATTGAGGGAGGACCTATGCCGGTAGGACAGTCTTACTCAAGATGATAGTATGCTATCTGGTTTATCTTTATCATCGTGTACTGCTTTAGGTGACCTTACAGGTCACTATTGCGCGTTGATAGAGCCCTCAGGATTCTTGCTTGACGGCCAGCAGTATGATGGCGATCATATACGTGGGAGCCGGGGTCTATAAGCACATCTTTAAAAGGTCCCTAGTCGTGGGAGTTTTCGAGACAGGGCATCGATACTCCAGAGTAGACTAGTGTATACAGTTGAGACCCCGACGAGGGGCGGTGGCCGGTCTCACAAGCCACTGGTGTCAGTTGGTTCACCTAAGATGTATACAGGTGCTCATTGGGTTATGAGTACACCGGACAGGACTCGCCGGGAACATGCTAGTTGGTCTTATACCTGACGTCAGATAGCAGTTCCATGATGACATGTGTACAGGTTAGTTCATCGACCTGAGATCGTCATTTGTCTCTTGTGAGTTCCCACTGTACTTTGATTACTACCCTACCACGGCTCAAAGGAGTCGTGCTAACAGCTTTTAGTTGGGTACAGTCCCGAGCCACATGGAGGCAGTGAGCGGATCTGCAGGGGTTCGTCTCTCCCGGTATTTGGGGTGAGGTCGCGCTGTGTCTAGGAGAGCCATTACACGAAGTTTTTGACCAAGGCAGGAGATTTACTGGTAGTTATTCCAGTAGTATCTCAGGGTGTTCTGGGCTACACTCCGACACGACTTGTACCGCTTTTGGGGGTCTGACTTTTATCAACCCCTAGGCCCGCCATGCGATGCTCATAGACGAGCGGACCGGACTGTACGGATATTGTCACTGACAGGCTCAGTAGGGTGTCAGGATGAGTTCGCTCATCGATGTCCCTTTTGGTCAATACTTGGTAGCCCGTTACGTATGGCTAATACCTCTGACGTGCTAGTGGTTAAATCCACAGCCAAAGTGTTGACGAGTCTTTAGAATCCCCCACAGACAGTTTCTCAAGTTTCGGGCGAAACGCTGTAGAGGCCGTATGGAGATATGGCAGGGTTTGATCATATACGTGCGGTATTGCACGGATCATGATCGGACGGATAATATTAGCGGGCTTTGGTTTAAGCCGGATCCTAGTATTGTACAGTGTATATTTTGTCTCATTGCATTTGTATTCGGTCGGAATACAAATGCGGGTATGTATATACAGTCGCGGGGTTTTCCTGTAATTTATTACGGGATTGGTTTTTTGAAGTTGCCAGTTTGCTTTCCTTTTCGGCCATTTTTCCTTTGTTCTTTCTTTGGCTGAAAATTGGTGTAGAGGGGCTTATTTGCAAATGTGCAAATTAGCATTGTGGAGGGTGTTTCTTGTAATTGGTAGTTTCATGATGGTTCCACCATACATTGACTTCTTGGTTCATGATTGTTCATGATTGCTTGACTTTTGACTTGATGATGATGAAGGGTTATGATGATGGAGTGAGGATTGCTTTTGGTTGATGATCACCCATTTCCCTTTACTACACTCTTCTCCCTTCATTGTGTTTTTTTTCCACTCTCCCATTTTTAGCATGGCCGGCCAAGCTTGAAGAGGGGCTGTCCAAAATTTTTGTGTGGGATTTTTGATCTCTTTTGGCTTGCAAAAATCCTATAGCTCCATCTCCAAAACTTTATTCTTCCACCTTCACAAAATGGCAACTTCCAATAACCCCATGAAACCCAGTATTCTACACTTAGCCTACAGCATCCTAGGACACGTCGACTCACCAACTTCGTGCCCGAGTTGCCTCGGTCCAGAAGTGGGAGCCCGTAAAAGAACCCGGCGATGTGGTGCCCTTTCCGACGAGGAGATGAAGACCGGAGATTCCGTAAGAAGATCGGGATGGAGGCCGAAGACCGAAGGACACGGATCGCTCAGTATAGCATTCTACCCATTCTCTAGTTAGCTAGCATTAGGTTAATGGCCCGATCCGGGTTTTAGAGTACGCGGTAGCGCCGGTTTTAAAGTTAAAGAAAAGTTTCGTTTCCGCATTTTGGCCTCGTTCCGACGGCCGGGGCGCTGCCGTGCACTTACACTGGTATCAGAGCCACGCCATTAACCTAGTCTAGCTTGCTCTAACGTGTTTACAAGTTCGATCGAACGGATTTTCCAAAAACCGCGTTTCCATAGTTCAGTTTCTGTCGAATTTTTGCTGTGCTCAAAAAATTATTTAGTGCATTGCAAAAATATGTGCAGGGTTTTATAAGAATTCTGTGAAAATTTGGTCGGCTGATATTACTGTAGCACGGCTGATAAGCGGCCAAAACAAAACCACGTTTTGGCCGCGGATCCGCCTCTTTTTTGTGGCCAAACTGTACCAAATTTCTACAGTGGTTTTCTGACATGGAAATAGGGTTTCTGGTATATTCTTTTTGGGCCCAGATTTATTTTGAATGCTACAGTAGTGCTTGGGGCCCACTTCGGGAAATTTAGTCGATCGAAAATTTTAAACATGTTAGTTCACAGTATTTACATTATATCTGCGACCGTGAATGTCATTTGATCGGTAAATCCTGTCTAACTGCTATAGCCCTTTTAGACGGATTTGCGAACGTGACATTCACGTTGATGTTCTGTGTTGTGCCGTGATGTTGCGGATTTGTCGTGGTGGATAGCCTGGATGCAATATTAGTACAATTTGGTTGTATATGTATATTTGATATTGCGGGGCGAGCGTCCGACATGTGGACTGCTGTTACTGCCTGTTTGTATATTATTCTTTTGGGGCACGACCGGGCTGAGGTCGATGTACCCGTTGTATATTTTACTTTCTATACTAGGATTACCCCACGGTGGGGTGCACGGATAGCCGGGTTCTAGAGGGCAACGTGCCCGCATATCATGGCTTTGATACGGAGGGGGCTTTACTCTAGAATTGGCGGGCTATTCACCGCACTCGTAGGGGGTACAGGTTGACCCAGGGATGGGTGCCCAAGTTACCGGATTCCATGAAGTGCTGGGTGGTCCATTCACGTTGCTGAAAGGGGATGCCTCGCTTCAGGTTTTGGCGGGTAACTTGCCGCGCCCGTAGGGGTCTAGGATTTCATTGCACAGGCTATCTACACGACCAGGGGAACGTCGGGTTTTAGTAGCGGCTCTATGAAACCCGGGGATCCCAGATATCTGTATTGTTCTGTGATGCTTATTTCATTTCTGTGATGTTGCATTTTATCACGCCTTGAGCGATTATTATATATTGATATATATATTAGTAGATGTTGTATATGTTTTGCATCCGCGCTAGTCCAGTCCCCGCTCTGTCGTTAGTTAAGTAACCTAACGGGTGATGACGGGACCCAGTGGCGAATGCGGATGGCATATACGTACATCATTATTTTCGTTCTTTATTGGTGTGATCAATTGATAGGACTGCATTGATTCGGATCAATGCAAGCTAAACAAACCTATTCTGATGTTGTTGGAACAATTTTTCAAAAAAAGCTGTTATTGCAAGGACGTTCTCTTTTGTTTTGCACAGTGGTATTTGGTTATGAATATCCAGCACCTCAGTCGACGAGGCAAGGGCCGAGATCCCTTCACCGGGAGTGACCCCTTGGACAGAAGTTTGCGTCAGGGCAATAACTTCACTATAGTCGATTACTTTTGCTTTGCATCGCGGTATTCAGTTGGAATATCCTGCACCTCATTCTACGGGGAAAGAGCCGAGATCCCTTCACCGGGAGTGACCTCTTTAGCAAAGGTTTTCGTCACTATATTTTTATAAAAAGCTATCCGGTTCCTTCAACGATATCAAGTTCATTACGTTAAAGGTTTTTCGCCAAAAAACATTCGTAGCCCTCCTTCATTTCAGACGGGTAGCACGTAGTATTCATGCTATGTTTGTTGGCCTTCGTCAAGGCATAGTGTATGGTAGCTGCTTGTTACCTTTCTGCTGCATAGATAGATGCGTTGGTTTGGGACAGTCGTACTGCCTTGTTGGCCAAAGTCAAGGATAGGTACGGGTGGGTTCAAATTAACCTGGAAAATGACGGGTAGAACTTGACATGTGACTTATGATTTGTTGACCTTCGCCAAGGTCATAAGAGCATGGGGTAAAAATCACATCGGGAGTTTCTAAAGAAACTGAAACTTGCCGGGCATGCGCATACCTTCTGGAGTGTGATAACGTGAGTGGATTCCGTCACGTTATCATGCGATGATAGTTGGATCCCGATTCCCACTGATGAGTTGGTTTACTCCTCGGGTGATCCCGACTAATTCTTCTTTCAGGTTTGGAGGAGAATTTGACGTTACAGTGGGAGGTTTCCTGATTAGATAAATTGGTAACCATTCTGATCTAGGTTAGAGTGCACGCTGAGTGTTTCTTTTCTCTCTCTCTCTGGCAGCGACCATGGCCTGACCCTAGACTATGACTCAGTGACCAAAATTGACCGAACCTTCTTAAACACTGGCTTTTGGATTGTTAGAGTTGCAAATCTCATTGCCACTCCTACTTTTACCCTTTTCTCCAGGACACCCCGTATTACTACGAACGTCCACTTCCATTGGATAAAACCATCGTATGGTTATATACGAACTTGAAGGAATTTATTCGAGGATGGTTTCCGGTTCTGGAGAAAACGGATAGGACTATTCAGTTGTCTCTTCCTTTTACCTTCTCTCAGGTTGCGAGTGTTCCTTGGATTAGGACGGTACACCTATTACGCTTATTGGATAGTCTTCTTCCAAACCATAGGCTGGTGCCGAACGGTAGGAATGAAGAAAACCAATTAGCCTAACGATGGTGTATAGAAAGTATTAAGTTAAGACAAATAAAGGGATTAGTAAGAGGGCAAAGTAAAATGCGACTGCTATTCACGACCAAACCAAGTATTTCATTACCACTCCTACTTCACCTTTGTATTTCTCCAGAACACCCCGTATCACTACGAAGATCCACAGTTTATTGGATACTCCATCGTATGGTTATATACGTACTCGAAGGGACTTGTTCCAGTTCGGGGATGGATTCTGGTTCAGGAGGAATAGGAATAAGATTTATTCAGTTGTCTTTTATCTTCACCTTCTCTCGCATTGCGAGTGCCCCTAGGATTGGGACAGTACACCCATTATGCTTATTGGATAGTCTTCTTCCAAACCATAGGTTGGTGCCGAACGTTAGGGAAGGAAGAAAACCATTTAGCCTAAAGGGGTGTACAGAAGGTAATGACTAAAGACATATAAAGCGATTTGGAGAAATGGCAAAGAAATATACGGTTACAGTTGTGAATCTGGATAATGGTAGAGGCATTACTAGTGTAACGTTTTGAAAATCGTTTCGGTGAAATTTCGAAAAAAACGGTAAAATAAGGGGGTTTTCTGTAAAAAATCAAAATGCAAATATCTTTATTATAAAATTAAATATACATATTCTAGCTATGTAATTGCTGGTATTTGGTGTTTATTGAGCCACTGGTGAAATTTCAAATTTTCTGAAAATTTTTCCGAAATTAATTATTTTAATATTATTTTAAGCCGTCACTAATACATTTAATTAGGAAAAATTAAAAATTGGAATGAGTTGAAACAAATTTTGTGCATCATAAAACATTAAATAAAATTTTCTCATGTGGTTTTTGAAATGAAATCGTTTGCCAAAATGGTTTAGAAAATATTGAAGAAAAAGGCTTTTTTTTTAGTGTAAATGGATGTTTGGGGTATTGTATTTATCATTTTCCATCACCCCACACCCATACCCACACTCACACACCCCCATTTATTTCTTCCCTTGGCTGAATTCAGCAGCCCCCACCCATTTTCACCACTTGAATTTCAAAGAAAAGAAAAGAAAGAAAAGAAAAGAAAAGAAATGAGAATGGATAAAAGAGTTGGTATTTGGTTGACTTGGACTTTTCCCTCACCATACCTCACACCACACTCCCTCTCTCCTCTCCCCCACCTGCAATGGCCGAGCCCCCCCTCCATTTCAGCCCCTTCATTCTTCATCTCTTTCTCTTTAAAAAAGTTCATCAAAAATGTTTGAAAAATCCACCAAAAATCAAGCAAAAATCCAAATCAAAATCCACCAAAAATCAAGCAAAAATCCAAATCAAAATCCACCTCCTATCCATTTTCCCTTGGCTACCATAGCATGGATCTAGGGATTTAGATTTCAATTTGGGAGGCTAAGTGTGCTTGTGGGATCTTCAAATTATTTTGGTATAAATTCTAACCTTTGTGTTAAATTGTTGTTAATTGTTTTAAGTTAGCTTAATTAGGTGTTTAAATAGGTTTTTATTTTAATTCCAAGTGCATGATTTGAAATTCAAGAGTGGGGTTTGAATTCAAATTGGGGTTTGTGTTGTGAGTTTAGGGTTGTGTGATGTATTTGACATATTAGGTTATGCTAAATCCAATTTAAGTTGCTAGTTGCATATTTGTTGATTTAAATTGTGATAAGTATATAAATGGTAAACTAGGTTTTGAAAATAATTATATTCTTGTGAGATAAAATTCAAATTTAGGTTTCATGTTATTATAAAGATTATATTGAGTGGTTTAATGCTTTTAGTTCATGAAAATCCAAGCTAGATTGTAGTTTGTGCATTTTTGCTATAAAATTGTTAAAATTTAGGTATTTTGTGAACTAGAATTTTTAGGTTTATGGAAATTAATGAGATTAAATTATGGGAATTGTTTTTATGACTTAATTAAGATATTTAGTGAATATTGTGGCCGCTAGATTCGTTTATACATCAAGATGTTGTATTAAAGCGGTTAATTTTGCTTATTAGGTTTTCGGAAAAATAGCTTTAAAGCGAATTTGAAGTTTTGGTGATTTTAACCCTATTTTATATATATAATTAAGGTGTTGTGAAACCACGATTGATACGTTTGAGTTTTTCTCGATAGTTTGGCGTTTGTACGCCGACGTCGAGGGTTTTTGGGTTGATTTGTGAAAGCAACCATAGGTTTTGACCTATGTGGGATTCACGTGTCGTTTTGGGTCATGAGTCGGATTTTAATACGACACGGTGCGTTATGATATGTAGGTACCCCATGTGGACTTCGAGACGACAAGCAAGCGCGTGGCGACGTCGGCACTGGCTAGCGAGGACCAGGTGAGTAGATTTATATTTACGGGGAGAAGTCGGGGGGATGGCGTATAGCACCCCCGCAGTCCGTAGTGTAGCTCATATATTATGTTTATATAGGTGTTTTATGATACGAGAATGTTCATTCATGTTATGTTTATGTGTTCATGGAGTACCTTTGGGTTAGTTGCGAAACCCTAGACTAGTTGTTATACCCACATACGCACACACAGACTTGCATACTTTACTTTCTTGTGCGCAGATGGGATGTGTATATATGTATATATGCGTGGGTATGGGACTATGCATATGTACATTCATATACGCATGCATGGATAATGAGGATAGTACTTGGGATTTAAGATGAGTCGATGAGATTTGATTTGAGGCCGTGAGATCGGTGATATAGCAGGGTTCGTATTTGAGATACGACATGACGTTGTAACGGGTCTTGACGTAGTGTTTCACACACGTGCATGCATACTTAGGCGGTATCAGTATTGTACTAGACGTAGATCAGTACCCCGATCCTGATATTTGATAAAGAGGATACCAGGTGAATAGTATGATGAATGTGAAATTGACCCGTACCCAGATTTGGGATGCCGTACGACGGATTTACGTACGAGCTATATTGATGATTGATCCGCACTCTTGACTTGGGATGTCTGCTTATAGATATGGTATCGGATATGATATTATTGAGGCGGGATCACCGACTGTATATATACAGGTATGTATATGTATCGACTCAGATGATAGGCGGTTTCCTTACCTGTAGTTCAGCTTGTTAGTTCAGCCGTATAGTTTAGTGTAGTTGTTAGATTAGATTAGACTCCTACCTATTTCAAAACTAGCGGATCGTGGGTATTTTAAAAGACAGGTCAAGGGAGCTATGGATATTTCAAAAAACGTATCCTTTCTTAAAAACCACCGTAGCCCCTATTTTCAAAACCCCGCGATTCGTGTTATTTCAAATGGCACCATTGTTTAATATTTAGCTCCCGCTCATTTTGGTTGCTCGCTCCGCATCGCATACATACATTGTTATTTCATATTGCATTGTTGACATTATGCTGTTAGGACACCAGCACCATTACCGATGATACGCATGTACCACATACACTTACTTGCCGGCTCACATACATCTTCATCGGTAATTGCCATGTCACGTACACCTTAGAAAATATTATTTCTTAACTTAGATTGATAGCTAGTAGTTTGACATAATATTAGTGTACATACCTTATATGCCAGCTTAGATATTGTAGTTATTACTTGTCGCTTCATGCATACTGTTATTCATTGTTATGCCGTATTCATGGATTCTCATGCTTATATTCATGGTTTTACATGCTATTGATGATTCGGATTTCCATGATATTTTCTGGATTTGGAGGAAAACCGCAAAACATATATAAACTGCTTTCTCTCTTTTAAAATAAAAATGCGGTTTTCCCATGATGTATGCGTCGTCCACCATGAGTTTGCTGATGGATTTCGTGACCCGATTCGAGGAGTTGGATGAACCGTTTCGGGTACATGGTGGGCCCGGTGTGGTACCCCAGGACGAGAAGGCCGTGTTGTTGACGTTGAGCCTGGCAGGGGAGCACTACCGACCGGTGATATTACCCGACGCGTCGGATATCCGGAGGATACCGTCGTGGTCTTGAGATGGATGGTAGGGGCCGGTCTGGACTGACGGCGCCCTAGATATTGAGATTGAGACATTGAGATTTCGAGATATTGAGGTACTGAGATTTGATGATACAGGCCAGTCCGGATAGCCGGAGCCTGAGGTTTCGAGACTTTGAGTATGTTTTGTGTCGATGCTAGACACTGTTGATGCTGATTTCATTTATGATACCTCATTTTAAAAATACAAAGGAAATCTCACTAAATTATGAAAACAGTTTCTTCATTTACATGTAATCTGTTTTCATGCATTCATACCTCATTCATGATATATTGCTACCTGAGGCACTGACACGGGCACATGAGATTATACTCGGGTTAGATATTTACCCTAGTCATTGTTATAGACTGCTGGTTTTATTTGAGGATTTTATATATTGATCGTATGACCTAGGATTGCGTCATACATGCGATTTCTATTCGTAGATGTTTTTCTATTCACGAGTTGGCAACTCACCCCCGTTGTGCCCCAGTTTCTTGCAGGTTTTGCCATACAGGTTTCTTTACGGCTTTGCGGGTACAGTTTCGTTCGGGTGACTTGCTATTAGGTGGGTTTATTTGTATCGTACCCATCATTATACATTGTATATTATTATTCAGTTGTATCTAGAAGTTCCATCAACCAAACTTGTATTTATCTCAGATAGAGACCAGTGATGTTTATTCTTTCGACCTTAGAGTCGCGCGTTGTATTTCTATGGATTTCTTGCTGTTTTGAGTTTCCTTTTGAGTTTTGATTCTCGCCGTTGGCGTTGTATATTATATTGCTTGTGTGGTTGTGACCGTCGATTGACGAAGTGCTAGCTCCCGCTTGGGGATACCTTTTTATTGATTTCGTATACTATTCATGTTGTATCCCGTTTGGGAGCCAGTATTTACAAAGGAAACTCTGCCGAAATTTTCAGGAAATACTTGATGTTTTTAAAACCGCATAACTCGGCTTATGCTATTAAAACTAATTGATTTTAAATTGGTTTTCCTTCACTCTACTACTTTTCTTGGTTTGGATTTCTGGGTTTTCGGCTTACTTAGATTACTTACGCCTCGAGACGTTTCGTAGTTTAAGTGCCGGTCATGTTCTGTACTTTCGGGGCATGACAAAGTTGGTATCAGAGCGTTAAGTTTTACCTTCGGAGCGTAGGATGACCCTTGGTTGATGGAATGGGTGACTAAAGTAGAGTGACGTACCGTGGGTATGTTCCGCGGCATACTTACGATACGCTACTCCACTTAAGAAGCCTTAGGATGTACATTTCTTTGCTCAATATTATATTCATTCCGATCTAGCCTCATCAGTACCAGTTATGGTTTTGCTGCCACGATTATGGGCAGGGAGAGCTACAGGTAGAGTTGTGGTCAGCATGAGCTCGTCACGAACGAGGACTGACCAGGGCGAAATTTCGGCGACACACGATTGCGGAGATGTGTCTTTTTACTGTGTTTCCGCGCCACGAGCGTTTGGCAGATCGCCTTTATGAGGTTACTCGGATGTGCTGATCGACACTAGAGGATTGAGCCAATGATAGAGGCCAGCCAGATTTTGATGACCGTTGGTGTATTGCTTATTCATGATGGTCGAGGCACTGTTCAGCATGCAGACGAGCGAGCCAGCTATTGCTGCGAACGACGAGATATCGCCCCAGATGTTGGAGTTATTGCAGTACGAGTTGTACTAAGAGATGATAGAAGGTCGCTAGTCACCGAGGATGAATGACTAGGACATGTGGTTCATTCGCTACCCCGATGCGAGGTCATCAGATAGATTGATTCCAGCTAGAGACAACTTCACGCAGAGACGTGAGGGTCGACAGAGACGATCGAATGTCGGAAACCTATTATTCCAAGTTTAAAGTATTCGGAAAGACATGCAGGCAATTCTATGGTCCCTCTAGAAGAATGAAACCCTAACTCGACATAATGACCGTGTGAAAGCCTTTGAACCTTCGGGTTTGCGGCAGTTCCACGGCGCCATTAGTGAGGCTTGGGTTTGCCCTTCTACGGCTAGACCACCGATGCTGTGGTATGTACTCGATACTATTAAATTGTGCCCAAGATGTTGAGCTCTTGGGGGATTATGAGGTTTTGACGACTCAATCGGATGGCTCGACTTAATTCGGATGCTAGGTGGTGAGATGCATTTCTTGGGAGACTCCAGATACGAGGATAGCCGTTGGAGCTCAGTCCATACAGCCACGACGAGACGAGTTCGAAACAGTCGACGTTAGAGAAAAGTGAAGTAAGAGGTTCGTACGAGATCTTGATGAGACGACGTTCCACTCAGCCGACATCAGAGATGCGGTACGCATGCCGAGGTATTGTACTTGGATTTACCTTCCAGAAGGAGTCGCGATGAGTATGCAGTCGTTCCAAAGCAAGATGCAGATATAGGAAAGGACGATGACTTCCGGACAGTTGGCAGAGACGGGACATGGAAGAGACCGTGAGCAGGATTCCTTCCAGGACACTGCTGCAATGATACTTGCACCCAGGATCAGATGTGTCACGTACATTCAGAGACCCAGAGGCCGACGCCAGTGATATGCTGTCTTACGAGTGGTCGCGATGATTGACCGAGAGATGACCAGAGAAGTGCCAGAACGGAATCATCCCCGTTAGCACACCTGACAGGGCCGATGAGCCAATGGACCGAGAGACTGGTAATTCACAGTGAAGACCTTGACCCAGGAGTGGTCATTGTTACGCACACCGGCAGGCCAGAGTTCATGATCATCGACGAGACGTCCCACTAGTGACCGCGACAGTTGGCCCGAGATTCTTAGAGGATGCGCTTGAGCGGTACTATTCCGCCATTATTGATTTCGATGTTTTGGGTGATTTATTCGCATGATTTGATTTTGATGATTGAGGATTTACGATCTTTGCACAGTGTTGCACTTGATATCGTTTTCGTGCTTTGGTTTCACATGTTTGTGATTTTACGGTTTTAGACATTTGAGTTGATTTTGTGCGTATGCACGCACACGATTTGGTTCCTGCACTCTGTATAGTTTATATATGCTTGCAATGCAGTGATACGCCTTTTGTGCACTTAGATGCACCGGACTTCGATTTCGATTGTGATACTCGATATTTGTTTTGTGCACCTTGTGCACCTGATTTGATTTTGCGCATGTTCGGCGCTTGATATTGGATTTCATGATTTCGTGCATGATGGATGCCCCTGGTTTTGGGTTTTCGCGCATGTTGAGCGCATGTCTTGAGATGCGATTTTGGTGCACACCAGATGCACTAAATCGAGATTTTTTCGTGCATGTCAGATGCACCTTATTTTGCTGTCAGGCACACACGTTGCCTACGACAGATGCTTTGTGCACACCCGATGCACTTAGATCTTGTTTTTGTGCACTTGTATGGCACGTATATGGATTTTGATTGTCGTGCGCACCAGACGCACGTAGTATTCATACGCGTATTTTGGGATTGATTTCTTATAGAGCAGTACGTTTTTTTAATGATAATTGCGATGTGTTTTCGTACTAAGCAGGACTAGTCAGAGGTCGGTACCTGAATGTATTTTGCATGCATTGATAGCTATTGAAGGGAATTCCAAAAAGCGAGCTATAGTCTCAGTATTTACCTACGTGTCTGATATGACGCGAAACGTTTAAAACAAGGAAAACCCTTCTAAATTGTTTCCCAAAACGGTGGAACGTACATTTCAAACAAAGGTATATATGTATATAGTTATTTTCTTATTATAGACGTCCGCCACTGTGCAGTGTTATGTGCATTGCACAGCAACTTAAAGGATTTGGCATGCATTTCCTCCTGATATTTGCATGTATAGTTCCGATTTATAGCATATCGGTCTTGCTTGAGATTTGGCATTCGTGTCTTCACCTTGACTCCGATAATTGCGGGATGCTTGACGGAGTTTTGATTTCGAGTTATCTACTCATTACTCATGCGCATGCATTGCGCTATGATGTGTTTATGTATTTATGATTTCGGAACCCCGGCGATTTGATGGTTTTGGCTGAAATATTTTAGTATTTGGGGGGGAGTTTAATTTAAATTCGGGGACCGAATTTCTTTAAGGGGGGAAGATTGTAACGTTTTGAAAATCGTTTCGGTGAAATTTCGAAAAAAACGGTAAAATAAGGGGGTTTTCTGTAAAAAGTCAAAATGCAAATATCTTTATTATAAAATTAAATATAAATATTCTAGCTATGTAATTGCTGGTATTTGGTGTTTATTGAGCCACTGGTGAAATTTCAAATTTTCTGAAATTTTTTCCGAAATTAATTATTTTAATATTATTTTAAGCCGTCACTAATACATTTAATTAGGGAAAATTACAAATTGGAATGAGTTGAAACAAATTTTGTGCATCATAAAACATTAAATAAAATTTTTTCATGTGGTTTTTGAAATGAAATCGTTTGCCAAAATGGTTTAGAAAATATTGAAGAAAAAAGCTTTTTTTTAGTGTAAATGGATGTTTGGGGTATTGTATTTATCATTTTCCATCATCCCACACCCATACCCACACTCACACACCCCCATTTATTTCTTCCCTTGGCTGAATTCAGCAGCCCCCACCCATTTTCACCACTTGAATTTCAAAGAAAAGAAAAGAAAGAAAAGAAAAGAAAAGAAATGAGAATGGATAAAAGAGTTGGTATTTGGTTGACTTGGACTTTTCCCTCACCATACCTCACACCACACTCCCTCTCTCCTCTCCCCCACCTGCAATGGCTGAGCCCCCCTCCATTTCAGCCCCTTCATTCTTCATCTCTTTCTCTTTAAAAAAGTTCATAAAAAATGCTTGAAAAATCCACCAAAAATCAAGCAAAAATCCAAATCAAAATCCACCTCCTATCCATTTTCCCTTGGCTACCATAGCATGGATCTAGGGATTTAGATTTCAATTTGGGAGGCTAAGTGTGCTTGTGGGATCTTCAAATTATTTTGGTATAAATTCTAACCTTTGTGTTAAATTGTTGTTAATTGTTTTAAGTTAGCTTAATTAGGTGTTTAAATAGGTTTTTATTTTAATTCCAAGTGCATGATTTGAAATTCAAGAGTGGGGTTTGAATTCAAATTGGGGTTTGTGTTGTGAGTTTAGGGTTGTGTGATGTATTTGACATATTAGGTTATGCTAAATCCAATTTAAGTTGCTAGTTGCATATTTGTTGATTTAAATTGTGATAAGTATATAAATGGTAAACTAGGTTTTGAAAATAATTATATTCTTGTGAGATAAAATTCAAATTTAGGTTTCATGTTATTATAAAGATTATATTGAGTGGTTTAATGCTTTTAGTTTATGAAAATCCAAGCTAGATTGTAGTTTGTGCATTTTTGCTATAAAATTGTTAAAATTTAGGTATTTTGTGAACTAGAATTTTAAGGTTTATGGAAATTAATGAGATTAAATTATGGGAATTGTTTTTATGACTTAATTAAGATATTTAGTGAATATTGTGGCCGCTAGATTCGTTTATACATCAAGATGTTGTATTAAAGCGGTTAATTTTTCTTATTAGGTTTTCGGAAAAATAGCTTTAAAGCGAATTTGAAGTTTTGGTGATTTTAACCCTATTTTATATATATAATCAAGGTGTTGTGAAACCACGATTGATACGTTTGAGTTTTTCTCGATAGTTTGGCGTTTGTACGCCGACGTCGAGGGTTTTTGGGTTGATTTGTGAAAGCAACCATAGGTTTTGACCTATATGGGATTCACGTGTCGTTTTGGGTCATGAGTCGGATTTTAATACGACACGGTGCGTTATGATATGTAGGTACCCCATGTGGACTTCGAGACGACAAGCAAGCGCGTGGCGACGTCGGCACCGGCTAGCGAGGACCAGGTGAGTAGATTTATATTTACGGGGAGAAGTCGGGGGGATGGCGTATAGCACCCCCGCAGTCCGTAGTGTAGCTCATATATTATGTTTATATAGGTGTTTTATGATACGAGAATGTTCATTCATGTTATGTTTATGTGTTCATGGAGTACCTTTGGGTTAGTTGCGAAACCCTAGACTAGTTGTTATACCCACATACGCACACACAGACTTGCATACTTTACTTTCTTGTGCGCAGATGGGATGTGTATATATGTATATATGCGTGGGTATGGGAATATGCATATGTACATTCATATACGCATGCATGGATAATGAGGATAGTACTTGGGATTTAAGATGAGTCGATGAGATTTGATTTGAGGCTGTGAGATCGGTGATATAGCAGGGTTCGTATTTGAGATACGACATGACGTTGTAATGGGCCTTGACGTAGTGTTTCACACACGTGCATGCATACTTAGGCGGTATCAGTATTGTACTAGACGTAGATCAGTACCCCGATCATGATATTTGATAAAGAGGATACCAGGTGAATAGTATGATGAATGTGATATTGACCCGTACCCAGATTTGGGATGCCGTACGACGGATTTACGTACGAGCTATATTGATGATTGATCCGCACTCTTGACTTGGGATGTCTGCTTATAGATATGGTATCGGATATGATATTATTGAGGCGGGATCACCGACTGTATATATACAGGTATGTATATGTATCGACTCAGATGATAGGCGGTTTTCTTACCAGTAGTTCAGCTTGTTAGTTCAGCCGTATAGTTTAGTGTAGTTGTTAGATTAGATTAGACTCCTACCTATTTCAAAACTAGCGGATCGTGGGTATTTTAAAAGACAGGTCAAGGGAGCTACGGATATTTCAAAAAACGTATCCTTTCTTAAAAACCACCGTAGCCCCTATTTTCAAAACCCCGCGATTCGTGTTATTTCAAATGGCACCATTGTTTAATATTTAGCTTCCGCTCATTTTGGTTGCTCGCTCCGCATCGCATACTTACATTGTTATTTCATATTGCATTGTTGACATTATGCTGTTAGGACACCAGCACCATTACCGATGATGCGTATGTACCACATACACTTACTTGCCGGCTCACACACATCTTCATCGGTAATTGCCATGTCACGTACACCTTAGAAAATATTATTGCTTAACTTAGATTGATAGCTAGTAGTTTGACATAATATTAGTGTACATACCTTATATGCCAGCTTAGATATTGTAGTTATTACTTGTCGCTTCATGCATACTGTTATTCATTGTTATGCCATATTCATGGATTCTCATGCTTATATTCATGGTTTTACATGCTATTGATGATTCGGATTTCCATGATATTTTCTGGATTTGGAGGAAAACCGCAAAACATATATAAACTGCTTTCTCTCTTTTAAAATAAAAATGCGGTTTTCCCATGATGTATGCGTCGTCCACCATGAGTTTGCTGATGGATTTCGTGACCCGATTCGAGGAGTTGGATGAACCGTTTTGGGTACATGGTGGGCCCGGTGCGGTACCCCAGGGCGAGAAGGCCGTGTTGTTGACGTTGAGCCTGGCAGGGGAGCACTACCGACCGGTGATATTACCCGACGCGTCGGATATTCGGAGGATACCGTCGTGGTCTTGAGATGGATGGTAGGGGCCGGTCTGGACTGACGGTGCCCTAGATATTGAGATTGAGACATTGAGATTTCGAGATATTGAGGTACTGAGATTTGATGATACAGGCCAGTCCGGATAGCCGGAGCCTGAGGTTTCGAGACTTTGAGTATGTTTTGTGTCGATGCTAGACACTGTTGATGCTGATTTCATTTATGATACCTCATTTTAAAAATACAAAGGAAATCTCACTAAATTGTGAAAACAGTTGCTTCATTTACATGTAATCTGTTTTCATGCATTCATACCTCATTCATGATATATTGCTACCTGAGGCACTGACACGGGCACATGAGATTATACTCGGGTTAGATATTTACCCTAGTCATTGTTATAGACTGCTGGTTTTATTTGAGGATTTTATATATTGATCGTATGACCTAGGATTGCGTCATACATGCGATTTCTATTCGTAGATGTTTTTCTATTCACGAGTTGGCAACTCACCCCCGTTGTGCCCCAGTTTCTTGCAGGTTTCGCCGTACAGGTTTCTTTACGGCTTTGCGGGTACAGTTTCGTTCGGGTGACTTGCTAGTAGGTGGGTTTATTTGTATCGTACCCATCATTATACATTGTATATTATTATTCAGTTGTATCTAGAAGTTCCATCAACCAAACTTGTATTTATCTCAGATAGAGACCAGTGATGTTTATTCTTTCGACCTTAGAGTCGCGCGTTGTATTTCTATGGATTTCTTGCTGTTTTGAGTTTTCTTTTGAGTTTTGATCCTCGCCCTTGGCGTTGTATATTATATTGCTTGTGTGGTTGTGACCGTCGATTGACGAAGAGCTAGCTCCCGCTTGGGGATGCCTTTTTATTGATTTCGTATACTATTCATGTTGTATCCCGTTTGGGAGCCAGTATTTACAAAGGAGACTCTGCCAAAATTTTCAGAAAATACTTGATGTTTTTAAAACCGCATAACTTGGCTTATGCTATTAAAACTACTTGATTTTAAATTGGTTTTCCTTCACTCCACTACTTTTCTTGGTTTGGATTTCTGGGTTTTCGGCTTACTTAGATTACGTACGTCTCGAGACATTTCGTAGTTTAAGTGCCGGTCATGTTCCGTACTTTCGGGGCGTGACAACTAGGAATACCCGGATACCCCTATGAAACATTTCAATGTTTCAGTTTCACTGTGTACTGTTAAAAGAAAACTGATTTCCCAATTAGCCCTTGCTCCAGGGTTTGTATTTACCATGTATGATTCTCACATATGTATGGTTTTACAGATGATGAGTGGGAGTAAGTTATTGGGAATTAGGTGATCATCCTCATTATATCGGAATTCGTTGTAATTGGTGATATTTGAGAAAATCACCTGGGTTGTTTGCCGGACGGCAAATATTTGGTTTTGAATATCCGTTGCTATGCACCAATTTCAAATTGATATATCTGTACGTCTATTTTTATAGAGTGAGATATAATTTTTTGAAATTATGTCCATGACATTTACCTATATCAGTGGATGGTTAGGTAAGGAGCATTAAACAGCGGTGTAATTCTTCTTAACCATAAGTACAGTTTTCAACCTACGACACACAGCGAATGAGTTATTAGACTCAGGGGACTTATACAGAGTGTTGTATGTTGTCCAGTGTCCATTAGGACAGAGGGGTTGGTCCTCGTACTATATTTGGTTTACTTATGACTTCTCTAGTTTTTAGACAAGTGTTTCGTAGAAACACAAGGTCCAAGTTTTGAGAAGTTATAGGTATATGAATAAAGTAAAGAGCCAGGTATTGCAAGTATCAGGATTCTTCAAGGTGATCGAAGATGTAGATACTTGTGTATGGTATTCAGTTGATAGTAATGATTTTGAGAAACTTGTTTCTCTTTCAGGTCACTCATAATTGGAAGCATTCCTATGTTGAGTAACGCTGATAGGCCTCCTTCCATTTAGTTGACATGCACTGGAGACAGCTGCATGATTTGAATCTGGTTCAATTAAATCAGTGCCTCTGTTTCTATATTGGATATAGAACGGTTCATATCTTAACGATGTTAAGGTACGGGGAGTTGTCCGGCATATGCTTAAAACCAGACTCTGGATAACTCAAGGCACGTTTCCGTAATGGCTGTTTGTGGGTTGACCCAGGCTATGACGAGGGTTGACTTTCTACCATCTGGAAGATCAATAGTGATATTGTTCTAGACTCACCACAGTTTTAAGTAAAATGGATTTTTCAGAAAACAGAAGTGGGAGTATGGTAGAACTGGAAGTGATTCCAGAACCGCAAACGATTACTGAAAATTTGATAAGAATCTAAAGATTCAATCTGGTTTGACATTCCATTGGCCACTCCGCAGATAAGGTGGGTAACCTCAGGCACTCGAGAGGTATTTCGGTATGCTCAAGGACGGTGACAGGGAGGTTCTTGTTTACCCAGACTTGACACTACTGTTGTTCCAAACTGTGAGACCCGGCAGGAGGATGAGTATAGCGTCGTTCTAGACAAGCTTTAGAAGTGCACGTGTATGCCAGAGGGTTGTCGTAGTCAGTGGGAGCAGCGGAAGCATTGGTGGATAAGTGGCTTATGTCTATTAAGAGACTAAAGCAAATGTAGCGGAGATAGATCATCTATTTCTGATGTGACAGTCATAGGTTTGACTTCATCAGAATAGGGGATGGATCTGTTAAGAAGGTAGTAGGGTGTGATGTCCTGGTATTTGGATGACATACACAGAGTAGGAAGTGAAATTCTTATACTACGGTCGGTTATACTTTGGTTGTCACACAGTGGTTTCTCCATATAGGACATGGATATTATATCAGATATTCTGGTTACTAGATCTATGGTTTTAGATCTAGATTTGGGAAGTGTCCCAATCAGGGTACTTAGATAGCATTCTAAAGGTATTTAGAATGGACGACTCCTGGCACGGTAGTGTACCTACAGGTGATGGAGTCACCCTCTCTAAAGGTGTCTTACAGACTAAAGGGGAGAGGGATGTGCATGATTGGCAGATCACTTGCTTATGCAATTGAGTCAATCATGAGATATCAAGTACCACACCAGATGTTTTTGCAGTAGATGCAATAAATTGATATTGATCCAATCCTGGAGAAGCATTCGGAAGCAGTTTTAGAACATAAGTTGATGTTTTGGGGAGATGATAACGACATCATCCTTCGGGAGACAGTTATCATTCCAGGCTTCCAAGGTGACCTGGATGACAGAGTAACTGTCAGAGTTATAGTTTTCCCTCTGATGAGGGGCAGTATTTTGGACAGATGGTCCAAGGGGATACTGAGGGAGGCATGGCGCAGGATACCGATTAAGTTCAGTTGATGATACAGTCTAAGAAGTTTGGATTTGGTGTTCATTTATGAGCTAGGTCCCATCAGATATCCAGACATATTCTAAGACATGTATTACTCATTTCGGGAGATGGCTTTATCCGCGAACTTAAGATAAAAAGAGACATAGAAAGAAACATTAGGGCGGATCCACTCACTGAGGCTATTCCTCGAACGTAATAGTTTCGCAAACGGGTTTTGTGAGACTGATTAGTTGAGGAGTTGGGTGTTCGGTATCACACGGGCTGTGAGTATGCGACATCGCAATAATTAGCCTTGAGTGCAAGTGGGAGATTGTTGGATATAGTGCCCTCAGAGTCAATTATTGGATCACAGGCACGTGATTGCAATGATTGAGGGAGGACCTATGTCGGTAGGACAGTCTTACTCAAGATGATAGTATGCTATCTGATTTATCTTTATCATCGTGTACTGCTTTAGGTGACCTTACAGGTCACTATTGCGCGTTGATAGAGCCCTTAGGATTCTTGCTTGACGGCCAGCAGTATGATGGCGATCATATACGTGGGAGCTGGGGTCTATAAGAACATCCTTAAAAGGTCCCTAGTCGTGGGAGTTTTCGAGACAAGGCATCGATACTCCAGAGTAGACTAGTGTATATAGTCGAGACCCCGATGAGGGGCGGTGGCCGGTCTCATAAGCCACTGGTATCAGTTGGTTCACCTAAGATGTATACAGATGCTCATTGGGTTATGAGTACACCGGACATGACTCGCCGGGAATATGCTAGTTGGTCTTATACCTGACGTCAGATAGCAGTTCCATGGTGACATGTGTACAGGTTAGTTCATCGACCTGAGATCGTCATTTGTCTCGTGTGAGTTCCCACTGTACTTTGATTACTACCCTACCATGGCTCAAAGGAGTCATGCAAACAGGTTTTAGTTGGGTACAGTCCCGAGCCATATGGAGGCAGTGAGCGGATCTGCAGGGGTTCGTCTCTCCCGGTATTGGGGGTGAGGTCGCGCTATATCTAGGAGAGCCATTACATGAAGTCCTTAGCCAAGGCAGGAGATTTACTGGTAGTTATTCCAGTAGTATCTCAGGGTGTTCTGGGCTACACTCCGACACGACTTGTACCGCTTTTGGGGGTCTGACTTTTACCAACCCCCTAGGCCCGCCATGCGATGCTCATAGACGAACGGACCGGACTGTATGGATATTGTCACTGACAGGCTCAGTAGGGTATCAGGATGAGTTCGCTCATCGACTTCCCTTTTGGTCAATACCTGGTAGCCCGTTACGTATGGCTAATACCTCTGACGTGCTAGTGGTTAAATCCACAGCCAAAGTGTTGACGAGTCTTTAGAGTCCCCCACAGACAGTTTCTCAAGATTTGGGCGAAACGCTGTAGAGGCCGTATGGAGATATGGCAGGGTTCGATCATATACGTGCGGTATTGCACGGATCATGATCGGACGGATAATACTAGCGGGCTTTGGTTTAAGCCGGATCCTAGTATTGTACAGTGTAGATTTTGTCTCATTGCATTTGTATTCGGTTGGAATACAAATGCGGGTATGTATATACAGTCGCGGGGTTTTCCTGTAATTTATTACGGGATCGGTTTTTTTGAAGTTGCCAGTTTGCTTTCCGTTTCGGACATTTTTCCTTTGTTCTTTCTTTGGCTGAAAATTGGTGTAGAGGGGTTTATTTGCAAATGTGCAAATTAGAATTGTGGAGGGTATTTCTTGTAATTGGTAGTTTCATGATGGTTCCACCATACATTGACTTCTTGGTTCATGATTGTTCATGATTTCTTGGCTTTTGACTTGATGATGATGAAGGGTTATGATGATGGAGTGAGGATTGCTTTTGGTTGATGATCACCCATTTCCCTTTACTACACTCTTCTCCCTTCATTGTGTTTTTTTTCCACTCTCCCATTTTTAGCATGGCCGGCCAAGCTTGAAGAGGGGTTGTCCAAAATTTTTGTGTAGGATTTTTGATCTCTTTTGGCTTGCAAAAATCCTATAGCTCCATCTCCAAAACTTTATTCTTCCACCTTCACAAAATGGCAACTTCCAATAACCCCATGAGACCCAGTGTTCTACACTTAGCCTACTGCATCCTTGGACACGTCGACTCACCAATTTCGTGCCCGAGTTGCCTCGGTACAGAGGTGGGAGCCCGTAAAAGAACCCGGCGATGTGGTGCCCTTTCCGACGAGGAGATGAAGACCGGAGATTCCGCGAGGAGATCGGGATGGAGGCCGTAGACCGAAGGACACAGATCGCTCGGTATAGCATTCTACCCATTCTCTAGTTAGCTAGCATTAGGTTAATGGCCCGATCCGGGTTTTAGAGTACGCGGTAGCGCCGGTTTTAAAGTTAAAGAAAAGTTTCGTTTCCGTATTTTGGCCTCGTTTCGACGGCCGGGGCGCTGCCGTGCACTTACACCACTGACGTGCTAGTGGTTAAATCCACAGCCAGTGTATTGACAAGTCTTTAGAGTCCCCCACAGAAAGTTTTCCCAAGTTCGGGCGAAACGTTGTAGAGGCCGTATGGTATTATGCCAGGGTTCGATCATATACGTGCATTCGTGCACGGATCATGATCGGACGGATCATACTAGTGGGCTTTGGTTTAAGACGGATCCTAGTATTAGATTTGTTGGATTACTTTAGTCTCATTGCATTCGCATTCAGTCAGAATGCGGATGCAGGTATGTATATACAGGTGAGGGGTATCCTTTTGATCCGTCACGAGTTTACTTTAGATATTGCCATATCTTATTATTGTCATAAACATTTGGGTTAATGTTTATTATGGTGGATATTGTGAGTGGAAGTCATCATGAAGGGGAATATTCAATTTGCTGACTCATGGTCTTTCTTGTGCAAATGTCACATTAGTGATTGATTATTGTGTTGAAATGAGAGATGGAGAGAGAAAGGGCAGCCATAACTCTTGGGGTTGGCTCTTGGTTTTCATTCTAGTGCTCTCACTTTTATCTCATCACAATAATAACAAAATGCCTCTTCTTCTTCCTCCTCCTCTAGCTCACCATTTCCACCATGGCTTCATCTTCAACCTCCATCCATACACTCTCATGTGTTGAGAATCAATGGATACTTGAGACAAAGTTATCACACACATTCTCTACTTCACCTTGGACATGTCGGCTAGCAAACTTCATGTCCGAGTTGCTTCGGTTTGAAGCGGGAGCCCGTAAAAAGACTTCTTGACATGGTGCCCTTTTGACGAGAAGACCGGAGATCGAGCAAGATCAGAGATGCCACGAGGAGCTAAAGATAGTGGCTAAAGACTGAAGGACACGGATCGATCGGTATAGCCTTTCTATCATCTTTCTAGTTAGCCAGTTTGTGTTAATGGTTCGATCCGGGTGAAAGACTACGATAGCGCCGGTTTTGAAAAAAGTTTTTGTTCCGCGTTCGGCCTCGGATTGACGGAGGCGCTACCGTAGACTTACAAGGGGAAATCAAGAATGTAACCGAACTTAACTCAAAGAGCTATTATGTTGTTTGCCATTTTTCCGGGCGTTACGGAATATATTGTTTGCCGTTTTTCTGGGCGTTACGGAATATATTGTTTGCCATTTTTCCGGGCGTTGCGGAATAGTCCTGTTACCGTGGTCCCGTGGGGAATAAACGGGGCATAGACCGATGGGTTACGATGAGGATACATTAATTGATTTTGAAGACTTTAGAATAGATAACCCAGTAGTATAGTTTAGATTACTCACTGCACTTCACCTACACGTATACACTTCACTGTTGCATATCCATGTTTACTAGTTATATTCATGTCATCGTTTATAATCATGCCTGCATATCTCGTGTATCATGTTCATTTATTATTGTTGATATTATGATGCACTGACGTCTGGGTTTTGCATGGCCCAGATCCTCTGTCTCTTTTACAGGATGATCAGGAGTATTTTCGCCGTCAGGCCGAGCTGTGAGGATCCTGTTAGTATCTAGTTTAGTTTAGTTTTATTTCCGTACTTTCATTTCCTGATGTGAGCTCATATTTGGGACGTACTTTCCAGATGTTATTATTTATTGGATTTATTACTTCCGCATATTATTTCTTGACTCGTTTATTCTGGCATATGGACATGTACTAGATAGTTTATTTTTATTTTATTGTTCTTGATATCTTATAGACAGCCATAATATGACTGTAGAGGGATGTTTCCTAGCCACAGGTAGCATGGTTGGCTCTGTCACGTGCCGATCTTAGCACACTCTGGGAAGCGGGGTGTGACATCACTAAAAGACACCTATATGAACTCTCGTGCCATTGTCCCGTGGGTTTTGACGAGACCTTGTACTACATGTTACCATAGTCCATGGAGTATATACATAAATAGCTTCTGTACCAAGTTACAAACAACCACGTTAGAATAACAATCTTATACCTATACATCTTACCAGTTTAAATTCTCATACTTGCTATATTCCTTTCTTTCTTTTAGGACTTACCAAGCGCATGTTCGCTGACGTCATTCCTATCTATTTCTTTCTTTGGAATGTTCGTTAGGAGGACCGGACTCTCAGGAGATCGAGTATAGCCAGGAGTGTAAGTCTACGGTAGCGCCCCGGCCGTCATTCTGACGCCAAACGCGGAACAAAAACTTTTATAACTGGCGCTATCGCATACTATAACCCGGATCTTGCCATTAACGCTAAACTAACAAACTGTAAAGAGGTAGAAAGGCTATACCGATCGATCCGAGTCCTTCGGTCTTTAGCCATCATCCCACGCTCCTCGCGGCAACTCCGATCTCCTGTCTCCTCATTAAGGTGGCACCACGTCAACAGATTTTTAAACGGGCTCTCGCCTCTATACTGAGGCAACTCGGTCATCAAGTCTGCTAAAAGAGATGACCAAGATGAAGTAGAGAATGAGTTGAATACTTTGTTTCAAACATCCTAGGGTTCTCATCACATGAGAGGGTTAGGGTGGAGGTTGAAGAAGATGCTAAGGCTTGGAAATGGTGAACTCAAGAAACACTAGTGAGCCAAAAAAAAACTAAGCTCATAAACTTGTGTTCTATATATCTTCTCTTGTGAATAGATATACGAGGTTATATAATCAAAACCATAAGCAAAATATCTTATGAAAATATCTCCTCAAATATCTAAACCCAAAACAAAACACATTAATTCTATCATGACTCACTTAGTGACTCATTAGCATGAGTCACTAATGAACATGCTAGAAGAAATGTGTCACCAAAATGAGTCACCCTTTCCAAAACAAATAATAATTTAAACCAAAATGATTAATCCAAAAAGAAATGCATCTTCTAAAATATTCTCGTAACGGATTACGAGAATACCCCTCACCTGTAAATACATACATGTATCCGTATTCCGACCGAATACGAATACGAGAGACTAAAATATTCCGACTCCATATAATACTTGGATCCGGCTTAAACCAAAACCCACCAGTATTATCTGTCCGAAATATGACACGTGCACAAGTGCACGTGCATTTTCGAACTCTGCCATAAAACCATACGGCCTCTACAACGTTTCGCCCGAACTTGGGAAACTATCTGTGGAGGACTCTAAAGACTCGTCAGTACCCTGGCAGTGGGTTTAACCACAAGCACGTCAGCGGCACTAGCTGTGCGTAACGGCTGCCCATGTACTGACCTCAAGGGAAGCCGATGAGCGAACTCATCCTGGAACCCTACTGAGCCTATCAATAACAATATACATACATTCCGGTCCATTCGTCTATGAGTATCGCATATCGGGCCTAGGGGGCTGGTAACGTCAGACCCTCAATAGCGGTATAAGTCGTGTTGGAGAGTAGCCCTGAACACCCTGAGAAACTACTGGAATACCTACCAGTAATTCTCACCTGCCTTGGCCAAGGACTTGGTGTAATGGCTCTCCTAGATACAGCACGATCTCACCCCCAATACCGGGAGAGACGAATACCCTGCCGATCCGCTCACTTGCCTCCATTGTAGGGTTCCTAGGCACTCTTGTGAGGGTTCATAAGGCATCAAACATGCCCGAATAAAATTTTAGACGTGCCGAACAACCCAAACCCGGGATCTTTGCTAGATAATTAGGGTTTAACATGCAAGTAAACATCTTTACTACTAAGTGTGAGGGATTACAACCTTTGTAGTCCGCTCCTTCGCTTCATAAGCTCCGAGTAGAAGTCCCTTTGCCGCGATCCATGATCTCCCAGACTCAAGAGAGGCTCCACGACTCGAACGATCTATGCTAGCTTATAGTGTTCCGCTTTTCCGATGATCTACGTCGAAGTTGCAATAGCTCAAGCTCTCTCACTCTAATGAGGTGAACACCCTAATCTAATGGGCTAGATTAGATGAGGATGATGGAGTAGTATTTATGCTTTCTTTTTATATCATAATCTCACATGAAATCATCACAAAAGGAATTTCTAGTAAGCTTTCTCAAAGCTAAAGAGAGAAGAAGATGATCAATGAAAAGATAATCCTTTTGTGATGAATAGTAGAAGTGAATATATGATTGATTATGGAACCATGGTCAAGGATGAGAAGCTTAATCTTTGTAGAGAATAAACAAGGGTTAGGGTTTGGTTAGGTTTAAAGAATGAGTCATAAGATAATATCAACCATAATATCTTACACTTGACAAAAGGAAAGCTTCTAGATGGTGCAAGAAGAAGCTAACCCTAATCAAACCCTAACCTTGCTTAACCTCTACTAAACATGTTCCATTATCAATCATATCATGTTGCAATAATATATATCACATATATATTATATATTTGCAACAAAAGAAAATAATACAATTAACATATATCACATATATATCAATGTATTAATCCGGTGAGAAAATGAAATAATAAAGCGAGCCAATATTAGATAATGTAATATAATATATCATATATATTATTATACATTAAATCATCGAATCAACACTTGACCTGACAATCCGGTTATATCGAATATAACCGACTAATATATCATGTACCGATTCATCGAATCAACACTTGATCCGATGACCCGGTTCATATCTAAATATCGCGAGAATATAGTACGGTATCACATATCGCATTATCCTCGGTCCTGCATATATCACATATGTGCCTCTACTCCGTTTTGCCTGAGCCAAGAAACCTCTGTGTAGGACTCTAAAGAATCTTCAATACGCCGGTAGCAGGTGATGATCATATCAAACACCCACAAGGTGCAAGCGGTCAGCTAAACGTAACATCCACCCAGGTATTGAGCGATCAAAAGATCAACAAGCTAGCCTATACGTTCTCCTGTGAATCCAATCAGTAACACTCCCGTACAGTCCGGTCTGTTCGTCTGATATGTCGTATATCAAGTCTAGGGATGGTATACGTCAGACCTCAGTAACTGATAAGTCGTGTCGATGTGAGGCTCATAACGGGTCGAGAAACTACTAGTAACACTTACCAGTAAATCTCTATATCAGCCCTGGCCAGGGACTTCCAGTTATAGCCAATCGAACACAGCACAACATCAACTCCCTATACCGAGAGAGACGAATCCCCTCCTATCGCTCATTGCCTCCATGTGATTCGGGACTGTACCCAAAAGCCACCGTTTTGCACGCCCTCTTGGACGTGGTAAGGTGGAAATCAAAGCACAGTGGGAATCACACAAGACTCTATGACGATCTCGGGTCTACAGACTACCCTGTACCAGTGTCACCGGAGAACTGCCATCTGACGTGTGGTATATCACCATCTGGGAGTTCTCGGCGAGTCCGTCCAGTGTACCCAGTCTCCACTGAGCACCCGTACACCATCCTTGATGTCAAACACCGATGGATATGGGATCATCCATCGCCCATCATATGGGTCAAGATGCGTATACGCTAGTCTACTCTGGTGTATCGATGCCCTGTCTCGATATACCCTCGATTAGGAACATTTATAGGATGTACTCATCGACTACCATGGTCCCACTAGTATGATCTCATCATAATCCCAGTAGTCGAGTGCAGATCTTAAGGGCTTTATCAACATGTGAGAGAAAGACAGTAAACCAATACAAGTCAACATGTTAAGATAATGTGAAACCAAATAGCATACTATCATGACGAGCAAGAAAGTCCTCTCTGTATATATCCAAGCATCCATCATAATATACATCATATGTACAACAATGGCCTCTAGGGCATATACATAACTAACAATCTCCCACTTGCACTAAGGCCAGCTGCTGTAGTATCTCATACCCAGCATCCCGAATAATCTCTCAAACTGTATCTGGGGAATGGCCTTCGTGAGTGGATCCGCAGTGTTGTCCTTCGTATCTACTCTCCTGACCTCGATCTCCCGGCGATCAACTATCTCCCTGATCAGGTGATACCGCCTCAGAATATGTCTGGACTTCTGATGGGATCTGGGTTCCTTGGCCAAAGCCACAGCTCCATTGTTATCGCAATACAGAGGTATTGGATGCTCAATGGATGGAACCACACCAAGTTCACTAATGAACTTCTTCATCCAGACAGCCTCTTTGGCAGCATCGTTGGCAGCGATGTATTCAGCCTCCATCGTCGAGTCTGCAACGGTATCCTGTTTGGAACTCTTCCAACATACCGCCCCTCCATTGAGGGTAAAGACAAATCCCGAGTGCGACTTAGAGTCGTCCTTATCACTTTGGAAGCTGGAATCGGTAAAGGACTCCACCCGGAGTTCTCCATTACCATACACCAAGAACATGTCTCTAGTCCTTCGCAAGTACTTGAAAATGTTCTTCACAGCTGTCCAGTGACTCTCTCCAGGATCTGCTTGATACCGACTCACTACACTTAGTAGTATGCTACATCGGGTCTGGTACATAGCATCACATACATGATAGAGCCTACTGCCGAAGCATAGGGTATCCCTTGCATGCGAGCTCTCTCCAAATCAGTCTTGGGAGACATCTCTTTGGAGAGAGTGAGTCCAGAGATCGTGGGTTGGTTCCCACGCTTGGATTCTTCCATACTAAACCTTTTTAGTATGGTGTCAATGTACCTGGATTGGGACAATCCCAGTATCCGTTTAGATCTATCTCTATAGATCATGATTCCCAATATGCAGGAGGCATCACCTAGATCTTTCATTGAGAATCTTTATGATAAGAAGAGCTTGACTGATTGCAGCATAGGAATATCATTTCCTATCAAGAGTATGTCATCCACATACAATACGAGGAAGACAACCTTACTCTCTGCTACCTTCTTATAGATACAAGGTTCATCTATATTTTTGATGAAGTCAAACTCTTTGACTACAACATCAAAACAGATGTTCCAACTCCGCGATACTTGCTTCAACCCATAAATGGATTTAAGCAGTTTGCACACTTTTCCGCTGTTCCCACTATCTATGAAACCCTCTGGCTGAGTCATGTACACGCACTCTTCTAAATCACCGTTTAGAAAGGCGGTCTTAACATCTATTTGCCAGATTTCGTAGTCATGGTATGCAGCAATGGCAAGTAAGATCCGGATGGACTTAAGCATAGCTACTGGAGAAAAGGTTTCGTCATAATCCACACCTGGTCGTTGACGAAAACCCTTTGCTACAAGTCTAGCTTTGAAAGTCTCAACTTTTCCATCTATATCAAATTTCTTTTTAAAGATCCACTTGCTCCCAATGGGTTTTACCCCTTCAGGAGCATTTTCCAAAATCCATACTTTGTTGGTGTACATGGATTCCATCTCAGATCGCATTGCATCTAGCCATTTCACAGAGTCACCACTCGTGATGGCCTGCTCGAAACTAGTTGGGTCATCATCTTCCATGATGCAATCCTCGCTCCCACCATCAATGAGAAAACCGTAGTATCTCTCAGGTGGATGAGAAACCCTACTAGATCGGCGGAGAGGCTGGGGTTCGTCGGGTACTACTGAATCCTCTGGTTCCACTAAATCTTCAGTTGTAGTTTGTGTTGCTGGAACCTCTTCCAGCTCTACCTCATCGCCACTAATTTCTTTTGTAAGAAATTCCTTTTCTAAAAAGGTGGCATGTTAAGCAACAAACACCTCTTGTTGTTCACTGTGGTAGAGTAGATATCCATACGAATTGCTTGGATATCCTACAAACTTACAAAGAACTGATCGTGCCTCGAGTTTGTCCGGATTTTGCTTTTTAACATAGGCCGGACAACCCCATATCTTAACTCTTTTAAGAGATGGTCTCTTCCCATTCCATATCTCATATGGAGTGGTAGGCACAGATTTAGTTAGAACTCTATTCAATAGGTATATGGCTGTCTCCAGCGCATACCCCCAGAAGGAAATAGGTAACTCAGCTGTACTCATCATAGAGCGCACCATATCTAATAGGGTGCGATTCCTCCGCTCCGATACACCATTGTGCTGTGGTGTATAAGGAGGAGTAAGCTGAGAGAGAATCCCATTCTCTTTTAGATAATCTAGGAACTCATTGCTTAAGTATTCACCTCTTCGATCAGATCGAAGAATCTTAATACTTTTTCCCGTTTGATTCTCTACTTCGTGCTTATATTCTCTGAATTTCTCAAAAGCTTCAGACTTGTGTTTCATCAGGAACACATGTCCGAATCTTGAGAGATCGTCAGTGAATGTAATGAAGTAGGAAGAACCGTTCCTGGCATGCGTAGACATGGGACCGCATACATCACTATGTACCAGTCCTAAGAGTTCCGTAACTCTTTCTCCGTGTCCACTAAACGGAGCTTTGGTCATTTTTCCTTTGAGACATGAATGGCAAGTATCACAAGATGATAATTCGAACGGGTTCAAATATCCATCTTTATGTAACTTAGCTAGTCGTGTCGCATTGATATGACCAAATCTACAATGCCACAAGAAGGATTCGTTCATTTCTGAACTTTTCCTCTTGTGTGTGTTTTGTATATTGAGGAATGTATTTTGATTTAGAATGAATATGCCATTATGTAACGAGCCTGATGCAATCAACTTTTGATCTAGGAATATGTTCATAACATTATCCTGTACTACAAAATTATATCCTTCTTTACTTAATAAAGAAACCGATATAATATTGCACATCATGTTCGGTATATAATAGTACTCATTCAGAATCAGTGTATCACCACTTGGTAATATTAGGTGATATTCGCCAACTGCTTTGGCTGCAATATTTGCCCCATTCCCTACATGAACAGAATGATCACCTTTTCCCAGTTCTCTACCTTTACGTAGCCCATGTAACATTTTACATATGCGGGATCCTGATCCGGTATCTAATACCCAGGACGTAGGGTGAACTGAGAAACAGTTCTCAATAACTAACACACCTGAAGAAGATGTATCAACATGCATGTTCTTTTGGGCGGCTTGAGAATCCAGATATTCTCCTATTCCCTGTTCAGTCTTATAACTCTTATAAGAAAGAACGGGTCCAACGTTCCCCTGCTCAGTATAATAAGCGGGTTCAGTCAATACATCCATATTATTATCTTGATTATGGCCTGACATGGTCGCTACCTGGAGAGAGAGAGAAGAAAACACTTTAGCGTATGCTCTTGCAAGATTAGATTGGTTATTATCTTATCTAATCAGGATGTCTCCCACTATTTTTATCAAATCTACCTTCAAACCCTAAAAGGTAAGATTAGCCGGGATTAATTACACCCTAAAATTTCGTCAATCTTTCAGCCAGATCAGTGTCGGTACTTGAGGGAGGTTCCCCGTGCTTTCGCACGGACCTAATTAAAGTAAACCTCGTTTTCCCAGAGGCGTAACCCCGTTAACACTTTTCTAGACACCTACTTGATCGGCTAATTGTCCTGTGTAAAACTCTCCCAGGAGTAACTCTTACTCGCAGTGGGTATCGGGATCCAACTATCTCATAGGAGGTATGCAATCTCATTGCAAATTTCAACACTTGAAATTCCCGATAATGCTTTTACCCCTAGCAACTTATGACCTTGGCTAAGGTCAACAAATCATAAGTGCTAGTCAAGTTCAACCCGTCATTTCCTGATTGAATTAAACCCACCCGTACGACCCTTGGCTAAGGTCAACAAAGTCGTACGACTACCCTAACTCAATCACATCTCATATTTTAGCAGATAAATACTAATTAGCTACCGTACACCACGCCTTGGCTAAGGTTAACAAACGCAGCACGAATACTAACTAGTCTCTATCTGAAATGACGGAGGGCTACGCAGGTTTTTCAAAAAACCATGAGCGTAATGAACTTGATATCGTCGTAGAATCATGTGAAATTTTGAAATGGAGTGATTTTGAGGATTTCATTAGTTTTGCTAAAGAGGTCATTCCCGGTGAAGGGATCTCGGCTCTTTCCCCATCGAATAAGGTGCAGGATATATCACATATATCGCTATGCAAAGCAAAACTCTAAAAGCAATCAAAAGACAAACCGAGATTTGTAGCATCTGCCAGTTTCGCTAAAGAGGTCACTCCCGGTGAAGGGATCTCGGCTCTTTCCTCACCGAATAAGGTGCATAGTATATCATATATATCTCTATGCAAAGCAAAACTGTAGCTACCCTTTTTATAAAGTTTTGATTCTACAACATCTTTTAAGTTTCTTTTCATTTTATTAATCTCATTAATAAAATCCCATCAGCTTATGCTTCCTAAGCATCACAGAAGAAACGAAAGCAGTAATATTTATATATCAGCATATATATATAGTATAAGTATTCGTCTCAGACAGTAATATGATCTCATCACAGAATATTACAGCAGAAGAACATATATGAAATATTGGATATACTAGGACGTCCGTGTTTTCAATACGAGCCTGTATAAAACACGGATTCCACGGTCGCGATGAATAGCCAAACCCACATCCCTAGACCCCTACGAGAGCGGTAAGTAACACTGCCAATTCTAGGGTTAGGAGACCCGGTCTCGACTCCTCGAAATGGCCTCCCACTGGACCCTAGAACCCGGTTACTTGTGCTCCCCTCCTTGGGTCTACCTAATGCGGAAAAGTAAATAATATACAATGGTGACATCAACCTCAACCCGGAAGTGCCCCAATAAAAGAATATTACATACAAATGAATTTTACGTGAATGAAAATAAAAAACCTCATCTCACATAAAACCCCCGGCTATTCAGAACACGACGATCCAATATAACATATCACAGCAACACATAATATCACATATCATCAACGTAAGTAAGTATGCATACACCGATTGTTGTTGATGTATAGCAACGAAAACCGGCAATACAACTACATACTACACTTACGGTCACAGAAAAGAAATTGTAAAACTACAATATTTGGAATTCACAATCACTTTAGACATCGTAAATCCGAAATATCACATACTTCGCATTTCATGCCTAACTCTATGAATTCCACATATTGTATCACATTCAAGATAAATAGACAGTATTAAACTTTCCGAACAGATAATCAAATACCCAAAATTTCCTAAATTGCTCAACACTTGAGCAGAGTTCAAATAATCCCAGAATATGTCACAGTACCGGTGATCCAGCCGTAGAAGGGTCAAGCCAACGCCTCACATGTGGCACGCCGTACTGCCCCAAACCCTAAGGTTTAGAGGCAGTTCAAGACGGTCACATAATCGAGTTAAGGATTGTTGTCTTCTAGAGGGTCCACCGTGTTACTTGCATATTTTTCCGAAAGATTTAAACCCGATAAAAATTCAACACTTGAAAGTTTTTCGTGCCGGGAAAAAGTGAGTTAATGATATCCGTTCGAACATTTTAATAGTTTCTAAATATCCGGAAATAATAACGAATTTAAATATTCCGATCGAATCTACGATTACAAAAAACCCCCAGAATACTCAACACTTGAGTCAGATTAAAAATTCCCATAAAATATAACATACAGAAATAGATATTATAGTGCAAACACCAGTGCATTAATCATCTGTACGGCCGCGGAACCGCGGCCCAAGCGTGGTACGGCTGCGGTTCCGCGGTGGAATGTACGGATCATGCGCTCGTGTTTCACTGTAATTCTTCTATTTCCCTGCTGAATTTTTTAGGAATTTTTAATTCAGAAAAATCCCAGTTTTGAAAAATTTTCCAGAGAGGGGGTTAACTTTGACATATCGGGGTTCGTTCGGAGTTTTAACTTCGTAAACACGTCGCCTAATGCTCTAGCTAGGCTCTGATACCACTGTAGGGTTCCTAGGCACTCTTGTGAGGGTTCATAAGGCATCAAACATGCCCGAATAAAATAGGGTTAGGGTTTGGTTAGGTTTAAAGAATGAGTCATAAGATAATATCAACCATAATATCTTACACTTGACAAAAGGAAAGCTTCTAGATGGCGCAAGAAGAAGCTAACCCTAATCAAACCTTAACCTTGCTTAACCTCTACTAAACATGTTCCATTATCAATCATATCATGTTGCAATAATATATATCACATATATATTATATATTTGCAACAAAAGAAAATAATACAATTAACATATATCGCATATATATCAATGTATTAATCCGGTGAGAAAATGAAATAATAAAGCGAGCCAATATTAGATAATGTAATATAATATATCATATATATTATTATACATTAAATCATCGAATCAACATTTGACCCGACAATCCGGTTATATCGAATATAACCGACTAATATATCATGTACCGATTCATCGAATCAACACTTGATCCGATGACCCGGTTCATATCTAAATATCGCGAGAATATAGTACGGTATCACATATCGCATTATCCTCGGTCTTGCACATATTATATATGTGCCTCTACTCCGTTTTGCCTGAACCAAGAAACCTCTGTGTAGGACTCTAAAGAATCGTCAATACGGCTGTAGCAGGTGATGATCATATCAAACACCCATAAGCTGCAAGCGGTCAGCTAAACGTAACAGCCACCCAGGTATTGAGCGATCAGAAGATCAACAAGCTAGCCTGTACGTTCTCCTGTGAATCCAATCAGTAACACTCCCGTACAGTCCGGTCTGTTCGTCTGATATGTCGCATATCAAGTCTGTAGGGTTGCTAGGCACGCGCACAAGGGTCTACGAGGCATCAACCATGCCCGATTAAAATTTTAGCCGTGCCGAACAACTCTAATACGGATCTTTAAACTAGGGTTTAGGCGAAAACATGCATGTTAACAACTTTAACACTAAGTGAAAGAGATTACAACTTTTGTAGATCCGGTCCTTCACTTCAATAGCTCCGTGCAGATGTCCCCTTCGCTGCGATCGTGAACTTCGGACTCTAGAGAAGCTCTACAAGAAGAACGAACGTGCTTGCTTTGTTGACTTCGAGGCCGAAGATGATCTACGTCGGGGAGACACTAACTCAAGCTATTCCTTCACTAGGTCATGAACTTTGTGAAGAGAACACACTCTACTACATGGCAAGTGGTAGAGGATGAAGAAGTAGGAAGTGGGCTCACTTTAGAATTGATTTTCTCACTCTTTTTCTCATGGCACCATTGGAGCTAGTAAGCTTTTGGATGGAGCATGATGGTGAAGAAGAAGAAGAAAGAATAAATCATCCAAATGAAAACTTATCCCCAATAATGTAACCATGGGCGAGTTAAGCTATCATGCTTAACTCATGTAGAGAATTAACCAAAGTATTAGGTTAAAGGTTAGGTTAAAGAATATCAAAAGAAATGACAAAAGAGTGGACTTTGTCAAAGCTTCTCCAAGCGTCTTCAAGCTTGATTACTTTGACTAAGTTAAACCCTTTTGTTAAATCTTAAGATAAAACGATAACCCTAATCTTTACCCTAATCTTGGTATGAGTCTCATACACCTAACTTTGATGTATCATCAAGCATGATACAAACATGTACACTTGCATATATCACATATAAACAATGTGCACAAACTAGTGAGAAAATAAATCTTAAGTGAGCTAATACTAGTTAATGCAATGTAATATATCAAATATATAATTATGCATTAAATTATTAAATCAACTCTTGATTTAATAACCCGGCTATAACCGACTAATATCATGTATAACAACTTATCGAATCAACACTTGATCCGATAACCCGGCTATATCGCATACAACTGATCAATGTCACGAATTGCGAGAATAGAATACGGTATTGCATATCGTATCAATCTCGGTCCCGCACATATCACATATGTGCTCCTACTCCGTTTCGCTTGAGCCAGGAAACCCCTGTGTAGGACTCTAAAGACTCGTCAATACGCCGGCAGTAGGTGATGATCATATCAAACACCCACAAGCCGCAAGCGGTGTGCTAAACGTAACGGCCACCCGGGTATTGAGCGATCAGAAGATCAACAAGCAAGCCCGCTATTACTCCTGCGAATCCAATCAGTAACACTCCCGTACAGTCCGGTCTCGTCGTCTGATATGTCGCATATCTCGCCTAGGGGTGGTAAACGTCAGACCCCAGTAGCTTGATAAGTTGTGTCGATATGAGGTCTATAACAGTTCGAGAAACTACTGGTAACACTTACCAGTAAATCTCAGCAACCCTGGCCAGGGATTTTCGGTTATAGCCAATCGAACACAGCACAACATCAACTCCCTATACCGGGAGAGACAAATCCCCTCCTATCGCTCATTGCCTCCATGTGATTCGGGACTGTACCCAAAAACCACCGTTTTGCACGCCCTCTTGGACGTGGTGAGGTGGAAATCAAAGCACAATGGGAATCATACAAGACTCTATGACGATCTCGGGTCAACAGACTACTCTGTACTAGTGTCACCGGAGAACTGCCATCTGACGTGAGGTATAATACCATCTGGGAGTTCTCGGCGAGTCCGTCCAGTGTACCCAGTCTCCACTGAGCACCTGTACACCATCCTTGATGTCAAACACCGATGGATATGGGATCATCCATCGCCCATCATATGGGTCAAGATGCGTATACGCTAGTCTACTCTGGTGCATCGATGCCCTGTCTCGATACACCCTCGACCAGGAACAGTTATAGGATGTACTCGTCGACTACCGTGGCCCCACTAGTATGATCTCATCATAGTCCCAGTAGTCTAGTACATATCCTAAGGGCTTTATCAACATGTATTAGAGACAATCAGAGTACATGTTAAGATAAAGTACAACCAGATAGCATACTATCATGTCGAGCAAGAAAGTCCTTCCTATATACGTCCCAGCATCCACTACAATATACATCGTATGTACAGTAATGGCCTCTAGGGCATACATATAACTAACAATCTCTCACTTGCACTAGGGCCATCTGTTGTGGTATCACATACCCAACAATTAGCTGTGGTTGAAGTATCTCATACTCAACCATCCCATAAAAATCTCTACTGGGGAAAAGGCCTTTCTGAGTGGATTCGCGCTGTTGTCCTCTGTGTCTACTCTCCTTACCTCGATCTCCCTGGAGATCAACCATCTCCGTGATCAGGTGATACTGCCTAAGAATTATATCTGGATTTCTGATGGGACGGTAGTTCCTTGGCTAAAGCCACAACTCCATTGTCACACAATGGTAGGAACGAAGTTCATCTCATGAACTTATATATATCCAGACTGCCTCTTTGGTAGCATCTTTGGTAATGATGTATCTTGCCTTTAATCGTCTAGAATATCACGGTATCTAGCTTGGAACTCTTCCAACATACCGTCCCTCCACTGAGGGTAAAGACAATGCCTGCGACTGACATTCAGTCGTCCTTATCACCCTGGAACCTTTCTAGTGATTCTCTCCAGGATCGATTGATACCTTCTCACTACAACTAGTGAGTATCCTAATATCCAAAAACCCAGGATTTAGTAGGTATCACTTTGATCCTATATGGAGAATCCTTGTGATAAGCGGAGATTGACCGAGCGTAGCATAGGAAACACCTTCCCTATCAAGAGTATGTCATCCACGTACTCTACGAGGATCATCACCATACTCCCTACTACCTTTTTAGTATATACAAGGTTCATCTACCATTTTGATGAAGTCAAACTCTATGACTACTATATCAAAACAGACATTCCAACTCCGCGATGCCTGTTTTATCACATAAAACATCTTGCACACGTTTCCGCTGCTCCCACTGTCTACGAAGCCCTCTGGTTGTGTACTTATAGACGCTCTCTTCCAAAACATCATTTAGAAAAGCAGTCATGACACCCAACCACCAGATATCGTAGTCATGGTATGTAGCTGTGGCAAGTATGATCTGGATGGACTTAAGCATAGCTCCTTAGAAAAGGTTTTATCATAATCCATACCTGGTCAATGATGCAAACCTTTAACAAGTCTAGCTTTGAAAGTCTCAACTTTTCTATGTACACCAAGTAATCTTCTCAAGATATACTTGCTCCTGATGGGGATTTAACCCTTCAGATAAAGCAACCAAAGTCCATACTTTGTTGGTGTATAAGGATTCCATCTCAGATCAATAAGCATCCAGCCATTCTTACAGAGTCCCACTCCTGATGGCCAGCTCGAAACTAGTTGGGTCATCATCTCATGATGCATTCCTCGCTCCCACTGTCATAGAGAAACCGAAGTATCTCTCAGGTGGGCGAGGAGCCCTACTAGATCGACGGAGAGGCTGAGGTTCGTTGGTTACAATTAAATCCTTTGGTCCTACCAAATCATCTGCTGTAGTTTGTACAGCTGGAACTCCTTCCAGTTCTACCTCATGTCCACTAATTTCTTCTCAAGAAATTCCCTTTCACAAAGGTGGCATGTTGAGAAACAAAACATCTTTTGTTCCTCGGTTAGGTAGAAGATATTCCCTTGCGATTGCTTGGGATATCCAACAAACTTCTACAGCTCTGATTTTGCCTCAAGTTTGTCCGGATTTTGCTTTTAGACATAGGCCGGACAACCCCAAATCTTAACTGACTTAAGAGATGGGCTCTTCCCTTACCATATCTCATATGGAGTGGTAGGCACCTGATTTGATCGGAACCCTATTCAATAGGTATGCAACTTTATAAGTGCATAACTCCCAAAAGGAAATAGGTAACTCAGTATTACTCATCATAGAGCACACCTTATCATATAGGGTGTGATTGCTCCACCCCGATACACCGACGTGCTGTGGTATATACGGAGGAGTAATGCTGAGAGAGAATCTCATTCTCCTTTAGAATAGTTCAGGAATCCCGTGTTCAAGTATTCTCCTCCCTGATCTCATCAAAGGACATAATACTTATACCCGTTTGTGGTTCTCTACTTCTAACTTATATTCTGTGAATATCTCAAAAGGTTCGGACTTGTGTTTCAACAGGAACATATGTCTGAATCTTGAGAGATTATCAGAGAATGTAATGAAGTACAAAGAACCGATCTTGGCATGTGTAGACATGGGACCTACATACATCAACATGTATCATCCCAAGAGTTCACTAACTCTTTCTCTGTTTCCAATAAACAGAGCTGTGGTCATCTTATCTTTGTGACATGACTGGCAAGTTTCACAAGATGTAAATTCAAACAAATTTAAATATGCATCTATATGTAACTTCAGCTAGTCGAGTCGCATTGATATGACCTAGTCTACAATACCTCAAGAAGGATTCGTTCATTTCTGAACTCTTCCTCTTGTGTGTGTTCTGTATACTAAGAACTGTAGTTTGATTTAGAACGTCAATGCTTTTAGATAACGTGCCTGAACCGATCAACTTTTGATATAGGAAATGTTCAAAACATTATCCAACAATACAAAATTATATCCATTCTTTGCTAATAAAGAGACTGATATGATGTTGTATATCAGGTTCGGTATCTAATAACATTTGTTCAGAATCAATGTATTCTGGTAATATAGGGTGACAGTGACCAACAGACTTGGCTGCAACACTTGCACCGTTTTCTGTCTCATGAAACTTATCACCCGTTTTCAGTTCTCTACCTTTCTGTAGCCCATGTAACAGATTACATATGCGGGATCCTGATCCGGTATCACATACCCAGGACGTAAAGGATACTGAGAAACAGTTCTCTGTAATGAACACACCCGAAGATGATGCATCAGCATGCACTTTCTTCGTTTGGGCGGCACGGGAAATCTGGTATTCCCCAATTTCCTGCTCTGTCTTATAACAATTATAAGTTGGAGCGGGACCAACGTTCCCCAGCTCAGTATAACAAGCGGGTTCGGTCAATTCATCCGTATTATTATCTTGATTAAGGCGTGATATGGTCGCTACCTGGAGAGAGAGAGAAGAAAACACTCAGCGTGCGCTCTTGCAAGAATAGATTGGTTATTATTTTATCTAATCAGGATGGCTCCCACTGTTTTTATCAAATCTTCCTTCAAACCCTAAAAAGAAAGACTAGCCGGGATTAATTACACCCTACAAGTTCGCCAATCTTTCAGCCAGGCCAGTGTCGGTACTTTGAGAGAGGTGCCCCGTGCTTTCGCACGGACCTAATTAAAGTAAACCTCGTTTTCCCAGAGGCGTAACCCCGTTGACACCTTTCTAGACACCTTCTTGATCGGCTAATTGTAAAGTGTAAAACTCTCTCAGGAGTAACTCTTACTCGCAGTGGGTATCGGGATCCAACTATCTCATAGAAGGTATGCAATCTCATTGCAAATTTCAACACTTGAAATTCCCAATAATATTTTACCCCTAGCGTCCTATGACCTTGACGCAGGCCAACAAACCATAGTCCGCTAGTCAAGTTCAACCCGTCATTTCTTGATTGAATTAAACCCACCCGCACGACCCTTGACGCAGGCCAACAAAGTCGCAAGACTACCCTAATCCAATCTGCATCATATGCATAAACAGATAAATACTAGTTAGCTACCGCACACTATGCCTTGACGCAGGCCAACAAACATAGCACGAATACTAAGTAGGACTTATCCGAAATGACGGAGGGCTATGACAGGTTTTTCTGAAAACCTATTGCGTAATGAACTTGATATCGTTGTAGAATCAAATGATTTTAAAATGGATTGTTTTTTTAGGCTTTTCTAGTTTTGCTAAAGGGGTCACTCCCGGTGAAGGGATCGTCGGCCCTTTCCTCATCGAATAAGGTGCAGGGTATATCATATATACCACTATGCAAAGCAAAACTCCAAAAGCAATCAAAAAACAAACCGAGTGTTGTAGCATCTGCCAGTCATTGCTAAAGGGGTCACTCCCGGTGAAGGGATCTCGGCCTTTTCCTTATCGAATAAGGTGCAGGATGTTCTACAAGGAACACCGCGATGCAAAGCAAGAACCATAGCTACCTGTTTTTGAAAATTCGATTCCACAACATTTTTAGGTTTCTTTTATTTCATTAATCACATTAATGAAGTCCCATCATATGGGTCACCTAAACATCACAGATAAATACGACGTACACTTATGCCATCCGCATTCGCCTCGATGTCCCCTCGTGCACCGTTAGGTTAGGTAACTAACGGCAGAGCGGGGCAGGGCTAGCGCGGGTGTAAAACATAAGTAACGTCTATATAATATATCATATATACTATATACAGTATCTATCACAACATATCAAATGATCACATCACAGATATCACAGCAGAAGAAACATATATGAAATATTGGATATACTAGGACGTCCGTGTTTTCAATACGAGCCTGTATAAAACACGGATTCCACGGTCGCGATGAATAGCCAAACCCACATCCCTAGACCCCTACGAGAGCGGCAAGCAACACTGCCAATTCTGGGGTTAGGAGACCCGGTCTCGACTCCTCGAGATGGTCTCCCACTGGACCCTAGAACCCGGTTACTTGTGCTCCCCTCCTTGGGTCTACCTAATGCGGAAAAGTAAATAATATACAATGGTGACATCATCCTCAACCCGGAAGTGCCCCAATAAAAGAATATTACATACAATGAATTTTACATGAATGAAAAAGAAAACACTTATCTCACATAAAACCCCCGGCTATTCAGAACGCGACGATCCAATATAACATATCCAGCAACACATAACATCATATGTCATCAACGTAAGTAAATATGCCCATCCCAATTGTCGTTGACATATAGCAACGAAACCGGCGATATCGCATATTACACTTACGGTCGCAGAAAAGAAAGTGTAAAACTACAACAGTTGGAATCCGCAACCTGCTTAGACATCGCATGCCTAATCAAATAAATTTCTTAGACATCGCATGCCTAACAATCATAAACCCTGCATTTTAGTCTCATTATCGAAAACTCTTTTCAATATCAAGTCGGGCAATTCAACAAGATTCCCGACATCCTGATCGAATGCTCGTCGCAAACTTTAGTAGACGGCCGCACCCCCGATGCCGTCGATGAAGTGCACTAAGGTGGAACACCGCTGCCGCGAGCACCCGAACGGATGCTTTTGGCGACGGGGTTCTCCTACAGTCACTTGGTCGGGGCTATGGGGCGTGGCTGTCTATTAAGTTTACCCGGCGAGTATCCGCGTACGCTACGTGATTGCGACTGACTTTTGATCACATCAAAATCCTGTGGCAACCGATCAATTGAGACTAAACTGCTAGATTTATAACATTCAAATCAGTTATCTCATAACTACTTGTGGATTCCAAATATTGTATCACATTCCAGATAAATAGACAATGTTAAACTTTCCGATCGAATAATCAAACACCCAAGTTTTCCCAAAAAGTTCAACACTTGAAATAAGTTTAAAAACATCCATTTCATGCCACAGTACCAACGGTCCAGCCGTAGAAGGGTCAAGCTAACGCCTCACATGTGGCACGCTGTACTGCCCCAAACCCTAAGGTTCAAAAGGCAGTTCAAGACGGTCACATAATCGAGTTAAGGTTTGTTGTCTTCTAGAGGGTCCATCGCGTTACTTGCACTACTTAGAACGTTCTTAAACTACGGAAAAATCCAACACTTGGAAATTTTCCGGCAGGGGAAAATGTGAGATATTGATATCCGGTCGAACATTTTAACACGTTCTAAATTACTCGGAAAAACACACAGACGAAGTTAAACTTTCCGATCGAATCAACGAACTCCCAATACAACCCAAAAAACTCAACTCTTGAGTATAAATTAAAATTACCCAGAAAACACAGGACTTACATATGGAGATTACTGTGTTTACAGAGGAGCAAGAGGCCACTTTATTGCCGCGGAACCGCCACCCAACCTAGGGTACGGCCGCGGTTCTGCGGCGCAGTGAGGGAATCAGGGACACGTGCTTCACAGTATTTCCTAGAAAACCTTGCTGAATTTTTTGGATATTTTTAATTTGGAAAAAACCACATTTTCAGAAAATGTCCAGAGAAGGGTTTGAATTAGGGTTTCGGGGTTTGATCGGATTTCTAACATCGTCTACACTTCGCCTAAAGCTCTAGCTAGGCTCTGATACTACTGTAGGGTTGCTAGGCACGCTCACAAGGGTCTACAAGGCATCAACCATGCCTGATTAAAATTTTAGCCGTGCCGAACAACTCTAATACGGATCTTTAAACTAGGGTTTAGGCGAAAACATGCATGTTAACAACTTTAACACTAAGTGAAAGAGATTACAACCTTTGTAGATCCGGTCCTTCACTTCAATAGCTCCGTGTAGATGTCCCCTTCGCTGCGATCGTGAACTTCGGACTCTAGAGAAGCTCCACAAGAAGAACGAACGTGCTTGCTTTGTTGACTTCGAGGCCGAAGATGATCTACGTCGGGGAGACACTAACTCAAGATATTCCTTCACCAGGTCATGAACTTTGTGAAGAGAACACACTCTACTACATGGAAAGTGGTAGAGGATGAAGAAGTAGGAAGTGGGCTCACTTTAGAATTGATTTTCTCACTCTTTTTCTTATGGCACCATTGGAGCTAGTAAGCTTTTGGATGGAGCTTGATGATGAAGAAGAAGAAGAAAGAATAAATCATCCAAATGAAAACTTATCCCCAATAATGTAACCATGGGTGAGTTAAGCTATCATGCTTAACTCATGTAGAGAATTAACCAAAGCATTAGGTTAAAGGTTAGGTTAAAGAATATTAAAAGAAATGACAAAAGAGTGGACTTTGTCAAAACTTCTCCAAGCTTATTCAAGCTTGATTACTTTGACTGAGTTAAACCCTTTGTTAAATCTTAAGATAAAACAATAACCCTAATCTTGGTATGAGTCTCATACACCTAACTTTGATGTATCATCAAGCATGATACAAACATGTACACTTGCATATATCACATATAAACAATGTGCACAAACTAGTGAGAAAATAAATCTTAAGTGAGCTAATACTAGTTAATGCAATGTAATATATCAAATATATAATTATGCATTAAATTATTAAATCAACTCTTGATTTAATAACCCGGCTATAACCGACTAATATCATGTGTAACAACTTATCGAATCAACACTTGATCCGATAACCCGGCTATATCGCATACAACCGATCAATGTCACGAATTGCGAGAATAGAATACGGTATCTCATATCGTATCAATCTCGGTCCCGTACATATCACATATGTGCTCCTACTCCGTTTCACTTGAGCCAGGAAACCCCTGTGTAGGACTTTAAAGACTCGTCAATACGCCGGCAGTAGGTGATGATCATATCAAACACCCATAAGCCGCAAGCGGTGTGCTAAACGTAACGGCCACCCGGGTATTGAGCGATCAGAAGATCAACAAGCAAGCCCGCTAGTACTCCTGCGAATCCAATCAGTAACACTCCCGTACAATCCGGTCTCGTCGTCTGATATGTCGCATATCTCGCCTAGGGGTGGTAAACGTCAGACCTCAGTAGCTTGATAAGTCGTGTCGATATGAGGTCTATAACAGTTCGAGAAACTACTGGTAACACTTACCAGTAAATCTCAGCAACCCTGGTCAGGGATTTTCGGTTATAGCCAATCGAACACAGCACAACATCAACTCCCTATACCGGGAGAGACGAATCCCCTCCTATCGCTCATTGCCTCCATGTGATTTGGGACTGTATCCAAAAACCACCGTTTTGCACGCCCTCTTGGACGTGGTAAGGTGGAAATCAAAGCACAGTGGGAATCACATAAGACTCTATGACGATCTCGAGTCAACAGACTACTCTGTACTAGTGTCACCGGAGAACTGCCATCTGACGTGAGGTATAATACCATCTGGGAGTTCTTGGCGAGTCCGTCCAGTGTACCCAGTCTCCGCTGAGCACCCGTACACCATCCTTGATGTCAAACACCGATGGATATGGGATCAACCATCGCCCATCATATGGGTCAAGATGCGTATACGCTAGTCTACTTTGGTGCATCGATGCCCTGTCTCGATACACTCTCGACTAGGAACAATTATAGGATGTACTCGTCGACTACCGTGGCCCCACTAGTATGATCTCATCATAGTCCCAGTAGTCGAGTACATATCCTAAGGGCTTTATCAACATGTATTACAGACAATCAGAGTACATGTTAAGATAAAGTACAACCAGATAGCATACTATCATGTCGAGCAAGAAAGTCCTCCCTATATACGTCCCAGCATCCACTACAATATACATCGTATGTACAGTAATGGCCTCTAGGGCATACATATAACTAACAAAGTCTAGGGGTGGTATACGTCAGACCCCAGTAACCGATAAGTCGTGTCGATGTGAGGCTCATAACGGGTCGAGAAACTCTTAGTAACACTTACCAGTAAATCTCTATATCAGCCCTGGCCAGGGACTTCCAGTTATAGCCAATCGAACACAGCACAACATCAGCTCCCTATACCGGGAGAGACGAATCCCCTCCTATCTCTCATTGCCTCCATGTGATTCGGGACTGTACCCAAAAGCCACCGTTTTGCACGCCCTCTTGGACGTGGTAAGGTGGAAATCAAAGCACAGTGGGAATCACACAAGACTCTATGACGATCTCGGGTCTACAGACTACCCTGTACCAGTGTCACCGGAGAACTGCCATCTGACGTGTGGTATATCACCATCTGGGAGTTCTCGGCGAGTCCGTCCAGTGTACCCAGTCTCCACTGAGCACCCGTACACCATCCTTGATGTCAAACACCGATGGATATGGGATCATCCATCGCCCATCATATGGGTCAAGATGCGTATACGCTAGTCTACTCTGGTGTATCGATGCCCTGTCTCGATATACCTTCGACTAGGAACATTTATAGGATGTACTCATCGACTACCGTGGCCCCACTAGTATGATCTCATCATAATCCCAGTAGTCGAGTACAGATCCTAAGGGCTTTATCAACATGTGAGAGAAAGACTGTAAACCAATACAAGTCAACATGTTAAGATAAAGTGAAACCAAATAGCATACTATTATGACGAGCAAGAAAGTCCTCTCTGTATATATCTAAGCATCCATCATAATATACATCATATGTACAACAATGGCCTCTAGGGCATATACATAACTAACATCCATGTGGCTCGAGACTGTACCCAAAAAAAACCTGTTTGCACGACTCCTTTGAGCCGTGGTAGGGTAGAAATCAAAGCACAGTGGGAACTCACACGAGACAAATGACGACCTTAGGTCGATGAACTCACCTGTACACATGTCACCACGGAACTGCTATCTGACGCTAGGTATAAATACCAACTAGCAGGTTCCCGGCGAGTCCTGTCCGGTATATTCATAACCCAATGAGCACCTATATACATCTTAGGTGATCCAACTGACACCAATGGCTTGTGAGACCGGCCACCACCCCTCGTCGGGGTCTCGACTGTATACACTAGTCTACTCCGGAGTATCGATGCCCTGTCTCGAAACTCTCACGACTAGGGACCACTTTTAAGAATGTGCTTATGGACTACCCAACTCTCACGTATATGATCGCCATCATACTGTTGGTAGTCAAGCAGGATCCTAAGGGCTTTATCAACGTGTAATAGTGATCATGTCACCTAAAGCTGTACACGACTGATAAAGACAAACCAGATAGCATACTATCATCTTGAGTAAGACTGTCCTACCGGTATAGGTCCTCCCTCAATCATTGCAATCACGTACCTACGATCCAATAATTGACTTTGAGGGCACTATATCCAACAATCTCCCACTTGCACTTAAGGCTAATTATTGCGATGTCGCATACTCACAGCCCGTGTGATACCGAACACCCAACTCCTCTACTAAACAGTTTCACAAAGCTCGTTTATAGAAACTCTTGTGTTCGAGAAATAGCCTCAGTGAGTGGATCCACCCTGATGTTTCTTTCTATGTCTCTCTTAATCTCAAGTTCGCGGAGAAAGCCATCTCCCGAATTGAGTAATACCTGTCTTAGAATATGTCTGGATATCTGATAGGACCTAGTTCATAAATGAACTCTAAATCCAAACTTCTTAGACTGTATCGACAACTGAAACTAATCAGTATCCAGCACCATGCCTCCCACAGTATCCTCTTGGACCACCTATCCATAATACTGCCCCTCGTCAGAGGGAAAACTATAACTCTGACAATCACTCTGTCATCCATGTCACCTTTGGAAGCCTGGAATGATAACCGTCTACCGAAGGAGGCTGCCGTTATCAAATCCGTAGAACATGCACTTATGTTCTAAAAATGCTTCTGAATGTTTCTCCAGGATTGGATTAATATAAGCTTATTGCATCTAGTGCAAAAACAACATCTGGTGTGGTACTTGACATCTTATGATCGATTCAATTGCCTAAGCAAGTGATATGCCAATCATGCACATCCCTCTCCCCTTTAGTCTGTAAGACACCTTTAGAGAGGGAGACTCCATCACCTGCAGGTACACCACCATGCTAGGAGTCCTCCATTCTAAAATACTATTAGAATATTGTCAAAGTACCCACATTGAGAAACTACCCAAATCTAGATCTAAAACCATAGATCTAGTAACCAGAATGTCAGATATTATATCCATATCCTTTGCGGAGAAACAACTGTGTGACAACCACAGTATAACCGATCGTAGTATAGGAATTTTACTTCCTACTCTGTGTATGTCATCCAAATACCAAGACATCACACCCTACTAGCTTCTTAACAGATCCATCCCCTATTCTGATGAAGTCAAAGCCATGACCGTCACATTAAAATTAGATGATTTATTTCCGCTATATTTGCTCTAGTCTATAAATAGACATAAGCTACTTGCCCACTATGCTTCCGCTGCTCCCACTGACCACAACAACCCTCTGGCAGAATAATATATACGTGCACTTCTAAAGCTAGTTTAGAACGACGCTATACTTAACCTCCTGCCAGGTCTCATAGCCTGGAACAACAGTAGTGTCAAGTTTGGGTAAACAAGAACCTCCCTGTCACCGTCCTTGAGGCTACCGGAGTACCTCTCGGGTGTCTGAGGTTACCCACCATATCTGCGGAGTGGCTAATGGAATATCAAACCTGATTGAATCCATAGGTTCTATTAAATTTTCCGTAATCGTTTGCGGTTCTGGAATCACTTCCAGTTCTACCATACTCCCACTACCGTTTTCTGAAAAAAAAAATCCATTTTACTAAAACTGTGGCGAGTCAAGAACAATATCACTATTGATCTTCCAGATGGTAGAAAATCAACCCTCGACATAGCCTGGGCCAACCCACAAACTGCCATTACAGAAACGTGCCTTGAGTTATCCAGAGTCTGGTTTTAAGCATAAGCCGAATAACTCCCCATACCTTAATATCGTTAAGATATGAGCCATTTTATATCCAATATAGAAACTTTTGCATTTATTTAATTGGAACCAGATTCTAATCATGCAGCTGTCTCCAGTGCATATCAACTTAATAGAAAAAGGCTAATCAACATTACTCAACTTAGGAATACATCCAATTATGAGTAACCTGAAAGAGAAACAAGTTTCTCAAAACCATTACTATCAATTGAATACCAATCATAAGCATCTACATCTTCGATCTCTTTGAAGAATCCCGATACTTGCGATACCTTGTTCTCTACTTTATTCTTATACCTACAACTTCTCAAAACTTAGACCTTGTATTTCTACGAAACACTTGTCTAAGAACTAGAGAAGTCACAAGTAAGCAGAACATAGTACGAGGACCAACCCCTTTGTCCTAATGGACACTGGACAGCATACAATACTCTGTATGAGTCCCCTGAGTCGAATAACTTAAAACCTGTGCATCGTAGGTTGAAAACTGTACTTATGGTTAAGAACTACTCCGCTGTTCAATGCTCCTTACCCAATCGACAACTGATATAGGTAAATGTCACGGACATAATTTCAAAAAGTTATATCTCACTTTGTAAAAATAAACGTACAGATATATCAGTTTGAAATTGGTGCACAACAACGGATACTCAAAACCAAATACTTGCCGTCCGGCAAAAACCCAGGCGACTTCCTCAAATATCACCAATTACAACGAATTCCGATATAATGAGGATGATCACCTTATTCCCAATAACTTACTCCCACTCATCATCTGTAAAACCATATAGATGTGAGAATCATACCTGGTAAATACATACCCTGGAGTAAGTATCTAATCGAGAAATCAGTTTTCCTTTAACAATGCATAGTGAAACTGAAACATAAAAATGTTTCGTAGGGGTATCCTGGCATTCCTAGTAATGCCTCTTCCATAATCCAATTCATGACTGTAACCGTATATTTCTTTGTCATCTCTCCAAATCCCTTTATTTGTCTTTATTCATTACCTTCTGTACACCCCTTTAGGCTAAGTGGTTTTCTTCCTTCCCTACCGTTCGGCACCAGCCTATGGTTTGGAAGAAGACTATCCATTAAGCATAATAGGTGTACTCTCCTAATCCTAGGAGTACTCGTAACTTGAGAGAAGGTGATGATAAAAGACAACTGAATAATACCTTATTCTATTTCTCCCGAACTGGGGAAAAAAGAAAAGGTGAAGTAGGAGTGGCGATGAAGTACGCGGTTTTGGTCGTGAATGATAGCAGTCGCAATTTACTTTGCCCTCTTTCTAATCCCTTTATTTTGTCTTTACTTATTACTTTCTGTACACCCTTCTTAGGCTAATTGGTTTTCTTCATTCCCTACCTTTCGGCACCTGCCTATGGTTTGGAAGAAGACTATCCAATAAGCGTAATAGGTGTACTCTCCTAAACTAAGGAGCCCTCACAACCTGAGAGAAGGTGATGATAAAAGACAACTGAATAAACCAATTCAATTTCTCCTGAACCTGGATCCATCCTCGAAGAAGTCCCTTCGAGTTCGTATATAACCATACTATGGATCTATCCAATGGAAGTGGATGTTCGTAGTGATACGAGGTGTTTTGAGAAATGCAAAGGGTAAAAGAAGGAGCGGCAATGACTTATGCAACCGAGACAATCCAAAAGCCAGTATTTTAAGAAGGTTCGGTCAACTTGGTCACTGAGTCATAGTCTAGGGTCGGTCAAAGGTCGCTGCCAAATAGAGAGAGAAAAGAAACATTCTGCGTGCACTCTAACCTAGATCAGAATGGTTTATCACTTTATCTAATCAGGAAACCTCCCACTGTACTATCAAATTCTCCTCCAAACCTGAAAGAAGAATCAATCGGGATCACCCGAAGAGTAAACCAACTAATCAGTGGGAATCGGGATCCAACTCTCATCGCATGATAACGTGAAGGTATCCACTCATGTTATCACACTCCAGAAGGTCTGCGCATGCCTGGCAAGTTTCAGTTTCTTTAGAAACTCCCGATATGATTTTTGCCCCATGCTCTTATGACCTTGACGTTGGCCAAAATGCCATAAGTCACATGTCAAGTTCTACCCATCATTATCTTGCCAATTTGAACCCATCCGCACATGCCCCTGACGTTGGCCAAATGGCAGAACGACTGCCCTAAACTAACTCATCTATCTACGCAACAGAAGAATACCCAGCAGCTACCAAACACTATGCCTTGGCGTTGGTCAAAATACATAGCTTGAATACTACTGAATACCCAACTGAAATGACGGAGGGCTACGGCTGGTTTTTGGCGAAAAACCTTTAACGTAACGAACTTGATATCGCTGAAGGAACCTGATAGCTTTTTATAAAAATATAGTGGCGAAAACCTTTACTAAAGAGGTCACTCCCGGTGAAGGGATCTCGGCTCTTTCCCCGTGGAATGAGGTGCAGGATATTCCAACTGAATACCGCTATGCAAAGCAACATGTAATCGACTATAGTGAAATTATTACTTTGACGCAAATTTCTGCCCAAGGGGTCACTCCCGGTAAAGGGATTTCGGCTCTTGCCTCGTCGAATGTGGTGCAAGATATTCTAACTGAATACCACTATGCAAAACAAAAGAAAACGTCCTTGTAATAACACTTTTTAAAACTGTTCCAACAACGTCCAAACAGGTTTGTTTTCCTTTGCATTGATCAGAATCAACGCAGTCCCATCAATTAATCACACCAGAAAAGAACGAAAATAAAATGTACGTATATGCCATCCGCATTCGTCACTGGGTCCCGTCGTCACCCGTTAGGTTACTTAACTAACGAGAGAGCGGGGACTGGACTAGCGCGGGTGCAAAACATATACAACATCTACTAGTATATATACCAATATACAATAATCGCTCCAGGCGTGATAAATGCAACATTACAGAAAAGTAATAAGCATCACAGAACAATACAGATAATCTGGGATCCCCGGGTTTCACAGAGCCCCAACTGAAACCCGACGTTCGCTTGGTCGTGTGGATAGCCTGTGCAATGAAACGTAGACACCTACGGGTGCGGCAAGTCACCCGCCAAAACCTGAAGCGAGGCAGCCCCTTATAGTAAAGTGAATGGACCACCCTGCACTTCACGGAATCCGGTAACTTGAGCACCCCTCCTTGGGTCAACCTGTACCCCCTACGAGTGCGGCGAATAGTCTGCCAATTCTAGAGTGAGGCCTCCTTGCCTCTCAAAGCCATGAGATGCGGACCCGTTGCCCTCCAGAACCCGGCTATCCGTGCACTCCGTCGCGGGATAAACCTAGTACAGAAATGAAAAAATATGTACAACGGGTACATCGACCTCAGCCCAGTCGTGCCCCAAAAGAATATTATACAAACAGGCAGTGACGGCAGTCCACATGTTGGACGCTCGCCCCGCAATATCAAATGTACAAATAAATCCAAACTGCACTACCATTGCACACTGCTATCTACCACGATAAATCCGCAACATCACAGCACAACACAGAACATCAACGCGAATATCACGTTCGCAAACCCGTCTAAAAGAGCTATAGCAATTAGACGCAATTTACCGCTCGAATGACATTCACGGTCGGAGATATAATGTAAGTACTGTAAACTAACAAGTTTAAAATTCCGATCGACAAAACTTCCCGAAGTGGGCCCCAAGTACATCTGCAGTACTCAAACAAAATCTGGGCCCAAAAAAATATTCCAGAAACCACAAATCCCTATGCAAGAGCCCCAGAAGAAGTACGGTACACTGAAGCACCAAGCCTGCGGCGGAACCGCGGCCAAACCTTGGCATGTGCGGCGGTTCCACGGCAGGATGGTTGAATCAGTGGCCCAAATTTCTACTGTGGTCTTAAAAAAGCCTGCACGATTTTCTGAGATGCTCAAAATGATTTTTAGACCAGTTTTAAAAATCGACAGAAACTTTAGCCTGAAAAGTGCGGTTTTGGACATTTCGCTCGATCGATGTTTTAAACACGTTAGAACAAGTTAGTAAAGGTTAATGGCATGGCTCTGATACCATGTAAGTCTAGGGTAGCGCCCCGGCCGTCATTCTGACGCCAAACGCGGAACAAAAACTTTTATAACTGGCGCTATCGCATACTATAACCCGAATCTTGCCATTAACGCTAAACTAACAAACTGTAAAGAGGTAGAAAGGCTATACTGATCGATCCGAGTCCTTCGGTCTTTAGCCATCATCCCACGCTCCTCGCGGCAACTCCGATCTCCTGTCTCCTCATCGAGGTGGTACCACGTCAACGGATCTTTAAACGGGCTCCCGCCTCTATACCGAGGCAACTCGGTCATCAAGTCTGCTAAAAGAGATGACCAAGATGAAGTAGAGAATGAGTAGAATACTTTGTCTCAAACACCCTAGGGTTCTCATCACATGAGAGGGTTAGGGTGGAGGTTGAAGAAAATGCTAAGGATTGGAAATGGTGAACTCAAGAAACACTAGTGAGCCAAAAAAAAAATAAGCTCATAAACTTGTGTTCTATATCTTCTCTTGTGAATAGATATATGAGGTTATATAATCAAAACCATAAGCAAAATATCTTATGAAAATATCTCCTCAAATATCCAAACCCAAAACAAAACACATTAATTCTATCATGACTCACTTAGTGACTCATTAGCATGAGTCACTAATGAACATGCTAGAAGAAATGTGTCACCAAAATGAGTCACCATTTTCAAAACAAATAATTATTTAAACCAAAATGATTAATCCAAAAAGAAATGCATCTTCTAAAATATTCTCGTAACGGATTACGAGAATACCCCTCACCTGTATATACATACATGTATCCGTATTCCGACCGAATACGAATACGAGAGACTAAAATATTCCGACTCCATATAATACTTGGATCCGGCTTAAACCAAAGCCCACCAGTATTATCTGTCCGAAATATGACACGTGCACAAGTGCACGTGCATTTTCGAACCCTGCCATAAAACCATATGGCCTCTACAACGTTTCGTCCGAACTTGGGAAACTATCTGTGGGGGATTTTAAAGACTTATCAGTACCATGGCAGTGGGTTTAACCACAAGCACGTCAGCGGCACTAGCTGTGCGTAACGGCTGCCCATGTACTGACCTCAAGGGAAGCCGATGAGCGAACTCATCCTGGAACCCTACTGAGCCTATCAGTGACAATATACATACAGTCCGGTCCGTTCGTCTATGAGTATCGCATATCGGGCCTAGGGGGCTGGTAACGTCAGACCCTCAATAGCGGTATAAGTCGTGTCGGAGAGTAGCCCTGAACACCCTGAGAAACTACTGGAATACCTACCAGTAATTCTCACATTCCTTGGCCAAGGACTTGGTGTAATGGCTCTCCTAGACACAGCACGATCTCACCTCCAATACCGGGAGAGACGAATCCCCCGCCGATCCGCTCACTTGCCTCCATGTGGCTCGGGACTGTACCCCAAAAAAACCTGTTTGCACGACTCCTTTGAGCCGTGGTAGGGTAGAAATCAAAGCATAGTGGGAACTCACACGAGACAAATGACGACCTCAGGTCGATGAACTAACCTGTACACATGTCACCAGGGAACTGCTATCTGACGCTAGGTATAAATACCAACTAGCAGGTTCCCGGCGAGTCCTGTCCGGTGTACTCATAACCCAATGTGCACCTGTATACATCTTAGGTGATCCAACTGACACCAATGGCTTGTGAGACCGGCCACCGCCCCTCGTCGGGGTCTCGACTGTATACACTAGTCTACCCTGGAGTATCGATGCCCTGTCTCGAAACTCCCACGACTAGGGACCACTTTTAAGGATGTGCTTATGGACTACCCAACTCTCACGTATATGATCGCCATCATACTGTTGGTAGTCAAGCAGGATCCTAAGGGCTTTATCAACGTGTAATAGTAATCATGTCACCTAAAGCTTTACACGACTGATAAAGACAAACCAGATAGCATACTATCATCTTGAGTAAGACTGTCCTACCGGTATAGGTCCTCCCTCAATCATTGCAATCACGTACCTGTGATCCAATAATTGACTTTGAGGGCACTATATCCAACAAGGAGTACGTGGACCAGCTCACTGCCCAGCAGGACTACTAGTTCATCTTATACTTATTTTAGTTTGTATACCACTGTTTAGGCATTGCTTATTATTATTGTATCTTTCTTTTTCAAAGTAGTTGTATTGTAAAGATGAATGTTAATAAAAGTTGTTGTTCATTTTATATCACTTGTCATTCTTGTGCATTTTTTTTTACATATATTGCTTATTTATGCTTAACGTATTTATTCTTAGCAAATACGTTGCAGGCCCGCCACGTCTCCGTTTCCGTACACTGGGAAGCGGGGCGTGACACGTTTCCCTCATTTGGCCGGTGTCAATGGTCAGATATTCCCTAATTTGCTTCGTGCTTTGCACACATACCCCTTCGACTCCCCTTAACTCCCCTGCACTGTTTGATTTTCCTGCAATCAAACAGAGACTCTTCAATTTACCATTTAACACCTTTTTAATGCATATTAATCCAAAATTTTAATTCTCAAACCCTAATTCTCCACTATAAATACCACCCCATGCCCTAGCTCCCCTCTATTCTGAAACTTTCTAGCAAAATCACCTCAAAAGTTTGTAAGTGCAAGTGGAGTTAGCAACCAAGCTCCTTCCATCGAAAATCGAAGCCGTTTCCGGAGCTTCCGCGATGCCACGAAGCCCCCTCCCTTCTTCCTTACTCTTTTCTCGATATTACAAAGCCGTAAGTCCCTCTCATCTCTGTTCATTGCCGGAAATAGAGACGAACCGGGATGGATCGTCTTGCCTCAATCTGGGGGCAGATACTATTTGGATTTATCCGTCCACCTCTCCGAAAATACCAAGTTGATTTATGGCACCATATATCGAAGGTTTGGACAGACGCGATCGTTGAAGCAGACTTTATCAGATCCCCTTCATTTTATGAGGGGTTTTTTGATTGTGGGGACGTTCTTCCCTGCAGGCATAAGCCCCTGCAGTTAATTACGTTACCGCATTGCGATAACTACTTTCTCCTGCTCCGGCAGTTTACTTCGTGTCGTGTGTGTTTTTGTTTGTTTAGGTTGCCCGTGGATTGTATACGGAGACTAGTTTATGTCGTCGCCCGTAGGGTACGGATCAGTCCAAATCCGTATATTTGAGATTTGGGTTTAAGTTAAGAATTTTGCTTGGCGGGGCCCACATTAGTAGCTTGGTTTGCCAACGGGAATGAATTTAAGACACAGATCTCACATTTGTGAGGTCCATCGGTTCATAGGATATTTGGGTTTGATCTAAGGATCATTAGCCATATTTGAGTCTGAGATCGACTTATAAGCAGTGAGCATATCGACTTAACTAATTATTAGATCATATATGAATAGCCCATGGATAGTATATGGCAGTCATTATGGAGACAGTCTGCAAGGCAAAACATATTAGTTTAAGGACGTCGCGGTCCAACATTCCCTATTTGGGACGAATGTCAGTTTAAGGACATTTCGGTCCAATGTTCCCTGTTTGGGACGAATGTTAGTTTAAGGACATTTCGGTCCAATGTTCCTTGTTTGGGATGAAAATTAGTTTAAGGGCATTTCGGTCCAATATTCCCATTTTAGGGAAAAATGTTAGTTTAAGAACATTTCGGTCCATTGTCTCCATCTTTGAGGCGAAATTTTAGTTTAGGGACATTTCAGTCCATTATTCATTTTGCGCGCACGTGTATTTGTTACATGACGGAGTGAACAATGGGGACATGGAATGCACCCAATTTGGGGTGCGGTCAGATTTGATGTATGCATGTCAATTTGCATGTGCATCAATGTTGGATATATCATTCCCAGTCTTGATGAAGTTTTACATCAAGTTAGGACGAGAAAAGAGTTGTTGGTTGTCAGGACCCGCCACCTCTCTGAAGACATTGAGAAATTACAACGACATATATCAAAGATGTGGAGAGATGTATCCTTGAACCAAATCCCGTATTTGAGGGAAAGATCATGATGGATCATCTAAGAATCATTAGCCTTATTTGAGACTAAGATTAACTTAGGAAGTATGGAATGAATATCATGTTAGTTTTGTGTATGCCCTAAAGGCCATTACTGTACATGAGATGTATATTGTAGTGGATGCTTGGACATATATAGGGAGGACTTTCTTGCTCGATATGATAATATGCTGTCTGGTTACTCTTTATCCTAACATGTACACTGATTGTCTCTCTGTTACATGTTGGTAAAGCCCTTAGGATGTGTACTTGACTATCTGGATTATGATGTGGATCATACCAGTGGGACAATGGTAGTCTGTGAGTACATCCTTTAATGTCCCTAGTCGTGTGTGTATCAAGACGGGGCATCGATATACTAGAGTGGACTAGCGTATAGCTTCTCGACCTATGTAGATGGGTGATGGATGATCCCATATCCATTGGTGTTTGATATCAGAGATGATATACGGGTGCTCAATGGAGATAGGGTACACTGGACGGACTCGCCGAGAACTCCCAAATAGTATTATACCTCACGTCAGATGGCAGTTATCTGGTGACACTGGTACAGGTTAGTCTGTCAACCCAAGATCGTCATAGAGTCTTGTGTGATTCCCATTGTGTTTTGATTTCCACCTTACCACGTTCAAGAGAACGTGCAAAACGGTGGTTTTTGGGTACAGTCCCGAGTCACATGGAGGCAATGAGCGATAGGAGGGGATTCGTCTCTCCCGGTATTAGGAGTTGATGTTGCGCTGTGCTCGATTGGCTATAACATGAAGTCCCTGGCCAGGGCTGATTCTGAGATTTACTGGTAAGTGTTATCAGTAGTTTCTCGACCTGTTATGAGCCTCACATCGGCACGACTTATCGAGTTACTGGGGTCTGACGTTTACCACCCCTAGACGAGATATGCGACATATCAGACGAAGAGACCGGACTGTACGGTTAGTGTTACTGATTGGATTCGCAGGAGTATGAGCAGGCTTGCTTGTTGATCTTCTGATCCCTCAATACCCGGATGGCCGTTACGTTTAGCAGACAGCTTGCGGCTTGTGGGTGTTTGATATGATCATCACCTACTGCCGGCGTATTGACGAGTCTTTAGAGTCCTACACAGAGGTTTCCTGATTCATGCGAAACAAAGCAGGAGCACATATGTGATATGTGCGGGACCGAGATTAATGCGCGTATGTGATACCGCATTCTATTCTCGTGATTTGTAACATAGGTCGGTTATATGTGATATAGCCGGGTTATCGGATCAAGTGTTGATTCGATAATTTGTTACATTTGATATTAGTCGGTTATATGAGATATAGCCGGATTATTAAATCAAGTGTTGATTTAATAATTTAATGTATAATTATATATTTCATATATTAATTTACATTAACTCGTATTGGCTCACTTAAGTTTTCTTTTCTCACTTGATTTTGTGCATATGATATATATGTGATATATATTAATGCACAACTATTGTGTCATGCTTGATGCCACATGCAACATGGGTGTATAAGATATACACCATGGTTATAATAATGATAAGGTTTTTATTTATTTAGGTAATTCACAAATTAGTGGAAATTGTGACATGCTTGGAAGCTTGGAGAAGCTTGTAGCATCTTTGACTTAGTCCACTAGTTTTGTTTTACTTGTAGATATTTATTAACCTAACCATTATTGTAACCCATGGTTTATTCTCTACATGGGTTAGTGTATAACACTAACTCACCCATGGTTGTTATTCTCACCTCATTAGTTAATTCTCTCATCTCTTCACTTGAGCTTCTTCCTCCTCATGAAAAAAGCTCACTAGCTTTTCTCAAGGTGAGAAAATATTGTGAGAAAAATAAATCTAAAGAGAGAACACTTCCTACTTCATCATCCTCTACTACTTGACATTTAGTTTAGGGTGTTTGCTTCACTAATTTCACAATTAGTGAAGAGGTAGCATGAGCTTGAGTCTCCTCGACGTAGATCATCTTCGGCCTCGAAGACTTCGAGCAAGCTTGTTCATTTCTCCGGGAGAACCGATACTAGAGTTCGGGAGATCGACATTCGCAGCGAAGGGACTACTACACGGAGCTTTAGAAGTGAAGGACCGGTCTATAAAGATTGTATTCCTCATTCACTTAGTATAATGGTAGATTACATGTTCATTTCGTCTATTTACTCTAGCTTGATCCTGGCTTAGGATTGATTAGCACCTTAGAATTTTTAAATTTAGCATGGTAGTTGCTGTGAAAACCCAGTAGGGTGCTAAAGAATCCCAACACTGGTATCAGAGCCGGGCTAGAGTATTAGACGGTATTTGTTAGATTACGAAACCGAAACTACTCCGAAACTTGAAACACCGAATACTAGGTTCTGTCGATTTTTAAATGACCCCAAATTTTTTTTAAATAAGTGCAGAGTGTTGTATGGGATACAACATGAACACCATGAAAAATTCAGGGGGTGAGCTCGGTTTTTGGCCGAGATCATGTGTATGGTGGCCGGCCAAATTTTTTTTGTTTTGCTTGAAATTTGCAGGGTGTTCCAGAGAGTGGGTTTTGGTGTTTCAGGTGTTGTTTGGTTTTGCTAATTTTGCATGAGATGTAATTTTACACTATAAACAATTCGAAGTGTTTCGTATTCGTAGTTTAACATTGTATTTGGGTTTTCACAAGTTGTCTAGGCGAAGTTAAAAAGTTCGATCGAATGTCAAAAACCTGTTTTTCCAAGTTTAACGTATTCGGAAAAACATGTAAGTAATTCTGTGGACCTTCTAGAATAATGAAACCCTAACTTGACATAATGACCATGGAACCGCTTTGAACCTTAGAGTTTGTGGCAGTTTTGTGGTGCCATTAATGAGACTTGGGTTTGTCCTTCTACGGTTGGTCCATAGGTACTGTGGTATATTCTGGGTATTATTAAAACTGTGCTCAAGTGTTGAGTTGTCGGGAAATTGTGGAATTTTGATGAATCGATCGAAAATTTTAACATCGTCTGGATATCATATGATGGGATACAATAATTGGAATCTATTTAGTTGCATGCAAGTTTAACATTTTGGCCTCGGACGGAATCGGGAATCTTGTTGGATTACCCGACTTCCTTTGAAAAGTGTTTTCATTGTTAAGACTTAAATGTAAAATTTGCATTGTTAGGCATGAAATCCAGAATACGTGATCTTCCGGGTTTATGATGTCTAAGGGCAGTGCGGATTCCAATTGTTGTAGTTTTTCACTTTCTTTTCTGCGATCGTAAGTGTAATATGTGGTGTATCGCCGGTTTTGTTGCTATATGTCAACGACAATTGGGATACGCATATTTACTTACGTTGATGACATGTGATGTTATGTGTTGCTAGAATATATTATATTGGATCGTCGTGTTTGAATAGCCGGGTTTTTTTAATGTGAGATGAGAGTTTTTCATTTTCATTCATGTAAAAACTTGTATGTAATATTCTTTTATTGGGGCACTTCCGGGTTGAGGAAGATGTCACCGTTGATATATATTATTTACTTTTCCTCATTAGGATAGACCCAAGGAGGGGAGCATAAGTAACCAGGTTCTAGAGTTCAGTGGGAGACCAACTCGAGGAGTCGAGTCCGGTTCTCCTAACTCTAGAATTGGTAGGGTCGCTTGCCGCTCTCGTAGGGGTCTAGGGATGTGGGTTTGGCTATTCATCACGACCGTGGAATCCGTGTTTTATACAGGCTTAATATAAAACCCGGAAATCCTAGTATATCCAATATTTCATATGTTGTTTTCTGCTGCGATATCTGTGATGTGATCATTTGATATGTTGAGATAGATACTGTATATAGTATATATGATATATTATATAGATGTTGCTTATGTTTTGCACCCACGCTAGCCCTGCCCCGCTCTGTTGTTAGTTACCTAACCTAACGGTGCATGACGGGACATCGAGGCGAATGCGGATAGCATAAGCATACGTTGTATTTATCTGTGATGTTTAGGTAACTTAAAATGATGGGACTTCATTAATGAGATTAATGAAAGAAAATAAACCTAAAGATGTTGTGGAATCGAATTTTCAAAAACAGGTAGCTCTAGTTATTGCTTTACATAGCGGTATTCCTTGTAGAATATCCAGCACCTTATTCGATAAGGAAAGAGCCGAGATCCCTTCACCGGGAGTGACCTTTTTAGCAATAACTGGCAGATGCTACAAACTCAGTTTGTCTTTTGATTGCTTATATAGTTTTTGCTTTACATAGTGGTATTTGTGAAATATCCTGCACCTTATCCGATAAGGAAAGAGCCGAGATCTCTTCACTGGGAGTGACCTCTTTAGCGAAACTAGCAAAAGCCTAAAAAACACTCCATTTAAATCATTTGATTCTACAACGATATCAAGTTCATTACGCAAAAGGTTTTCTTAAAAACCTGTCGTAGCCCTCCGTCATTTCAGATAAGTAGTATTTAGTATTCGTGCTGCGTTTGTTGACCTTGTCAAGGCGTAGTGTACGGTAGCTGATTGGTGCTTATCTGCTAGCATATGATGCGATTGGATTAGGGTAGTCGTGCGACCTTGTTAACCTTGTCAAGGGTCGCGCGGGTGGGTTTAATTCAATCAGGAAATGATGGGTTGAACTTGACTTGCGGTCTATGGTTTGTTGACCTTGTCAAGGTCATAGATCGCTCGGGGCAAAATATTATCGCGAATTTCAAGTGTTGAAATTTGCAATGAGATTGCATACCTTCTATGAGATAGTTGGATCCCGATACCCACTGCGAGTAAGAGTTACTCCTGGGAGAGTTTTACACATTACAATTAACCGATCAAGTAGGTGTCTCGAAAAGTGTCAACGGGGTTACGCCCTGGGAAAACGAGGTTTATTTTAATTAGATCTGTGCGAAAGCACGGGGAACCTCCCTCAAAGTACCGGCACTGGTCTGGCTGAAAGATTGACGAACTTGTAGGTTGTAATTAATTTCGACTAGTCTTTCCTTTTAGGGTTTAAAGGAAGATTTGATAAAAACAGTGGGAGCCATCCTGATTAGATAAAATAATAACCAATCTAATCTTATAAGAGCATACGCTGAGTGTTTCTTCTCTCTCTCTCCAGGTAGCGACCATGTCACGCCTTAATCAAGATAATAATATGGATGTATTGACCGAACCCATTTGTTAAACTGTGCTGGGGAACGTTGGTCCCGCTCCAACTTATAATTGTTATAAGACCGAGCAGGAAATAGGGGATTACTAGGATTCCCGTGCCGCCCAAACGAAGAAAGTGCATGATGATGCATCTTCTTCGGGTGTGTTCATTACCGAGAATTGTTTTCTCAGTATCCTTTACGTCTTGGGTATGTGATACCGGATCAGGATCCCACATATGTAATCTGTTACATGGGCTACAGATAGGTAGAGAACCGAGAACGGGTGATAAAATTTCAAGGGTTGGAAACGGTGCAATTGTTACAGCCAAGTTATTGACAGTTATCACCCTGTATTATCAAGTACATTGATTCTGAACTAATATTATTAGATACCAAACATGATATACAACATCATATCAGTCTCTTTATTTAGTAAAGAAGGGTATAATTTTGTATTGTTGGATAATGTTTTGAACATTTTCTATATCAAGAGTTGATCGGTTCAGGCACGTTATCTAAAAGCATATACGTTCTAAACCAAACTATAGTTCTCAACGTACAGAACACACACAAGAGGAAGAGTTCAGAAATGAATGAATCCTTCTTGAGGTATTGTAGACTAGGTCATATCAATGCGACCTGACTAACTTAGTTACATTAAGATGCATATTTAAATCAATTTGAATTTATATCTTGTAAAACTTGCCAGTCATGTCACAAAGATAAGATGGCCATAACTCCGTTTATTGGAAATAGAGAAAGAGTTAGTGAACTCTTGGGACCGATACATAATGATGTATGTAAGTCCCCTGTCTACACATGCCAGGACCGGTTCTTTGTACTTCATTACATTCACTGATGATCTCTTAAGATTTGGACATATGTTCCTGTTGAAACACAAGTCTAAAGCTTTTGAGAAATTCAATGAATATAAGTCAGAAGTAGAGAACCAAAATAGGTATAAGTATTACGTCCTTTGATGTGATCAGGGAGAAGAATACTTGAGCACGGAATTCCTGGATTATTCAAAAGGAGAATAAGATTCTCTCTCAGCATTACTCCTCCGAATACACCACAGCACAATGATGTATCAGGGCGGAGCAATCACACTCTATTAGATATGGTGCGCTTTATGATGAGTACTACTGAGTTACCTATTACCTTTTGGGGTTATGCGCTTGATGAAGCCGCATACCTATTGAATTGGGTTCCAACCAAATCAGGTTCCTACTACTCCATATGCGATATGGTATGGGAAGAGCCCATGTCTTATGTAAGTTAAGATTTGGGGTTGTCCGGCCTATGTCTAAAAGCAAAATCCGGACAAGCTCGAAGCAAGGTCAGTTCTGTGGAAGTTTGTTGGATATCCCAAGCATTCGCAAGGGAATATCTTCTACTACATCGAGGAACAAAAGGTATTTTATTTCTCGGCATGCTACCTTTTTAGAAAAGGAATTTATTTTGGAAACAAATTTATGGTCATGAGGTAGAACTTGTAGGAGTTCTAGCTATACAAACTGCAGCTGATGATTTGGTAGAATCGGAAGATTCAATAACCGCCGACGAACCTCAGCCTCTCCGCCGATCTGGTAGGGTTCCTCACCCACCTGAGAGATACTTCGGTTTTCTCTATGACAGTGGGAGCAAGGATTGCATCATGAGATGATGACCCAACTAGTTTCGAGCAGGCCATCAAGAGTGGGGACTCTGTAAGAATGGCTGGATGCTATGCGATCTGAGATGGAGTCTATGTACACCAACAAAGTATGGACTTTGGTTGCTATATCTGAAGGGTTAAATCCCCATCAAGAGAAAGTATGTCTTTAGAAGATTACTTAGTGTAGATGGAAAAAGTTGTGACTTTCAAAGCTAGACTTGTTATAAAAGGTTTTCGTCATCGACCAGGTAAATGATGAAACCTTTTCTCCAGTGCCATGCTTAAGTCCATCCAGATCCTACTTGCCATCGCCACATACCATGACTACGATATCTGGCGGTTGGGTGTCATGAATTCTTTTTCAAAATACCGATTTAGAAGAAAGCGTCTATAAGTACACAGCCGGAGGGCTTTATAGACAGTGGGAGCAGTGACCCAGACATATTCTAAGGCAGTATCACCAGATCATGGAGATGGTTGATCTCCAGGGAGATCGAGATTAGGAGAGTAGACTCAGAGGACAACACGGCAGATCCACTCACAAAAGGCCTATTCCCAGAGAGAGACTTTTATGGGATGGTTGAGTATGAGATACTACAACCGCTGCTATATGATGGTCCTAGTGCAAGTGGGAGATTTTTAGTTATATGTATGTCCTAGAGGCCATTACTGTACATGAGATGTATATTGTAGTGGATGCTTGGACATATATAGGGAGGACTTTCTTGCTCGACATGATAGTATGCTATCTGGTTACTCTTTATCTTATCATGTACACTGATTGTTTCTCTGTTACATGTTGGTAAAGCCCTTAGGATGTGTACTTGACTACTTGGATTATGATGAGAATCATACTAGTGGGACAATGGTAGTCTGTGAGTACATCCTTTAATGTCCCTAGTCGTGGGTGTATCGAGACGGGGCATCGATATACCAGAGTAGACTAGCGTATAGCTTCTCGACCCATGTAGATGGGCGATGGATGATCCCATATCCATTGGTGTTTGACAACAGAAATGATATACGGGTGCTCAGTGGAGACTGGGTATACTGGACGGACTCGCCGAGAACTCCCAAATGGTATTATACCTTACGTCAGATGGCAGTTATCTGGTGACACCGGTACAGGTTAGTCTGTCGACCCGAGATCTTCATAGAGTCTTGTGTGATTCCCACCGTGCTTTGATTTCTACCTTACCACATTCAAGAGAACGTGCAAAACGGTGGTTTTTGGGTACAGTCCCGAGTCACATGAGGCAATGAGCGATAGGAGGGGATTCGTCTCTCCCGGTATTGGGAGTTGATGTTGTGCTGTGCTCGATTAGCTATAACATGAAGTCCCAGGCCAGGGCTGATTCTGAGATTTACTGGTAAGTATTATCAGCAGTTTTTCGACCTGTTATGAGCCTCACATCGGCACGACTTATCGAGTTACTGGGGTCTGACGTTTACCACCCCTAGACGAGATATGCGATATATCAGACGAAGAGACCGGACTGTACGGTTAGTGTTACTGATTGGATTCGCAGGAGTATGAGCAGACTTGCTTGTTGATCTTCTGATCCCTCAATACCCGGGTGGCCGTTACATTTAGCAGACCGCTTGCGGCTTGTGGGTGTTTGATATGATCATCACCTACTGCCGGCGTATTGACGAGTCTTTAGAGTCCTACACAGAGGTTTCCTGGTTCATGCGAAACAAAGTAGGAGCACATATGTGATATGTGCGGGACCGAGATTAATGCGCGTATGTGATACCGCATTCTATTCTCGCGATTTGTAACATAGGTCGGTTATATGTGATATAGCCGGATTATCGGATCAATTGTTGATTCGATAATTTGTTACATTTGATATTAGTTGGTTATATGAGATATAGCCGGATTATTAAATCAAGTGTTAATTTAATAATTTAATGTATAATTATATATTTGATATATTAATTTACATTAACTAGTATTGGCTCACTTAAGTTTTCTTTTCTCACTTGATTTTGTGCACATGATATATATGTGATATATATTAATGCACAACTATTGTGTCATGCTTGATGCCATATGCAACATGGGTGTATGAGACTTACACCATGGTTATAATAATGATAAGGTTTTTATTTATTTAGGTAATTCACAAATTAGTGGAAATTGTCACATGCTTGGAAGCTTGGAGAAGCTTGTAGCTTCTTTGACTTAGTCCACTAGTTTTGTTTACCTTGTAGATATTTATTAATCTAACCATTATTGTAACCCATGGTTTATTTTCTACATGGGATAGTGTATGACACTAACTCACCCATGATTGTTATTCTCACCTCATTAGTTCATTCTCTCATCTCTTCACTTGAGTTTCTTCTTCCTTATGAAAAAAGCTCACTAGGTTTTCTCAAGGTGAGAAAATATTGTGAGAAAAATAAATCTAAAGAGAGCCCACTTCCTACTTCATCATCCTCTACTACTTTCCATTTAGTTTAGGGCGTTTGCTTTCCTAATTTCACAATTAGTGAAGATGTAGCATGAGCTTGAGTCTCCTCGACGTAGATCATCTTCGGCCTCGAAGACTTCGAGCAAGCTTGTTCATTTCTCCGGGAGAACCGATACTAGAGTTCGGGAGATCGACACTCGCAGCGAAGGGACTACTACACGGAGCTTTAGAAGTGAAGGACCGGTCTACAAAGGTTGTATTCCTCATTCACTTAGTGTAATGGTAGATTACATGTTCATTTCGTCTATTTACTCTATCTTTATCCTAGCCTAGGATTGATTAGCAGCTTAGAATTTTTAAATTTGGCATGGTAGTTGCTGTGAGAACCCAGTAGGGTGCTAAGGAATCCCAACATATCATTTTGGATATCATCAATGAGAGATCTCTAGTCATGTTTGAGACTAAGATCAGTTTGGAAATCACGAACATATGGGCTCGCTTGATTTAAAATCAAAGAAGTTTAACTTCCGAAAACTTAGCCAATTTGGGCTAAGATTGGGTTTCTATAACACCCAGCAGTGCTAAGCACTCGGTTGCATATAGCGGTCACGTGTATATCACGTGAGGCGCTATAATAGTGCTAAGCGCTAATCTTTTGTGGCGCTCACATGTAATTCACGTGAGGCGTTGGGCGCTGCCCAATCACTGCTAAGCACTCAACCGTTTTGGCTGCATATGAAGTGCTAAGCACTTTACTCAGTGCTTACGTGTATTTCATGTGAGGCGCTGGCTTTCTGTTTTGGGCGCCCCCTTGTGTTTCACGTAAGGCTGGGTTCTTTTTGGAGATTTAATCTCTGTTTATAGTTTTTAGAGAACTTAAATCTCTGTTAATGGTATTTTGAACATTAACGATCACCAAGATCACTATTTTGAGGATCCGGGATCAGGTTCTTTATGAACTAAGTTCTTGTTTAATGAAGGAACTAAGTTCCTAGAGTATTATGAACTCTATGTTTTCCATGTTCATGCTTTCAAAAGAGGTTAGACCTCTGTTAATGGTATTTTGACCATTAAGTATCACCAAGATCACTATTTTGATAATCTTGCATCGGGTTCTTTAAAGAACTAAGTTCTTGATTCGAAGGAACTAAGTTCCTGGAGTATTATGAACTCCATTTTCTTTCTTTTCAATTTTGTTCTTCCCTAAATCTTTGATTCTCCAGAACAAGATCTTCCCGATGAGAATTAAATTCTCAACTTGTGGAAGACTTGTCTTGTGGATTTCGGATCCAGAAAAAGAACTAAGTTCTTTGAGAAGGGTTAAACCCTTAGATATGGTATGTCGGGTAAATGAGATATTTTGTTCTCTTCTTTTATCTTTACCTAGAGATTTTAGGAGGGAGATCTTCTTTTTTGGGAGAATTAAATTCTCTGTTGATTTTAGAGCCTTCTGTCTTTTTACAGAAGCTTATGGGGGGTCTCCTCTTTCTTTCTTTTTATCCTCTCCTCCTTTGATTAATCTCTTTACTCCTATTTATAGGAGAAAAGAAAAAATCAATTTGTTGAGAAAATCTCTCATTGAGAGATCATGATTGATCAATCAAAAATGATTTTTAGATCAATTGGTGAATTTTATTTACCGTTGGATTTTTAATCCAAAGGCTCTCTATTTAACAGAGAAGATTTCTTGTTTGTTTAACAAGATTATGAAATATTTTCCTGAGATAGAATTTTATTCTGTCATATGAATATCTTGTTAGTTTAACTAGATTAAAATTTTATTCTATCATATGAATATCTTGTTAGTTTTAACAAGATCAGGAAGATATTTTCCTAACATAAAATTTTATTCTATTACAAGATTAGGAAGAATTTTCCGAATATAGAATTTTATTCTATCTAATAGAGAAGATCCTTCTTATTTATTTATCAAGATTAGAAAATATTTTCCTAAGATAGAATTTTATTCTATCATATGAATATCTTGTTAGTCTTTTAGTTGCATATTCTCCCTAGAACTCGTGAGGATTCCTAAGTGTCTTTCACCCCAGTGAGTCGTAAGGATCTTACGCAGGTATTTTCTCCTTACGAGTCAAGGGGACTCGCAAGTGGCTTGTAGCCCGTGGATAGTATACAAGAGTTAGTTTGGACCTTCTTGTAGGGCAGCGATGGTTTAGGAAACAAGTTTAGATCTGTCGCCTAAGACTTTTCAACTTTATGAGCCATAAGGGTCTCATAAAGACTTTTCTCCCTACGAGTCGAGATGATCTCGTAGGAGTATTTTCTCCTTAGAAGTTGTGAGGACTCCTAAGTGCGTTTTCTCTTGAGAGTCGTAAGGATCTCACAAGAGAATTTTCTCCTTACGAGTCAAGAGGACTCGTAAGTGGTTTCCCCTCCTCGTCGGTATATGACTTTGGAGAATGTGACTCGTAGATAGTATACAAGAGTCAGTTTGGACCTACTTGTAGGGCCACGGTGCATAGGAAACAGGTTGATATCCCCGTGGCCTAAGACTTTTCAACTTTATAAGCCGTGAGGGTTTCATAAAGATGTTTTTCCCTGCGAGTCAAGATGAGTCGAGAGGATCTCGCAGGTGTATCCTAACATGAAATATAGATAACCCTTATTCTTTACGACATGGGTCAGTTAGGTTTGTGGTATTAGGGTTTTAGTCCGTGGTACCGTCGCATTGACTGATGTATTCTTCGATATGCAGTCCTTAAGCTGCTGTTCGAGCAGCCCCGCGACTGTCGTGTCTCAGATCCCTTCGGGGGCTGGAAAAGACGTCTTCAAGTAATCTCCTTAGATCATATTACCGTCGGAAGAGCAAACATTAGGAATTTACTTAAGGTTAGGCTCAATTTGGAGCCCCGATGAGTCATAACCACTCTGCTCTGGTGTGGGATGATCTTCGATAGTCTTTTAGGCTTTATATGAGTTGTCGTCGAGACCCGAAGCTGGGAATATGCCATAAATTCATTTTTGTTTTAATGATGTCATGCCATTTCTTTACTGAAGTAGGGTAGACATCTGTAGGACCTCTATGCTGTATGTATTGCAATTGAAGTCCGGAGCTAGGAATATGCCATCGCCCTATGACTGTCCTGTCGATAATCTATTCGGTGGCTGGACAAGACGTCTTCAAGTAACCTCCTTAGGTTATATTACCGTTAGAAGAGCAAGCGTTAAGAATTTGCCATGACACTTTTTACTTGAGATTAGGCTCAATTTAGAGCCCCGATTACTCATAACCGCACCTTTCTGGGGTAGGATGATCTCCAATGGTCTTTTAGGTTTTATATGAGTTGTCGTTAAGACCCGAAGCTAGGAATATGCTGTCACTTCATTTTTTGCTTTGACGATGTCACGCCGATTTTTTACTGAAGTAGGGTAGACATCTGTAGGACCTCTGTGCTGTATGTATTGCAATTGAAGTCCGGAGCAAGGAATATGCCATTGCTCCAATTTCATTTGATAGTTGCGTCCGCATCCTGCTGAAATGAGGGGGAATGTCGAGATAGTCTCTGGGTTGTATATAAACCGTCAAGACTTGGAACTAGGATTTTGCCGTGACTCCATTTTTGCTTTGACCCTCGGATCTTTTGTTGACGTTGCATCTGCATCCTGCTGGCATGAGAAGCACGTCGAGCTGAAATTAGGATTTTGTCGTCCCTCCTTTTTTATTTAGCTCCTTAGAGCCTTTGTTGACATTGCATCTGCACCGAGAAGGAACGTCGAGGTGGAGCTGGGATTTTGCCATTACTCCTTTTTTGTTTGACCCTTGTGTCTTTGATGACGTTGCGTCTATATCCCGCTGGCATGAGAAGCACGTCGAGCTGGAGTTAGGATTTTTCCATCACTCCTTTTTGATTTGTCTCCTTGGAGCCTTTGTTGACGCTGCGTCTACATCCTGCTGGTATGAGAAGCACGTCGAGCTGGAGTTAGGATTTTGCCATCACTCCTTTTTTTTGTTTTGGCCTTTGGGTCTTTGATGACGTTGCGTCTACACCTTGCTGGAATGAGAAGGAACGCCGAGGTAGTCTCTGGGTTGTATATGAACCGTCAAGACTTGGCTCTCCCTTTGACGGAGCCTAGTGGGAAAATATGGTTCCCATTTCATTTATGCCCATGGATCGTATACAAGAGTCAATATGGATATACTTGCTGGATAGAAGAAATTTTATTTTATTTTATTTTTTATTGTCACGATGCTCTATCTTTTCAGCTTTTCATATCGCGAAAGTCATGATTGCCCAATCATTTCGGCTTTTTATCAGTGGTGCCCAATCATTTCGGCTATTTTTAAAAATATTTTTACTTGCTGCTTTTTATTGTGAGTTGCCCAAACATTTCGGCTGTTTTTATATGCATGTTTTTGCTCGCTGATTTTTATTGCGAGTTGCCCAAACATTTCGGCTGTTTTTATATACATTTTTTGTTACGTGCTGCTGTTTTTATTACGATTTCGGAATCTGATACCAACATTGGTATTAGCATCGTTACAACTGGAATATTGCCAGGAGCGAATCATCATTTTTCGTGAAAGGACTTAGAGTTTGACACTTATTTAGGCATTGGCATCGCTATGACTGGAATATTGCCAGGAGCGAATCATCATTTGCCTTGAGAGGACTTGAAGTTTGATACCTTTTTAGGGATCAGTATCGCTGCGACTGGAATATTTCTAGGAGCGACTCATCATTTTCCTTTGTTGATTTGAACAAAGGAGGCTTAGTAAACAAGGTTGAGATTCTGTCGACTAAGGCTTTTTGACTTTATGAGCCGTAAGGGTCTCATAAAAGTATTTATCACGCCCTACTTTCCAGTATACGGAGAAGTAGACGTGACGGGCCGCGACGTATTTACTCAGAAGTAAACACGTTAAGTGTAAATAAGCAATATAAAATGAATACAAAAGAATAACAAGAGATGTAATAATAACAGCAACTTTTAGTAGCATTCTTTCTTTACATTACAACTGATTTGAAAAGGAAATGTACAATGTTGAAAGGAATGCCTAAACAGTGACATACAATGAAAAGAAATAAGTACAAGTAATCTAGAAGCCTATCTGGGCCTCAATCTGCTCCAAGTACTCCTGGCTGGGCTCGGTCTCCTGAGAGTCGGGTCCTCCTGACGAACATTTCAAAGAAAGAAAGAAACAGGAATGTCGTCAGCAAACTAGCGCTCGGTAAGTCCCAAAGATAAGGATGGAATAGACAAGTAAAGAGGAGAGAACTGGTAATATAAACAGGTATATGTTTGCTATAATAACGTAGTTGTTTGTAGGTTGGTACAGAATGTATCAGTGTATACGAGAGGAGTCTAACTTGCTCCGTAGACTATGGTAATCGGAAGTACAAGACCCCGTCAAAACCCACGGGACAACGGCATGGATGTTCATGTAGGTGTCTTTTAGTGACCATTTCATTCCACTTCTAATACATTCCGTACCAGTTTACCCCATTAAACCCCGTAATGTATATTGTATAGATTGTAGTTATCAGACTTGCCGAGACCATGGATATAAGTTGTTCATGTAAACGGTTTCAGGATTGTATCAAGTAGTCATGTAGTCAAGTCAAGTCATAGCCATGGTTCGGTTAAGTCAAGTCATATTTGCATGTTGATATTGTTCTGGTATTCAGGTTCATGTTTGGTATATTGAATTCATGTTGAATTGGATTCATGTTTGGATTGAGTTTAGATTGATTTGGACTCAGACTTGAGTCAGACACTTAGAACTGATTGGATCCTGAATTAGGTTTAGGAGTTATCGGTAACTGCTGCACATGGATGACAGGATTTGTATTTTTTTCCAAGACAATTACCATTGACAACTCTGTTTTAGTTTTCTACCTTAAATAGGCAAGCATTCACTTATCTGGCTCCCTGAGGCTTAAGAGAATGGATTCCGCTTAAACCTATATTTACTAAGGTCCTTAATATAATTTTATATATCTCGAGAGGGTTTTATGAAAAATATTTATTTACTTTCAAAATAAATCTCGAGTATTTATTTATATTATTTAGGGTTTCCATAATTTGTGAATTGTAAGAATGTGAAATATTTTAGTGAATATTAACATAACTTGAATAGTTCATGGTATTTTAGTGGAACTTGTCTTGTATTGATACTTGATGGTATTTTGGTGAAACTTGTCATTCTTTTTACTATTAGAAAAAAAAGGAATTTTATTATAACTTGAAAATATGTGGTTTGAAAATATTTAAATAATTATTAATAATTAATTTTTATTATTAATTAGAAAATCTCGTTTTTCTTAAAAATTGTATTAAAATTTTTTCGAGACCGAATGCCCTGTGAGGAGGTCTGCATCTCGTTATACAAGCCCGAGAATATGCGATAATCCGTACCATCCAATACCGGGTTCTACAAATTGGGTTGTAGAGGCATGATCGCAAAGAATTTTTGATAATACAATTCAAAGAAAACCGGGTTTTATAGTTCATGGTAGTTTAATGAAAAGTTATAATCGCCACAAAAATAGATTTCCAAGAGAATTGTGCTATGTCAATATATGTGTTGTGAAGGGTAGGTCATTATCCCGTGAAGTTTTCTAAAGGTAAGATTAAGCCAAGTAATAAAATACGGTAAATACAAAGTTCATGGTATTTAAAAATAAAACTCAATTTAAAATTATCTAGCATGATGATTTAGGGTGAAAGTTGTTTATAATTATTAGTTTCATGTTTAACAATTCAAAGTATAGAATATGAATGAGTAATGCTTAATAAAAGATGTAGTTTCAAGGGTTTTAGAAACAAATATCGGTACAACTCCACTTACTGACATGTTTTATAAAAAGAGACTTTTTTAAGTATAAAAAGAAGAAGGGGGTGGGGCTTGCTAGCTAGAAGAAGGGAGGGGAGGTAGAAGAAAATGGTGGTAGCTTTCGTGGCGTCGTGGGAATTTGTGTAGATCTTCGCTGGAAGTCGTTTTTGGGCTAACTCCACTTCAACTCCACTTGTAGAAAACATTGATATTTTTGACTAGAATTTTCAGAATGAGGAGGGGCTATGGTATGGGGTTGTATTTATAGTGTGGAATTAGGGTTTTGGAATTGAAAGAATGAATTAAAATGCATTTAAAATTGGATTAAAGGTGAAATTGAATTCTCTGTTAAATTGCAGAGAAAACAAACAGTGCAGGGGTAATGGGATAGGCCAAAGGGTTTTGTGTGCAGAGCACGAGGGTTATTGGCTACGGGGGCCCCGATGCCGCCGGCCCTAGGCCTGATCTTGCCGGCCATATGGAGGAGTTGGGCCGTCGAATGCATGCCACGTTTCTTACTCGCAGTTAATATAATTTTCCACATGTTTGTTTTTGTAACGTTTTAGAAATCGTTATGCGAATTTTTCCGTTTTAGGGTAAAATAGTCGGTGTTTTCCGTTTTAACCCGATTGTGATCAAACTTCTGTATAGACTTGACGGCACCTAGTTTAGCCAGAATGAAGCTAGTTTGCGGGCTTTGGGGGTCAATGGGAAGTTTTGGTTCACATAAAAATTTTCCCTAATTAAATATTATTTTAAGTTTTTAATTATGCACTTAATTAGTGGTAATTACATTTTTGGTTTGGGTTAATTACTTCTAATGTGAATCTATGCTAATCTAATCACTAGATATTTTGTTAATCCAACCATCCATAAATATCTAGATATTTGTGGCAAAAGGATTTAAATTTTTAAAGAAAAAGAAATGAAAGAAAAGGTGGCATTTTGCATTTAATGAGAATTTATTGTTATGTGCTAGAATTTTCTTCTCATTTTACACAAACCCCCCCACTTGCATTGGCCGAGCCCCCCCAAGTCTGCCCATTTCTTTTCCTTTGCTCTTTTCTTCATCTTCAAGCTTTCTAAGTTCATCAAAAATCCTAAAATAAATCCACAAACTCATAAACAAAACTTAAACTATCATTCTTCTTCACTAATCTAGCTTGGATCTTTAAGAAAAATATCATTTTGGAGGAAGAAAATGGTGGATCTAGTTGCTTTTGTGTGTTCTTGAAGAGGTATAATTTCAACTTAAATCTTTAATTTGTTGTATTAAATCACTTAGCCAGCTAATTAATTGTTTAATGTAGCTTTAAATTCATATTTAATTCATTTATGATAATTTTAATGAAGTCCAAGTTAGGGTTTAACTTGATGAATGGGTTAATTGCTAATTGAAGATTAGGAAAACTTATTCTAGTGGAAGAATGGAAATTTTTTAATTCCTAATTTGTCTAATTAAGATTATTAGTAAACTAAGTTTTACTTAAACATAATTGGGTGAGTTTAAAATTATGGAAGTGGTTTGGATAACTTAGTTAAGCTGCTTTAAAATATTTGTAATCGCTAGAATTGTGTTAGCTTTAGACTTGTGTAAAATTATGCGATAAGTTGCTTACTAGGTTTCGGTGAATTTTGGACGTGGGTTTAATTGGTCGTTGCGAGTTTATATATATATTCTTCCTCGCATTTTATTATGTTGTGTTTGCGCGATCGGTACGATCAGGGTCTAGAATGGGTGGTTGCGTAGTTTAGCGACCCTCCCTAGGGTTTTTGCTGATGTCGTGCGCGTTTGGTGCGCTAGGTGCGCAGTGTAATTTTCTGGGTATTATCCTTGCGTTTCGTTATCTTTGTGTCAGCGTAGGATATTTAGCTTTTGTGATGTGTTTGTGAAATTTTAGGATCGTAAGCGGGAACTTCGGACGCTGCGAATAAAGGAAAGCAGGTGGTCGGATTTTTGTAGCTCGAGATCATCGGTGAGTAGATTTGACATCTACGGGAAAATCGCCCGTATGAGTTATGCGTCAGGGCTGAATTATGATATGATAGCTGCATATTATTCGCATATGAGTTGATTGCATATGAACGTCATTGCATAGTATTACCTGTTGTACCTTGACTTATACCTTTTGGACACAACACCTTACTGACGGTTCATGTTGCACGAGCACTAATTTGTATGCGACACCCACACCGTCGGTAATTTTCATGACACGCATAACCCATATACATACGTGATATTGTATTGGTTAGAGATAATTGAGATAGTGACTCTTATTCCATTGTGCATATGAGATACAGCTGACACTTTTACATACGTGATATTGTATTGGATAGGGATAATGGAGGTAGTGACTCTTATTCCATTTCACGTATATCTTGCTATAGCTACTTGTACATCATGCATACATACTGATATGTACACCCACATACCTGTTACAGCTACTTGTACATCATGCATACATATTGACAGATACACCCACACATTTTGCTATAGCTGCATATACCCTTAAGTGGTATTGTATTGACATGTGATATTGAGAGGTTGATTATTGTACTATTTCGCTTATGGAATGCATCATACATTCTTGCTTACATGTAGATACTTATACCTTGCTACGGTTACATGTACACCTCATATGATGCTGCACTTGATTTCAGAGGATTTGGGAACCGCATGATATATTTTAAAGCTGGATTAATTTAAAAGAGCGGTTTTCCCTTGATATGCTCATATTGCTGTTTTATGTTGCATATATCAGTTTTCATGGATTTATGCATTGAGATATGGATTTCATGTGATTTATGAATTTGAGAACCGTGGGGGTATTTCAAGAAACTATGTATTGTTTGAAAACCCGGTTTCTCTTGATATGATATTTCAGTGCGTCCACCATGAGATTTCTCGGTTCTGAGATTTGTGATATTTACCCGATGTGAGGAGTGAGTGGGCCATGTACGGGTACATGGTGGAGCCCGGTATGGTTCCCCTCGGCAAGAAGTTCGCAGATGATAGGCGATGAGCCTGGAAGGCTGGGCATGTACCTACCAGTGATAGTATTTGGACTCGGCGGTTATCGTGGGGATACCGACTGGAGTGATGTACGACATGTCATTAGGGCCAGTCATGGGGACGGCGCCTGAGATATGAGGATTTATGTGTCGATGCTAGACACGTGTTTTATGATTTTTCGTATCGTCGGTAGACATACGTGGTTGATATCCTCATATATTTACATGCATATGTTTTCATGATGTTTTCGGGTGTCGATGTTTGACACTCAGGTTCCATGAGACTTACAGGATATGAGGGCCGATCTGAGGATGCGGTGCCTGAGGATTTTGGGAATTGATGTGTCAGTGAGGGACACTGGGGTTTTTCCATGCTGATGATTTTGCATGAGGTTTTATTATATCATCCCACCCACTCAGGATTATTTTGATGATGTACCTTTACATGACTGTTGCATATTCACATTGCCATACTTATGCTATTAGATTACATGTGATAGATTTATCGCTGTTCTTGCATACTTGCGATTACAGTATGATGTTAATTACTATTCACGAGTTGGCAACTCACCCCCGTTGTGCCACAGTGTTTTGCAGGGCTTACCCTCGGAGTAGTCGCGGCAGGGCGTCTTATCGTCTCCACTTTTGCGGATACCGCTACGGTTAGCTTTGAGGCCTTTTCTTTAAGGTGGGTTTGCGGTTATCCGTTTATGTACTTTGGATATCTTTTTGTTGGATCTAGTATTCTCCATCTATCACTTCTTGTATTTGACTTAGAGACGAGTTGTGAGGATTCAGTGTTGTATATATTTTTGGTTACATTTGGGTGACGTGCTCGTGGGAGCCGGTTTTGTTGTTAAGTTTTACCTCCTTATGCTGTTTTCGCTTATATTTCTTCTCTACGGCGTCATATATATGCTTGCGGTGGTTGTCTCCGCCGTTGGGCGTGAGTTGCTCCCATTTGGGATGCTTTATTTATATTCTATGTTGTATCCGTTTTCGGGGCTAGTTTTTACAAAGGAGGTGCTGCCGAAATTTTCAAGAAAGAAAACTAGAGTTAAAGATTTTACTTGAGATTTTCCGAAGGTTTTAAACTATTTTTTTCTCTGCTTATCCATTTTTGGGTGGTTTAGATTTCTGGGTTTCGGCTTACTTAAGTTGCGTACGCCTGTTGACGTTACGTAGTTTAAGTGCCGGTTACGGGCCTAACTTTTAGGGCGTGACAGTTTTTCTGTCTTTTCATTACTTATGTGTAGTGCACGTGTAAACTTTTGGGCTTCCAAAAAGTTTAAAAGAAAAATTCAGAAAAAAATAATATGTGGCTGATGGGATTTGGACATAGGGGCTATGTCACAGCAGTGCAAGGCGTTACTAATGAGCTACAAGTTGTTTCTTACTGTTCTTAAACGAAAATAACTTTTAAATTGTAGTCAGGCTTGCAAACTCCGTTCTATACATTAACTTAAAAAATTTCGTACAGTAAAATCAGAGTCGTTACATTCTACCCTCCTTACAAAAAATTCGTCCTCGAAATTTACAATTGCATAAGGACTAATTTACAAATAAGGAAGGGTATTTTGCATGCATGTCATCTTCTCGCTCCCAAGTTGATTCTCCTGGCGAATCTTTTCTCCACATCACTTGGACCAAGTTTACTTCCTTATTCCTTAGTGACTTTACCTATCGGTCCAGAATCTCAACGGGTTATTGCTCATAAGATAGATCTGTCTGTACAGTGAGCTCGGAGTGATTAAGGATGTGGCTGGGGTCGCTCACATATCTTCGAAACTGGGATATGTGGAACACGTTGTGCACTCCTTCCAATGAAGGTGGTAGTAACAATCGGTATGCCACTTCTCCGACTTGTTCGAGTATGTCGAACGGTCATATGTATCTGGGACTAAGCTTAACCCTCTTGCCAAAATGGATTACTCCACTTTGGAGAGATCTTTAAGAAAACATGATCTCTAGGTTGGAACTCCAAGTGTCTGCGCTTTGCATCAGCCCAGTGCTTCTGTCGGTCTTGGGCTATGCGCATTCTTTCTCTGATCGTGCGAACTACATCCACAGTTGCTACGATCATCTCTGGTCCAAGGAGTTCACGATCTCCAATGTCGTCCCAACTTAGTGGTGAACAACACTTCCTTCCATAGAGCGCTGCAAATGGTGCCATTCCAATACTCACCTAGTAGCTGTTGTTGTATGAAAACTCCACAAGATGTAGGTGATCTTTCCACGATCCTCCGAAGTCTAGCATACAAGCTCATAGAAAGTCTTCTAGAATCTGAATTTTCCGCTCGGACTATTCATCTGTTTGTGAATGGTAAGCTGTGCTGAAGTTCAGACTTGTTCCCAGGCTAGCTTGCAGACTCTGCCAAAACTGCGATCAGAATCTGGTATCACGATTGGAGACGATGAAAACCAGTACTCCATGTAATCTCATGATCTCCTGTATGAGTTTATGGGTATCAGAAATAGTACATCTTGAGATTAAATCTTACATTAGATTGGTGCTTACCTCCATGTACTTCTTTACTAGTGTCTCGGTAGATTGGCCAACTCAAAATGGGATGAAGTGAGCCGACTTTGTGAGTTGATCCACAATAACCCATACTGTATCATTACCTTTCATGCTGTGAGAGAGTGCAGTCACGAAGTCCATGGTGATGTGTTACCATTTCCATTCTGGGACAGGTAACGGTTGAAGTAAACCAGCAGTTCTGTGATGTTCAACCTTCACTTGCTAACACACCAAACTCTTGGCTACGCTTCTGGCTACTTCACGCTACATTCTATGCCACCAGTAATGTTGCTGTAGATCTTTGTACATCTTTGTACCACCAGGATGTACTGAGTTAGGAGAGCTGTGAGCTTCTTTCATCAACTCGTCCCGAACAGAACCTTATGGTGCATACAACCTGCTTCCATATCATAAAGATCCATCTTCGTGGATGATGAAGTCAGTTCGCAGTCCACTTCTACTTGTTCTCGGATCTTTTGTAGCTTGGCATCACTTGCTTGAGCTACCTGTAAGTCCGCGGCGGCGCCCCGGCCGTCGATCCGACGCCGGAATGCGGAAACGAAAAACTTTGCGAAACTAGCAAACCGACATCACCGCGCACTTTTAACCCGGATCGGGCTATTAACCTAGCTACTAGCAAACTAAAAGATGGGTGAATAGATATACCAAGCGATCCGTGTCCTTCGGTCTTCATCTCCACTCCGATCTCCCGCGGAATCTCCGTCCGTCACCTCCTCGTCGGAAAGGGCACCACGTAGCCGGGTTCGTTTACGGGCTCCCCGCTCTGGACCGAGGCAACTCGGGCGCGAAGTTGGCTAGCCGACACGACCAAGATTTGCTGTAGATGTAGTGTAGTAGACTATGTCTCTTTGGAGTTTAAGAAGTTGCCTCAATGTTGTGGAGGTGAAGAAAGCAACTAAGGAAATGTGCTTAGGAATTTAGATAGCAAGAAAAAGAGAAGAAACAATTTTCCTTACATAATGAAAACCTCTCTCCTCTCCCTCACCAAAGTGGCCGGCCCCTCATAAAGAAAAAAATGGCGGAGAGAGAAAACAAACTTAGCAAGAAAGAATATGTATGATCAAATAAAATGATTAATGCCACACCAAGGTCAAAAACAAATCCAACTCAATCCCTTTCCCATTTAATGCAAGACATATGATGCAAAAGGAATCTCATCATGAGGAAGCCACAATCACAATAAACCCCCTCCACAAAATGTTATTTGCAAACTGCAAATAACACCCTCCAACGATAAAGTCCGGCCATGAAGGAACAAAGGAAAACCGGCCGGAACAGAATGCAAACTGGCAACTTCAGAAAACTGATCCCTTAATAAATTACAGGAAAACCCCGCTACTGCAAATACATGCCCGCATTTGTATTCCCACTGAATATAAATGCAAAGAGACAAAACTACACTGTCTAATACTAGGATCCGGTTTAAACTAAAGTCGGCTAGTAAAATCCGTCCGATCACGATCCGTGCAATACCGCACGTATCTGATCGAACCCTGCCATATCTCCATACAGCCTCTACAGCGTTTCGCCCGAAACTTGAGTAACTGTGTGTGGTGGACTCTAAAGACTCGTCAATACTATGGCTGTGGATTTAACCACTAGCACGTCAGAGGTATCAGCCATACGTGACGGGCTACCAGCTATTGACCAAAAGGGACGTCGATGAGCGAACTCATCCTGACACCCTACTGAGCCTATCAGTGACAATATCCGTACAGTCCGATTCGTTCGTTTATGAGCATCGCATGGCGGGCCTAGGGGGTTTGTAAAAGTCAGAACCCCCAATAGCGGTACAAGTCGTGTCGGAGTGTAGCCCAGAACACCCTAAGATACTACTGGAATACCTACCGGTAAATCACCTGCCATGGCCAAGGACTTTTCATGTACTGGCTCTCCTAGACACAGCGCGACCTCACCCCCAATACCGGGAGAGACGAACCCCTGCAGATCCGCTCACTGCCTCCATGTGGCTCGGGACTGTACCCAACTAAAACCTGTTTGCACATCTCCTTTGAGCGTGGTAGGGTAGTAATCAAAGCACAGTGGGAACTCACACGAGACAAATGACGATCTCAGGTCGATGAACTAACCTGTACACATATCACCAGGGAACTGCTATCTGACGTCAGGTATAATACCAACTAGCAGGCTCCCGGCGAGTCCTGTCCGGTGTACTTATAACCCAATGAGCACCTGTATACATCTTAGGTGAAGCAACTGACACCAGTGGCTTGTGAGACCGGCCACCGCCCCTCGTCGGGGTCTCGACTGTATACACTAGTCTACTCTGGAAAATCGATGCCCTATCTCGAAACTCCCACGACTAGGGACCTTTTAAGGATGTGCTTATAGACTCCAGCTCTCACGTATATGATCACCCTCATACTGCTGGTAGTCAAGCAAGAATCCTAGGGGCTCTATCAACGTGTAATAGCGACTCGTAAGGTCACCTAAAGCAGTACACGATGATAAAGATAAACCAGATAACATACTATCATCTCGAGTAAGACTGTCCTACCGGCATAGGTCCTCCTCAATCATTGCAATCACGTGCCTGTGATCCAATAATTGACTCTGAGGGCACTATATCCAACAATCTCCCACTTGCACTCAAGGCTAATTATTGCGATGTCGCATACTCACAGCCCGTGTGATACCGAACACCCAACTCCTCTACTAGTCAGTCTCACAAAGCTCGTTTGCGAAACTATTGCGTTCAAGGAATAGCCTCAGTGAGTTGATCCGCTTCGATGTTTCTTTCTATGTCTCTCTTTATCTCAAGTTCGCGGAGAAAGCCATCTCCCGAAATGAGCAATACCTGTCTTAGAATGTCTGGATGTCTGATGGGACCTAGCTCATAAATGAACTCCAAACCCAAACTTCTTAGACTGTATCGTCAACTGAACTTAATCAGTATCCTGCGCCATGCCTTCCCTCAGTATCCACCTGGACCATCTGTCCATAATACTGCCCCTCGTCAGAGGGAAAACTATAACTCTGACAGCCACTCTGTCATCCAGGTCACCTTGGAAGCCTGGAATGATAACCGTCTCCTAAAGGAGGCTGTCGTTATCATATCCCTAGAACATCCACTTATGTTCTAAAACTGCTTCCGATTGTTTCTCCAGGATTGGATTAATATCAACTTATTGCATCTACTGCAAGAACAACATCTGGTGTGGTACTTGACATCTCATGATCAACTCAATTGCCTAAGCAAGTGATCTGCCAATCATGCGTATCCCTCTTCTCTTTAGTCTGTAAGACACCATTAGAGAGGGTGACTCCATCACCTGCAGGTATACTACCGTGCCAGGAGTCGTCCATTCTAAATACTCATAGAATGCTGTCTAAGTACCCAGATTAGGAAACCACCCAAATCTAGATCTATAGATCTAGTAACCAGAATGTCTTGATATTATATCCAAGTCCCATGTGGAAAAACCACTGTGTGACGACCAAAGAATAACCGATCGTAGTATAGGAATATCACTTCCTACTCTGTGTATGTCATCCAAATACCAGAACATCATACCCTACTACCTTCTTAACAGATCCATCCCTTATTCTGATGAAGTCAAACCTATGACTGTCACATCAGAAATAGATGATCTATCTCCGCTATATCTGCTTTAGTCTATAAATAGACATAAGCCTCCTGTCCACCAATGCTTCCGCTGCTCTCACTGACTACGACAACCCTCTGGCAAAGTCATATAGACGTACACTTCTAAAGCTAGTTTAGAACGACGCTATACTCATCCTCCTGCCGGATCTCACAGTCTGGAACAACAGCAATGGCAAGTCTGGGTAAACAAGAACCTCCCTGTCACCGTCCTTGAGGCTACCGGAGTACCTCTCGAGCGCCTGAGGTTACCCACCATATCTGCGGAGTGGCCAATGGAATGTCAAACCAGATTGAATCTTTAGGTTCTTATCAAATCTTCAGTAATCGTTTGCGGTTCTGGAATCACTTCCAGTCCTACCATACTCCCACTACTGTTTTCTGAAAAAAGATCCATTTTTATTAAAACTGTGGCGAGTCAAGAACAATATCACTATTGATCTTCCAGATGGTAGAAAATCAACCCTCGTCATAGCCCGGATCAACCCACAAACAGCCATTACAGAAACATGCCTTGAGTCATCCAGAGTCTGGTTTTAAGCAAAAGCTGGACAACTCTCCGTATCTTAACAATGTCAAGATATGAACTGTTCTATATCCAATATAGAAACAGAGGCACTGATTTAATTGAACCAGATTCAAATCATGCAGCTTTCTCCAGTGCATGTCAACTAAATGGAAGGAGGCCGATCAGCGTTACTCAACTTAGGAATACTTCCAATTATGAGTAACCTAAAAGAGAAGCAAGTTCTCTTAATCATTACTATCAACTGAATACCATATACATGTATCTACATCTTCGATCACCTTGAAGAATCCCGATACTTGCAATACCCGGTTCTCTACTTTACTCATATACCTATAACTTCTCAAAACTCAGACCCTGTGTTTCTACGAAACACCTGTCTAAGAACTAGAGAAGTCACAAGTAAACAGAATATAGTACGAGGACCTACCCCTCTGTCCTAATGGACACTGGACAACATACAATACTCTGTATAAGTCCCCTGAGTCTAGTGACTCATTCACTATGTGTCGTAGGTTGAAAACTATACTATGGTTATGAAGAATTACACCGATGTTCAATGCTCCTTACCTAACCATCCACTGATATAGGTAAATGTCATAGACATAATTTCAAAAAGGTATATCTCACTCTATGAAAATAGACGTACAGATATATCAATTTGAAATTGGTGCATAACAACGGATATTCAAAACCAAATATTTGCCGTCCAGCAAACAACCTAGGTGACTTCCTCAAATATCACCAATTACAACGAATCCCGATATAATGAGGATGATCACCTAATTCCCAATAACTTACTCCCACTCATCATCTGTAAAACCATACAGATGAGAGAATCAAACCTGGTAAATACATACCCTGGAGTAAGTGTCTAATCGGGAAATCAGTTTTCTTTTAACAGTACACAGTGAAATTGAAACATTGAAATATTTCGATAGGGTATCCGGGTATTCCTAGTAATGCCTCTTCCATTATCCAGATTCACAACTATAACCGTATAATTCTTTGCCACCTCTCCAAATCCCTTTATATGTCTTTAGTCGTTACCTTCTGCACACCACTTTAGGCCAAATGGTTTTCTTCCTTCCCTACCGTTTGGCACCAGCCTATGGTTTGGAAGAAGACTATCCAATAAGCATAATGGGTGAACTGTCCTAATCCTAGGAGCACTCGCAATGTGAGAGAAGGTGAAGATAAAAGACAACCGAATAAACCTTATTCCTATTTCTCCTGAACCAGGATCCATCCCCGAACTGGAACAAGTTCCTTTCGAGTTCGTATATAACCATACGATGGATTATCCAATAAACTTGGGATCTTCGTAGTGATACGGAGTGTCCTGGAGAAATACCAAGGTGATTTAGGATTGGCGAAGAAATACTTGGTTTGGTCGTGAATAGCAGTCGCAATTTACTTTGCCCTCTTACTAATCCCTTTCTTTGTCTTAACTTAATACCTTCTGTACACCGTTTAGGCTAATTTGTTTTCTTCATTCCCTACCGTTCGGCACCAGCCTAAGGTTTGGAAGAAGACTTATCCAATTTGCGTAATAGGTGTACTATCTCCTAAACCAAGGAGTACTCGCAACCTGAGAGAAGGTAAAAGGAAAAGACAACTGAATAATCCTATTCGTTTTCTGCAGAACCAGAAACCATCCTCGAATTCCTTCGAGTTCGTATATAACCATACGATGGTTTTGTCCAATGGAAGTGGACGTTCGTAGTAATACGGGGTGTCCCGGAGAAAAGGGTAAAAGTAGGAGTGGCAATGAGGTTTGCAACTCTGACAATCCAAAACCCAATGTTAAGAAAGTTCGGTCAACTTGGTCACTGAGTCATAGTCTAAGGTCGGGTCAAAGGTCGCTGCCAAAGAGAGAGAGAAAAGAAACACTCAGCGTGCACTCTAACCTAGATCAGAATGGTTATCACTTTATCTAATCTGGAAACTTCCCACTGTAGCGTTAAATTCTTCCCCAAACCTGAAAGAAGAATTAGTCGGGATCACCTGAGGAGTAAACCAACTCATCAGTGGGAATCGGGATCCAACTATCATCGCATGATATCGTGACGGAATCCGCTCATGTTATCACACTCCAGAAGGTATGCGCATATCTGGCAAGTTTCAGTTTCTTTAGAAACTCCCGATGTGGATTTTTTCCCCATGCTCTTATGACCTTGACGAAGGCCAACATATCATAAGTCACATGTCAAGTTCTACCCGTCATTATCCAGGTTAATTTGAACCCACCCGTACATACCCTTGACGAAGGCCAAAATAGTAGTACGACTGTCCCAAACCAACGCATCTATCTATGCTGCAGAAAAGTAACAAATAGCTACCATACACTATGCCTTGACGAAGGCCAACATACATAGCATGAATACTAAGTGCTACCGTTCTGAAATGACGGAGGGCTACGAATGGTTTCTGGCGAAAACCTTTAACGTAATGAACTTGATATCGTTGAAGAAACGGATAGCTTTATAAAAATATAGTAACGAAAACCTTTGCTAAAGAGGTCACTCCCGGTGAAGGGATCTCGGCTCTTTCCCCGTAGGATGGGGTGTAGGATATTCCAACTGAATACCACGATGCAAAGCAAAAGCAATCGGCTATAGTGAAGTTATTGCCCTGACGCAAACTTCTGTCCAAGGGGTCACTCCCGGTGAAGGGATCTCGGCCCTTGCCTCGTCGACTGAGGAGCAGGATATTCCAACTGAATACCACGATGCAAAACAAAAGAGAACGTCCTTGCAATAACAGCTTTTTGAAAAATGTTCCAACAACATCAGAATAGGTTTGTTTATCTTACATTGATCCGAATCAACGCAGCCCCATCAATTGATCACACCAATAAAGAACGAAAATAATAACGTACGTATATGCCATCCGCATTCGCCACTGGGTCCCGTCATCACCCGTTAGGTTAGCTAACTAACGACAGAGCGGGGACTGAACTAGCGCGGATGCAAAACATATACAACATCTACTAGTATATATATAATATATAATTTTCGCTCAAGGCGTGATAAAATGCAACATCACAGAAATGTACAGCATCACAGAACAATACAGATATCTGGGATCCCCGGGTTTCATAGAGCTGCTACTGAAACCCGACGTTCCCCTGGTCGTGTGGATAGCCTGTGCAATGAAAACCTAGACCCCTACGGGCGCGGCAAGTTACCCGCCAAAACCTGAAGTGAGGCAGCCCCCTTCAGTAACGTGAATGGACCACCCAGCACTTCACGGAATCCGGTAACTTGGGCACCCCTCCTGGGTCAATCCTATACCCCCTACGAGTGCGGCGAATAGCCCGCCAATTCTAGAGTGAAGCCCCCTCCGTCTCAATGCCATGAGATGCGGTCTTGTTGCCCTCTAGAACCCGGCTATCCGTGCACCCCTCCGCGGGGTAATCCTAGTACAGAAAGTAAAATATACATACAACGGGTACATCGACCTCGACCCGGTCGTGCCCCAAAAGAATAATACAAACAGGCAGTGACGGCAGTCCACATGTCGGACGCTCGCCCCGCAATATCAAATGTACATATAAAATAAAACTGTACTAACATTACAACCAGGCTATCCCCTATGACCAATCCGCAACATCACAGCACAGCACAGAACATCAACGTGAATGTCACGTTCGCAAATCCGTCTAACCGGGCTATAGCAGTTAGACAGGATTTTCCGATCAAGTGACATTCACGGTCACAGATATAATGTAAATACTGTGAACTAATGTGTTTAAAATATCCGATCGAACAAAATTATCGAAGTGGGCCCCAAGCAGTACTGTAGCACTCACAGAAAATCTGGGCCCAAAAAGAATATTCCAAAAACCTTATTTTCTACACAGGAGCTCTCTGTAAAAATTTGGTGCGCTGAACAGTTAAAAGCGCGGCGGAACCGCGGCCCAAGCATGGGTTTGGCCGCGGTTCCGCGGTGGTATGGTGAGATCTCGCGACCAAATTTTCACAGAGTGCTTAGGTTTCTATGCACAGTATTCTGCAACAACCTGGAAAATTTTTAGACGCCAAAAAAATTTTGACAGAAACTGTGCAACTAGAAATCGGGTTTTCGGGATTTTTTTGTTCGATCGAGTTCTAAACATACTAGAGCAAGCTAGGCATGGTTAATGGCGTGGCTCTGATACCAATGTAAGTCCGCGGCGGCGCCCCGGCCGTTACTCCGACGCCGGAATGCGGAAACGAAAAACTTTGCGAAACTAGCAAACCGGCACCACCGCGCACTTTTAACCCGGATCGGGCCATTAACCTAGCTACTAGCAAACTAAAAGATGGGTGAAGAGATATACCAAGCGATCCGTGTCCTTCGTTCTTCGTCTCCACTCCGATCTCCCGCGGAATCTCCGTCCGTCACCTCCTCGTCGGAAAGGGCACCACGTAGCCGGGTTCGTTTACGGGCTCCCACCTCTGGACCCAGGCAACTCGGGCGCGAAGTTGGCTTGCCGACGCGACCAAGATTTGCTGTAGATGTAGTGTAGTAGGCTATGTCTCTTTGGGGTTTAAGAAGTTGCCTTAATGTTGTGGAGGTGAACAAAGCAACTAAGGAAATGTGCTTAGGAATTTAGATAGCAAGAAAAAGAGATGAAACAATTTTCCTCACATAATGAAAACCTCTCTCCTCTCCCACACCAAAGTGGCCGGCCCCTCATAAAGAAAAAAAATGGTGGAGAGAGAAAAAAAACTTAGCAAGAAAGAATATGTATGATCAAATAAAATGATTAATGTCACACCAAGGTCAAAAACAAATCCAACTCAATCCCTTTCCCATTTAATGCAAGACATATGATGCAAAAGGAATCTCATCATGAGGAAGCCACAATCACAATAAACCCCCTCCACAAAATGTTATTTGCAAACTGCAAATAACACCCTCCAACGATAAAGTCCGGCCGTGAAGGAACAAAGGAAAACCGGCCGGAACAGAATGCAAACTGGCAACTTCAGAAAACTGATCCCGTAATAAATTACAGGAAAACCCCGCTACTGCATATACATGCCCGCATTTGTATTCCCACTGAATATAAATGCAAAGAGACAAAACTACACTGTCTAATACTAGGATCCGGCTTAAACCAAAGCCCGCTAGTAAAATCCGTCCGATCACGATCCGTGCAATACCGCACGTATCTGATTGAACCCTGCCATATCTCCATGTTGGAGATAGTGCCCTCAGAGTCAATTATTAGGTCACAGGTACGTGATTGTAATGATTGAGGGAGGACCTATCCCGGTAGGACAGTCTTACTCGAGATGATAGTATGCTATCTGGTTTACCTTTATCATCGTGTACTGCTTTAGGTGACATGACACGTCGCTATTACACGTTGATAGAGCCCCTAGGATTCTTGCTTGACCACCAGCAGTATGAGGGCGATCATATAAGTGGGAGCTGGGGGTCTATAAGCTTATCCTTAAAAGGTCCCTAGTCGTGGGAGTTTCGAGACTGGGCATCGATACTCCATTAGTAGACTAGTGTATACAGTCGAGACCCCGACGAGGGGCGGTGGCCGGTCTCACAAGCCACTGGTGTCAGTTGGATCACCTAAGATGTATACAGGTGCTCATTAGGTTATGAGTACACCGGACAGGACTCGCCGGGAACATGCTAGTTGGTCATATACCAGACGTCAGATGGCAGTTCCCTGGTGACATGTGTGCAGGTTAGTTCATCGACCTGGGGATCGTCATTTGTCTCGTGTGAGTTCCCACTGTACTTTGATTACTACCCTACCACGGCTCAAAGGAGTCGTGCAAACAGGTTTTAGTTGGGTACAGTCCCGAGCCACATGGAGGCAGTGAGCGTATCTTCAGGGGTTCGTCTCTCCCGGTATTGGGGGTGAGGTCGTGCTGTGTCTAGGAGAGCCATTACACAAAGTCCTTGGCCAAGGCAAGGAGATTTACTGGTAGGTATTCCAGTAGTATCTCAGGGTGTTCTGGGCTACACTCCGACACGACTTGTACCGCTTTTGGGGGTCTGACTTTTACCAACCCCCTAGGCCCGCCATGCGATACTCATAGACGAACGGACCGGACTGCACGGATATTGTCACTGACAGGCTCAGTTGGGTGTCGGGGTGAGCTTCCTCATCGACGTCCCATTTGGTCAGTACCTGGTAGCCCGTCACGTATTGGCTTATACCTCTGACGTGCTAGTGGTTAAATCCACAACCAAGGTGTTGACGAGTTTTTAGAGTCCCCCACATTTCAGTTACTCAGCTTTCGGGCGAAAGGTTGTAGAGGCCGTATGGAGATATGGCAAGGTCCGATCAGATACGTGCGGTATTGCACGGATCAGGATCGAACAGTTTGTACTATAGGCCGTATGGTTATATGGCAGGGTTCGATCAGATACGTGCGGTATTGCGCGGATCAGGATCGAACAGATATTACTAGCCGGCTTTGGTATAAGCCGGATCCTAGTATAGTACAGTGTAGATTTTGTCTCATTGCATTTGTATTTCGGTCGAAATACAGATGCGGGTGTGTATGCACTGTATCGGGGTTTTCCCGTAATTTATTACGGGACCAGTTTTATGGAGTTGCCAGTTTGCTTTCCGTTTCGGCCAATTTCCATTGTTCCGTTCATTGGCCGAAGATTGGTGGAGGAGGGCTTATTTGCATTGTTGCAAATAAGTGTTTGTGGAGGGGTTCTTTGCTTATTGTTGTATCATGATAGCCTCTCATTGACTTTGACTTGATCACTTCATGATGGCTTGACTTTGTAAGCATCATGGTTGTTGATGATTAGTGTGTGGAGTGTGGGTTTGTTTTGATGATCATTTCTTTTCATGATGAGTTTTTTCCTTTCTCTCTCTTGCATGATATGAGAATGGCTCCCATCTTTTTGACACTCTCTCACTCTTTCACTCTCTCCACCACCATATACATGGCCGGCCTCATTGAGGGAAGGGGCTGTCCAAAATTCTTGGGGTGGGATTTTTATCATTCTAGCTTTGTAAAATCCCACATGTTTCATCTCCACAAGCTCATATCATTTCCTCCACCAAAAGGCAATTCCTACAACCCCAAAGTGAGACTTGAGGACTACACATTCTACAGCGATTCTTGGGCACGTCGAGTAGCCGGCTTCGTGCCCGAGTTGCCTCGGCATTGAGGTGGGAGCCCGTAAACGAAGAAGGCGATGTGGTGCACTTCCGGCGACGAGGAGGAGACGGGACTTTTCCGCAGGAGATCGGGACCATGACGAGAAGACCGGAGGACTTGGATCGTCGGTATATCTCTATTCCCTTTCTTGTAGTTAGCTTAGACTAGTTAATGGTAACGATCCGGGTGATAGTGCGCGGTGGTGCCGTTTTGCTAAGTCCGCAAATTTTAAGTTATTCACCGCTTCCGCATTCCGGCGTCGGATTGACGGCCGGGGCGCCGCCGTGCACTTACAGTGGTATCAGAGACTCCCCATTAACTTAGTCTAGCTTTGTGTAATGTGTTTGCATTTCCGATCGATCAAAAAGTTCCAAAACTGCATTTTACCCACGACAGTTTCTGTTGAAATTTTTCAGTCTCGAAAAAATTTTCAGGTTGTAAAATATTGATGTACTGGAAAATCTAAGAGTTCTGTAAAAATTTGATGAAGTAACTCCACAGTTGGAGCGCGGAACCGCCGCGAAAACCACCTTTGTGCGGCCCTTCCGCCGCGCACTATTCACATCACTTCACCATTTTTTTTCAGAGGCCTTCTGGGCTTAAAATATGGGCTTTGGAATATTAAAGTTGGGCCAATTGTTTCTGTGAGTGCTACAGTTTTCTTTGGGGCCCACTTGTTAATTGTTTGATCAATCGGAAATTTTTTTAAACACATTTTTCACAGTATTTACATTATATCTGCGACCGTGAATGTCACTCGATCGGTAAATCCGGTCTAACTGCTATAGCCCAGTTAGACGGATTTGCGAACGTGACTTTCACGTTGATGTTCTATGTATTTGCTGTGATGTTGCGGATCGGTCGTGGGGGATAGCCTGGATGCAATGCTAGTACAGTTTTGTTGTATTATGTACATTTGATATTGCGGGGCGAGCGTCCGACATGTGGACTGCCGTCACTGCCTGACTGTATTATTATTTTGGGGCACGACCTGGTTGCGGTCGATGTACCCGGTGTATGTATATTTTACTTTCTGTACTAGGATTGCCCCGCGGAGGGGTGCACGGATAGCCGGGTTCTGGAGGGCAACAAGCCCGCATCTCATGGCATTGAGACGGAGGGGGCTTCACTCTAGGATTGGCGGGCTATTCGCCGCACTCGTAGGGGGTACAGGTTGACCCAGGAGGGGTGCCCAAGTTGCCGGATTCCGTGAAGTGCTGGGTGGTCCATTCACGGGGCTGAAGGGGGCTGCCTCGCTTCAGGTTTTGGCGGGTGACTTGCCGCGCCCGTAGGGGTCTAGGATTTCATTGCACAGGCTATCCACACGACCAGGGGAACGTCGGGTTTCAGTAGTGGCTCTGTGAAACCCGGGGATCCCAGATATCTGTATTGTTTCTGTGATGCTGTTCATTCTCTGTGATGTTGCATTTTATTCACGCCTTGAGCGAAATATAATATATTGGTATATATATTAGTAGATGTTGTATATGTTTTGCATCCGCGCTAGTCCAGTCCCCGCTCTGTCGTTAGTAAGCTAACCTAACGGGTAATGACGGGACCCAGTGGCGAATGCGGATGGCATATACGTACATCAGTATATTTTCGTTCTTTTTGGTGTGATCAATTGATGGGACTGCGTTGATTCGGATCAATGCAAGTTAAAAACAAACCTAATCTGATGTTGTTGGAACACTTTTCAAAAAGCTGTTATTGCAAGGACGTTCACTTTTGTTTTGCATCGTGATATTCAGTTGGAATATCCTGCTCCTCAGTCGACGAGGCAAGGGCCGAGATCCCTTCACCGGGAGTGACCCCTTGGACAAAAGTTTGCGTCAGAGCAATAACTTCACTATAGCCGATCACTTTTGCTTTGCATCGCGGTATTCATTTGGAATATCCTGCACCCCATTCTACGGGGAAAGAGCCGAGATCCCTTCACCGGGAGTGACCTCTTTAGCAACGGTTTTCGTCACTATATTTTTAAAAGCTATCCGTTCCTTCGACGATATCAAGTTCTTTACGTTAAAGGTTTTCGCCAGAAACCATTCGTAGCCCTCCGTCGTTTCATATGGGTGGTCAATAGTATTCAAGCTGTGTATGTTGGCCAAAGTCAAGGCACAGTGATTGGTAGCTATTGGGGTATTCATATGCAGCATAGATAGATGCGTTGGTTTGGGACAGTCGTGCTGCCATTTTGGCCAAAGTCAAGGGTATGTACGGGTGGATTCAAATTAACCTGGAGAATGACGGGTAGAACTTGACATGTGACTTATGATATGTTGGCCAAAGTCAAGGTCATAAGAGCATGGGGCAGAAATCACATCGGGAGTTTCAAAAGAACTGAAACTTGCCAGATATGCGCATACCTTCTGGAGTGTGATACCGTGAGCGGATTCCGTCACGTTATCATGCGATGAGAGTTGGATCCCGATTCCTACTGATGAGTTGGTTTACTCCTCGGGTGACCCCGACTAATTCTTCTTTCAGGTTTGGAGGAGAATTTGAGGTACAGTGGGAGGTTTCCAGATTAGATAAATTGGTAACCATTCTGATCTAGGATAGAGTGCATGCTGAGTGTTTCTTCTCTCTCTCTCTCTGGCAGCGACCATTGACCCGACCCTAGACTATGACTCCGTGACCAAGTTGACCGAACTTACTTAACACTGGCTTTTGGATTGTCAGAGTTGCAGACCTCATTGCCACTCCTACTTTTACCCTTTTCTCCAGGACACCCCGTATTACTACGAACGTCCACTTCCATTGGACAAAACCATCGTATGGTTAGATACGAACTCGAAAGAATTATTCGAGGATGGTTTCCGGTTCTGGAGAAAACGGATAGGATTATTCAGTTGTCTTTTCCTTTTACCCTCTCTCAGGTTACGAGTACTCCTTGGTTTAGGGGTAGTACACCTATTACGCAAATTGGATTGTCTTCTTCCAAACCTTAGGCTGGTGCCGACCGGTAGGGAATGAAGAAAACCAATTAGCATAACGATGGTGTGCAAAAGGTATTAAGTTCAGACAAAGCAAGGGATTAGTAGGAGGGCAAAGTAAATTGCAACAGATATTCACGACCAAACCAAATATTTCGTTACCACTCCCACATCACCTTTGTATTTCTCCAGGACACTCCGTATCACTACGAAGATCCCATTTTATTGGATAATCCATCGTATGGTTATATACGAACTCGAAAGGAACTCGTTCCAGTTCGGGGATGGATTCTGGTTCAGGAGAAATAGGAATAAGGTTTATTCGGTTGTCTTTTATCTTCACCCTCTCTCATTGCGAGTGTTCCTAGGATTGGGACAGTACACCCATTATGCTTATTGGATAGTCTTCTTCCAAACCATAGGCTGGTGCCGAACGGTAGGGAAGGAAGAAAACCAATTGGCCTAAAGGGGTGTACAGAAGGTAAAGACTAAAGACATATGAAGGGATTTGGAGAGGTGGCAAAGAACTATACGGTTACAATCGTGAATCTGGAAGAGGCATTACTAGGAATACCAGGATACCCCATCGAAACATTTCAATGTTTCAGTATCACTGTGTACTGTTAATAGAAAACTGATTTCCCGATTAGATACTTACTCCAGGGTATGTATTTACCAGATACGAATCTCACATCTGTATGGTTTTACAGATGATGAGTGGGAGTAAGTTATTGGGAATTGGGTGATTATCCTCATTATATCGGGATTCGTTGTAATCGGTGATATTAGAGGAAATCACCTGGGTTGTTTGCCGGTCGGCAAATATTTGGTTTTGAATATCCGCTGTTATGCACCAATTTCAAATTGATATATCTGTACGTCTATTTTCATAGAGTGAGATATACCTTTCTGAAATTATGTCTACGACATTTACCTATATCAGTGGATGGTTAGGTAAGGAGCATTAAACAGCGGTGTAATTCTTCTTAACCATAAGTACAGTTTTCAACCTACGACACACAGTGAATGAGTAATCAGACTCAAGGGACTTTTACAGAGTATTGTATGTTGTCCAGAGTCCATTAGGACAGAGGGGATGGTCCTCGTACTATATTCGGTTTACTTATGACTCCTCTAATTTTTAGACAGGTGTTTCGTGGAAACACAGGGTCTGAATTTGGAGAAGTTATATGTATTTGAATAGAGTAGAGAACCAGGTATAGCAAGTATCGGGATTCTTCAAAGAGATCGAAGATGTAGATACTTGTGTATGGTGTTCAGTTGATAGTAATGATTAAGAGAATTTGCTTCTCTTTCAGGTTACTCATAATTGGAAGTATTCCTAAGTTGAGTAACGCTGATCTGGCCTCCTTCCATTTAGTTGACATGCACTGGAGACAGTTGCATGATTTGGATCTGGTTCAATTAAATCAGTGCCTCTGGTCCTATATGGGATATAGAACAGTTCATATCTTAACGATGTTAAGGTACGGGGAGTTGTCCGGTTTATGATTAAAACCAGACACTGGACAACTCAAGGCACGTTTTTTGTAATGGCTGTTTGTGGGTTGACCCAGGCTATGACGAGGGTTGACTTTCTACCATCTGGATGAACAATAACGATATTGTTCTAGACTCGCCACAGTTTTAATAAAAATGGATTTTTTCAGAAAACAGTAGTGGGAGTATGGTAGAACTGGAAGTGATTCCAGAACCACAAACGATTACTGAAGATTTGATAAGGAACCTAAAGATTCAATCTGGATTGACATTCCATTGGCCACTCCGCAGATAAAGTGGGTAACTTCAGGCACCCGAGAGGTACTCAGGTAGCCTCAAGGACGGTGACAGGGAAGTTCTTGTTTACCCACACTTGCCATTGTTGTTGTTCCAGGCTGCGAGACCCGGCAGGAGGATGAGTATAGCGTCGTTCTAAACTAGTTTTAGAAGTGCACGTCTATATGACTCTGGCAGAGGGTTGTCGTAGTCAGTGGGAGCAGCGGAAGCATTGGTGGACATCAGGCTTATATCTATTTATAGACTAGAGCAGATGTAGCGGAGATAGATCATCTGTTTCTGACGTGACAGTCATGGGTTTGACTTCATCAGAATAGGGGATTGATCTGTTGAGAAGGTAGTAGGGTGTGATATCCTGGTATTTGGATGATATACACAGAGTAGGAAAGGAAACTCCTACACTACGATCGGTTATAGTTTGGTCGTCACACAGTTGTTTCTCCACAAAGGAAGTGGATTTTATATCAGACATACTGGTTACTAGATCTATGGTCTTAGATCTAGATTTGGGTGGTTTCCCAATCAGGGTACTTGACAGCATTCTAAGAGTATTTAGGATGGACGACTCCTGGCACGGTAGTGTACCTGCAGGTAATGGAGTCACCCTCTCCAAAGGTGTCTTACAGACTAAAGGGGAGAGGGACGGGCATGATTGGCAGATCGCTTGCTCAGGCAATTGAGTCAATCGTGAGATGTCAAGTACCACACCAGATGTTGTTCTTGCACTAGATGCAATAAGTTGACATTAATCCAATCCTGGAGAAACAGTCGGAAGCAGTTTTAGAACATAAGTGGATGTTCTAGGGAGATGATAACGACAGCCTCATTCAGGAGACAGTTATCATTCCAGGCTTCCAAGGTGACATGGACGACAAGAAGGTTGTCAGAGTTATAGTTTTTCCTTCTGATGAGGGGCAGTATTTTGGACAGGTGGTCCAAGGCAATACTGAGGGAAGCATGGCGCGCAGGATACTGATTAAGTTCAGTTGTCGATACAGTCTAAGAAGTTTGGATTTGGAGTTCATTTATGAGCTATGTCCCATCAGACATCCAGACACATTCTAAGACAGGTATTGCTCATTTCGGGAGATGGGTTTCTCCGCGAACTTGAGATATAGAGAGACATGGAAAGAGACAACTAAGCGGATCCACTCACTGAGGCTATTCCTCGAACGCAATAGTTCCGCAAACGAGCTTTGTGAGACTGACTAGTAGAGGAGTTGGATGTTCGGTATCACACGGGCTGTGAGTATGCGACATCGCAATAATTAGCCTTGAGTGCAAGTGGGAGATTGTTGGAGATAGTGCCCTCAGAGTCAATTATTAGGTCACAGGTACGTGATTGTAATGATTGAGGGAGGACCTATCCCGGTAGGACAGTCTTACTCGAGATGATAGTATGCTATCTGGTTTACCTTTATCATCGTGTACTGCTTTAGGTGACATGACACGTCGCTATTACACGTTGATAGAGCCCCTAGGATTCTTGCTTGACCACCAGCAGTATGAGGGCGATCATATAAGTGGGAGCTGGGGGTCTATAAGCTTATCCTTAAAAGGTCCCTAGTCGTGGGAGTTTCGAGACTGGGCATCGATACTCCATTAGTAGACTAGTGTATACAGTCGAGACCCCGACGAGGGGCGGTGGCCGGTCTCACAAGCCACTGGTGTCAGTTGGATCACCTAAGATGTATACAGGTGCTCATTAGGTTATGAGTACACCGGACAGGACTCGCCGGGAACATGCTAGTTGGTCATATACCAGACGTCAGATGGCAGTTCCCTGGTGACATGTGTGCAGGTTAGTTCATCGACCTGGGGATCGTCATTTGTCTCGTGTGAGTTCCCACTGTACTTTGATTACTACCCTACCACGGCTCAAAGGAGTCGTGCAAACAGGTTTTAGTTGGGTACAGTCCCGAGCCACATGGAGGCAGTGAGCGTATCTTCAGGGGTTCGTCTCTCCCGGTATTGGGGGTGAGGTCGTGCTGTGTCTAGGAGAGCCATTACACAAAGTCCTTGGCCAAGGCAAGGAGATTTACTGGTAGGTATTCCAGTAGTATCTCAGGGTGTTCTGGGCTACACTCCGACACGACTTGTACCGCTTTTGGGGGTCTGACTTTTACCAACCCCCTAGGCCCGCCATGCGATACTCATAGACGAACGGACCGGACTGCACGGATATTGTCACTGACAGGCTCAGTTGGGTGTCGGGGTGAGCTTCCTCATCGACGTCCCATTTGGTCAGTACCTGGTAGCCCGTCACGTATTGGCTTATACCTCTGACGTGCTAGTGGTTAAATCCACAACCAAGGTGTTGACGAGTTTTTAGAGTCCCCCACATTTCAGTTACTCAGCTTTCGGGCGAAAGGTTGTAGAGGCCGTATGGAGATATGGCAAGGTCCGATCAGATACGTGCGGTATTGCACGGATCAGGATCGGACAGTTTGTACTATAGGCCGTATGGTTATATGGCAGGGTTCGATCAGATACGTGCGGTATTGCGCGGATCAGGATCGAACAGATATTACTAGCCGGCTTTGGTATAAGCCGGATCCTAGTATAGTACAGTGTAGATTTTGTCTCATTGCATTTGTATTTCGGTCGAAATACAGATGCGGGTGTGTATGCACTGTATCGGGGTTTTCCCGTAATTTATTACGGGACCAGTTTTATGGAGTTGCCAGTTTGCTTTCCGTTTCGGCCAATTTCCATTGTTCCGTTCATTGGCCGAAGATTGGTGGAGGAGGGCTTATTTGCATTGTTGCAAATAAGTGTTTGTGGAGGGGTTCTTTGCTTATTGTTGTATCATGATAGCCTCTCATTGACTTTGACTTGATCACTTCATGATGGCTTGACTTTGTAAGCATCATGGTTGTTGATGATTAGTGTGTGGAGTGTGGGTTTGTTTTGATGATCATTTCTTTTCATGATGAGTTTTTTCCTTTCTCTCTCTTGCATGATATGAGAATGGCTCCCATCTTTTTGACACTCTCTCACTCTTTCACTCTCTCCACCACCATATACATGGCCGGCCTCATTGAGGGAAGGGGCTGTCCAAAATTCTTGGGGTGGGATTTTTATCATTCTAGCTTTGTAAAATCCCACATGTTTCATCTCCACAAGCTCATATCATTTCCTCCACCAAAAGGCAATTCCTACAACCCCAAAGTGAGACTTGAGGACTACACATTCTACAGCGATTCTTGGGCACGTCGAGTAGCCGGCTTCGTGCCCGAGTTGCCTCGGCATTGAGGTGGGAGCCCGTAAACGAAGAAGGCGATGTGGTGCACTTCCGGCGACGAGGAGGAGACGGGACTTTTCCGCAGGAGATCGGGACCATGACGAGAAGACCGGAGGACTTGGATCGTCGGTATATCTCTATTCCCTTTCTTGTAGTTAGCTTAGACTAGTTAATGGTAACGATCCGGGTGATAGTGCGCGGTGGTGCCGTTTTGCTAAGTCCGCAAATTTTAAGTTATTCACCGCTTCCGCATTCCGGCGTCGGATTGACGGCCGGGGCGCCGCCGTGCACTTACACTCCATACGGCCTCTACAGCGTTTCGCCCGAAACTTGAGTAACTGTGTGTGGTGGACTCTAAAGACTCGTTAATACTATGGCTGTGGATTTAACCACTAGCACGTCAGAGGTATCAGCCATACGTGACGGGCCACCAGCTATTGACCAAAAGGGACGTCGATGAGCGAACTCATCCTGACACCCTACTGAGCCTGTCAGTGAAAATATCCGTACAGTCCGGTCCGTTCGTCTATGAGCATCGCATGGCGGGCCTAGGGGGTTGGTAAAAGTCAGACCCCCAATAGCGGTACAAGTCGTGTCGGAGTGTAGCCCAGAACACCCTGAGATACTACTGGAATACCTACCAGTAAATCTCCTGCCTTGGCCAAGGACTTTTCATGTACTGGCTCTCCTAGACACAGCGCGACCTCACCCCCAATACCGGGAGAGACGAACCCCTGCAGATCCGCTCACTGCCTCCATGTGGCTCGGGACTGTACCCAACTAAAACCTGTTTGCACGTCTCCTTTGAGCATGGTAGGGTAGTAATCAAAGCACAGTGGGAACTCACACGACACAAATGACGATCTCAGGTCGATGAACCAACCTGTACACATGTCACCAGGGAACTGCTATCTGACGTCAGGTATAAACCAACTAGCAGGCTCCCGGCGAGTCCTGTCCGGTGTACTCATAACCCAATGAGCACCTGTATACATCTTAGGTGAACCAACTGACACCAGTAGCTTATGAGACCGGCCACCGCCCCTCGTCGGGGTCTCGACTGTATACACTAGTCTACTCTGGAGAATCGATGCCCTGTCTCGAAACTCCCACGACTAGGGACCTTTTAAGGATGTGCTTATAGACTCCAGCTCTCGCGTATATGATCGCCCTCATACTGCTGGTAGTCAAGCAAGAATCCTAGGGGCTCTATCAACGTGTAATAGCGACTCGTAAGGTCACCTAAAGCAGTACACGATGATAAAGATAAACCAGATAGCATACTATCATCTCGAGTAAGACTGTCCTACCGGCATAGGTCCTCCTCAATCATTGCAATCACGTGCCTGTGATCCAATAATTGACTCTGAGGGCATTATATCCAACACTACCTTGATCTGATTGACAATAGTAGACTTAACTTATAAGTTCATCAAATGCGAAGCATTACCTGGCATAACCACTTACCATCCCGTGCAATTTCTGCTGCAGCTTCCACTGCGCGGTGAGATTCATTGATAGTGGCTGGCTGCTAAGTGCATCAGGAATTACATTCACCTTCTTTGGATGATATTGTAGGTTGATGTTAAAGTCCGCTATTAGTTCTAGCCATCTTCTCTGCCGCATATTCAATTCCTTCTGAGTAAACACATACTTCAGACTTTTGTAGTCCGTGTACATATTCACTCGTTCTCCAAGCAGATAATGGCGCCAAATCTTAAGTGCAAAGATAACGGCTGCCAACTCTAAGTCATTTGTTGGATAGTTGCGCTCATGAATCTTCAGCTATCTTGATGCAAAGGCTACAACTTTTCCAAGCTGGTGTAGAACGCATCCTAATCCCTTACCGGACGCATCGCAATGCACAACGAAACCTCAAGATTGATCCGGTATTACGAAAATAGAAGCTGATGTCAATCTTGACTTGAGTTCTACAAAAGCTTGTTCACATGATTCTGACTACACGAATGCTTCATCTTTACGTTTGTGCTTGGTCAGGGGTATTGCAATCTTTGAGAACCCTTCAATGAATCTTCGGTAGTATTCTGCTAGTCCCAAGAAACTTCGAATATCTTTCACCGTCTTTGGTGTTGGCCATTCGCTGACGGCTGATACCTTAGCTGGATCTATTGAGATTCCTTCGCCCGAAACAATGTGTCCGAGAAATCTGGCCGATCTAGCCAAAATTCGCACTTGCTGTACTTGGCATATAGTTGATGCTGTCGCAATGTCTACAGGACAATCCGCAAATGCTCAGCGTGCTCTTTCCGATTCTTTGAATACACCAGGATGTCGTCGATGAAAATAACAATAAACCTGTCTAGGTAAAACCTGGTTCATCAGATTCATAAATATAGCAGGTGTATTGGTCACTCCAAATGGCATCACGAGAAACTCATAAGGACCATAGCGAGTCCTGAATGCCGTCTTCGGAATATCAGACTCTTTGACCTTCACCTGATGATAACCCGAACGAAGATCTAGTTTTGAGAAAACACAAGACCCACTTAGCTGATCGAACATGTCATCGATACGTGGTAGTGGATACTTGTTCTTTATCGTCACTTCGTTCAGAGCTCGGTAGTCTATACACATTCTGTATAAACCTTCTTTCTTCTTCATTAGCAAAACTGGAGATCCCCAACTTAAAGTACTAGGACGAATCCATCCTTTCTTCAGAAGTCCATCCAGCTGAGTATAGATCTCCTTCAATCCTTCTGGACTTAACCGATGTGGTTCTTTGATCACCGGTTGTGCACCAGGTACTAAGTCAATGTTGAATTCAAGAGCTCGATCGGGAGGCAAACCTGAGATATCTTGAGGGAAAACATCCTCAAACTCTCGAACTACTTCTGGCTTGTCTTCTTTCGCCTGTAATATTGCAATCACTACCTTCCTTGGTTTAGCCTTGTAGGTGCTAGGTTCCACGGTACGGTCTCCACTCTTGAAATAAAAGACCGGATGGTCTGGTATCTCGAATACTACTCTCCTTTGAAGACAGTCGATGGTAGCGAAGAAAGTTCCTAGCCAGTCTATTCCCAAGACTACATCGAAGTTCTGTATGTCCAGCACCTTGAAGTCCGCATAAAATTCTCTGCTGCAGACGACCACTAGACACAGATCGTATCCCATAGTTGCCTTTAGAACGCCGTTCCCTGAACTGACATTCCAGTTGGATACAAGCGGTTTAACTGAAATCGCATGAGTTCGGACGAACCGTTGCGACATAAAGCAATGTGATGCTTCAATGTCAAAGAGTGCTAAGGTAGGTAGAGAGGCTACTAAGATTGTACCTAAGTTGTGTGGAATATGTTTAGGTATAGAAAAAGAAATATTGATGTATAAAGATTGAAAAGATTTTAAGGATTGGGAGTTACCAATGATGACTTGGCCAGTGGCTTCAGCTTCTTCCACAGTCATTGTGAAAGACTAACGCCATGGTACATTCCTCTTTGCCGGAGGCACATTCCTCTGTCCGTTTCTCTGTCCTTGAGGCATGTTCATCTATGCCTAATGGAACTGATGAGGAGACTGTGCAGGTGGTCTAAGAGGAGGTAGAACAGGTAGGGCTAAGCGAGGAGCAGAAGCCTGAATAGTTGGCCGCGGCGGAAAGGTGTTAGTTGGTCTGGAGGCTAGATTTGAATTGAGTCTATGAGGACATGCTACAATGTCGTGAGTGGATGCGCCACAAACTAAGCACAGGCCGTTTGCACTCCTGCAGTCCTTCACCAGGTGTCCATTCCTCTTGCAGTAGAAGCAAAAATCTGGACTGGGCCGGTTAAATGATACTCCCGGTCTCCTGGGTACAAAAGGTGATCTGGAAGAGGCTCCTCCTGCTATATGAGTAGCAGGGCACTTCACACCGGCAGTCCGAGGTCTGCCTTTCTTCTTCACTACCGCCTCATATCGTCGGGCAGCCTTCAGCGCAAGATCATGGGTTGGAAAATCCCCTGTAGCTAATGCAGCTTGGATCTCCGGGTCTAACCCTTGCTGAAATTTTCGAGCCCGGATTTCAGCAGTCGGGATCAGGTTTACCGCAACCCTGCTGAGCATGGTAAACTCAACATTGTATTCATCCACAGATTTGTTCCACATCAAACCTTACTGCAAGTGGATGAACTGTTGTTCCATGTCGAAACGGGCAGTCTCGGGAAAGTATTTCACGTTGAACATGTTGCGAAAAGTCTTCCATTCAATCGACTGGGCAAGACGGCTTTCTTGAGCCTTCCACCATACTCTGGCGTTGTCTGTGAGTTGCAGCTTCACAACTTTCACCCAAGTAATCTCTGGCACTTGTGCTGCTGCCAGGTCATCTTTAATGGACTGAGCACATTCCTCTGCCTCTAGTGGGCTCTCTTTCCCTGAAAAAATCTTAGAGTGCAATGCCCAGAATTGTTTGACTCCAGATGCCTCAGTCTCTGGACGGTGCAAGAGGATAGCAGTCTGCTGCTGCTGATTCTCCAAGAGGCTCTTGATCGTCTCAAACAATACCGTCTGCTCGTTGATGGGAGCTGTAACGGTAGGTGGTGGTGGTAGAGGAGGTGGTGGGGTGTTTCCGTTCACATTGGTGCTCGTGTTGTTCGTGGAATCAATAACCTTGAAAGAAAAGGAAGGGTTAAGATAGATTTAAGAGATTAAAAATGTAAGGAATGTTTAGTTACCGATTCTTATAATTCTTGTGATATATTGCTTAGGATTCCATGCAGAACTGATCTGCATGGGCCGCCAACAAAACTTGTCACGCCTTGCTTCCCAGTATACGGAGAAGTAGACGTAACGGGCCGTGACGTATTTACTCAAAAGTAAACACGTTAAACATAAATAAGCAATATAAAATAAATACATAAGAATAACAAGAGATGTAATAATAATAGCAACTTTTATTAACATTCTTTCTTTACATTACAACTGATTTGAAAAGGAAGTGTACAATATTGAAAGCAATGCCTAAACAGTGGCATACAATGAAAAGAAATAAGTACAAGTAATCTAGAAGTCTATTTGGGCCTCAATCTGCTCCAAGTACTCCTGGCTGGGCTCGGTCTCCTGAGAGTCGGGTCCTCCTGACGAACTTTCCAAAGAAAGAAAGAAACAGGAATGTCGTCAGCGAACTAGCGCTCGGTAAGTCTCAAAGATAAGGATGGAATAGACAAGTAAAGAGGAGAGAACTGGTAATATAAACATGTATATGTTTGCTATAATAACGTAGTTGTTTGTAGCTTGGTACAGAATGTATCAGTGTATACGAGAGGAGTCCAACTTGCTCCGTGGACTATGGTAATCGGAAGTACAAGACCACGTCAAAACCCATGGGACAACGGCACGGATGTTCATATATGTGTCTTTCAGTGACCATCTCGTTCCACTTCTAATACATTCCGTACCAGTCTACCCCGTTAAACCCCGTAATGTATATTGTATAGATTGTAGTTATCAGACTTGCCGAGACCATGGATATAAGTTGTTCATGTAAACGGTTTCAGTATTGTATCAAGTAGTTATGTAGTCAAGTCAAGTCATAGTCGTGGTTCGGTCAAGTCAAGTCATATTTGCATGTTGATATTGTTCTGGTATTCAGGTTCATGTTTGGTATATTGGATTCATGTTTGGATTGGGTTCAGATTGATTTGGACTCAGACTTGAGTCAAATACTTAAAACTTATTGGATCCTGAATTAGGTTTAGGAGTTATCGGCAACTGCTGTACATGAACGGCAGGATTTGTGTATTTTTCCAAGACAATTACCATTGGTAACTCCGTTTTAGTTTTCTACCTTGAATAGGCAAGCACTCAATTTCTCCGGCTCCATGAGGCTTAAGAGAATTGATCCCGCTTAAACCTATATTTACTAAGGTCCTTAATATAATTTTATATAACTCGAGAGGGTTTTATGAAAAATATTTTATTTACTTTCAAAATAAACCTCGAGTATTTATTTATATTATTTAGGGTTTCCATAATTTGTGAATTTTAAGAATGTGAAGTTTTTTATTGAATATTAACTTAACTTGAATAATTTGTGGTATTTTAGTGAAACTTGTCTTGTATTGATACTTGATAGTATTTTGGTGAAACTTGTCATTCTTTTTACTTTTAGAAATAAAAGGAATTTTATTATAACTTGAAAATATGTGGTTTGATAATATTTATATAATTATTAAAAATTAATTTTTATTATTAATTAGAAAATCTCGTTTTTCTTAAAAATCATATTAAAAATCTTTCGAGGCCGAATGCTTCATGAGAAGGTTTGCATCTCGCTCTACTAGTCCAATGATGTGCGATAATCCGCACTATCTGTTCCCGCTAAAATTTTTTGGCTCAAAACTTGTTGTTCCTTTATAAAACTAAAGGGAAACCTCCACGTGTTAAACACGTGGACCCCCATGCAAAGCATGTAGGTACCGCTTCAAATAGAATTAAATCCTTAAGTGCCTCACGTGTTTCCCACGTGGGTGCCAACGCTAGTTTCTGTTAGGATTAAATCCTATAGTGGCGTCTCGCGTGGAACACACGTGGGCGCCGGCGTGTAGAATACGAGAGTGACTATTTATAAAAGAATTAAATTCTTAGGCGACGCCCACGTGTTTTCCTTGTGAGCGTTAGCACCCAAATTAAAGAAGGTAGAATTAAATTCTATTCTCTGTAAATAGAGCCGTTGGATTTGATCCAACGGAGAAGATAAATCATCAAGATATAAAATTAAATTCTATTGGGATAAAACATTCCCCAGATCTTTCTAAAATAAGAAAGATACATTCGGTTGGATTATAGAATAAAATTCTATTTTAGGATATATTCCCTCAATCTTTATAAACAAGAAAAATTGCCCTCTGTAAAACAGAGAACCGGTGGATTAAAAATCCAACGGTGATTTAAAAAATCACCGTTTTACAGAATAAATTCTGTGTAAGGGAAAATATTTCCCCAATTTTGTTAGAAACAAGAAAATATGTTCTGTAAAACAGAAACCTTTGGATCAAAGATCCAATGGTGGGTAAAAATTCCCAAATCAATTGGGATCTCTTAATGAGAGATTTCTTCAAAGTTAATTAAAAAAATTTCTCTACTATATAAAGGACCCAAGACTTCAAGTCTGACAGGGAGGAACCTCCCCATAAGCTTCTAAAAAAACTAAAGCAGAAAACTTCAGAAAGGAACAGAGAAGATGATCTCCCTCCTCAAGAAACTCTAGGTAAATAAAAAAAAGAGATCAAAACATCCCATTTACCTATTTAAGGGCTTAAACTTTTTAAAATAACTTAGTTCTTTCTCTGGATCTGAGATCCACAAGAAAATTCTCCTACAAGTTGAGAATTTAATTCTCATCGGGAAGAACTTGTTCTTGAGAATCAAAGATTCAGAAAAGAACTAGGAATTGAATTCCTCAAAACAAAGCATATAAAGAAAAACCTAGCGCCCAGTGCCTCACGTGTCCCTCATGTGGGCGCCACAGAAGAAAAGAGTGCTTAGCACTTATTGGGCAGCGCTTAGCGCCCAGCGCCTCACGTGTCATTCACGTAGGCTCCACAGAGGAAAAGAGTGCTTAGCACTCATTGGGAAGTGCTCAGCGCCCAGCGCCTCACGTGTCCCTCACGTGGGCGTCACAGAAGAAAAGAGTGCTTAGCATTCATTGGGCAGTGCTTAGCGCCCAGCGCCTCACGTTCCCTCATGTGGGCGTCACAGAAGAAAAGAGTGCTTAGCACTCATTAGGCAGCGCTTAGCGCCCATCACCTCATGTGTCCCTCATATGGGCGCCACAGAAGAAAAGAGTGCTTAGCACTCATTGGGCAGTGCTTAGCGCCCGGCGCCTCACGTGTCCCTTACGTGGGTGCCACAGAAGAAAAGAGTGCTTAGCACTCATTAGGTAGCGCCTCACATGTCCCTCACGTGGGCGCCACAGAAGAAAAGAATGCTTAGCAGTCATTGGGCAGCGCCCGGCGCCTAGAGCCTCACGCGCTCCCCACGTGGACGCCATAAAGAGCGCCTAGCACTCCATATAAAGACAAAAGGAGTAAAGTGTTTTACACTTATTGGGTAATTCCCCATGACTGAAAGCTTCACATGATCATATGTGGGCGTCAGAACTTATATAAGTGCTCAGCACTGTTTGCATAAAAGGGGGAATGATTATACAAAGCCCAAGTAAGTGCTTAGCACTTTTCAATAAAAAAAGAACACTGAGCAGATCAAGCCCAAAATTGGCTAGGACCTCTGAGGAAAGAACCTTCTTGATTCAAATCAACCGAGCCCATATGCTTATGATTGCCCAAACTAATCTCAGTCACACATATGACTATTGACCTTTCAATTGATGATATCCTAAATGATATTCATCTTATATCTCCTAAGATAATTTTAGTCTCAAACATGACTAACGATTCCTAAGGTCACCATAACCCGTTTCCCTCAAATACGGGATTTGGTTTAAGGGTACATCTCTCCACACCTCTGATATATGTCGATGTAATTCTTTAACGTCTTCAGAGAGGTGGCGGATCCAGACAACCAACAATTCTTCAGTGCATTCCCAAACAGTCCAAACCGACGTGCACACCTCAAATCAGACCGCATCCCATACTAGGTGCATTCCATATCACCCATGTTCATACCGTTACGTAACAAATACACATGCGCGCAAGATGAACACACTGGACCACTACGTTCTTAAACTGGCAATGGACCGAAATTTCCTTAACTAAAATTCGACTCCAAAATGCCGTTACTGGACCGAAATGTTCTTAAACTAATATTCGCCTCCAAAATGGTGATAATGGACCGAAACGTTCTTAAACTAAAATAATAGAGCCCAAATGCTCTTTTGTTGGATCTGAAATAAAAATGATCCTGAAACCCTGTTAAGTGGATCTTAGTCTCAAATTGGACTGATGTATCCTTAACAAAAAACAAATCGAGCCATAAATGCTCACATACATTTAAGTCGATCTTAATCTCAAACCAGATTAACGATCCTTAAATCAACCCAAACCCAAATCTAAAAATATACGGATTTGGACTAATCCACGCCCTATGGTCGACGACATGAATTAGTCTCCATATAAAATCCATGAGCAACCTAAACAAACAAAAACATACACGACAGAAAGTGAACTTCCGGAGTTAGAGAAAGTGGTTATCGCGATGCGATAATGTAATTAACTGCAGGGGATTGCGCCTGCAGGGAAGAGCGTCCCCATAATCAAAAACCCCTCGCAAACGAGGGGGAATCTGACGAAATCTGCTACAACGGCCACGTCCGTCCAAACCTCTAATATACGGTGCTATAAATCAACTTGGCATCTTCGGCGAGGTGAACAGATAAATTCAAATAGCGTCTGCTCCCAAACTCAGGCAGGACGATCCATCCCGGTTTCGTCCCCGTTTTCGGTGGTGAACATATTCTGGCACGCCCAATGAGACATTTTCTTCTTTCCACTCCACACTTCTTGTGTCGTGTTTTGCGAACAAATCACGACTTTCTATGGTTGCCCTTGGATTCGAGGTACTATGATTTGGTGTCTTGCTCCTATGCAGGAAAAAGGTCAATGGCTTCCAGCTGCACAAACTGCAATAGCAACTCCCGCTCCGCCCTAATTGGAGTGATATACGGGCCTAATGCAGCCTCTATATTTTCAATGCCGGTGGGGTAGGTGACTCAAGCCACCACTGGATTGTTCTTTGGGACCATGCTCCCGCCAGCAAGCTTCAGCGCCCCAGTGCCACCACAGGAAGCTCCCAAGAAGCCGGTCTTCGATCGACTTGCAACCACTATGGCCCTTCTTCATGGGTCATCCATGTCTGCCAAATCAGTCTTCAACAGGATGAACCGAAGCTCAAGTGGGCCCGCAAAGAGGCTCGCGATACCTATAGGGGCTATCCCAAAATGGATATTCTTCCTAACTCCTCCGGCGGATGAAGTCGTCAAAGGTGCTTCGCCTACCAAAAGATCGGTCTTTACCGTTTCAAGTCTTGCTGCGGGTGAAGTCGTCAAAAGTGCTTTCCCTACCAAAAAATTGGCTTTCGAAAGATTGGTCATTCCCTCTCACCCGACGTCAGTCTTCGACAGGATGGCACCAACAGTAGCCCATCATCAAAGCCGGGGGCATGACGGAGCCGCTACCACAACTGAGTTGGTCCCGTCTGCAAGAAACGATCGACGTTGCCACTGGTGTCGAGTGAGAAAGGCCGGGGGCAACTCCCCCTCTGGACTTACCCCACCAGCTCTAATGGTGGATGTTGACGCTGCTGTTCCAACCGAGAACGGCTTTGATCTACTTAGGAGGGTGCAAAAGAACTCTCCAACTGCGGTGCTGAGGAAATATCCCCCACCTACTGAAAACATGACGCAGGCAAAGCCGGAGCAGCCCCCTCGGCGGTTGTCCTCTCAAATCCACAGGGTCTGGCGGAAAGTCTAAGATTCTGTGATCAACAAAGACCACTCTCGCCGACTGAAGAAAATGAAGGCTCGGCAAGAGGATGACCATCCATCCATCATATAGAGAGGGACTTCTTCAACACGGGTGCCTGTTACAACGGCTCCTTCAACTTCGACCTCCCATAAAAGGGTGAGGCTGGAGAATCTCCCACTGCCGGCGGCAAATTCCAAAGACGACAGACCCAAACTCCCCAAGTCTGGGGGAATGATCATACACACGGTTTACATGGCTTTCGGAAAAGAGGAAAGTCGTGTTTCCGTGGGTCATCGGCCACAAACTCGGTCGTTGACAAAAGCTCAGGAGCAACAATGAAAGCTCCAGGAAATGCTGATCAAAATGTCAGCACTTATTGGGCAGAAAGAAAGCCCAGAATTGGCATCTGAACAGCGCCAGGAGTAGGAGACCGATACAGAGTTCCTGCGAAGGGTGCTAGAAAGAAAGGACAAGAAGGCCGTGGAACAAGCTGCTAACATAAAACAGTTAGCGCTTCTGTTCCAGGACATGGTAGGAATGATGATCCAGCCAGAACCTTCAGCCGAAGATCCACCGATATCGTCGAGGATGACAGAGGGGAAACATCAAACCCTCTTCCAGCTTTATCAATAGCTAAGGAGGAAACAATCTCCAAGGCTGCTCTGGATGACTATATAGCTCAATAAATACGAGTTCATCAAGCGAAAGAAGCGGCTAGCCAAACTGTCAAAACTGGGCGACTGTATCCGTGCTGGTATGACCAAATCAAGTATCTGCCGGGATATACGATCCCCAAGTTTCATGTGTACAAGGGAATAGGCAACCCACACCAACATGTCGCACAGTTCAGATCTTTTTGCGGCAACACTGGAGGCGACGACAAATTATTGCTTCACCAGTTCGTTGGTAACCTGTCAAAGATAGCCTTTGAATGGTACTCGGAGCTCCCAAATGACTCTATAAAGACATTCATAAAGATGGAGCTGCTATTCACACGGCGGTTCGCCAGCGCAAGCGAGGGCACCCCGATCACGGCATTAAGCAATGCCAGGGTGAAGTGAGGAGAAACCTGGGTCCAATACGCGAACCGATAGCGGAACCTATGGTCAAAATACGAACAACGCATCGAAGAATCTCCTGCCGTGGGCATGTTCATCGGGACCCTTGATCCTCAAACGACCGTATCCTAGTTCATGACGTTCTTCAAGCCGACCACCTTCCAGGCCCTGATCGACAAACTGGCCCAAATGGACCAGATGGGCCACGGGCCTCCCTTCTCAAAAAATACTACGCCTAACGGGTTACGACTTAGGTCAATGATAGATGATGACGCTTGTGTCTGCTCGCTATCTTCCTGAGTCAGAACCGTGAAAGTAGTATCCAGAAGATCTGTTGCCTCGAAAATGGTAACAATGGATCACTATGTTCTTAAACTGGCCATGGACCGAAATGTCCCTAAACTAGTGCGCCGTCTCAAGCATGGCGCATCGTCCAAAATACAGCGATATCCACCCTTGAGATCTGTGTTGCAATCAAAGTCTTAACAACAGGAGTTGCAACTCAAGTCCTACCAGCTCACAGCTACTACAACAATGAGGCCACTTCCCAAGTCCCACCAACAAACAGATGGGTCAAAAAAGACGGTATGTTATCAAGCAAAATAGGCACAAATGAAAACAAGAAAGGGGACCATGAGTAAAAACAGAAGGGCTACCGGCGAGTTAGTGAAACCCCGAAAGGGCGTGAACTCGTAAAAAAAAGAAAAAAAGAAACGGTACGTCCGCTAGCGAAGTGGGACGGATGAAAACTTGAAAGGGCGCCGTGAGTAAAAACAGCAGGGCTACCGACGAGTTTGTGAAAACCCAGAAGGGCGCAATCTCGTAAAATTTCACTTACAAGATCCTCTCGACTCGTAAGGAGAACTCCCCCTATGAGACCCTCATGGCTCATAGGATTCAAAAGCCTTAAGCTACACGGATCCAAACCCGTACTTAAGCCATCACATTCACCGAATTGCCCTACAGGTGGTCCAATATTGGCCCTTGTATACAATCCATGGGCATAAATAAATATTCCCCTACCTAGTTCCTCTAATGGAGAGAAATGTCCCCATATGGTGAATGACACTTATGTTGGATGTATATGCCCTAAAGGCCAGTATTGTATATGTATACATATGGATACTAGGGATATGTATGAACAGAACAATCTTGCTCAGTTTTATAGTATATTATTTGACTTTTCTTTGTCGGGATATGTGTATTTATTTGTATTGTTGTTATATCTGGTTTGCACATATTGATAAAGACTCGATACGGTAGTATACTATTGTGGTTTGTCTTTATCTTAACATGGCATATGTCATACTCGTTATTACATATTGCGGTTACATGTTGATAAAGCCCCTAGGATCTTGCTTGACTACCTGCGTTATGATGGCGATCATACTTGTGGGAGCAGGGTAGTCCATAAGCACATCCTTAAATGGTCCCTGGTCGCGTGAATATCGAGACTGGGCACTGATACTCCAGAGTAGACTAGTGTGTACATTTCTAGCCCCGTCGGGGGATGGTTGGTCCCGCAGCCATTGGTCTGATGCACCTAAGATCGTATAAAGGTGCTCACTGGGTGTCAGTACACTGGACGGACTCGCCGAGAACTTCCATGTGGTACTATACCTATCGCCAGATGGAAGTTCTCAGGTGACATGTGTACAGGTTAGTCTTTGGACCCGAGATCGGCTTTTGTCTCGTGTGAGTTCCCACTGAACTTTGATCACTACCCTACTACGGCTCTACTGAGTCGTGCAAACAAGTTTTGGTTGGGTTCAGTCCCGAGCCACATGGAGGCAGTGAGCGATTGTCAGGGATTCGTCTCTCCCGGTATAGGGAGTCAATATCGTACTGTGACTCGATTGGTCAGGACTATAAGACCTTGGCCAAGGCACTTGGGATTTACTGATAGGTTGATCAGTAGTTTTCCCGGATTGGTCCTGAGCCACATTGGCACGACTTATCAGGTTGTTAGGGTCTGACGTTCACCATCCCCTAGACCCGGTATGCGATACTCTTTGACGAAGAGACCGGACTGTGCGGATATTGTCACGGATAGCTTCAGTAGGAGATCCAGATGAGTTTGCTCATCGGCCTTCTTTTCGACAGGTACCTGGGTAGCCGTTACGTACAGCTAGTGCCGCTGACGTGCTTGTGGTTAAACACACTGCCAGAGTACTGTCGAGTCTTTAGAGTCCCACACAGAGGGTTTCCCTGATTCAGGCGAAATGATGTAGTAGCCGTATTGGATACGTGCAGGGTTCGATCGATTGATGTACTTGGTACTCGAATTTTCGATCGGACAATTTGTAATACTAGCCGGCTCGGGTTTGAGCCAGATTATTAAATCAGGTATTGATTTAATAATTTACGTATATGTATTTCGATATATATTCTACTATTACGTTCTTCGTGTTATTCTATCTCTTTTGGGCGTTCGGATTTTTATCTGATTGCCAGTATATTTGTACAGTAGACTGAAATCTGTATTTACTACAGATTTCCTTCTAGAAGGTGGCCACCTCATTATGCATTTTCCATTTATTCAGTAAATGGAAATGAGGTGTAAAGTGTAAGGAATGGGAGGAATGGGCATGACCATGCTTTAATAATCAACAAATGAATTTTCAATTCATTTATTGTTACTATTGAAGCATGGTTGTCATTTGTTTATTGAAAGAATTCATACACAAAACCAAGGTGTGTGATTTTCTATTTCATGCTTCATTCATTTTCTCTTGAGCTCTCATTCCTCTCCTTCCTCACTAGCTTCCTCCACCTTCATCTTCTTCCTCTTCACTACCTTCTCATGTGTTGAGAATCAAGTGAAGAGGCAAGAAAGAGATAGCTTTACACTTAGAAATCCAAACTACATCCTAGACTACTTGGTTTAGGAAACCAAGTTCTCTAGTTGCTCCTTTAGTTACATAGTTAGGAGCTAGAGCCGTGGATCATACTCCCCGGGTGGATCGTCTACGACAAAAGGAGGCCGGAGAACAAGCTCGATCCCGGAGGACCGATGGAGCCGGAGTTGGAGTTCAAACATGTTCAAGGTGGATGCAAGGAGCTAAGGATGAAGAACGAAGACCGAAGGACTCGATTCTTTTGGTATACCATCTTTCATAGTAGTTAGCATCTCTTTGTTTGCTAGTTGGTTTTATGGTAAAGATCCGGATTTTGAGTTATCTTTGCGCCCCTTTTAAAGCTCTAGAAAAATTTTTGTTCCGCAAACCGCCTCGTTTGGAGGCTTGGGCTTGAATATAATCCAACATGGTATCAGAGCCATCCCATAAAACATACACAAGCTTGTTTAAACGTGTTTAGAATAACGATCGACTGAAAATTCCAAAAACTGCATTTCATTTCATGTAGTTTCTGTCGATTTTTAAAAGTGCTCGAAAAATCAATTTTATGGTCTCAGAAAATCATGCAGGCTTTTTTAAGACCCCTGAAGAAATTTGGTCACGTGATCCTTCCAAACCACCGCGGAACCGCCGCTCAAACCCCCTATTGGCGGCAGTTCCGCGGCCGTTTTGGGGCCCACGTGGACAAAATTTCTTCTGGGCCTCTTATTTTTGGAATTGTTGTTTCTGGAATAATTATTTTTGGGCCCAGATTTGTTACATTGTTGGTTTAATACTTGGGGCCCACTTGGAAAGTTTAGTCGATTGTAATTTTAAAATACGTATTTTATTTTCAGTACATTCACTTTTATCTGCGACCGTGAATGTCACTCGATCGGTAAAACTCGTCTGACTGCTATATGTTCTTTTAGACGGGTTTTGCGAACGTGACATTTGCGTTGATGTTGTGTGTTTGTTCTGTGATTGTGGTTGGATAGTCATGATGGATAGCAAGTGTTGCAATGTTGTTGGTACTGTTTAAATTCATTTGTACATTTGTTATTGCGGGGCGAGCGTCCGACATGTGGACTGCCGTCTTTGCCGGGTTGTATATTATTTTGGGGCACGGCCGGGTTGAGGTCGATGTCACCGTTTGTATATATTATTTTCTTATTCAGTACTAGGATTACCCCGTGGTGGAGTGCACGAATAGCCGGATTCTAGAAGGCAACATGCCCGCATCTCATAGCGTAAAGACTGAGGGGGTTTCATTCTCATGGCGTCGAGACGGAGGAGGCTCCATTCTAGAATTGGAAGGGCTATTCGCCGCATTCGTAGGGGGTACAGGTTTACATTACACAGGCTATCCACACGACAGGAACGTCGGGTTTTATTTGCGGCTCAAATGAAACCCCGGGCTCCAAGATTATCCACCATTCTGTATTGTTATCTGTGATGTTGTTTATTATCATGCCTGGGACGAATGTTATATATACTTATATATATACTAGTAGATGTTGTATATGTTTTGCACCCGCGCTAGTCCAGCCCCCGCTCTGTCGTTAGTTAAGTAACCTAACGGGTGATGACGGGGCCCCGTGGCGAATGCGGATGGCATATACGTACATTTTATTTTCGTTCTTTTCTGGTGTGATAGGTTACAAATTTGATGGGGCCGCATTAATTTTAATTAATGCAAGATAAAAACCTAAAAAGATGTTGTTGGAACCAGATTTTAAAAACTGACATTACAGACGTTCTCTTTTGCTTTGCATAGTGGTATTCAGTTTGGAATATCCAGCACCTCATTCGACGAGGCAAGGGCCAAGATCCCTTCACCGGGAGTGACCCTTTGAGTAAAAGTTTGCGTCAGGGTAATAACTTCACTATAGTCGATTATTTTTGCTTTGCACAGTGGTATTCATTTTGGAATATCCTGCACCTCATTCGACGAGGAAAGAGACGAGATCCCTTCACAGGGAGTGACCTCTTTAGCAAAGGTTTTCGCCACTATATATTTACAAAACTACTCAGGTTCCTTCAACGATATCAAGTTCATTACGTTAACGGGTTTTTCGCTAAAAACCCAGCCATAGCCCTCCGTCATTTCAAATGAGTTGTACCTAGTATTCGTGCTGCGTTTGTTGGCCTTTGTCAAGGCATAGTGTACGGTAGCTAGATATTGCTTGTTTGTTGCATAGTAAGATGCGATTATCTAGGACAGTCGTACAACCTTGTTGGCCTTTGTCAGGGGTATGTACGGGTAGGTCGAGATTAATCCAGGATAATGACGGGTTGAACTTGAGTAGTGGATTATGATTTGTTGGCTTTTGTCAAGGTCATAAACTGCTAGGGGCAAAAACCACACTGGGAGTTTCAAATATACAGGAAACTTGCAGATTTAGCATACCTTCTGAAGTGTGGTGACTAGAGTGGATTCCATCTAGTGCATCGCAAAATGATATTTGGATCCCGATCCCACTGATGAGTAGGATTACTCTTGGGAGATTTTTTCACTTAATAATCAATGCTATAAACCGAGTAGGTGTCTAGAACGGTGTTAGCAGGGCTACGCCTCTAGGGAAAAGAGATTATGTAATTAAGGAACTTCGCGAAAGCGTTAAAAAACCTCCCTCGAAGTACCAACACCAGTATGGCTGAAAGGTTAAGTATTGTGACGTGCAATTAATCCTGACTAGTTCTTCTTTTAGGGTTTGAAAAAGAATTTGAGGAAACAGTGGGAGCCATCCTGATTAGATAAATTAATAAACCAATCTAATCTTACAAGAGCGCACGCTGAGTGTTCTCCCTCTCTCTCTCCAGGTAGCAACCATTTCATGCCCTAATCAAGATAATAAAATGTATCGCTTGACCGATCCGAATTCTTATTCGGGGCTGGGGAACGTCGGTTCGGCTCTAACTTATGACAACTGTCATAAGTATGAGCAAGGGAAAGAGGAAAGTTTGAATTCCTTGATAAACCCATCGAAGAAGAAACATACTGTTGCGTCTTCTTCAGGTGTTCTTGTTATTGAGAACTGTTTTTCGGTCAGTCCTATCTCCTGGGTACTCGATACCGGATCAGGATCTCATATCTGTAATTTATTACAGGGACTGAGAAAAAGTAGGATAGTTGGACCTGGTGATATGTCCCTCAGAGTAGGGAACGGAGCACACGTTAATGCTGCGGCCGTCGGTGAATATCACCTAGTATTGCCAAATGGCAATACTATGATTTTGAACAATTGCTACTATGTGCCTTCCATGCTTTACAACATCATATCAGTTTCTTTACTTGATAAAGATGGATATAACTTTGTTCTTGATAGAAATATCATGAACATTTACCTTGATAAGGTACTGGTTGCAGAAGGTACACTGTGTAATGGTATCTATGTTCTAAATCAAAACACAGTTCTCAATGTACAAAACACACGCAAGAGGAAGAGTTCAGATACGAAGGAATCCTACTTGTGGCATTGTAGACTTGGTCATATCGGAGAGAAAAGACTAAGTAAGTTGCATAAAGATGGACTCTTGAATACGTTCAAATTTTCATCTTATGAAACTTGTCAGTCTTTTCTCAAAGGAAAGATGACCAAATCTCTATTCACCAGACACGGAGAAAGAGCAGCAGAGCTCTTAGGACTCATACACAGTGATGTGTGTGGTCCGATGTCTATACATGCAAGGGGTGGGTTCTCGTACTTCATCACATTCACTGACGATCTCTCTAGGTTCGGATATGTGTATCTCATGAAACACAAATCTGAAGCTTTTGAGAAATTCAAAGAATTCAGAAAGGAAGTAGAGAACCAGATTGGCAAGAGTATTAAGATCCTCCGATCTGATAGAGGGGGGAGTACTTAAGTACGGAATTCAGGGACTTTCTAAAAGAGAATGGTATTCTCTCTCAGCTTACTCCTCCATATACTCCACAGCACAACGGTGTGTCGGAGTGGAGGAATCGTACCTTATTAGATATGGTTCGCTCCATGATAAGTAGTGCTGAGTTACCTCTTTCATTCTGGGGACATGCACTTCAAACAGCGGCATATCTTTTGAATCAGGTTCCTTCCAAATCAGTGCCTAAAACTCCATATGAAATATGGAAAGGAAAGGTGCCATGTCTTAAAGGTATTAAGATATGGGGATGTCCGACCTATGTGAAAACACAGAAACCAGACAAGCTAGAGGCACGGTCAGTCTTATGTAAGTTTGTTGGATATCCAATGCATTCGCATGGATACCTATTCTACCACACTGAGGAACAGAAGGTGTTTGTTGCTCGCCACGCTGTTTTCTTAGAAAATGAATTTTTTGCAAAAGAAATTAGTGGGAGCACGGTAGAACTGGAAGAAATTCCAGAAGAACAAACTATAGCTGAAGGTTTGGAGAAACTAGAAGATTCAATAACCCCGGACGAACCTCAGCCACTCCGCAGATCTAGTAGGATTTCTCATCCGCCCTAGAGATACTACAGTTTTCTCATAGATGGGGATCGAGAGGATTGCATCTTGGAAGAAGATGACCCTACTAGTTTCAGACAGGCCATTATCAATAGGGACTCTGATAAGTGGCTGGATGCTACGCAATCTGAAATGGAGTCCATGTACACTAATAAAGTGTAGACCCTAGAAATTGCTCCACCTGGGGTAAAACCCGTTGGATGCAAATGGATTTACAAGAAGAAACTTGGTGTAGATAGGCAGGTGGAAACCTATAAGGCTAGACTCGTTGCAAAAGGTTTTCGTCAAAGACCAGGAGTGGACTATGACGAGACCTTTTCTCCAGTGGCTATGCTCAAATCCATTAGGATCCTGCTTGCCATCGCTGCCTTCCATGACTATGAGATCTGGCAGATGGACGTAAAAACGGCTCTTCTAAACGGAAGTTTAGAAGAGTGCGTTTATATGGATCAGCCAGAAGGTTTTGTAGACAGTGGGAGCAGCGGAAATGTGTGCAAGCTGCTCAAATCCATTTATGGATTGAAGCAAGCATTGTGGAGCTGGAACATCTGTTTTGATGAGACAGTCAAAGATTTTGACTTCATCAAGAACGAAGATGAGGCATGTATTTATAAGAAGATTGTAGGACGAACTGTCGTATTCCTAGTCTTGTACGTGGACGACATTATTTTGATAGGAAATGACATTCCTATGCTACAATCGGTCAAGCTATTCTTATCACAAAGGTTCTCTATGAAAGACCTAGGTGATGCCTCGTACATTCTGGGGATCAAGATCTATAGAGATAGATCCAAGAGACTACTGGGACTTTCACAGTCCAGGTATATAGAGACCGTACTAAAGAGATTTAGTATGGAAGATTCCAAGCGCGGTAACATACCCGCATTGCACGGAATCACCCTCTCCAAGGAGATGTCTCCCAAGACTGACGAGGAGAGGGTTTGCATGAGCACTATACCCTACGCTTCGGCGGTAGGATCTATAATGTATGCGATGCTATGTACAAGACCAAATGTAGCTTACGCACTAAGCGTGGTGAGCCGGTATCAGTCGGACCCAGGTGAGGACCACTGGACAGCAGTAAAGAATATTCTCAAGTACCTGAGAAGGACTAAGGAGATGTTCTTAATTTACGGTAATGGAGACCTCAGGGTCGAGTCCTTTACCGATTCAAGCTTCCAGAGTGACAAAGATGACAGCAAGTCTGTCTCGGGTTTTGTATTTACCCTCAACGGAGGGGCGGTGTGTTGGAAGAGCTCCAAACAGGATACCGTTGCAGACTCGACGATGGAGGCTGAATACATTGCTGCAACCGATGCCGCAAAAGAAGCGGTCTGGATGAAGAAGTTCATAGCTGAACTTCAGGTAGTTCCGTCCATTGTTGACCCAATACCTGTGTATTGCGATAACAATAGGGCTATAGGTTTAGCGAAGGAACCACGGTCCCATCAGAAATCCAGGCACATCTTAAGGCAGTATCACCTGATCAGGGAGATCGTAGATCGCCAGGAGATCGAGGTCCGGAGAGTGGATACGAAGGACAACACGGCGGATCCATTTATGAAGGCCCTCCCTCAAGCACAGTTCGAGCAACTTTTTGGGATGTTGGGTATGCGGTACGCCAGCAGCTGGCCTTAGAGCAGACGTTGGGTATTCGGTACGCCAATCACTGGCCTTTAGTGCAAGTGGGAGATTGTTGGATGTATATGCCCTAGAGGCCAGTATTGTATATGTATACATATGGATACTAGGGATATGTATGTACCGAACAATCTTGCTCAGTTTTATAGTATATTATTTGACTTGTCTTTGTCGGGATATGTGTATTTATTTGTATTGTTGTTATATCTGGTTTGCACATATTGATAAAACCTCGATACGGTAGTATACTATTGTGGTTTGTCTTTATCTTAACATGGCATATGCCATACTCGTTATTACATATTGCGGTTACATGTTGATAAAGCCCCTAGGATCTTGCTTGACTACCTGCGTTGTGATGGCGATCATACTTGTGGGAGCAGGGTAGTCCATAAGCACATCCTTAAATGGTCCCTAGTCGCATGAGTATCGAGACTGGGCACAGATACTCCAGAATAGATTATTGTGTACGTTTCTAGCCCCGTCGGGGGATGGTTGGTCCCGCAGCCATTGGTCTGATGCACCTAAGACCTTGGCTAAGGCACTTGGGATTTACTGATAGGTTGATCAGTAGTTTTCCCGGATTGGTCCTGAGCCACATCGGCACGACTTATCAGGTTGTTAGGGTCTGACGTTCACCATCCCCTAGACCCGGTATGCGATACTCTTTGATGAAGAGACCGGACTATGCGGATATTGTCACGGATAGGCTCAGTAGGAGATCCGGATGAGTTTGCTCATCGGCCTTCTTTTCGACAGGTACCTGGGTGGCCGTTACGTACAGCTAGTGCCGCTGACGTGCTTGTGGTTAAACCCACTGCCAGAGTACTGTTGAGTTTTTAGAGCCCCACACATAGGGTTTCCCTGATTCAGGCGAAATGATGTAGTAGCCGTATTGGATACGTGCAGGGTTCGATCGATTGATGTACTTGGTACTCGGATTTTCGATCGGACAGTTTGTAATACTAGCCGGCTCGGGTTTGAGCCGGATTATTAAATCAGGTATTGATTTAATAATTTACGTATATGTATTTCGATATATATATTCTAGTATTACGTTCTTCGTGTTATTCTATCTCTTTTGGGTGTTTGAATTTTTATCTGATTGCCGGTATATTTGTACAGTAGACTGAAATCCGTATTTCCTACAGATTTCCTTCTAGAAGGTGGCCACCTTATTATGCATTTTCCATTTATTCAATAAATGGAAATGAGGTGTAAAGTGTAAGGAATGGGAGGAATGGGCATGACCATGCTTTAATAATCAACAAATGAATTTTCAATTCATTTGTGGTTACTATTGAAGCATGGTTGTCATTTGTTTATTGAAAGAATTCATACACAAAACCAAGGTGTGTGATTTTCTCTTTCATGCTTCATTCATTTTCTCTTGAGCTCTCATTCCTCTCCTTCCTCACTAGCTTCCTCCACCTTCATCTTCTTCCTCTTCACTACCTTCTCATGTGTTGAGAATCAAGTGAAGAGGCAAGAAAGAGATAGCTTTACACTTAGAAATCCAAACTACATCCTAGACTACTTGGTTTAGCAAACCAAGTTCTTTAGTTGCTCCTTTAGTTACATAGTTAGGAGCTAGAGCCGTGGATCATACTCCCCGGGTGGATTGTCTACGACAAAAGGAGGCCGGAGAACAAGCTCGATCCCGGAGAACCGATGGAGCCGGAGTTGGAGTTCAAACATGTTCAAGGTGGATGCAAGGAGCTAAGGATGAAGAACGAAGACCGAAGGACTCGATTCTTTTGGTATACCATCTTTCATAGTAGTTAGCATCTCTTTGTTTGCTAGTTGGTTTTATGGTAAAGATCCGGATTTTGAGTTATCTTTGCGCCCCTTTTAACGCTCTAGAAAATTTTTTGTTCCGCAAACTGCCTCGTTTGGAGGCTCGGGCGTGAATATTGTAAGTCCACGGTAGCGCCTCGGCCGTCTAACAGACGCCAAATGCGGAACAAAAACTTTTTACAACTGGCGCTATCGCGTACTATAACCCGGATCTGCCATTAAAGCTAAACTAACAAATTACAAAGTGGGTAGAAATGTTATACCGAACGATCCTAGTCCTTCGGTATTCAACCATCATCCCACGCTTGTTGCGGCTTCTCCGATCTCCTGAATCTCCAATCTTCTCGTCCAGGTGGCACCACGTCGACGGATCTTTAAACGGGCTCCCGCCTCTGAACCGAGGCAACTCGGTCGTCAAGTTTGCTAAAAGAGATGACCAAGATGAAGTAGAGAATGAGTAGAATACTTTGTCTCGTTACGTCCAAAGGTATGGACGAACGGTTATGAAAGTTGCCTTTTGGATCGGGTGAAATGAGAAATGAGGCTATCTAATTTCCGTGAATCCAAATCTATCATAATCTTTTTCCAATCAAGTGAGTGTGAAAGAGAGGAGGGGAGGGCCGGCCATATATGTAGAGGGAGGGAGGTGAGTGTAGGAGAGGGGAAGGTGACCACAAGAAAAAGATCATTCAAGAAGAGAATGAGTCACCCTAACACCTAGTATGAACTCATTTAAAGAAACAATGAATCACTAACCTTATCATCCTTGCATTAATGAATCATTAAATGCACTAAGCCACCTCACCATCCTAGTCACCTCTTCTAGAAACTTCTAGATCCTTCCACACTCATCCAAAGAAAAGATAAATCCGTATTTAACCGACTGTCAAATACGGCTGATAGAAAACAGGAAACTGGCAACTTCTAAAAGTGATCCTGAAATGAATTTCAGGATAACCCCGTAATGGTATAAACATACCCGCGTTTGTATTACAACTGAATACAAATGCAACTGAGACAAAAATATTATATCTACACAATATAATACTCGAATCCGACTTAAACCAAAGTCGACCAGTATTATCTGCCCGAAAAATGACACGTGCGAAAACGCACGTGCATTTTCCGAACCCTGCCATATAACCATATGGCCTCTACAACGTTTCGCCTGAACTTGGGAAAGTGTTTGTGGGGGACTCTAATGACTCATCAACACACTGGCACTAGGTATAACCACTAGCACGTTAGAGGTACAAGCTGTACGTAACGGTTTGCCTATGTATTGATTGGAAGGGAAGCTGACGAGCGAACTCATTCATAAACCCTACTGAGCCTAACAGTAACAATATACATACAGTCCGGTCTGTTCGTCTATGAGTATCGCATATCTACCTAGGGGGCTAGTAACGTCAGACCCCCAATAGCGGTATAAGTCGTGTCAGAGAGTGGCCCAGAACACCCTGAGATACTATTGGAGTACCAACTAGTAAATCTCCTTTCTCGGCCGAGGGCTTTATGTAATGGCTCTCCTAGACACAGCGCGATCTCACCCCCAATACCGGAAGAGACGAATCCCCTGCCGATCCGCTCACTTGCCTCCAATGTGGCTCGGGACTGTACCCAACTAAAACCTATTTGCACAACTCCTTTGAGCGTGGTAGGGTAGTAATCTAAGCACAGTGGGAACTCACACGAGACAAATGACGACCTCAGGTCGATGAACTAACCTGTACATATGTCACCAGGGAACTGCTATCTGACGATATGTATAATACCAACTAGCATGTTCCCGGCGAGTCCTGTCCGGTGTACTCATAACCCAATGAGCACCTGTATACATCTTAGATGATCCAACTGATACCAGTGGCTTGTGAGACCGGCCACCGCTCCTCGTCGGGGTCTCGACTGTATACACTAGTCTACTATGGAGTATCGATGCTCTGTCTCGAAACTCCCATGACTAGGGACACTTTAAGGATGTGCTTATAGACCCCAGCTCCCACGTATATGATCGCCATCATACTGCTGGCAGTCAAGCAAGAATCCTATGGGTTCTATCAACATGCAATAGCGAACTAAAGCATGTATACGATGATAAAGACAAACCAGATAGCAAACTATTGTCTCGAGCAAAACTGTCATATCGGTATAGGTCCTGCCTCAATCATTGCAATCACATACCTGCGATCCAATAATTGACTTTGAGGGCACTATCTCCAACAATTATAACCCAACAACTTATAAGTCCTCTCGACTTATAAAAAGAAAATACTCTTATAAGATCTTTATGACTTATAAGAGAATACGCGCTTAGGAATCCCCACGATTCCTAAGAAGAAATTACACCTACGAGATCCTTACGACTAGTAGGGAGAAATAACTTTATGAGACCCTTTTGGCTCATAAAGTCAAAAAGTCTTAGTCGACAGGATTCTAACCCTGTTTACTAAGTCATCTTTGTTCAAATCGATAAAGGCAAATGATAAGTCGCTCCTGGCAATATTCCAGTCGTAGCAATGCTGATGCCTAAATGGGTGTCAAACTCCAAGTCCCTTCACGCAAATGATGATTCGCTCCTGAAAATATTCCAGTAGCAGCGATGCTGATGCCACAATGGGTATCAGGACCAAGTCCCTAACTCGCAATAAAAACAACAGCAAGTAGTGAACAAAAATATGCATATGAAATAGCTGAAATGATGGGGCAACTCGCAATAAAAATCAGCGAGTAAAAATATGCATATAAAAACAGCCGAAATGTTTGGGCAACTCGCAATAAAAAGCAGCGAGTAAAAAATAAAAGAAAATAGCCGAAATATTTAGGCAACTCGCAATAAAAAACAACAAGCAAAAATATATATATAGCCGAAATGATTGGGCACCGCGAGAAATAGCCAAAATGATTGGGCAATCGCAACTTTCGCGATATGAAAAGATGAAGAGATAGAGCATCGCGACAATGAAAATAAAATAAATAAAAAAATTTCTGCCCTGCAGGTGAGTCCACATCGACCCCTGTATACAATCCATAGGCACAAATGAAAAGGGAACTATATTTTCCCACCAGGCTCCGTCAAAAGGAGAGCCAGATCTTGATGGCAATATTTACAGCCTAAAGATTAGCCTGACATTCTTCTCAGTGCAGACGCGACGTCAACAAAGACCTAAGGGTCGAAAAAAATAGGAGCCACGGCAAATTCCCAACTCCAAGTCTTGACGGTTCATATAAAGCCTAGAGATCAGCCCGACGTTCCTTCTCAGTGCAGACGCGACGTCAACAATGACCCAAGGGTCGAACAAAAAAGGAGCCATGGCAAATTCCTTGCTCCAAGTCTTGACGGTTCATATACAACCTAGAGACAATCCCGGCGTTCCTTCTCATTCCATCAGGATACAGACACAACGTCAACAAAGGTCTAAAGGTCGAAACAAAACGGAGTCATGACAAATTCCTAGCTCCAAGTCTTGACGGTTCATATACAACCTAAAGACAAGCCTGATGTTCCTTCTCATCCCGACAGGATGCAAATAGGATGTCAACAAAGGCTCCAAATAGCCAAATCGAAAAGGAGTGACGGTAAAATCCCAGCTCCAGCTCGATATTCTTCTTGTTATAGCAGACGCAATGTCATCATAGGCTCCAAATAGCCAAACCAAAAGGGAGTGATGGCAAAATCCCAGCTCCAGCTCGACATTCTTCTCGTTACAGCAGATGCAATATCAACAGAAGGCTCCAAATAGCCAAACCAAAAAGAAGTGACGGAAAAATTCCAGCTCTAGCTCGACATTCTTCTCGTTACAATAGACACAATTTCAATGACGACTCCAAATAGCCAAACAAAAAAGGAGTGATGGCAAAATCCCAGCTCCAGCTCGACATTCTTCTCGTTACAGTAAACGTAATGTCAACAAAAGCTCCAAATAGCCAAATCAAGAAGGGGTGATGGCAAAATCATAGCTCCAGCTCGACATTCTTCTCATTACAGCAGATAAAATGTCAACAAAGGCTCCAAATAGCTAAACCAAAAAGGAGTGACGGCAAAATCCAAGCTCCAGCTCAACATTCTTCTCGTTACAGCAGATATAATGTCAACGACGACTCCCAATAGCCAAACCAAAAAGGAGTGACGGCAAAATCCTTGCTCCGGCTCAACATTTTTCTCATTACAGTAGACGCAATATCAATAAAGGCTCCAAATAGCCAAATCAAAAAGGAGTGACGGCAAAATCCCAGCTCCAGCTCGACATTTTTCTCATTACAGCAGACGCAATGTCAACAAAGGCTCCAAATAGCCAATAAAAAAGGAGTGACGGCAAAATCCCAGCTCCAGCTCAACATTCTTCTCGTTACAGCAGACGCAATGTCAACAAAGGCTCCAAACAGCTAAATCAAATTGAAGCGATGACAAATTCCTAGCTTCGGGGTCTCGACGGCAAGTCATATAAAACCTAAGAGACTATCGAAGATCATCCCACACCAGCGCGGAGTGGGTATGACTCATCGAGGCTCTAAACTGAGCCTAACCTCAAGAAAAAAGCGACATGGTAAATTCCTAATGCTTGCTCTTCTGACGGTCATATAGCCTAAGGAGATTACTTGAAGACGTCTTGTCCAGCCCCCGAAGGGATCAAAGACACGACAGTCGCGGGGCTACTTGAACAACAGCTTAAAGACTGCATATCGAGGAATACATCAGCCAACGTGATGGTACCACGGACTAAAACCCTAGTATCACAAAACCTAACGGACCTCTATCAAAAAGTGCAGGGGTTATCTATATTTCACGTTAGGATATACCTACGAGATCTTCTCGACCCACCTCGACTCTATAGAAAAACATCTTTATGAGACCCTCATGGCTCATGAAGGTGAAAAGCCTTAGGCGACGGGGATATTGTTGGAGTTTCTTAGCACGACCACTAGTCTTAGCAAGTATCGAGTATGCAATTTTAAAAAATCTAGAGTGCTTAGGAACACAAACCTAGAATCGAACTAGAGAATTAGGGTTTTATAAAGCATGTAAATAAACTTTACACTAAGTGAACAAGGAATACAACCTTTGTAGACCGGTCCTTCACTTCTAAAGCTCTGTGTAGTAGTCCCTTAGCTCCAAGTAGTGGTCCCCGAACTCTTCTTAGGCTCCACTAAGCGAAAGGAACGAACTTGCTTAAGGATCTTCGATGCCGAAGATGATCTACCTTGATGAATCTCTAACTCAAGCTACCTCTTCACTAATTGAGGAATTAGTGAAGTAAACAATCTATACTAAATGGCTAGTTTGGTATAGATTGATGAAGTAGGAATTTTGCTCACTTTAGAATTATTTTTCTCTCTTTCTTTTTCACCTCACTCAAAAGCTAGAGAGCAAAGAATGAGATGAAAAAGATGAACAAGTGATGAACCATGGTGAAGAAATATCTCAAATGATATTTGTAGAGACTTAACCATGGCTAAAGATAATGGTTGGGTTAATAAATATCTAGAGTAAAACAAAATTAGTGGACTAAGTCAAGGCTTTTACATGCTTCCACAAGCATCTTAAGCCATGGCATTTTCCACCTAATTTTGATTTATCCCTTAATTATTAATCACCCAAATTATCTTTAGTTTGGTATAGGTAACTCAGCAGTACTCATCATAGAGCGTACCATATCTAATAGGGTGCGATTCCTCCGCTCCTATACACCGTTGTGCTGTGGTGTATACAGAGGAGTAAGCTGAGAGAGAATCCTATTCTCTTTTAGATAGTCACGGAATTCCGTGCTCAAGTATTCTCCTTCCCGATCAGATCATAGGATTTTAATACTTTTTCCCGTTTGGTTCTCTACTTCTCACTTGTATTCCTTGAATTTCTCAAAAGTTTCAGACTTGTGTTTCAACAGGAACACATGTTCGAATCTTGAGAGATCATTGGTGAATGTGATAAAATACGAGGAACCATTCCTAACATGTATAGACATGGGACCGCATACATCACTGTGTATCAGTCCTAAGAGTTCAGTAGCTCTTTCTCCGTGTCCAGTAAACGGATTTTGGTCATTTTGCCTTTGAGACATAACTGGCAAGTTTCATACGATGTAAATTCAAATTGATTCAAATATCCATCTTTATGTAACTTAGCTAGTCGTGTCGCATTGATATGACCTAGTCTCATTACCACAAGAAGGATTCGTTCATTTCTGAACTTTTCCTCTTGTGTGTGTTCTGTTTGTTAAGAACTGTATTTTGATTCAGAACGTATAAACCGTTACATAACGCACCAAACCCAATCAACACTTGATTTAGGAAAATATTCATAATATTTTTCTTTACTACAAAGTTATATCCTTCTTTATCTAATAAAAAAATTGATATTAAATTGCACATTATAGATGGTACGTAATAACAGTCGTTCAAGATCAATGTATTCCCATTTGGTAATACAAGGTGATATTCACCAACTGCTTTGGCTGCAACATTTGCACCATTCCCTACTTTTAGAGAATGATCACCTTTTCCAAGTTCTCTACCTCTCGTAAGCCCCTGTAACATATTACATATGTGGGATCCTGATCCGTCATCTAATACCCAGGACGTAGAGTGTACTGAGAAACAGTTCTCGGTAACGAACACACCCAAAGAAGATGCATCAACATGCTCATTCCTCGTTCGGGTCGCATGGGAATCCGGATATTCCCCTATTTTTTGCTCAGACTTATAACAATTATAAGATAGAGTGGAACCAACGTTCCCTAGCTCAGTATAACAAGCGGGTTCGGTCAATACATCCATATTATTATCTTGATTAAGGCGTGTCATGGTCGCTACCTGGAGAGAGAGAAGAAAACACTTTAGCGTATGCTCTTACAAGATTAGATTAGTTATTATTTTATCTAATCAGGATGGCTCCCACTGTTTTTATCAAATCTTCCTTCAAACCCTAAAAGGTAAGACTAGCCGGGATTAATTACACCATACAAGTTCGCCAATCATTCAGCCAGGCATGTATTGGTACTCCGAGGAAGTCTCCCCGTGCATTCGCATGGAACTAATTAAATAATCTCGTTTCTGCAGGGGCATAACCCCGTTAACACCTTTCTTAGACTCCTACTGGATTAGCTAATTGTAATGTGCAAAACTCTCCCAGGAGTAACTCTTACTCGCAGTGGGTATCGGGATCCAACTATCTCATAGAAGGTATGCAATCTCATTGCAAATTTCAACACTTGAAATTCCTAATATTGTTTTTGCCCCTAGCGTCATATGACCTTGACGCAAGCCAACAAACCATAGGCCGCTAGTCAAGTTCAACCCATACATTTCGTGATTGAATTAAACCCACCCGCATGACCCTTGACGCAGACCAACAAAGTCGTACGACTACCCTAATCCAATCGCATCACATACTACAGATAAGCACTAATTAGGTACCGCATACTACGCCTTGACGCAGGACAACAAATGTAGCACGAATACTAAATAGTACTTATCTAAAATGACGGAGGGTTACGTTGGTTTTTAAGAAAACTTTTAGCGTAATGAACTCGATATCGTTGTAGAATCGAGTGATTTGAAAAGGAGTGGTTTAAGCTCCGCTTTTAAATCATGTGTTTTCAAAATAAACCGAGTGGGTGTAGCATTTGCTAGCTTTTGCTAAAGAGGTCATTCCCGGTGAAGGGATCTCGGCTCTTTCCTCATCGAATGAGGTGCTGGATATTCATCAAGGAATACAGCTATGCAAAGCAAGAACTAGAGCTACCTTTTTGAAAATTTGATTTTACAACATTTTTAGGTTTCTTTCCTTTCATTAATCTCATTAATGAAGTCCCATCATTTATGTTTCCTAAACATCACAGAAGAAACAAACATACAACGTACGCTTATGCCATCCGCATTCGCCACGGGGTCCTGTCATGCACCGTTAGGTTACTTAACTAACGGCAGAGCGGGGGTAGGAATAGCGCGGATACAAAACATAAGCAACGTTTATTATATATCATATATAGAATATAAAGCATTCGTCTCACGCAGTTATATGATCTCATCACAGAACATTGCAGCAGAAGTCAACATATGAAATATAGGATATACTAAGAGATCCGTGTTTTAAATCAAGCCAGTAAAAAACATGGATTCCACGGTTGTGATGAATAGCCAAACCCACATCCCTAGACCCCTACAAGAGCGATAAGCAACCCTACCAATTCTAAAGTTAAGAGACCCGGTCTCGACTCCTCGAGATGGTCTCCCACTGGATTCTAGAACCCGGTTACTTGTGCTCCCCGCCTTGGGTCTATTCTAATACGGAAAAGTAAATAATATACATCAATGGTGACATCATCCTCAACTCGGAAGTGTCCCAATAAAAGAATATTACATACAAATTTTTACATGAATGAAAATGAAAAATTCTCATCTCATGCAAAAAACCCCGGCTATTCAAACACGACGATCCAATATAATGTATCACAACAACACATAACATCACATGTCATCAACGTACGTAAATATACGTATCCCAATTGTCGTTGACGTATAGCAACGAAACCGACGATACACCACATATTATACTTACAGTCCCAGAAAAGAAAATGAAAACTACAATAATTGGAATCCACAACCACCTTAGAAATCATAAACCCGAAATATCACATACTTCGGATTTCATGCCTAACCGTATAAATTCCTTAGACATCATAAACCCGAAATATCACATATTCCGAATTTCGTGCTTAACGTTATAAACTCGGCATTTAAGTCTCAAATTGAAAACACTTTTCAATAACCAGTCCGGCAATTCAACAAGATTCCCGACAACTGATTAAATGCTCGTCGAAAACATTAGTAGACGGCCGCACCCCCGATGTTGTCGAAGAAGTGCACTTAGGCGGAATATTACGACCGCGAGCACCCGAACGGATGCTTTTGGCAACGAGGTTCTTTTACAGTCACTTGGTCGGGGCTATGGAGCATGGCTATCTAGTAGTGTTACCCGACGAGTGTTCGCGTACTATACGAGATTGCGACAGAGTTTTGATCCGAATCGAAACTCCGTGGCAATCTGTCGTATGAGACTAAATTCCTAGATTTACAAAACACTAACTAGTTTTCACAAAACTAATTATTATGGATTCCAAATATTGTATCACAATTACAGATATACAAGACGATGTTAAACATTTCGATCGATTCATCAAACACCCACAAATCTCAGAAACCTCAACACTTGAGTCTCGGTTAAAAATACCCAGAAAGTGCCAAATGTACCTACGGAGCAGCACAAGACGGGGGATTCCCTGCCTCACCAACTTTTCCGCGGAACCGCGGCTAAACCCATGGTTTTGCCGCGGTTGCGCGGCCGTTTGGTCGAGTTGGGAGCTCGTTCTGCTTGGGGATCCATAGAAAAATCTGCACAATTTTCTGCATATTTTTAATTTCAAAATTTCCAACTTTTGCAAAAAATTCCAGAAACCCGGATTTTAGGGTTTCGAAAAGTCGATCGAATACTTTAACTTCACCTAGACGACTCCTAATGCTCTAGCTTGGCTCTGATACTATGTTGGAATTTCTTAGCACGACCACTAGGTTTTAGCAAGCATCGAGTATGCAATTTTAAAAAATCTAGAGTGCTAAGGAACACAAACCTAGAATCGAACAAGAGAATTAGGGTTTTATAAAGCATGTAAAAAAACTTTATACTAAGTGAATAAGTAATACAACCTTTGTAGACCGGTCCTTCACTTCTAAAGCTCCGTGTAGTAGTCCCTTAGCTCTAAGTAGTGGTCCCCGAACTCTTCTTAGGCTCCACTAGACGAAAGAAACGAGCTTGCTTAAGGATCTTCGAGGCCGAAGATGATCTACCTTGAGAAATCTCTAACTCAAACTACCTCTTCACTAATTGAGGAATTAGTGAAGTAAACAAGCTATACTAAATGGTTAGTTTGGTATAGATTGATGAAGTGGGAATTTTGCTCACTTTGGAATTATTTTTCTCTCTTTCTTTTTCGCCTCACTCAAAAGCTAGAGAGCAAAGAAGGAGATGAAGAAGATGAACAAGTAATGAACCATGGTGAAGAAATATCTCAAATGATATTTGTAGAGACTTATCCATGGCTAAAGATAATGGTTGGGTTAATAAATATCTAGAGTAAAACAAAATTAGTGGACTAAGTCAAGGCTTCTACATACTTCCACAAGCATCTTAAGCCATGGCATTTTCCACCTAATTTTGATTTATCCCTTAATTATTAATCATCCAAATTATCTTTAGTTTGGTATGAGTCTCATACACCCATGTCCAATGTATCATCTAGCATGACACAAAAATAAATACATTAATATATATCTCATATATATTTTTATGTATTTGTAGAAAACAAATTCTTAAGTGAGCTAATATTAGTTAATATATATAAAATATATAATTATATATTAAATTATTAAATAAACACTTGATTTAATAATCCAGCTATATCACATACAACCAACTAATATTATTTATATGTATATCAAATATACATATAACAAATTATTGAATCAACACTTGATTCAATAATTCGGTTATATCACATATAACCTATATCGCGAGATTAGAATACTGTATCACATACACGTATTAATCTCGGTCCCGCACATATTACATATGTGCCCTACTTCGTTTCGCTTGAGCTAGGAAACCTCTGTGTAGGACTCTAAAGACTCGTCAATACGCCAGCAATAGGTAATAATCATATCAGTCACCCACAAACCGTTAGCGGTACTAGCTGGACATAACGGCTACCCAGGAATTGAGCGATCAGAATATCAACAAGCAAACTTGTCCAAACTCCCGTGAATCCAGTAAGTAACACTACCGTACACTCCGGTCCCTTCGTCTGATATGTCGCATATCGAGTCTGGGGGTGGTAAACATCAGACCCCAATAACTTGATAAGTTATGCCGATGTGAGGCTCATAACGGGTCGAGAAACTGCTGATAACACTTACCAGTAAATCTCATCATCAGCCCTGGCCAGGGACTTCCTGTTATAGCTAATCGAGCTTAGCGCAACATCAACCCCCAATACCGGGATTGACGAAACCCCTCTTATCGCTCATTGCCTCCATGTGACTCGGGACTGTGTCCATAATCCACCTTTTTGCACGTTCTCTTGAGCGTTGTAGGGAAGAAATCAAAGCACAGTGGGAATCACACAAGACTCTATAACGATCTCGGTTCTATAGACTAACTTATACCAGTGTCACCAGAGAACTGCTATCTGACGATAGGTATAATACCATCTAGGAGTTCTCAGCGAGTCCTGTTCGGTGTACCCATTCTCCAATGAGCACCTGTGTACAATCTTTGATGTCAAAGACCAATAGCTGTGGGATCAACCATCGTCCCATACAAGGTCAAGAAACATACACACTAGTCTACTTTGGAATATCGATGCCCTGTCTCGATACTCCCTCGACTAGGAACAATTAAAGGATGAATTGTGGACTACCTTGGCCCCACTACTATGATCTGCATCATAGTCCTGGTAGTTAAGTACACATCCTAAGTGTTTTATCAACATGTAACGGAGAGACAGTATAATGATACAAGTGTACATGTTAAGATAAAGAGCAACCAGATAGCATACTATCATATCGAGCAAGAAATTCCTCTCTATATATGTCCAAGCATCCACTATAATATACAATCATGTACAATAATGGCCTCTAGGGCATACATATAACTAACAGATATCAACTTGTTTCCTAAGCAATGTGGCCCTGCAAGTAGGTCCAAACTGACTCTTGTAAACTATCCACGGGCCATATTCTTCAAAGTCGCATACCGACGAGGAGGAAAAACCACTTGCGAGTCCTCTCGACTTGTAACGAGAAAATTCTCTTGTGAGATCCTTACGACTCTCAAGAGAAAACGCACTTAGGAGTCCTCACGACTTCTAAGGAGAAAAGACACCTACAAGATCCTCTCGACTCGTAGAGAGAAAAGTCTTTATGAGACCCTCACGGCTCATAAAGTTGAAATGCCTTAGCTGACAGATCTAAAACCTGTTTCCTAAGCCATCATCGCTGCCCTACAAGCAAGTCCAAACCGACTCTTGTATACTATCCACTGACCACATTCTCCAAAGTCGCACACCGACGAGGGGAAAAAACCACTGGTGAGTCCTCTCAACTCGTAAGGAGAAAATTCTCTAATGAGATCCTTACGACTCTCAAGAGAAAATGCACTTAGGAGTCCTAACGACTTCTAAGGAGAAAAGATATCTACGAGATCCTCTCGACTCGTAGGGAGAAAAGTCTTTTGAGACCCTCACGGCTTATAAAGTTCAAAAGTCTTAGGCGACAGATCTAAAACATGTTTCCTAAGCCATCATCGATGCCCTACAAGCAAGTCCAAACCGACTCTTGTATACTATCCAAGGGCCACATTCTCCAAAGTCGCATACCGACGAGGAGGAAAAACCATTTGCGAGTCCTCTCGACTCGTAAGGAGAAAATTCTCTTGTGAGATCCTTACGACTCTCCAGAGAAAACGCACTTAGGAGTCCTCACGACTTCTAATGAGAAAAGACACCTACGAGATCCTCTCGACTCGTAGGGAGAAAAGTCTTTATGAGACTCTCACGGCTTATAAAGTTGAAAAGCCTTAGGCGACAGATCTAAAACCTGTTTCCTAAGCCATCGCTGCCCAATAAGTAGGTCAAGAAGCTACTTACGGGCTACATTCGCCAAAGTTACATGCCAATAAAATGAAGAAGCTACTTACAGGTCCTCACGACTCGTAAAAAAATACCCGGGTGAGATCCTTACGACTCACGGAGGTGATGAACACTTAGAAATCCTCACGATTTCTAAGGAGAATATGCACCTATGAGATCCTCATGACTCATAAAAAAATGCCTTAGGCTACAAGGTTCCTAAACTTGTCTCCTAAGCCATCAATTCTATGCACTACTTCACCTATGTACATACTTACATAGGCAAAGTAGTGTGGGGCATTTGTTCCCGCCAAAAATTTAGGCTCAAAACTTGATGTTCCCTTATAAAAATAAAGAGAAACCTCCACGTGTTAAACACGTACACCCACATGCAAAGCATGTAGGTACCGCTTTATATAGGATTAAATCCTTGAGGGCCTCATGTGTTTCCCACGTGAGCGTCAGCGCTAGCTTCTGTTAGAATTAAATCCTATAGTGGTGCCTCACGTGGAACACACGTGAGCGCCGGCGTGCAGAGCACGGGAGTAACTATTTATAAAAGAATTAAATTCTTAGGCGACGCCCACGTGTTTCCCACGTGAGCGTTAGCGCCTAAATTAAAGAAGGTAGAATTAAATTCTACTCTCTGTTAAACAGAGCCGTTGGATCTTTGATCCAACGGAGATGATAAATCATCAAGATACATAATTAAATTCTGTTGGGATAAAACATTCCCCGGATCTTTCTAAAATAAAAAAGATACCTTTGGTTGGATTATAGAATAAAATTCTATTTTGGGATATAATCGCTCAATCTTTCTAAATAAGAAAGATTGACCTCTGTAAAACAGAGAACCGATGGATTAAAAATCCAACGGTGATTTAAAAAATTGCCGTTTTATAGAATAATAGCTGTGTAAGGGAAAATATTTCTCCAATCTTGTTAGAAACAAGAAACTATGTTATGTAAAACAGAAACCCTTGGATCAAAAATCCAATGGTGGGTAAAAATCCCCAAATCAATTAGGATCTCTTAATGAGGGATTTTTCAGAGTTAATTAACAAATTGCCTCTACTATATAAAGGACCAAGGACTTCAAATCTGACAGGGAGGAACCCCCCCATAAGCTTCTAAAAAAAACTAAAGCAGAAAACTCCAAAAAGGAACAGAGAAGAAGATCTCCCTCCTCAAGAAACTCTAGGCAAATAAAGAGAGAGAGAGAGAGAGAGAGATCAAAATATCTCATTTATCTATTGATGAGTTTAACATTTTTAAAAGAACTTAATTCTTTCTCTGGATCTGAGATCCACAAAATAAGTCTCCCACAAGTTGAGAATTTAATTCTCATCGGGAAGAACTTATTCTTGAGAATCAAAGATTCAGAAAAGAACTAGGTATTGAATTCCTCAAAACAAAGCATATAAGTAAAAACCTTGCGCCCGGCATCTCACGTGTCCTTCACGTGGGCGTTGTTCATATCATAATATTGCAGTTTATATTCCCCAATTTTTATTCGTTTTATAAATAAACAGGTGCTTTTGACGCATGTCTGCTACATGTTACAGGTTACAGGTTCTTGGACAGAAAACAGTGCAAACGATGTAAAGACGATGAAAATGTGGACTTTAACCAACAAACAGAGAATCTTGATCAAGCCTACATAAGGAACAATTCACAAAGCAAGATTCAAGATATCGACTCAAAGCGAACGGTTAAAAATCCATTGCAAATTGTTCACTGAAGATCTGGAACCAACCTTGTCACGCCCCGCTTCCCAAAATACGGAAAACGAGGGATGACTAGGCCAGCCATGCTCCTACGGTCAAGGAATCATCCCGCCGTAGTCACACTTCGGCTTCTAGCATTGCATGGTAATCAGTAAATAAAGCGCAGTGGTAAAGGAATCACATCACTAATCTATTACATTAATATTCCATTGTTCACAAATTTCGGATAACAAGAACAAATACTAATAAAAGTCAAACTTACGATCACTTTTATGGAAAGCAGAAAATAGAAAGTACACCAGTCTAAATCTCCGTGAACTCGAAGGGTAGATCCGTCTCCTGTGCTGGTTCTCCCGTGGGATCTGAGCATGCATACTCAGGTCGTCAGAGCGACACAATAACAATATTATTACAATGAGATGTGACAGGTATATGAGTAATACTGGTGTAAGAAACAGTGCAAGTGATCACTATGTCGCTATATGATGCAGAGTATGTTATGTGTCCCTATCGGTCTCTAGGTCAAGTTTGAAATCACATAGTGGAAGGAGGATCATGTTTAACAGGAGTCTCGTACATACCCGAGGCAACGGCCCACATGCCCGGGACATAACCCTGTCAGCCGGATCGCTAGATCCGGTCCTACATGTATCAGTATCTCTGTTCGAATGATCATCCTCTAAACACGGTCCCGCTAAATACGATACTCTTTCCACTTTGATTTCCCCTTTTTCCCCAGGTTCTCACTAGTTATGATCTTGATCTAGTTATGTACAAGTATATCAATGGCACGATTTTTATCACTGTTCACTGTATCAATCACTGTCACGAATGTTCATTTTCCATTGATGTACTTGTCACAACTAAACCAACATCTGTCACGTACGATAATGCAATGTCCACACGTACTAATACTGAGTATATGGCAAGGGTATGATATATGTATGTATGCTACCAATGAGTTCTGTATATCATGAATCAACATGCATGTCATGAACTGAAATAAATTGCAAAAACTATTATGTTAAGAGTTCTGCGAAGCGATGTAAGTAAGATATATAGAGCACTCAGTCAGTAATTCATCAGAATTTGTTTCAGTTCAATCGGGATTCCGGTTCTCAAGATATAGCTATTACAGTTTAAGTGCTCGCGGCTGGAAATTCAGTTTCAGAACTGAACGTCCATTTCGCGGCACGAATTCCACCCACTTGGGCTCAGAATTTAGCGACGTTACAGTTACATGAAATTTGGGGTTTCCAATAGAGTATTCAACGCAACAGACGGATCTTCAATCGCATCTGTACGTTGAAAGTTATGCACGGTTTAACTTCAATATGTCACTTCAGAATCTGTTCTGAACAGTCATACGTTCTGCCCTTTTAAAAATAGGTTAACATAACAAACGGCGATGGATCGGGGCGAAACCACTTGTTTTGCTTAGCTAACAGAATTATCTCTAATCTACTGTAAAGTTCCGTAAAGTATGATTTCAGGAAATACAGTAACGCAGGTCCTTCGAACAGAAATCAACAATCAGAAACGCTCTGGACTGCAGTCCAGAGTCGTGTTCCGACCCAGTTATCATCATGATTACAGAACAGGAATCATTAGGATTTTCCATAGGGTTAAAGTTCGTCGAGTCGGCTTCGATTTAAGCCCTCGAACGTATCAATCCAATATGCATATGATTTATGGTGATTTTATCCGTTTTCAGGCACGAGGAAATTCTAGTTTTAACGTCATATTTTGGGGTATCAATTTTTTGTTACAAACAATCATATTTTCCAGCGATATTCATACGCTATGTTTATCACTATATGGGCCAACATAAAACGTCGGGTTCCGTCAAAATAACAATCGTTTTTATGGGATATTAGCATCGAACACCTGGGTTGTATTATGTATCGATATTTGGCAAATCCGTAACCTAGATATTTTAAGTTCATATCACTAATAATTTAGCATGAAGCAAGTAAACACTTGCCTGGTAACGTCTCGGGATCGCGGGGCAGCAACGTCGTCACGAACGCGCGTTATACGCCGCGGAACAAGTTCGCGCGAGCCTCGATCGAACACGGATTTTGCGTCGGAATCGCCAAGTGCCTGCTGGAAGTGTAGAGTGTGCTCTGTGGGTCTCCCGGGTGCGCTGGGGTCGACGATGGTCGGCAGTGGTCGCTCCGGTGATGGGCACAGCAGGGGGAAAAGTTGCAGCGAGGGTTTGGTATGGGTTTGGAGAGAGAGAGAGAGAGAGAGAGCAGTGGGGTCGGCTTCGTGGTGATGGTGATGTTGCTGAGGAGGTTAGGGAGTCTCAGAGTGGTTCAGGCGAAGTGTGGGGGCTCGTCGGCGTGAGGGTGCCGGTGGTGGTCGAGGTCGGGCACGAGTAGGGGATGTGCAGGGGGAAGCTCGGCAGATGGAGGAGGCTGCAGTGATCGTGGAGTTGGTAGAGGAGAACTGAGAGAGGAGGACGAGGTGGTGTGGCCGTCGGCGACGTCGTCGTCGTCGGGGGTGAAGTGCAGTGGGTTTCACAGTGGGTTCGCGGGGGGGGGGAAAGCTTGAGGGGTTAGAGTTTTGAGGAGTTTGGGAGGTGAGAGGGAGGTGAGGAGTTGGAGAGGTGTGGAGTCGTGGTTGAGGGTCGCGGGGACGTGGGCAGCGGCGAGGGCAACGTGGGGAGCTCGGGATGTGGGGGTCGCGAGAAGGAATGGGCGGGAACGGTTTGTGAACGAGGGAGAAGGAAGGTGAGGGATTTGGGTCGGGCTGGGTTCGAAACAAAAAAACAATTAATTCTCTTAAGAGAAACAGTGGGCTGAGACTTGGGTAACGGGCCGGAGATTAGGGAATTTCTTTGTGAATTTTTTGAGTGGGCTGGGGAGAAAGTTAAGGGGCCGGCTTAACAAATAATTCCTTAAAGAACATTTGGGCTGAGGGGGATTAGTAGTATGTAGAGATTTATTTTATATTGGGTTTTAGTTTAGGTTTTAATTTAATTGGCTTGGTTTTAACTCTTGGGTTTTAACTTTTAGGTTTTGGGAAAAATTATAATATTGGGCTTAACAACCGATTCAAAAAGAGGGAAAAGAAAAGAAAATCACTGGAATTCAAAGAATACGAAACTTCTATAACAATGGAAACGGGGATTTACATCATACCCCCCTTAACAAAAATTTCGTCCTCGAAATTTGACAAGAATGCAAGAATACAAGGTACTAAACAAAAAGATGTGGATAACGATCACGGATGTCTTCCTCCCGCTCCCAGGTGGATTCTCCTGGGGAACGACCGCCCCAAGACACTCGGACTAACGGAATGACCTTATTCTTTAGCACTTTCTCTCTGCGGTCGAGAATGGTAGTAGGTTGCTCCTCGTACGATAAATCAGTACCCAGAACTAGCTCTGAATGATCCAGGACATGGCTCTCGTCTCGAACGTAACGCCTCAACTGTGACACATGGAAGGTATTGTGCACACCAGCTAGCGATGGAGGCAAGGCGAGTCGATAGGCCACCTCTCCTACTCGCTCTAGCACCTCAAAAGGTCCGATAAAGCGAGGACTAAGCTTTCCCCGACCTCCGAATCTGATAACTCCACGAGTAGGGGAAATCTTCAAGAACACATGATCTCCGACTTCGAACTCAAGGGCCCTTCTGCTGGTATCTGCCCAAATCTTCTGTCGATCCTGAGCCGCCTTGATACGCTGTCTGACCATTTGGACTTTGTCAACTGTCTGAACAATGAGTTCGGGGCCTAGCAGTCTTCGCTCTCCCACATCATCCCAACATACTGGGGATCGACATTTCCGCCCGTATAATGCTTCAAAAGGGGCCATCTGAATACTAGCTTGATAACTATTGTTATAAGAGAACTCGACTAGATGCAGATGGTCCTCCCAGGAACCTTGAAAGTCTAACATACAGGCTCTCAGCATGTCCTCGAGCGTCTGAATCGTACGCTCGGATTGTCCATCCGTCTGTGGGTGATAAGCTGTGCTGAAATTAAGGCGGGTACCCAAGCTTTCCTGTAAGCTCTTCCAAAAGTGCGACAAGAATCTCGTGTCCCGGTCTGACACAATGCTGACTGGAACACCGTGAAGTCGTACGATCTCCTGCATATATCTTTCCGCCAAAGATTCTGTCGACTGTCCTACTCGGAAAGGTAGAAAGTGTGCAACTTTTGTGAGGCGATCGACGATAACCCAAATGGCGTTATTGCCCCTAGGGCTCCGTGGCAAGGCCGTCACGAAATCCATAGTAATGTGCTCCCACTTCCATTCCGGTATCGGCAGGGGTTGTAACAGTCCTGCTGTCCTCTGATGCTCCGCCTTCACCTGTTGGCATACCAAGCACCTGGATACGAACCTCGCAATTTCCCGTTTCATTCCGTTCCACCAAAAGTGCTGCTTTAGGTCCTGATACATTTTTGTACTTTCCGGATGCACAGAATAAGCTGAACTGTGTGCTTCAGCCAAAACTTCTTCTCGAACACCTCCTTTAGGTACGCAGAGTCTGCTACCGAATCTCAGTGAGCCATCTTCATGTATAGTCAATTCCGTTCTCAATCCAGCTTTCACTTCCTCTCTGAACTTTTGCAATCGGGGATCGTCCGCTTGCGCAGTCTTGATGCGGTCCACCAGAGAAGACTGCACCTGCAGTTGCCAAAGTTGACTGAGTGCGTTCGGCGTAACGACCTCAAGTGCAAGTCTCTGGAAATCCTCAATAATACTCCTCTGATCGGTCAACATCATGACCGCTGGCTTGCGACTGAGCGCATCTGGTACAACATTCACCTTCCCCGGGTGGTACTGAAGGTCCAAGTCGTAATCTGCCATCAGCTCTAGCCATCGGCGCTGCCTCATATTCAATTCCTTCTGGGTGAAAACATACTTCAAACTTTTGTGATCTGTGTACACCTCCACTTTCTCACCCAATAGATAGTGCCTCCAAATCTTCAATGCAAAGACTACCGCAGCTAACTCCAAGTCATGTGTGGGATAGTTCTTCTCGTGGTTTCTCAGTTGTCGAGAGGCGTAAGCAACCACACGTCCGTGCTGCATCAAAACACAGCCTAAACCCTTCCCTGAGGCATCACTGTGTATCACCAAACCACCTGAATCATCTGGTACAGTAAGAATAGGCGCCGTGGTTAACTTCTGCTTTAGTGTGTCGAAAGCCTGAGTGCACTCCTCTGTCCAGGTAAACGGCACGTCCTTCCGTGTCAGCCTCGTCAATGGTTCCGCGATTCTTGAGAAATCTTGGACGAATCTCCGATAATAACCTGCTAATCCCAGAAAACTCATGATCTCGGCCACTGACTTCGGCGTCGGCCAATCTCTGACGGATTCTATCTTTGCCGGGTCCACCGAGATGCCTTCGCCCGAAACAATATGTCCCAAAAACTGTACCTTATCGAGCCAGAATTCACACTTGCTTAGCTTCGCATACAGCTTCTCCTCCCGAAGAATTTGTAGGACTGTGCGCAAATGTTCAGCGTGCTCCTCCTGAGTCTTCAAGTAGACAAGTATGTCGTCGATGAACACAACGACAAACGTGTCCAAGTATTTTGCGAACACCCTGTTCATCAAGTCCATGAATATTGCTGGGGCGTTGGTAACGCCGAACGGCATTACAAGGAACTCGTAATGTCCGTATCGGGTCCTGAAAGCCGTCTTGCACACGTCCTCGGCTGCTACCCTGATTTGATGATACCCAGAACGGAGGTCCAACTTCGAGAATACCTTGGCTCCACTTAGCTGATCAAATAGGTCGTCAATGCGCGGTATTGGGTACTTGTTCTTTATGGTAACCTTGTTCAGCTCCCGGTAATCTATACACATTCGCAACGATCCATCCTTCTTCTTTACCAATAGAACTGGTGCACCCCACGGTGAAGCGCTTGACCGAATGAATCCTTTCTCCAATAGTTCTTCAACCTGTTTCTTCAATTCCGACAATTCAACCGGTGCCATTCTGTATGGGGCCCTGGATACTGGGGCTGTACCTGGAATCAAATCGATTGAGAACTCCAAAATTCGAGGAGGGGGTAGATCTGGTAGATCTTCGGGAAAAACGTCCAGAAAGTCCCGAACAATTTCTGGGTCCGGGCTCCTATCAATCTCCATAGCTGTCAGCTCCTTAGGCTTTGCTCTGTATTTAGCTGGCTCCAAAGATTCGCTTCCGCCCTCGAAAATAAACTCTGGGTGATTGGGAATGCGGAAGATCACATTCCTTGCACGACAATGGATAACAGCATGAAAGGTGCTCATCCAATCCATCCCAAGAATTGCGTCGTAACTGCCTGTCCCAATTAAGAGGAAATTCGTATAGAATTCCCTGCCACACACTACAACCGGGCATAATCTACATTCTCGACTAGATATAATGATGCCATTACCCGTATGAATTTCCCATCCCTTACTTAGCGTTTCATGTGGTATAGAGTGTGTAGTAGTGAAATGCTCAGACAAGAAACAATGCGATGCTCCCGAATCAAAAAGTACTCTAGCTGGTAAGGAATGCACGAGTAGAGTACCTATGCGAAAGTCTGTAAATCCAACGATGCAATCAGCTGCTGCAACTCAAAATCTAACCCCTGAAGGAAACGCCTGGCCCTGGTGACCTCTGAGGCGACCATGTACGGAGCGAAGCGGCTCAAGCGGTTGAACTCTGCCGCATAAACATCCACTGGGCGTCCATTCTGCTTCAAAAGAATAAACCTCTCCTCCATTTCTGCCTTGGCTGTGGATGGAAAGTAATGATCTAGGAAGCACTCCTTAAACTTGCTCCATTCGATCGGCCTGTCAAGTCTGCTCTCCTCCACCGACCACCATGTGCGGGCCTCGTCTTCTAATTGTATCTTTATCACGTTCACTCTGTCTTCCTCTGGAACCCTGGCAGCAGTCAATAGATTCTCCATATTCACCAGCCATTGCTCCGCCTCAAGGGGTTCAGTTAGCCCTGTGAACGCAGCTGGGTGTAACCGTCGGAAGTCTGCTACTGTACCAGCCCTAGCATGATAAGCTGGAGGAACAACGCCCTCGGGGGCGGTAATAAATGCGGAGGGTCCTCCTGTGGCGGTAATCGCCCTGAGTCCCTCAGTGAGCAAGTCGGTCTTCCTCTCTTGAGCTTCCGCGAGAGTAGTCAGTGCGCTGAGCATCCTTTCCGTGCGGTCCTGAGAGCTGGAGTCCGAGGAGGGGTCGTTCGAGGACGTCATATCACTGGAAGATTCAAAAGGATAGGATCAGATTCAAGGATGGAAATCAAGAGTAGTGAACCAAGAATAACGTAATATTGCATAGTTAATGTTATCCCTTGATACTAAACCTGGCTCTGATACCAACTAAACCATGTCACGCCCCGCTTCCCAAAATACGGAAAACGAGGGATGACTAGGCCAGCCATGCTCCTACGGTCAAGGAATCATCCCGCCGTAGTCACACTTCGGCTTCTAGCATTGCATGGTAATCAGTAAATAAAGCGCAGTGGTAAAGGAATCACATCACTAATCTATTACATTAATATTCCATTGTTCATAAATTTCGGATAACAAGAACAAATACTAATAAAAGTCAAACTTACGATCACTTTTATGGAAAGCAGAAAATAGAAAGTACACCAGTCTAAATCTCCGTGAACTCGAAGGGTAGATCCGTCTCCTGTGCTGGTTCTCCCGCGGGATCTGAGCATGCATACTCAGGTCGTCAGAGCGACACAATAACAATATTATTGCAATGAGATGTGACAGGTATATGAGTAATACTGGTGTAAGAAACAGTGCAAGTGATCACTATGTCGCTATATGATGCAGAGTATGTTATGTGTCCCTATCGGTCTCTAGGTCAAGTTTGAAATCACATAGTGGAAGGAGGATCATGTTTAACAGGAGTCTCGTACATACCCGAGACAACGGCCCACATGCCCGGGACATAACCCTGTCAGCCGGATCGCTAGATCCTGTCCTACATGTATCAGTATCTCTGTTCGAATGATCATCCTCTAAACACGGTCCCGCTAAATACGATACTCTTTCCACTTTGATTTCCCCTTTTTCCCCAGGTTCTCACTAGTTATGATCTTGATCTAGTTATGTACAAGTATATCAATGGCACGATTTTTATCACTGTTCACTGTATCAATCACTGTCACGAATGTTCATTTTCCATTGATGTACTTGTCACAACTAAACCAACATCTGTCACGTACGATAATGCAATGTCCACACGTACTAATACTGAGTATATGGCAAGGGTATGATATATGTATGTATGCTACCAATGAGTTCTGTATATCATGAATCAACATGCATGTCATGAACTGAAATAAATTGCAAAAACTATTATGTTAAGAGTTCTGCGAAGCGATGTAAGTAAGATATATAGAGCACTCAGTCAGTAATTCATCAGAATTTGTTTCAGTTCAATCGGGATTCCGGTTCTCAAGATATAGCTATTACAGTTTAAGTGCTCGCGGCTGGAAATTCAGTTTCAGAACTGAACGTCCATTTCGCGGCACGAATTGCACCCACTTGGGCTCAGAATTTAGCGACGTTACAGTTACATGAAATTTGGGGTTTCCAATAGAGTATTCAACGCAACAGACGGATCTTCAATCGCATCTGTACGTTGAAAGTTATGCACGGTTTAACTTCAATATGTCACTTCAGAATCTGTTCTGAACAGTCATACGTTCTGCCCTTTTAAAAATAGGTTAACATAACAAACGGCGATGGATCGGGGTGAAACCACTTGTTTTGCTTAGCTAACAGAATTATCTCTAATCTACTGTAAAGTTCCGTAAAGTATGATTTCAGGAAATACAGTAACGCAGGTCCTTCGAACAGAAATCAACAATCAGAAACGCTCTGGACTGCAGTCCAGAGTCGTGTTCCGACCCAGTTATCATCATGATTACAGAACAGGAATCATTAGGATTTTCCATAGGGTTAAAGTTCGTCGAGTCGGCTTCTATTTAAGCCCTCGAACGTATCAATCCAATATGCATATGATTTATGGTGATTTTATCCGTTTTCAGGCACGAGGAAATTCTAGTTTTAACGTCATATTTTGGGGTATCAATTTTTTGTTACAAACAATCATATTTTCCAGCGATATTCATACGCTATGTTTATCACTATATGGGCCAACATAAAACGTCGGGTTCCGTCAAAATAACAATCGTTTTTATGGGATATTAGCATCGAACACCTGGGTTGTATTATGTATCGATATTTGGCAAATCCGTAACCTAGATATTTTAAGTTCATATCACTAATAATTTAGCATGAAGCAAGTAAACACTTGCCTGGTAACGTCTCGGGATCGCGGGGCAGCAACGTCGTCACGAACGCGCGTTGTACGCGGCGGAACAAGTTCGCGCGAGCCTCGATCGAACACGGATTTTGCGTCGGAATCGCCAAGTGCCTGCTGGAAGTGTAGAGTGTGCTCTGTGGGTCTCCCGGGTGCGCTGGGGTCGACGATGGTCGGCAGTGGTCGCTCCGGTGATGGGCACAGCAGGGGGAAAAGTTGCAGCGAGGGTTTGGTATGGGTTTGGAGAGAGAGAGAGAGAGAGAGAGAGAGAGAGAGAGCAGTGGGGTCGGCTTCGTGGTGATGGTGATGTTGCTGAGGAGGTTAGGGAGTCTCAGAGTGGTTCAGGCGAAGTGTGGGGGCTCGTCGGCGTGAGGGTGCCTGTGGTGGTCGAGGTCGGGCACGAGTAGGGGATGTGCAGGGGGAAGCTCGGCAGATGGAGGAGGCTGCAGTGATCGTGGAGTTGGTAGGGGAGAACTGAGAGAGGAGGACGAGGTGGTGTGGCCGTCGGCGACGTCGTCGTCGTCGGGGGTGAAGTGCAGTGGGTTTCACAGTGGGTTCGCGGGGGGGGAAAGCTTGAGGGGTTAGAATTTTGAGGAGTTTGGGAGGTGAGAGGGAGGTGAGGAGTTGGAGAGGTGTGGAGTCGTGGTCGAGGGTCGCGGGGACGTGGGCAGCGGCGAGGGCAACGTGGGGAGCTCGGGACGTGGGGGTCGCGAGAAGGAATGGGCGGGAACGGTTTGTGAACGAGGGAGAAGGAAGGTGAGGGATTTGGGTCGGGCTGGGTTCGAAACAAAAAACAATTAATTCTCTTAAGAGAAACAGTGGGCTGAGACTTGGGTAACGGGCCGGAGATTAGGGAATTTCTTTGTGAATTTTTTGAGTGGGTTGGGGAGAAAGTTAAGGGGCCGGCTTAACAAATAATTCCTTAAAGAACATTTGGGCTGAGGGGGATTAGTAGTATGTAGAGATTTATTTTATATTGGGTTTTAGTTTAGGTTTTAGTTTAATTGGCTTGGTTTTAACTCTTGGGTTTTAACTTTTAGGTTTTGGGAAAAATTATAATATTGGGCTTAACAACCGATTCAAAAAGAGGGAAAAGAAAAGAAAATCACTGGAATTCAAAGAATACGAAACTTCTATAACAATGGAAACGGGGATTTACAAACCTAGAAGCCCAAATGGAAAAAGATATATATAAATAAGAAGCCCAAGCCAACAAGAAGCAACCCAGAAAGTTTGGTGAGCTGAGCTCACCAAAGGACTGCGGAACCGCGGCCCAAGGCCTACATTTGCCGCGGTTTCGCGGCCGTATAGTGCCCGTGTCGGTGTATTTTTCTCATGTCGGTGCGTCGGTGCGGGGGTTTGGATTTTACGTGGGCATATCTGTAATTGCACATGCGCGAGACTCTGTAACCCTAATTTTCCCTGTTTACTTATAAATTGTAATCACAAATTTGTAAACCCTATGCCTCTTTTCAATAAACAAAATTCAGATCTGTTCTGTATTCTTGCTTGGAGGGAGCCATCAATAAACTAGTAAGTTCTTTTTAATTATTTACTTTAATTCTTTTAATTAGTATGTCTTTTCATCCCCTAATGAGCGAGTAATCTCCTCGCTTGTTAGGGTTAGCCTTAGGGAAAGGTTTGAGAGATGAGATCTCTCACCCCTTTCATGCCCCTTCACAACTAAGAATTAGAACTCCATGCATACACGCACAACCGCTCCCTACGGCACCCTACCCCTCGAGGTAACGGTGACACCGTAGTATAAAGGCCCGGTTATGCGCGTTTTCCATGAAGGTTAGGGTAAGTATCGATAAAGGAAGGATAAGAATCTAGAGGAAGAAACATCTTCCCAAAAGATTCTAATCCACTTTATTGATAATTACCGTAACATCTAATAGATTAAAAATAAGGCATTGAAAGCGGTGAGGAAACCTTTAATCTCCAAACTTCCCCTAAGCCTAACCCTAGCAAGACTTTAATTTAGATTAATTTAGTTTATTGATAGATCTAGGTTTTCTAGAATTAATAAATCAATCAAAAAACATTTTGAATCAACTCGTAAAAACACATTAAGAAAATTACCCATCTCTGTGGATCGACCCGTATTCACCGGCTAGCTGCAAAGCGACGCCGTTTCTGATTACGGTAAATACAAATTTTTGGATTAATCAAATGGCGCCGTTGCCGGAGATGGCGTAATCTTTCTTTTGTGTAATTTCGGGTTGATATAAATCTTAAAAATCATAAAAATCAGAAAATAGAAAAATCCAAAAACATTTTCTCGATTTTTATCTGTTTGAAGGGTTTTATGGTTTGAATCTTGCAGGAACAGCGAAGGATTCCGAATCTGGAAATTTACAGAGAGGAAAACAGAAAGTTGTACATCAGAACAGAGGAGAATTTGGACAGAGAAGCAGTACAATTTTTTCCAGATCCTATTCCCTCTAGAAGACCGCGGAACCGCGGCCCAGGAGCACCCCAGACCGCGGAATCGCGGCTTGTTAGCCTCTTCAGCATCTCTAATTTAATGGGTTTGTTCTCTTGTTCTCTCCTATGAAAATCCCCATATATCTTTTGTGAAAATTTTCTGCAGGATTTCTTTGCGCTAAAAATCTTCTCTTCCCTTCTAAATAACAGATTTTCTGCAGGTTTCTTTACGCCGCGCTAAAAAATTGATTGCAAGTGAATTTTATTGTTTTGCATAATTTAATCGGACTTTAAGGGGCTAATTGACCAAACTCAGATTGGGTGGGGATTTCATCACCCTTCCCAGGACCCCAGAAAACACCTAAAGCATTTGCATTGACCATAATTAATTAAAAAATACTAGACTCAGCCCTAAGGGCATCGAGCTCAATAGGAAAAGGACTAGTATAGGAATCGACCGTTTATCCTAACTGACCTTACGGTGTCTAGGCAAGTGTGTCTAGGCTAGTGGTTATTAATTAGGGCCACTGTTGTGGTTCCTTCCCACTTACCTGGCACTTACCTGGCCGCAGTGTCGGTGAAAAGGCGGTTTGAGGTCCTATTTCTAGCCCTAGTTAGGAGCTGTCTAGCAGACCTAGGTGACCCTAGATCTAGGCCTGAATGTGCATGTATGGTTGATACATTTGTGTCACGAGTCCCTTTTCAAAAATCTCTTTGCAAAACTCTCACATAAAAAAAAAGAGGAAAAATCTTTTCAAAACTTGCAACTTGTCGCTAAAGAAATCTTGCACCTCGTTTCCACTACTTCTTCTCATTGACGTTATCTTACCTCCACATTCTGTTTTTCAATTTTTTTTTCTGACTACACTACCCCTTTAGTGTATGTCACTTTGGACTAGGGATACTAACGCCCGATTAGTCCGTGTTTCGTTGGTACCGACCGACGAACCTTTCGACACCGAAGTCGAAATTCCCTCCATTTCCTTACCTCCACCTTCAAATTCTTCTTTCGAAGGTATGTCGGGACACGACCCCAACGATACCTTACCGACAGGAATGATTCCACCTCCGTTAGGTGCGAATAACCCGAATCTTCCGCCTGTTGTAGCGCCCGCACGAGTCGCGCTCCAGGATCTCTTCTACCCCGTCCGCACTTCTTTACCTACATGTCTTTCACCCCCACCGGCAAATGGGGATAATTTTGAAATAAAACCACATTTCATCAATATGCTGCAAAAATTTCATGGTTTGGAATCTGAAGATGCATATATCTTTATCAATAAATTCCAAAATGTGTGCGCTATGATGAAAACGACCCAATTAAGTGATGACGCTATAAGGCTAAGGGTCATTCCTTTTACCTTATGTGACCTAGCCGAGAAGTGGCTATACAGCACCGCATCACATTCCATTAGAAATTGGGATGAGTTTGTGAGAGCTTTTCTGAAAAAGTTCTATCCTCATCACAAAACTGCTAGAATCCGTAACGAGATTATACAATTTTCACAGCTTCCTTCCGAACCATTTTGGAAGTGCTTCGAGAGATTTAAAGACCTACTCGTTCAATGCCCTCATCATGGGATCGAAAGTTGGCAACTTTGCCAAACATTATACGAGGGATTGAACTCGGTAACGAAGCAGTTGCTAGAAACCATATGTCAAGGTCATTTTCTCTCTAAGTCTAGTGACGAAGCGTGGCAGTTTCTTGAGGATCTTAGTGAGCAAACAATTCAGTGGGAGAGTACCAAGACCACATCTTCTTCTTCTGCTGGTCAATCTAGGGGAGGCATACATCTAGTAGATATGTCAATTGCTATGAAGGCCGAGATGGCCGCACTTATGAAAAAGCTAGAAGCCATTGAGACCAAAATCTCATCGTCTTCTCCTGCCCCTGCCTTACCCACACGAACTGTTTGTGCTTGTTGTTCGAATCCATCGCATCTGACCGAAGAGTGTCCTTATAATGCACCTATTCAAGGACAGGATCAAGTTAATGCTGCATTTCAGCAACGACAAAGAAACGATTCGTACTCTTCGACATACAATCCGGGGTGGAGGAGTCACCCAAATTTCGCTTGGAACCAAAATCAACAATTCCAAGGAAATAACAATTTTCAAAGACCTCCTCCTCCACAACAACAACAAGCACCTTCACAAACTCAAAACCAGCAACCTTTCCAACAACAACCTTATACAAATCAAACGAACAATTTGGTTCAACCAAATGATGATAAGGTTATCTCGCTAGAAAAAAGTCTAGATGCATTTCTCAAGCAATCTACAGAATCCGCAGCAAGATTTGAAAATTATGTTCAATCTTTGATGCATAACAATGCTTCACACGATCAAAGTATCAAATCTATTGAGGCACAAATTGCACAATTAACTGCTGCGTTGAGCGAGAGAGAAAAGGGAAAGCTTCCATCTCAACCATTGCCAAATCCCGGTCACACTCAAAACGCATATCACAATCACAATGTAAATGCGGTGAGCACATTGAGATCCGGAAGAGTGTTGCAAAATAATGTGGGTATTAGTGATGACATCCCCGCCGGTTGTTCTTCTTCTTCTTCTTCTTCTTCTCTATCGTCATCTTCCCCTTCTTCATTTTCTTCACTTTCTTCTTCACCTTTTTCTTTAGAGCCTATTCTCCACCCTTCACACGGCTCTACTTCTTCTTCTAATCCGAACGGACTCATACTGGGATCCGTTCCTACTCTACATTCTACTCCACGGACATTTGACTCAACGAATTTTCAAAATGCTCCATTTCCAAACAGGTTGAGTCCCAATAAACCAACTGCATAAGTGGAGAAGATTGTGGAGTTATTTAAACAGGTTAGCATAAATATACCTCTCTTGGATGCAATCCAACAAGTCCCTTCATAGGCGAAAATCTTAAAGGGCTTATGCACCTCGAAGAGAAAGGCATCTCAAGTACCCAAGAAAGTGCCAGTAGCTAGTGCAGTGAGCAATGCTATTAACCACCCTCAAACCTTACCCCAAAAACGAAAGGACCCCGGCTGTCCTACGATTTCAATCACAATTGGGGATAAGAAAATTAATCGAGCACTTTTAGATCTTGGGTCTAGTGTTAACCTGCTTCCCTACTCCGTGTACGAACAATTAGGGGTTGGAGAGTTGAAACCCACTCGTTGTACTCTCCAAATGGCTGATCGATCAATCACCCATCCAAGGGGTGAGCTAGAGGATGTGTTGATCAAAGTTGGGGAGTTCATATTCCCCGTTGATTTTATTGTTATGGATACACAACCTGTTGCTAACCCACGGAACCAAATTCTGGTGATCCTCGGTCGACCATTTTTGGCCACTTCCAATGCTGTAATAAACTGTCGCAATGGCTCCATGACTCTATCCTTTGGGAAGATGTCTAGTGAGTTCAATATTTATAAGATGGGAAGTCTGCCCCCCGTACCTAAAACTAGTACACGAGAAGTTTGCTCTGTTCACGAAATCACGCAGGAGGACTGCGAGCTTGAAAGATTCTTGTTTGATGAAAACAGTTTTGACGCCACTAGTGCGTCCCTCCTTGAGCCTACCACCGTTGACACAACCGTTATGGATTATGAATGTTTCACTTTTTCGGATGATGACGACTCACAGCCCGAATATGAGACTTTTGAATTTTTGGATGAGTTAGTTGAACCATCCGAATCGGTTGTTTGCAGTGATTTCGAACCTGTGTTGGAGTCCTTTGAGTTCGAGGTAAATTCCGCAATGATTCTTTCGCCTCCGAAACTCGAACTCATGTCCTTACCGCCTCACCTTAAATATGCTTACATAGGTGAGAATGAGACTTTTCCCATTATAATATCAGCCTCTCTAGCCTTCGAGCAAGAGAACGCTATTTTAAAAGTCTTACAAGATAGGCGGCAAGTTTTCGGTTGGACTATGGCGGACATCGAGGAGATCAGTTCCCTTATAATTGAATATCATATGAGATTGATGGATGATGCCAAGTCAATAGAGGACCCACAGGAACATTTTGGGGGTATTGTGGTGAGTCAACCTCCTTTAGAAGTTGAACCACCCACATCTCTTTTAATAAGCTACGAGAATGCCAATATTCCACTGATTGCTGATCATTCACATTCTCGTTTTGATGCATCACCACCTCATGAATATTCACCTCCACACCTTCCATACCACCACTTCTATCTTCCCCAATTCTTTGTGGATCGCTACAACGTATTCTTCCACCAACCCATACTCTTTACTGATAAATTTTTCAACTGGTTGGTGTTGACGTTTGGTCTATGCAAAGTTTGGCAGTAATGTCTAACATAGTTTAAATGAAGTTTGGGGGAGGGCCTTTTTGTATATATTTTTGTTTTTCAATAAAAAAAAATTTGTAAATAAATAAACAGGGGAGTGCCGACATTTTGACCCTCTTGGTTTAGTATGACAGTGAGGACACCGTCAAGTTCAAGTTTGGGGGTATGCTCGGTACGTCTTCTTACTTCGCATTCATTTGTACATATTTTTTTTTGCATTTGCATACTTATTTGTTAACCCATAAAAATTGAAAAATTTTGAAAAATTATAAAAATAATTGTATTCAATTTTGGCCTTATTTGACTAGAGTTTGACATATAGGTTAACTAGCTAGGAGCAACTAGATCTTAAACTTAGTAAATTAAAAACCCTAAAATTAACATTCCTTAAAGTTTAACGGTAGAAAGTATATGCCATGTAGTTTATTTAGAAATAGGAAAATTTTGGGTTCACTTCTTGGACTAAGTCGAAACAAGGGAAGAGTATTGATGTTCTTATTAGAGTATAAGTTTGAAAAATAGTTCCTAGCTTAAGTCTAGATTCTGAAAATGTATACCCTATAACTTGCACAATCACGCACCTTGAAACTTGGAATAGTAGAAGAGACCTTGAAATGCTCTTGTCTAAAAGTCCTTAGTACAATGAAAATAAAGAAGAAGAAAAAAGTGAATAAAGGAAAAAAAAATGGACACTGGTTTTTGTGATTACTTAAGGCTGTAAAAATAGAAAAATCTTTAGCGAGGGTGCTTCATCACCTAGTGCCTTAGACCAACTGGTTTGGGAGTCACTGCTAAAAGCCTTGGGTATTGCAAAACTAGGAAGTACGCTTTAAAGTGCTAACGCATCTTGTAATCGGTTGTTGGTACCTCAAAAAGTATTAACAGTCGCATGAAGGATGTGTAAACGAAATTCAAAATTCACGAATTAATAAGTGCTTTGGACAATGGACGAGAGTACGATTGCTTGATTTGAATTTTCAAGTGTAGGGGTGATATTTACACACACGTAGGGATATGTGATTAGAGTTTAGATAAGAGAAAGGGATGAAAGATAGAACTTGTAACTTTAGTAGAGTTGATAGAAATTCCTAAGTAGAGATGAAACCCTAGAAGGAAGACTTAAGAGATGTCGAAAGCTAAGTAGGTTTACATAACATATATAATCTTAAGTTAAATAATGAGGAAGTGTGAAGAATATGGGTGGATAATTTGCGAGTCAAAAGACAATAGAATTCCTTGTTAGAAAACCTAATTGGAAAACAAAAGTCAATGGGCCGAGTTGATAGGATTTTGTGGGTGTAATCCGCTGAAACCCCTTAGGAGACAACACTCCTCCTACTAGGGACACCTAAAGGTTTAACGGCTTGTTGCACGTGCTCAGTGCAATCGCATTTCCCTGCGAAAGTGTGGTTAGGATTTTAGTGAATAAAAAATAAGTTTGCTTGAGGAAGAGCAAAAGATAAGTTTGGAGGTATTTGTTCATATCATAATATTGCAGTTTATATTCCCCAATTCTTATTCGTTTTATAAATAAACATGTGCTTTTGACGCATGTCTGCTACATGTTACAGGTTACAGGTTCTTGGACAGAAAACAGTGCAAACGATGTAAAGACGATTGAAATGTGGACTTTAACCAACAAACAGAGAATCTTGATCAAGCCTACATAAGGAACAATTCACAAAGCAAGATTCAAGACATCGACTCAAAGCGAACGGTTAAAAATCCATTGCAAATTGTTCACTGAAAATCTGGAACCAACCTAGAAGCCCAAATAGAACAAGATATATATAAATAAGAAGCCCAAGCCAACAAGAAGCAACCCAGAAAGTTTGGTGAGCTGAGCTCACCAAAGGGCCGTGGAACCGCGGCCCAAGGCCTACATTTGCCGCGGTTCCGCGGCCGTATAATGCCCGTGTCAATGTATTTTTCTCGTGTCGGTGCGGGGGTTTGGATTTTACGTGGGCATATCTGTAATTGCACATGCGCGAGACTCTGTAACCCTAATTTTCCCTGTTTACTTATAAATTGTAATCACAAATTTGTAAACCCTATGCCTCTTTTCAATAAACAAAATTCAGATCTGTTCTGTATTCTTGCTTGGAGGGAGCCATCAATAAACTAGTAAGTTCTTTTTAATTCTTTATTTTAATTCTTTTAATTAGTATGTCTTTTCATCCCCTAACTACACATACCGACCGTTTGTTTCTTTGGCGTGGCCCGAGCGGCGAAGAGATCACGTAGGAAGCCAAGGTCGAGATGCGGAAGCAATGTTCCTATCTCTTCGAGGGTATGTGTAGTTAGATTTTAAATTCGGGGACCGGATTTTTTTAAGGGGGGAAGATTGTAACGTTTTAAATAAATAAATAAATGGTTAAGGTGAATTTCTAATAATCAGTAAAATAAATTGTATTTTCCATAAGACTTAACTATAATTATTTTTCATTATAAACTTAAATACGCCTATTTTAACTATATAGTTGCTAGTATTTGGTAATTATTTAGTCCCTTATAAATTGTTAGTTTACTTAAATATTTTTTCTTAATTAACTATTTTTAATAATATTTTAAGCTTTCATTTATACATTTAATTAATGTAAATTACAAATTAAAATGGGTTAATCTTATTTTAGTGAACCATGACCACTTAATGTTAAGATTGTAACATATTTCCTCTCTCTTATTTTGCCTCTAAAGTTCTAGAAAAATCTAAGATAAGCTAGAAAAAAAAAGATAGAAACTAAAATAATTAAAGAATATAACTTATTAAGAGTAATAAGTGAATATGCTTCTACACATTTCTCTCTCTCTTTTTTCTTTATCCTTGGCCGAATTGTGCAGCCCCCCATTCTCTCTCTCTCTTCAACAATTTTTTTTGTTACTTGCAAACAAAAGGAAAGAAATGAATTAATTAAATAAAGGAATTAATATATGGTGAAGTTTCTCCACACACACAAACTAACACTTTACTCTTTTTCCTCTTCCCCCTTGGCAGCCGAGCCTTTCCCGTGAGCAGCCCCAACTCTCTCCACCTCATTCTCACATCAAAAAATTCATCATTTTTCCTCAAAAATCCTTGCAAATTCCCACTAAATTGCATTTAGACCTCTACCCATTTTTCCTTTTGCCAAACTAGCAAGGATCAAGGAGCAAGAGAGCAATTTGGGAGGCCAAGTCACATGTTAGATCTCAAATTGGGAGGTATAAAATCTTAACCCAATATTTAAGTTTTTGGTTAAATGCTTAAGCTAACTTGTTTAGATATTAATTTGGTTCTAATTTGTAATTTGAGATTTAATGAAAGGGTTTTGAATTCAAGTTAGGGTTTGTAGCACATTATTAAGGTTGCAATGTGTAGTTTATCATCCTAAGAATTTCAAAACCTAACCTAGTTGCTAAATTTCTAATTGTTGCTTTTAAATTGTATTAATTAAATAATATTGCAAACTAAATTTTTAGAATTAATATAAATAGGTGAGATAAAAATCTAGTTAATATTTGTGTGGCTTAACTAGGTTATTATGTGATTATTGTGGCCACTATAATTGTTAAAACATGTAGTTTTGAACTAAAATGGTAAATTGACGCTTACTAGGTATTTGGAAATTAATTGATTTGAATTAAATTGAAATTTTAATGACCTACAAGCTAATTCCTATAATATTTAATGTGTTGTGAATGCAATATTGTTACGATCAGTTCTAGGCTCAGTAATTGTCGTGTATATCGACTCTAGTTGTAGTTTGTGGTATTGTCGCGAGCGCATTTATGCGCCAAGTGCGTGTGCGTTTGATTAATGCGCGTTGTTTGCCTTGTATCGTTGTGTCCGCAACTAATTATACCTATCCTCTTATTTGCTTGTGTGCGATTCTAGAATCGGGTGCAGAGGCGTCGGACACGGCGCGGAAAGACTGGGCGGATATCGGATCAGATTGGCCGAGGCGTCCCGGTCAGTAGATGTATACATCTATGAGGGGATCGTCTGGATGGCGCGAGGCGCCCGACTGTAGGATTACTAATAGTATTTGCCTATATATGTGTAGTTTCTTTGTTAGCCATCCCATTGCATCGCATTGTTGTGTGTGTGTGTGTGTGATATCATTCCATAGGACACTTGCACCATTACCATTGGTTCCTGCCGCACGTGCACTATCTATGCGAACACACACGCCATTGGTAATTGCTATGTCACGAACACTAGAGAACTGCCTAGATCGGTATCGAAAACATTTGCATTATACATGATACGTAAAACTGGTAGTTATATATTTCAATTCATTAAGATATATACGTAGGATTTTTAGGCATGTACATACCTCATTGCATCATGATTCATGCATAGCTTTTGGCCGTACTTCGCATGGTATATACTGCCGTATTCTAGATTTCCATCATCACTGGCATGTTTATATCTTGTGATTCTTCTCGAGGATTTTAGTATTTATGAGATTTTTAGATTTTGGGGAAAACCGCAAGAATTTATAAACTTATTATCCTTTTTAAAAAATGAAAGTTAGGGTTTTCTCGTGATGTATGTGTCGTCCACCATGAGTTTTCATGTTTTATGTTGGATTTTGAGACCCGATTCGAGGAGTGGAGGAACCGTCTCGGGTACATGGTGGGCCCGGTATGGTACCCCGGGGCGAGAGTGTTTTTGTGGGGATGACGATGAGCCTGGCTTGAGAAGACTACCTACCGGTGATGTCTAGCACGACAGATATCTGGAGGATACCGACCGTTGTCGTGAGATTTGATGATATGGGCCAATCCGGGCTGACGGAGCCCGAGATATTGAGACTTTGAGATATTGAAACACTGAGACATTGAGATAAATTTTTTGTGTCGATACTTGACACGGATTTCTATGGATTTCTTTGATGATACTTTGGTCACTTCACAGAAGTTTTTCTAAGAAAAATAAAGATTTTTCTCATACCAAACATACTCAGGTTTCATGTTGATTATGCATTCACGTTGCATACAGATTAGTGTATTGCATCATATTAGTATATGCGTAGGTTGTGACGCATTTTCGTGCATGCTTACTGTCAAGGCCCGAAAGTACGGAACATGACCGGCACTTAAACTACGAACGTCTCGAGGCGTACGTAATCTAAGTAAACCGAAAACCCAGAAATCCAAACCAAGAAAAGTAGTAGAGTGAAGGAGAACCAACTTAAAACAAGTAGTTTTTAAAAAGCATAAGCCGAATTATGCGGGTTTCTAAAAACATCAAAATTTCCTGAAAATTTCGGTAGAGTCTCCTTTGTAAATACAGGCCCCCAAACGGGATACAACATGAATAGTATACGAAATCAATAAAAAGGCATCCCCAAGCGGGAGCTAGCTCTTCGTCAACCGACGGTCACAACCACACAAGCAATATAATATACAACGCCAACGGTGAGAATCAAAATTCAAAAGGAAACTTAAAAGCACAAGAAAACCACAGAAATATAACGCGCGACTCTAAGGTCGAAGGAATAACATCACTGGTCTCTACCTCAAAATAATTACATGTTTGGTTGATGGAACTTCTAGATACAACAGAGTAACAATATACAAGATATATAATGGGGGTACGATACAAGTAAACCCACCTACTAGCAAATCACCCGAAGGAAACTATGCCCGCAAAGCCGTAATGAAACCTGTACGGCAAACCTGCAAGAAACTGGGGCACAACGGGGGTGAGTTGCCAACTCGTGAATAGAAAAACATCTACGAAAAGAAATCGCATACATAACGCACTCCTAGGTCAATGATCATAATATATCCTCAATTATATATAAAACATGCAACCTATAACAAGGCTAGGGTAAATATCTAACCCGAATGTAATCTCATGTGCCCGTGTCAGTGCCTCAGGTAGCAATATATCATATGAATGAGGTATGAATGCATGAAAACAGAATACATGTAAATGAAGAACTGTTTTCATAATTTAGTAAGATTTCCTTTGTATTTTTAAAATGAGGTATCATAATGAATTCAGCATAAAACAGTGCCTAGCATCGGCACAAAACGAAATCCCAATATCTCGATATCTCTGTATCACAGTCTCTGTACCTCAATATCTCGAAATCTCAATGTCTCAATCACAATATCTAGGGCGCCGTCAGTCCAGACCGGCCCCTACCATCCATCTCAAGACCACGACGGTATCCTCCGGATATCCGACGCGTCGGGTAAAATCACCGGTAGGTAGTGCTCCCCTGCCAGGCTCACATCGTCATCATCACGCGCTTCTTGCCCCGGGGTACCTTACCGGGTCCACCATGTACCCGAAACGGTTCATCCGTCTCCTCGAATCGGGTCTCGAAATCCATCAGCAAACTCATGGTGGACGACTCATACATCATGGGAAAAACCGCACTTTGTATTTTTAAAAGAGAGAAAAAGTTTATTTATGTTTTTGCGGTTTTCCTCCAAATCCAGAAAATCTCATGGAAATCCGAATCCAAAACCTCAATAACACGTAAAATAGTGAATATATGCATGAGAATCCATGAATGCGGCATATCAATGAATAACGGTATGCATGAAGCGACAAGTAATAACTACAATATCTAAGCTGGCATATAAAGTATGTACACTAATATTATGTCAAACTACTGGCTATCAAGCAAAGTTAAGCAATAATATTTTCTAAGGTGTACGTGACATGGCAATTACCGATGAAGATGTGTGTGAGCCGGCAAGTAAGTGTATGTGGTACATACGCATCATCGGTAATGGTGCTGGTGTCCTAACAGCATAATGTCAACAATGCAATAGGAAAAAAACAATGTAAGTATGCGATGCGGAGCGAGCAACCAAAATGAGCGGGAGCTAAATATTGAACAATAGTGTAATTTGAAATAACACGAATCGTGGGGTTTTGAAAATAGGGCTACGGTAGTTTTAAGAAAGGATATGTCTTTTGAAATATCCGTAGATCCCTTGACCTGTCTTTTAAAATACCCACGATCCGCTAGTTTTGAAATAGGTAGGAGTCTAATCTAACCTAACAACTACACTAAACTATACGGCTGAACTACAGGTAAGGAAACCGCCTATCATCTGAGTCGATACATATACATACCTGTATATGTATAGTCGGCGATCCCGCCTCAATAATATCATATCCGATACCATATCTATAATCAGACATCCCAAGTCAAGAGTGCGGATCAATCATCAATATATAGCTCGTACGTAAATCCGTCGTACGGCATCCCAATCTGGGTACGGGTCAAAATCATATTCATCACACTATTCATCCGGTATCCTCTTTATCAAAGATCATAGTCTAAGGTACGGACCTATGTCTAGTACAATACTAATATCATCAATATAGTCATGATCTGACTACTGATCGACAGTCTCGTACAAACCGATATCATCAGCACATATCATCATCAAGGGGTATACATCGCCCAATACAGCCTAGGATCAATATCCTAGCATATCATATCTCATATCACGATCACATGTCGACCACCTATTTATAACACTATTCACCCGTATCGTCACCCCAAGATCCGCTATAACACCAGGACGTACCTCAAGTACGATGAATCCTGCCATATCACCGTTCTCGCGGTCTCAATCAAATCTTATCGACTCACCTCAAATCCCAAATACTATCCTCAAATCCAGTATGCGAACACACAGTCCCATACCCATGTGAACACATAACAATATAACCCCATATAAGCACATATAAAAGAAGAATGTATGCAAGTATGGTGTGTGTGTGTAAATGTGGTGCAACCTCTACCCTAGGGTCTTGCAACACTAAACTAATCCGATCACACCCTAAATCCATCTATGTCATCAATAACATCAAACAATATATATAATCACTATGTGTGTATACGTATTCGTATACATCACCATGAACTGCGGGGGTGCTATACGCCATCCACCCGACTTCTCCCCGTAGATATAAATCTACTCACCTGGTCCTCGCTCGGTGGTGCCGACGTCTCCATGCGTTTGCTTATCGTCTCGAAGTCCACATGGGTTACCTACATATCATAACGCACCGTATCGCATTAAAACCCAAATTCAAAATCGAAACGGCATACGAAAATCAAATCGGCACGCGTATCACGCATAGGTCAAAACCTATCGCCTACGCATGCAAGAATAGCCAAACCAACCCTCGATGTCGACGTACAAACGTCAAACTATCGAGAAAAACCCAAACACACTCATTTTCACATTCACGAACACTAATTATAATATAAAATGAGTTAAAATTCACAAAAACCCCAAACTCACTTTAAAAGCCATTTTTCCGAAAATCTAGCAAGCAAAAATTTACCGTTTTAGTACAAGACTTGATGTTTTAACAATTCCAGTGGCCATAATACTTATTAAACATATTAAATAAGTCATATAACCCATAACCACAATTTAATCTCATCAAACCATATACGTTCAAAAAAAACTAGTTTGCAATTTTACCCAAATTTCAACCATTTTAGCAAAAATGCATAAACAACAATTTAGCTTGGATTTGCATATACTAAAATATTAAACCATAATTTATAATGTTAATAATGCCATGAAAAACTTAATTAGATTTTAATCTCAATTATATATGTATTTCATTAAAACCTAGTTAGCAAAATTTATGAAATTGGACAAATTTTGAAGCAACAACTAGTAAACTAACTACTAGCTTACATTCTCCAATACTTAATATGTTAAACTACCCATTACAACAAAAAAAAAAAACAAGTGATACAACACTCACTTGAATTCCAAAATTCCCTCATGAAATCTTAAATTTGCAATCAAACCCATATTACGAACTAATCATGTCTTGATTTAAAGTATTTAACATCACATTAAGAAAAAGGGTTAGAGTTATACCCTCACAAACCATGAGATTGAGCATGCAACATGACCTCCAAAATGCAAACCTTTCACCAAGATCCATGCTTGATAGGATAAGGGAAAATGGGTAGGAGTTGGATTTGAGTTTTAGCTTGAATTTTTGTGGAATTTTGGAGATTTTTGATGGGTTTTTGATGAGGAAATGAGAGGGGAAATTGGGGGGCTGCACATGAGAGGCTCGGCCAGATCTAAGAAGGGGAGGAGAGAGAGTGAGGTGAGGAAATAGCATGTGAGGGAAGTCCAAAGTCAACACAAAAGTCAAAGCCCATACTCACTTACCTATTTTCTTTCATTCCTTTGTTTTCTCTTTGCAAAAACAAGTGGGGAAAAGAGGGGGGAGACTTGAGGCTGCTGATTAGGGAAAAGAAGAGAGGGTGTGGGCGAGTGTGGGTGAGGGAAAAAAGATAAATGCTATACCCCAATTCCCATTAACACTAATTTCACCGAAAAAAACCTTTTTCTTCGATATTTTCTAAACCGTTTTGGCAAACGATTTCATTTCAAAAACCACATGATAAAATTTTATTTAATGTTTTATGATGCACAAAATTTGTTTCAACTCATTATAATTTATAATTTTCCCTAATTAAATGTACTAGGGACGGCTTAAAATAATATTAAAATAATCAATTTCGGAAAAATTTTCAGAAAATTTAAAATTTCACCAGTGGCTCAATAAACACCAAATACTAGCAATTATATAGCTAGAATATTTATATTTAATTTTATAATAAAGATATTTGTATTTTGACTTTTTACAGAAAACCCCCTTATTTTACCGTTTTTTCGAAAATTCACCGAAACGATTTTCAAAACGTTACAATCTTCCCCCCTTAAAGAAATTCGGTCCCCGAATTTAAATTAAAACTCCCCCAAATACTAAAACATCTAAGCAAAACCATCAAGTCGTCGGGGCTCCGAAATCGTAAATACATAAAACAAATCGTAGCGCAGCGCATGCGCATGAAAAATAAGCATATAACTCAAATCAAAACTCCGTCAAGCATCCCGCAATCATCGGACTCATGGGGAAGACATCAATGCCAAATCCAAAGCAAAACCAATATGATATAACTCGAAACTATACATGTAAATATCGAATCTATATATGTAAGTATCTGAAGGAAATGCATGCCAAATCTCTTTAAGTCGCTGTGCAACGCATATAACACTGCACAGTGGCGGACGTCTATCATAAGAAAATAACTTATATACATATATACCTTTGTTTGAAATGTACGTTCCGCCGTTTTGGAAACAATTTAGAACGGTCTCCTTGTTTTGAACATTTCGTGTCATATCAGACACGTAGGTAAATACTGAGGCTATAGCTCGCTTTTTGGAAATCCCTTCAATAACTATCAATGCATGCAGAATATATTCAGGTACTATCCTCTGACTAGTCCTGCTCAGTACGAAAACACATAGCAATATCATAAAAACGTACTGCTCTATAAGAAAAATCAATCCCAAAATACGCGTATGAATACTACGTGTGTCTGGTGCGCACGACAATCAAAATCCATATACGTGCCATACAAGTGCACAGAAACAAGATCTAAGTGCATCAGGTGTGCACAAAGCATCTGTCGTAGGCAACGTGTGTGCCTGACAGCAAAATCAGGTGCATCTGACATGCACGAAAAAAAATCTCGATTTAGTGCATCTGGTGTGCACCAAAATCGCATCTCAAAATATGCGCCCAACATGCGCGAAAATCCAAATCAGGTGCACAAGGTACACAAAACAAATATCATGAAACTCAATCATCAAAATCAATCATGCGAATAGATTGTCCAAAATACCCAAAATCAAGTATGGCGGAATAGTCCCGCTCAAGCACATCCTCCAAGAATCCCTGGCCAACTGTCGTGGTCACTCATAGCATGTCTTGTCGACGATCCTGAACTCTGGCCTGCCGGTGTGCGTAACATGACCACCCCTGGGCCCAAATCTTCTCGTAATTTATTCTAGAAAGGTCCTGTCGAGATCTCTCCCAAATCTTGTCTCTGCCGAACTTTCCGGAAGTCATCGTCCTTTACTATATCTGTTTCTTGTTCCGGAACGGCTACATACTCATCGCGACTCCTTCTGGAAGGTATATCCAAGTACAATGCCTCGGCATGCGTATCGCATCTCTGATGTCGGCGGAGTGGAACGCCGTCTCATCAAGACCTCGTACGAACCCCTTACTCCACTTTTCTCTAAGGTCGACTGCTTCGGACTCGTCTCGTCGTGGCTGCATGGACTGAGCTCCAACGGCTATCTTCGTATATGGAGTCTCCCAAGAAATGCATCTCACCACCTAGCATCCGAATTAAGTCAAGCCATCCGATCGAGTCGTCAAAACCTCATAATCCCCCAAGAGCTCAACATCTTGGGCACAGTTTAATAGTATCGGGTACATACCACTGCATCGGCGGTCCAGCCGTAGAAGGGCAAACCCAAGCCTCACTAATGGCGCCGTAGAACTGCCGCAAACCCGAAGGTTCAAAGGCTTTCACACGGTCATTAAGTCGAGTTAGGGTTTCATTCTTCTAGAGGGACCATAGAATTGCCTGCATGTCTTTCCGACTACTTTAAACTTGGAATAATAGGTTTCTGACATTCGATCGTCTCTGTCGACTCCCAACGTCTCCGCGTGAAGTCGTCTCTAGCTGGAATCAATCTATCTGATGACCTCGCATCGGGGTAGGCGAACGATCCACATGTCCTAGTCATTCATCCTCGATGACTAGCGACCTTCTATCATCTCTTAGTACAACTCGTTCTGCACTAACGCCAGCATCTGGGGAAATATCTCGTCGTTCGCAGCAATAACTGGCTCGCTCATCTGCACGCTGAACAGTGCCTCGACCATCATGAATAAGCAACACACCAACGGTCATCAAAATCAGGCTGGCCTCTGTCAGTGGCCTAATCCTCTGATACAGATCGGCACGTCCGAGAAATCTCATACAGCAATCCACCCAACGCTCGTGTCGTGGAGACACAATGAAAAGACACATCTCTGCAATCGTGTGTCGCCGGAATCATGCCCTGGTCAGTCCTCGTTCTTGACGAGCTCATGCTGACCGCAACTCTAGCCGTAGCTCTCCCTGCCCGTAATCGTGGCAGCAAAACCATAACTGGTACTGATGAGGCTAGATCGGAATGAATATAATACTGAGCAAAGAAATGTACATCCTAAGGCTTCTTAAGTGGAGTAGCGTATCGTAAATATGCCGCGGAACATACCCACGGTACGTCACTCTACTTTAGTCACCTATTCCATCAACCAAGGGTCATCCTACGCTCCGAAGGTAAAACCTAACGCTCTGATACCAACTTTGTCACGGCCCGAAAGTACAGAACATGACCGGCACTTAAACTACGAACGTCTCGAGGCGTACGTAATCTAAGTAAACCGAAAACCCAGAAATACAAACCAAGAAAAGTAGTAGAGTGAAGGAGAACCAACTTAAAACAAGTAGTTTTTAAAAAGCATAAGCCGAATTATGCGGGTTTCTAAAAACATCAAAATTTCCTGAAAATTTCGGCAGAGTCTCCTTTGTAAATACAGGCCCCCAAACGGGATACAACATGAATAGTATACGAAATCAATAAAAAGGCATCCCCAAGCGGGAGCTAGCTCTTCGTCAACCGACGGTCACAACCACACAAGCAATATAATATACAACGCCAACGGCGAGGATCAAAATTCAAAAGGAAACTCAAAAGCACAAGAAAACCACAGAAATATAACACGCGACTCTAAGGTCGAAGGAATAACATCACTGGTCTCTACCTCAAAATAATTACATGTTTGGTTGATGGAACTTCTAGATACAACAGAGTAATAATATACAAAATATATAATGGGGGTATGATACAAGTAAACCCACCTACTAGCAAATCACCCGAAGGAAACTATGCCCGCAAAGCCGTAATGAAACCTGTACGGCAAACCTGCAAGAAACTGGGGCACAACGGGGGTGAGTTGCCAACTCGTGAATAGAAAAACATCTACGAAAAGAAATCGCATACATAACGCACTCCTAGGTCAATGATCATAATATATCCTCAATTATATATAAAACATGCAACATATAACAAGGCTAGGGTAAATCTCTAACCTGAATGTAATCTCATGTGCCCGTGTCAGTGCCTCAGGTAGCAATATATCATATGAATGAGGTATGAATGCATGAAAACAGAATACATGTAAACGAAGAACTGTTTTCATAATTTAGTAAGATTTCCTTTGTATTTTTAAAATGAGGTATCATAATGAAATCAGCATAAAACAGTGCCTAGCATCGGTACAAAACGAAATCCCAATATCTCGATATCTCTGTATCACAGTCTCTGTACCTCAATATCTCGAAATCTCAATGTCTCAATCACAATATCTAGGGCGCCGTCAGTCCAGACCGGCCCCTACCATCCATCTCAAGACCACGACGGTATCCTCTGGATATCCGACGCATCGGGTAAAATCACCGGTAGGTAGTGCTCCCCTGCCAGGCTCACATCGTCATCATCAGCGCTTCTTGCCCCGGGGTACCTTACCGGGTCCACCATGTACCCGAAACGGTTCATCCGTCTCCTCGAATCGGGTCTCGAAATCCATCAGCAAACTCATGGTGGACGACTCATACATCATGGGAAAAAACGCACTTTGTATTTTTAAAAGAGAGAAAAGGTTTATTTATGTTTTTGCGGTTTTCCTCCAAATCCAGAAAATCTCATGGAAATCCGAATCCAAAACCTCAATAACACGTAAAATAGTGAATATATGCATGAGAATCCATGAATGCGGCATATCAATGAATAACGGTATGCATGAAGCGACAAGTAATAACTACAATATCTAAGCTGGCATATAAAGTATGTACACTAATATTATGTCAAACTATTGGCTATCAAGCTAAGTTAAGCAATAATATTTTCTAAGGTGTACGTGACATGGCAATTACCGATGAAGATGTGTGTGAGCCGGCAAGTAAGTGTATGTGGTACATACGCATCATCGGTAATGGTGCTGGTGTCCTAACAGCATAATGTCAACAATGCAATAGGAAAAATACAATGTAAGTATGTGATGCGGAGCAAGCAACCAAAATGAGCGGGAGCTAAATATTGAACAATGGTGGCATTTGAAATAACACGAGTCGTGGGGTTTTGAAAATAGGGCTACGGTAGTTTTAAGAAAGGATACATCTTTTGAAATATCCGTAGATCCCTTGACCTGTCTTTTAAAATACCCACGATCCGCTAGTTTTGAAATAGGTAGGAGTCTAATCTAACCTAACAACTACACTAAACTATACGGCTGAACTACAGGTAAGGAAACCGCCTATCATCTGAGTCGATACATATACATACCTGTATATGTATAGTCGGCGATCCCGCCTCAATAATATCATATCCGATACCATATCTATAATCAGACATCCCAAGTCAAGAGTGCGGATTAATCATCAATATATAGCTCGTACGTAAATCCGTCGTACGGCATCCCAATCTGGGTACGGGTCAAAATCATATTCATCACACTATTCATCCGGTATCCTCTTTATCAAAGATCATAGTCTAAGGAACGGACCTATGTCTAGTAAAATACTAATATCATCAATATAGTCATGATCTGACTACTGATCGACAGTCTCGTACAAACCGATATCATCAGCACATATCATCATCAAGGGGTATACATCGCCCAATACAGCCTAGGATCAATATCCTAGCATATCATATCTCATATCACGATCACATGTCGACCACCTATTTATAACACTATTCACCCGTATCGTCGCCCCAAGATCCGCTATAACACCAGGACGTACCTCAAGTACGAATCCTGCCATATCACCGTTCTCGCGGTCTCAATCAAATCTTATCGACTCACCTCAAATCCCAAATACTATCCTCAAATCCAGTATGCGAACACACAGTCCCATACCCATGTGAACACATAACAATATAACCCCATATAAGCACATATAAAAGAAGAATGTATGCAAGTATGGTGTGTGTGTGTAAATGTGGTGCAACCTCTACCCTAGGGTCTTGCAACACTAAACTAAATCGATCACACCCTAAATCCATCTATGTCATCAATAACATCAAACAATATATATAATCACTATGTGTGTATACGTATTCGTATACATCACCATGAACTGCGGGGGTGCTATACGCCATCCACCCGACTTCTCTCCGTAGATATAAATCTACTCACCTGGTCCTCGCTCGGCGGTGCCGACGTCTCCACACGCTTGCTTATCGTCTCGAAGTCCACATGGGTTACCTACATATCATAACGCACCGTATCGCATTAAAACCCAAATTCGAAATCGAAACGGCATACGAAAATCAAATCGGCACGCGTATCACGCATAGGTCAAAACCTATCGCCTACGCATGCAAGAATAGCCAAACCAACCCTCGATGTCGACGTACAAACGTCAAACTATCGAGAAAAATCCAAACACACTCATTTTCACATTCACGAACACTGATTATAATATAAAATGAGTTAAAATTCACAAAAACCCCACACTCACTTTAAAAGCCATTTTTCCGAAAATCTAGCAAGCAAAAATTTACCGTTTTAGTACAAGACTTGATATTTTAACAATTCCAGTGGCCATAATACTTATTAAATATCTTAAATAAGTCATATAACCCATAACCACAATTTAATCTCATCAAACCATATACGTTCAAAAAAAACTAGTTTGCAATTTTACCCAAATTTCAACCATTTTAGCAAAAATGCATAAACAACAATTTAGCTTGGATTTGCATATACTAAAATATTAAACCACAATTTATAATGTTAATAATGCCATGAAAAACTTAATTAGATTTTAATCTCAATTATATATGTATTTCATTAAAACCTAGTTAGCAAAATTTATGAAATTGAACAAATTTTGAAGCAACAACTAGTAAACTAACTACTAGCTTACATTCTCCAATACTTAATATGTTAAACTACCCATTACAACAAAAAAAAACAAGTGATACAACACTCACTTGAATTCCAAAATTCCCTCATGAAATCTTAAATTTGCAATCAAACCCATATTACGAACTAATCATGTCTTGATTTAAAGTATTTAACATCACATTAAGAAAAAGGGTTAGAGTTATACCCTCACAAACCATGAGATTTAGCATGCAACATGATCTCCAAAATGCAAACCTTTCATCAAGATCCATGCTTGATAGGATAAGGGAAAATGGGTAGGAGTTGGATTTGAGTTTTAGCTTGAATATTTGTGGAATTTTGGAGATTTTTGATGGGTTTTTGATGAGGAAATGAGAGGGGAAATGGGGGGGCTGCACATGAGAGGCTCGGCCAGATCTAAGAAGGGAAGGAGAGAGAGTGAGGTGAGGAAATAGCATGTAAGGAAAGTCCAAAGTCAACACAAAAGTCAAAGCCCATACTCACTTACCTATTTTCTTTTATTCCTTTGTTTTCTTTTTGCAAAAACAAGTGGGGAAAAGAGAGGGGAGACTTGAGGCTGTTGATTAGGGAAAAGAAGAGAGGGTGTGGGAGAGTGTGGGTGAGGGAAAAAAGATAAATGCTATACCCCAATTCCCATTAACACTAATTTCACCGAAAAAAGCCTTTTTCTTCGATATTTTCTAAACCGTTTTGGCAAACGATTTTATTTCAAAAACTACATGATAAAATTTTATTTAATATTTTATAATGCACAAAATTTATTTCAACTCATTCTAATTTGTAATTTTCCCTAATTAAATGTATTAGGGACGGCTTAAAATAATATTAAAATAATCAATTTCGGAAAAAATTTCAGAAAATTTAAAATTTCACCAGTGGCTCAATAAACACCAAATACTAGCAATTTTATAGCTAGAATATGTATATTTAATTTTATAATAAAGATATTTGTATTTTGACTTTTTACAGAAAACCCCCTTATTTTACCGTTTTTTTCGAAAATTCACCGAAACGATTTTCAAAACGTTACACTTACGATAGCCTTATTAGATATTACTTACTACTCACGAGCTGGCAACTCACCACCGTTGTGCCACAGTATCTTGCAGATTTAACCCGTTAGCACGGTTGTGGCGGGTGTACCTTCTTTGCCACCTCGTTGCATCGACTTACAGCTTGTTTACAGGTGGGCTTTGGAGGATTCGCTTTTGCTCCCACCGTATATTTTTCTTTTGTATCTAGTACACTCCATCTACCCTTGTATATTGGACTAGACGGTGAGACTTGAGACTTGTATTTGTGGTTTGGTGTCGATACTCACTTGAGCCATCGCGATGCTTTTGTGATTTTATACTTATTTCGCATTATTATGATATATTCATTGCTTGTGGTTGTGATTCCGCCTTTGGCGAAGAGCTAGCTTCCGCTTGGGGATGCCTTATTCATGATTTATATGTATTTTCTAGTTTTTTACCCGTTTCGGGGTCAGTATTTACAAAGGAGACTCTGCCGAAATTTTTGGGAAATTTGGAGCGACTTATTTTGTTTAAAATTGCTTCTTTAACTAAGTTTTCCTTCACTCTATTTCTTTAAATGGTTTAGATTTCTGGGCTTTGGCTTACTTAGATTGCATTAAGCCTTTAGACGTTTCGTAATTTAAGTGCCAGTCATGTTCCATACCTTCGGGTCGTGACAAAGTTAGTATCAGAGCGATAGGTTTTACCTTTCTGAGTGTAGGACGACCCTTGGTAAATGGAGTAGGTGACTTAAGCAGAGTGGCGTAGCGTGTGTATGTTCCGCGGCATACTTACGATACGGTACTCCGCCTAAGTGACCTTAGGATATATATTTGCTTGTATTTCCTTTCTTGATTCCAGAAATCCTTTGATTCGATTGCAATGTTCATATCGATCATGTTCCTCGTTCCAGCCACTATGTCGTCGGAGACTACAAGGGCCAGAGGGCTGCCGCCAGAAATGTGATTAGAGCAGGCTCGTTTAAGACGAGGACCGATCAGGACGGTACGCCTATGAAGGGTTAGCCTAGCACCTCATGAAGGGTTTGGAAGCATCACATGAACCAAAGGTGGAGTCTTTAGGGTGCTAAGTTAACAAACATCGGATCGTGCCTAGAAAATTAGGGTTTCTAAAATATTCACATCAACATATGAAAGAATAGATGGGGTTTAGAGAGTACAACCTTTGTAGCTCCCTACGCTAGACTCCTCGGCCTCTTGGGTGTTGGAGGAAGGTCCTCTTGAAGTCCTCTCACGTCCACGACGATCCACCCGAAGTCCCCAGTCCAAACTCGCAACTTCACCCGATCAAGAGAACGAATGAAGATAACACTCTAAACAAGTGGGCTAAACTTGTGTAGAATGATGTTGTGGTTCTTATTCTCACTTCAAAATCCAATCTTGTTATGTAATTTGCTCACTACAAAAGTTTAGAGAGCAAGTGAAGAAGGAGGAAGAAGATGATGGCTATTTTTGAGAAGAAGATAAGAATAACTCTTGAAAGAAAATAGAAAATATATCAATATATATTTTCTATCTCTCATCTCAAACCATGGTTGAATCATTATTGTACTTGAGTTAAAAACTAAAAGGAAGAGTAAACCATGGTTAAATGGTGGGTGAGTGAGGTTAGGTCAAGAAAAGTGTAGAAACAATCCAAAACAAACCCATTTCTTTTTCCTTTTGTTTTTAGCTTAAATACAATAATAATCCATATAAAAAACCTATGGTGTGAGTCTTATATTGCCACCATTTCCTTGTATACTCAACCATGAAAGATGTATGTATGTGTATATGTACATCAATATGTGCATGAATCAAAAAGAAGGCATACATGCATGCATACATCCAACTAACTCAAGAAAGGATTTCAAGTGAGAAGCTAATGGTTAAATGATAAATCAACACTTGATTTATCAATCCGTCCATATCACATATGACCCCTACCAAAAGCAAGCCGCCCGATCAATATACGGTATCCTATACGCGCATTTTAATCGGGTCTATACGCATATCGCATACGCGCACCACAACGTTTCGCCTGGACTAGGAAACTCCATTGTGGGACTCTGAGACTCGTCAATACGCCGGCAGTGGGTGATGATCATATCAAGCACCCCCAAGCCGTAAGCGGTCAGCTAAACGCAACGGCCACCCGGGTATTGAGCGATCAGAAGAGAACAAGCGAACCTGCTACAACTCCCGTCGAGCCGATCGGCAACACTTCCGTACAGTCCGGTCTCCTCGTCTGATATGTCGCATATCAAGTCTAGGGGTGGTAAACGTCAGACCCCAATAACCGATAAGTCGTGCCGATGTGAGGCTCATAACGGGTCGAGAAACTACTGGTAACACTTACCAGTAAATCTCTGAATCAGCTCTGGCCAGGGACTTCCCTGTTACGGCCAATCGAGCACAGCGCAACATCAACCCCCAATACCGGGAGAGATGAAACCCCTCCTATCGCTCATTGCCTCCATATAACTCGGGACTGTACCCAAAAACCACCGTTTTGCACGCCCTCATGGACATGGTAAGGTGGAAATCAAAGCACAGTGGGAATCACACAAGACTCTATGACGATCTCGGGTCTACAGACTAACCTGCACAAGTGTCACCTGAGAACTGCCATCTGACGTAAGGTATAATACCATCTGGGAGTTCTCGGCGAGTCCGTCCAGTGTACCCAGTCTCCACTAAGCACCCGTATACCATCTCTGATGTCAAACACCAATGGATATTGGATCATCCATCGCCCATCTCATGGGTCGAGAAGCGTATACGCTAGTCTACACTGGTATATCGATGCCCCGTCTCGATACACCCACGACTAGGGACCTTGAAGGATGTACTTATGGACTACCATGTCCCCACTAGTATGATCCGCATCATAGTCCAGGTAGTCAAGTACACATCCTAAGGGCTTTACCAACATGTAACTCTAAGACAGTATAAAGAGACAAGTATACATGTTAAGATAAAGTGCAACCAGATAGCATACTATCATATCGAGCAAGAAAGTCATCTCTATATATGTCCAAGCATCCAATATAATATACATCATCTGTACAATACTGGCCTCTAGGGCATACATACAACTAACAATCTCCCACTTGCACTAGGGCCAGCTACTGTAGTATCGCATACCGAGCATCCCGAAGAGTCTCTCAAACTGTGTCTGGGGAATGGACTTCGTGAGTGGATCCGCTGTGTTATTCTTCATGTCAACCCTCCTAACCTCGATCTCCTGGCGATCAACTATCTCCCGGATCAGGTGATACCGCCTCAGAATATGCCTGGATCGCTGATGGGACCTGGGTTCCTTGGCCAAAGCCACCGCTCCATTGTTATCACAATACAAAGGTATTGGATGCTCAATGGATGGAACCACTCCAAGTTCAGTAATGAACTTCTTGATCCAGACAGCCTCTTTGGCAGCATCGTTGGCAGCGATGTATTCAGCCTCCATCGTCGAGTCTGCCACGGTTTCCTGCTTGGAACTCTTCCAGCTAACCGTCCCTCCGTAAAGGGTAAAGACAAATCCCGACTGCGACTTAGAGTCATCCTTATCACTCTGAAAGCTCGAATCGGTAAAGGACTCCACTTGGAGTTCTCCGTTACCATACACCAAGAGCATCTCTTTAGTCCTTCGTAAGTACTTGAGAATGCTCTTCACAGCTGTCCAGTGACTCTCTCCAAAATCAGCTTGATACCTGCTCACTACACTTAGTGAGTATGCTACATCGGGTCTGGTACATAGCATCGCGTACATGATAGAGCCTACAGCCGAAGCATAAGGTATCCCTTGCATGCGAGCTCTCTCCAAATCAGTCTTGGGAGACATCTCTTTGGAGAAAGTGACTCCAGAGATCGTGGGTAAGTTCCCACACTTGGATTCTTCCATACTAAACCTCTTTAGTATGGTGTCGATGTACCTGGATTGGGACAATCCCAATATTCGTTTGGATCTATCTCTATAGATCCTGATTCCCAATATGCAGGAGGCATCACCAAGATCTTTCATTGAGAATCTTTGTGATAAGAAGAGCTTGACCGATTGCAACATAGGAATGTCATTTCCTATCAAGAGTATGTCGTCCACGTACAATACGAGGAAGACAACCTTACACTCTGCCACCTTCTTGTAGATACAAGGTCCATCTACGTTTTTGACGAAATCAAACTCTTTGATAACGACGTCAAAGCAGATGTTCCAACTCCGCGATACTTGCTTTAATCCATAAATGGATTTAAGCAGCTTGCACACCTTCCCGCTGCTCCCACTATCTACGAAGCCCTCTGGCTGAGTCATGTACATGCACTCTTCCAAATCACCGTTTAGAAAGGGGGTCTTAACATCCATTTGCCAGATTTCGTAGTCATGATATGCAGCGATGGCAAGCATGATCCGGATGGATTTGAGCATAGCCGCTGGAGAAAAGGTTTCGTCATAGTCCACACCTGGTCTTTGACGAAAACCCTTTGCAACAAGTCTAGCTTTGAAAGTCTCCACTTTCCCATCTACACCAAGTTTTTTTCTTGAAGATCCACTTGCTCCCAATGGGTTTTACCCCTTCAGGAGCAACTTCCAAAGTCCATACTTTGTTGGTGTACATGGATTCCATCTCGGACCGCATTGCATCCAGCCATTTCACTGAGTCTCTACTCGTGATGGCCTGCTCGAAACTAGTTGGGTCATCATCCTCCATGATGCAATCTTCGCTTCTACTGACAATGAGAAAACCGTAGTATCTCTCAGGTGGACGAGAAACCCTACTAGATCGGCGGAGAGGCTGAGGTTCGTCGGGCACTACTGAATCCTCTGGTTCTACTAAATCATTAGTTGTAGTTTGTGGTGCTGGAACCTCTTCCAGCTCTACCTCATTGCCACTAATTTCTTTTGCAAGAAATTCCCTTTCCAAAAATGTGGCATGTTGAGCAACAAACACTCTTTGTTCCTCAGCTTGGTAGAAAAAATATCCTTGAGAATTCTTTGGATATCCCACAAACTTGCAAAGAACTGATCGTGCCTCGAGTTTGTCCGGATTTTGCTTTTTGACATAGGCCGGACAACCCCATATCTTAATTCGTTTAAAATATGGTCTCTTCCCACTCCATATCTCATATGGTGTGGTAGGTACTGATTTAGACGGAAGCAGATTCAATAGGTATATGGCTGTCTCAAGCGCATACCCCCAAAAGAAAATAGGTAACTCAGCATTGCTCATCATTGAACGCACCATATCTAATAGGGTGCGATTCCTTCGTTCCGATACACCGTTGTGCTGTGGTGTATAAGGAGGAGTAAGCTGAGAGAGAATCCCATTCTCTTTTAGATAATCCAGGAATTCAATGCTTAAGTATTCACCTCCTCGATCAGATCGAAGAATCTTAATACTTTTGCCTGTTTGGTTCTCTACCTCGTGCTTATATTCTTTGAATTTCTCAAAAGCTTCAGACTTGTGTTTCAATAGGAATACATGCCCGTATCTAGAGAGATCGTCAGTGAATGTAATGAAGTAGCAAGAACCGTTTCTGGCGTGTGTAGACATAGGACCGCATACATCACTATGCACCAGTCCTAAGAGTTCAGTAACTCTTTCTCCGTGTCCACTAAACGGAGTTTTGGTCATTTTTCCTTTGAGACATGAATGGCAAGTGTCATAAGATGATAATTCGAATGAATTCAAATATCCATTCTTATGTAACTTAGCTAGTCGTGTCTCATTGATATGTCCAAGTCTACAGTGCCACAAGAAGGATTCGTTCATTTCTGAGCTTTTCCTCTTATGTGTGTTTTGTATATTGAGAACTGTATTTTGATTGAGAATGAATATGTCATTATGTAACGAGCCTGAAGCAATCAACTTTTGATCTAGGAATATGTTCATAACATTATCCTTTACTACAAAATTATATCCTTCTTTACTTAATAAAGAAACTGATATAATGTTGCACATCATGTTCGGTATATAATAGCACTCATTCAGGACTAGTGTATCACCATTTGGTAATACCAGGTGATATATGCCAACTGCTTTGGCTGCAACATTTGCCCCATTCCCTACTTGAACGGAATGATCACCTTTTCCCAGTTCTCTACCTTTCCGTAGCCCATGTAACTGCTTACATATGTGGGATCCTGATCCGGTATCTAATACCCAGGAGGTAGGGTGAACTGAAAAACAGTTCTCAATAACAAACACACCCGAAGAAGGTGCATCATCATGCATGTTCTCCGTTTGGGCGGCGTGAGAATCCAGATATTCTCCTGTTTCCTGTTCATTCTTATAACCCTTATAAGATAGAACGGGTCCAACGTTCCCCTGCACAGTATAACATGCGGGTTCGGTCAATACATCCATATTATTATCTTTATTAAGGCATGACATGGTCGCTACCTGGAGAGAGAGAGAAGAAAACACTTTAGCGTATGCTCTTGCAAGATCAGATTGGTTATTATCTTATCTAATCAGGATGGCTCCCACTGGTTTTTATCAAATCCTCCTTCAAACCCTAAAAGGAAAGACTAGCCGGGATTAATTACACCTTACAACTTCGTCGATCTTTCAGCCAGGCCAGTGTCGGTACTTTGAGGGAGGTTCCCCGTGCTTTCTCACGGACCTAATTAAAGTAAACCTCGTTTTCCCTGAGGCGTAACCCCGTTGACACCTTTCTAAACACCACTTGATCGGCTAATTGTCCTGTGTAAAACTCTCCCAGGAGTAACAATTACTCGCAGTGGGTATCGGGATCCAACTATCTCATAGAAGGTATGCAATCTCATTGCAAATTTCAATACTTGAAATTCCCGATAATGCTTTTGCCCCTAGCGATCTATGACCTTGACTAAGTCAACAAACCATAAATCGCAAGTCAAGTTCAACCCGTACATTTCTCGATTGAATTAAACCCATCCGTACGACCCTTGACTGAGTCAACAAGGCCGTGCGAATGCCCTAATCCAATCACATCTCATGTTGTAACAGATAAACATAATTTAGCTACCATACACTATGCCTTGACTAAGTCAACAAATATAGCACGAATACTAAATAATATCTATCTGAAATGACGGAGGGCTACGCGGGTTTTTCAGAAAAACCATGAGCGTAATGAACTTGATATCGTTGCAGAATCTAGTGAATTTTGAAATGGAGTGATTTTGAGGCTTTTACTAGTTTTGCTAAAGAGGTCACTCCCGGTGAAGGGATCTCGGCTCTTTCCTCATCGAATAAGGTGCGGGATATATCATACTGTTGGAGATAGTGCCCTCAAAGTCAATTATTGGATCGCAGGTACGTGATTGCAATGATTGAGGAAGGACCTATACCGATATAACAGTCTTGCTCGAGATGATAGTATGCTATCTGGTTTGTCTTTATCATAGTATACATGCCTTAGTTCGCTATTGCATGATTGATAGAGCCCATAGGATTCTGCTTGACAGCCAGCAGTATGATGGTGATCATATACGTGGGAGCTGGGGTCTATAAGCACATCCTTAAAGTGTCCCTAGTCGTGGGAGTTTTCGAGACAGGGCATCGATACTCCAGAGTAGACTAGTGTATACAGTCGAGACCCCGACGAGGGGCGGTGGCCGGTCTCACAAGCCACTGGTGTCAGTTGGATCACCTAAGATGTATACAGGTGCTCATTGAGTTATGAGTACACCGGACAGGACTCGCCGGGAATCTGCTAGTTGGTATTATACATATCGTCAGATAGCAATTCCCTGGTGACATGTGTACAGGTTAGTTCATCGACCTGAGATCGTCGTTTGTCTCATGTGAGTTCCCACTGTGCTTAGATTACTACCCTACCACGCTCAAAGGAGTTGTGCAAACAGGTTTTAGTTGGGTACAGTCCCGAGCCACATTGGAGGCAAGTGAGCGGATCTCGGGGATTCGTCTCTCCCGGTATTGAGGGTTGATGTCGCGCAGTTCACGGGTGACCATCACTAGGAATTCTCGGCCGAGGTAGTGGAGAATTACTGATTTGGATCAGTAGTTTCTCAGGTGGTGATGGGCTTCATGCCGACACGATTTATCGCGTTATTAGGGGTCTGACTTTATCCACCCCCCTAGACTCGATATGCGATACTCTTTAGAGGAATGGACCGGACTGTATATACATTGTCACTGTCAGGCTCAGTAGGGTTTATAGATGAGTTCGCTCGTCAGTTTCCCTTCCAATCAATACATAGGCAAACCGTTACGTACAGCTTGTACCTCTGACGTGCTAGGGGTTATACCCAGTGCCGATGTGTTGATGAGTCATTAGAGTCCCCCACAGACACTTTCCCAAGTTCGGGCGAAACGTTGTAGAGGCCGTATGGTGATATGGCAAGGTTCGGAAAAAGCACGTGCGTTTTCGCACGTGTCGTTTTTCGGACAGATAATACTGGTAGGCTTTGGTTTAAGCCGGAACCCAGTATTATACTGTGTAGATATAATATCTTTGTCTCAGTTGCATTTGTATTCGGTCGTAATACAAATGCGGGTATGTTTATACTGATACGGGGTTATCCTGAAATTCGTTTCAGGATCACTTTTGGAAGTTGCCAGTTTCCAGTTTTCTATCAGCCGTATTTTGACATTCGGTTAAATACGGATTTATCTTTTTGGGTGAGTCATGAGGAGATGTGTGTGGATGCTTCTAGAAGTGGTGATGAGGATAGTGACTCATTAGTGCTTTAATGGACCATTAATGATTATGATGACTAAGGGTGATGATTCATTAGTTCATTAATGGGGTTTTGTTTGAGCTTAGATATTTTCTTCTTGATCTTTTCCTTGTGATCACCTCCCCCTCTCCTACACTCACCCCCTCCTCTCCTATAAATGGCCGGCCCCTCCCCCTCTCTCTCACTCACTTGAGAAATGGTTGTTGTTTAAAAAAGATTAAGGATTTTGGTTCATGGAAATTGATATTCATTTCTCATTTCGTATCGATCCAAAAGGCAACTTCATTAACCGTTCGTCCATAGCCTTGGACGTAACGAGACAAAGTGCTCTACTCATTCTCTACTTCATCTTGGTCGTCTCTTCTAGCAAACTTGACGATCGAGTTGCCTCGGTTCAGAGGCGGGAGCCCGTTTAAAGATCCGTCGACGTGGTGCCACCTGGACGAGAAGACCGGAGTTCAAGGAGATCAGAGCAGCCGCAACAAAGCGTGGGATGATGGTTGAAGACCGAAGGACTCAGATCATTCGGTATAACGTTTCTACCCACTTTGTAGTTTGTTAGTTTAGCTTTAATGGCAGATCCGGGTTACGGTACACGATAGCGCCAGTTTCGTTAAAAGTTTTGTTCCGCATTTGGCGTCTGTTAGACTGCCGGGGCGCTACCGTGGACTTACAGTGGTATCAGAGCCTAACCATTAAGCTATACTAACTTGTGCTAATGCGTTTAAAATATCGATCGAACCGAATTTCGAAAAACACAATTTTCTAGCATACCAGTTTCTGTCGATTTTAAATGATGTCCTAAAATTTTTTTGCATATCACAGAAGACAGAGCAGGGTTTTCTAAGAATACTGGTGAAATTTGGTGGCCCAATTCCACAGAACCGCCGCGGATCTGCCGCGCAAACATGGGTTTGGCCGCGGATCCGCCGCAGTATTGTGAGATTGGCACTCCAAATTTCTACAGTGAGTTCTACATGGGAAATTGTGGTTTTTGGTATATAAATTTTTGGCCCAGATTTTGTTACTGTACAGCAGATGTACATGGGGCCCACTTTGGGAAATTTAGTCGATCGAAATTTTAAACTTGTTAGTTTACAGTATTTACTTTATATCTCCGACCGGGAATGTCATTTGATCGGTAAACCACGTCCGATTGCTATAGTTCTTTTAGACGGGTTTGCGAACGTGACATTCGCGTTGATGTTCTGTGTTGTGCTGTATTGTAGAGGATATGTCGTGGTGGATAGCAGGGTGCAATGATAGTGCAGTTTGAATTTATTTGTACATTTGATATTGCGGGGCGAGCGTCCAACATGTGGACTGCCGTCACTGCCTGTTTGTATAATATTCTTTTGGGGCACGACCAGGTTGCGGTCGATGTACCTGTTGTACTATTTTTTAATTCTGTACTAGATTTATCCCGCGAAGGAGTGCACTGATAGCCGGGTTTTGGAGGGCAACGGGTCCGTATCTCATGGCTTTAAGAGGCAAAGGGACCTCACTCTAGAATTGGCAGACTATTCGCCGCACTCGTAGGGGGTACAGGTTGACCCAAGGAGGGGTGCTCAATTTACCGGATTCCGTGAAGTGCCGGGTGTTCCATTCACTATGCTGTGGGGACCACCTCACTTCAGGTTTTGGCGGGTAACTTGCCGCACCCGTAGGGGTCTAGGTTTCATTGCACAGGCTATCCACACGACCAGGGGAACGTCAGGTTTCAGCAGCGGCTCTGTGAAACCCGGGGATCCCAGATTATTTGTATTGTTCTATGATGCTTATTACTTTTCTGTAATGTTGCATATTATCACGCCTGGAGCGATTATTGTATATTGGTATATATACTATTAGATGTTGTATATGTTTTACACCCGCGCTAGTCCAGCCCCCGCTCTGTCGTTAGTTAAGTAACCTAACGGATGATGACGGGACCCAGTGGCGAATGCGGATGGCATATACGTACATTTTATTTTCGTTCTTTTCTGGTGTGATTGATTGATGGGACTGCATTGACTCTTATCAATGCAAGGATAAAACAAACCTATATTTGATGTTGTTGGAACAAATTTTAAAAGGTGTTATTACAAAGATGTTTCCTTTTGTTATGCATAGTGATATTCAGTTCGAATATCCCGCACCTCATTCGACGAGGCAAGGGCTGATATCCCTTCACCGGGAAAAACCCCTTGGGCAGAAATTTACGTCAGGGTAATAACTTTAATATAGTCGATTACAAGTTGCTTTGCATCGAGGTATTCAGTTAGAATATCCTGCACCTCATTCCATGAGGAAAGAGCCGAGATCCCTTCACCGGGAGTGACCTCTTTAGCAAAACGTTTTCGTCACTATATTTTATAAAAAGCTATCAGGTTCCTTCAGCGATATCAAGTTCATTACGTTAAAGGTTTTTTCGCCAAAAACCAGCCGTAGCCCTCCGTCATTTCTTATGGGTGGTCAGTAGTATTCAAGCTATGTTTGTTGACTAAAGTCAAGGCATAGTGTTTGGTAGTTGCTGGGTATTCGTATGTTGCATTGATAGATGTGTTGGTTTGGGACAGTCGTATTACCTTGTTGACTAAAGTCAAGGGTATGTACGGGTGGGTTCAAATCAACCTGGACAATGACGGGTAGAACTTGACATGTGACTTATGATTTGTTGACTAAAGTCAAGGTCATAAGAGCATGAGGCAAAAATCACATCGGGAGTTTCAAACATAAAGCAAACTTGCCAGATATGCGCATACCTTCTGGAGTGTGATAACTTGAGTGGCTTCCATCAAGTTATCATGCGATGATAGTTGGATCCCGATTCCCACTGATGAGTTGGTTTACTCTTCGGGTGATCCCGACTAATTCTTCTTTCTGGTTTGGAGGAGAATTTGAGATTACAGTGGGAGGTTTCCTGATTAGATAAAGTGATAACCATTCTGATCTAGGTTAGAGTGCACGCAGAGTGTTTCTTTTCTCTCTCTCTTTGGCAGCGACCTTTGACCGACCCTAGACTATGACTCAGTGACCAAGTTGACCGAACCTTCTTAAAATACTGGCTTTTGAATTGTCTAAAGTTGCATAAGTCATTGCCGCTCTTTCCTTTACCCTTTGTATTTCTCAGAACACCCCGTATTACTACGGATATCCACTTCCATTGGATAGAACCATCGTATGGTTATATACGAACTCGAAGAGACTTCTTCGAGGATGGATCCAGGTTCAGAAGAAATAGAATTGGCTTATTCAGTTGTCTTTTATTATCACCTTCTCTCAGGTTGTGAGGGCTCCTTAGTTTAGGAGAGTACACCTATTACGCTTATTGGATAGTCTTATTCCAAACCATAGGCTGGTGCCGAAAGGTAGGGAATGAAGAAAACCAATTAGCCTAAGTAGGGTGTACAGAAGGTAATATGTAAAGACAAAATGAAGGGATTAGAAAGAGGGCAAAGTAAATTGCGACTGTTATCACTCACGACCAAACCGCGTAATTCATCGCTACTCCTATTTCACTTTTGCTTTTTCCCAGTTCGGGAGAAATAGAATAAGGTATTATTCAGTAGTCTTTTATCATCACCTTCTCTCAAGATTGCGAGTACTCCTAGGATTAGGAGGGTACACCTATTATGCTTACTGGATAGTCTTCTTACAAACCATAGGCTGATGCCGAACGGTAGGGAAGGAAGAAAACCATTTAGCCTAACGAAGGTGTACAGAAGGTAACGACTAAAGACAAATAAAGGGATTTGGAGAGATGGCAAAGAAATATACGGTTACAGTCATGAATAGGATTATAGAAGAGGCATTACTAAGAATACCAGAATACCCCTACGAGACATTTTAATGTTTCAGTTTCACTGCGCATTGTTAAAAGAAAAACTGTTTTTCCGATTAGATACTTACACCAGGGTATGTATTTACCAGGTTACATTCTCATATCTGTATGATTTTTACAGATGATGAGTGGGAGTAAGTTATCAGAAATTAGGTGATCATCCTCATTATATCGGAATTCGTTGTAATTGATGATATTTGAGGAAATCGCCTAGGTACAGTTTTCAACCTACGATGCACAGGTTTTTGAGTTATTCAACTCGGCGGACTTATACAGAGTATTGTATGTTGTCCAGTGTCCGTCAGGACAAAGGGGTAGGTCCTCGTACTATATTCTGTTTACTTGTGACTTCTCTAGTTTTTAGACAAGTGTTTCGTAAGAAATACAATGTCTAAGTTTTGAGAAGTTATGGGTATAAGAATAAAGTAGAGAACCGGATATCGCAAGTATCGGGATTCTTCAAAGAGATTGAAGATGTAGATTCTTGTGATAGGTATTCAGTTAATAGTAATGGTTTTGAGAAACTTGTTTCTCTTTCAGGTTACTCATAATTGGATGGATTCCTAAGTTGAGTAATGCTGATTAGCCTTTCTCCATTAAGTTAATATGCACTGGAGACAGTTGCATATTTTGAATCTGGTTCCAATTAAATTAGTGCCTCTGTTTCTATATTGGATATAGAATGGTTCATATCTTAACGATGTTAAGATACGGGGAGTTGTCCAGCTTATGCTTAAAACCAGACACTGGATAACTCAAGGCACGTTTCTGTAATGGCTGTTTGTGGGTTGACCCTGGCTTTGACGAGGGTTAACATTTCTACCATCTGGAAGATCAATAGTGATATTGTTCTTGACTCGCCACGGTTTTATTAAAATGGATTTTTTCAGAAAACAGTAGTGGGAGTATGGTAGAACTGGAAGTGATTCCAGAACCGCAAACGATTACGGAAAATTTAATAGAACCTATACATTCAATCAGGTTTGACATTCCAATAGCCACTCCGTAGATATGGTGGATAACCTTAGACACCCGAGAGGTACTCCGGTAACCTCAAGGATGGTGACAGAGAGGTTCTTGTTTACCCAAACTTGACACTACTGTTGTTCCAGACTATGAGACATGGCAAGAGGATAAGTATAACGTCGTTCTAAACCAGCTTTAGAAGTGTACGTTGATATTATTCTGCCAGAGGGTTGTCATAATCAGTGGGAGCAGCGGAAGTATAGTGGACAAGTAGCTTATGTCTATTTATAGACTTAAGCAGATATAGCGGAAAAAGATCATCTAATTTTGATGTGATAGTCATGGGTTTGACTTCATCAGAATAGGGGATGGATCTGTTAAGAAGGTAGTAGGGTGTGATGTCCTGGTATTTGGATGACATACACACAGTAGGAAGTAAAATTCTTATACTACGATCGGTTGTACTGTGGTCGTCACACAGTTGTTTCTTCACAAAGGACATGGATATAATATCAGACATTCTGGTTACTAGATCTATGGTTTTAGATCTAGATTTGGGTAGTTTCCCAATTTGGGTACTTTGACAGTATTCTAATGGTATTTAGAATAGATGACTCCTGGCATGGTGGTGTACCTGCAGGTGATGGAGTCACCCTCTCTAAAGGTGTCTTAGAGACTAAAGAAGAGAGGGAAGTGCATGATTGGCAGATCACTTGCTTAGGCAATTGAGTCAATCATGAGATGTCAAGTACCACACCAGATGTAGTTTTTGCACTTGATGCGATAAGTTTATATTAATCCAATCCTGGAGAAACATAAGGAAGCGGTTTTAGAACATAAGTTCTTGTTCTACAGATTTGATGACGACAGCCTCCTTCGGGAGACGGTTATCATTCCAGGCTTCCAAGGTGACATGGATGACAGAGTGATTGTCAGAGTTATAGTTTTCCCTCTAAACAAGGGACAGTATTATGAACAGGAGGATACTGTGGAAGACATGGTGCTGGATACTGATTAGGTTCAGTTATCAAAACAGTCTAAGAAGTTTGGATTTGTAGTTCATTTATGAACGAGGTCCCATCAGGTATCCAGACATATTCTAAGACAGGTATTACTCAATTCGGGAGATGGCTTTCTCCGCGAACTTGAGATTTAGAGAGATATAGAAAGAAACATCAGGGCGGATCCACTCACTGAGGCTATTTCTCGAACACAAGAGTTTTACAAACTAGCTTTGTGAAACTGATTAGTAGAGGAGTTGGATGTTCGGTATCACACGGGCTGTGAGTATGCGACATCGCAATAATTAGCCTTGAGTGCAAGTGGGAGATTGTTGGAGATAGTGCCCTCAAAGTCAATTATTGGATCGCAGGTACGTGATTGCAATGATTGAGGAAGGACCTATACCGATATGGCAGTCTTGCTCGAGATGATAGTATGCTATCTGGTTTGTCTTTATCATAGTATACATGCCTTAGTTCGCTATTGCATGATTGATAGAGCCCATAGGATTCTGCTTGACAGCCAGCAGTATGATGGTGATCATATACGTGGGAGCTGGGGTCTATAAGCACATCCTTAAAGTGTCACTAGTCGTGGGAGTTTTCGAGACAGGGCATCGATACTCCAGAGTAGACTAGTGTATACAGTCGAGACCCCGACGAGGGGCGGTGGCCGGTCTCACAAGCCACTGGTGTCAGTTGGATCACCTAAGATGTATACAGGTGCTCATTGAGTTATGAGTACACCGGACAGGACTCGCCGGGAATCTGCTAGTTGGTATTATACATATCGTCAGATAGCAATTCCCTGATGACATGTGTACAGGTTAGTTCATCGACCTGAGATCGTCGTTTGTCTCATGTGAGTTCCCACTGTGCTTAGATTACTACCCTACCACGCTCAAAGGAGTTGTGCAAACAGGTTTTAGTTGGGTACAGTCCCGAGCCACATTGGAGGCAAGTGAGCGGATCTCGGGGATTCGTCTCTCCCGGTATTGGGGGTTGATGTCGCGCAGTTCACGGGTGGCCATCACTAGGAATTCTCGGCCGAGGTAGTGGAGAATTACTGATTTGGATCAGTAGTTTCTCAGGTGGTGATGGGCTTCATGCCGACACGATTTATCGCGTTATTAGGGGTCTGACTTTATCCACCCCCTAGACTCGATATGCGATACTCTTTAGAGGAATGGACCGGACTGTATATACATTGTCACTGTCAGGCTCAGTAGGGTTTATAGATGAGTTCGCTCGTCAGTTTCCCTTCCAATCAATACATAGGCAAACCGTTACGTACAGCTTGTACCTCTGACGTGCTAGGGGTTATACCCAGTGCCGATGTGTTGATGAGTCATTAGAGTCCCCCACAGACACTTTCCCAAGTTCGGACGAAACGTTGTAGAGGCCGTATGGTGATATGGCAAGGTTCGGAAAAAGCACGTGCGTTTTCGCACGTGTCGTTTTTCGGACAGATAATACTGGTAGGCTTTGGTTTAAGCCGGAACCCAGTATTATACTGTGCAGATATAATATCTTTGTCTCAGTTGCATTTGTATTCGGTCGTAATACAAATGCGGGTATGTTTATACTGATACGGGGTTATCCTGAAATTCGTTTCAGGATCACTTTTGGAAGTTGCCAGTTTCCAGTTTTCTATCAGCCGTATTTTGACATTCGGTTAAATACGGATTTATCTTTTTGGGTGAGTCATGAGGAGATGTGTGTGGATGCTTCTAGAAGTGGTGATGAGGATAGTGACTCATTAGTGCTTTAATGGACCATTAATGATTATGATGACTAAGGGTGATGATTCATTAGTTCATTAATGGGGTTTTGTTTGAGCTTAGATATTTTCTTCTTGATCTTTTCCTTGTGATCACCTCCCCCTCTCCTACACTCACCCCCTCCTCTCCTATAAATGGCCGGCCCCTCCTCCTCTCTCTCACTCACTTGAGAAATGGTTGTTGTTTAAAAAAGATTAAGGATTTTGGTTCAAGGAAATTGATATTCATTTCTCATTTCGTATCGATCCAAAAGGCAACTTCATTAACCGTTCGTCCATAGCCTTGGACGTAACGAGACAAAGTGTTCTACTCATTCTCTACTTCATCTTGGTCGTCTCTTCTAGCAAACTTGACGATCGAGTTGCCTCGGTTCAGAGGCGGGAGCCCGTTTAAAGATCCGTCGACGTGGTGCCACCTGGACGAGAAGACCGGAGTTCAAGGAGATCAGAGCAGCCGCAACAAAGCGTGGGATGATGGTTGAAGACCGAAGGACTCAGATCATTCGGTATAACGTTTCTACCCACTTTGTAGTTTGTTAGTTTAGCTTTAATGGCAGATCCGGGTTACGGTACACGATAGCGCCAGTTTCGTTAAAAGTTTTGTTCCGCATTTGGCGTCTGTTAGACTGCCGGGGCGCTACCGTGGACTTACACATACATATCACTGTGCAAAGCAAAACTCTAAAAGCGGTCAAAAGTCAAACCGAGTGTTGTAGCATCTGCCAGTTTCGCTAAAGAGGTCACTCCCGGTGAAGGGATCTCGGCTCTTTCCTCATCGAATAAGATGCAGGGTATATCATATATACCGCTATGCAAAGCAAAACTGTAGTTACCCTTTTATTTTAAAATTTGATTCTACAACATCTTTTTAGGTTTCTTTTCTTTCATTAATCACATTAATGAAGTCCCATCATTTAAGTCATCTAAACATCACAGAAAAATACGACGTACACTTATGTCATCCGCATTCTCCTCGATGTCCCCTCGTGCACCGTTAGGTTAGGTAACTAACGACAGAGCAGGGCAGGGCTAGTGCGGGTGCAAAACATAAGTAACGCCTATATAATATATCATATATACTATATACTGTATCCATCACAGAACATATCTAATGATCACATCACAGATATCGCAGCAGAAACATAGATAGAATGTGGGATATACTAGGACGTCCGTATTTAGTATTTAGCCAACAATAGAAAATACGGATTCCACAGTCGCGATGAATAGCCAAGCCCACACCCTGGACCCCTACGAAAGCAGCAAGCGACCCTACCAATTCTGGAGTTTAGGAGACCCGGTCTCGACTCCTCGAGATGGCCTTCCACTGAACCCCAGAACCCGGTCACCTGTGCTCCCCTCCTTGGGTCCATCCTAATGCGGAAAAGTAAATAATATACAACACTGGTGACACAACCTCAACCCGGAAGTGCCCTAAATAATAGAATATTACATTACATTTGAATTTACATGAATGAAAATATAAAACTCTCATCTCACATAAAAAAAACCCGGCTATTCAATCGCAACAATCCTGCACATCATATCTCAGCAACACATGATATCACATATCATCAACGTAAGTAAATATGCGTACCCCAATTGTCGTTGATGTATAGCAACGAAACCGGCGATATCGACATACTACACTTACGGTCACAGAAAAGAAAGTGAAAAACTGCAATATCTGGAATCCACATTCTCCTTAGACATCGTAAATGCGAAATATCACATACCTCGTATTTCATGTCTTGTAATATGAATTCCACACATTGCATCCATTCCAGATAATTAGACAGTATTAAAGTTTCCGAACGAACGATCAAATACCCAAGATTCACTAAAGCTCAACACTTGAGCGGAGTTCAAAAACCGGAGTGTGACACAGTAGTAGCGGTCCAGCCGTAAAAGGGTCAAGCCAACGCCTCACATGTGGCACACCGTACTGCCCCAAACCCTAAGGTTCAAAGGGCAGTTCAAGACGGTCACATAATCGAGTTAAGGTTTGTTGTCTTCTAGAGGGACCACCACAAAACTTGCACGTGCCTCCGAAGGATTTAAACCCCGTGAATAGTGAGCAAATGATACTCGTTCAAACACTTCAATACTTTCTAATTTATCTGGAAAAGCCACGAAATGAAAATTCCGATCGAATCGACGAGTCCAAAACCAACTCCAGAACTAACAGTACAAAATTTCAGATTAAAAATACCCTAAAAAATATACAAGCATATGTACAAAAATTATTCATTGATGGATGTAAATGGCCGCGGAACAGCGGCCTAAGCAAGCTTAGGCCGCGTTTCCGCGGCAATATGGACTGTTCATCGAAAAAAATTTATACCGTAATTCTTACTTTTACCTGCTGAATTTTTTACATATTTTTAATTCTGAAAATAACCAGATTTTGAAAAAATTCCAGAGAGCACCAAAAACCCGTATTTTCCGGTTCGAACGGAGTTTTGACTTCGTAAAAATGTCGTCTAATGTTCTAGGTCGGCTCTGATACCAATGAAGGTCAGGCAGCCACCCCATCCAATGGGGTCGCCGTGGCACCAACGGGTCCCTCAGCCGCTACTTTTTACGCATGCCCCCTCGCGAGGACTACAACCCGCCGGAACACCTTCCGGTCTTGGGACACCCTGGGGGTAAGAGCCTATGCTTCGCCACACTGTCACACAGTGAGAACCCCCCATAGGTCGACATCCAATGTCTAGTAGCTCTGATACCAATGAAGGGTTAGCCTAGCACCTCATGAAGGGTTTGGAAGCATCACATGAACCAAAGGTGGAGTCTTTAGGGTGCTAAGTTAACAAACATCGGATCGTGCCTAGAAAATTAGGGTTTCTAAAATATTCACATCAACATATGAAAGAATAGATGGGGTTTAGAGAGTACAACCTTTGTAGCTCCCTACGCTAGACTCCTCGGCCTCTTGGGTGTTGGAGGAAGGTCCTCTTGAAGTCCTCTCACGTCCACGACGATCCACCCGAAGTCCCTAGTCCAAACTCGCAACTTCATCCGATCAAGAGAACGAATGAAGATAACACTCTAAACAAGTGGGCTAAACTTGTGTAGAATGATGTTGCGGTTCTTATTCTCACTTCAAAATTCAATCTTGTTATGTAATTTGCTCACTACAAAAGTCTAGAGAGCAAGTGAAGAAGGAGGAAGAAGATGATGGCTATTTTTGAGAAGAAGATAAGAATAACTCTTGAAAGAAAATAGAAAATATATCAATATATATTTTCTATCTCTCATCTCAAACCATGGTTGAATCATTATTGTACTTGAGTTAAAAACTAAATGGAAGAGTAAATCATGGTTAAATGGTGGGTGAGTGAGGTTAAGTCAAGAAGAGTGTAGAAACAATCCAAAACAAACCCATTTCTTTTTCCTTTTGTTTTTAGCTTAAATACAATAATATTCCATATAAAAAACCCATGGTGTGAGTCTTATATTGCCACCATTTCCTTGTATAATCAACCATGAAAGATGTATGTATGTATGTATGTATGTGTATATGTACATCAATATGTGCATGAATCAAAAGAAAGCATACATGCATGCATACATCCAACTAACTCAAGAAAGGATTTCAAGTGAGAAGCTAATGGTTAAATGATAAATCAACACTTGATTTATCAATCCGGCCATATCACATATGACCCCTACCAAAAGCAAGCCGCCCGATCAATATACGGTATCCTATACGCGCATTTTAATCGGGTCTATGCGCATATCGCATACGCGCACCACAACGTTTCGCCTGGACTAGGAAACTCCATTGTGGGACTCTGAGACTCGTCAATACGCCGGCAGTGTGTGATGATCATATCAAGCACCCCCAAGCCGCAAGCGGTCAGCTAAACGTAACGGCCACCCGGGTATTGAGCGATCAGAAGAGAATAAGCGAACCTGCTACAACTCCCGTCGAGCCGATCGGCAACACTTCCCGTACAGTCCGGTCTCCTCGTCTGATATGTCGCATATCAAGTCTAGGGGTGGTAAACGTCAGACCCTAATAACCGATAAGTCGTGCCGATGTGAGGCTCATAACGGGTCGAGAAACTACTGGTAACACTTACCAGTAAATCTCTGAATCAGCCCTGGCCAGGGACTTCTCTGTTACGGCCAATCGAGCACAGCGCAACATCAACCCCCAATACCGGAAGAGACGAAACCCCTCCTATCGCTCATTGCCTCCATGTGACTCGGGACTGTACCCAAAAACCACCGTTTTGCACGTCCTCATGGACGTGGTAAGGTGGAAATCAAAGCACAGTGGGAATCACACAAGACTCTATGACGATCTCGGGTCTACAGACTAACCTGCACAAGTGTCACCTGAGAACTGCCATCTGACGTAAGGTATAATACCATCTGGGAGTTCTCGGCGAGTCCGTCCAGTGTACCCAGTCTCCACTGAGCACCCGTATACCATCTCTGATGTCAAACACCAATGGATATGGGATCATCCATCGCCCATCTCATGGGTCGAGAAGCGTATACGCTAGTCTACACTGGTATATCGATGCCCCGTCTCGATACACCCACGACTAGGGACCTTGAAGGATGTACTTATGGACTACCATGTCCCCACTAGTATGATCCGCATCATAGTCCAGGTAGTCAAGTACACATCCTAAGGGCTTTACCAACATGTAACTCTAAGACAGTATAAAGAGACAAGTATACATGTTAAGATAAAGTGCAACCAGATAGCATACTATCATATCGAGCAAGAAAGTCATCTCTATATATGTCCAAGCATCCAATATAATATACATCATCTGTACAATACTGGCCTCTAGGGCATACATACAACTAACAGCCTACCCCTCAGGGACAAGTGGTCTGCCTTCTCCAGGGCGGATAGTTAGGCTGGAGTCGAGTATTCAGGACATGCGACAGATGGTTGTATTGTTTATTTTGAAGCCGAACTACAGGTCTACCTCCTATGACTTAGGATGACATTTACAGTAGTATTTCTTGCTCGTTTCCTTTCGGAGGACATTCAAGATGTCCGAGCTCGTAGTTTTAAGGCTTTGCGTAAGACTCCAGGGACGACAGTGTCCGAGTATGATATTTAATTTACTCAACGATTCGATATGCTCCTTACCTGGTGGACACAGAAAAGAAAATGGATAAGTGGTTTGTGTGTAGATTGGACGTACAGTTATTGCTTGCTATAGGCATCCAGCATTTTGACACTTATGCAGCCGCGGTGGATGTAACCTTACTTTTAGAGGAGCGCATTTCTGAAGCTTCGGTCGTTTCTAAACTAAAGCGGATTTGTACCAGTATGCCAGCTCAGAGGTGGTTAGATAGACACCGTTGTGACAGGCTAATCATTTGGTCGCTCGATATGTTGTTCGTTCGTGATTCGTCCGCATCGGAGATAAGGATTCTTTTGTCGATTTGATTCTTCCCGATATGTTTGACTTGGAAGTTCTTCTGAGCATGGAATGGTTAGCCACGTGTTTATGCGTCCGTGAACTGCCGTGAAAAGGTAGTCGGATTTAGTTTCCTGGGTCAGCCAGTTCATGTTTTTCGGAGAGATCGTAGCGCCACCTTTCCCGATTTGATTTCTTCTCTTCGCGCTACTTTGTTCTTAAGGAAAAGACGTCAGGGATTCGTAGCGTATGTTCTTGATGTTTGAGCCGCAGAGGTCCCATTGGATCAGGTCCCGATTGTGAGGGAATTTCAAGATGTCTTCCTGACCAGTTGATTGGTTGTCGCCAGAGCGCGATATAGGATTTTGCTTTGACTAGATTCCCGGCACGAAGCCTTTTTCTATACCGCCATATTGGATGGACCCGGCGGAATTTAAGGAACTGAAGGATCAGTGGTAAGATTTGTTGGATAAGGGCTTGTTCGTCCGAGTGCATCACCTTGGGGAGCTCATGTCCTGTTCGTCAAGAAGAAAGATGGCAGTTGTATTTGTGCATCAATTTTCGTCAGCTGAATTAGGCTACTGTGCGGAACAATTACCCCTTACTGCGCATCGGCGATCATGTGTTTAGCTCTAGGGTGCAGGGCATTTCTCGAAGTTTGACTTGCGATCAGTTTATCATCATATGCATTGGGAACATCCTAGTATACTTTTGGAACCGAGTGGAGCATGGACAGTAATTGAGTTTTTCATTGCAGACTCTAAAGGAACACCAGCTATTCGCTAAATTATCCAAGTGTGTTTTCTGGTTGGATGATGTTGACCTCTTGGGTCAAGTAGTTATGAAGGATAGTATATGTATGGAATCGATGAAGAGCGACGTCGTTCATCACTGGCCCAGACCAGTATCCGTTACAGAGGTCCGTAACTTTTGGGTTTGGCCGAATTCTATCGATGTTTCATATAGAATTCTTCTCGTATAGCTGCAACGTTGACCGTGTTGACCCTGAAGAGAGTTTCTTTTCATTGGATTGAGGTATGTGAGCAGTGCTTTCGGCAGTTGAAGACTTGTTTGACTATGGCGCCAATATTGTTTTTCCGTCAGGACCAGGCGGTTTTGTTGGTTATTATGATACTTCTCGGCGATTGAAGGAGCAAGAGTAGAATTATTCCACGCATGACTTAGAGATGGCTGCAGTAATTGTTACATTTAAGATTTGGAGACACTACTTACGACGAGTCGTGCTAAATATTTACGAACCACAAGAAGCTTAAGGTATATATTTCAGCAGTGAGATCTAAATTTAAGACAGCGCAGAGGGATAGAGTTAGTAGAAACTATGACTACAAGATTCCTTATCATTCGGGCAAGGAGAATGTTGTGGCAGATGTCTTGAGTCGGAGTCCCAGAGGTAGCTTTTGTTGTTTGAGCACGGTTTAGAGACAGACGACGGTAGATTAGCAGATTCTTCGTGACAGCCGGCCTTGTTTGAGAGTTCTAGCTTCAAATCATCATTCAGTGTTCTAGGATCTGGGTTTTAGAGTTTCAGGTGTTGCTTGTTTTTGCTAAGTTTGCATGTGATGTGATCTTACAATATAGGCAATTCGGAGTGTTTCGTATTCGTAGTTTTAACATTGTTTCGGGTATTCGCATGTTGTCTAGGCGAAATTAAAAAGTTCAAACGAATATCAAAACCCCATTTCTCCATGTTTAAGGCATTCGAAAATCATGCAAGTAATTATGTGGACCCTCTAGAAGAATGAAACCCTAACTCGACATAATGACCATGGAACCGCTTTCGAACCTTAGGGTTTGCGGCAGTTCCGCGGTGCCATTAATGAGGCTTGGGTCTGCCCTTCTACGGTTGGTCCATAGGTACTGTGGCGTGTTCTGGGTATTTTTAAACTGTGCTCAAGTGTTGAGCTCTTGGGGAATTGTGGGATTTTGATGAATCGATCGAAAAGTTTAACGTCGTCCGGATATCATGTGAAGGGATGAAAAGGGATGTCACAGACTTTGTTTCAGGATGCGGACTTGTCAGCAAGTCAAGGCTGAGTATCAAGGGTCAGCAGGAGAACTACAACCTTTACCCACTCCAGGATAGAAATAGGAGCAGATTTCTATGGATCGTATCGTGGTTCTATCTAGGACCAGTCAAGAGTATGACTCTAATTGAGTGATCGTAAACCAATTGATGGAAGCAGCTCATTTTCTGCCAGTGAAGACCATTTTCGGATTGTTCTGTATGCTCAGATATAGGTTGATAAGATAATGCGACTACATGAAGTTCCGACTTGTTTTTTGTCCGACAGAGGCACCCCGTTCACCAGCCAACTATTATAAAAACATTAGGAGGTTTTGGACACCAATTAAATTTCATTACAGTTTTCTATCCGCAATCCGACGGTCAATTAGAGAGGACTATTCAGATTATTGAGGACATGCTCCGAGCTTGCGTTCTAAATTTTGTGGCATTGGGGGGGTCATTTGCCCTTGATAAGGTTTTCCTATAATAACAGCTTCCAGGAGGAGATTCATATGGCACCCTTCGAGGCGTTATATGGGAAGAGATGTTGATCACCCGTATGTTGGACAGAGCTCAGTGAGAGCAGTATTTTTGGGCCTACAGATTGTACAGGAGATGACCGAAAGGATTCAGTGATTCAGGACATGTTGAGAGCGGCCCAGAGCGGGCAGAAATCTTATATGGATGGACGTCGTTGCAAATTGAGTTCGCCGTCGCAGATTTGAATCCGTTAAGGTGATCATGTTTTCTGGAGGGTTTCTCCAATAAAGGGCATGTTAAGATTCGGAAAGAAAGGGAAACTTAATCCCAGATATGTGGGTTCCTTAGAGATTTTGGAGTGTATCGGCACAGTTGCGTATCGTTTCGCTTTTCCACCTGACTTCTAGATTTTCACCTCTTATTTCTTGTATCGATGCTCCGCAAGTATCTTCCGTACCCCGCTCACGCAATACAGCATTAGATGATCTAGCAGGAGTGCAATCTTTGTTTAGCCGAGTAGCCGATAGTCATTCTAGATCGGCAGATAGAGAAACCGAGGTCCGAGGTCATACCGACCGTTTGTTTCTTTGGCGTAGCCCGAGCGACGAAGAGATCGCGTAGGAAGCCGAGGTCGAGATTGTAAGGTGTTTTTCGTCACCCCATTGAGATGGGAATACGCGCGCGCTTGTCAGGCGCATTACAGATTCCCCCTGCCTAGGGTAGGCGGGGGTTTATTGATTGTGGGGATCCGAATCTCCGGCAGCCGCGGACTAAGCTGCCGTTAATTACCCCTCGCATTTGGAGCGAGAGAACCACCGATTGATGGGTTAAACTGGTCATGCGAACTCAATGTGCAGTGTTGTGTTTTGGAGGGTTTTGGATATATCGGGGGCCCCGCAGAGTTTTTACGGGGGTCCCGTTACCCGGATAGCGGGCTGGGGGTCAAGGGGGCTAGCAGCCCCCTTACGGGGCAGCGTCCCGTTAGAAATTTTTTTCTAACAGGGACAGTGTCGTGGAGTGTGTGTGTCTGTCTGTATGTATGTATGTATGTATGTATACACACACATACATACATAAGAGAAAAAGGCATCCAAAGGATGCGTGGGGGAAAGCGCTTTGGCGCTGGCGCTTTGGCGCTGGCGCTTTGGGCGCTGGCGCATTGAGCGCTAGCGCCTCACGTGCCAGGCACGTGGGCACTCGGGCGCTAGCGTTTTGAGCGCAAGAGCGCTAGCGCCCCACGTGCCAGGCATGTGGGTGCTCGGGCGCTAGCGCTTTGAGCGCAAGGGTGCTAGCGCTCTGGGCGCGCTCGGGAGGCAGAAGGGACTTGGTCCCTGCAATGGGAGTTGTACTCCCAGTAAGGAACACTTATTATTTTGTGTGTGTGTATATATATATATATATATATGAGGAGTTAAACTCCTAGGATATTTTGAAGCTGATGAAGGGGGCTTCTCCCCTTGAGCCCTGGATCTTCCCCAAAGTGGGGTTTTTGGAGATGGGTCTCCTTCTTCTTCCTGTCGTTTGGCCGGATCTTGGAGAAAGGGGTGAGATTAAAAAAAATCTCCCTTTTTTGAGATCTAATGGAAGATCCAAGTTCCCCTTTGTGGGTTTTGTGGTGAAAAACTATTTAGTTTTGGAAAAGGAAGAGTAAAACTCTTGATTTAATTCAAAAGAAAGAAGAAGGTGTTGAACCTTGAGGAAGGAGAAGATCACAGATCTTGATTCTTTTTTTGGAGAGAGAAAAAGTTGTTGGGATATTTTCATTATCCTTGCCTTTATAGGCTATACACTTTACATATAGCCCCTTGGGCTTTACAAAATGGCATTTTGCCTATCCCATACCTCATGTGCTATTTCTTTTAGCACATAATCCATGGGCTTTATAAAAAATTGGCTTTATGCTCCTTTTCTTACATTTATTCATAAAATAAATAAAAGAAATACAATAAAGTTTTTATTTTGGCATGGGGGGAGGCCGGCCGCTTCATGTTCGGGCTCGACCCGGGCATTGGCCCACTTGACCTGGGCTTGGGCCCACCTGGCTTAGGGTTGACTTTGATTTTCACTTGGTCAACCGGGGTGTAAATTTTTACCTTAACAAATTGCCCCCGATCAATAAATGCACACAACATATATGGGTTGTGTGTATGAAATTGATGGATCTTCTTTCACATGGAGGCGACTTGATTCGGTTCCCGCTTTTTGGGAAGCTGGCACTGCCCTTTTTACGACATGGACGGTCGATGCTTGACGTGTCTCCGAGATGGAGTGTCTGGTTGACTTGATTCCGAGGCGGAGCATAATTCCGACGAGGAGGTCGTTGCTGTCCTTTTAGCGACGTGGACGGTCGGTGCTGCCCTTTTAGCGACGTGGACGGTCGATGCTGCCCTTTTTGCGACGTGGACGGTCGGTGCTGCCATTTTTGCAACGTGGATAGTCGGTGCTGCCCTTTTAGCGACTTGGACGGTCGATGCTGCCCATTTTGCGACGTGGACGGTCGGTGCTGCCCTTTTTGCGACGTGGACGGTCGGTGCTGCCCTTTTTGCGACGTGGACGATCGGTGCTGCCCTTTTTGCGACTTGGACGGTCGGTGCTGCCCTTTTTGCGACTTGGACGGTCGGTGCTGCCCTTTTTGCGACATGGACGGTCGGTGCTGCCCTTTTTGTGACTTGGACGGTCGGTGCTGCCCTTTTAGCGACTTGAACGATCGGTGCTGCTTTTTTTGCGACTTGGACGGTCGGTGCAGTCCTTTTTGCGACGTGGACGGTCAGTGCTGCCCTTTTTGCGACGTGGACGATCGGTGCTGCCCTTTTTGCTACGTGGACGGTCGGTGCTGCCCTTTTTGCGACTTGGACGATCAGTGCTGCCCTTTTTGCGACTTGGACGGTGGGTGCTGCCCTTTTTGCGACTTGGACGGTGGGTGCTGCCCTTTTTGCGACGTGGATGGTCGGTGCTTCCCTTTTTGCGATGTGGACGGTCGGTGCTGCCCTTTTTGCGACGTGGACGGTCGGTGCTGCCCTTTTTGCGACTTGGATGGTCGGTGTTGCCCTTTTTGCGACGTGGACAATCGGTGCTGCCCTTTTTACGACTTGGACGGTCGGGGCTGCCCTTTTAGCGACTTGGACGGTCGGCTTGATTTGACTTGCTCCGCTTCTTGTAGTGCCAGGGATTTGACTTGTTTCCGTGATGGAGCTTGATTCCGCTAGGGAGGTCGTTAGCTGTTTTGCTGATTTGATGCGATTTGGGTTGACATCTGCGTCGCTACACTGAAATATGGTACCAGGAGCGAATCATCATCTGCCATGAGTGGATTTCCCTCGTTTCCAGTTTAACGACTTAGGGGTCATCTGTTCCCAGTTTAACGACTTAGATGTCATTTGTTCCCAGTTTATTGACTTAGAGGTCATCTGTTCCCAGTTTAATGACTTAGAGGTCATCCGTTCCCAGTTTAAAGACTTAGATGTCTATTGGATTGGAGTTTGGAATTTTAGGGTTAGGGTAGGCATCAACGTTGCTAACACTGAAGCACATGTGTCAGGAGCAATTCATCATTTGCCTTTTCCTGTTGGGGAGCGATGGCTTAGAAGACAGGTTTAGGTCCCTATCACCTAAGGCTTTTCAATTTTATGAGCCGTAAGGGTCCCATAAAAGCATTTTCTCCCTACGAGTCGAAAGGATCTCGTAATTGTGATTTCTCCTTAGGAGTCATGGGGACTCCCAAGTGTGTTTTTCCTTTGTGAGTCGTAAGGATCCCACGAAGGTGTTTTCTTACGAGTCGTGAGGATCCCGTAAGTTTGTTCTTCTTGTGTATCGTGAGGACACATGAGTGGGTCCTCCCAAATGGAGCATAATCCCAATGGCGGAGACCAGCCGCGTAACTGGTGATTGCGGTAGGGCATGGGTATGCTGAGAATTATTTGAGCCCATGGATTGTATACGGTAGTCAATTTGGGGACTAACCGTAAGGCCAGGGGAATTTTGGAAAATTGGATTTTGGTTGGCGTCTGCATCGCTGCACTGGAATATGGTACCAGGAGCGACTCATCATACGCCGTTTGGGGACATGGAATGTGGATCTTGTTTGGCATCAGCATTGCTGCACTGGAATAATGCTAGGAGCAACTCATCATTTGCCCTGGAAGGACTTGGGATTTGGTTTTTGGGTCGGCATCAGCACCGCTAACACTGAAGAAATGCCAGGAGCGACTCATCATTTGCCGCGAGAGGACTTAGGATTTGGTTTTTGGGTCGGCATCAGCACCGCTAACAATGAAGCAATGCCAGGAGCGACTCATCATTTGCCATTGCCCGTTGGGGAGCGATGGCTCAGAAGACAGGTTTAGATCTCTATCACCTAAGGCTTTTCAATTTTATGAGACGTAAGAGTCTCATAAAAGCATTTTCTCCCTACGAGTCGAGAGGATCTCGCAGGTGTATGTTCTCCTTAGGAATCGTAGGGATCCCTAAGTGTGTTGCTCCTTTGTGAGTCGTAAGGATCTCACGCAGGGATTCTCTCCTCACAAGGTCGAGAGGACTTTGCAGGTGTATTTTTATCTCTTTTCACGAGTTTGCGCCCTTTCGGGTTTTCACAAACTCGCCGGCAGTCCTGTTGTTTTTACTCACGGAGCCCTTTCGGGTTTTCATCCGTGCCCGTTTTGCTTGTGGACATAACATTTTTTTTCGTTGGTGGGACTTTAAAAGTAGTCTCACCGACAGGACTTGGGAGAGATAGGGGTCGTTTACGCTCATGGATTGTATACGGTTTTACAGGATGTATGATCTAGACCGTAGGGCTGGTGTGCTCAATTCGCCTGCGACTTGGAGCATTCACGCGTAGTATTTCTTGAGATATCGGCCATTGATGGGTGGTATGGGCCTTTCTCTATCGGCACTTATTAGTTGGTAGGATCCTCCGTCGAACATTTTCTCGATGACGTATGGTCTTTCCCAGTTTGGCTCGAATTTTCCCTTGGCATGTCGATTGGGGATGATCGGTCTTTTGAGGACCAACACCAATTCGCTTTTCTTGAAAGCGTGGAGACGAGTCATCTTGTCATAGGCCCATGACATTTGGGCTCGGTACAGCTCCAGATTTTGCTGTACCGCGAGCCTTTTTTCTTCGAGGGCGTCGAGCACTTCAAGCCAAAGGAGCAAGTTTTCCTCCTCCGTCAACTCGTGCTGAACGGCCATTCTTAAGCTTGGAACTTCGACTTCGAGGGGGAGGACCACCTCCACTCCGAAGAGCAATGAGTATGGAGTGGACTGAGTTGGAGTACGGTGCGTGGTACGATATGGCCACAATGCCTCGTAAAGTTTGAGATTCCAGTCTCTCTTGTTGGCTGAAGCATTTTTCCTCAGGAGCTTGCATAGAGTCTTATTGAAGGCTTCGGCTAGCCCATTGGCTCTTGGATTATAGATGGAGGAATATCTCCAGTCTACCTTGTGCTGAGTAGCGAATCTTGAGACTTTGAACCTCTTGAAAAAAGGCCCGTTGTCAGAAATGATTCTTCTTGGTGTACCGAAGCGGTATAGAATATTTTGCTGGAAGAATGTCAAAATATCTTCTGTCTTGACTTCTTTTAGTAGGACAGCTTCAGCCTATCTGGAGAAGTGGTCTGTTGCGGCCAGTATGAACCGGTGGCCTCTGGATGACGGAGGATCAATTGGGCCAACTATGTCGGTTCCCCAGACTTCGAAGGGCCACGACGCCATCGTAGGATGCAACGGATTGGGATGCTTGTGAATGAAATCACCGTGAATTTGGCAGATATAACATTTCTAAGCATACTCTCCGCAATCCCGTATCATGGTGGGCCAGTAATACCCAAGCCGTTTAATTTGAAGTCGCATCTTGGGGCCAGATTTTTGAGCACCGTAAACGCCCGAGTGAACTTCTTTCATGACCTTTTGGGCTTCGGCTAATGACTGACACCTGAGCCAGAGTTGGTCATATGACCTGCGGTATAGCATGTCATTTACAAACACGTATCGGAGAGCTCTCTTCTTCAGCTGAATCCTTGCAGATTTTCCTTCGGGCAGCTTGTCGTATCAGAGGTACTCTATGAAGGGTTCTTTCCAATCGGGCTCGTCTTAGATGATCGAAGCTTCTTCGGAAGGACTGCTCTTCTGTTCTGCGCTTTCCTCTTCTCGTAGAGAGATTAGGGGTAGAATTAGCCGTCTCCTGACTGTGATCAGAATTTCTTCCATGTCAGGATCAGCCAGCTTCTTGGCTAAGCGAGCGAGTACGTCAGCCTTTCCATTTGATGCTCTAGAGACTCTCATTAGTTCAATGTGAGTGAACTGTTTCATGAGTTCCACCACTCGGCTTCTGTACCGAGCTAACTCGGGTTTGTATATCTTATAGTCACCGCTTACTTGGTTGACGACAAGCTGGGAGTCACCGTAAACCCGTAGCCGAAGGATTTCCATTTCTATGGCGAGTTCCAAACCAGCTATCAGAGCTTCATACCCAGCCTCATTGTTTATGCGAGGCTCGGTGAGAGCAAAAGAACGCCGTAGGGTTCCCATCGATGGCGTGATGAACACCAATCCTATCTCTTCTTTTATCTCCGGGACGCTTGATTTGCTGGAGGTCCTCATTGATGAAGCTCCATCGAAGTAGAGCTCCCAACATGGCTCATCTTCCTCGAGGTGCAGCGCTTGTTCGTCAGGTAGCTCGCAATTAAGCGGTGACCCCTCTGATACGGGATGAGCAGCAAGGAAGTCTGCAAGAGCTTGCCCTTTTACTGCTTTCTGAGGAGTATAAACTATGTCAAACTCAAGTAGCATGACAGCCCATCTTGCCATTCTGCCGGCTAGGCTTGCTTTGGTCATCTAGTGTTTGAGTGGGTCGACCTTGGAGATCAGCATAACCCGATGATCGAGCAGATAGTGCCTCAGCTTCTTCACAGCAAATATCAGGGTCAGGCATTGCTTTTCGATCGGGAAATAGTTGTGTTCCACCTCAACTAGAGTTCGACTGAGGTAGTAGAGGGCATTTTCTTTTCCCTCCTCATTGTTCTGAGCAAGGAGTGCACCGAGTGACTCATCTAGCGCGGCAGTGTAGAGAATCAGCGGTTTATTTGGAATGGAAGCGGCCAGCACTGAAGGGCGCAATAAGTACTGTTTAATGCTTTCGAACACTTCTTGACATTCGGTATCCAAGACAAAAAGAGCTCCTTTCTTCATGAGCTTTGAGAAGGGCCTACATCTCCCCGATAAATTTGAGATAAACCTTCGTATATAAGCAAGCTTTCCTTGAAAAGATCTCAGCTGCGTCAGATTCTTCAGAGGGGGCATTTCCATGATGACCTTTATCTTGGATGGGTCAACTTCGATCCCCCGATGTCGGACTATAAAGCCCAGGAATTTTCCCGATGACACACCAAAAGCGCACTTCAGAGGATTCATCTTCAGATCGTATTCCCTCAGTCTGGTAAGAACGGTCCTAAGATCTTAGACGTGGTCGTCCTTGGCTTTAGTCTTGACGACCAGGTCATCAACATAGCATTCGACGATTTTATGGATTAGGTCATCAAAGATATTGGTCATTGCCCTTTGATATGTAGCACCTGCGTTCTTCAGTCCGAACGGCATCACTTTGTAGCAGTATATTCCGATCGGGGTTCGAAATACTGTGTGTTTCTCATCCTCAGGCGACATCTTGATCTGATTATATCCATACGAGCCATCCATAAAGGTGAACAGCTCGTAATTTTAGGTGTCATCGACCATCATTTCCATGACCGGTAGCGAGAAGTCGTATTTAAGACACGCCTTGTTGAGGTCCCTGAAATCGACACAAACTCGGATCTGCCCATTTTTCTTCTTCACTCGGACTATGCATGCGATCCAGTCCGCATATTTATCTTCTCTGATGAAGCCAGCATCGATAAGTTTCTTAGTTTCCTCGATGACCTTTTCTTCTAGCTCCCTTCTCATTCTTCGAGGAGCTTGTTTGACTGGCTTAGCATCAGGAGATATAGCAAGTTTATGCACGGCCACTTCAGGGGAAAGGCCAGACATTTCTTTGTATGTCCACGTGAAGCAGTCGACGAACTCATGTAGCAGGGCAATTATCTGCTCTTTCATTTCCTCTGACAAGAGTGAGCTGATGTAGGTCGGCCTTGAGTTATTGGGCGTTCCTAAGTCAATCTCGGTTAGCTCGTCAAAGATTGCTTGTCCGCCATCTTTAAGCTCTTGAGGAGCTTCTTCTGGCTCGGCTATCTCACCATCATCATTTGATCTTTCGCTGGCTTCACAACCATGGATCATGTAGCACGCTTTGGAATCAGGTTGAATGAAGCCTATACCCCGTCTATCTGGAATTCGTCCATCGAAGAGTGCTTGGACCTAGGGCGGATGCCATAGCCCTTCATAAAACTTTGCTTCGGACTCTGTTTGATATAACTGGCATCCTCACCTTTTGAAATATTCCCGCATCTCGGGTGCATAGTATCTGGGATTAAAGACGGCTCTTATGGCTCTCTCATAGGGAAGGCACGTGACAGACAAATCGTCCGGGTGCACAACGGGGTTTGACCCATAAAACAGGATGCCCTTCTGTCCTTTTTTCCTCCTGGGAACGTAGAAAGTTTTCAGCTGGTCCACGATGGAAACTGACAATGCATCGAGCTCTTTGCACATCTGCTCCAGCACCCTTGTGATAGCTAGGGGCCCTTCTGCAATTTCAAAGGTCTCTCGTAGTTTTGTTTGTTGCATAGGGGTCCAATCTGCACAGCTGTTTCACGGTAGGTCCTCTTCCTCCGACTCTTCAGTTTCGCTGCCAAGATGAGGGCGGACTTTGCTTCTAGATGGGGCTTCAGTAACAGATTCGCCCGTATCGCTACCGAAACAAGGGCGATTTTTACGGAAGGACGGACTTCCAGTGTCGGACTCATCAGTGTCGCTACCGAAACACGGGCGCACTTGGGCGTTTTAGCTTTTGAAAGTGACAGTCGGCTCAGATTTTCTTTTGAGTCTTGGGGCCATTCTATCCTCAGTCAGTTGTAGCTTAGCATTTTGGTGGTTCATGAAGTACCGAGAATCTTCATATCGTACTTCATGCACACCGAACGGCTGGATGTTTCCGTCAATCCGTCTTTCTTCACCATTTTTAGTATACTTCATGCATTGATGGAGAGTTGACGGAACGATGCCGTAATCGTGGAGCCACGGCCGTCCTAAGAGAATTTTATAAGACGTGTCAGCGTCGATCATATATATCTTAGCTTCAGTTTGCAAATCCCCGAATTTGATTGGCAAAGCTATAGACCCCAGAACTTGCTGGCAGTTTTGATTGAAGTCTTGAATAACAATCCTTTCCCTTGACAGGTGTCGGACGTCCATTGACAAACTCTTCAGAGTTCGCAAGTTCATGATGTTCACTGAGGACCCTGGATCAATCAATATGCGATTAATCCGGTCTCCGTCGCTGTACCCTGTCACGTAAAGCGGCCGATTATGCTCATCCGTTCCTAGTAGCAAGTCTTCGTCCTTAAACGTGACTGCGGCGGTATGCAGAGCGTACTGGGCTTCTTTCATATTAATTTCTGCAAAGCGAGCCTGATACCGCTCGGGGTTCTGTAGAGCGTGAATGAGAACCTCTCTAAGCTCTTTAGATAGGACCAAGGCATCGTAGAAGCTCAGGAGAGACGGGAGCTTTCGGAGATGAGCCAAGACATTGTAGTCCACTGAGGAAGGACTTGAGTTTTCATTAGCCGGCTCTCTGCCATCCTCCTCATTAGCCACCTATTTTTCCTTTCCTTTTGGAGCGTTTCCCTGATTTGGCGGCAGAGCCCTTCCGCTTCTGAGCTGGATTTGGTTGGCCTTAGTGGCGAGCTCTTCGTCCTCTTCGGGAAAACAGAGCTCCTCCTCAGAGTCACTGCCCAGGTGGATGGCGTAGCAGGTTACTATAGGGATCTCTTCATTGGAGTCTTCTTCTATCTCCTCCAGAATCTCAGCCGCTTCTACAGGGAAGAACTCTTTCAATTGAATTAGAGTTCTTTCCTTCTGTTCACAGTCTTCGAGAGAATCAATATATTTTTGAATGGCCGATCTCCCTGCAGACTCTTTTTTGCGTCGAGCTGCACTTTTCTTCTTCTTGAGCTTTTTGGATTTTGAGCCTAATAGAGCCGAATTAGCAGCTGGTACGGTAGGCTTCTTCTGCCCTTCCCATTCCGTTCTGGGCTCTTTCTGAAGTAGCTTTAGCATCTTCTTCGTCTTATTAGATATGTGCTTACTCCAAGGAGGCTGCGGTGAGTCGATTTCATTTCTCAGGGCAGCGGGTTCGGCTGTCTGCTCCCAGAAGGCTTCAGCTTCTGTGTGTATAAAGTTGGTGGTTGCAACTTGATTGTTCACCAACACCCTTTTGTACAGCTCGATCTCTCCAGCCTTGTACTGCTTCTCGACCCAGTCTTTGAAGATATAGCAATCCTCGATCGCATGGCTCACTACTCGGTGGTACGGGCAATACAGGGGAATGTCGGTCATTTTTGCTTCTTGAAGTCTTTTCGACTCTGGCAATTGTAGACCGTTGTTCAAGGCATCTTTAAATATCTTTCGGACCTTATCCCTCCTGAAAGAGTAAACCTTGTTCTTTTTCTCCTCTAGGAAAGGCCCCTCTCCTCCCAGCACTGGCTTTCGAAACCGGTTAGTTTTGGATTCGGCCGCCCTTCGCTTTTCTTCATTGTCGGACGCATTGAAGACATTGGTACTGCTGGAACTCCCGCTTCTACGGTTGTCGTCCCGCTTGCTTTTCCAAGTCTTGTCACTCTGAGAGTCCGAGGTAGACTCTTGCTTCGAGCGTTCTAGCATTTGTACTTTCTTGGTTAGATCTTGAAACGTCTTGAGGCCTGTCGTACACAAGAATGGGACCATCCAATTGCTGAGGTTCCCAATGAGGAGGCTGACGGACTAGTCCTGCTCCAGTGGCGGTTCGCACTTGACCGTGAGATTACGGCATCGGGCGATAAAGTCGGTGTTGCTTTCATTCTTCCCCGGCTTGGTCCTCACAAGGTCAGCAATGGAGATTTTATCACTGACACTCATGAACCTTTGCAGAAACAGAGACTCCATTTCGGCAAAAGTAATGACGGACCCGTCTGGTAAACTCGTGTACCAGTCAAAAGCGGCATCGGTCGGGCTGTTGACAAACTGACGAAGAAGGAGCGCATCATTGCCCCATGTATTTCCGCACGATGCTTTGAAGTGGGCGACGTGCTGATTTGCATTTCCCGTTCCGTCAAATCTTTCGAACTTAGGAATGATGTAGCCGCTCGGGAACTCGATCAGATCGTACTGTGCGGGATATGGCCACCCACTGCTGCCAATTTCTTTCTGAGCTTCAGCTTCGGCCACCAATGTTTTAACCTTGCTGGTGACCAAATCCATTATCCGATCTTGTGTTAGCGGGATGGTGTTATCTGGGACTAAGGCGTCCCCAGAAGAGGAATGTGGTCGTCTTTCGTGCGGCTCGACGAATCTTGGACCCAAAGGGACAGGAATCGGCCGCTTCGGATTGTCATCATCCGGCTCATGAGTAGCGACTTATGCTTGATTGGGAGGCGCTCGAGCAATTTGAGCCGTAAGCTGCATCACAACGTTCGTTAGGTCGTCAATTTTCGAATAGAGCTTGGCCATCTCTTTATCTTTGCTCTTGAGCTATTTTCGAAGCTCTTAAAGCAGCTCTTGCTCTGCGGTCTTGGGACGGAAAGTCGGCTCTTCCTCGCTGTCCGAGCTTGACTCTGCCTGGACCGAAGGGTCCTTCTGCCTATCTTCCTCATCGAGAGGGTTTTCATCATCTAGCGGAGGCGGCTGCTCTTGGAAAGCGGCAGCCACATTCAAGCCAGATTGGGCTTGGGATGTGCTTGCCCCATCCTTGCTTTTGCTGCGAAGGTTGTCGCTGGGGCGGCCACCCGCCATATAGACCGTATGGATAATATATCCAGCCGTCTTTTTATTATCGGCGGCTAATTTCACGGACCGCTGTCTTGACCCCCCCTATTTCGGTAACGGGCAGTCGACTGAAGGTAGCTGGCCTGGCCGGATTCTTGAATGGTGCTGACGCTTCCTTTTTGGTTTTGCCCCGCTGTTTTCGCGCGGCACAGAGCGCCTGATAGACTCTTGAAGAGACAGTGTCATACTTTTTCTGTTGGGGCCGGGACACGTCTCTTCGTAGCAACGTTCGGACCGCTGTCTCCTTGATTCTGGCGGTCATGGCATTTTTCTGAACCCACTTCAGAGGTTCGAAAGAATTGCCAATTTTTACGGCCGACTCAGCCATCATCGCGGAGTAACCCTTCTCTTGGAACCTCACAAGACTCCACTTGGCCGAAGTCCTGGCCCTCTTGTTGGCTCAATACCTGAGCCGCTTCTGCCTTAACTTTTCCGTTTTAAGCACTTGGCAGACTTCGGCTCTTCGGGAAGACGCCGTAGACCGAGCCATGGAGGACCTTGGAGATACGCTCGATTGTGCATTTGTTGGAGTCATCGCCTAAGCTCGTCCGTAACATTTGATGTTACCCTTTGTACCGGAAGTCTTTCCCCCAGCTGGAGCGCCAGAGAGCCGTTCAGACACCGTCTTAAGCTTCGGTTGTGGTGCCTTAGCGATCACAACATTCGGCCTCTTGCCCCTTGAGACCGGCTTGGCCACCTGTTTCGCCGGGATTTCTGCCAGATGAGCGCTTCCGGCAGGGTAGATGATGATGGAACCAAACTGGTGGGGCAGTTCCTCCTACTGTCGACTGAAGCTTGTGGGGAGAACCACACGAGCATTGATCTTGACCACGTACGAGGTCGGGGTCGTGTTAGAGGCTGAATTCGTCTTAGGAGACATTGTCGTTGAAAGTTGATTGCTGCATGAAAAAAAAAACATTATTTCAGTACAAACATCGGCATATATGTTAAATGAGTTCGCATGAACACTTGACCCGAGATATGGGAGGAGAGAAAGGTCCCACCGGGCGTGCCAGAATCTGTAAGGTGTTTTTCGTCACCCCATTGAGATGGAAATATGCGCGCGCTTGTCAGGCGCATTACAGATTCCCCCTGCCTAGGGTAGGCGGGGGTTTATTGATTGTGGAGATCCGAATCTCCGGCAGCCACGGACTAAGCTGCCGTTAATTACCCCTCGCATTTGGAGCGAGAGAACCTCCGATTGACGGGTTAAATTGGTCATGCGAACTCAATGTGCAGTGTTGTGTTTTGGAGGGTTTTTAGATATATCGGGGGCCTCGCAGAGTTTTTATGGGGGTCCCGTTACCCGGATAGCGGGCTAGGGGTCAAGAGGGCTAGCAGCCCCCTTGCAGGGCAGCGCCCTGTTAGAAATTTTTTTCTAACAGGGACAATGTCGTGGAGTGTGTGTGTGTATGTGTGCGTGTCTATATATATATATATATATATAAGGGGAAAAGGCATCCAAAAGATGCGTGGGAGAAAGCGCTCGGGCGCTGGCGCTTTGGGCGCTGGCGCCTCACATGCCAGGCACGTGGGCGCTCGGGCACTGGCGCTTTGAGCGCAAGCGCCCCATGTGCCAAGAACGTGGGCACTCGGGCGCTAGCGCTCTGAGCGCAAGGGCGCTAGTGCCCCACATGCCAGACGCGTGGGCGCTCGGGCGCTAGCGCTTTGAGCGTAAGGGCGCTAGCGCCCCATGTGCCAGACGCGTGGGCGTTCGGGCGCTAGCGCTTTGAGCGTAAGGGCGCTAGTGCTCTGGGCGCGCTCGGGAGACAAAAGGGACTTGGTCCCTGCAATGAGAGTTGTACTCCCAGAAATGAACACTTATTATTTTGTGTGTGTGTGTGTGTCTATATATATATATATATATATATATATAAGGAGTTAAACTCCTAGCATATTTTGAAGCTGATGAAGGGGGCTTCTCCCCTTGAGCCCCTATATATATATATATATATATATATATGAGGAGTTAAACTCCTAGCATATTTTGAAGCTGATGAAGGGGGCTTCTCCCCTTGAGCCCTGGATCTTCCCCTAAGGTGGGGTTTCTGGAGATGGGTCTCCTTCTTCTTCCTGTCGTTTGGCCGGATCTTAGAGAAAGGGGGTGAGATTAAAAAAAATCTCCCCTTTTTGAGATCTAATGGAAGATCCAAGTTCCCCTTTGTGGGTTTTGTGGTGAAAAACTATTTAGTTTTGGAAAAGAAAGAGTAAAACTCTTGATTTAATTCAAAAGAAAGAAGAAGGTGTTGAACTTTGAGAAAGAAAAAGATCACAGATCTTGATTCTTTTTTTTTAGAGAGACAAAGTTGTTAGGATATTTTCATTATCCTTGCCTTTATAGGCTATACATTTTACATATAGCCCCTTGGGCTTTACAAAATGGCATTTTGCCCATCCCATGCTTCATGTGCTATTTTTTTTTGCACATAAGCCATGGGTTTTACAACAAATTGGCTTTATGCCCCTTTTCTTACATTTATTCATAAAATAAAATAAAAGAAATATAACAAAGTTTTTATTTTGGCATGGAGGGGAGGCCGGCCGCTTCATGTTCGGGCTCGACCCGGGAATTGGCCCACTTGACCTGGGCTTGGGCCCACCTGGCTTGGGGTTGACTTTGATTTTTACTTGGTCAACCGGGTTGTAAATTTTTACCTCAACAGAGATGCGGAAGCAATGTTCCCATCTCTTCGAGAGTACGTGTAGTTAGATTTTAAATTCGGGGACCGAATTTCTTTAAGGGGGGAAAATTATAACGTTTTTCGTTAAGGTGAATTTCTAATAATCGGTAAAATAAATTGTATTTTCCGTAAGACTTAACTATAATTATTTTTCATTATAAACTTAAATATGCCTATTTTAACTATATAATTGCTGGTATTTGGTAATTACTTAGTCCCTTATAAATTGTTAGTTTACATAAATATTTTTCCTTAATTAACTATTTTTAATAATATTTTAAGCTTTCATTTATACATTTAATTAGTGTAAATTACAAATTAAAATGGGTTAATCTTATTTTAGTGAACCATGACCACTTAATTGTAAGATTGTAACATATTTCCTCTCTCTTATTTTGCTTCTAAAGTTCTAGAAAAATCTAAGATAAACTAGAAAAAAAAAGATAGAAACTAAAATAATTAAAGAATATAACTTAATAAGAGTAATAAGTGAAGATGCTTCTACACATCTCTCTCTCTCTCTCTCCCCTTTTTCTTTATCCTTAGCTGAATTGTGCAGCCCCCCTTCTCTCTCTCTCTTCAACAATTTTTTTTTGTTTCTTGCAAACAAAAGGAAAGAAATGAATTAATTAAATAAAGGAATTAATATATGGTGAAATTTCTACCCACACACAAACTAACACTTCACTCCTTTTCCTCTTCCCCTTGGCAGCCGAGCCTCTCCCATGAGCAGCCCCAACTCTCTCCACCTCATTCTCACATCAAAAAATTCATCATTTTGCCTCAAAAATCCTTGTAAATTCCTACTAAATTGCATTTAGACCTCTACCCATTTTTCCTTTTGCCAAACTAGCAAGGATCAAGGAGCAAGAGAGCAATTTGGGAGGCCATGTTACATGTTAGATCTCTAATTGTGAGGTATAAAATCTTAACCCAATATTTAAGTTGTTGGTTAAATGCTTGAGTTAACTTGTTTAGATATTAATTTGGTTCTAATTTGTAATTTGATATTTAATGAAAGGGTTTTGAATTCAAGTTGGGATTTTTAGCACATTATTAAGGTTGCAATGTGTAGTTTATCATCCTAAGAATTTCAAAACCTAATCTAGTTGCTAAATTTCTAATTGTTGCTTTTAAATTGTCTTAATTAAATAATATTGCAAACTAAATTTTTAGAATTAATATAAATAGATGAGATAAAAATCTAGTTAATATTTGTGTGGCTTAACTAGATTATTATGTGATTATTGTGGCCACTAGAATTGTTAAAACATGTAGTTTTGAACTAAAACAGTAAATTGACGCTTACTAGGTTTTTGGAAATTAATCGATTTGAATTAAATTGAAATTTTAATGACCTACAACCTAATTCCTATAATATTTAATGTGGTGTGAATGCGATATTGTTACGATCGGTTCTAGGCTCGGTAGTTGTCGTGTATATCGACTCTAGTTGTAGTTTGTGGCGTTGTCGCGAGCGCATTTGTGCTTCAAGTGCGTGCGCGTTTGATTAGCGCACGTTGTTTTCCTTGTATCGTTGTGTCCGCGACTAATTATACCTATCCTCTTATTTGCTTGTGTGCGATTCTCGGATCGGGTGCAGAGGCGTCGGACACGGCGCGGAAAGACAGGGCGGATATCGGATCAGATTAGCCGAGGCATCCCGGTGAGTAGATATATACATCTATGGGGGGATCGTCTGGAGGGCGCGAGATGCCCGACTGTAGGATTACTAATAGTATTTGCCTATATATGCGTAGTTTTTTAGTTAGCCATCTCATTGCATCGCATTGTTATGTGTGTGTGTGTGTGTGATCATTCCATAGGACACTTGCACCATTACCATTGGTTCCTGCCACACGTGCACTATCTATGCGAACACACACGCCATTGGTAATTGCTATGTCGCGAACACTAAAGAACTGCCTAGATCGGTATCGAAAACATTTGCATCATACATGATACGTAAAACTTGTAGCTGTGTATTTCATTTCATTAAGATGTATACGTAGGATTGTTAGGCATGTACATACCTCATTGCATCATGATTCATGCATAGCTTTTGGCCGTACTTCGCATGGTATATACTGTCGTATTCTAGATTTCCATCATCACTGGCATTTTTATATCTTGTGATTCTTCTCGAGAATTTTAGTATTTATGAGATTTCTGGATTTTGGGGAAAACCGCAAGAATTTATAAACTTATTATCCTTTTTAAAAATGAAAGTTTCGGTTTTCTCGTGATGTATGTGTCGTCCACCATGAGTTTTCATCTTTTCTGTTGGATTTCGAGACCCGATTCGAGGAGTGGAGGAACCGTCTCGGGTACATGGTGGGCCCGGTATGGTACCCCGGGGCGAGAGTGTTTTTGTGGGGATGACGATGAGCCTGGTTAGGGAAGACTACCTACCAGTGATGTCTGGCGCGGCGGATATCCAGAGGATACCGACCGTTGTCCTGAGATGTGATGATATGGGCTGATCCAGACCGACGGAGCCGAGATATGGGAGGAGAGATGGAGTCCCACCGGCCGTGCTAGAATCTTTAGGGTGTTTTTCGTCACCCCATTGAGATGGAGATACGCGCGCGCTTGTCAGGCGTAATACAAATTCTCCCTGTCTAGGGTAGGCGAGGGTTTATTGATTATGGGGATCCGAATCTCCAGCAGCCTCAGACTAAGCTGCCATTAATTACCCCTCGCCTTTGGAGCGAGAGAACCTCCGATTGACGGATCAACTAGTCATGCGAACTCAATGTGCAGTGTGCATATATTTTTAAAGGGTTTTGGAAATAACGGGAGGCCCGCAGAGTTTTACGGGGGCCCCACTACCCGGATAGCGGGCAGGGGGTCAAAGAGGCTAGCATCCCCCTTGCGGGGTGCGGGGAAGCACCCCATAAGAATTTTTTTTCTAACGGGGGAAGTACATCTCGTGTAGAGTGCATATAAAATGGGGGGAGGTGCGTCTTAAAGATGCGTACATGGCACGTAGGCACCGGCGCCCGCGGGCCGCGTGCCTGGCGTGTGGGCACCGGCGCCCGCGGGCCGCGTGCCTGGCGTGTGGGCACCAGCGCCCGCTGGTCGCATGCCTGGCGCATGAGCGCATGGTGCCCACGGGTCGCGTGCCCGGCACGAGGACGCTGGGCGCCAGCGGGTTTTCTTATAATAACAGCTTCCAGGAGGAGATTCATATGGCACCTTTCGAGGCGTTATATGGGAAGAGATGTTGATCATCCGTATGTTGGACAGAGCTCAGTGAGAGCAGCATTTTTGGGCCCACAGATTGTGCAGGAGATGACCGAAAGGATTCAGTGATTCAGGATATGTTGAGAGTAGCCCAGAGCGGGCAGAAATCTTATGTGGATGGACATCGTTGCAAATTGAGTTCGTCGTCGCAGATTTGAATTCGTTAAGGTGATCATGTTTTCTAGAGGGTTTCTCCAATAAAGGGCATGTTGAAATTCAGAAAGAAAGGGAAGCTTAATCCCAGATATGTGGGTTCCTCAGAGATTTTGGAGTGTATCGGCACAGTTGCGTATCTTTTCGCTTTTCCACCTGACTTCTAGATGTTCCCCCCTTGTTTCTTGTATCGATGCTCCGCAAGTATCTTCTGTACCCCGCTCACGCAATACAGCATCAGACGATCTAGCAGGAGCGCAATCTTTCTTTAGCTGAGTAGCCGATAGTCATTCTAGATCGGCAGATGGAGAAACCGAGGTCCGAGGTCATACCGACCGTTTGTTTCTTTGGCGTGGCCCGAGCGGCGAATCACGTAGGAAGCCGACGTCGAGATGCAGAAGCAATGTTCCCATCTCTTCGAGGGTACGTGTAGTTAGATTTTAAATTCGGGGACCGGATTTCTTTAAAGGGGGAGATTATAACGTTTTAAATAAATAAATAAATAAATCGTTAAGGTGAATTTCTGATAATCGGTAAAATAAATTGTATTTTCCGTAAGATTTAACTATAATTATTTTTCATTATAGACTTAAATACGCCTATTTTAACTATGTAATTGCTAGTATTTGGTAATTATTTAGTCCCTTATAAATTGTTAGTTTACTTAAATATTTTTCCTTAATTAACTATTTTTAATAATATTTTAAGCTTTCATTTATACATTTAATTAGTGTAAATTACAAATTAAAATGGGTTAATCTTATTTTAGTGAACCATGACCACTTAATACTAAGATTGTAACATATTTCCTCTCTCTTATTTTGCCTCTAAAGTTCTAGAAAAATCTAAGATAAACTAGAAAAAAAAAGATAGAAACTAAAATAATTAAAGAATATAACTTAATAAGAGTAATAAGTGAAGATGCTTCTACACATTTCTCTCTCTCTCCTTCTTTTTTTTTATCCTTGGCCGAATTGTGCAGCCCCCCCCCCCCCTTCTCTCTCTCTTCAACATTTTTTTTGTTTCTCGCAAACAAAAGGAAAGAAATGAATTAATTAATTAAAGGAATTAATATATAGTGAAGTTTCTACACGCACACACAAACTAACACTTTACTCTGTTTCCTCTTCCCCCTTGGTAGCCGAGCCTCTCCCATAAGCAGTCCCAACTCTTCCACTTCATTCTCACATCAAAAAATTCATCATTTTGCCTCAAAAATCCTTGCAAATTCCCACTAAATTGCATTTAGACCTCTACCCATTTTTCCTTTTGCCAAACTAGCAAGGATCAAGAAGCAAGAGAGCAATTTGGAAGGCCAAGTTACATATTAGATCTCAAATTATGAGGTATAAAATCTTAACCCAATATTTCAGTCATTGGTTAAATGCTTAAGCTAACTTGTTTAGATATTAATTTGGTTCTAATTTGTAATTTAAGATTTAATGAAAGGGTTTTGAATTCAAGTTAGGATTTTAAGCACATTATTAAGGTTGCAATGTGTAGTTTATCATCCTAAGAATTTCAAAACCTAACCTAGTTGCTAAATTTGTAATTGTTGCTTTTAAATTGTCTTAATTAAATAATATTGCAAACTAAATTTTTAGAATTAATATAAATAGATGAGATAAAAATCTAGTTAATATTTGTATGGCTTAACTAGGTTATTATGTGATCATTGTGGCCACTAGAATTGTTAAAATATGTAGCTTTCAACTAAAACGGTAAATTGACGCTTACTAGGTTTTTGGAAATTAATATATTTGAATTAAATTGAAATTTATCGACCTACAAGCTAATTCCTATAATATTTAATGTTTTGTGAATGCGAGATTGTTACGATCGGTTCTAGGCTCGGTAGTTGTCGTGTATATCGACACTAGTTGTAGTTTGTGGCGTTGTCGCGAGCTCATTTGTGCGCCAAGTGCGTGCGCGTTTGATTAGCGCGCGTTGTTTTCCTTGTATCGTTGTGTCCGCAACTAATTATACCTATCCTCTTATTTGCTTGTGTGCGATTCTAGGATCGGGTGCAGAGGCGTCGAGCGCGGCGCGGAAAGACCGGGTGGATATCGGATCAGATTAGTCGAGGCGTCCCGGTGAGTAGATGTATACATCTATGGGGGGATCGTCTGGATGGCGTAAGGCGCCCGAATCTCATTGCATTGCATTGTTGTGTGTGTGTGTGTGTGTGTGATATCATTCCATAGGACACTTGCACCATTACCATTGGTTCCTGCCGCACGTGCACTATCTATGCGAGCACACACGCCATTGGTAATTGTTATGTCATGAACACTAGAGAACTGCCTAGATCGGTATCGAAAACATTTGCATCATACATGATACGTAAAACTGGTAGTTGTATATTTCATTTCATTAAGATATATACGTAGGATTGTTAGGCATGTACATACCTCATTGCATCATGATTCATGCATAGCTTTTGGTCGTACTTCGCATGGTATATACTGCCGTATTCTAGATTTCCATCATCACTGGCATATTTATATCTTGTGATTCTTCTCGAGGATTTTAGTATTTATGAGATTTTTGGATTTTGGGGAAAACCGCAAGAATTTATAAACTTATTATCCTTTTTAAAAATGAAAGTTGCGGTTTTCTCATGATGTATGTGTCGTCCACCATGAGTTTTCATGTTTTCTGTTGGATTTCGAGACCCGATTCGAGAAGTGGAGAAACCGTCTCGGGTACATGGTGGGCCCGGTATGGTACCCCGGGGCGAGAGTGTTTTTGTGGGGATGACGATGAGCCTGGCTGGGGAAGACTACCTACCAGTGATGTCTGGCACGGCGGATATCCGGAGGATACCGACCGTTGTCGTGAGATTTGATGATATGGGCCAATCCGGACTGAGCCCGAGATATTGAGACACTAAGACATTGAGATATATGTTTTGTGTCAATGCTTGACACAGATTTCTATGGATTTCTTTGATGATACTTCGGTCACTTCATAGAAGTTTTTCTAAGAAAAATAAAGATTTTTCTCATACCAAACATACTCAGGTTTCATGTTGATTATGCATTCACGTTGCATACAGATTAGTGTATTGCATCATATTAGTATATGCGTAGGTTGGGACGCATTTTCGTGCATGCTTACGATAGCCTTATTAGATGTTACTTACTACTCACGAGCTGGCAACTCACCCCCGTTGTGCTACAGTATCTTGCAGATTTGACCCGTTAGCACAGTTGTGGCGGGTGTATCTTCTTTTCCGCCTCATTGTATCGACTTACAACTTGCTTACAGGTGGGTTTTGGAGGATTCACTTTTGCTCCCACCGTATATTTTTCTTTTTTATCTAGTACACTCCATCTACCCTTATATATTGGTCTAGATAGTTAGACTTGAGACTTGTATTTGTGGTTTGGTGTCGATGCTCACTTGAGCCGACGCGATGCTTTTGTGCTTTTATACTTATTTCGCGTTATTATGATATATTCATTGCTTGTAGTTGTGATTCCGCATTTGGCAAAGAGCTAGCTTCCGCTTGGGGATGCCTTATTCATGATTTATATATATATTCTTGTTTTGTACCCGTTTCGGGGCCAATATTTACAAAGGAGACTCTGCCGAAATTTTCGGGAAATTTGGAGCGACTTATTTTGTTTATAATTGCTTCTTTAACTAAGTTTTCCTTCACTCTATTTCTTTAAATGGTTTATATTTCTGGGCTTTGGCTTACTTAGATTGCATTACGCCTTTAGACATTTCGTAATTTAAGTGCCAGTCACGTTCCGTACTTTCGGGTCGTGACAAAGTTGGTATCAGAACGATAGGTTTTACCTTTCTGAGTGTAGGACAACCCTTGGTAGATAGAGTTGGTGATTTAAGTATAGTGGCATAGCGTGTGTATGTTCCGCGGCATACTTACGATACGGTACTCCGCCTAAGTGATCTTAGGATATATATTTGGTTGTATTTCCTTCCTTGATTCCGTAAATCCTTTGATTCGATTGCAATGTTCCTATCGATCATGTTCCTCGTTCCAGCCACTATGCCGTCGGAGACTACGAGGGCCAGAGAGCTGCCGCCAGAAATATGATTAGAGCAGGCTCGTTTAAGACGAGAACCGATCAGGGCGGTATGCCTACCCCTCAGGGACAAGTGGTCCGCCTTCTCCAGGGCGGATGGCTAGGCTGGAGTCGAGTATTCAGGACATGCGACAGATGGTTGGATTGTTAATTGAGAAGCCGAACTACAGGTCTACCTCCTATGACTTAGGATGACATTCACAGTAGTATTTCTTGCTCGTTTCCTTTCGGAAGACGTTCGAGATGTCCTAGCTCGTAGTTTGGAGGCTTTGCACAAGACTCCAGGGACGACAGTGTCCGAGTATGATATTTAGTTTACTCAACGATTCGATATGCTCCTTACCTGGTGGACACTGAAGAGAAAACGGATAAGAGGTTTGTGTGGAGATTGGACGTACAGTTATTGCTTGCTATAGGCATCCAGCATTTTGACACTTATGCAGCCGCGGTGGATGCAACCTTACTGCTAGAGGAGCGCATTTCTGAGGCTTCGGTCGTTTCTAGACCAAAGCGGATTTGTACCAGTATGCCAACTCAGAGGTGGTTAGATAGACGCCGTTGTGACAGGCCAATCTTTTGGTCGCTCGATATGTTGTTCGTTCATGATTCGTTCGCATCGGAGATAAGGATTCTTTTGTCGATTTGATTCTTCCCGATATGTTTGACTTGGAAGTTCTTCTGAGCATAAAGTGGTTAGCAACGTGTTTAAGCGTCCGTGAACTGCCGTGAAAAGGTAGTCGGATTTAGTTTTCTGGGTGAGCCAGTTCTTGTTTTTCGGAGAGACCGTAGCGCCACCTTTCCCGATTTGATTTCTTCTCTTCACGCTACTTTGTTCTTGATGAAAGGACGTCAGGATTCGTAGCGTATGTTTATGATGTTAGAGCCGCAGAGGTCCCATTGGATCAGGTCCCGATTGTGAAGGAATTTTAAGATGTCTTCCTGACTAGTTGATTGGTTGTCGCCAGAGCGCGATATGGGGTTTTGCTTTGACTTGATTCCCGGCACGGAGCCTTTTTCTATACCGCCATATTGGATGAACCTGGCGGAATTTAAGGAACTGAAGGATCAATGGTAAGATTTGTTGGATAAGGGCTTGTTCGTCCGAGTGCATCACCTTGGGGAGCTCATGTCCTGTTCGTCAAGAAGAAAGATGGCAGTTGTATTTGTGCGTCAATTTTCGTCAGCTGAATTGGGCTACTGTGCGAAACAATTACCCCTTACTGCGCATCGACGATCATGTGTTTAGCTCTAGGGTGCGGGGCATTTCTCGAAGTTTGACTTGCGATCAGTTTATCATCATATGCATTGGGGACATCCTAATATACTTTTGGAACCGAGTGGAGCATGGACAGTAATTGAGGTTTTCATTGCAGACTCTAAGGGAACACCAGCTATTCGCTAAATTATCCAAGTGTGTTTTCTGGTTGGATGATGTTGATCTCTTGGGTCAAGTAGTTATGAAAGATAGTATATGTATGGAATCGATGAAGAGCGAGGCCGTTCATCACTGGCCCAGACCAGTATCCATTACAGAGTTCCATTGCTTTTGGGTTTGGCCGAATTCTATCGATGTTTCGTATAGAATTCTTCTCGTATAGCTGCAACGTTGACCGTGTTGACCCAGAAGAGAGTTTCTTTTCATTGGATTGAGGTATGCGAGCAGTGCTTTCGGCAGTTGAAGACTCGTTTGACTACGGCGCCAATATTGTTTTTCCATCAGGACCAGGCGGTTTTGTTGGTTATTGCGATACTTCTCGGCAATTGAAGGAGCACAAGTAGAATTGTTCCACGCATAACTTAGAGATGGCTGAAGTAATTGTTACATTTAAGATTTGGAGACATTACTTACGGCGAGTCGTGCTGGATATTTACGGACCACAAGAAGCTTAAGGTACATATTTCAGCAGTGAGATCTAAATTTAAGACAGCGCAGACGGATAGAGCTAGTGAAAACTATGACTACAAGATTCCTTATCATTCGGGCAAGGAGAATTTTGTGGCAGATGTCTTGAGTCGGAGTCCCGGAGGTAGCTTTTGTTGTTTTATCACGGTTCAGAGACAGTCGACGGCAGATTAGCAGATTCTTCATGACAGCCGGCCCTGTTTGAGAGTTCTAGCTTCAAATCATCATTCAGTGTTCCAGGATCTGGGTTTTAGAGTTTCAGGTGTTGCTTGTTTTTGCTAAGTTTGCATGTGATGTGATCTTATAATATAGGCAATTCGGAGTGTTTCGTATTCGTAGTTTTAACATTGTTTCGGGTATTCGCATGTTGTCTAGGCGAAATTAGAAAGTTCGAACGAATATCAAAACCCATTTCTCCAAGTTTAAGGCATTCGAAAATCATGCAAGTAATTCTGTGAACCCTCTAGAAGAATGAAACCCTAACTCGACATAATGACCATGGAACCGCTTTCGAATCTTAGGGCTTGCGGCAGTTCCGCGGTGCCATTAATGAGGCTTGGGTCTGCCCTTCTACGGTTGGTCCATAGGTACTGTGGCGTGTTCTGGATATTTTTAAACTGTGCTCAAGTGTTGAGCTCTTAGGAAATTGTGGGACTTTGATGAATCGATCGAGAAGTTTAACGTCATCCGGATATCATGTTAAGGGATGAAGAGAGATGTCACAGACTTTGTTTCAGGATGCGGACTTGTTAGCAAGTCAAGGCTGAGCATCAAGGGTCAGCAGGAGAACTACAACCTTTACCCACTCCGGGATAGAAATAGGAGCAGATTTCTATGGATCGTATCGTGGGTCTACCTAGGACCAGTCAAGAGTATGACTCTAATTGAGTGGTCGTAAACCAATTGATGGAAGCAGCTCATTTTCTGCCAGTGAAGACCATTTTCGGATTGTTCTGTATGCTCGGATATAGGTTGATAAGATAGTGCGACTACATGAAGTTCCGACTTGTTTTGTGTCCGACAGAGACACCCCGTTCACCAGCCGACTATTATAAAAACGTCAGGAGGTTTTGGACACCAATTAAATTTCATTACAGTTTTCCATGCGCAAACCGACGGTCAATTAGAAAGGACTATTCAGATTATTGAGGACATGCTCCGAGCATGCGTTCCAGATTTCGTAGCATTGGGGTCGTCATTTGCCCTTGATAAGGTTTTCCTATAATAACAGCTTCCAAGAGGAGATTCATATGGAACCCTTCGAGGCGTTATATGGGAAGAGATGTTGATCACCCGTATGTTGGACAAAGCTCAGTGAGAGCAGCATTTTTAGGCCCACAGATTGTACAGGAGATGACCGAAAGGATTCAGTGATTCAGAATATGTTGAGAGCGGCCCAGAGCGGGCAGAAATCTTATGTGGATGGACGTCGTTGCAAATTGAGTTCGCCGTCGCAGATTTGAATTCGTTAAGGTGATCATGTTTTCTGGACCGTTTCTTCAATAAAGGGCATGTTGAGATTCGGAAAGAAAAGGAAACTTAATCCTAGATATGTGGGTTCCTTAGAGATTTTGGAGTGTATCGGCACAGTTGCGTATCGTTTCGCTTTTCCACATACTTCTAGATGTTCACCTCTTGTTTCTTGTATCGATGCTCCGTAAGTATCTTCCGCACCCCGCTCACGCTATACAACATCAGACGATCTAGCAGCAGCGCAATCTTTGTTTAGCCGAGTAGCCGATAATCATTCTAGATCGGCAGATGGAGAAACCAAGGTCCGAGGTCATACCGACCGTTTGTTTCTTTGGCGTGGCCCAAGCAACGAAGAGATCACATAGGAATCCGAGGTCAATATGCGGAAGCAATGTTCCCATCTCTTCGAGGGTACGTGTAGTTAGATTTTAAATTCGGAACCGAATTTCTTTAAGAGGGGAAGATTGTAACGTTTTAAATAAATAAATCGTTAAGGTGAATTTCTAATAATCGGTAAAATAAATTTTATTTTCCGTAAGACTTAACTATAATTATTTTTCATTATTGACTTAAATACGCCTATTTTAACTATGTAATTGCTAGTATTTAGTAATTATTTAGTCCCTTATAAATTGTTAGTTTACTTAAATATTTTTCCTTAATTAACTATTTTTAATAATATTTTAAGCTTTCATTTATACATTTAAATAGTGTAAATTACAAATTAAAATGGGTTAATCTTATTTTAGTGAACCATGACCACTTAATGCTAAGATTGTAACATATTTCCTCTGTCTTATTTTGCTTCTAAAGTTCTAGAAAAATCTAAGATAAACTAGAAGTAAAAGAGATAGAAACTAAAATAATTAAAGAATATAACTTAATAAGAGTAATAAGTGAAGATACTTCTACACATTTCTCTCTCTCTCCTTTTTCTTTATCCTTAGCCGAATTGTGCAGCCCCCTTTCTCTCTCTCTTCAACATTTTTTTTTTGTTTCTTGCAAACAAAAGGAAAGAAATGAATTAATTAAATAAAGGAATTAATATATGGTGAAGTTTCTACACACACACACAAACTAACACTTCACTCCTTTTCCTCTTCCCCCTTGGCAGCCGAGCCTCTCCCATGAGCAGCCCCAACTCTCTCCACCTCATTCTCACATCAAAATATTCATAATTTTGCCGCAAAAATCCTTGCAAATTCCCACTAAATTGCATTTAGACCTCTACCCATTTTTCCTTTTGCCAAACTAGCAAGGATCAAGGAGCAAGAGAGCAATTTGGGAGGCCAAGTTACATGTTAGATCTCAAATTGTGAGGTATAAAATCTTAACCCAATGTTTAAGTCGTTGGTTAAATGCTTAAGCTAACTTGTTTAGATATTAATTTGGTTCTAATTTGTAATTTGAGATTTAATGAAAGGGTTTTGAATTCAAGTTAGGATTTTTAGCACATTATTAAGGTTGCAATGTGTAGTTTATCATCCTAAGAATTTCAAAACCTAACGTAGTTGCTAAATTTCTAGTTGTTGCTTTTAAATTGTCTTAATTAAATAATATTGCAAACTAAATTTTTAGAATTAATATAAATAGATGAGATAAAAATCTAGTTAATATTTGTGTAGCTTGACTAGGTTATTATGTGATTATTGTGGCCACTAGAATTGTTAAAACATGTAGTTTTGAACTAAAACGGTAAATTGATGCTTACTAGGTTTTTGGAAATTAATCGATTTGAATTAAATTGAAATTTTTATGACTTACAAGTTAATTCCTATAATATTTAATGTGTTGTGAATGCGGGATTGTTATGATCGGTTCTAGGCTCTGTAGTTGTCATGTATATCGACTCTAGTTGTAGTTTGTGGCGTTGTCGCGGGTGCATTTGTGCGCTAAGTGCGTGCGCGTTTGATTAGCGAGCGTTGTTTGCCTTGTATCGTTGTGTCCGCTACTAATTATATCTATTCTCTTATTTGCTTGTGTGAGATTCTAGGATCGGGTGCAGAGACGTCGGACGCGGCGCGGAAAGACTAGGCGGATATCGGATCAGATTAGCCGAGGCATCCCAGTGAGTAGATGTATACATCTATGGGGGAATCGTCTGGATGGCGCGAGACGCCCGACTGTAGGATTATTAACAGTATTTGCCTATATATGCGTAGTTTTTTAGTTAGCCATCTCATTGCATCGCATTGTTGTGTGTGTGTGTGTGATATCATTCCATAGGACACTTGCACCATTACCATTGGTTCTTGCCGTACGTGCACTATCTATGCGAACACACACGCCATTGGTAATTGCTATGTCACGAACACTACAGAAATGCCTAGATCGGTATCGAAAACATTTGCATCATACATGATACGTAAAACCGGTAGTTATATATTTCATTTCATTAAGATGTATACGTAGGATTGTTAGGCATGTACATACCTCATTGCATTATGATTCATGCATAGCTTTTGGCCATACTTCGCATGGTATATACTGCCGTATTCTAGATTTCCATCATCACTAGCATGTTTATATCTTGTGATTCTTCTCGGGAATTTTAGTATTTATGAGATTTCTAGATTTTGGGGAAAACCGCAAGAATTTTTAAACTTATTATCCTTTTTAAAAATGAAAGTTACGGTTTTCTCATGATGTATGTGTCATCCACCATGAGTTTTCATGTTTTATGTTGGATTTCGAGACCCGATTCGAGGAGTAGAGGAACCGTCTCGGGTACATGTTGGACTCGGTATGGTACCCCGGGGCGAGAGTGTTTTTGTGGGGATGACGATGAGCCTGGCTGGGGAAGACTACCTACCGGTGATGTCTGGCATGGCGGATATCCGGAGGATACCGACCGTTGTCGTGAGATTTGATGATATGGGCCGATCCGGACCGACGGAGCCCGAGATATTGAAACTTTAAGATATTGAGATATTGAGATATATGTTTTGTGTAGATACTTGACATGGATTTCTATGGATTCTTTGATGATATTTCGGTCACTTCACAGAAGTTTTTCTCAGAAAAATAAAGATTTTTCTCATACCAAATATACTCAGGTTTCATGTTGATTATGCATTCACGTCGCATACAGATTAGTATATTGCATCATATTAGTATATGCGTAGGTTGTGACGCATTTTCGTGCATACTTACGATAGCCTTATTAGATGTTACTTACTACTCACGAGCTAGCAACTCACCCCCGTTGTGCCACAGTATCTTGCAAATTTGACCCGTTAGCACAGTTGTGGAGGGTGTACCTTTTTTCCGCCTCGTTGCATCGACTTACAGCTTGCTTACAGGTGGGTTTTGGAGGATTCGCTTTTGCTCCCACCATTTATTTTTCTTTTGTATCTAGCACACTCCATCTACCCTTGTATATTGGACTAGACTGCGAGACTTGAGACTTGTATTTATGGTTTTGTGTCGATACTCACTTGAGCCGACGCGATGCTTTTGTGCTTTTATACCCATTTCGCATTATTATGATATATTCATTGCTTGTGGTTGTGATTCCTTCTTTGGCGAAGAGCCAGCTTCCACTTGGGGATGCCTTATTCATGATTTATATGTATTTTCTTGTTTTGTACCCGTTTCGGGGCCAGTATTTACAAAGGAGACTCTGCCGAAATTTTCGGGAAATTTGGAGCGACTTATTTTGTTTAAAATTGCTTCTTTAACTAAGTTTTCCTTCACTTTATTTTTTTAAATGGTTTAGATTTCTGGGCTTTAGCTTACTTAGATTGTGTTACGCCTTTAGACGTTTCGTAATTTGAGTGCTAGTCACGTTCCGTACCTTCGGGTCGTAACACATAGGCTTTACAAAAATTTGGCTTTATGCCCATAAAGATTACATCAAAATTATTTATTACATGATTTTTATTTTGGCATGGGGAGGCTGGCCGCGGGTTCGACTTGGGTATAGGCCCACTTGGCCTGGGCTTGGGCCTACCTAGCTTGGAGTTGACTTTAACTTTGACTTGGTCAATCGGGGTGTAATTTTTTATCCCAACACATATGATTACATTCTAAACATGAACCTGAACATTTTATATCCATGGATTCGGCCAAGACCTGTAATCTTAATCTATACAATACGCGGTGATAAAGGGGTAGATTGGTATGTAACGTATATCATGGCATGAGAGGTCACTTTAAAAGACACATACATGAATTCACGTGCCATTGTCCCATGGGTTATGACGGGGCCTTGTACTACATGTTACCATAGTCCACGGGGTAAGATGGACTCCTCTCGTATACATGAATACCTTTCTTATCAAACTATAAATAACCACGTTAGAATAACTATCTTACACCAGTGAACGATCATATACAATTTTACTTGTTCATTTCACATTATATACTATCTTCTCTTTCTTCTTTTGGGACTTACCGAGCGCTAGTTCGCTGACGACATTCCTTTATGTTTCTTTCTTTGAGATATTCGTTAGGAGGACCGAACTCTGAGGAGATAGAGCCGAGCCCGGAGGACTTGGAACAGCTTGCTGCACAGCCAGATTACTAGCTCTTTCCAGCCTGCACTTACTTTCTGTATGCTATTGTTTAGGTATTGCTTTGTTTATTGTATTTTTTATTTCAGACAGTTGTATGTAAAGTTGAATGTAAATAAAGTTGTTGTTTCATTTTATTACTTTTGTCATTCTTGTTTATTGTTATATTGATTAATTACGCTTAACGTATTTATTTTCATAGTAAATACGTTGTGGGCTTGTCACATCACCGATTCCGTCTATTGGGAAGCGGGGCGTGACAGAACCAGCGAAAAGGTGCCGACGAAACTAATCTCGAAACGAATGAAAACACAAATGCAGGGTGTGTTTGCGTTATAAATTCCTAACTTGTCCAGAAAAATTTATCGGTTATAGTATGACCAGTTCTCTCGACACATAAACTACATGACGGTTGCAGAAACAAATAATTAAACCCTTAGTTTTGGTAACCATCACGTAGTTTTATGTCACGATGGAGACCATTGCGCATATAACTGATAGACGAGTTCTAAAGAGCTTTTCAATTTTTTGAATGTGAGATTCTCGATGATAACAAGTAAATTTTATGTTATCATCGAGTTTCATCCACTTAGTATTATAAGATTGTCGTGTTGTTTTGATATTCAAGGTTTTTCATTGTAACTAAGGGTTTAGGATTCAAATTGTTGTTTTGGTTTCACATCAAGTTTGGGATAATATGTTTTTTTATTGTGAGATCCTCCATGATAATATATTTTTTAAAGTTTTTCATTACAACTTATGGTTTTGAAGTTCAAGGTTTCACATCAACAATCCTCTGTTTCCGAAATCTGAAATCCATAAAGCAAGTAAAACTCGTCAAGCCAAATCCACATTCATTCAGACCACTTCATCATCACCACCATCGCCAATATCATTACCAAAATCCAACATAATCCTCACATCATCACCAATATAGGTGAGAAACTTCATCACTAAGCAATTAAAGACTTATGAAATCCGGTAACCGCCGCTTGAAATTCCTGAAAATTTCGGCAACACCTCCATTTTATTTAGCACGTTAGGCATTTCGCCTACAAATTCTACGCTATTTCTATACACATTGACAATCACAAATCAATCCAAAATCGATTCGAAAATCGAATATTCACAAATTTGAACAATTTTAGATTTTCAATTCAAACCAACCCAATTCTCCACCAAACAATTCCTAAATGAAACCCACAACATTCATAATCACCTACGTTCCGATTCCTATGGCATGAAAAGAAATTAACACGATAAAAAATGGCGGCGGAGATTACCGCAGGCAACACCTCAATTCACGCGAAATTAAAAGGATAAAAAATTGCCTGAAAAGAATTTCGAGAGTCACAGGTTATCCGATGACAGCGGCAGAGATCAGGACTCGAGGGTCGGCGTGGCTACAGGTTGAGGGAAACGGGCTCGACGATGAGGGGACGGTCGGCGATGAGGGGGATGGGGTCAAGGTTTCCTGTAAGAGAGAAAAAGAGTCAGTGAAAGAGAGAGATAACGATTGAAACAGAGAGGGACTTACCGGAAGAGACGGCCTCCGCCGGACCATACCAACGGAGGGAGGGGATCGGAGGAGGGGGAAAGGGAATTGGAGGAGGGGAAGGGGATTTAGGGGTTTTTTTAATTTTGGGGAATGGGATTTGGGGGATCGATCTGAGTTGATGCTAATTTTATGTATTGTGTTATTCTGTCAGGATATAGCCAACGTAATAATCCAGTTAAACAATTTATTACCTGTATTTTTTAATATTTATTATTTTGTTGGTTTTGAAAGTTTTTCCGTCGGCTTATAGCCGACGGAATATCTGCTATTTTCTTGTAGTGTTGGCAAACAGAAAGTGATAAGAATGTAGGGAAGTAGCAAGAAAGTAAAATTATGAGAAAGTAGTGAAACTTTTTTTTCTTTTTTTTTCTTCTTTTGGAAATCAACCCTCTTCACGGATCGAACTTGCAATCTCTCGTATTGAAGAGGAAATCAGTACCAACTAAGCAAAGCCTAGTTGGTAAGTAGCGAAACTTGTTTGTTTGGCCAAAAAGAAAGTGACAAAAATAATGAGTTAGAGCTTATGTGTCAATGTAATTAAAGATTTAAAAAGTACGATTTTTTATCAATCTTGTCAAGATTATGCATTAAAAAGGACTATTGGTTTTGAACAATAATAAAATAATGTATAAACTCTCTCTTTCCATCCTTTCTTCATGTTTTTTCCATATTTAGCAAGAAAGTGAAATGAGGAAAGTAACCTATGTGATAGGAAAGTGATTATCCACTTTCTAATTCCCAAACAAGAAAGGTGGCCACTTTCCTCCACTTTCTTACTTTCTTCCCTCATTTCCTATTTGCCTAACATGCCCTAAGGATATACATTAGGATCAAGAAAAAGATGATGCAAACAAATAGATCTTGGGGTTGCTAGTTTGAAGAAAACGAGGGAATAGGAGTTGAGAGAAAATAAGTTTATGGTTTAATTTGTGGAAACCATGAAGAAGAGATTTTGTAAGAGAAAGAAAGGTGTTTTGTGATCGATAAGGGAAAAAGTTTTTGGATTGTTTGGGTTTGATTGGATTTTATAGATGAAGAAGATGGTGTTGGAGAGGGAAAAAGGATGGGTAGATAAACAAAAAGAGATAAATATAGTGTATTTACTATTAAATATAGCTTTTTTACTATTACATATAGCAATTATTATTTAAAATCTAGCAATTTCAACTTAGTAATATTAGCATAAATTAATACCATATGATATAAATGCAGTATTTTATGAGATAAATTAGTGGTTTCAGAATAAATATGATAGTTTAATGATAAATGTAGTATTTTATCTGAAAGGTCGGTAGTAGAATAGAAAAAAGTATAAACGAGTTGTTCTTTTATAAAAAAAACTAAACAAAAGAATCTTTAACCTTGTGGAGTTTTAAGAAGCTTTATTGACCCAACGGATTGCTATTGGTTTGTACTCTAAGAGCCCTAAATATATTTTCCCAAAAAGTTTAATTACATCAGGATTATATGATGAGTACCCAAGAGACTAGGAACCCAACTTAGCTTGAACTTGAGGAATTCAATCAAGAATTCAAGAAACGAGGGAAAATTATAGAATTTAGGATAAAGGGGTGGAATTAGGACTAGATATTAGAAAATAATGAAAGCAAAAGACAAATAGAAAAAATACAATCAGTAAAAGTGAAAATTCATTTTCCATTCAACATCATAATCCTTTCTATTACACGTTCATATCTATTTATAGACTTCCAATTATCAATCTTCTAACAAACATCTTAACAAACTAATCAAAGATTCTCAACTAACTATTTTCTAACAAACTCAATATAATCCCTGTGACATTTTGTTATCTAACATCATATATCTTGATTGAGATAAACAAAATACAAGAAAATATCAAAAGTTACATGGTAATCTAGAATAGTTTCCACATATTCCTCAATTTCTCTTTAACTTTGCTAGTTGCTTCTATTCTTATGAAAGGATAATTCTTTATCACTGGACATTTTCTAATTCCTTCGGTTCCATAAGTGAAATCTAATGATTATCATTAAATTATTCTAACATACAGTAGCCACATGCATTATTTTTCTAAGAGATAAAAAAAAAAATCACATTTCTCTCTCACGATAAATTATGGAATTTCTAAAGGGCAAAGGCTTCTAAACATTTGATTTTTTATTTTTTATTTTTATTTTTCCTCCTAAACCAAACCGCTATAATATGATCTCATTGACACCCTCAATAAAACTAAAACATATAACGGTAATGTGGAGCTTCCAATTTCAATTCAAAGAAAATGTAAACAACTTTGTAATCATTACCAAACATAGTCACAAATTCGTCATTCCGGAATAATTCGGCGAGGTCGAAAATTCGGATTCGGAGAACTATTCGGAAAAAATCGGCAGGTATTCGGGAAAGATTCGGTAAGTGTTCGGGAAATGTTCGGGAAGAATTTCGAGTAATAAATTAATATATGAGACGCTGGGTTTTGATTTTGTGAATTATTTGCTGTTTTTTGAATTATTCGCCATTTTTTCACATAATTCGTGAATTATTCGGCCAGTTCGGTAATGACGATTAATTCGGAGATTAATTCGTCTGATCAAAAATGCGCGAATTATTCACGAATTCGGCGAATAATTCACGAATTATGTGACTATGTTACCAAACAGCTAAAGTATCATCTGATTGACACCTCTAGGTCTTCAGTATTATAACTAGATCACATAAGCCTCATATGGGAATTCCAATTTCAATTCAAAGGGAAAAAAAAAGAATTCACTAAAATGTCCATACAATATCAGTTTAAAAATATAGAAAAGGAACCAATAATTTGGTTCCAACTATTTCCAAAAAACTTCTCATTGTTTACTTTTAATTCAAATCAAAATTATCGTTACATAATGTTTCACTTAGAAAAATTTCTCTCACAAACGTTGCGACGTACACGCAATAATTCTATTGATAAACGAGAAGCTTGATAAATTTGTAGCCAAGTGGCAATCCTTATCCCACAAAAGCGGACCATGCAATGGGGTTATTAGATATCAACCCTAGATTCAATTTACGTATCACAATAATTTAGTTATTATATCCTTAATCCCCCTAACTAAATTTCAAATTTATCCTTAATCCACTTACTAAATCCGCATATTCTTGCCAATGTGATGCTCGAACATTTGATTTCAGAAAAACTTGTAGTAATGTGTTTGGTATATTTTAATCGGTCTCGTTACTCATTTTTTTTGTTCATTTTAGGTCCTCCCTCCCTTACCCTTTTTCATACATCTCTCAAAACTGTCAAGAACCTACACTGAAGAAATTTTAGAGGTCTTTCTCCACAAAGCAAGTCGTACCCTCCATGTCTAATGAGAGCCCTCCGAAAACAAAAGGAATGGGCTTCTCTCCCCTTTTGATTCTCTTGATGGGGTTGTTCTCTTATCTTACCCTCCATCGCCGGATAGGCTTTTCTTACATGTCCGAAGCTGAAAAATCATCAGTCGGAGAAGCGTTTTTACAAGATGGGTGGGCATGGTTAAGGCAAAATGGAAATATTTAACTACTTAATGAGTTAGTCTTAGCTTCTTCTTCTTTCATGGAGACAGGGCAGAGCCCATACTTGAAGCACGAATTCATACCTAAGATGGCTAGTTGGATCACTAATTCATAGATGGACAACCTCTAGACGGGGCCTTTTTCCCATTACTGAATCTTAAATGTATGTGCAGCGGTAATGAATGCAAGATATCGGTTGTTATAACAACAAGCAGTGGTGGCTGTGCGAGGAGATGAAAAGATGGGAGTGGAAGCCGTTGCGGCTGGCAACGACTAAGTGGTTGGCGGCAGAAGGCAATGGATGGCTGCGAAAATCGACAATGTAGGGAGGCAGAGTTACCAGCAATGGACGGCAGCGGCGACAGCCGGTGGCGAAGGACGACGGTTGGCGGCTGGTGATAGAGGGCAGGAGGGGTAATAGCCAATGATGGGGGGCGACGGAAGACGATTAGTGACGATGCAATCCGCGAATGGAGGTGGCAACGGCAGCCCGCAATGTGCTTGAGGGAGCTCCGTTTGGTTCAAGCTCTTCACAACATTCTGTTTTAATTGTACTAAATTTAATTATACACGAACGGGGGGACGATTATGTATTTTAATTATATGAGCGTACAAGGGCTTTTGATATAAGTAAGTTCTATCAATAAGACTCAAGTCTTATTGAGATTTATCCCATCTTATATTTTATATCCATGAACCTCTCATAGTTTCTCAAACGCGTCTCAACACTCCTCTTCATGTGCAACGTAGTTGTCATGTGTACAAACACATGAAGAGATTAGTCTCTTACTGGTAAGCAGACCGCATAAGGGAATGTGCAACTATGGCACAAGGAGAAGGAAATATGCAATAACGGCACAAGGATAAGAAAATGTACAACTATGGCACAAAGAAAGGTGGGTCTATCAAGGGCATATAGACGGCTCTCTCTACGAGATGTTATTAAAGTACAAATCCATGGATGTTATCAACCTAGCTTTGATAACATATTAAATTTAATTATACACGAACGAAGGGACGATTATATATTTTATTTATATGAGTGTACACGGGCTTTTGATATAAGTGGGTTCTATCAATAAAACTCAAGCCTTGTTTAGCTTTATCCCATCTTATTTTTATACTCATGCATTTCTCATAGTTTCCCAAACACATCTCAACAAATTGGTTACAAACTTTGTGCGAGGAAATTATCTATCTTAATAATGAGGGGTAAAATCCTCCGTACATTGGTCCTTTTGCCAACGTTCTTGTACTCTTATAAGAGCTCATGTTCCGCAAAGAAAAAGGATAGAAAAGTATACAGATAAACTGAGAAAACTTTTCTTCTGCTTTTCGTCTCATATAATCCATTGATTCAAGTATTGATTTCTGTTCTTTTTTAGCCAAAGGATGAGATTGCATCAACTGGTTAGATCGCGGAGCACTGACTTGAAGGTTTACTGTGATGGGGGTTTTGCTGTATCTTAGAGGTATACCACCATAATCTGGATGCATATCGTTAAGGAGGCGGAAATTTATGCTGAAGACAGCGTCGATTTGACGCATCTCTATAAGTTCCTCAATATTGTTGATTTCTTATTTCATTATATATTTTGTTTTTGGATGCAATTTTATTGATTCATTTTTTAGTCACTATTACACTACATTCAACAGTGTTAGCCACAAAAATTTCATAGGAATCGGATAAGCACAAATTTGAATGGGAATAAATTCTCCACAATTTGATAATGTCTAATTCCCTATAACCATAAATTCCTGAAAATTTTATTTGTGTCAAAACATGTTGCGGCAGATACAATCTCGAAATAATAACAAACAATATAGAGAAACAATCAAATAAACAAAAGTCATGGAAATAAGAGCACTGACCAAATAAGACACCGGATTTACGTGAAAAACTTTTACGGGAAAAACCATGGGCGAAAGAGAAACTTTATTAATCAACAAATATGGAGTGTTATAAACGGTGGATGAAATCTCACGAATCCTTTCCACAAAACCCAAGTCTCCTCTCAAAAATACAAAGGGTTCTCCCCCAAAACTATCTCAAAACCTATCAGGTTACAAAAATACTACAATATATATCGTATTAGACAGATAAGATCAAATAACTAATTTCCCAACGGAACAAAGATTTAACCCAATCGTGTGGCAGACGTCTAAAGGAGACAGTACAGACGTCTGCCCAAAATCTTCACGAAACTCCAGAGAGTACGCAGACGTCTGATGAATGCACTACAGACGTCCGCTCAAAAAACAGAGCGCTGGCTAACGTCAGAAGAACAAGAGAGGAGACGTCTCTCGACTTTCTATGTGCATGTCTTCGAATATGGATCAGACGTCTAAAACATGGGCTTCAGACGTTTGTCCCTCTGCTGTAGACATATCTGAAACTGGGACACCCCGTGAAACGCCGAATGTGATGGGAAACATCTAGAGATCAAGAATATGAAGTACACATAACAAATCTCCACATTGTCTTGCATTCGCCACAAAACTCTTCCATAATATTAGTAGTAGCTCCACCTTCTTCACGAAACCCCAAAAAGACTCAATGAATGGGACGCACTCCAATTAAGTTCAAGCAATACTCAAACTTAACAAACGAAAGAGGCTTTGTCAACATGTCAGTCGGATTATCCGATGTGCCAACCTTCTTTACGATTATATCTTCCTCTTCAACGATATCCTGAACAAACCAATATCGAACATCGATGTGCTTCGTTCTGTCATGATGCATCTAGTCTTTTGTCAAATGAATCGCGTTTTAGCTATCACAATAGATTATTGTGATATCCTTTTTGGATACCATGTTCCGAAAATAGTCCCTTCAACCAGATTGCTTCCTTAGTAACCTCAACAACGATCATATACTTCACCTCTGTCGTAGATAACGCTACCGTAGGCTGTAACGAAGCACGCCAACTAATGGCACGCCCTCCTGAAGAGAATACATAGTCGGTGATCGACTTTCGCCTGTCGAGGTCACCTGCATAGTCATAATCGCTGAAACCAACTAAACCGTCACTGTTCCTTCCAAACTCTAACCCCACTCAGACGTACCTCGTAGGTATCGTAAAATCCATTTCACAGCTTGCCAATGGCCTTTACCAGGAGATGCTATATAGCGACTAATACTAACTGTGTGTGAAATGTCGTGTCGGGTAAAAACCATGGTATATATAATACTACCTACCGCACCGCAGTAGAATAAGGAACATGCGACATATACTGAATTTCTTCCTCTATTTGCAGTGATAAACAAGTTGAAAGTTTGAAATGAGCTGCCAGAGAGGTACTTGCTGATTTAGCATCTGTCAAACCAAAACGCTCCAAAACTTTTTCAACATATCGCTATTAAAACAAGTAAAGTTTATCTTCCTTACGATTGCGCCTAATTTCCATAACGAGAATTTTCTTGGCCGCTCCCAAATCTTTGGTTTTAAACTTGCCTTTCAACTGTTCCTTAAGCTTCTGAATATCAACCATATATCTTACTGCTATCAACATATCGTCAATATAAAGCAACAAGTATATGAAAGAACTATCAGAGAGCTTCTTGCAATAAACGCAATTGTCGTCCTTACTTCTCGTAAACCCAATATCTTTCATGAATGAGTCAAATTTCTTGTACCAATATCTAAACGACTGCTTCAAACTATAGAAAGACTTCTCTAACAAACAAACGTAGTCTTCCTTACCTTTAATTTCGAAACCATTAGGTTGTTGCATGTAGATCTTCTCTGCCAAATCACCATGCAAGAAAGGGTCTTAACATCGACCTGCTCGATCTCCAAATCTTGCATAGCTACCAACCGAGCAAAACACGAATAGAGGTGTGTTTTACAAATGAAGAAAATACTTTATTGAAGTCTACTCCCTGAACCTGCGAATAGCCTTCAGCTACCAACCGTGCATTGTATCGAGTATCTGCAACCCTTTGATCTCCTTCCTTCCTCTTGAAAACCGACTTGTAGTCAACTACTTTCTTTCCTAATTGGGGCTTAACGAGCTTCCATGTTTGGTTTTTATAAAGAGACTTCATCTCTTCATTCATAGCGACTAGCCAACGAGCTGACTCATCGGATAAGATAGCTTCTTGATAACTCGTAAGTTCGCTACTATCAATCGTCTCTGCAATTGACAGTGCATACGCCGTTAGATCATCGTAGCCATATCTTTGTAGTGGCCTAATGTCCCTTCGTTGTCGGTTTCGAGCGAGTAGATACTGCTCATCTTGGGATTGATATTCATCAGACGATGGTGAAGGAGAAATCTCTTATGAACCTAAGCTTTCACCGACCTCAAATTCAACACTCGGCTCTTCCTTCCCTGTATCATCTTGAATTGGAAATTTCACGTTCTTCATCTTTAACATAGTAGACTCGTCAAAAGTGATATCTATGCTAATCATAAAGTTTGGAGACTTAGGATCTGAACACTACAACCTATAACCTTTGACCCTGATAGCATATCGAAGAAAAATGCATTTCTTCACTCGAGAATCTAACTTGTCTTCACGGTAATGTGCATATGTGGGACAACCAAACACTCTAAGTGTACAATAATTGGCGTGTTTTCCAAATCGTATCTGCTCCGGTGTTTTACTACCAAGCAATGTATGAGGTGATTGATTCACCACGTAGCATGTCGAATTCACTGCTTCTGCCCAAAACTCCTTACCGAGCCTTGCATCTGATAACATGCACCAAGCTTTCTCCAAAAGAGTCTTATTCATGCGCTCCGCGACTCCGTTTTGCTGTGATGTGTGAACAATGGTATGATACCGAACAATACCTTCATTTTTGCATAATTTATTGAAATCTCCACCACAAAATTTTAATCCGTTGTCCGTTCTTAGTCTCTTGATCTGCTTGCCTGTCTCCTTCTCAATTAGCGTCTTCCATTGCCTAAACGTAAGAAACACACCACGTTTGTGCTTCAAGAAGTAGATCCAAACCTTCCTTGAAAAATCATCAATGAAACTAAGCAGATATTATGCACCGCTTCCTTTGGAAAATACTTGAGAGGGTCCCCAAAGATCCGAATGGATATAGTCAAACTACCTTTTGTATTGTGCACCGCCAAACTGAAACCAACTCGTTTCTACTTCCCAAAAATACAATGCTCAAAAAATTCCATCTTCGATATACCTTGACCACAAAGTAGACCCTGCTTCGATAACTCGGCTATACCTCTCTCGCTCATATGCCCGAGCCTCATGTGCCATAATCTGGTAATATCTAAATCTGACATAGATTTAGATGATGAAACTGTCGCCGACCCAGTAGTTGTCGAACCTTGCAACACATATAAGGACCCAATTTTCAAGCCCTTCATAACGACGAGAGTATCTTTGGTTACTTTCAAAACTCCACCTTCAGTAGAGAACTTATAACCATTAACGTCGAGTATACCCAATAAGATGAGATTCTTCTTCAAATTAGGTACATGCCTAACTTCCGCTAATGTTCTCACAATGCCGTCAAACATCTTAATTTGGATCGTCCCCTTACCAATATCTCAACACGAACTATTGTTGCCCATCAAAACCACTCCACTATTAACAGACTTATAGGTGGTGAACAAATCCTATTGGGACACATATAGTAAGAACAAGCCGAATCCATAATCCATTCGTCCTTGGATCAATGTATATTGTCAAGAACCACAAGTAGATCTCCTCTTTCTGCAATACTAGCTTCAGGTGAAGACTCCTTCGGATTGTCTTCATGCTTTTTGCTTGTTCTGCAATTTGTAACAATCGAATTTGAAGTTCCCCTTCTTCTTACAATAGTTGCAGATTAAGTTCTTATGCTTGGATTCGACCTTGATTTCTTCTTGCTACCTTCCGGATCTCTCTTCTTTGCTCGCCCACAAACAAATAAGCTTGAATATTGACCATCGCCTTTTTTATAAGTTAACTCCTTATTGATCTTCTCTTTATTCATCAAATTTTCTTTGGCACTCTTAATTGAGATAATATCTCGTCCATAGATCATGTTGGGTTACGGCAGCGCCCCGGCCATCAAACCGTGGCCAAATGCGGAACAAAAATTTACTAAACTGGCGCTACCATTACCCAATACCCGGATCTACCTTAAACCCTAAACTAGCAAACTATATATAAGAAGTTAGATGGTTATACCGAGTTGATCCATGTCTTTCGGTCTTCAACCATCATCCCCAAGCTCTTAGTGGCTCCTTGATCGAGTTTGGTTGCCGGTCTTCCTCCATCTACGATGATCCACCTGAGGGAAATGGCGCAAGCTTCAGCCTCGCGAAACAAGGCAACTGACGCTCCAAGGTTGCTAGCAATGGAGAGTGGAGGTGTAGGAATGTGTCACTATCATTTTCTCTCATCGCAATGCTCAATAGAGCAACTCAAGAAGATGAAGAAGGTGAAGAAATATGTAGCATGAGCAACTCAAGAAAGTGCTAAGTCTTTTGTAAGAGTCAAGTGAAGAGAGCAAGTGAAGAATCAAGTGGAGAAAAAATGAGCAAGGCCAAGTCTAGAATGGTGGCTACCCTCTCTCTCACTCATGCACAAAATATCTTATCTCAATTTGCAAATAAACAATTCCAAGCCATACCTATGACCCATGCTCATGCCACCTCACTCCTCCACCTCATTTGTGAAACAAATGAATTTCCAAAAATGGAAAATCATACAAATGAGGTGTCCACTTCTAGAAGCTATTCCGTATAAATACGGAATACTTTCTGGTACATGTATCGAAATACATATACGCGTATTCAAACAAAAATACGAATAGCCAAGAAAGAAAATGAATAGCGAACAATAATACTAGAATACATATATATAAATACATATATAAATTATCAAATCAAAACCTGGTTTAATAATCTGGCTTAATCATAAACCGCTAGTATTATCAACCGTCCGATTAAAGTCTGTGCTGCATGCACACATATTTAATTGGACACCTGTATGTACCAACATACGTCATCTACACCATATCACCTGAACCATGAAAACCCTCTGTGTGGTACTCTAAAGACTCGTCAATACGCTGGCAGTGGGTTTAACCACAAGCACGTCAGCGGCACTACCTGTACGTAACGGTTACCTAGGTATTGAGCGAAAGGGAGGCCGACGAGCAAACTCATCCTGAACCCCTACTGAGCCTAACAGTGACAATATCCATACTGTCCGGTCTGTTCGTCTAAGAGTATCGTATATCGACTCTAAGGGATGGATAAAGTCAGACCCCTATCAATGCAACATTTAGTGTCGGCATGAAACCCATCACCACCTGAGAAACTATCGATTCTGGATCGGTAATTCTCGTCCACCATGGCCATGGATTTCTGGTGGCCACCCATGCACAATACGACATCAACCCCCAATACTGGGAGAAACGAATCCCCGACGATCCGATCACTGCCTCCATGTGGCTCGGGACCGTACCCAACTAAAACCTGTTTCCACGACTCCTTTGAGTCGTGATAGGGTAGTAATCAAAGCACAGTGGGAATTCACACAAGACAAATGACGATCTCAGGTCGACAGACTAACCTGTATACATATCACCTGAGAACTGCTATCTGACAATAGGTATAATACCAACTAGCAGGTTCCCGATGAGTCCGTCCAGTGTACTCATAACCCAATGAGCACCTGTATACTATCTTAGGTGAACAAACTAACACTAATGGTTTGTGAAACCTGGCCACCGCCCCTCGTCGGGGTATCGATCAGTATACACTAGTCTACACTGGAGTATCGATACCCGGTCTCGATACTCCCACGACTAGGGACATTTAAGGATGTGCTTATAGACCCCCAGCTCCCACGTATATGATCGCCATCATAATGCTGGTAGCCAGGCAAGAATCCTATGGGCTCTATCAACATGTACATGATGATAAAGACAAACTAGATAGCATACTATCATCTCGAGTAAAACTGTTCTACCGGTATAGGTCCTCCTTCAATCATCATAATCACCTGCCTGTGATTACGATAATTGCCTTGAAGGCACTATAGCCAACAATCTCCCACTTGCACTTAAGGCAAATTATTGCGATGTCGCATACTCATAGCCCGTGTGATACCGAACACCCAACTTCTCTACTAATCAGTTTCGCAAAGCCCGTTTGCGAAACTATTGCGTTTGAGAAATAGCCTCAATGAGTGGATCCGCTCTAATATTTCTTTCTGTATATCTCTATATCTCAAATTCGCGGAGAAAACTATCTCCCGAAATGAGCAATACTTGTCTTGGAATTTTTCTTGATTTCTGATGGGACCCAGTTCATAAATGAACTCCAAATCCAGCAAACTTCTTAGACTGTATCGTCCACTGAATTTAATCAGTATCCTGCGTCATGCCTTCCACAGTATATGCTTGGACCACCTATCCAACATACTGCCCCTCAGAAGAGGGAAAAACTATAACTCTGACAGTCACTCTGTCATCCAGGTCACCTTAGAAGCCTGAAATGATAACCGTCTCCTGAAGGAGGCTGCCGTTACCATATCCTAAGAACATTCACTTATATTTATAAACTGCTTCCCTACATTTCTTCAGGATTGGATTAATATATGTTTATTGCAGCTAGTGCAAAAACAACATCCGGTGTGGTACTTGACATTTCATGACTAACTCAATTGCCTAAGCAAGGGATATGCTAATCATGTTGATCCCTCTCCCTTTTAGTCTGTAAGACACCTTTAGAGAGGGTGACTCCATCACCTGCAGGTACACCACCATGCCAGGAGTCGTCCATTCTAAAATCCCTTTAGAATAATGTCAAAGTACCCATATTGGGATACTTCTTAAGTCTAGATCTAAAACCATAGATCTAGTAACCAGAAACCCTGATATTATATCCATATCCTATGTGGAGAAACAACTTGTGACAGCCACTGTATAACCGATTGTAGTATAGGAAGATCACTTCCTATAAAGTGCATGTCATCCCAAATACTAGGACATCACACCCTATTACCTTCTTACCAGATCCATCTCCTATTCTGATGAAGTCAAAGCCTATGACTGTCACATCAAAAAAAAAGATGATCTATTTCCGCTATACCTGCTTTAGTCTATAAATAGACATAAGCTACTTGCCCACTATGCTTCCGCTGCTCCCACTGACTACAATAATCCTCTGGCAGAGTCATATACACGTGCTCTTCTAAATCTAGTTTAGAACGACGTTATACTCATCCTCCTGCCGAGACTTATAGTCTAGAATAGCAGCAATGGCAAGTCTGAGTAAACAAGAACCTCCCTATCACCATCTCTAAGAAGACCGAAGTACCTCTCGGGTGCCTGAGGTTACCCACCAAATTTACGGAGTGGTTAATGGAATATCGAAACTAATTGAATCCTCAGGTTCTATTAAATCTTCGGTGATCGTTTATGGTTCTGGAATCACTTCCAGTTCTACCATACTCCCACTTTTGTTTTCTGGAAAAATCCATTTTACTAAAACTGTGGCGAGTCAAGAACAATATCACTATTGATCTTCCTGATGGTAAAAAGTTAACCCCCCTTAAAGCCTGTGATAACCCACAAACTGCCATTACTGAAATGTGCCTCGAGTTTATCCGCATTCTGGTTTTAAGTATCAACCGGACAACTCCCTATACCTTAACATCGTCAAGATATAAATTGATTCTATATACCATATAGAAACAAAAGCACTATTTTTATTGGAACCAGATTCAAAATCATGCAATTGTCTCTAGTGAATATCAACCAAATAGAATGAGACCATTCAGCATTGCACAAATAGGAGTGCACCCATATATGAGTAACCCGAAAGAGAAGCAAGTTCTCAAAACTATTGCTATCAACGGAATACCAAACACAAGTATCCACATCTTCGACTACCTCAAAGAATCCTGATACTTTCAACAAATGGTTCTCTACTTTATTGTTATACCTATAACTTCTCAAAATCTGAACCTTGTATTTCAACGAAATACTTGTCTAGAACTAGAGAAGTTATGAGTAAACAGAATATAGTACGAGTACCAACCCCATTGTCCCAATGGACACTGGACAGCATACAATACTTTGTATAAGTCCCCTGAGTTCAATAACTCAAACCCTGTGCATCGTAGGTTGAAAAACTGTATTATGGTTAAGAAGAATTACACCGCTGTTGAATGCACCTTACCTAATCACCAACTGATATAGGTAAATGTCACAGACATAATATCAAAAAGTTATATCTCACTTTATAAAATAAACGTACAGATATATCAGTTTGAAATTGGTGCATAATAACGGATATTCAAAACCAAATATTTGCCATCCGGCAAAAACCAGATGATTTCCTCAAATATCACCAATTATAACGAATTTCGATATAATGAGGATCTAATCACCCAATTCCCAATATCTTACTCCCACTCACCATCTTTAATAACATACAGATGTGAGAAACTGATCTGGTAAACACATACCCTGGAGTTAGATTCTAATTGGGAAAACCGTTTTCAATTAGCATCGCATATTGAAACTGAAACATGAAAATGTTTCAAAAGGGGTTAACTGGTATTCCTAGTAACGCCTCTTATACTATCCTAATTCATGACAGTAACCATATACTTACCTGCTCTCATTCCAATCCCTTTATTATGTCTTTACTTATTACCTTTTGTACACCTTCTTTAGGCTAATTGGTTTTCTTCCTTCCCTACCCTTCGGCACCAGCCTAAGGTTTGGAAGAAGACTATCCAATAAGCGTAATAGGTGTACTCTCCTAATCTTAGGAGCCCTCGCAACCTGAGAGAAGGTAATGGGAAAAGACATCTGAATAATCATATTCTATTTCTCCTGAACCGGAAACCATTTTCGAATCTGGAACGAATTCCTTCGAGTTCGTATGTAACTATACTATGGTATATCCAATAGGAGTGGATATCCGTAGTGATACGGAGTGTTCTAGAGAAATCCAAAGTGGATGTAGGAGTGGCAGGGGTGTACACGGTTTTGTCGTGAATGATGGTGGTCGCAATTTTCTTTGCCCTTAATCTAATCCCTTTATATGTCTTTACTTATTACCTTCTTTACACCACACTTAGGATTAATTGGTTTTCTTCCTTCCCTACCTATCGGCACCTGCCTATGGCTAGGAAGAAGACTATCCAATAAGCTCAATAAGTGTACCCTCTCCTAATCATAGGAGCCCTCACAACCTGAGAGAAGGTAAAGAGAAAAAACAACCGAAGAATCTTATTCAATCTCTCCAGAACCAGAATCCATCCTCGAATCTGGAACAAGCTCCTTAGATTGCAATTAATCCTGGTTAATTTTCTTTTTAATGTTTGAAGGAAAATTTGATAAAAAGCAGTGGGAGACATCGATTAGACAAGATTAATAACCAATCTAATCATGCAAGAGCAATCGCTGAGTGTCTTCTTCTCTCTCTCTTAATGGCAGATACCTATGACGGAACTTAAGCTTTTATTAGACAAGAATAAACTCACGAGACTGAATTACAAAGATTGGCTAAGGAACGTAAATATTGCCCTGACCTATGATAAGGTCGGATACGTCCTGACTACTTCAGCCCCTCCTAGCCCAGGCCCTGTGTTCAGTTGATAAAACTGCACATTTGTTATTACATTTTTCCTACCATTTTCATATTAAAAAAGGACTTTATTATAATATATCATACATATGAGGGTTTTTGTGTAAAAATATTATTTTCCATGTGTTGATATATTATAATTAGCATTTGGTAGGAAAATGTATGCAAATAATTTCACTGACCAAATCCTAGTAGAACAAAGTCTACTAAATATTATTTGAGTTGTTGTGCAGAATTTTTCCAAGTTGTGCAGAATCTTTCAAGATTAGAATCAAGGAAATCAAGTTGTTGAAGAAGACTTGCCTAATTAAGAAGCAAAACTTGGAGACCAAGTCTGGCAGCAATCACGAGAAGATTTCAAAGATACAAAGGTTCCAGAGAAGTCCATATGTCACAAAGACAGAACTCCTCAAATTTGATGAAGGGAGGAGATACAATGGCCGCGGATCCGCGGCCATACCCCCCTTGGGCCGTGGATCCACCGCAGTTATATGGAATTGGAAGTTGAGAATTTTTAGGGAAGATCTTTGTTGCTTACTTCCTAATTTAGAAGCTTGAGTTCTGGTTTTGGCACTATAAAAAGGCACCGAGAGCCTCTTGGAAAATTTATCAAGTCGACGCGATCACGAAGTCCCAGACGGCTCACGCATCCAGACTGATCATCAACTGTTCATCTACCTTCTTGGAAGAGATCGAGAAGCAAACTAGTCTTTGTAATCATTTTCTAAGGAATCAAAGTGTAATGAATATTGTTGATTAATAAAGGTAGCTCTTTTTCTTATTCTATTTCTTTGTAGTTTAATTATGCAATTTCTCTCCATCTCCTTTTCTCCCAACATGCGCGAGTAATTCTCCGCTTGTTAGGGTTCGTAGGATTAGGATGGGCTAATGGATGATGAACATCCCTAAACCCTTTTTAAGTCCTATAAAGTTTATGAACTTTATCAAAAGAATCATTAACATCCTAATCGGGCGCGCTAACAATTCTTTGTTAGTCCCGACCGCGATTAGAGATTAGATTAATGATTGTTTTGGTAAAGGCTAGATATGAACGGAGTTCCGTGTCGAGATAAGGGTTAAGAGTGGGATTCCTTTTCCCTCCAGAAACCCTAATCTACACGCATCACTGTCGTTCTAGTTTTAAATCTATTAAAGGATAAAAAGGGTAATCTTTAATTAATCATCCACAACTACTAAATCCTAATGAACCCTACAAGCCCCTTTGTTATATTAACTACATCCTTAAAATAATCGAGATCTATATTTTTGCATTCTTGCTTAACGTAGATCTAGAAACCATTCTACAACATTCTTTCTTCCTCCTCTCTTTTTCAACACATCTAAAGTAAGAGTAAAAGATTCAACGTTTCCCAAAGGACAGCCCATACTCATCTCGGTCTAGCTACACGAGACACCGTTATTGATTGCGGTAACTACTACATACACAATTTTTCACAGTCAATCAAATGGCGCCGTTGCCGGGGAGACGTGCGTAATTTTTTATTCTTGCTATTTGTGTTGAATTCTTAGACGATTCATATCATTATTAAAACAAAACTGCAAATTGCATATTTAACGATTTGTGTGTGAATTTTGCGAGGGAATCTGGAGTCACGGACTTGAGGAAACAGGAGATCTAGGGTTTCACACTTCTCTGGTAAGATTCTCAACTCCTTCTCTCTCCTCTCAAATCCAATAAAATCTATTTTCTGCAGGATTCTTTGCAAAATAGCGCCGCTCAAAAAAAATCTTTTTGCAAAAGTTTTGTGATTGGTTTTGTTTTGCATATTTTAATACGGACTTTAAGGGGCAAAGACCAAATCAAGATTAGGTGGGGATTTCATCACCTTTCCTAAGCCCCACAAATCACAAAACGAGCATCTAGATCAACCCTTCATTAATTTAAAAAATATCTAGACCAGACTCTAAGGACTGTCACGCTCAATAAGGACAGAGGAAGGTCGTGGGTAATTTATCGTTTATCCGCATTACTTTTGTAGTGCCTAGGCAAGTGTGTCAAAGGCTAGTGGTTTTTAATTAGGCCCACTACTGTGGTTCCTTCCCACTTACCTGGCACTTACCTGGCTATAAGGGTAGTACGGAGGCGGTAGAGGATTGATCCTGTTGCTTGTCCTTTGGAAGTCTAGGAGCGCTCTAGAGACTGGACCTAGGTGACCTTAGTTTTAGGGTTGCTTGTGCATTTTAGAGTGATTTGTCTTGAGTCCCACTTTTTTTTTCAAAACAAACCAATTTTAAATCACACACACGCTGCCACTTGCGCTAAACCCGCTTAGTGCATGCTCGGCTGGACACGGGATCCTAGTGCCCGTCTTGTCCGCGTTCCTTCTATCGACGCCGAAGTCGGTACTTCTTCATCTTCTTTTCCCCCACCACACACCACGACCGAGATGGACGGCACTCCATCAGATTATAACACCATGCTGCCACCGCCCGTAGGTGCGCAGAATCCACCGCGCATCTCTCTCCAAGAGAGATGCTATCCTATCCGTGGTCCTCTTCCCACTTGTCAATCTCTTCTACCACCTAACAGGGATAATTTCGAAATTAAACCCCACTACATCAATCTGCTGCCCAAATTTCACGGGCTTGAATCGGAAGACGCGTACGTTTTCATTACCAAATTCGAAAACGTATGCGCAATGATGGGTACTTCACAGTTGACTTTAGATGCTATGCGCTTGCGTCTTCTCCCATTCACACTGTGCGACTTGGCAGAAAAATGGCTTTATAATACTGCCGCACACTCTATCACTAATTGGGATGAATTCGTCATAGCATTTCTTAAGAAGTTTTACCCAAACCATAAGACTGCCCGTGTTAGGAGCGAGATCAACCAGTTCACCCAGCTTCCCAATGAACCATTTTGGAAGTGCTTTGATCGTTTCAAAGATCTGCTTGTCCAATGCCCCCATCATGGAATCAATAGATGGGATTTATGTCGGATTATATATGAGGGCATTAATCCAGCGACAAAGCAGATGCTTGAAACAATGTGTCAATGCAATTTCATTTCTAAAGATGACGGTGAAGCTTGGAAGTATCTGGAAGACCTCGCTGAACACACTTTGCAGTGGAAAAGCGTAAGACCACCTTCATCTAGGGGAGATATTCACCAGCTCGATATTTCTATCACAGTAAAAACCGAAATGGCAGCGATACAGAAGAAACTCGACGCTATTGAGAACAAATTTTCATCATTCTCCCTAAATCAGGTCACGCTTCCTAAGACCGTCTGTGGTTGCTGTTCGGATCCTTCACACTTAACGGAAGAATGTCTTATGAATGCATCGTTTCAAGCTAATGCTGCTTTTCAGCAGCGACCTAGAAACGACCCTTATTCTTCCACGTACAATCAAGAATGGAGGAATCATCCTAGCTTTGCTTGGAACCAAAACCAACAAAGCAATTATCAAAGACCTCCTCCACAACAACCACAACCACAGAATCAGCCCCCCTTTCAGTCACAGAATTTCCAAAATCCGGCCAACACTTCTACACCACAAATGGCTGGTACTGATAACTCTTCACTCGCACAAACTTTGGATATGTTCATGAAACAATCTATGCAATTGTCAGCTGAGATGACGTCTTCTATTGATACCCTAACGAAAAACTCCGCCTCCCATAGTGAGAGTATTAAATCAATAGAAAACCAAATCGCACAGTTAAACGCCGCAATGAGTGCGAGAGAGAAAAGGAAACTCCCATCTCAACCCATACCTAATCCTGGCCACTCACAAAGTTATAATGTGAGTGCTGTTACCACGTTGAGATCGGGAAAAGTGCTGAATAACCGAGTGGGTGAGCAATGTGATGATAGTGACACCAATGATACCCCAGCTTCTTCTTCTTCCCCTAATTCGTCTAGTCTCCCACCTTCACCCGAGCCTATTCTCCGTTTTCCCCAAGGCTCGAACCCTTCGCCCATTTCGCCAAATCTATCTAAGTCGATTCCCACTCCAGTTTTAGGATCGAATCCGTCCCCACAATCCTCTCCAATGTTGGACCAAACCCTTATTGATAAAGCACCTTATCCAAACAGGTTAAGGGGCAACAGACCAAGTCCACAAATGGAGAAGATTGTGGAAATTTTTAAGCAAGTTAACATAAACATTTCTCTCCTAGATGCTATTCAACAAGTTCCGTCATATGCGAAAATCCTAAAGGACTTGTGCACTAGGAAGAGAAAAGTTCAAGTACCTAAAAAAGTTTTTCTTGCGAGTAATGTGAGCACTGCTTTTACACAACAACTACCCAAGAAACGAAAGGACCCCGGAAGTCCTACAATTTCTATTTCCATTGGGGGTAAAAATATCAATCGTGCTCTACTCGATCTAGGTGCTAGTGTTAACTTGCTTCCGTATTCTATTTATGAGCAATTAGGGATCGGAGAGTTAAAACCTGCGCATTGCACTCTTCAGATGGCCGATCGATCTATCACCCAACCTAGGGGTGAGCTAGAGGATGTGTTAATCAAAGTCGGGAAATTCATATTCCCTGTAGACTTTATCATTATAGATACACAACCTGTGGCGAACCCACGCAATCAAATCCCGGTGATACTCGGTCGACCCTTTTTGGCCACTTCCAACGCAGTAATCAATTGTAGAAACGGCTCTATGACCCTATCCTTTGGAAAAAAGTCAATTGAGCTTAACATTTACAAGTTGGGAAGTGAACCCTCCGAACCCTATGCTCATGTATGTTCTGTCGAATTAATGGATGTCGACAGCAGCGAATGTGATCAACCTCATAATTCTGACTCTTTTCATATGTTGTTGCTTGACACGGACTCTTCCACCGAGTTGTCCGGGTCAACATCTAACGCTGATAAGGAACTTTTTATAGAGTCTGACGATCACCCCATTTTTTCTGATGACATTGTTTTTCGGGGTATCGATGAAACCTTTGAGGAAATTTTCGCTGATGAACTCGCATTTTTACAAGACACGGGTGTTGAGATGAATCAATCCCAAGATGAAGAAATTGGACCTCCACCCATTCTTTTGGACAATCATGATAATGCAAGTAATCCATCATTACTATCACTGTGTCGTCTCTCCAAATTGAGACGCAATCCTTTTCCATTACACCTCTTATCACCTCCCCACTTCTTCACGTCGAAAGGTGACATGTTCTTCCACCAACCTTGGTGCTTCATCGATAAAATTTTTGAATGGTTGGTGTTGACCTTCGGTCTTTGCAAAGCTTGGCATTGACCAATAACCTTACCCCCTCGTGTGATTTTAAAATATTAACATTGTTTAACTCAAGTTTGGGGGGTATATTTTGGCACTTGAAAGAAAATGAATTTTTATAAAATTGTGAGCCAAAAATAAGTTTGGGGGAGGATTTCACTTGCATATATTCTTGCCCCCATTAATAATTTCCTCCCAAGTCTACAGGTTTTTGAGCTTAACGGATGACATCAGTGAGGACACTGCTGTAAACAGGTTTGGGGGAGGTTTGTGCTTATACTTTGCATTATACTATATTTAAGCACAAAAATTTTTTGATAATAAAAGAATAGAAAGTGAAAAATTACATCCAAAAGATAGGAATAGTTTAAGAAAACCAAGAAAATTTGAAGTTTTCTTAAACGAACTAGTAATAAGTAGTTATGAGCTGTTGTCCCAAGGGTTAGTAAAATGAAGGAAGTCACTAATCTGAGGATAAAAATAAGTCTGAAAAATAGTTTCTATTCTGAAAGCCAAACATTTGAATGTTGATACCCTACTATATGCACTTACACACGTCTTGAAACTCGGGATAGTAGAGGATACCTTGAAATGCTTTTGTTTAAAAGCCAAAGTATGAAGGAAATGAAAAAAAAATGAAGAAAAGAAAAAAATGGTTGTTTCCCCCAAATAGAAGGAAACTCTATTTCTAAGACTGAAAAGTAAAGCACCGCTTCATGAAAGAGGCTAAACACCAAAGGCAATTTATCCTTGCAAGAATCACATGCACTTAATAATAGCAAATTAAATTATAGATGCACAAGCACAACAGAGAGCTAAAATAAAAAAACCCTTAACAGATAATGAAATACTTGATTAAAAAGGAAAATACTTGTTCATCATTATTATCGTTATTACATTTAAAAAAGATCACCAAATATGGGATCGGAAAGACAAGGGTTCGCAAAGATAAGAAGAAGATTATCCAGTTCCATTTCTGTCTTCTCCAACACGTTGAAGCGGCGGTCCTCCCGAGAAGTAGACGCCCAACGATCATCACCACACTCGTCAGAAAAGGTGGCGATGACAACCCAGCGAGCCCGTATCTGGCTCAGCAAGTGGAAAGAACAGTCCCTCAGGGCTTTGGTGATGCTTCAAAGAAGCACTCGATATTATTCTCGACGGCGTCAAGTATTGCCGAGGACATCTCTACTGGAGGAGGGGGAAGATCGGCGAGCACCGAGGCAAGGATCATTCGGAGCCAAATGAAGTGCGGAGGAAGAGGAGACCCCACGCGAGTCAAAAGCTCATACATTGCAGCATCGCACAGCTCGTCCGTAAAATAAGGGTCCACCAGGCGCGCAGCAAAATGGGGAACGATGTCCCGAATCGGCACTTCCCATGGTTGTCGGCGAGCATGAGGACGGTTGCAAGCTATAATCGAAGAGTTCTCTAAAGATGAGAAAAGAAAAGGCTCGGCCTTGAGTTATATATATAGACCCAAGCACAGAGAATTCTGTGCACAACAGAATTATTTTCAAGACCCGGGAAATGAAATTTTTGAGAAGATTGAAAAGACATCTCAAGTGAAGCAACGCTTCTGATTCGCCCAATCAGAGCAAAGCTCTACTTTGAAAATCTAAATTTTAATAAATGAAGCAACGCTTCGGATTCTTTGCGCTGGGCGCAATGCGCCACGTGTCAGGCGCAGATGCATCAGCGCAGCGTCCAAGGCAGCGCACCCAACCAGAGCAAAGCTCTGTTTAAAGCAAAATTAAAGGAAGCAACGCTTCAGTTGCGCAAGCACTGCGCTGCGCGACACGTGTCAGCGCAGTTGCGCTGCGCTGTGCGCTGCGTGACACGTGTCACGCGCTGGGCATTTACGCCAACCAGAATTAAGATTTTAAAGAAATCTTTCTGTTCTTGTTAAAACAAGAAGATTTTCTTCTGTAAAACAGAAGCCCTTGGATCAAAGATCCAACGGTGGGGAAAATTCCCCAAATCACTCAGGGAAAGATCTCGTTAACAAATTCAACAAACTTATGGGCACTATATAAAGACCCCTAGACCTCAAATCAAAGGGAATGAACATTCTTTGAGAAATTAAACAGAGAGAACTCTGAGGAAATTTCAAGAAAAAAAAGGTAAAAACCTTTAAAAGAGAAGAATTTCTTCTAATAGATCATTGATCTAAGAACAAGATCAATGACCTTCAATAAAAAACAAATAAAAATAGTGCTTTGTACTTTTTATGAACCTCTGGTTCTCTGAGATAAGAAAAACAAGAGAAACTTGTTTTCTTTGATCTAAATTAGATCAAGAAAACAAACAGTGCTTTGCACTTCTGTTATGAACCTTTGGTTCTTGAATCTAAAAGATTCTCAAATTTATAGTGCCTTGCACTTGCAAACTGCGCTGTTGCGCTCTTGGGAGAGCGCCACGTGTCAGCATCTGAACTACTTGCGCTATGCGCTTTAAGATAGAGCTTTGCTCTCTGTAATTGGCGCAACTCACCAGAGTGCGCCACGTGTCAGCAGCGCAAGCGCAGCGCTTGCGCTCTTTGATTGGCGCAAAGCGCCTAAGAATGCAATGCATTTCTTTTGCTAAAGGGCCAGGCCCAAGTCAAAAAGACCTAACAGGCCATAATAAATTGCAAAGCAATAAAAAGGGCAGAGCCCAAGTAAATTGATGCTCTGCATCATTTATAAATGGGCAGAGTCCAAAACAAATTGATGCTCTGCATCCTTTATGGGTAGAGCCCAAATAAAAATAAAAATAAATGCAATGCAAAAGCAGATAAAATGTTGAACATTTTTAACTGGACTTAGCCCAATCATGGCCGTAAATCCTCAAATTAAATTGACTGAGCAAAATTGCTCTCCTAAATCAATTTACCTCCGGTTCAAGGGTACATCTCCGAACTCCTCTGACACCTATCGTTGTAATCCTTCAACGACGTCAGAGAGGTGACGGGTCCCGACAACCACACATTAATACGTACTGCGGGGTCCTTAAACTCGTGGACCAAGACGTCCTTAAACTAATATTGGACCGAGACGTCCTTAAACTAATATTGGACCGAGACGTCCTTAAACTAATATTGGACCACCACGTCCCTAAACTGGCGATGGACCGAAACGTCCTTAAACTAATGATGGACCATCATGTCCTTAAACTGGCGATGGACCACCACGTCCCTAAACTGGAACATGGACCACCACGTCCCCAAACTGGAACAATAGAGCCTCCAAATGCTCTTTTGTCGGATCTAAATGGTCCCGGTTAAGTTGATCTTAGCCCCAAACACGGCTAACGTATCCTTAAACATTCAAATGGACTATAAAACTCCAAATCGACTTTGGTTCAAGGGTACATCTCTGAACTCTTCTGACACCTATCGTTGTAATCCTTCAACGACGTTAGAGAGGTGACGAGTCCCGACGACCATATATTAAATGGATCACCACGTTAAGTTGATCTTAGTCTCAAAACAGGACTAACGTGTCCTTAACGAACGTTTAAGTTGATCTTAGCCTCAATACGGCTAACGTATCCTTAAACTAAAAACACCAAACCCAAATCTAAGTAAATACGGATTTGGAGTAATCCACGTCCTACGGGCGACGGCATTACTCGGTCTCCGTATACAATCCACGGGCAACCACAAACAAAACAAACACACACGACACGAAGTGAAATTCTGGAGAAGGAGAAAGTGGCTGCCGCGACGCGGTAGCGTAATTAACTGCAGGGGCTTGCACCTGCAGGGAAGAGCGTCCCCACAATCAAAAACCCCTCAAACGAGGGGGAATCTGACGAAGTCTGCTACATCGGTCGCATCCGTCTAAACCTCCGATACACGGTGCCATAAATCAACTTGGAATCTTCGGAGAGGTGGACGGATAAAACCGTATAGCATCTGCCCCGAATCTCAGGCAAGATGTCCTCACGTCGCCGCCGTCTTTCGGAGAGGAACAAATTCTGGCACGCCCGGTGGGACCTTTTCCTCTTTCCACTCCACACTTCGTGTGTCGTCTTCGCGAACCAATCGCGGTTTGTTAACGGTTGCCTTTGGATTTTCAAGTTACTAAGATTTGGTCTTTTGTTTGGCGCAGAACTCAAGCATCCATGGCCTTTAACTGCACCAACTGCTCGAAGTGCCACTGCAACGGACGCTCCACTTCACCTAGAGGTGTAGCATATAGGCCCCAAGCGGCTTCCTTCCTCGCTCTGCCGGTAGAACAGGTGGCCCAAGCCACCACCGGCCTGTTTTTCGGGACCATGATCCCGCCTTCAAGCTTCTCTATGCCAATACCTGCACCGGAAGTGAACAAGAAGTCGGTCTTCGACCGGCTCACTGCTACGACGGCCCCTGTCAACGGGTCGTCCATTACCAAGCCAACAGCCTCTGTCTTTGCTAGGCTGGATCAAAACTCTGAGGGGCCCACCAAGAAGCCTGTGAATCCCAAGGTGGCCGTCCCAAGGAAGGCAATAGCCGCTGCTCCAGAAGTCGTCAAGGCGGCTTCCCCTGTCAAAGAGTCAGTCTTTTCAAGACAGACTATTCCTGCTCCTGCACCTGCTCGAGGATCTGTCTTCGACAGGTTGAATATCATCCCTCAAAGGACAACCTCAGTCTTTGAGAGGTTAACACCAGCGGCGCCTCATTCAGACAGGGGGCAAAAAGAGACTGTCTCTATCTCCGAGCCAGTCCCAACGGCTCGTCATGCTCGACGTCGCCATTGGCGACGAGTGAGGAAGGCAGGAGGCAACTCCCCCTCAGGGCTAACTCCACCGGCTCCAGAGGTGGAAGTCAACGTTGCTGTTCCAACTGGGAACAGCTTTGAACTGCTGAGGAGAGTACGTAAGAACTCTCCAACCGCTACATTGAAAAGATCTCCTCCACCTGCGGAGAGAATTACAGAGGCAAAGCAGGAACAGCCCCCTCAACGGCTGTCTTCAAAAATATACAAGGTTTGGTGGAGGGTTCAAGACTCCGTGATTGACCCAGATCACTCTCGTCAACAGAAAAAGGCGAAAGTGCAAGAAGAAAAGGATCGTCCTCTTAAACAGCGAAGGACGACAATCACCAGGGTGCCCACTGCAACGGCCCCCTCCACTTCAACGGCCCACAAAAGAAGAAGGCTGGAGAAAACCCCCACGCCCGCGGCAAATGCCAAAGGTGGTAAGCCTAAACGCCCTAAGTCCGGGGGCATAATAGTTCATACAGTTTATATGGCATCAGGAAAGGAGGATAGCCGCGCATCCACAGGTCATAGACCACTTACACGGTCAGTGACCAAGGCTCAGGAGAAGCAGCAAAAGCTCCAGGAGATGATGGCCTTGATGGCCGCACTCACTGGGCCAAAAGAAACCCCTGAAACGTACTCGGATGAACGTCAGGAACAAGAAACTGACACCGAATTCCTTCGTCGCATACTGGAGAAGAAGGATAAAGAAGCTGCGGAACAGGCAGCCAGCATAAAGAAAATGGCCTTCCTGTTCCAGGACATGGTGGGCATGATGATTCAACAAGATCCACCTGCTGAAGATCCCCCGATCATCCTTGAAGACGATAGGGGAGAAACGTCGAATCCTCCTCCGGCTCTGTCAACAGCCAAGGAGGAGGCAATCTCCAAAGCCGACCTGGATGAATATATAGCTCAGCAGATCTGGGTTCATCATGCGACTGAAGCAGCTGGCCAGGTCGTAAAAACAGGGCGACCGTATCTCGGCTGATACGACCAGATCAAGTACCCGCCAGGTTATACGATACCAAAATTTCATGTGTTTAAAGGGACTGGCAATCCTCACCAGCATGTCGCCCAGTTCAGGGCGCTTTGCGGCAATACCGGCGGTGATGATAAATTGTTGCTCCGCCAGTTCGTTGGTAGCTTGTCAGATACGACGTTCGAGTGGTATTCCGAGCTCCCGAATGACTTGATCAAGACCTTTGCTGAAATGGAATTGCTATTTACCCAACGTTTCGCGAGTGCCAGCGAGCGTACCCCGATAACGGCATTGATTAATGCCAGGGTAAAGCCGGGCGAGACATGGGTCCAATACGCTATACGGTGGCGTAATTTATGGTCAAAATGCGAGCAACGCATTGAAGAAGCTCCTGCAGTGGGTATGTTTGTAGGAAGCCTCGATCCGCAAGCAACCATCTCACAATTTATGTTGTTCTTCAAGCCGACCACCTTCCAGGCACTAATCGACAAGCTGGCACAAATGGATCAAATGGGTCATAAACCCCCTCTTCCAAAGCCGGACTCCCGGAATGACAAAGGGAAGGGAAAAGCGATCGTGGTTGCTAATGCTCAGCAACAGCCGAGCAACCCGAAGCCAGTCGTTCGTCAAAATAATATGCGCCTGTATGTACCCCTTGAGGAGAGGATGGGACGTTCCTACTCGTTTCCCCGAGATAAAACGAAAAGGTTATTTGAGCTGGCGTTGCGCAACCGACTCATAAATCTGCCGGACCCAAAACGTCCGTCGCAACCAAGAGATATCAATGAGCCCAACTACTGTCCTTATCATCGAGTACTGGGTCATCCGATCGAGGATTGCTATGTCTTCAAAAATTGGCTTGAAGACCAGTACCGATAGGGCAAGTTTGCATTGTCCGACAAATGGAAAGTGAATCCACCGCAGCCCCACACCTCTAAGGGAATGAATACGCCGGGGGCAACATGCTCTGTCGTTGAAGAAGCTCCTTGGGAGGTTGTATTATCAGCCAAGACAAAGAGGATGCTAAATGATCTTCAATTTTGCCCAGCAATCAAGTGGAAGAACCCGTTGGAGCCGCAGATCATTGAAGGGATGTTGAAGTCTCGTCCAACTCAAAAGATCAATGGAGGTGGCCCAAGCATTCACAACCAGCCGTCGAAATCTTCAAAGAAGAAGAATAAGAAGTCGAAGAAGCCCGTGAAGCTTGGCGACAAGCGCACGGACTTGTAAAAACAAATTGACGCGCTGGAGGAATACAACCAGAAGGCACGGACTCCCATTACATTTCAAGAGTTCCTCAACCACGTCTTTCAAGAGGAAGATGAGGGAGAAAGTTCGTCTGATGAGTCTGAAGAATACGTGGTGAGCTGTCATGTGATTTCCCACTCGTTCATGGGCGATGAGGAGACTCCTTGTGCTGAAACGCTGGGGGCAAATCCTGAACCAAAAATTCTGGAGCCATCGGAGGAAGTAATTGACGCATTCCTCAATGAAGCTTTCTTAAAAAGCAAAGCTGATCGGGAGCGCGAGGCGATTATATTCAAAAAGGCCAAACGCCAGAGCCTTGACGAAAGAATTGAGATACTCCCGCTGGAGCAAAGTACACCCACGGCGAATAAAATCAAATTCAAAATTAGGAAAAGGTTTGCTAAATCCGTGTCAATGGGTATGAAACTACCATTCTCTGAGGGAAGCGTTACTGGTGAAGCGGAAATGCACCCCTCCTATTGCTTGTATCATCGGAAGATTTCGCATCCCACTGAGGAGTGTAAAGATTTCGATAGATGGTGAAAAGGATATGTTGCTCACCAACAACAGGTTAAGCGGGAGAAGCGCAAGACTCGCCGGGAGCAAAACAGTGCGACCGAAGGGCTTAATAGAACTACCGGCAATTGTCGCGTGGTCAACGCCGGAGGATCACAAGTACTCACATTCGGGAGCGATTCTGATGAGGAGTTGGAGCTTGGCCCCCTCTTTAAAGAGCCCACTTTGGGAAAAGAAGAAGAGCCGAAGATTTGTGAAAATATCCGGCTGCGTAATCGCACGTTGCCCGAAAAGAATCTCGGACCCCCAAACAAAAGAGACAAAAGGAAAGAAAAGGTCCCTGAGGATATCGCCCTAGATGACCAAGTCATGGAATAGCTAACTGCCAAAGACCCGCCGAAGAAAAATAAGGTGGATTACAACGTCCTAGCGCATCTGAGGAAGCTACCCTCGCAACTCAGCATTCTTGACGCCCTTTTACTATCCAAGGAGGCAAGAGATTCGTTAATTAAGGCACTACAAGACCCGGAGCAGTTCCAAGCTTTCCTGGCCGAAGAAAAGATGAAGGATGAACTGGAAGAAGTGCACACGGCCGATGTCACTTTTGGCGATGAAGACCTTCTCCTTGGGACGTGCGAACACAATCGCCCCCTCTATGTCTCGGGATACTGCCATGATATAAAGATAGGCAAAATCCTGATCGATAACGAGTCGTCTGTTAACCTACTCAATGTGCGGGTTTTAAAGGAAATCTGCATGAGCGTTCAACACCTCGCTCGAGACAAGATCACCATCTCCGGGTTCGACTCCCAATCGTCAAAGACTCTTGGATATGTGATACTGACGCTACGCTTCGGGCTGCTCGTCACGGACATTAAATTCCACATCATAGATGCCAAGACATGCTACAACGCTCTGCTCGGCCGACCATGGTTACACAAATACAACATCATCCCTTCTACACAGCATCAATGTATGAAATATTTTAGGTATGGTCTCGAGTATACCGTGATGGGAGAACTGAATCCGTTTTCCGTGAATGAAGTTCGCAAATATGAAGATGCCAAATACTTCTTACCGAATTTCGAAGACACGGAAAGGTGTCGCAAGCCGGAGAATAAAACTAACGCTACCATCCCTGTCTTCGGCAGTGATACCGAGGAGGAAGAGGAGATAGTTTATTCGGGTCCTCCCCAATACACCAAGCCGGGACCATCCGCTCCTACGTTGATCTTTGGTAGTGATTCGGAGGATGAAGTCCATGCTGTATTCTCTGCTCGACCTTCAATACGAGCTTCCGCTGACGAAGAGCAAAGTCTACAAGTCGCTATGGTGCCGCTTAAACATTATAAAGAAGTGGATGCGCTTGATACCGATAGTGTAGAGGAGCTGCAGACATTCTATATCCCTCCCAGGCGAGAAGGCAATTCTATTCTACCGATCTGAAGAAAACAAAGTAGAGAGAGAAATCTGGCACGGTGCAGATCCTACGCTGGATAGGCTTCAACCCATCCGTCTACCCAAATATTATACAGAAGGCTTGAAGAAGCTGTTGAAGCGCCAAGGGATATCCTTCAAACAGACCGTTAGAAAGGCCAAATTCTATGACAGGGTCTGGAATGTCCCCGAAACTCAGCACAAGCTGCCTAGTGGAAGGATGGAGACAATCGGGCTCGGATACATTCGCCCCAAGAAACGAGAGCTGCTCCGTGACTGTTACGCCGTGCATGACTTCAATGAAGAAGAAGATGCTCAACAGGAGGACGCTAATCCTGAACCAGTAAAAGTTCCTGATGCAAAAGTGCCCAGTCCGTCGTTTGAAGAACAAATGGACAGGCTCATAAGGGAAGCTGGTCAAAAGGTCCTGGACGACCATAACCGAGAAATGGCCATCTATGAGAAAGCCAAAACGCAACGCCTCCTTCAACAGGCCGTCAAAGATGAAAGTGTCGCCCCCTGTCAACCTGTTATAAAAAAGGCTCGACGTAGAGGCAGAAACAAATCGAAAGGCCAAAATGACGCTCAACAGCAACAAAGCGGGACTAAGAAGCCACGCAAACGGGAGTCGAGCGTTATTGATCTATCCCTCATGAAGAAAATGGGTCGAGCGTACTCGTTTCCTCGGGATAAGACGAAGAAGATACTTGATCTTGCTCTAAAACATCAAATGCTTATACTGCCGGAGTCCAGAAACCCTAAGCAAGCAGGTGAAGTCTCTGACCCAAATTATTGCTCTTACCATCGAGTAATTGGGCATCCTCTCGAAGACTGCTTTACCTTCAAGAATTGGGTTGAAGATCAGTACCAGCTCGGCAAGTTCGCTCTGTCTGACAACTGGAAGGTGACACCGCCACAGAAGCACGAACCCAAAGCCACAAGAACAGAACCAACCCCACATTGGGATTGGAAGTGGATTCGCACTTATCACATAATAACAATATTAAAAGAAGAGCCCGAGAACATGGACAACCTTTCCTGGTGCTTCGAAAATAGCAACGATGAGGTGATCTCAGAATTTCCACCAGCACCGAAAGAGCTGGAAGATGGAATCCATACCACGGCGGATAACCTCAAGAAAATTGAGTTGGGGACGGCGAGTGACCCGCGACCGACATTCATTAGTGAGCTGCTGTCTGAAGAGAAGGTGGCTTTATTAAAAGACCTGCTTATGCAGCACAGAGATTGCTTCGCATGGAACTATTCCGAAATGCCGGGACTAGATCTAGAAATTGCTGTGCATAAATTGGCGATATCCCCGGACGTCAAGCCGGTCAAACAGGCGCCAAGAAGGATGCGGCTTGAGCTTAAAATGAGTATCAATGCTGAGGTCAAGAAGTTAATCGACTCTGGCTTTATCCATGAAGTTCAATATCCTGAGTGGATTGCTAACATCGTTCCGGTGATGAAGAAAAATGGGACAGTGCGCATATGCGTGGACTTTCGGGATCTCAATAAAGCCTGCCCGAAAGATGATTTCCCAGTGCCAGCCACCGAACTGATGATAGACAATACGTCCACTCATGAGATTTTCTCCTTCATGGACGGCTCATCAGGGTATAATCAGATAAAGATGCATCCCGAAGACCAGAAACATACCGCTTTCCGGACCCCTTTGGGAATATTTTGTTACAAGGTAATGCCCTTCGATCTAAAGAACGCCGGCGCCACCTATCAGAGGGCCATGACGAAGATCTTCGATGACCTTATACATGAAATCGTCGAGTGCTATATCGACGACCTCGTGGTCAAGAGCAAATCATATGAGGAGCATCTCGAACATCTAAAGACCGTATTTCGACGTCTTCGACAATACAACTTGAAGATGAACCCTCTCAAGTGTGCATTCGGAGTTTCTTCGGGCAAATTCCTGGGATTCATTGTCCGACACCGAGGCATCGAGATAGATCCGTCAAAGATCAAGGCGATCATGGAAATGCCTCCGCCGAGAACTCTCAAACAGTTGCGGTCTCTCCAAGGAAAGCTCGCATATATACAGCGATTTATAGCCAACCTTTCGGGCAAGTGTCGTCCTTACAGTCACCTGATGAAGAAGGAAACTCCATTCGTCTGGGATCAAAAATGCCAGGGCGCGCTGGACGAAATTAAACAGTACCTGCAGAATCCGCCAGTGTTGGCTGCTCCGGTTAAGGGAAAGCCTCTCATTCTCTATACAACCGCTCTCGAAGGTTCTTTAGGCGCATTATGGACGCAAGAGAATGATCAAGGGAAAGAAAGAGCACTCTACTATCTGAGTCGAGTTCTGCTGGGGGCAGAGAGCAACTACTCTCCCATTGAAAAACACTGCCTGGCGTTGATCTTTGCGATAACAAAGCTCAGGCACTATGCGTTGGCGCATGAGGTCCGTCTCATTTCGAAGGTGGACCCTCTTAAATATTTAATATCAAAAGCCATATTGACGGGACGACTCGCTAAATGGGCTCTGCTCTTGATGGAGTTCTCGATAACCTATCAACCTCTCAAAGCAGTGAAAGGCCAGGCCATCGCCGACTTCCTCGCTGAGCATCCAATACCCGCCGATTCTCCTTTGAATTGTGATCTTCCAGACGAACATGCGTTTGATGCGATCGACGGTGGTGATACCCGATGGGAGCTTTATTTCGACGGAGCATCCTCCATGAAGAAGTGCAAACAAAGTACCCCTATAATCAAATCGGGGGTAGGCCTCATCTTCGTGACTCCACAAGGAGGGATAATGCGCTTCGCTTTCTCCTTAACAGAGCCGAGGACTAATAACGAAGCCGAAGATGAAGCTTTCATAGCAGACCTCGAGATCGCCATCAACATGGGAATTGAAAACCTCCTCATATACGGAGATTCTCAGCTGGTCGTTAGTCAAGTAAACGGCGACTACCAAACATGCAAACCGGAGTTGGTGAAGTACGGTGAAAAGGTGCAACAATTGTTGACCCAAATTCCCTCCTATACTTTGGAAAGCATACCGCGCGTAGAAATATCTCCGGAATCATCCGAAGAGAAGGGAGCGACTGAACAGACGACCTTGCAAATAGAAGACCGGGAAAAGGCTGAGGATTGGAGGGAAGTCTTCATAGACTACTTTAAGTCCCACCGAATGCCCGAAGAAGCATCCACAAGACATCAGCTCATGAAACGAGCTCTGTCTTTCACCTTCGTCAATGATACTCTATACAAGAGTTCATTCGATTCTCTGTGGCTGAGATGCCTAGGTCCTGATGAAGCGGAAAGAGTCGTTCAGGAAGTTCATGACGGACTCTGTGGTTCTCACCAAGCGGGCCCGAAGATGAAATTGAAGATCAAACGGATGGGATACTACTGGCCCACGATGATTCAGGATTGCCTCGAATATGCGAAGCAATGCCACTCATGCCAAATCCATAGGGACTTCATCCACCAGCATCCAAATCCACTACATCCAACGGTGGCTAACTGGCCATTCGAAATGTGGGGAACTGACATAGTCGGCCCCATCGAACCAGAATCGTCCAGGGGACATCGTTTCATCCTGGCGACGACTGATTACTTCTCCAAATGGGCAGAAGCAGTACCGTTAAGGGAGGTGAAGACGGAGAATATCCTCCATTTCTTCAAGACACACGTCATATACCGGTTTGGGACTCCACGACGGATCATCTCCGATAACGGTCCAGCCTACAGAAGTCACAAGATCAGTCGCTTCGCACAGCAGCATAACATAGACTGGAGATATTCCTCGGTTTATAATCCGCGAGCTAATGGTCTAGCCGAGGCCTTCAACAAGACCCTGACGAAGATCATGAAAAAGACGGTGTCCCGAAATAAGAAAGACTGACACGAGAGACTGCAAGAGGCACTTGGGGCATATCGAACTACATTCAAGACAGCCACGAACACAACGCCATACGCATTGGTATTCGGCACGGAAGCAGTACTCCCCCTCGAAATAGAATTACCCTCTCTACGAGTGGCAGTCCACTACGAGCTGACGAGCGAAGAAAACGCTCACCTTCGGCTTGAGGAGCTTGATGCCCTTGAAGAAACACGGCTCATAGCGCAACAAAATCTGGAAGCTTATAAAGCAAAGATGACGCGCTCATATGAAAGATTGACCCGACCGAGGACATTCCGCCAAGGCGAACTTGTGCTAGTGGTCAAAAGGCCTATGATCCCCAATCGCGCCAAGCGGGGAAAATTCGAGCCAAACTATGAAGGCCCGTACATCATAGATAAGGTCTACCAGGATGGGGCCTATCTACTCATGGACATGCACGGTGAAAGGCCTTACAGGCCAATAAACGGTCACTTCCTAAAGAAGTACTACGCTTAATAAGCCATAGCCTAGGTCAATGATAGATGACGACGACTATGTCCGCTCGCTATCTTCCTAAGTTCAAGCTTCATAAGCAGTAGCCTGCCTTCTTAATAGCGGACCGAAACGTCCGTAAACTACTACCGCAGCATCCTTAGGCTGACGAGATAAAAAAAAAGAGAAAAAAAAGAAGGAGAAAAATATAATAAATAAAAACGGGATGTCCATAAGGAAAAAGGGTACGGATGAAAACCCGAAAGGGCTCCGTGAGTAAAAACAGCAGGGCTACCAGCGAGTGTTCATGAAAACCCGAAAGGACGCGAACTCGTAAAAAAAAGGAGAAAAGAAAATAAAAAGAATAAAAAAAAGGGATGTCCATAAGCAAAAAGGGCACGGATGAAAACCCGAAAGGGCTCCGTGAGTAAAAACAGCAGGGCTACCGACGAGTGTTTGTGAAAACCCGAAAGGGCGCGACCTCGTAACAAAAAGGAGAAAATAAAATAAAAAGAATAAAAAAAAACGGTATGTCCATAAGCAAAACGGGCACGGATAAAAACTCGAGAGGGCTCCGTGAGTAAAAACAGCAGGGCTACCGGCGAGTGTTCGTAAAAACCCGAAAGGGCGCGACCTCGTAAAAAAAAGAGAGAGAAAAGAATAAAAAAAACGGTATGTCCATAAGCAAAACGGGCACGGATGAAAACCCGAAAGGGCTCCGTGAGTAAAAACAGCAGGACTACCGGCGAGTGTTTGTGAAAACCCGAAAGGGCGCAACCTCGTTAAAAGACACTTATAGGGTCATTTCGACCTTGTAAGGAGAAACCACCCGCGTGAGATCCTTACGACTCACAAAAGAGCAACACACTTAGGGATCCCCACGATTCCTAAGGAGAAAATACACTTGCAAGATCCTCACGACTTGTAAGGAGAACTCTCTTATGGGACCCTCATGGCTCATAAGATTTGAAAGTCTTAAGTTACAGAGACCTAAACCTGTGCTTAAGCAACCCCCACAACTTCCGATATTGCCCTACAAGTGGCTCAATACTGGCCCTTGTATACAATCCACGAGCGCAAATAAACATTTCCCTAACCAAGTCCCATCCGAGACTGGGGATATGTACGCATGACGAACAACCCTTATGAGTCCTCTCGACTTACAAGGAGAAAATCCTCTTATAGGATCCTTACGACTTACAGAGGAACAAACACTTAGGAATCCTCACGATTCCCAAGGAGGAAATACACCTACAAGATCCTCACGACTTGTAGGGAGAAATAATTTTATGAGACCCTTACGGCTCACGAAGTCAAAAGCCTTGGTCGACAGGACCCTAACCCTGGTCGCTAAGCCATCTTTGGTCAACATCGGCAAAGGCAAATGATAATTCGCTCCTGGTAATATCCCAGTTGTAGCGGTGCTGATGCCGAAATCGGTGTCCAATTTCAGGTTTACGGCGAAAAGCCAGTAGGCTGCACATGCATATGAAATAGCCAAAATGATGGGGCAACTTGCAATAAAAAGCAGCAAGTAAAAATGTATGCATGCAAAATAGCCGAAATGATTGGGCAACTCGCAATAAAAGCAGCGAGTAAAAACGAAATAAACAGACAAAATGATTGGGCACCGCGAAAAATAGCCGAAATGATTGGGCAATCGCGACCTTCGCGATATAAAAGCTGAAATGATAGAGCATCGCGGAAATAAAATTTAAAAAAATGATGATAAAACTTTAGCCCTACAGTTAAGATCACATCGATCCCTGTAAACAATCCAAGGGCGCAAACAAAGAGGGAACCTTACTTTCCCAACAGGCTCCGCCAGAAAACGAAGCCAAACCTCAACGATTCATCCCAACTCCGAAGAAACCAGTGTCTTCGGCAAACCCCTCAAATCAGGGAAACAAACAATCCTTGATGAGAGCCTCCTGATCCGCGTCGACTCGCAGAGCAACCAGTGCCTCCGTGGGAAATTCTCGACTCGTTTCAACACCAGGGAAACAAATAATCCTTGGCGCTAGGGAAACAAATAATCCTTAGCAAATACCTCAACTCAGGGAAACAAACAATCCTTAACGAGAGCCTCCTGATCCGCGTCGACTCGCAGAGCAACCAGTGCCTCCGTGGGAAATTCTCGACTCGTTTCAACACGAGGGAAACAAATAACCCTTGGCGCTAGGGAAACAAATAATCCTTAGCAAATACCTCAACTCAGGGAAATAAACAATCCTTGACGAGAGCCTCCCGATCCGCGTCGACTCGCAGAGCAACCAGTGCCTCCGTGGGAAATTCTCGACTCGTTTCAACTCCAGGGAAACAAATAATCCTTGGCGCTAGGGAAACAAATAATCCTTAGCAAATACCTCAACTCAGGGAAACAAACAATCCTTGACGAGAGCCTCCTGATCCGCGTCGACTCGCAGAGCAACCAGTGTCTCCGTGGGAAATTCTCGACTCGTTTCAACACCAGGGAAACAAATAATCCTTGGCGCTAGGGAAACAAATAATCCTTAGCAAATACCTCAACTCAAGGAAACAAACAATCCTTGATGAGAGCCTCCTGATCCGCGTCGACTCGCAGAGCAACCAGTGTCTCCGTGGGAAATTCTCGACTCGTTTCAACACCAGGGAAACAAATAATCCTTGGCAAAATCTTCAATTCAGGGAAACAAACAATCCTTGACGAGAGCCTCCTGATTCGCGTCGGCTCGCAGAAAAACCAGTGTCTCCACGGGAAAATTCCCTATTCGTCTCAACTTGCAAGATGAAGCCTCAGGCAGCAGGGACTAAAAAACTTGCTTCCTGAACAATGGGACCCTGCAAGTCGATCTAAAACGGTCTCTTGCATACTATTCACGGGTCTCACTCTCCAAAGTCGAGTTTCGACAAGGAGGGGAACAACCGCTTACGGGTCCTCTCGACTCGTAAGAGGGAAAAATTCTCTTATAGGATCCCTACGACCTATAAGAAAAAACACACTTAGGAATCCTCACGATTCCTAAGGAGAAAACCCACCTACGAGATCCTCTCGATCCGTAGGGAGAAAAGTCTCTGTGAGACCCTCACGGCTCATAGAGTTGAAAAGTCTTGGGCGGCAGATCAGAACCTACGGCCTAAGCCATCGCTATCTTTTGGAAAAATTAAGTTATCTTCCAATTATGTTTATCAAGACAGCATGCTGATAATAAGAGAAAGAAGAAAGCAACAGAAAGAGCATCCGATTTACATTTGATCAAGCGTTCGAGACACACTCATTCATGCATAAGCAAAAGACTCAAAACGAAAAATAAAGACAAGCTGGGATAAAAAATTTCCATTGATATTGCTAAAAGTTCTTACAATCATAAAAGCAATTGACGAAAAACATTAGTATAATGGAATAACCTCAGATCCAGGGCACGGATTGAGGAATTCAAAAGTAAGGCCATTCAGAGTTCTTCTGGCCTTTCGGATTATTCTCGTGCGCAACCTCTCGCGCTCCTGTGTGTCAAGATCCTCAGCAAGTCCACCCGGTCTTCAATAAGCAGCAACTATCGTCGTCTGCTGGAAAATTTGATGCAGAATGTCGATGAGGCTATCTCGCCGTTTCTTCGGGATCAACCCCGACAGGTACACTGAATGCACCTTGTCTTCGGCATCATCCAGCGCATTGAGCGGTAGGGCCTCATGGAACCCCGGGAGTGCCCTCCAAATCGCTCCCAACACGACTTTCAAGAGAGCAGAGCGGCGGGGGAGCAACCAACCAAGACGTGCGTTCAGACGACCCATGACCTCCGCACACTGAGCATCCGTAAACTCCTGGTTCTGATGATGGCCCTGTGCGCGGATATCCTCGTAGGTGATGAACTCGTGCAAACTGTATAGACGCACCGCTATTATGCCTATAGGAAACATCACAAGAAGATTAGCGATAAAAAAATACACAGAGAGTTAAACTTCTCGAGAGCAATGCTCTGCAAACAGGAGTGACTACCAAAACCCTAATAAGGGGAATCTAAAGAAATCCCCCGAGAACTCTGAGATCATTACTATTAAAAGATGATATGATCCATTAAATACAAAACTCCATTTTTAATTTTCATTATCCATATTCGAACTCTTAAGAGTTCATCTTTCTCTTAGATCAGAGAGGTCTATGTTTTGCCAAAGATGCAAGGTTCTGTTCATGGGTTAAGAAACTCTGAAACAAATTCCTGAGAGCAAGGCTCTATTTGATGAAACCCCAAAAAAAGTTTTCATTAGATCAAAGATCTATGAGAGAAAAACTCTATTAATTAAGATTGATTTAATTCAAGACTAATTCTTACTTAAATAGTTGCTGTTTAGGAAAATATAACCCGAAGAGTTCTTGAAGGCAAGAGCAAAGCTCTGAAGTTTCTGAAAATGAAAATTTTAAAGATGATAATCGTCTGTGCAGGACCAAAAGTCCTATTTATAGGTACCAAGTGCCCTTTCAACTTCCAAAAGTTGCCATAACGGTTAGAATTCTGCCACCGTTGCGCCCGCATTTGGGATCATGCAAGTGCAACGGTGGGGGGGCATTTGTTTCCCCCAATTAGAAGGAAACTCTATTTCTAAGACTGAAAAGTAAAGCACCGCTTCAGGAAAGAGGCTAAACACCAAAGGCAATTTATCCTTGCAAGAATCACATGCACTTAATAATAGCAAATTAAATTATAGATGCACAAGCACAACAGAGAGCTAAAATAAAAAAACCCTTAACAGATAATGAAATACTTGATTAAAAAGGAAAATACTTGTTCATCATTATTATCGTTATTACATTTAAAAAAGATCACCAAATATGGGATCGGAAAGACAAGGGTTCGTAAAGATAAGAAGAAGATTCTCCAGTTCTCTTTCTGTCTTCTCCACCACGTTGAAGCGGCGGTCCTCTCGAGAAGTAGATGCCCAACGATCATTACCACACTCGTCAGAAAAGGTGGCGATGACAACTCGGCGAGCCCGTATCTGGCTCAGCAAGTGGAAAGAACAGTCCCTCAGGGATTTGGTGATCAAGTGCGCTTCAAAGAAGCACTCGATCTTATCCTCGGCGGCGTCAAGCATTGCCGAGGACATCTCTACTGGAGGAGGGGGAAGATCAGCGAGCACCGAGGCAAGGATCATCTGGAGCCAAATGGAGTGCAGAGGAAGAGGAGACCCAACGCGAATCAAAAGCTCGTACATTGCAGCATCGCACTGCTCGTCCGTAAAAGAAGGGTCCACCAGGCGCGCAGCAAAACGGGGAACGATGTCCCGAATCAGCACTTCCCATGGTTGTCGGCGAGCATGAGGGCGGTTGCAATCCATAATCGAAGAAGTTCTCTAAAGATGAGAAAAGAAAAGGCTCGGCCTTGAGTTATATATATAGACCCAAGCACAGAGAATTCTATGCACAACGGAATTATTTCCAAGACCCGGGAAATGAAATTTTTGAGAAGATTGAAAAGACATCTCAAGTGAAGCAACGCTTCCGATTCGCCCAATCAGAGCAAAGCTCTACTTTGAAAATCTAAATTTTAATAAATGAAGCAACACTTCGGATTCTTTGCGCTGGGCGTAATGCGCCACGTGTCAGGCGCAGATGCATTAGCGCAGCGCCCAAGACAGCGCACCCAATCAGAGCAAAGCTCTGTTTAAAGCAAAATCAAAGGAAGCAACGCTTCAGTTGCGCAAGCACTGAGCTGCGCGACACGTGTCAGCGCGGATGAGCAAGCGCAGTTGCGCTGCGTTGCGCGACACGTGTCAGCGCGGATGCGCTAGCGCAGTTGCGCTGCGCTGTGTGCTGCGCGACACATGTCAGCGCGGATGCGCTAGCGCAGTTACGCTGCGCTATCAGCGCAGCGCCCAAGGCAGCGCACCCAACCAAAGCAAAGCTTTGTTTAAAGCAAAATCAAAGGAAGCAACGCTTCAGTTGTGCAAGCACTGCGCTGCGCAACACGTGTCAGCGCAGATGCGCTAGCGCAGATGCGCTAGCGCAGTTGCGCTACGCTGTGCGCTGCACAACACGTGTCAGCGCAGTTGCGCTGTGCTGTGCGCTGCACAACACGTGTCAGCGCAGTTGCGCTGCGCTGTGCGCTGCGTGACACGTGTCACGCGCTGGGGCATTTGCGCCAAACAGAATTAAGATTTTAAAGAAATCTTTCTGTTCTTGTTAAAACAAGAAGATTTTCTTCTGTAAAACAGAAGCCCTTGGATCAAAGATCCAACGGTGGGGAAAATTCCCCAAATCACTCAGGGAAAGATCTCATTAACAAATTCAACAAACTTATGGGCACTATATAAAGACCCCTAGACCTCAAATCAAAGGGAATGAACATTAAGAAATTAAACAGAGAGAACTCTGAGGAAATTCCAAGAAAAAAAAGGTAAAAACCTTTAAAAGAGAAGAATTTTTTCTAATAGATCATTGATCTAAGAACAAGATCAATGACCTTCAATAAAAAACAAATAAAAATAGTGCTTTGCACTTTGTATGAACCTCTGGTTCTCTGAGATAAGAAAAATAAGAGAAACTTGTTTTCTTTGATCTAAATTAAATCAAGAAAACAAACAGTGCTTTGCACTTCTGTTATGAACCTTTGGTTCTTGAATCTAAAAGATTCTCAAATTTATAGTGCCTTGCACTTGCAAACTGCGCTGTTGCGCTCTTGGGAGAGCGCCACGTGTCAGCATCTGAACTACTTGTGCTATGCGCTTTAAGATAGAGCTTTGCTCTCTGTAATTGGCGCAACTCACCAGAGTGCGCCACGTGTCAGCAGCGCAAGCGCAGCGCTTGCGCTCTTTGATTGGCGCGAAGCGCCTAAGAATGCAATGCATTTCTTTTGCTAAAGGGCCAGGCCCAAGTCAAAAAGACCTAACAGGCCATAATAAATTACAAAGAAATAAAAAGGGCAGATCCCAAGTAAAATTGATGCTCTGCATCATTTATAAATGGGCAGAGCCCAAAACAAATTGATGCTCTGCATCCTTTATGGGTAGAGCCCAAATAAAAATAAAAAGAAATGCAATGCAAAAGCAGATAAAATGTTGAACATTTTTAACTGGACTTAGCCCAATCATGGCCGTAAGTCCTCAAATTAATTTGACTGAGCAAAATTGCTCTTCTAAATCAATTTACCTCCGGTTCAAGGTTACATCTCCGAACTCCTCTGACACCTATCATTGTAATCCTTCAACGACGTCAGAGAGGTGACGGGTCCCGACAACCACACATTAATACGGACTGTGGGGTCCTTAAACTCGTGGACCGAGACGTCCTTAAACTAATATTGGACCGAGACGTCCTTAAACTAATGATGGACCACCACGTCCCTAAACTGGCGATGGACCGAAACGTCCTTAAACTAATGATGGACCACCATGTCCTTAAACTGGCGATGGACCACCACGTTCCTAAACTGGAACATGGACCACCACGTCCCTAAACTGGAACAATAGAGCCTCCAAATGCTCTTTTGCCGGATTTAAATGGTCCCGTTTAAGTTGATCTTAGCCCCAAACACGGCTAACGTATCCTTAAACATTCAAATGGACTATAAAACTCCAAATCGACTTTGGTTCAAGGGTACATCTCTGAACTCCTCTGAGACCTATCATTGTAATCCTTCAACGACGTCAGAGAGGTAACGAGTCCCGACGGCCATATATTAAATGAATCACCACGTTAAGTTGATCTTAGTCTCAAAACAGGACTAACGTATCCTTAACGAACGTTTAAGTTGATCTTAGCCTCAATATGGCTAACGTATCCTTAAACTAAAAACACCAAACCCAAATCTAAGTAAATACGGATTTGGACTAATCCACGTCCTACGGGCGATGGCATTACTCAGTCTCCGTATACAATCCACGGGCAACCACAAACAAAACAAACACACACGACACGAAGTGAAATTCTGGAGAAGGAGAAAGTGGCTGCCGCGACGCGGTAGCGTAATTAACTGCAGGGGCTTGCGCCTGCAGGGAAAAGCGTCCCCACAATCAAAAACCCCTCAAACGAGGGGGAATCTGACGAAATCTGCTACATCGGCCGCATCCGTCTAAACCTCCGATACACGGTGCCATAAATCAACTTGGCATTTTCGGAGAGGTGGACGGATAAAATCATATAGCATCTGCCCCGAATCTCAGGCAAGACGTCCTCACGTCGCCGCCGTCTTTCGGAGGGGAACAATGGGGAAAAGAAAAAAATGAACACTGGTTTTGTTATCGCCAAGGCAGCAATAAAAGAAATATATAGCGAGGGTGCCTCTTCACCCAGTGCCCTAAGGCCAACTTGTCTGGGAGTCACTGCTAAGCCTTAGGTGGTGCAAGACGAGGAAAATACTATCACCTAATCAGCAAGCATATGAGTAATCGGTCGGTTAGTAGCTCAAGAAGTATTAACGGTCGCATGAAAATGTGTGAGCAAATCTAAATATTCATTAAGTTAAAAAGTACTGAGGTAGATGGACAAGAGTATGATAGCTTGAATTGAATTCTCCGAGTGTAGAGATGTCCATTACACACACGTAGGGTTATATGTTCAATGTTTGGATGAAAGGTAGGAATGAAGAATAAAGACGATGTTTTATTGAGGGATGATGTGATTTCTAATATTTTTCATGACTATTAAGATAGGGCTCATGACAACTGAAAAGCTAGTATAGTTGGAAACTCTTATTTTCAAAGTCTTTCTTTTATAGTTCTTATCTTTATATGTAAATTTCACCATCTCTCTTTTATTATTGAATTTTGTGGGTGTAATCCGCTGAAAACCCCCAGGAGACAACACTCCTCCTACTAGAGACACCTAGAGGTTTAACGGCTTGTTGCACGTGCTCAGTGCAATCGTGTCTGCCTACGAAAGTGTGCTTAGTTTTCTCCTTTCTTTTTCTCCTCTTGAATAAACTAGTTTGCTCGGGACGATCAAAGATAAGTTTGGGGGTATTTGTTCAGTTGATAAAACTGCACATTTGTTATTACATTTTTCCTACCATTTTCATATTAAAAAAGGACTTTATTATAATATATCAAACATATGAGGGTTTTTGTGTAAAAATACTATTTTCCATGTGTTGATATATTATAATTAGCATTTGGTAGGAAAATGTATGCAAATAATTTCATTGACCAAATCCTAGTAGAACAAAGTCTACTAAATATTATTTGGGTTGTTGTGCAGAATTTTTCCAAGTTGTGCAGAATCTTTCAAGACTAGAATCAAGGAAATCAAGTTGTTGAAGAAGACTTGCCTAATTAAGAAGCAAAACTTGGAGACCAAGTCTGGCAGCAATCACGAGAAGATTTCAAAGATACAAAGGTTCCAGAGAAGTCCACATGTCACAAAGACAGAACTCCTCAAATTTGATGAAGGGAGGAGATACAATGGCTGCGGATCCGCGGCCATACCCCCCCTTGGGCCGCGGATCCGCCGCAGCTATAAGGAATTGGAAGTTAAGAATTTTTAGGGAAGATCTTTGTTATTTACTTCCTAATTTAGAAGCTTGAGTTCTGGCTTTGGCACTATAAAAAGGCACCGAGAGCCTCTTGGAAAATTTATCAAGTCGACGTGATCACGAAGTCCCAGACAGCTCACGCATCCAGACTGATCATCAACTGTTCATCTACCTTCTTGGAAGAGATCGAGAAGCAAACTAGTCTTTGTAATCATTTTATAAGGAATCAAAGTGTAATGAATATTGTTGATTAATAAAGGTAGCTCTTTTTCTTATTCTATTTCTTTGTAGTTTAATTATGCAATTTCTCTCCATCTCTTTTTCTCCCAACATGCGCGAGTAATTCTCCGCTTGTTAGAGTTCGTAGGATTAGGGTAGGTTAATAGATGATGAACATCCCTAAACCCTTTTTAAGTCCTATAAAGTTTATGAACTTTATCAAAAGAATCATTAACATCCTAATCGGGCGCGCTAACAATTCTTTGTTAGTCCCGACCGCGATTAGAGATTAGATTAATGATTGTTTTGGTAAAGGTTAGATATGAACGGAGTTCCGTGTCGAGATAAGGGTTAAGAATGGGATTCCTTTTCCCTCCAGAAACCCTAATCTACACGCATCACTGTCGTTCTAGTTTTAAATCTATTAAAGGATAAAAAGGGTAATCTTTAATTAATCATCCATAACTACTAAATCCTAATGAACCCTACAAGCCCCCTTGTTATATTAACTACATCCTTAAAATAATCTAGATCTATATTTTTGCATTCTTGCTTAACGTAGATCTAGAAACCATTCTACAACATGCTTTCTTCCTCCTCTCTTTTTCAACACATCTAAAGTAAGAGTAAAAGATTCAACGTTTCCCAGAGGACGACCCGTATTCATCTCGGTCTAGCTACACGCGACACCATTATTGATTGCGGTAACTACTACATACACAATTTTTCACAGTCAATCAACCTGATTCTTCAGTTGCGGATAAAGAAATCCGCAAGACATGGGATATAGACTGCGCAACAGCCAAGTGCCTCGCGCTTGCTTCTATGAACAATGAACATCAGAAGCAACACGAGAAGATAGATGTACAATCTATCTTTCTCCATACAAAGGAATTGTATAGAGAGCAATCTCGTACTCTCCGATATGAGGCATCTCGAAAGTTGTTTCAGATGCGTATGGCTGCTGGCACGTCTATAGGTGACCATGTATTGAATATGATTGGACTTATCGAAGAACTAGAGGACCTGTGTTGGACCAAGGAGAACGAACAGTATGTTGATATTGTTCTACAGTCCCTTTCCCCTGCCTTTGCTCAGTTCATTGTAAACTTCAACATGCACAACATGGAGAAGTCCTTACCTGAACTCCTCAATATGTTAAGGAGTGCAGAGAGCATGCTAAAGGTAGCGAAAACTTCCGCTCTAATTGCTGGGCCATTTTCCTCCTCCGTCCCGAAAGCCAAGGCCAAGGGAAAGAAGAAGAAGAAGAATCCCATCAAGCCGAGAGGCGATGTGAAAAAGACACCGAGAAAGGACAAGAAAGGGGCTGCTGTGACAGGACGAGGGGAATGCTTCCATTGCCACCAGACTGGGCACTAGAAGAGAAACTGCGTTGGATACCTGGCCGGCCTCAAGAAGAAGAAGCATGGTGATGCTTCCACTTCAGGTGTGTTTGTAACAGAAAACTATTTTTTAATTAACTCTGCTTCCTGGGTATTGGATACCGGGTCAGGATCTCACATCTGCAATTGTGTGTAGGGGCTGAAAAATAGCAGGTTTTTGAAGAAAAGTGATCACACTCTCCAGGTTGGGAATGGTTCCTCGGTACATGCTACAGCAGTGGGAGAATATCGACTTGGTTTGCCGTCGAGTTGTATATTGGTTTTGAACCCATGTTATTTTGTACCTTCGATATTATGTAATATTATATCTTTATCGTTGTTGGAAAATGCTGGATATAATTTTGTATTACAATCTAATGTTATGAACATTAACCTTAATCAAGAGTTGATTGAGTCTGGTATATTAAATAACGGGATATACGTCCTAAACCATCACACAGTTTTCAATATACAATACACAAACAAAAGAAAGGTTTCAGACATAAATGAAACTTTCATTTGGCATTGTAGACTTGGTCATATTAACGAAACAAGACTAACCAAGCTACATAAAGATGGATATTTAAACCCGTTTGAATATAAATCTTATGCGACTTGCCAGTCTTGTATCAAAGGTAAAATGACCAAAACTCCGTTTAGTGGACACGGAGAGAGAGCTACTGAACTCTTAGGCCTTATACATAGTGATGTATGTATACCAATGTCTACACATGCGAGAGGTGGTTTTTCCTACTTCATAAATTTTACTGATGACTTCTCAAGATTCAGACACGTGTTCTTGTTGAAACATAAGTCTGAAGCCTTCGAAAAGTTCGAGTATAAATCTGAAGTAGAAAAACAAACAGGCTTAAATATCAAGAAACTTCGATCGGATCGAGGAGATGGGTATCTAAACTCAGAGTTTCTAGATTTTCTAAAAGAGATTGGGATTCTCTCTCAGCTCACTCCTCCGTACACACCACAACACAATGGTGTGTCGGAAAGGAGGAATCGTACCCTATTAGATATGGTACGATCTATGATGAGTGATGCTGAGCTACCAATATCATTCTGGGGGCACGCATTGAAGACTGTGATTTATCTACTAAATAGGGTTCCGACCAAAACCGTGTCTACCACTCCATATGAGATATGGTATAGGAAGAGGCCATCTCTTAAAAAAGTTAGGATATGGGGTTGCCCGGTTTTTGTGAAAAAGCAGAATCCGGAAAAACTCGAGACACGATCGGTTTTGTGTAAATTTATGGGATATCCAAAACACTCGTATGGATATCTTTTCTACCAAAAGAAAGAACAAAAAGTGTTTATTTCTCAGTATGCCACATTTTTAGAAAATGGATTTTTTACAAATGATACTGTTGGCAATGCGGTAGAACTAGAAGAAATTCGAGATACACAAACAATTGCCGATAATTTGGTTGAACCTGAGGTTTCAATAGAACCTGACAAACCTCAGCCACTCCGTAGATCAAGTAAGACTTCTCGCCCACCTGATAGATACTACGGTTTTCTAATTGATGGTGATAGAGAAAATTGCAACATGGATGATGAAGATCCTAATAGTTTTCGGCAAGCTATCATAAGTGGTAACTCAGTGAAGTGGCTGGATGCCATGAGATCCGAAATGGAATCCATACACACCAACAAAGTATGGACTTTGGAGGTTGCACGTTCAGGAGTAAAACCCATAAGGTGCAAATGGATCTTTAAGAGAAACATCGGTGTGGATGGTTAGGTGGAGACCTATAAAGCTAGGCTGGTCGCAAAAGGATTTCGTCAAAGACCAGACTTGGACTATGATAAAACCTTTTCACCAGTCGCGATGCTCAAATCCATTCGGATCCTTCTTGCTATAGCTGCTCACTATGACTATGAAATCTGGCAGATGGATATTAAAACGGCATTTCTAAATGGTGATTTAGAAGAATGCGTTTTTATGGATTAGCCAGAAGGCTTCATTGATAGTGGGAGCAGCAGAAAAGCATGCAGGCTGCTTAAATTTATCTATGGATTAAAGCAGGCATCACGGAGTTGGAACATCTGCCTTGATGATACAATCAAAGATTTTAGTTTTATCAAAAATGTAGATGAACCATATATTTATAAAAGAATTATAGAGAGTACTGTTACAATCCTCGTATTGTACGTGGACGACATTCTCTTAATAGGAAATGATGTTCCTATGCTACAATCGGTCAAATAATTCTTATCGCAGAGGTTCTCCATGAAAGATCTAGGTGATGCCTCGTACATTCTGGGGATTAAGATCTATAGAGATAGATCTAAGAAATTATTGGGATTGTCCCAATCGAGATACATTGACACCATACTAAAGAAGTTTAGTATGGAAGATTCTAAGCGAGGTAATTTACCCACTTGTCACGGGATCACCCTCTCCAAAGAGATGTCTCCAAAGACTGATGAGGAGAGGGCTCGCATGAGCATTATACCCTGCGCTTCGGCGGTAGGATGTATAATGTATGCGATGTTGTGCACTCACCCAGATGTAGCTTATGCACTGAGTGCGGTAAGCAGGTATCAATCTAACCCAGGGGAGAAACACTGGACTGCTGTGAAGAACATTCTGAAGTACTTGAGAAGAACTAAAAAAATGTTCTTGGTGTATGGTAACGGAGATCTCCAAATATAGGGCTTTACCGACTCCAGCTTCCAGAGCGACAAGGATGATAGTAAGTCCATCTCAGGATTTGTATTTACCCTAAATGGAGGGGCGATATGTTGGAAGAGTTCCAAGCAAGATACCGTCACTTACTCCATGATGGAAGCTGAGTATACTGCTTCTAATGATGCCACAAAAGAGGCAGTCTGGATGAGGAAGTTCATTTCTGAACTTCAGGTGGTTCCATCCATTGCTAATCCAATACCTCTGTATTGCGATAAAATGGAGCCATGGCTTTGGCAAAGGAACCGCGGTCCCATCAGAAATCCAGACATATCTTGAGGCGGTATCACCTCATCAGCGAGATAGTGGATCGCCAGGACATCGAGATACGGAGAGTAGACACGAAGACAACACAGCAGATCCATTCACCAAGACCATCCCTCAAGTCCATTTTGAGAAACTGTTCGAGCTGTTGGGCATGCGGTACGCCGGCAACTGGTTCTTGTGTAGACAGTGGATACTTATTGCACCAACTACAGGCCTTAGTGCAAGTAGGAGATTTTTAGATATGTATGCCCTAGAGGCCTGTATTGTATAGGATGCTAGGCATGTATATGTACAGAAACAATCTTTGCTCAAAATGATAGTATGATATCTGGTTTATCTTCATCTTGACGTGTGATGTGTTGTATTTCATATCTTTATATACATGTTGATGAAGCCCTTAGAATTATGCTTGACTACCGAGATTATAATGGAGATCATACTAGTGGGGCCTGGGCAGTCTATAAGCATATCCTTTAATAGTTCCTAGTTGAGAGTATATCGAGACAGGGCATCGATATTATCAGAGTAGACTAGTATGTATGTTTCTTAACCCTGGGGACGATGATTGATCCCACAACCATTGGTGTTTGATATCAAAGATTGTACACAGATGCTCATTGGAGAATGGGTACACCGAACAGGACTCGCCAAGAACTCCTAGATGGTATATATACCTATTGTCAGATAGCAGTTCTCTGGTGACACTTGTATAGGTTAGTCTGTAGACCCGAGATCGTCATAGTGTCTTATGTGATTCCCACTGTGCTTTGATTTCCTCCCTACCACGGCTCTACTGAGCCGTGCAAACAGGTGGATTTTGGGTACAGTCCCGAATCGAATGGAGGCAGTGAGCGATAGGAGGGGTTTCTTCTCTCCCGGTATAGGGAGTTGATGTCGTGCTATGCTTGATTGGCCATAACAGCAAATTCCTGGCCAGGGTTCTCGAGATTTACTGATAAGAGTTATCAGTAGTTTCTCGAACCGTTATGGGCCGTAAATCAGCATGACTTATAAAGTTACTGGGTCTGACATTTACCACCCCTAGACTTCATATGCGACGTATCAGATGAAGAGACCGGACTGTACGGTAAGTGTTCCTTATAGGCTCGTTAGGGTTGGGATGAGTTCGCTCGTCGGCCACCTCTTTTTCGTCATGTACCTGGGTAGCCATTATGCACAGTTAGTGCCACTGACTTGCTTGTGGTTAAACCCACTGCCAGCGTACTATCGAGACTTTAGATGCCCACACATAGAGTTTCCTGGTTCAGACGAAAGATGTAGAGGCCGTAAGTTGTTACGGCAGGGTTTCGATCATGTTCGTGTAAGTGTTACAGGAATAATGATCGGAAGGATAATACTAGTAGCCTTTGGTTTAAGCCGAATACCGGTATTACATTATTGGATTATTTGTATTCGTATCTTTCGGAATTCGAATACGGGTATATTTATATGGTATACGGTGGAGAGGTATTATTGTAATTGTTACAACAATACCTTCGAGAAGGAGACACCTCATAAATGGATATTTATTTTGTGAAAATAAATAAATGAGATGGCATTTGGAAAAGTCTAAGCATGGATGAAGGAATGACTTCTTTCTTATTCTATTCATTTGGAGTTACTATTGAAGCATGGTGCAATTTTTTATTACATGCTTCAATATTTCATTTTGAGCCATATGATATTTTTCCATGCTTGAACTTTTCATTATCACTTTGATATTCTCTCTCTTCATTCTCTCCTTCTTCCTCCTCTTTGCTTTAACCTCACATGAGTTGTGAATCAAAACTTTAGAGCAAAATTATAATCCAATACTTAATCTCTACATCATCTTAGTGATCACTTCTAGCAAACTTGATCTCTAAGTTGAACTCTTGTGAAGAGTTTGTAGCTTGTTCGATAGCTCGTGGGTGGATCGTCTTGGATCTTGAGGTGGCCGGAGATCGAGCTCATTGCAACCACAAGGATCCTAGGAGTCATATTCAAGTGAAGACCCGAAGGACCGGTTCCATTAGGTATAAATACTATCATAGTAGATTAGATCTCTTGATGGTTTTTGCTAGTTAGGGCTTAAGCACTAATCTTGGGTTATGTGGGGGTTGCATGCAAGAAAAATTATTGTTTTCCACTTCTGCCTCCTCACAAGTGTTGTGAGGTGTGCAACATCCACTAACATGATATCAGAGCCTAACTTAAACCTTAAATAGCTTGTTTCAACCTTAGAATTCCGTCGTTTTTCCTTGTGCAAAAACTGCCGGAAAAACAGTTTTAAAAATTGAACTTTTGAGTTGTTTGCACACCCCGCGGGCTCACGGTTTGAACTGAGAAGCCGAGGGGTAGAGAGAGCGCATCCTGAGGACACCCCGGGAGGGACCATAGGCCGGGCCTACACCCCAAGGCCACCTCAAGGTGTCCTTGGGGGTGGGTGACTCGAGAGCACCCCCATAGGGTGCTCTCGGGTCTGCACACCCTTTGGGGCCACCTCGAGGTGGCCCTCGAGGGTGGGTACCCCCCGAGGCCCCCCATTTGATGGTATATTTGGTTTTCTTTGCCTCTGCGAAATTCGGGCAGGTTTCGAGTTCGTTTCGACTCCTGGATTGGGTCAAAAGATCGGTTTTTGAAAACTTGCTCACTGGATTTTTTTCAAGTGTTGGAAAATGTTTTAGTTTGCAAATTCTTGTGCGGAATTCTAATGTTGTGACTTCTTTACATGCTTTGTGGTGTGGATGTGTGTTTGGAAACGTCGACTAATTGCTATACGACGATTAGTCGGGGTTGCACACATCGGTTTTAATATCATGAGACGGTATGTGTATATGAATATGTTGGATCGTCGTGATGAATGGCCGGGGGGATGTGAGAAGAGCATTTTTCTTTTCTTTCATTCAATATAATTTGTAAAAAGCAATGTAATATTATTTTTGCGGGGCACATACGGGTTGATATTGCAGCCACCGTTATATAATTTCTTTTTACTGTTTTTTGCTTCTAGGATAGACCCAAGGTGGGGTGCACAAACTACCGGGTTTTCGGAGTGCCGAGTGGCCTACTCACTTTGTTGAGGGAGGTTGCTTCACTTCGGGAATTTGGTGGGTAGTTTTCCACACCCGTAGGGGTCTACGGTGGGGTTTTGGCTATTCATCACGACCATGGAACCCGTATTTCATTAAGGACTTGAATGAAATACGGAATTCCTAGTATATCCAATATATTCATCTGTGATCTGAAATGGCTATATTTATATATGAGATATATAATAAACGTTGCTTATGTTTTGCACCCGTGCTAGTCCAGCCCCCGCTCTGCCATTAGTTAAGTAACCTAACGGTGCATGACGGGGCCCAGTGGCGAATGCGGGTGGCATAAGCGTACATTCTATTTTCGTTTCTTTTCTATGATGTTTAGGAAACGTAAATGATGGGACAACATTAATGTGATTAATGTAAAGAAAAAGAAACCTAAAGATATTGTAGAATCAAACTTTTTAAAATGGGTAACTTTAGTTTTTGTTTTGCATAGTGGTATTCTTGAATATCCTGCACCTCATTCGACGAGGAAAGGGCCGAGATCCCTTCACCGAGAGTGACCCCTTTAGCGAAACTAGCAAATGTTACAAAGCATTCGATTGTTTTTATAGTTGATCTAAGTTTTTCTTTGCATCGTGGTATTCATGAATATCCATCACCTCATTCGATGAGGAAAGAGTCGAGATCCCCTCACCGGGAGTGACCTCTTTAGCAAAATTAGAAAGATACTACAAAACCATTCAACTTTTAAAACTGGTGCTTAAACCACTCCTTTCACTAGATTCTACAATGACATCAAGTTCAAAACGTTAAAGGTTTTAATAAAAACCATCCGTTGCCCTTCGCCATTTTAGGAAGCAGAGTACTTAGTATTCGTGCCACGTTTGTTGACTATAGTTAAGGCGTGGTGTACGGTAGCTAAGTGATATCTTCCTACAAAGCATTTGATGTGATCGATTAGGACATTCGTATGACTTTGTTGACCATAGTTAAGGGTCATGCGGATGGGTCTAAATCAATCACGAAATGGCGGGTAGAACTTGACAAGTGCTTATGATTTGTTGACCATAGTTAAGGTCATAAGACACTAGGGGTAAAAATCATATCGGGAATTTCAAGAGTTGAAATTTGCAATGAGATTGCATACCTTCTATATGATAGTTGGATCCCGATCCCACTGTAAGTAAAGGTTACTCCCGGGAGAGTTTTGCACTTTACATTAGCTAATGAAGTAGGTGTCAAGAAAGGTGACAACGGGGTTACGCCTCTAGGAAAACAAAGCTTATTTTAATTAGGTCCGTGCGAAAGCACGGGGAACCTCCCTCGGAGTACCGACACTGGCCTGGCCGACTGGTTAGCGAACTTGTAGATTGCAATTAATCCTGGATAATTTTCTTTTTAAGCTTTGAAGGAAAATTTGATAAAAAACAGTGGGAGAAATTGATTAGACAAGATTAATAACCAATCTAATCATGCAAGAGCAATCCTTGAATGTCTTCTTTTCTCTTTCCTAATGGCAGATACCTATGACGGGACTTAAGCTTTTATTAGACAAGAATAAACTCACGGGACCGAATTACAAAGATTGGCTAAGGAACGTAAATATTGCCCTGACCTATGATAAGGTCGGATACGTCCTAACTACTCCAGCCCCTCCTAGCCCATACCCTGATTCTTCAGTTGCGGATAAAAAAATCTGCAAGACATGAGATAAAGACTGCGCAACAGCCAAGTGCCTCGCGCTTGCTTCTATGAACAATGAACATCAAAAGCAGCACGAGAAGATGGATGTACAATCCATCTTTCTCCATACAAAGGAGTTGTATGGAGAGCAATCTCGTACTTTCCGATACGAGGCATCTCGAAAGTTGTTTCAGATGCGTATGGCTGCCGGCACGTCTGTAGGTGACCATGTATTGAAGATGATTGGACTTATCGAAGAACTAGAGGACCTGGGTTGGACCATGGAGAACGAACAGTATGTTGATATTATTCTACAGTCTCTTTCCCCTGCCTTTGCTCAGTTCATTGTAAACTTCAACATGCACAATATGGAGAAGTCCTTACCTGAACTCCTCAATATGTTAAGGAGTGCAGAGAGCATGCTAAAGGTAGCGAAAACTCCCGCTCTAATTGCTGGGCTATCTTCCTCCTCCGTCCAGAAAGCCAAGGCCAAGGGAAAGAAGAAGAAGAATCCCATCAAGCCGAGAGACGAAATGAAAAAGGCACCGGGAAAGGACAAGAAAGGAGATGCCGCGACAGGACGAGAGGAATGCTTCCATTGCCACCAGACAGGGCACTGGAAGAGCAACTGCGTTGGATACCTGATCGGCCTAAAGAAGAAGCAGGATGGTGATGCTTCCACTTCAGGTGTGTTTGTAACAGAAAACTGTTTTTCAATTAACTCTACTTCCTGGGTATTGGATATCGGGTCAGGATCTCACATCTGCAATTGTGTGCAGGGGCTGAGAAATAGCAGGTTTTTGAAGAAAAGTGATCACGCTCTCTGGGTTGGGAATGGTTTCTCGGTACATGCTACAGTAGTGGGAGAGTATAACCTTGGTTTTCCGTCGGGTTGTATATTGGTTTTGAACCCATGTTATTTTGTACCTTCGATGTTATGTAATATTATATCTATATCGTTGTTGGACAATACTGGATATAATTTTGTATTACAATCTAATGTTATGAACATTAACCTTAATCAAGAGTTGATTGGGTCTGGTACATTAAATAACGGGATATACGTCTTAAACCATCACACGGTTTTCAATATACAACACACAAACAAAACAAAGGTTTCAGACATAAATGAAGCTTTCATTTAGTATTGTAGACTTGGTCATATTAACGAAACAAGACTCGCCAAGCTACATAAAGATGGATATTTAAACCCGTTTGAATATAAATCTTATACGACTTACCAGTCTTGTATCAAAGGTAAAATGACCAAAACTCCGTTTAGTGGACACGGAGAGAGAGCTACTGAACTATTAGGCCTCATACATAGTGATGTATGTGGACCAATATCTACACATGCGAGAGGTGGTTTTTCCTACTTCATAACTTTTACTGATGACTTCTCAAGATTCGGACACGTGTTCTTGTTGAAACATAAGTCTGAAGCCTTCGAAAAGTTCAAAGAGTATAAATCTGAAGTAGAAAAACAAACAGGCTTAAGTATCAAGAAACTTTGATCGGATCGAGGAGGTGGGTATCTAAGTTCAGAGTTTCTAGATTTTCTAAAAGAGATTGGGATTCTCTCTCAGCTCACTCCTCTGTACAAACTATAGCACAACGGTATGTCCGAAAGGAGGAATCGTACCCTATTAGATATGGTACGATCTATGATGAGTGATGCTGAGTTACCAATATCATTCTGGGGGCACGCATTGGAGACTGCGATTTATCTACTGAATAGGGTTCCGACCAAAACGTGTCTGCCACTCCATATGAGATATGATATGGGAAGAGGCCATCTCTTAAAAGAGTTAGGATATGGGGTTGTCCGGTTTTTGTGAAAAAGTAGAATCCGGAAAAACTCGAGACACGATCGGTTTTGTGTAAATTTGTGGGATATCCAAAACACTCGTATGGATATCTTTTCTACCACAAGAAGGAACAAAGTGTGTTTGTTTCTCAGTATGCCACATTTTTAGAAAATAAATTTTTTACAAATGATACTGTTGGCAATGCGGCAGAACTGGAAGAAATTCCATATACACAAACAATTGCCGATGATTTGGTTGAACCTGAGGTTTCAATAGAACCTGGCGAACCTCAGCCACTCCGTCAATCTAGTAGGACTTCTCGTCCACCTGATAGATACTACGGTTTTCTAATTGATGGTGATAGAGAAGATTGCATCATGGATGATGATGATCCTACTAGTTTTCAGCAAGCTATCACGAGTGGTGACTCAGTGAAGTGGCTGGATGCCATGAGATCCGAAATGGAATCCATGCACACCAACAAAGTATGGACTTTGGAGGTTGCACCTTCTGGAGTAAAACCCATAGGTTGCAAATGGATCTTTAAGAGAAAGATCGGTGTAGATGGTCAGGTGGAGACCTATAAAGCTAGGCTGGTGAAAACCAAGGTGATACTCTCCCACTGCTATGATGAAACTTTTTCACCAGCCGCGATGCTCAAATCCATTCAGATCCTGCTTGTTATAGCTGGTCACTATGACTATGAAATCTGGCAGATGGATGTTAAAACGGCATTTCTAAATGGTGATTTAGAAGAATGCGTTTTTATGGATCAGCCAGAAGGCTTCGTTGATAGTGGGAGCAGTGGAAAAGTATGCAGGCTGCTTAAATCCATCTATAGATTAAAGCAGGCATCACGGAGTTGGAACATCTGCTTTGATGATACAATCAAAGAGTTTGGTTTTATCAAAAATGTAGATGAACCATATATTTATAAAAGGATTGTAGAGAGTACTGTTACATTCCTCGTATTGTACGTGGACGATATTCTCTTGATAGGAAATGATATTCCTATGCTACAATAGGTCAAACAATTCTTATCACAGAAGTTCTCCATGAAAGACCTGGGTGATGCCTCGTACATTTTGGGGATTAAGATCTATAGAGATAGATATAATAAATTATTGGGATTGTCTCAATTGAGATACATTGACACCATACTAAAGAGATTTAGTATGGAAGATTCCAAGCGAGGTAATTTACCCGCTTGTCACGAGACCACCCTCTCCAAAGAGATGTCTCCAAAGACTGATGAGGAGAGGGCTCGCATGAGCATGATACCCTACGCTTCGGCGGTAGGATCTATAATGTATGCGATGTTGTGTACTCACCCAGATATAGCTTATGCACTGAGTGCAGTAAGCAGGTTTCAATCCAACCCAGGGAGAAACACTGGACTAAAGAAATGTTCTTGGTGTATGGTAACGGAGATCTCCAAATATAGAGCTTTACCGACTCCAGCTTCCAGAGCGACAAGGATGATAGTAAGTCCATCTCAGGGTTCGTATTTACCCTAAATGAAGGGGCTATATATTGGAAAAGTTCCAAGCAAGATACCGTCGCTGACTCCACGATGGAACCTGAGTATATTGCTTCTAATGATGCCACAAAAGAGGCAGTCTGGATGAGAAAGTTCATTTCTGAACTTCAGGTGGTTCCATCCATTACTAATCCAATATCTCTGTATTGCGATAACAATGGAGCCATGGGTTTGGCAAAGGAACCGCGGTCCCATCAAAAATCCAGACATATCTTGAGGCGGTATCGCCTCATCAGGGAGATAGTGGATCGCCAGGACATCGAGGTACGGAGAGTAGACACGAAAAACAACACAGCAAATCCATTCATCAAGGCCATCCCTCAAGTCCAGTTTAAGAAACTGTTCAAGCTGTTGGGCATGCGATACGCCGGCAACTGGTTCTAGTGTAGATAGTGGGTACTTATTGCACCGACTACAAGCCTTAGTGCAAGTAGGAGATTGTTAGATATGTATGCCCTGGAGGCCTGTATTGTATAGAATGCTAGGCATGTATATGTACAGAAACAATCTTTGCTCTAAATGATAGTATGATATCTGGTTTATCTTCATCTTGACGTGTGATGTGTTGTATTTTATATCTTTATATACATGTTGATGAAGCCCTTAGGATTATTCTTGACTACCGGGATTATGATGGAGATCATACTAGTGGGGCCTGGGCAGTCTATAAGTATGTCCTTTAATAGTTCCTAGTTGAGGGTATATCGAGACAGGACATCGATATTACCAGGGTAGACTAGTGTGTACGTTTGTTGACCCTGGGGACGATGGTTGATCCCACAACTATTGGTGTTTGACATCAAAGATTGTACACAGGTGTTCATTGGAGAATGGGTACACCGAACAGGACTCGCCGAGAACTCCTAGATGGTATATATACATATTGTCAGATAGCAGTTCTCTGGTGACACTTGTACAGGTTAGTCTGTAGACCCGAGATCGTCATAGTGTCTTGTGTGATTCCCACTGTACTTTGATTTCCTCCCTACCGCGGCTCTACTGAGTCGTGCAAACAGGTGGATTTTGGGTACATTCCCAAATCGCATAGAGGCAGTGAGCGATAGGAGGGGTTTCGTCTCTCCCGGTATAGGGAGTTGATGTCGCGCTATGCTTGATTGGCTATAACAGCAAATCCCTAGCCAGGGTTCTCAAGATTTACTGATAAGAGTTATCAGTAGTTTCTCGAACCGTTATGAGCCGTAAATCAGCATGATTTATGAAGTTACTAGAGTCTGACATTTACCACCCCTAGACTTCATATGCGACGTATCAGACGAAGAGACCAGACTGTACGGTAAGTGTTGCTTATAGGCTCGTTAGGGTTAGGATGAGTTCGCTCGTCGGCCACCTCTTTTTCGTCATGTACCTGGGTAGCCGTTACGCATAGCTAGTGCCGCTGACGTACTTATGGTCAAACCCACTGTCAGCGTACTGTCGAGTCTTTAGAGTCCCACACAGAGAGTTCCCTGGTTCAGGCGAAAGATGTAGAGGTCGTAAGTTGTTACGGTAGGGTTTCGATCATATTCGTGTAAGTGTTACAGGAATAATGATCGGAAGGATAATACTGGTAGGCTTTGGTTTAAGCCGAATACCGGTATTATATTATTGGATTATTTGTATTCGTATTTTTCGGAATTCGAATACGGGTATACTTTTACGGTATACGGTGGAGGGGTATTATTGTAATTGTTACAACAATACCTTCTAGAAGGAGACACCTCATAAATGGATATTTATTTTGTGAAAATAAATAAATGAGATGGCATTTGGAAAAGTCTGAGCATGGATAAAGGAATGGCTTATTTCTTATTTTATTCATTTGGAGTTACTATTGAAGCATGTTGCAATTTTTTATTATATGCTTCAATTATTTCATTTTGAGCCATATGATATTTTTCCATGCTTGAACCTTTCATTATCACTTTGACATTTTTTCTCTTCATTCTCTTCTTCTTTCTCTTTGCTTTAACCTCACATGAGTTGTGAATCAAAAACTTAGAGCAAAATCATAATCCAATACTTAATCTCTACATTATCTTAATGATCACTTCTAGCAAACTTGATCTCTAAGTTGAACTCTTGTGAAGAGTTTGTACCTTGTTCGATTACTCTCGGGTGGATCGTCTTGGATCTTGAGATGGTCGGAGATCGAGCTCATTGCAACCACAAGGAGCCTAGGAGTCACATTCAAGTGAAGACCCGAAAGACTGGTTCCATTAGGTATAAATACTATCATAGTAGATTAGATCTCTTGATGGTTTTTGTTAGTTAGGGTTTAAGCACTAATCTTGGGTTATGTGGGTGTTGCATGCAAGAAAAATTATTGTTTTCCACTTCCGCCTCCTTACAAGTGTTGTGAGGTGTGCAACATCCACTAACACTTGACTAGGCCAACAAGGCTGTACGACTGTTCTAAACCAACGTATCTATCCATGCAATAGAAAAGTAACAAATAGCTACCATACACTATGCCTTGACTAAGGCCAACAAACATAGTATGAATACTAAGTGCTACCCGTCTGAAATGACAAAGGGCTACGAATGGTTTTTGGCGAAAAACTTTTAACGTAATGAACTTGATATCGTTGAAGGAACCAGATAGCTTTACAAATATATAGTGGCGAAAACTTTTGCTAAAGAGCTCACTCCCGGTGAAGGGATCTCGGCTCTTTTCTCGTTGAATGAGGTGCAGGATATTCCTAACTGAATATCACGATGCAAAGCAAAAAGTAATCGACTATAGTGAAGTTATTACCTTGACGCAAACTTCTGCCCAAGAGGTCACTCTCGGTGAAGGGATCTCGGCTCTTACCTCGTCGAATGAGGTGCTGGATATTCATAACTGAATATTGCTGTACAAAACAAAAGAAAACGTCCTTGTAATAACAGCTTTTGAAAATTTGTTCCAACAACATCAAATAGGTTTGTTTTCCTTGCATTGATTAGGATCAACGCAGTCCCATCAGTTAACATATCATACCACAGAAAAAAAGAACGAAAAATAAAATGTACGTATATGCCATCCGCATTCGCCACTGGGTCCCGTCATCACCCGTTATGTTACTTAACTAACAACAGAGCGGGGCCTGGACTAGTGCGGGTGCAAAACATATACAACATCTACTATTATATATATAAATATATATAACAATCGTCCCAGGCATGTTATATGCAACATCTCAAAATCTCAGCCAAGCAACACAGAGTAGTGGATAATCCTGGAGCCTCGAGTTTCATTTGAGCTGCAAATGAGACCCGATGTTCCCTGTCATGTGGATAGCCTGTGTAACGAAAACCTAGACCCCTACGAGCGCAGCAAGTTACCCTCCAATCCCAGAAGCGAGGCAACCCCAATCAACAACATGAATGGGCCACCCAGCACTCCACGAAATCCGGTAACTTGAGCACCCCTCCTTGGGTCAACCTATACCCCCTACGAGTGCGGCGAATAGCCCGCCAATTCTAGAGTGAGGCCCCCTCCGTCTCACCGCTATGAGATGCGGGCCCGTTGCCCTCTAGAACCCGGCTATTCGTGCACTCCACCATGGGGTAATCTTAGTACAGAAAAGAAAATAAGTACAAGGGTGACATCGACCTCAACCCGGTCATGCCCCAAACAAATAATATACAAACAGGCAGTGACGGAAGTCCATACGTCGGACGCTCACCCCGCAATATCAAATGTACAAATAAACCCAAACTGTACTACCATTGCACCCAAGTTATCCACACGACGATCCCGCCGCAACCACAGCACAACACAGAACATCAACGTGAATGTCACGTTTGCAAACCCGTCTAAAAGTCAAATAGCAATTAGACGAGTTGTACCGCTCTAATGACATTCACAGTCACAGATTGTAATGTATGTACTGAAAACTACGACATTAGAATTCCGCACGCAATTAGCAAACTAAACCAATTTCCAAAACTATGAAAAAACAATGAGCTAAAGTGCCAAAAACCGATCGTTTAAAGCCAATTCGGAAGTCCGAATCAAAACGAAACACGCCCGAACTTTCGTGGGGAGTTAGAGCACGAAATTAACTTCGAGTCGGGGGGCCTAGAGGGGTTACCCCACCCCCGAGGCCACCACTAGGTGGCCAGGGGGTGAGGCAGACCCGAAACTGCATAAGGTGGGGCAGTTTCGGGTCCCCACCGCCAAGACCACCTTATGGTGGTCTTGGGGAGTGGGCCCAGCCGTTCAGTCCCCCCCGGGGATTCCCCGGGGTGCCCATGCACCACCCCGCAGCTTCTCAGTTCAAACCGTGAGCTCGCGGTATGTGTAAACATCTCAAACTTTTAGTTTTTAGAATTGTTTTTGTCGGCAGTTTTTGCACGACAAAAACGGCGGATTTCTAATGTCGCAAAAAGTTAACTAAAGCTTATGGAGTGGCTATGATACCATGTTAGGTTATGCAAGCGCCCCAGCCATCAATCCGTGACCAAATGAGGAACAAAAATTTATAAAACTTGGCGCTATCACAACCAATTACCCGGATCTACCCATAATCTCTAGATAATAAAACATGCAAAGGAGTTAGAATGGTTATGCCGAATAGATCCATGTCCTTCGGTCTTCAACCATCATCCCAAGCTCCCAGGGGCTTCCTTGATCAAGCTTGATCTCCGGTCTCCTTTCATCGAAAATGATCCACCCAAGAGTCTATGCATCGAGCTCCAACCTCATATCCGAGGCAACTAGGGCACCTAAATCGCTACTCTAGATACCGTAGATGAAGTAGAGAGTGATGAAGGATTAATTTGTGTCACGCCCCGCTTCCCAGAGTGCGCTAAGATAGGCACGTGACAGAGCCAACCATGCTACCTGTGGTTAGGAAACATCCCTCCACAGTCACATTACGGCTGTCTAGAGATATCAAGAACAGTAGAAATAAAATTAAACTATCTAGTACATGTCCATAAGCCAGAATAAACGAGTCAAGAAATAATATGCGGAAGCAATAGATCCAATAAACAATAACAATCTAGAATGCACGTCCCAAATACGGGCTCACATCAGGAATGAAAATACTGAAAGAAAACTAAAATACTAACAGGTCCTCACAGCTCGGCCTGCTGACTGAAATACTCCTAAACGGCCTGCGACAGGGAGAGAGGATCTGGGCCATGCAAAACCCAGACATCAGTGCATCATGATATCAACAATAATATAATCAGGAGATAACGGGATATGCAAGCATGAGTATGAACAGTAATAAAGGTATAACAGTAACACGAATAAGGAACAGTAAAGAGTATAAGCACATATGACGTGTGGTAAGTAATCTGAACTGAATACTTGGTTAACTACTCTCAAGTCTTTGAAATCAATTTAATGAATTGTCGATGTAACTCAATAGTATCCCGTGCATACCCGGGACCATGGTCCAGACTCTCAGGGCTGAATCCGAGATGTGCCGCTAAGCACAGACAGGAAACATGTACAGACGAATGATGTTAGCAACATCATCCCGGGACTGGCCTAGCCCCCAAAACTGATCAGTATAAGCGTCGAACTGTTGAGTTACAAGTCAGGTTTCATCATTGATTTCCCCATACCCCCAAGTTATGTGTTCAAGTTAGATATTGATAAATCTGAAGCTAATGCCAGCACAGGATCAAGGAGGAACAGGTTTGTCTATACAAACAACAGGATATATCCATCGGGACAACATGTCAGGATTGTCGGCATTAGAAACAGAATCAGGTAACATGTCAAGTAGTAATATATCAGGTCATGTCAGGTAGTGTACATGTATCAAGTCATGTCAAGTGGTGGTGTATCAGGTCATGTCAAGTAGTGCACAGGTATCAAGCAGTGCTCATAATCAAACTGTAGCAAGTATCGAATCACGGTAAAGGTATGGATGTACGGTGAAAGCATGGATGCACAAACATCTATCAGGAGTTACATCATAACTATGTAGGATGCATATTATCAAGCATGGTGCACTAATACAACAGTAACATGAAATAATATGGTTTCGGCGTGCAACTAGATATGTAATAAACCGTACGGATACAGACGGATACTATAAAACTGTAAATCGGTAAAATTTGCTGAATATTAAAACATAAGCACTATTATTTATTAAATAGATATTGATATAATAATATTAACATGGATAACATATTCAAACCGATTAATAACTATAAAAGTGGTATTGATTAACCATGCACAAGAAAGTTCCGTTCAGAAATTCAGCGTCACCCCGATTTGTAAAATAGCTTTAAAATAACAAACGTTCTCCAAAAGGGACTTGTCTTATACCAAAACAAAGATAATTCAATAAGGTTTTCATTTTTATAAGTTTAAGTATCTCAGGTTGTTCCTACAAAAAATTTTGAACATTCGAAGTTGAAAGTTTGCTGCCGGAATTTCCCTGGACAGCAGTTTAGAGATATTTTCATTTGCATTTTACGTTATTTAAACAATTTATTTTGTAATTAAATATTTCTTAGAGTTATAGTATTCTGAGTTAGCTTCGTAACAAACTAAAGAACGTATACTAATAATTTTTTTATGATTTATAATGAATTTTATAAGGTAAGGTGTACAGTAAATTTCAGATTTGCCCTTTGCAACGACGTTTCATGTGTAAACTATAATATTTTCAAACTGTATTTTGTATAATATTATAAAATGCAGATTATAAACTAATTAATGATAATAATAAGAAATATTATGACGATATATATTTTAAATGATATGGATACAAACGGGTATCCGAAAACGGTAAAATTTTAATATGGATGTACAGTGCAATCAACATGTGATATTTTTATTCATATGGATGCAAAATAAGATACATAGCATGTAGCAAGATGAATTAGCATGCGACTAGATATGTAAATATTGATATGGATGCATACGGATGTCCGAAGACAGTAAAACTGTAAAATGGTAATGTGGGATGCATAACTAAACATTATATGATGTTATTATTCAAATGGGTATAATATATTGTAGTCTAGCATGTAACAAGATAAATTTGCATGCACTAGATACGAAATAAATTATAGGGATGCAAACGGACGTCGTAAAACAGTAAAATGATAACAGGGAATGTACAATACACTAAACATGAAATATTATTATTAATATGGATGTAGTATCTATCATAGCATGTAGCAAGATAAACTTGTCTCGACGGATCACGAAACGGATATGTACGGCACGTCCGACGTCGGTAAAACGTCGCAACGCACGTACGGCACACGGGACAGGTCTAAACAATGCAAGAGGGTGTTCACGCAGGCAAGGTACGTTCACTGGATCACTCGGATCGTCGGCGACAAGCACGGCTCCTGCGGTGATCACCGGAATCAAGAAACAAGATCAAGAAAAAGAAAGAAGAAAGAAGAAGAAGAAGTAAGAAGAAGAGGCTGTGTATTAAATAAGGAAAGAAAATAAATAAATAAATAAAATATATATAAATATATATATGCAGAGGAGACAAAGAGAGAGAAAGGGGTTGTTAGTTTGTTAGGAAATTAGTTTAGATTTAAATTTAAAAAATCTTTTATTAGTTAACTAAATTTTAAGTTGTATCAGTTTATAAAATTAATATTATATAAATAAAATTTGATATTCTGGTAAATACAAATATAGTCCAAAACATGCCCGGGTCGGGTCTAAAATTCAGTTTTAAAATACGAAAAATATACATGTCGACCAAAATAAAAAATGAATGTCCGGGTAATGAAAATGCATACCCCCAAGAATGCATACAGGTACGTGCGCGTAGCCATCCAAATAAGTCCGATTCACTGAACGGGACAGGAACAAGATGCACGGATGCTACCACAAGGTCAGGGGTATCATGCAGGCCATGCAATGTATTTTTTTAAAAAATATTTTATGTGACTTAAAAAAATGTTATGTTGATAAATGCAGATGCCAGATAATGCTAGTATGCAAATGAACGTGCACGAGTCCACGTATCAAGTCAGGGTAGATCATAAACATGAATCAAGACAGGATTCAAGCAAACAGGTTAGGTTGGATGCAAATACAAATATCAAATACACTATTCGCACCCAAAACACAATAAATCAGGAAAATACCATAAATAAAGAAATACTTGAACTAGAACTGGTATAAACGAACTAGGGTGTTACATTATACCCAACTACAAAAGAATTTTGTCCTCGAAATTCCTAAAACAAGAAAAATAAACAAATATGAAACTACAGGAAGAGATCTAGAAATTTCTGTCGAATCTCGTCTTCTCGTTCCCAAGTCGATTCTCCATGCGAGCGATTCCCCCAAGAAACAAGTACGAGAGAGATAACCTTGTTCTTAAGGACCTTTTCTCTTCGATCAACAATCGACATCGGTCGTTCCTCAAAAGTCAAATCCTCTCTTACAGTCAGCTCCGAATGATCCAGCATGTGTGTTTCATCTCGAACATACTTACGGAGTTGGGATACATGAAACACATCATGAACATTCGCCAAAGATTGTGATAAAGCCAATTGGTAAGCCACTTCTCCAACATACTCCAAAATCTCGAAAGGCCCCATGAATCGAGGACTAAGGTTGCCTCGACTCCCAAAACGAATCACTCCCCTAGTCGGTGATATCCTCAAGAATACCAGATCACCAACAGCGAACTCTAGAAGTCTTCTCGATATATCGGCCTAACTCTTCTACCGATCTTGTGCTGCCTTCATATGATTCCGGATGGTGTTAACTTTCTCTATGGTTTGCGCGATAAGATCCGGTCCCAACAATCTTCGCTCTCCAACATCATCCCAACAAACGGGTGAGCGACACTTACGACCATACAACGCTTCGAATGGAGCCATCTGAATAGTCGCCTGAAAACTATTGTTGTACGAAAACTCCACCAAGTGTAGATGATCCTCCCACGAACCCTTGAAATACAACATACAAGCTCTCAACATATCTTCAAGAGTTTGGATCGTTCTCTCCGACTGGCCATCTGTCTGAGGATAATAAGCAGTGCTAAACTTCAATCGTGTCCCCAAACTTTCCTGTAAACTCCTCCAGAAGTGCGATAAGAACCGGGTATCACGATCGGAAACAATGCTCACAGGTACTCCATGCAATTTCACAATCTCCTGCATGTACCGTTCTGCTAACGCTTCCGTTGACTGACCAACTCGAAATGGTATGCAATGAGCTGTCTTGGTCAATCGATCAACAATCACCCAGACTGCATTGTTACCCTTTGGACTCCGCGGTAAAGCTGTCATGAAATCCATGGTTATATGTTCCTACTTCCATTGAGGAATCGGAAGTGGTTGCAATAAACCAGCTACCCTTTGATGTTCAGCCTTAATTTGCTGACACACCAAACACTTTGCTACAAAGCGGGCAATCTCCCTTTTCATGCCTTCCCACCAGAAATGTTGTCGTAGATCGCGGTACATCTTCGTGCCTCCTAGATGTACGGAATACGCAGAACTCTGTGCCTCCTTCATAACTTCTTTGCGAATGTCTCCTTTTGGCACACACAAACAGCTACCATATCGCAACGAACCATCTTCATGAATTAAAAAGTCCGTTCGAAGTCCAGCTTCAATCTGTTCTCGAAACTTCTGCAATCTTGGGTCCTGCGACAGCGCTGCTTTAATACTCTCGATCAATGATGACTGTACTTGCAGCTGCATCAACTGTCCCGAAGAATGCGGTAGCACGATCTCCAACTCGAATCTCCAAAAGTCTTCGATAAGCTCCTTCTGTGCAGTCAACATCTGAATTACTGGCAACCGACTAAGCGCATCCGGCACAACATTAACTTTCCCCGGATGATACTTAAGGTCAAGATCGTAGTCAGCCATCAGCTCCAACCATCTACGCTGCCTCATGTTAAGCTCTTTCTGTATGAACACGTAATTTAGGCTTTTGTGATCGGTGAATACTTCGACCCTTTTGCCCAATAAGTAGTGTCTCCAAATCTTCAAAGCGAAAATCACTGCTGCAAGCTCCAAATCATGAGTTGGGTAATTCTTCTCATGGGTCTTCAACTGTCTCGATGCGTAGGCTATAACCTTCCCATGCTACATCAGAACACATCCCAAACCTTTCCCATATGCGTCGCTGTGAATCACCAATCCTTCGGAACCGTCTGGTACGGTCAAAATAGGAGCGGTTATCAATCTCTGCTTCAACGCCTCAAAAGTTGACGCACACTTATCCGTCCATACGAACGGTACTTCCTTACGCGTAAGCTTGGTCAACGGCTCAGCCAAACGGGCAAAATTCTCCACGAACCTTCTGTAATACCCGGCAAGTCCAAGAAAGCTTCTGATCTCTGCTACGTTCTTCAGAACCGGCCAATCTCGAACTGCTGCAATCTTCTCGGGATCAATGGCGATTCCATCTCCGGATATAACATGCCCCAAAAATTTCACTTCTTCAAACCAAAACTCGCACTTGCTCATCTTCGCATATAATCTTTCTTGCCTCAATTTCTGCAGTGCGATCTTCAAGTGTTCTGCATGCTCTTCTAGGCTCCTCGAGTAGACCAGAATATCATAGATAAACATCACTATAAACTAGTCCAAGAACGGTGAAAAGATTCGGTTCATCAAGTCCATAAATATCGCCGGTGCATTCGTGACTCCGAATGGCATCACTAAATACTCGTAATGTCCATATCGAGTTCGGAACGCAGTATTGCAAATATTTTCTGATTTAACTCGGACCCGATGATATCCGGATCGCAAATCTAGCTTCGAGAATACTCTCGCGCCACTAAGCTGCTCGAACAATTCGCTAATGCGAGGAATCGGGTACTTGTTCTTAATAGTCACCCGGTTTAATTCTTGATAATCGATGCACATCCTCCTTGTGTCATCTTTCTTCTTCACTAGAAGAACCGGAGCTCCCCAAGGTGAATTACTGCTGCGAATCCAACCCTTCTCAAGTAATTCGGTAACCTGCTTCTCGACTTCTTCCAACTCCACTGGTGCCATTGAATAGTACGCCTTTAAGATTGACGCTGCACCAGGAATAAGATCGATCGCGAACTCCACATCTCATTTCGACGGTAAACCCGAGATGTCCTCGAACACGTCCATGAACTCTCGAACTACAGCTGGCGCTTCCTCCTTATCAACTTCCATCGACGAAGGAACATTGTTTGTCGGCTTAACCCTAAATTTGACTGGCCCGACAGAACTGCTACCTCCAGCAAAAACAAACTCCGGATATCCGGGAATCTGGAAAATCACTTTCTTTGCCCAACACTCAATGTGAGCATGAAAAGTACCGAGAAAATCCATTCCCAAGACAACCTCATAACTGCCGGTATCGATCACCGAGAAATCTGCAAAACATGAACTGGTAAACAATGAAACTGAGAGAACCAAGGTAATAAAACGACCATGGAACAAGGAAATGAATCAAGACCAGGACTCTAAGTTACTTAAATAGAGTACCGCATTGTAACCATACTGCAATTCATAGTTACAATCACATAACTCCATTCAAGTCGCCCAAATCCTAGTATCAGAATCAAAGGAATAGGACGGAAGAAACAATAGGGAACCAAAAGAATTTCAACTCGAGATATAAAGTTGTTTGCATATCATCAAGACGAGGGTCAAGAGAAAGATAAGATTCAAGAATCATGGGAACAATGTGGCAGGACATGGTCCTAATTACGGGTTTTCTGATTCGTGTATTGGGGCCAATACCCAACTACAAAAAGAATCAAACCCGATTAACCTAAATCCTATGGTTCTGATACCAAACAAACCCTGTCACGCCCCGCATCCCAGAGTGCGCTAAGATAGGCATGTGACAGAGCCAACCATGCTACCTGTGGTTAGGAAACATCCCTCCACAGTCACATTACGGCTGTCTAGAGATATCAAGAACAGTAGAAATAAAATTAAACTATCTAGTACATGTCCATGAGCCAGAATAAACGAGTCAAGAAATAATATGCGGAAGCAATAGATCCAATAAACAATAACAATCTGGAATGTACGTCCCTAATACGGGCTCACATCAGGAATGAAAATACTGAAAGAAAACTAAAATACTAACAGGTCCTCATTACTCGGCCTGCTGATTGAAATACTCCTGAACGGCCTGCGACAGGGAGAGAGGATCTGGGCCATGCAAAACCCAGACATCAGTGCGTCATGATATCAACAATAATATAATCAGGAGATAACAGGATATGCAGGCATGAGTATGAACAGTAATAAAGGTATAACAGTAACACGAATAAGGAACAGTAAAGAGTATAAGCACATGTGACGTGTGGTAAGTAATCTGAACTGAATACTGGGTTGACTACTCTCAAGTCTTTGAAATCAATTTAATGAATTGTCGATATAATTCAATAGTATCCCGTGCATACCCGGGACCACGGTCCAGACTCTCAAGGCTGAATCCGAGACGTGCCGCTAAGCACAGACAGGAAACATGTACAGACGAATGATGTCAGCAACATCATCCCGGGACTGGCCTAGCCCCCAAAACTGATCAGTATAAGCGTCGAACTGTTGAGTTACAAGTCAGGTTTCATCATTGATTTCCCCATACCCCCAAGTTATGTGTTCAAGTCAGGTATTGATAAATCTGAAGCTAATGCCAACACAGGATCAAGCAGGAACAAGTTTGTCTATACAGACAACAGGATATGTCCATCGAGACAACATGTCAGGATTGTCGGCATTAGAAACAGAATCAGGTAACATGTCAAGTAGTAATATATCAGGTCATGTCAGGTAGTGTACATGTATCAAGTCATGTTAAGTAGTGGTGTATCAGGTCATGTCAAGTAGTGCACAGGTATCAAGCAGTGCTCATAATCAAACTGTAGCAAGTATCGAATCATGGTAAAGGTATGGATGTACGGTGAAAGCATGGATACACAAACATCTATCAGAGGTTATATTATGACTATGTAGGATGCACATTATCAAGCATGGTGCACTAATAAACAGTAACATGAAATAATATGGTCTCGGCGTGCAACTAGATATGTAATAAACCGTACGAATACAGACGGATACTATAAAACTGTAAATCGGTAAAATTTGCTGAATATTAAAACACAAGCACTATTATTTATTAAATAGATATTTATATAATAATATTAACATGGATAACATATTCAAACCGATTAATAACTATAAAAGTGGTATTGATTAACCATGCAAAGAAAGTTCCGTTCAGAAATTCAGCGTCACCCCGATTTGTAAAATAGCTTAAAAATAACAAACATTCTTCAAAAGGGACGTGTCTTATACCAAAACAAAGATAATTCAATAATTTTTTCATTTTTATAAGTTTAAGTATCTCAGATTGTTCCTACAAAAAGTTATGAACATTCGAAATTGAAAGTTTACTGCTGGAATTTCCCTAGACAGCAGTTTAGAGATATTTTCATTTGCATTTTACGTTATTTAAATAATTTATTTTTCAAGTTAATATTTCATAAAGTTATATTATTCTGAGTTAGCTTCGTAACGAACTAAAGAACGTATACTAATAATTTTTCTATGATTTATAATGAATTTTATAAGATAAGGTGTACAGTAAATTTCAGATTTGTCGTATCCGCTTTGCAACGACGTTTCATGTGTAAACTATAATATTTTCAAACTATATTATGTACAACATTATAAAATGCAGATTATAAACTAATTAAAGATAGTAATAATAAATATTACGACGATGTATATTTTAAATGATATGGATACAAACGGATATCCGAAAACGGTAAAACTTTAATATGGATGTACAGTGCAATCAACATGTGATATTTTTATTCATATGGATACAAAATAAGATACATAGCTTGTAGCAAGATGAATTAGCATACGACTAGATATGTAAATATTGATATGGATGCATACGGATGTCCGAAGACAGTAAAACTGTAAAATGGTAATGTGGGATGCATAACTAAACATTATGTGATGTTATTATTCAAATGGGTGCAATATATTGTAGTCTAGTATGTAACAAGATAAATTTGCATGCACTAGTGTAACAACCTAGTTCATTTATACCTATTCCAGTTCTCGTATTTCCTTAATTGTGGTATTTTCCTGATTTATCATGTTTTGGGTGCGAATAGTATTTTACATTTTATATTGAATTAGACCCGACCCGCTTGCTTGAAACTTGTTTGATTCATATTTATGAATTATCCTGACTTGTTACATAGACACGTGTATTTTCTTGAATACTGCATACTGGCATTTTATCTGGCATTGCATCTTTTACCATATAACATTTTAAGTCATATAAAATAATTTAAAATTTCACAACATGGCCTGTATGATACCCCTAACCCCGTGGTAGTATCAGCGCATCTTGTTCTCGTCCCGTTCAGCGAAACGGACGTGTTTGGATGGCTACGCATACGTACGTGCATCCGTTCTTGGGGGCATGCATTTTCGTTACCCGAGCTTTCATTTTGAAATTTGGACGTCGCATATATTTTTCATATTTTAAAACTGAATTTTTTGACCCGACCCGGGTGTGTTTTGGAATATTTTTGTATCCCGCCAAAGTTCAAATTTATTTAAAATAATATCTTTATTTTTTTCTTTAAATCAACGTTTAAATTTAATTTAAAAAAATCTTTTTCAATTTAAAATCCTAACCTTAAACAACCCAGCTCACATTCTCTCTCTCTCTGCCGTGGACCCCACCTCTCGAGCTCTCTCTCTCTCTTTATCTTTCTCTCTCTCTCTCTTTCTCTCTCCCCTCGCTGTGTCTCTCTCTCTCCTCTTTCTCTCTCCTCTCGAGCTCTCTCTCTCACATCTCGCGATCACTGTTTTTTTCTCGAGTGTGGTCACCTCCCCTCGGCTACGGTCACCTCCCTTCTAGTTTTCCTCCTCCTCTTTCTTTTTAAACCCCAGCAGCCCCGCCATGAGAACCCATCACAACTTACTCCTCCTCAAACCCTAACCCTAACTCCCGTGCCTCTCTTCCCGCGAACTCGCCTCCACCCTCATCTCCATCATCTCCTTCATTCTTCTCTCTTCTCCTTTCCCCGCCACGAGAACCCTGCAACAGCCCCTGCACGCATCCGAGAACCCATAAAAACCCTGCACCACCTCACCTCGTCGAGGACCCTCCACTTCTCATCTCGTCGCTATCTCCATTCTTCCATCTCTCCTCTCCCTCTCCTCTATGCTTCTTCCTCACCAACCCTGCACACCAAACCACAGCAAACAAAAACCATCCCAAACCCTAAGCCACAGAACCCGAGCACCCTAGCCTCACCGGAGCTCCGTCGACCTCGTCGTCACCCTCACACCTCCTCTCTGAAACCACAGGACACCTACTAATCCAGTGATCAATCCCTCTTCCTCTCTTCCTCTTTCTTTTCTTTTCTTTTCTTTTCTTTCTTGATTCTTGATCTCTGTTTTTCGTAGTTCGCCAGAGCCGGGATTGACGCCGACGATCCAGACGACGTACCTTGACTGTGTGATCACCCTCATGCGTTATTTGGACCCATTCCGTGTACCGTGTGCGCGTCGCGACATTTTGCCGACGTCGGACGTACCGTACACATCCGTTTCTTGATCCGTCTAGGCAAGTTTATCTTGCTTCATGCTACATTACTTTATATACATCTATTTTAATAATTATAAGACTGGAATTCTAAATCATGCATCCCAAGTTCTCGTTTTACAGTTTTCCGACATCCGTATACATCTGTACGTATTATTTTACATCTAGCGCATGCAAACCTATCTTGTTACATACTATATTACAATATACTGCACCCAATGGAATATTTACATCGCATATTGCTTAGTTGTACATCCCACATTACCATTTTACAGTTTTACTGTTTTCGGATACCCGTTTGCATCCATCTCATTTAAAATATATATAACTGCATCCATAGATCACATTAATATATAACACTGTGACATTAACACCCTATGTTTAATAAAGTGCATCCTAATTAGTATTGGAACTATAAATGTAACCCTAATCGATAATTGTGCATCCATATCTTTGACTTTATATCTATTTGCATACCATATTATATTATTTCATTTTATTGTCATATTAGTACTCCATACTTGATTTTGTGCACCCATACTTATTACAGTTTGATTATGAGCACCCACTTGATACTTGTGCACTACCTGACATGACCTGATACACTACTACTTGACACGACTTGATACATGTGCACTACTTGACATGATTTGATCCATGTACACCACCTGACATAACCTGATGTACCACAGTTTGACATGTTACCTGATCTTGTTACTAATGCCGACAATCTTGACATGTTGTCCCTACGGACATATCCTGTTGTCTATACAGACAAACATGTTCCTGCTTGATCCTGTGTTGGCATTAGTTCCATATTTATCAATACCTGACTTGAACACATAACCTTGGGGGTATGGGGAAATCAAAAGTGTAAATTAAAGTGTAACTAAAAAGGGTATTACTTGATCCGTGGTCCCGGGAGATAACGGGACAGGGCCATTCGTGACTCTTACATATTCCTGATCCGTGGTCCCGGGGGGTAACGGGACAGAACCACTCTTGGTTCACATATTCCTGATCCGTGGTCCCGGGGGGTAACGGGACATATCCTTTGAGTTACATGGAGGATTACTCTAATTGATTTCAATAATTTTAGAGTAGATAACCCTATGGCACAGTTTAGACTACTCACTGCACTTCACCTATATATATTCTGTCCACTGATCTATATTCATGTTACTGTTACTGTTTATACTTCATGCCTGCATATTTCATCACATCCTGCTTGCTTAGAGTTATTGTTATTATGACGCACTGACGTCTGGGTTTTGCATAGCCCAGATCCCTTATCCTTATCGCAGGCGGTCCAGGAGTATTTTGATCAACAGGCCGAGCAGTGAGGACCTGTTATTAGTTTAGCTTAGTTTCCTTTCAGTATTTTCATTCCTGATGTAAGCCCGCATTATGGGACATACATTCCAGTTTATTATTGTATTAGATCTTTTTTCTTCCGCATTATTTTTATTCTTGACTCATTATTCTGGCTCATGGACATGTATTAGATAGTTGTTTATTATTTTTTACTGTTCTTGATATCTCTACAGGCGTAATGTGACTGTGGAGGGATATTTCCTATCCATAGGTAGCATGGTTGGCTCTGTCACGTGCCTATCTTAGCGCACTCTGGGAAGCGGGGCGTGACAACTAGATACGAAATAAATTATACGGATGCAAACGGACGTCGTAAAACAGTAAAATGATAATAGGGGATGTACAATACACTAAACATGAAATATTATTATTAATATGGATGTAGTATATATCATAGCATGTATCAAGATAAACTTGCATCGACAGATCATGAAACGGATATATACGGCACGTCCGACGTCAGTAAAACGTCGCAACGCACGCATGGCACAAGGGACAGGTCTAAACAATGCAAGAGGGTGATCACGCAGGCAAGGTACGTTTACTGGATCACTCGGATCGTCAGCGACAAGCACGGCTCTGACGGTGATCACCGGAATCAAGAAACAAGATCAAGAAAAAGAAAGAAGAAAGAAGAAGAAGAAGTAAGAAGAAAAGGCTGTGTATTAAATAAGAAAAGAAAATAAATAAATAAATAAAATATATATAAATATATATATGCAGAGGAGAGAGAGAGAAAGGGGTTGTTAGTTTGTTAGGAAATTAGTTTAGATTTAAATTTAAAAAATCTTTTATTAGTTAACTAAATTTTAATTTGTATCAGTTTATAAAATTAATATAATATAAATAAAATTTGATATTCTGGTAAATACAAATATAGTCCAAAACATACCCGGGTCAGGTCTATTATTTAGTTTTAAAATACGAAAAATATACATGTCGACCAAAATAAAAAATGAATGTCCGGGTAACGAAAATGCATACCCCCAAAAACGAATGCAGGTACGTGCGCGTAGCCATCCAAACAAGTCCGTTTCACTGAACGGGACAGGAACAAGATGCACGGATGCTACCACAAGGTCAGGGGTATCATGCAGGCCATGCAATGTATTTTTTTTAAAAATATTTTATGTGATTAAAAAAATGTTATGTTGATAAATGCAGATACCAGATAATGCTAGTATGCAAATGAACGTGCACGAGTCTACGTATCAAGTCAAGGTAGATCATAAACATGAATCAAGACAGGTTTCAAGCAAGCGGGTCGGGTTGGATGCAAATACAAATGTCAAATACACTATTCGCACCCAAAACACAATAAATCAGGAAAATACCATAAATAAAGAAATACTTGAACTAGAACTGGTATAAACGAACTAGGGTGTTACAATTTGTCTCAAGACACCCAAGAATTCTCAACTTATGAGAGGGTTTAGATGGAGCTAGAGGAAGAAGAAGATACCATGAGAATGAGATGTTGAGAGCAACTCAAGAAAGAGAAAAAGAAATGAATAATGGCTTATGTTTTTGTTTGTTGTGTGAGTGTGATAAGAAATAATGGAGCCATCACATAAATGTCCATGTCTCCAAAATATCTTAGTCAACAAAAAATATCTTAAGTCAACATAATCTCACAACAAACAAAAACCCTAAGCATGCCAGAATAGTAACCATGGGTCGCTAATTAGCCATGCCACAAAAATGCAATAAACACCTCATCCTACACCTCAATAATCTTTTAATCCAAAAAGGTCTAAACCATGATGAGATGTAATCTTCTAAAAGTAATCTTGTAATAAATTACAAGAATACCCCTCAACCGTATATACATACCCGTATCCGTATTCCGAAGAATATGAATACAAAGAGACGAAAATAATCCAACAAATATAATACTAGGATCCGGTTTAAACCAAAGCCCACTACTATTACCCGTCCGAACATCATCCGTGCACAAGTACACGTATGAGATCGAACCCTGCCATAAAACCATACGGCCTCTACATCGTTTCGCTCGAAACAGGGAAACTCTCTGTGTGGGACTCTAAAGACTCATCAATACGCTGGCAGTGGGTTTAACCACAAGTACGTCAGCGCACTAGCTATATGTAACGGCTACCCACATATTGAGCGAAAGGGAGGCCGACGAGCAAACTCATCCTGAAACCCATACTGAGCCTGACAGTGACAATATCCATACAGTCCGGTCCATTCATCTATGAGTATCGCATATCGAGTCTAGGGGGTGGATAAAGTCAGACCCCTAATAACGCGACATTTATTGTCAGTATGAAGCCCATCACTACCTGAGAAACTACCGATCCTATATCAATAATTCTCGACTACCTTGGCCAAGGATTTCTGGTGATGGCCACCCATGCACAACTGCGACATCAGCCCCCAATATCGGAAGAGACGAACCCCTGACGATCCGCCATGTGGCTCGAGACTGTATCCAACTAAAACATGTTCGCACGACTCCTTTGAGCCGTGGTAGGGTATAATCAAAGCACAGTAGGAACTTACACGAGAAAAATGACGATCTCGGGTCGATAGATTAACCTGTACACATGTCACTAGGGAACTGCTATCTGAAAATAGGTATATTACCAACTATCATGTTCCCGGCGAGTCTGTCCGGTGTACTCATAACCCAATGAGCATCTGTATACATCTTAGGTGTACAAACTGACACCAATGGCTTGTGAGACCGGCCACCACCCCTCGTTGGGGTTTCGATCGGTATACACTAGTCTACTCTGGAGTATCGATACCCAGTCTCGAAACTCCCTCGACTGTGGACTATTTACCCTAATCAGAGCAAAGCTCTGTTCAAATTCCAAGGCGGGAAATGAAGCAACACTTCTGATTCCCCCAGTCAGAGCAAACCTCTACTTTGAAAATTTAAATTTTAATAAATGAAGCAACGCTTCAGATCCCCTGCGCTGCGCGACACGTGGCAGCGCAGTTGCCCTGCGCTCTACGCTGCGCGACACGTGGCAGCGCTGTTGCGCTTGCGCAGTTGCACTGCGCTCTGCACTGCGTGACACGTGTCACGCACTGGGACATCTGCACCAAACAGAATTAAAATTCTAGCAAGATCCTTCTGTTCTTGTTAAAACAAGAAGATTGTCTTCTGTAAAACAGAAGCCCTTGGATCAAAGATCCAACGGTGGGAAAATTCCCCAAATCACTCAGAGAATGATCTCTTTAACAAACCTAACAAATCTATGGGCACTATATAAAGACCCCTAGACCCCAACTCAAAAGATGAATGAATCAACATCATCATCAAGATCGAGAAGAAAAAAAGAACTCTGAAGAATTTGAAAGAACTCTTCAAAAACAAAAAGAAAAGGTAAAAAACCTTTAGAAAAAGAGAAGATTCTCTTATGAACAGATCATTGATCTAAGAAGAAGATCAATGATCTTCAATAAAAAAAGAAAAAGAAATAAGAACAGTGCCTTGCACTTTTTATGAACCACTGGTTCTTTGAAAATAAGAAAAAACTTGTTTTCTTTGATCTAAAATTGATCCAAAGATAAAACAGTGCCCTGCACTTGCAAAAACTGCACTGTTGCGCTCCTGCGTTGGCGCAAGCCACCAGGGAGCGCCACGTGTCAGCAGCGCAGCGGCGCAGTGCACTGACACAACGCACTGCGCTGCTGCGCTTGCGCTCATCAGAGCGCGACACGTGTCAACAGCGCAAGCGCAGCGCACTGCGCTTGCATGACACGTGTCACTACCACAAGCACTTGCGCTCAATGATAGGCGCAAAGCGCCTGACAAATGCACTGCATTGCTTACTGAAGGGCCAAGCCCAAATTAAAAAGGCCTAGCAGGCCAAAATAAATTGCAATGCAATAAAAGGGCAGAGCCCAAATAAAATTGATGCTCTGCATCATTTATAAAAGGGCAGAGCCCAAACAAAACAAAATGCAGTGCATTATTAAAAAAAGGGGCAAAGCTTTAGCACAGGCCTAATAGGACAAAGACAAATAAAAATGTTGAACATTTTTTTTAACTGGACTTAGCCCAATCATGGCCGTAAGTCCTCAAATTAAATTGACTGGGCATGGTTGCTCCCTTAAATCAATTTACATCCGGTTCGAGGGTACATCTCCGAACTCCTCTGACCCCTATCGTTGTAATCCCTCAACGACGTCAGAGAGGTGACGGGTCCCGACAACCACACATTAATACGGACTGCGGGGTCCTTAAACTCGTGGACCGAAACGTCCCTAAACTAATGTTGGACCACCATGTCCCTAAACTGGCAATGGACCACCACGTCCCTAAACTGGAAATGATCCCGTTAAGTTGATCTTAGTCTGGAGATTAGGCTAACGTATCCTTAACAAAAGTTTAAGTCGATCTTAGCCTCAATATGGCTAACGTATCCTTAAACTAAAACACCAAACCCAAATCTGAGTAAATACGAATTTGGACTAATCCACGTCCTACGGGCGACGGTATAACTTAGTCTCCGTATACAATCCACGGGCAACCACAAACAAAACAAACACCCACGACACGAAGTGAAATTCTAGAGAAGGAGAAAGTTGTTACCGCGATGCGATAGCGTAATTAACTGCAGGGGCTTGCGCCTGCAGGGAAGAGAGTCCCCACAATCAAAAACCCCTCGAACGAGGGAGAATCTGATGAAGTCTACTACATCGGCCGCATCCGTCTAAACCTCCGATACATGGTGCCATAAATCAACTTGACATCTTCGGAGAGGTGGACGGATAAAACCAAATAGCAACTGCCCCAAATCTCAGGCAAGACGTCTTCATGTCTTGGCCGCCGTTCGGAGGGGAACAGATTCTGGCACGCCCGGTGGGACATTTTCCTCTTTCCACTCCACACTTCGTGTGTCGTCTTCGCGAACGAATCGCGGTTTGTTAATGGTTGCCTTTGGGTTTCAAGTTACTAAGATTTGGTCTTTTCCCTGGCGCAGAAATCAAGCATCAATGGCCTCTAACTGCTCGAAGTGCCAATGCAACCGACGCTCCACCTCACCTGGAGGTGTAGCATATGGGCCTCAAGTGGCCTCCATCCTGGCCATGCCGGTAGAACAGGTGACCTAGGCCACCACTGGCCTGTTTTTCGGGACCATGATCCCGCCGGCAAGCTTCACCATGCCAATGCCCGCACCAGAAGCGAACAAGAAGTTGGTTTTCGATCGGCTCACTGTAACGGCCCCTGCCAACGGGTCGTCCAATATCAAATCAACAGCCTCTGTCTTTGCCAGGCTGAGCTCGAGCACCAAAGGGCCTATCAAGAAGCCCATAACACCTGAGGCGGTCATCCCAAAGAAGACGGCTGCTCCTGGAGTCGCCAAGACGGCTTCTCCTGTCAAAGAGTCAGACTTTGCAAGGCTGACTATTCCCACTCCCGCTCAGAAATCTGCTTTTGACCGCTTGGACACAACTCCTCAACGGACATCAGTCTTCAATAGGCTGACACCGGCAACAGTCCCTCGCCTGAACAGGGGGCAAGAAGAAGCTGTCTCTGAACCAATACCGACAACTCGTCGTGCCCGAAGATGCCACTGGCGCCGGATAAGGAAGACCGGGGGCAACTCCCCCTCTGGGATAACTCCGCCAGCTCCGACGGTGGAAGTTAATGCTGCTGTTCCAACTGGGAACAGCTTTGAGCTGCTGAACAGGGTACGCAGGAATTCACCAACTGCGGTGCTCAAAAAATCTCCTCCACCGGTAGAGACCGCCATGGAAGCAGAAAAGCCGGAGCAGTCTCCTCAATCGCTGTCCTCCAAAATTTACAAGGTCTGGCGGAGGGTCCAAGACTCCGTAATCGACCAAGATCACTTTCGCCAACAGAAAAGGGCAAAAGTGCAAGAAGAAAAGAACCGTCCGAACAAACAGTAAAGAACGACCACCACCAGGATGCCTGCTGCAACGGCCCCCTCAACTTCAACGGCCCATAAGAGAAGGAGGCCCGAGAAAATTCCCACGCTCGCGGCAAATGCCAAAGGCGGTGAGCCTAAACGCCCTAAGTCCGGGGGCATCATGGTCCATACCATCTACATGGTGTCGGGGAAGGAAGACAGTCGTGCATCTAGCAACAGCAGAAGCTCCAAGAAATGATGAACGCGATGGCCGCACTCACTGGGCCAAAAGAAAGCCCCGAAGCGTCCTCGGATGAACGCCAGAAGCAAGAAACTGACGCTGAATTCCTTCGTCGGATATTGGAGAAGAAGGATAAAGAGGCTGCTGAACAAGCAGCCAACATAAAGCAAATGGCCCTCCTGTTCCAAGACATGGTGGGAATGATGATCCAACAAGATCCTCCTGCTGAAGATCCTCCGATCGTCCTTGAAGATGACAGGGGAGAAACGTCAAATCCTCCACCGGCTCTGTCGACAGCCAAGGCGGAGACAATCTCCAAAGCTGACTTGGACGAATATATAGCCCAGCAGATCCAGGTTCATCAAGCGACTGAGGCAACTGGCCAAGTTGTCAAGACGGGGCGACCATATCCGAGCTGGTACGATCAGATTAAGTACCAGCCGGGCTATATAATACCTAAGTTCCACGTATATAAAGGGACAGGGAATCCACATCAGCATGTCGCTCAATTCAGGGCCTTATGCGGAAATACTGGAGGCGATGACAAATTGTTGCTTCGCCAATTCATCGGCAGCTTAGCAGAAACAGCTTTTGAATGGTATTCGGAGCTACCTAACGACTCTGTCAAAACATTTGCGGAAATGGAGCTACTGTTTACACAAAGATTCGCGAGTGCTAGTGTACGCACCCCGATAACAGCACTGATTAACGCCAGGCTAAGGCCCGGCGAAACGTGGGTCCAATATGCAACATGATGGCGGAACCTATGGTCGAAATGCGAATAACGTATCGAAGAAGCGCCAGCGGTGGGCATGTTCGTGGGCACTCTCAATCCTCAAGCGACCATCTCCCAATTCATGATGTTCTTCAGGCCGACCACTTTCCAGGCCTTGATCGACAAATTAGCCTAAATGGACCAGATGGGCCATGGACCTTCTCCTCCAAAGCCGGACTCTCGAAATGAGAAGGGGAAAGGAAAAGCGACCGTCGTCGCCAATACTCAACAGCAGCCGAGCAACTCAAAGCCGGTCGTTCGCCAAAACGACGTGCGTCCACGCCCATCCCTCGAGGAGAGACTAGGATGTCCTTACTCGTTTCCTCATAATAAGACAAGAAGACTGTTTGAGCTGGCAGTGCGCAACAGACTCATCAATCTTCCAAGTCCAAAACGTCTGTTGCAGCCAGGCGATCCCAATAATCCCAATTATTGCCCTTACCACCAAACGGTAAGTCACCCGATCGAGGATTGTTTCGTCTTTAAGGGATGGATCGAAGATCAGTACCTACAAGGCAAGTTTGCACTGTCTGAAAAGTGGAAGGTAAACCCACTACAGCCGCACACTCCAAGGAAGACGGACGCGCCTGGGGCAACTTATCATGTGATCTCTCACTCATTAGCGGATGATAAAGAGGCTCCTTGCGCTGAGAAACCGAGAGCGGACCCTGAACCAGAAATTCCGCGGCCGTCAAACGAGTTGATCGATGCCTTCCTGAATGAGATTCGTCAGAAAGTTAAAGCCAATCAAGAGCGTGAGATGGCCATACTGGAAGGAGCCAAACACCGCCAACTAGACCAAAGAGTCGAGGCACTTTCGTCAAATCAAAAGTCATCCGCTGCGGATAAAAATAAATTCAAGACGAGGAAAAGGTTTGCTAAAGCCCTATCAGTGGGAATGAAGCTACCACCCTCTGAAGAAAATACTCTCGGTGGAGTAGAGATGCATCCCAGCTTCTGCTTATATCATCAGAAGATCATACATCCTACCGAAGACTGCGACTCCTTTAAGTGTTGGTGGCAAGGTATGTCGCTCAAAAGCAACACTTCAACAGGACAAAGTGTGAAGCTCGTAGACGTCGGAAAAATGCGATAGATGAGCGCAAAAGAGCCGCCGACGACTGTCATATAGCCGACTCCAAGGGATCGCAAATTATCACCTTTAGAAGCGACTCTAACGAAGAAGCTGCCCTCAACCCTCTCCTCAAGGAATCCATTTCAAAAATGAAAGAATTGAGGAGTTGCGAGGACGTTCAGCCGTGCAATCGCACGCTACTCGAAAAAAATTTCGGCCCCGCAAACAAAGAATCGAGCAAAAATGATAAAGGGAAGGGAAAAACAGCCCTCGTAGCCAATACTCAACAGCAATCGAGTAGCCCTAGACCGGTTGTTTGCCGAAACAACAAGCGGTAACCTCTCCAGGAAAAGTTGAAACGTCCTTACTCGTTTCCGCAAGATAAAACAAGGGGACTGTTCGAGCTGGCAGTACGCGACAGACTCATCAGTCTGCCGAGTCCAAAACGTCCGTTGCGGACAGGCGATGTTAATAATCCTAATTATTGCCCTTATCACCAAACAGTGGGTCACCTGATCGAGAATTGCTACGTCTTCAAAAACTGGGTTGAAGACCAATACCAACAGGGCAAGTTCGCGCTGTCTGAAAGCTGGAAGGTGAGCCCGCCACAACCGCAAGCTCCGAGAAAGATAGATACGCCGGGGACATCATGCTCAGTCATAGAGAAAGCCCATAGACCGAAAAGTCAGTAAACTAGAGATTCTCCTCAAATACGGCGACGGTGGACCGAAACGTCCCTAAACTAACAGTGGACCGAAACGTCCTTAAACTAACGGCGGACCGCAATCTCCTAAAACTTGCAAACGACCGAAACGTCTTTAAACTACTACAGCAGCATCCTCAGGCTGAAAAAAAAACGGTATGTCCATAAGCGAAATGGGCATGGATGAAAACCCGAAAGGGCTCCGTGAGTAAAAAACAGCAGGGCTACCGGCGAGTTCGTGAAAACCCGAAAGGGCGCGACCTCGTTAAAAAAAAAGACGGTATGTCCATAAGCGAAATGGGCACGGATGAAAACCCGAAAGGGCTCCATGAGTAAAAACGGCAGGGCTACCGGCGAGTGTTTGTGAAAACCCGAAAGGGCGCAATCTCGTTGAAAGACACTTACAAGGTCCTCTCGACCTTGTAAGGAGAAACCACCCACGTGAGATCTTTACGACTCACAAGGGAGCAACACACTTAGGGATCCTCACGATTCCTAAGGAGAAATTACACTTGCGAGATCCTCACGACTCGTAAGGAGAACCCTCTTATGGGACCCTCATGGCTCATAAGATTTGAAAGTCTTAAGCTACAGAGACCTGAACCTGTTCTTAAGCAACTCCCACAACCCTCCGATATGCCCTACAAGCGGTTCAGTATTGACCCTTGTATATAATCCACGGACGCGAATAAACATTTCCCTAACAAAGTCCCATCCGTGACTAGGGATATGTTTACACGGTGAACAGCCCTTGTAAGTCCTCTCGACTTATAAGGAGAAAGCACTCTTGTAAGATCCTTACGACTTATAAGAGACCATGCACTTAGGAATCCTCACGACTCCTAAGGAGAAAACACACCTATGAGATCCTCACGACTTGTAGGGAGAAATACTTTTATGAGAGCCTTACAGCTCATGAAGTCAAAAGCCTTAGTCGACAGGACCTTAACCCTGTTCACTAAGCCACCTTTGTTTGATATCGACAGAGGCAAATGATGATTCTCTCTTGGCAATGTCCCAGTTGTAGCGGTGCTGATGCCGAAATCGGTGTCTAATTCCAAGTTTGCAGCAAGAAGCTAGCAAGCCACACATGCATACGAAATAGCCGAAATGATGGGGCAACTTGCAACAAAATCAGCAAGTAAAAATGTATGCATGCAAAATAGCCGAAATGATTGGGCAACTCGCAATAAAAAGCAGCGAGTAAAAATAAAATAAATAGCCGAAATGATTGGGCAATCGCGACTTTCGCGATATAAAAGCTGAAATGATAGAGCATCGCGGAAAGAAATAAAATGAAAAATATATATAACAAAATTCATGCCCTACAGGTGAGATCACATTGATCCCTGTATACAATCCAGGGGCACAAACAAAGAGGGAACCATATCTTCCCAACAGGCTCCATCAGAAAGCGAAGCCAAATCTCGACGGTTCATAGACAACCTAGAGACAATCTCGACATTTGTCGCAATATTGCAGGCACAATGTCAACAAACGGAGCAAAAGGAGGATCCCTAGCTTCAACGACTTGACGTCAACAACCGACCTCAAAGTCACAATGAAATGGAGCCACGGCATAGTCCCTAGTTCCAAATCTTAACGGCAATATCTACGGCCTAAGAATCAACAAAGGCGTTCCTTCGCAATCCATCAAGATACTGATACAACGCCAACAAAAAAAACCTAGCGGTCAAAACAAATGGAGCCACGGCAAAATCCCTAGTTCCAAATCTCGACGGTTCACCAGCAACCTAAAGACAATCGCGACGTTCGTCTCGATACAGTAGACGAGTTGTCACCCCAGCGTTCTTCCTTCAGCAGGGTTCAGACGCGATCATCAAACAAACGGAGCCACGGCAAAATCCCTAGTTCCAAATCTCAACGGTTCACCAGCAACCTAGAGACAACCGCGACGTTCGTCTCGATACAGCAGACGAGTTGTCACCCCAGCGTTCTTCCTCCAGTAGGGTTCAGACGCGACAATCAAACTAACGGAGCCACGGCAAAATCCCTAGTTCCAAACCTCGACGGTTCACCAGCAACCTAGAGACAATCGCGATATTCGTCTCGATACAGCAGACGCGATGCCAGCAAACGAAGCAAAGGCCAAATTCCTAGCTTCAGGGTCTTGACGGAAACTCACATAAAACCTGAAAGACTATCGGAGATTATCCCACATGAACGCGGAGTGGTTATGACTCATCGGGGCTCTCCAAAATGAGCCTAACCTCAAGTAAAAAGCGGCATGGAAAATTCCTAACGCTTGCTCTTCCAACGGTTAAACTGCCTAGGAAGATTGCTTGAAGATGTCTTGTCCAGCCCCCTAAGGGATCAGAGACACGGCAGTCGCAGGTCTACTCGAATAGCACGATTGCCTATCGAGGAATATATCAGCTTATGCGACGGTACGACGGCCAAAACCCTAAGTACCACAGACCCTAACGGACTTCTATCGTAAAGAGCAGAAGTTAACTGTGACGTTAGGATGTTCTTGCGAGAAATGCTCGATTCGTCTCAACTTGTGAAGAAATTGATGTCTTTGCGAGAACTTCTCGATGCGACTCGACTCGTGAGATAAAGCCTTAGGCAGTGGGCACAAAAGAAACCTGTTTCCTAAACACTGGGACCCTGCAAGTTGGCCCAAAACGGTCTCTTGCATACTATCCACGGGTCTCACTCTCCAACGTCGAATCTCGACAAGGAGGAAAACAACCGCTTACGGGTCCTCTCGACTCGTAAGAAGGGATAATTCTCTTATAAGATCCTTACGACTTGTAAGAGGAAAACACACTTAGGGATCCTCACGATCCCTAGGGAGAAAATCCACCTACGAGATCCTCTCGATCCGTAGGGAGAAAAGTCTCTATGAGACCCTCACGGCTCATAGAGTTGAAAAGTCTTAGGCAGCAGATTTGAACCTGCGGCCTAAGCCATCGCTGCCTTTTGAAGAAGCCAATACAGGATGTTCGCTCTATCACCTATCAACCATGTTTACTAAAGCAGTATACTGATAATAAAAGAAAGAGGGAAGCGACAGAAAGGACATTCGATTTGCATTTGATCAAGCGTTCGAGACACATCCATTCACATCTGTGCAAAAGACTCAGAACGAGAAATGAGACAAGCTGAAATAAAAAAAAATCCATTCATAGTACAAAAGGGTTCTTACAATCATAAAGAAATAAATAACAACATTATTAAAATGTCTACAATGGTATAACCTCAGACCCAGGACATGGATTGAGGAACTCAAAAGTAACCCTATCTAAGACTTTCCAAGCCTGGCGAACCATCCTAGTGTGCTTTCTTTCACGAGCACAAGCGTCGGGGTCCCCCCTGATGTCCTCCTCCCTCCAATAAGCAGCGAGTATGGCGGACTGTTGGAAAGCCTGGTGCAGGAGATCGACAAGATTGTCTCGCCGTCTCTTCGAGATTAGGTGCATCAAATACACCGAGTGCTCCTTATCCTCAGCAGCATCCAACGCCCCAAGTGGCACGCCAGAACAGAATAGGGGAAGCGCTTCCCAGATGGCTCCCACGATAAGCTTCAGGAGAGAGGAACGTCGGGGAAGCAGTTGACCGTTATATGCGTCGAAGCGGCTCATGACTTCAGCACACTCCGCATTTGTGAACTCTCGATTTTGAGAACGGCCAAGTCGGCGGATGTCCCCGTAAGAGATGATCTCGTCAAGATCGTACATGTGGGCGTCCATTGTTTCTGTGAAAGAGAATCAACAAAATTATCAGAAAGACTGATTAAGCAAAGCGATATAATACACCGAGGAATAAAATGCCATCTTTAAACTCCAAGATCAATGAAAAACTCCTAAGAGTTCTTTTATACGATTTGGAAGGAGCAAAGCTCCATTAATGAAATGAGAAAATACAAGGAAAATCTTTTAGAGAGCAAAGCTCTATTAATGGAACCCTAATAGGGTTCTCCTTAGTTCTCCTTAGACCCTTTTAGAGCAAAGCTCTGCTAAGTGAAACCCTAAATGGGTTTTCTTTAGATCAGGGATCTATTGAGAGCGAGGCTTTTAAAATTGATTTAATTTAATCCAAATTAAGTTTTACCTAAAGTTCGAAATTTTAAAAGTGCTTAAACAAAAGAGCAGGGCTCTGAATAAAATTCCTATGAAGAGATGAAAATCATCTAAGGGACCAAAGGTCCTATTTATAGGCAATAAGTGCCGTTTCAACTTCCTGACGGTTGGAATTCTGCCACCGCTGCGCTCACGTTTGGGGACCACGTAAGCACAACGGTGGGGGGGCATTTATTTACCCCAATCAAAGCAAAGCTCTGTTCAAATTCCAAGGCGGGAAATGAAGCAACGCTTCTAATTCCCCCAGTCAGAGCAAAGCTCTACTTTGAAAATTTAAATTTTAATAAATGAAGCGACGCTTCAGATCCCCTGCGCTGCGCGACACGTGACAGCGCAGTTGCGCTGCGCTCTGCGCTGCGCGCCACGTGGCAGCGCTGTTGAGCTTGCGCAGTTGCGCTGCGCTCTGCGCTGTGCGACACGTGGCAGCGCTGTTGCGCTGCGCGACACGTGTCACGCACTGGGACATCTGCGCCAAACAGAATTAAAATTCTAGTAAGATCCTTCTGTTCTTGTTAAAACAAGAAGATTGTTTTCTGTAAAACAGAAGCCCTTGGATCAAAAATCCAATGGTGGGAAAATTCCCCAAATCACTTAGAGAATGATCTCTTTAACAAACCTAACAAATCTATGGGCACTATATAAAGACCCCTAGACCCCAACTCAAAAGATGAATGAATCAACATCATCATCAAGATCGAGAAGAAAAAAAGAACTCTGAAGAATTTGAGAGAACTCTTCAAAAATAAAAAGAAAAGGTAAAAAACCTTTAGACAAAGAGAAGATTCTCTTATGAACAGTTCATTGATCTAAGAAGAAGATCATGATCTTCAATAAAAAAGAAAAATAAATAAGAACAGTACCTTGCACTTTTTATTAACCACTGGTTCTTTGAAAACAAGAAAAAACTTATTTTCTTTATTCTAAAATTGATCCAAAGATAAAACAGTGCTCTGCACTTGCAAAAACTGCACTGTTGCGCTCCTGCGTTGGCGCAAGCCACCAGGGAGCGCCACGTGTCAGCAGCGCAGCGGCGCAGCGCACTGACACAACGCACTGCGCTGCTGCGCTTGCGCTCATCAGAGCGTGACACGTGTCAGCAGCACAAGCGCAGCGCACTGCGCTTGCGTGACACGTGTCACTACCACAAGCGCTTGCGCTTAATAATTGGCGCAAAGCGCCTGACAAATGCACTGCATTGCTTACTGAAGGGCCAAGCCCAAATTAAAAAGGCCTAGCAGGCCAAAATAAATTGCAATGCAATAAAAGCGCAGAGCCCAAATAAAATTGATGCTCTGCATCATTTATAAAAGGGCAGAGCCCAAAAAAACAAAATGCAGTGCATTATTAAAAAAAAGGGCAAAGCCCTAACACAGGCCTAATAGGCCAAAGACAAATAAAAATGTTGAACATTTTTTTTAACCGGACTTAGCCCAATCATGGCCGTAAGTCCTCAAATTAAATTGACTGAGCATGGCTGCTCCCTTAAATCAATTTACATCCGGTTCGAGGGTACATCTCCGAACTCCTCTGACCCCTATCATTGTAATCCTTCAACGACGTCAGAGAGGTGACGGGTCACGACAACCACACATTAATACGGACTGCGGGATCCTTAAACTCGTGGACCGAAACGTCCCTAAACTAATGTTGGACCACCATGTCCCTAAACTGGCAATGGACCACCATGTCCCTAAACTGGCAATGATCCCGTTAAGTTGATCTTAGTCTGGAGATTAGGCTAACGTATCCTTAACAAAAGTTTAAGTCAATCTTAGCCTCAATATGGCTAACGTATCCTTAAACTAAAACACCAAACCCAAATCTGAGTAAATACGGATTTAGACTAATCCACGTCCTACGGGCGACGGTATAACTTAGTCTCCGTATACAATCCACGGGCAACCACAAACAAAACAAACACCCACGACACGAAGTGAAATTATGGAGAAGGAGAAAGTTGTTACCGCGATGCAGTAGCGTAATTAACTGCAGGGGCTTGCGCCTGCAAGGAAGAGCGTCCCCACAATCAAAAACCCCTCAAACGAGGGGGAATCTGACGAAGTCTGCTACATCGGCCGCATCCGTCTAAACCTACGATACATGGTGCCATAAATCAACTTGACATCTTCGGAGAGGTGGACGGATAAAACCAAATAGTATCTGCCCCGAATCTCAGGCAAGACGTCTTCATGTCTTGGCCGCCGTTCGGAGGGGAACATGGACATTTAAGGATGTGCTTATAAACCACCCAGCTCTTACGTATATGATCGCCATCATATTGCTGGTAGTCAAGCAAGAATCCTATGGGCTCTATCAATATGTAATAGTGATCTGTAATGCCACCTAATACTGTACATGATGATAAAGATAAACCAGATAGCATACTATCATCTCGAGTAAAACTGTTATATCGGTATAAGTCCTCCTTCAATCATCGCAATCGCGTGCCTGAGATCCAATAATTGACTTGAAGGCGCTGTAGCCAACAGGGGTGGTAAATGTCAGATCCCTATGTAGGGTGTTTTTTATCACCCCATTGAGATGGGAATGTGCGCCGCTTGTCAGGCGTATACAGATTCTCCCTGCCTAGGGTAGGTCGGGGTTTATTGATTGTGGGGATCCGAATCTCCGGCAGCCGCGAACTAAGCTGCCGTCAATTACCCCTTGCTTTTGAAGCGAGGGAACGTCCGATTGACTGGTCAACTGGTCATACGAACTCAATATACAGTGTGCGTGTGTTGTGTTTTGGAGGAGACTTGGATGTATCGGGGGCTATGCAGAGTTTACGGGGGTCCCCTTGCAGCACTAGCTGTACGTATCACTAGCAGCCCCCTCACGGGGTGTGGGGCAGCTTCCCGTTAGAATTTTTTTCTGATGGGGGAGGTATTTTTAGTGTGGAGTGCACGGGAAAAGAGAGGCGAGGAGCATCCTAAGGACGCGTTCATGGCGCGTCGGCGCCGGGCGCCCGCGGACCACGTGCGAGGTGTGTGGACACCGGGCGCCCGCAGTTCACGTGCCCTGCATGTGGGAGCCGGGTGCCCCCGGGTCACGTGCGCGACACTGGACGCCAGCGGGTCCGGCATGCGACCGCTGGAAACACAAGCAGAGAAAGGGGCTTAGCCTCTGAGCTGGGAGTTAAACTCCCTAGGGGATTTTGAGTTGAACTCCCAAATAGGAATTAGGTATAAACTTGGATTTAAACTCCTAAAATATTTGGATTTGGAGTTAAACTTCTAAAAGGCTTAGATTTGGAGTTAAACTCCTAAAGGGTCTGGATGTGGAGTTAAACTCCTTTGAGAATTTGGATCTTAGAGTTAAACTCCTCGAAGATCTTCGAAGGTAATCAAAGGGGATCCCTTTCTTCTCCCTTAAGCCCTGGATCTTCTCTTGAGCCTTGAATTTTTCCCAGAGTGGGATTTTTGGAGATGGGTCTCCTTCTTTCTCCTCTCTGTTGGCTGGATCTTAGAGGAAAGGGGGTGAGACTTAAAAATCTCCCCTTTTGGGGATCTGATGGAAGATCCGAACTCCCCTTTAAGGATTTTATGGTGGAAAACTGTTTCTTTTTGGAAAAAGAAGAGTTAAACTTCAAAAGAGGGAGGAAGGTTTAGAACCTTGAGGAAGGAGAAGGAGGCATAGAAACCCTAGATTTTGAGGGGAATGAATTGTATCTTTTTTATTTCATTATCATGTTGTCTTATATAGCCTTACAAATTTACACATAGCCTCTTGGGCTTTACAAAATGGCATTTTGCCCATCCCATATCTCATGTGCTCATTTCTTTTGCACATGAGCAATGGGCTTTACAAAAATTTGGGTTTATGCCCATTTTCCTTACATTTATTCATAAAAATTATATTATTTATTTATTACATAATTTTCATTTTGGCATGGAACGTGTCAGCTGCTTCATGGTCGGGCTCGACTTGGGCATGGGCCCACTTGACCCGGGCTTGGCCCCACTTGGTTTGGGGTTGACTTTGATTTTGACTTGGTCAACCAGGGTGTAATTTTTGACCACAACACCCTAATAACCTGATAAGTCGTGCCAATATCAAGCACATCACCAACCGAGAAACTACTAATCCTCAATCAGTAAATCTCATCTGCTCTGGCCGGAGACTTATGGTGATAGCCAACCAGACATAGCGCGACATCAACTCCCAATATCGGGAGAGACGAATCCCATCAATCCGCTCACTGCTTCTATGTGGTTTGAGACTGCACCCAATTAAAACCTTTTTGCATAGCTCAGCAGAGCCGTAGTGGGTAGTAATCAAAGTACATTGGGAACTCATACAAGACAAATGACGATCTTGGGTCAACAGACTAAGTTGTACTCATGCCACCAGAGAACTGCTATCTGACGGTAGGTATAATACCAACTAGCAGGTTCCCGGCGAGTCCGTCCAGTGTAACTCATTCCCTAATGAGCACCTGTATACAATCTTTGGTGCCGTACACCAATAGCTGCGAGACCGGCCATCTCCCCTCTCGGGAATAAAAAACGTATACACTAGTTTATTCCAAAGTATCGATGACCGGTCTCGATAATCCAACGACTATGGACATTTAAGGATGTGGTTATGGACTATCCATGACTCACTAGTATGATCGCCATCATAATCTTAGTAGTCAAGCAAGAATCATATGGGCTCTATTAACATGTAATAGTGATCCGTAATACCACATAATACATCTACATGATGATAAATACAAACCAGATAGTATACTATCATCTCGAGTAAAACTGTTCTACCCGTATAGATCCTCCCTCAATTATCATAATCGCCTGCCTGCAATTACAATAATTGTTTTGAGGGCACTATATCCAACACCAACTAGCCGCCGTTTTCTCTACCAAAACTTCTTGCAAAATTTCGTTTGTCAAATATAATTGGATAGTCGTGAGATCATTTTCATCCAACTCCTCACAAGATTCCTCCGTCATAGTGGAAGGCCTTGAATCATTCCTAAGATTTCCTTTATCAAATTATTCTGTGTCAATACGGCAATCATACAAATTTGCCATAGACTAAAACTCATATTCCCATCAAACTTCTCAATATCAAACTTCATAATCGTTGGAGACATGATGTAGGATCAAAAGAAAACACCTTGAGTGCTTACAAACCTTAAAACTTCAAGAGCACAATCTAAGAAGATGGGAAAGAGGACACGAGCGTCATTACCTACTGCAAACTTAGATCGTGAGCTCGAAAACATAACGGTTCAAACAAAACACCAAATCTCCCAAACACGGCGTGGCTTTGATACCAGTTTGTTGCGGAAAATACTATCTCGAAGTAATAACAAACGATATAAAGAAGCAATCAAATAAACAAAAGTAATGGAAATAAAAGCACTAACCAAACAAGACACCAAATTTACGTAGAAAATCCTTACGGGCAAAGGAAAAGCTTTATTAATCAACAAATATGGAGTGTTATAAATATTGGATGAATATCACAAATCCCTCTCATAAAACCCTGGCCTCCTCTGACAAATACAAAAGGTTTTCTCCAAAAACTATCTCAAAAGCTATCAGATCTAGGGTTAAAAAATACTACAATATATATAGTATTAGATAAATAAGATCAAATAACTAATTTCCCAACAGAACAAAGATTTGGCCCAATCTTGCGGCAGACGTCTGAAGGAGACAGTACAGACGTCTGCCCTAAAGCTTCACGAAACTCTAGAGAGAGCGCAGACGTCTGATGAATGCACTGCAGACGTCTGCCCAAAAAACAGAGTGCTGGCTAACGTATGATGAACAAGAGAGGAGATGTCTCTCGACACTCTGTGTAATACCCCAGAGCAATACAGTATTCGGACATCTTGGTAATCTGCTCTGTCCACACTCAGTACGGTCTGCTGCGGACATATGGTGATCTGAGTGTGGAGACGCTTTATTAATCAACAAATATGGAGTGTTATAAATGGTGGATGAAATATCACAAATCCTTCTCAAAAAACCCTAGCCTCCTCTGACAAATACAAAGGTTTCTCTCCAAAAACTATTTCAAAAGTTATCAGATCTAGGGTTAAAAAAATACTGCAATATATATAGTATTAGATAAATAAGATCAAATAATTAATTTCCCAACAGAACAAAGATTCGGCCCAATCTTGCGGCAGATGTCTGAAGGAGACAGTACAGATGTCTGCTCAAAAGCTTCACGAAACTCCAGAGAGAGCGCAAACGTCTGATGAATGCACTGCAGACGTCTGCCCAAAAAACATAGCGCTGGCTAACGTACGATGAACAAGAGAGGAGACGTCTCTCGACTGTAGTCGCTTCAGAGCTGTCATGCCTCACCCCCAATACAGAGAGTATTGTCCGCTCTGACCGAAACCGCACGGTTTTGTCCTTCGGGGAGAACCGGACCCGACCAGGGGCCACTTTCCAGGAGGTCATCCATCCCAAAACTTCCCTGGCTCGAGCACGCTTAACTACGGAGTTCTCAATCTCCTACAGTGCCGATTCACTTAAAAAGCGCCTCTGTATTGAAAAGTGGTATCATTTCATTTATAGTTCCGGATCTACCCTCTTTCGGAATGTATCATTCCCTATTGTTCTACAGTGGGTTCCACGGATTCAAGAGGTAGCCCTCTTGGCATAACACTAAGCGTGGCATTTTGTTCCGTGTGGCACTTTATTCCGTAAGCAAGAACCGGATCCCGACATTCTCCCCACCTTTGAATCAGATCCCAAAACTTCCCTGGCTCGAGCACGCTTAACTACGGAGTTCTCAATCTCCTACAGTGCCGGTTCACTTAAAATGCACCTCTGTATTGAAGAGCGGTATCATTTCATTTATAGTTCCGGATCTGCCCTCTTTCGGAATGTATCATTCCCCATTGTTCTACAGTGGGTTCCACGGATTCAAGAGGTAGCCCTCTTGGCATAACACTTAGCGTGACATTTTGTTCCGTGTGGCACTTTATTCCGTAAGCAAGAACCGGATCCCGACATTCTCCCCACCTTTGAACAATGGTTCGTTCTCGAACCACAGACCTACTATTGAGAGACCGGCTCTGATACCATTCTGTCACGCTCCACCCCCGATACAGAGAGTATTGTCCGCTCTAGTCGAAACCGCACGGTTTTGTCTTTCGGGACGAACCGGACCCGACCAGAGGCCACTTCCCAAGAGGTCACCCATCCCAAAACTTTCCTGGCTCTAGCACGCTTAACTATGAAGCTCTCAATCTCCTATAGTGCCGGTTCACTTAAAAGGCGCCTCCGTATTAAAAAGTGGTATCATTTCATTTATAGTTCCAGATCTGTCCTCTTTCGGAATTATCATTCCCTATTGTTCTACAGTAGATCTCACGGATTCAAGAGGTGGCCTCCGCCCCCTAGGCATGACACTTGGCATGGCACTTTGTTCCGTGAGTAAGAATTGGGTCCCGACAAGAACAATGGGATCCGGTTCCTGAAGCACATTCCGAAAGATGACCGAACTGCATTATAAATGTAATGATACCACTCTCAATTACGGTGGCGCCTTTTGGATGAATCGACACTCCGGAATTTGAAGAACACCATAGTTAAGCATGCTCGGATTAGGGAAATCCTAGGATGGGTGGCCTCCTGGGAAGTGGCTCATTCTCGAGTTCGTTCTAAAAAGACAAAATCGTGCAGTTTCGGACAGAGCGGACAATACCATCCGTACTGTGGCGTGGGACATGACACTCTATGTGTATGTCTTCAAATATGGATCATACGTTGGGCTTCAGACATTTGTCCCTTTGCTGTAAACGTGTCTGAAACTGGGACACTCCGTGAAACGCCGAATGTGATGAAAAACATCAGCGAGGCACACATATCAAAACAGGCATGGGGATTTTCAGTGGGAATTTGAGATTCTTCCATGCATCAATACCTAATTGTGGCAAATTCGATTGAAAACAGATGATCTACAATAATTCAATAGAATATTCATTATCAGAACCTAACTGCTAGGCTTATAGACATAATCATGACCATCTTGACATGCTATATTGCTATCAAGATGGTCAATTAATTACTCCAATGATACTAGGTAAAAGATAATAGATTTTTCTAATATACAACCACTAAAATTCTCATATTTTTAAAAACAGCCACAAAAATGGTATGTTAAAAATAACCACCAATTCTTAACCGTTGACTAAATACACCCTTCTATTAGTGTAACCACGATTTAGCAATAACCATGGTTAAATTAAGTGAGTAATTGTCCTAACCACACCTATATTCGCCCTCTCTTTTAAAAATTCCAAGTTCATCTTTATCAAAGCCCTAATAAATATCCAACAAAATGTCTTCTTTCTCTCTCTTCTCAATAGCCTAAAAAGGCAACGGTAAAGAAGATGGCAGAGGGATGGAGAGTGTTGGTGGGAGAGGAAGGGATGGAGAGCAAGAGAAAAGGGAGGACGCGGGGTTGAGATGGTTGTGAAGGTGGAGATGGTTTAAGAGCATAAGCAAACATTGCTGATCCATTTTCTTTGCTCTATCCTTTGATCTAATTGTGGATGCATATTGTAGTTGCCGCTTTAGGATCCTAAATTTTAAGGGAAAAATTAAGGAGATATTGGCTCTATTTTTCTCTATTTCTCTAATTTATGACGAGTTTGATGTAATTTTCACTATTTGCATATGAGGTTGACTTTGAGAAGAGGGCTTGAGAAGAGTAAATAAATATTGCTGTTGAATTGTATTGTTGCTTAAGAAGAAATGTGAGCCTTCGGATTTTAAAGAGAAGATATAGCCAATGAAGAGGCAAAACGGTCATTTTGCCTCCCCAAACGGTTAAATGAAACTGAGTTAGCACTCAAATTGACAAGAGGGTTGTATTTAGTTAGGTTAAAAGTTTTGGTGGTTGTTTTTAAAAAAAAATTTATGGTTATTTTTAAAAATATGAGATTTTTAATAGATGTATATAAAAAAACCAAAATAATAATAATAATAAGGGTAAATTGTCAAAAAAAAAAACCATACATGTTTTTTCTACTGACAAAATACCCCTAGTCTTGAAGTGGTTGTCAAAAACCCCGGAAAATTTACATATATAGTTACATGCTATATCTAAATAGGTCATACATATCGCAGACAAGCATAGACATCACAGGCAACTGTAAAGATATCGAATGATAACTAGATATAGTGGACAACCATACAGATACCACATGCAGTATTTTTTTGACAACTGAAAACATTTTCATGGGCTTTTTGACAAGCGCTTCGAGGCCAAGGGTTCCTGCTTGGGTTTTTTCGACAATTTACCTTATAATAACATGAATTAAGAGAATAATTACGGGTGCATGTCAAACAAACATAAAAACACAGGGTGGTGTTTGCAAAAGCAAGGAGGACCCATATCATTCAAGTCTCACAACTGAGAAATTATAAACAGATTTGAAAGGGCATTGGGCTATTGACTTGAGAGATTCAGCCTCAACTCAAGGTGCCTCCTTTGCTTTCTGTTGTTGGAAACCTTTTTGTTTTGTATTCAATAAGTATGGTCGAAAAAGATAGGAACATTACTTTAAAAACATAGATAGATGGATAGATATGGGCTACAATAAGTGAAAGAAATTCTCGAGTTGATTTTGCCAATTTCTTGAGCTTCCAAAGAAAATTGCTCTTTTTTCTTGGAGACTTTTCTTAGAAGCATTATCAGTTGATTCTAATATTGCTAAAAAATGGATATATATGCCAAGCAAATGTGTCTGCTGCGGCAACTCAGATCAAGAAAGCACTGATCAATTATTTTTGAAGAGTGAAATAGCAAGATATGCATGGAACAAAATACATGAAGCATTTAATATACGGAATACAGATGCTCAGTACAGTACCATTTCTTACTGCTATGATTGCTGGCAAAATAAGTCCCAACAGTTTACAATTGCAAAATTGATTTCTCATATAGTAAATTGGAATATTTGGAAATTTGGGTGTGAAAGAAAATTTCAGAATATCTCTTTTACTGTTGGAGGTATTTGGCATAAAATTATAAATGATATCAGAAATATTATTTATTGCTCAAAGATAATAAAAAAATTCTGAGCCTCAGCAAAAGATATTGAAAATTTTGAATCTTGATGATTTGTTTAACACAAATCTATCCAGAAAAAGCAATATTATTCTCACTAATTGGAGCAAGTCCCAAATGGGTCAGCACAAGTTAAATGTTAATGAAGCTGCTCAAATTAATCAACAGAAATCTGCAGGAGGAGCAGTTCTTAGAGATTTTACTTGGAAAATTACATTTGCTTCCAAATTTTACTATGACAAAGGTGATAGTATTTTAGCAGAAGTCGGAGCATTGCTTGATGGTATTTTACAGTGTTATCTTATGAAAATCAAGCATTTGCAGGTGGAAACAGACTCCCAATTTCTAGTTGACTGCGTTAGAAATTAAAAGATCATTCTTTGGAGGCTTAACTGTGTTGTGCAAGCAATAGTATTCATCGCCAGAAGAGTAGATGCGGAGATTTTACATACTTACAGATAAAACAATATGATAGTTGATTTTTTATCTCATAAAGCTCAAGCTACAGAAACAAGTTGTTCATTTCCAAGTTTTGATATTCTAAGGAAGCTTCAAATGTTAGGCAAAACTTGATCTTTCTAAATTACCTGGTGACGCGTGCCGTATCGCGTCAAGATGTTACCTTCCGTTGATCTGCTGGGAGCGACGATAGACGGATGGGATTGGAGGATAGCTCCTGAAGTGTGTGGATCTCAATGGATTTGAGATTGTTGGGGCCGAGCTACCTGCAAGGAAGTCCCGAGATGGTTGTACCGCCGAGGACCCTCCGACGATCAAGTTAGACAGGAAATCCGAGCAGAGTAACGGCCTAATGAGTGGAAAATGACTTACTTGATCCGTCTGGAGAGGGGTTTATATAGTGGTGGCAACATGCAGGCAGGCACGGGAATCACGCCGGCCGTTACGCGCCCGGCGTCACGTCCGCGTGATAGGCAGGATCTCCAATTAATGGCGAGATAGGCTCGTTAATGGGGGATCGTGATGGCGTGGAACGCGGGACGTGGCCGGTGGATATCTCGTGTATGGCGAGATTCGCGGAGGTGAGGCGGTTGCGCCTGCGATAGGTGTCGTTGGTCGGTCAATACGACCGAGGAATATGAGCTCGGCGGGAGGTTCGGGGACGAGCGGGAGGCCGAGGTATCCAGGTTCTGCGATAGCCCGGAGACGGGCCGGGAGGGCGAGGAAGCTCAGCCCGAAGGAAGGCTCGGGCCCGTGGTAGCTCAGAGTAGAGTAAAGGGACAGTTGGCTTAGCTGATGAAGTGCTCGGGAGTAAGGAGTGGGGTGCAACCTCGAAGACGGGGTTCGAGGGAAGCCCTTACTGTAGCACACCGGTTCCCCCTTTGTGGCCCTCAGCGGCCTAACTGGCTTACGCATGTGACACGTCATCCGCCACGTGTCATGATCTAAGGAATTACCGTTATTCAGCATCATCATTAGCCTCCTACTCTCGTTCCGATCTATTTGTGGGTCGGGTCGAGAGTGGACTGCTTGGTTCTTTCTGTGCGGCTTGGCGCTGGTAATTCATCGTGGTGGATTGTTCGGGGACGACACGGCGTTTTTGTTGTCGCACATCGAGTATGAGTCGAACGAAGGACGAGTGTGGGAAGGTCGGTATCCTCCCTTTGTCGGAATTGAGGCGCTGATCGCGCGTTGAGTATGAGTTTATTCGGCGGGTCTTTGTAACAACCCAAAATTTCCCATACAAGTTTTTACAAAAAAATTTCAAAAATCCATAAAGGGGTATTTATTGGCTGAGCACAAGACTTAAATAATTAATTAGCAATTTAATTACAAGAAGGAGCTTGTAGCTCATTGGTAATACCTTGCATTGCTGAACTAAGCCACTAGAGTTCAAATCCCATGTCCCACATTATTTTTAATATTTATTTTGTTTTAAATTTTATGGAAGCCCAACAGTCCACACGAGATAACTCCAGATTTTCCCACTACCCATAAAAACTGAAAGTACGTGAGCACCCCAGGAGACTCCCCACCCTCTAACTCGGCCGAGTCGGCCGGCGGACCGGCCGACTCGGGCCGGCGCCGCCAGCCGGACTCGGCCGGACGGCCGAGTCCCCAACAGTGAAGATGTGACTTTTGGTATTCCCTAACCCCCTACACACTCTAATTTATTGGATCGGTTCCAGAGAGTTAAATATACCCTATTTAATACAATTTTTAATGAATTTCCTGCATTTTTACAATTTTTTTATTAAAAACCCTTCATCTACCCTAACCCTAACCTACCCTATAAATACACCCCCTACTCTCCACCCTCTCACCCCAAAATTCTGAGCCCACTCTCTCAAAAAAATTTCCAAGAATCGTGTACTTTGAAAACAAGCTCAAGGCGAAGCTCCGACGAATTCCCGGCGGAACTTCCGGCGATCGTTTTAAGAACTACCGGCGACGACGCAACACATCGGCGATCTCTCTAGTTCTCTCTCACTCTCTTGAGTAATCTAAAATCCGTAAGTCCCTTTTCTATCTCACTTTTCCATTCTCAAAATACGAAATTACAAAACCCGACGGAATCGGAACAAATCCGATTTGCGATTCGGTTTTCTATAAGATTCCACTTCTCACTAATACCATCATACTTAAACTTTCTCATGTTAACTATTAAACACTAATCAAACAATTTGAACAAGTTTCATCACATGAAATGATAGCTATTTCAATTTATCGTATTTTCACTTAAATACCACATTGTTTCAATCCTTCATTTAACTCCATTAAATTTGCCATACATTTAAAGTAGATCATGAGGTAACGACCTACCTCCTCACACACTTACATACAACCTAACACGATACCATCGAAAACCTAAAATACGAGAAACCAAACATTTTCATTTAAATACCATATACTTAATAAAACCATTTCTAAAAGATTTAGTTTGATACACTTTTTAAAGAAGTACCACTTATTATGAAAATACGATGAGTTGTGGACATCGGCCGTTTATCTAAATCTGACTTTGTGGTGTCAAAGCTAGGCAAGTGAGAAAGGTAACTTTAAAAGGCCCGTCTCACGGTGATTCATGAGCGGATCCTTCCTTTCTTCACTTGTACTTACCTGCCCACAATTGGCGGTGAAGAGACGATTTGAGTCATCTCACAACTTGTTGTTTAGACCAGTTAGGAATAGTTAAATTGACTTAGAAGACCATAGAACATAGAATACGGAAAAATTGGCATCTTTACAAATAAATACCATTTACTTCATAAAACCGTTTTCTAAAGGATTTAGTATTTTTACAATCTTTGCAAAACGCCACTACAACCCATTTTGGGGAACCCGTTCGGGATAGTGCGGATTATCGCACATTCTCGGGCTTAGTAGTGCGAGATTCAGACCTCCGCAAGGAGCATTCGGTCTCGAAAAATTTAAAATACGACATCTTAAGAAAATGGGATTTTTAGAATATAACAAAATATATTAAAATTATTTTTGTATAGATATATGTATATTTATCATTAAAATGTCTATTTTGTTATGATATAAATATTCCACCTTTTTCTAAAAATCACAAGAATCAATTTTACACTAAAACACCATAAATTCCACATAAATCAATATTGCAAATAAATACCTTTATTTATGAAATTAGGATATTTTCACTAGAAATATTACAATATAAAATCCACCTTCATTACAATTCTAAAGACGAATAATGAATACTTGAGGTGTATTTTGAAAGGTATATAAAAGTATTTTTACATAAAACCCCCTCAAGTTTTATAAATTATCCTAAGAACCCTAGCAATTATAGGTTTAAGAAATAATCAAGACTTGATTTACATTTCTAATTATCTGACTCGAATTTGAGTCTGATTATATCTGACTTGAATATGATTCAAGTACAGCCTACAATCTACAATATTCCAATTCAATATGAACACATGAATTCATGAATCCAGTTATCAATTTATACAACTTGACTGAACCAAACCATGGATATACATTCCAATTACATGGTTCTCCAGTTATCCCATTTACATGATTCTACGATTACATCCGTTTACTGATATTATGGTTTCGGTCAGTCAACGAATTATACAATCAATACAATTTACAAAACAAACAATACAATCAAAACACTAGGGGTTTAAGGGGTAGACTGGTACGGAAGGTGTTAAAAGTGGCACGAGACGGTAAGACTTAATACACCTAACATGAATCCAATTGCCGTTGTTCCGGACCTTCTAACGGAGCTTTGTACTTACATTTACCTTAGTCTCCGGGGCAAGTGAGACTTCTCTCGTATACACTGGCATCCTTCTGTACCAAGCTACAAACAATAGCGTTAATACTAAATACAACAATATAACAATATAATACAACTGTAAAAGCTACTCTCTCTCTCTCTTGCTCTCTGTCTATTCTATTTCTTCTCTTATCTTCGGGACTTACCGAGCGACCTGTTCGCTGACGACATTCTATTTCTTTCTTCTTTGAATGTCGTCAGGTGATTTGGACCCGTCAGAGAACAAGCCCACTGCTGAAGACTTGGACCAGTTCTATGAAGATCCCGAGCTCTAGACATTGTACATTTTCCATTCAGTACTTTTCATTTCCTATTATGCCATTGTTTAGGCATCGTTTTATTTCAGTTGTATTTCCTTTTCATGCATTGTACAAAAGAATGTTAATAAATAAAAGTTGTTGTTTTTGTTATACCTTGTCTTTTGTGTATTTACTTTTATATTGCGTAGATACGCTTAGCGTATATACTTCTGAGTATATACGTAGCAGACCAGTCGCGTCCCCTTCGCCGTATACCGCGAAGCGGGGCATGACAGGTTTTGTTGGTGGCCCATGCAGGTCAGAATTGTATGGAACCCTGCCATGCAATTCTGTTCTGCGTGAACAACCTAAGCAATATAACATAAGAACCAGCAACTAAAACATATTTTACAATCATGTTTCTTGAATCCCATCATTTCTTATTCTTTGAATCATATGCTTTGAATCTGTCCTAACCTAAATTTTTCATTCAAGATTATGGATTCCCCGAACAACACCAGCACCAATGTCAACAACACACCTCCACCACTACCTCTCACACCTTCCGTTCCTGCTCCACTCAACGAACAAACGGTTTTGCTTGAGGCAATCCGCAGCCTCCTAGAGGGACAGCAGCAGCTCTTGAACTGTTCCGAGACTGAAGCATCTGGGGTGAAGCAATTCAGAGCTTTACATCCCAAGCAGTTCTCCGGAAAGGGAAGCCCACTTGAAGCTGAGGAATGGACACAAAGCATAGAGGATGATCTGGCGGCAGCACAAGTGCCAGACATAGCTTGGGTCCGTGTGGCGAAACTGCAGCTCACGGATAATGCTCGCAACTGGTAGAAGGCGGAAGAAAACCGTCTTGAACAGCCCATTGAATAGAAGACTTTTCGCCAGAAGTTCGACGTGAAGTACTTCCCTGTGACTGCCAGGTTTGCCATGGAACGGCAGTTCATTCATCTACAACAAGATTCGATGCGGGACAAGTCAGTAGATGAATATGACGCTGAATTCACCATGCTAAGTCGATTCACGGCACACTTGATACCGACGGATGATATCAGAGCCCGTCGCTTTCAACAAGGTTTGGACACAGAAATTCAGGCTGCACCAGCCACAGGGAAATTTCTGACTCATGAAGATGCTTTAGAAGCTGCCCGCAGTTATGAGGCTGTGATAAAGGTGAGGGGCAGACCCCAATCTGCCGGTTTGAAACACCCTGCCACTCAAATAGCAGGAGGAGCCTCTTCCAGGCCATCGTTTGAACCTAGAAGATCAGAAGAAGCCAATAACCAGTCAAGTCCGGATTTCTACTACTACTGCAGAAGAAAGGGACACTTGTGGAAGGACTGTAGGCGCGCAAAAGGTCTGTGTCTAATTTGTGGCGCATCCAACCACGGAATTGGGAACTGTCCTTATAATAGCAACTCAGCTCACACACCTACTAACTACCCGCAGCGGCCAGCTATCCAAGCTCCTGCAACTCGTCCTGCACTCCCAGCACCACCTCCACATAGAACTCCTGCACAGCCTACTTGCCAATTCCAATAGGCCATGAGGAACTGTTCCCCTCCGAACGGCGGCCTGCGACGTTGGGACGTCACGTGCCTGAGGTTCGGGGCAGATGCTATTTGGTTTTATCCGTCTACCTCTCCGAAGATGCCAAGTTGATTTATGGCACCGTGTATCGGAGGTTTAGACGGACGCGGCCGATGTAGCAGACTTTGTCAGATTCCCCCTCGCTTGAGGGGTTTTTGATTGTGGGGACGCTCTTCCCTGCAGGCGCAAGCCCCTGCAGTTAATTACGCTACCGCATCGCGGTAACAACTTTCTCCTTCTCCAGAATTTCACTTCGTGTCGTGGGTGTTTGTTTTGTTTGTGGTTGCCCGTGGATTGTATACGGAGACTGAGTAATACCGTCGCCCGTAGGACGTGGATTAGTCCAAATCCGTATTTACTTAGATTTGGGTTTGGTGTTTTTAGTTTAAGGATGCATTAGTCGCGTTGCGACTAAGATCAACTCAAACGTTCATCAAGGATACGCTAGTCCTGTTTTGGACTAAGATCATCTTAACATAGTGATTGACTTAATTATCTGGCCGTCGGGACTCGTCACCTCTCCGACGTCGTTGAGGGATTACAACGACAGGCGTCTGAGGAGTTCAGAGATGTACCCTTGAACCAAAGTTGATTTGGGGTTTTATTGTTTATTTAAAGATCTAAGGACACGTTAGCCGTAGCTGGGGCTAAGATCAACTTAGACGGGACCGTTTAGATCCGACAAGAGAGCATTTGGGCTCTATTGTGCTAGTTTAAGGACGTGGCGGTCCATTGCCAGTTTTAGGGACGTGGTGGTCCATTATTAGTTTAGGGACGTTTCGGTCCGTCGCCAGTTTAAAGACGTAGTGGTCCATATTCCAGTTTAGGGACGTGGTGGTCCGAATTTTAGTTTAGGGACGTTTCGGTCCGATATTAGTTTAGGGACGTTTCGGTCCGTCATTAGTTTAAGGACGTCTCGGTCCGATATTAGTTTAGGGACGTTTCGGTCCGATTTTAGTTTAGGGACGTTTCGGTCCAATTTTAGTTTAGGGGTCGTTGGGACTCGTCACCTCTCTGACGTCGCTGAGGAATTACAACGACAGATGTCAAAGGAGTTCGGAGATGTACCCTCGAACCGGTCATGACTTGGTTTATGAGAGGCATTTAATTTAAGGACTTACAGCCAGGATTGGGTTAAGTCCAATTTTTATTTTAGGCTTTGCCTGATTAGAAGAATCAATCTAAACAGGGCTTTGCCCCTTTCATTATTTTGCAAGTCTGATTTGGGCCAGGCCCTTCTAATTAATGAGTTACAAGAACTCAGGAATTCTCCAAACAGGGCCTTGCCCTTTTTTATTTTTTCTGCAATTGGGCTAGGCCCTTTTAAATAATGAGTTTCAGAAACTCAAGAGGTTTTTACAAACAGGGCTTTGCCCTTTTATTGTTCTGTAATTTAGTTTGGGCCAGGCCCATTTGAATAACGAGTTTGCAGAAACTCAGGAATTTTTCCAAACAGGGCCTTGCCCTTTTATTATTTCAATTTAATTTGGGCCGGGCCCAAAACAAGGGGTTGCAGAAACCCTAGAAATCTTCAGATTGAAGAACACAAGTGCACGGCACTTTTGATTTGAATTTGGATCAAAGGAAAAACAAGTTCTTGTTTTTTCCTGATCATACAGAACCGAGGGTTCATATTAAGTGCAAGGCACTATTTATTATTATTATTTTTTTTAGAACCAAGGGTTCATATCAAGTGCAAGGCACTATTTATTATTCTTTTATTTATATTTTTTTTTAGAACCAGGGGTTCCTATCAAGTGCAAGGCACTATTTATTTTCTTATTTTCTGTTCTTCAGAAATTTTACCTTCTTTTTTTTGTTCTTGATTAATTTTCAAGAGCTCTCTTTTTTCAGAAGCTTTTTTCCCTCTCTCGATGATGATTGATTCTCTGATGCCCTTTGAATGAGGCCTGGGGTCTTATTTATAGTGCCCACCAATTTGTTGGATTTGTTAACAAAATCTTTCCTGAATAATTTTGGGAATTTTCCCACCATTGGATCTCTGATCCGAGGGTTCCTGTTTTACAGGAGAACAGAAAAGATTTATCTAAATCTTCATTCAGTTGCTGCGCAACTCATCAGCGTGTGACACGTGTCACGCATCCGTGCGCTTGCGCAACTGCGCAGACACGTGTCGCGCATCCGAAAGCTTGCGCAGTTGCAATTGCGCAACTGCGCAGACACGTGTCGCGCATCCGAGCGTTTGCACAGCTGCGACTGCGCAACTGCGCAGACACGTGTCACGCATCTGTTTGCTTGCGCAAACACGTGTCACGCATCTGTGCGTTTGCGCAGCTGCGACTGCGCAACTGCGCAGACACGTGTCACGCATCCGTGCGCTTGCGCAGACACGTGTCGCGCATCCGTGCGCTTGCGCAGTTGCGATTGCGCAACTGCGCAGACACGCGTCGTGCATCCATGCGCTTGCGCAGACACGTGTCGCGCTGCCATGCATTTGCGCAGTTAAGTCTTTAATTTTGTTTTCTGAAGAGCCTTGCTCTGATGGGACGCACTGTCTCGGGCGTTACGCTGCCGAATTGGTTTCTGCCACGTGGCAAATTGCGCACTGCGCACCGAAGCGTTGCTTCAAATTTTGAATTTTCAAAATTTAGTAGAGCCTTGCTCTGATTGGGGGAAACAAATGCCCCCCCACCGTTGTGCTGACGTGGCGCCACGTGAGCGCAACGGTGGTAAGATCCTAGCCGTCGGATCAAGGGGCTAGTTGAAGGGGCGCAAGCGCCTATAAATAGGACCCTTGGTCCTTGGTAATTTTCTTACTGTTCCTTCGAGAATTTTACTCCTCAGAGCCTTGCTCTTTTTTTGAGAATTTCTAGAGCCTTGCTCTCGTTCCTTTGAACTTCAGAACTCAGAATCACTTTTAGGTAAAATTAAATTATTTTAATTCACAGAGCCTTGCTCTTGTAGATCTTCGATCTAAAGAAAACCCCAGAGTCTTGCTCTTGAGATCTTTGATTCAAAGAAAACCCCATTGGGATTTCTTCAACAGAGCCTTGCTCTTGAGATTTGCAGAGGTCCTGTTCATGGGTTTTGACCTATGAACAGAGCTTTGCTCTTGGATGACCTGCAGATTTCTTTTAGCAAAAATTTCTTTATGAATCTTTTTTTTTTTATGAGTTTTCAAATTCTTTTAAGTGTTGATGGATTTTTCAATCATTACCACAGAGCCATGTTCTTTTAAGGAATCTTGTTCCCCTGAGACCAGAGTTTGACAAATGTCACTCTGCGACAGAGCTTTGCTCTAAAAGAGGAGATTTTCTCCTTGTCTCTAGGGATCTTCCCACCAATGGGTGTATCCTATTGGGAATTTTTTTACGAATCGACAGTCCCATCTAATGATGGGATTGTCTTATTAAATGATGCACATCATCCAGATTTTGTGGGTCCCCCTTTGGTCCCCTACTTACTGCATCACAGTGTGGAGCAAAATATATATATATATTTTAAATGCCAAGCGTTAGGCCACTAATGATGTATGTTTCTTTGTCTTTCCACAGAAAAGATGTCTGACGACTTGTCTTTCCCCTTCGTTCGCTCGGAAGGGGGGTTCCCCCATGCGCCAGTGGATCGGGTGGTACTCGCTCTTATTAAAGACCGCGATCCTGAGTGCAAAAAGCTTCATCTGTGGGGAAGGTGGTATAGCCAGATCATCCAAGGCCGCCGCAGTTTTAGTTCCGCCGTGCCCTCTGAGCCCATAGTCACGATCCCTTATGCGGACGAACCCCCGGTGAAGTATGCCGTGGAGGTTAAGAATTGGAATTCTGATAACCTCCTTCAACCTGCAATCGGCGCCATCCCCGTGCAGCCGCCGCCGGCGATAGATATCCTGGGGAGGCGAATCTGTCAGGGCGAAGCACGCCCTTGGGGACAGGCTTATAACATTGGAATGATCCCGCGACCCCCCGCCGGATATTTGCAGTGGGCCCGGTACATTCTATCGGCGAAGAGGACCCACCTAACGAAGATTGGTCTATACTCAGCCATCTTCGTCTCGCTCTTCGAGTACCCCTGTCCTCCAACGTGGTGGATAAAGGCTTTTGTTGAACAATGGAATATACCCACCCATACCTTTCTGATGGCGGATAAGGAAGTTTCTATCTCTTTAGAGGAATTTGCCGAAATTTCAGGTCTGCCAATGAGGGGAGAGCATTACGAGGAGTTGCTTCCTCCTGATGAGTATGTCTTTGCCACTAAGCAGCTGGTATTTGACTTAACCCCAGAGAATGCCATTCAGCATCAGTATCCGGGTTTGGTGAAAGTGTTGGAGATCTATGAGGAACTCCATTTGGAATCGGGGGATAAGGGCGTCAGTTTCGCAGCTTTCATTGCTCGCTTTATCCGTCCGGAGTTCTTATCAGAGCAGAGCGAGAAGTTCGCTCAGCTTGACGACCCTTTTGGTTTCGGTTTGGATCGCCGACCCGTATCGGAGAATAACCAGAGGGATTTCTATCTCCCCAATGCTGCCATCGTTGCTTTCTCGGAAATCGCCGTCCCCGGTATGGATGAGGAAACTTTCTTTATTGGATTCCTGGGCCTGTGGTTATGCAACTTTGCGCTCCCTATGCATCCGCGCTTCATGCGGCCCTCTGTTTTTTACCCGGCACATCGGATGGTGGCCGGTCTACAGTTGTCGGTAGGGATTGCTGGGTTAGCTTATCTTTATCATGGACTCAGCGTAGCGGCGGACGCTAATGATCCTGGGACACAGCCTGCTAACTTCCCAATGCATTACTTCGTTTCTTGGATGGAGATGCACGTGCGAGGGGTGTTTGGCGCCCACAAGACTCCCCCATTCTTCGAGAAGTACAGACTCCCGAGAGTCATACGGTTAATCGGGGCTTCAATTGTGTTCGCATCCCCGCGGGATTCTAGGGGACTCCTCCTGCGCCCACATTTGGTCGGAGCGACGACTTCTTTCGTGGATAAAGTTGTCACCATAGGCTCGGAAACTGCTAAGTCGGTGGTGCCCCTACGTGACGAGTTTAAGGGCGGGGCTTCTGTACTGAAGGCTCGGGAAATCGTCCATCTCTACTCCATTCGGCCGGGCTACCTAGTGTTTCGGCAGAATGAGACGGCTTTATTCATGAGGTATAATCCACATCGATTTGCTCAGCAATCAAGCTACAACCAGGGGATCCCGATGGAAGCCTTTTTGGAAACGCCTGTGGTTGGCCCAGAGGGGGTAAAGAATGCGATGCATCACTTTATACGGCTTAACACGGGTTCTTATTTCTTCATTAGTGAACCCAGCTGTGTCCCTAAGATGCTTAATTCATATGTGGCATGGTATGCGCACGCTATGGGTCCAATCATTTTGATGGAGAGACGCCTATTGGTTAACCGTAAGGGTGCGCCTCCTGGCGGTGATCGCAAGGCCCCTTTGCAGCCAAGGCTCCCGGTCGTCCTTCCGCTAAAAGATGCTGTAGTCGATCGACCACGCGTATTGAGTCCTCCGCGGGGATTGCCGTTGCCTGCTACGGTGGATGTACCATCGGTGCCTCGTGCTCCCACGAAGGCGACTAAAGTAGTATCGCCAGAGTCAGGCGTAGGGGCAGATGTTGGGACCCGCCGCCCTAAAGTGGCTTCCAAGCGCAAATCCGCTCCAGGTGGATCTAAAGCTGGTGGACAGCAGAAAAAGAAAAAGTCCGCCCTTTCCCTTGATGCGATCCTCGGGTTAAAGCCTGCGGCTTCTCCAGCCAAGACCATATGCGAGTACGGCAGTAATGAGGGCTTTGTGGTGGACCCTGCGGACACCAATTTGGCTGCCGCCATCGCAGCTTCAGAGCGATCGGCGAGGCTTGAAGCGATGTTGAGCAAACTCGCTGAGTCCGGTAATTATCAAACGCTTTATTTGTCATTCTATTGCATTTTATATTGTTATCCTTAAATAATATTCGCTCCATTTTCAACAGGTGTCTCCGCTGAAGAGGCTATTGCTGCCTCCCTGAAAACCTTTCAGGAGGAGGAGGAGAAGCGTGCCCTAGCAGGCGTTGGTATGTTTCACCCCTTTCTCTTTTACAAGAAAAGTTTGTTTTCTCTCTTTTTTTTTTATAATCAGCCTGACCTTCTTTTGTTTCTTTGCAGGCGCTATATCAATTGACGCAGGGGTCCTTCCCAAGTCCGTTATCGAAGCCCCAGCTCCGTCGAAGCTGCCGCAAGAGCCTCGGCTTGACAAGACGATGAGGGATGCTTTGAAGAATCTAGAGGCATCCCTATATACGGACGAGGGGGCCTCACTCAAGGAAGCCCTAATGGCATCCGTCTCATCGGCTCGAGAGGAGCGGAAGCGGTCCAGACGCGAAGCTAAGGCGCGCAGAGCTGCTCTGGCCGCAGGAGCGGGCCCTAGCACTGTTCCTTGTGCCGACACTCCTTCTGAAGCAGAGGCGAGCGGAGTTGCTTTGGCCACGGGAGCGGGCCCTAGCACCATTCCTCGCGCAGACACTCCTTCTGAGGAGGCCCCTGTTGCCCTATCTACTGCTTATAGGCGAGCGGCGCGCGCGGCCCGAAGTGCAAATGGTAAATCTTCTTTAGGTAGTACTTCTTTCAGAGCTTTGTTGTTAGAATTATAAAGCCATTGGCTCACATGCATTTCATCTGGCAGGGCCTAGTCCGACTGAGGGGGAGGCGGAGACCGTTGGACCCCAGGAAACGGCGGAGGCGGCGCCTGCCGAACCTGAGCCGACGGTGGGCATCGTCGTCGGGGCCACGGTGCCTGAAACCGAGATTGAGGAACCTGCCGCGGAGAGGGCCATTGATGCCGCGCCTGAAGTGGCGGCAGATGAGATGGTTGTCTCAACCCAGCTGAAAGCGGTAGAGGGCGAAGTGCTTGAGGCTGGGGACCTCGTGGTACCGATGGACGAGGCAGCTGTAATCGCCGATCCTGAGGGAGCAGCAGGTGAGGCGGCCATGATTCCTGAAGACGAGTTAGGCGCTCCTTCTCAGGAATCTGGCAATGTTCCTATCATAGCCCTCCCTGCCTATGGTCCCCTGCCGCCTGTAGAGCTTGAGAGCATAACAACGGTTCCCCTTGAGTCGGGCGACGAAGCTACAGGCGGTGGCCTTCCGTCAGTGGAGGAAGGAATTGCCTCTGTTTCTGCGGGCAGCTTGTCGGGTAAGTTTTAAATGGCCAATGTTCTCCATTTATATGTGCCTCACGATCTCTTTTAACCAGTTTGTCCTTGTTTTAAACGCAGGTGCGGCTAGTGCCGATGCTCCATTGCTTGAAGGCACACCTTCAACCATTGCCTTGGCGGTGGTTACTCCTCAGCCTTCCCTTGTGCCATCACGGATGTCGGAAGGTATGAATTTACGACTTATGCATTAATCTTTTAACGTGTAGCCTATGCACTAACATTATACCACTATGCTCTTTTCAGGAGTGTTCTTCGATCATCTGTATCAAGTGCTGCTCCCACACTTCCTCTTCCCATCCGAGCTCGCTTCTCCCTCTAGGGGTGCCGGTAAGTGTTGTCTTGGTCTCTTTTGAGGGAATATAGGATCGCATCTGACTTTTCCTCCTCCTGATTGCAGTGCCTCAAATCGAAGGAGGGGACACTAGGCCTGCGCTGCCACCGGCGCCTCCGGCTTTGCCGTCCGTTGCGACTGGTATAAATATTCCTTTCCCCTTTTTTTATATGATCTTTTACCGATTTTTCGAATCATTGTTTGACCATGTTTCGTTTTGCAGCTATTGTTCCAGCTCTGATCTCTTTTGAGTCTCACGTCCTCTTACCGGCGGGTCCTTTCTTGAGACGCCCGTCTTCAAAGGGTGCTGTGATGAGCCTGGGTATGCTGAGCGGGTACATCGAAGAGCTCAACATGGATGCCCTTCCTTCTGCCGTAGATTTCGCTGTGGATGTTAACCCAATGTTGGCGGCGCTCGTAACTTTTCATAACGAAGGCGTCGTCGAATCGTGGGTTAACTACTGCAGAGAGATCGAGGCACGCCTGCATCGGTTGGAGTCGACACGCCCTTCTCCCGAGGTTTTGGCCGCGAGCGCCGAACGGACAGCTTGGCTTGAGCAAAGCGCCTCTTATCTCCGCCATTTGGAGCAGGAGGCCGCTTTACGGCTAAAGGCGCATCAGGAATCTTCAAACGCAACCGCTTGCCTTCGTGCCGAAGTCAGGACGAATGCTGCTGAGGTGAAAGCTGTCTTTGAAGGTCTTCTCAAGCGTATATCTAATGGGCTAGCACTGAGGCGGAAACTTGATGCTGCTGAACGTGATGCCCGAGGCCAAGAAGAAGCTCAGCAGGTTGTTGGGGAAGAGCTTGCATCCTTCACGCAGCAGCGGGCTCAAGTAGAGGCGGAACTGGCAGTGGTAGTTGCTCAGGAGAAGGCGTGGGAGGAAGTACGCGAGCAATTGATAGGGCTATTTAAGACGCTTCCTTCCCAGTAGTTGCCCTTGTATCAATATACTTGTAATTTTCTTTTTCGAATAAGATGTATACATTCTTTATTCTTTTGTATGATTCGCCATGTACTTGATTGAATTAATAAATAAAGATACACATTTTTTGCAATGTCTTGTATCATTTCTTTGCTTTCTCCCTTCTCTTAATATCAGCATGCTGTCTTGATAAACATGATTGACAGGTAATAGAGTAAGCATTTTGGTTTCTTCGAGATATAGCGATGGCTTAGGCCGCAGGTTCAGATCTGCTGCCTAAGACCTTTCAACTCTATGAGCCGTGAGGGTCCCATAGAAACTTTTCTCCCTACGGATCGAGAGGATCTCGTAGGTGGATTTTCTCCTTAGGAGTCGTGAGGATTCCCAAGTGTGGTTTTCTCTCGTAAGTCGAAAGGATCTTATGAGAGAATTTCTCCCTCTTACGAGTCGAGAGGACTTGTAAGCGGTTGGCGAGTTGACTTGTTTCCTGGTCAAAGTATTGCTCTGACGGGGAGGTCGCCGGCTGACTCGTTTCCGTGACGGAGGTCGTTGGCTGACTTGTTTCCATGACGGAGGTCGTTTGTTGACTTGTTTCCGTGACGGAGGTCGTTTGTTGACTTGTTTCCGTGGCGGAGGTCGTTGGTTGACTTGTTTCCATAACGGAGGTCGTTTGTTGACTTGTTTCCGTGACGGAGGTCATTGGCTGACTTGTTTCCGTGGCGGAGGTCGTTTGTTGACTTGTTTCCGTGGCAGAGGTCGTTTGTTGACTTGTTTCCGTGACGGAGGTCGTTTGTTGACTTGTTTCCGTGACGGAGGTCGTTTGTTGACTTGTTTCCGTGGCGGAGGTCGTTTGTTGACTTGTTTCCATGACGGAGGTCGTTGGCTGACTTGTTTCCGTGACGGAGGTCGTTTGTTGACTTGTTTCCGTGACGGAGGTCGTTGGTTGACTTGTTTCCGTGACGGAGGTCGTTGGCTGACTCAGCGAGTAGACGCGGATCAGAAGGCTCTTGTCAAGGAGTGTTTGTATCCGTGAGTTGAGAAGTTTTTGTGAGGGATTATTTGTTTCCCAAGCGCCAAGGATTATTTGTGTCCTTGGGATTTGAAACGAGTCGATGATTCCCACGGAGGCGCTGGTGGCTCTGCGAGTCGACGCGGATCAGAAGGCTCTCGTCAAGGAGTGTTTGTATCCGTGAGTTGAGAAGTCTTTGTTGAAGTCATTGGCTCCTTCGGTTGAAATGGACCGTTGAGGTTTTGGCTTCGTCGTTCGACGGACTTCGCCGGGGAAGTATGGTTCCTTCTTTGTTTACGCCCTTGGATTGTATACAGGGATCGATGTGACCTTAACTGTAGGGCTAAAGTTTATCATTTCTTCTTTTTATTTTATTTTATTTCCGCGATGCTCTATCATTTCAGCTTTTATATCGCGAAGGTCGCGATTGCCCAATCATTTCGGCTATTTTTCGCGGTGCCCAATCATTTCGGCTATTTATTTTATCTTTACTCGTTGCTTTTTATTACGAGTTGCCCAATCATTTCGGCTATTTTGCATGCATGTGCGGCCTACTGGCTTTTCGCTGTAAACCTGAATTTGGACACCGATTTCGGCATCAGCACCGCTACGACTGGGATATTGCCAGGAGCGAATCATCATTTGCCTTTGTCGTTGTCAAGCAAAGAAGGCTTAGCGACCAGGGTTAAGGTCCTGTCGACTAAGGCTTTTGACTTCATGAGCCGTAAGGGTCTCACAAAGCTACTTCTCCCTACAAGTCGTGAGGATCTTATAGGTGTATTTTCTCCTTAGGAATCGTGGGGATCCCTAAGTGTGTTGCTCCCTTGTGAGTCGTAAGGATCTCACGCGGGTGGTTTCTCCTTACAGGGTCGAGAGGACCCCATAAGTGTCTTTTAACGAGGTTGCGCCTGTTTTCACAAACACGCGTCGGTAGTCCTGCCTTTTTTACTCACGGAGCCCTTTCGGGTTTTCATCCGTGCCCATCTTGCTTATGGACATACCGTTTTTTTTTATTCTTTTTCTTTTCTTTTTCTCTTTTTTTTTTTACGAGGTCGCGCCCTTTCGGGTTTTCACGAACGCCCGCCGGTAGCCCTGCTGTTTTTACTCACGGAGCCCTTTCGGGTTTTCATCCGTGCCCTTTTTGCTTATGGACATACCGTTTTTTTTTTTTTTGTTTTTTTTTTTTTTTTTTTTTTTTTTTTTTTTTTTTTTAAGCCTAAAGATGCAGCAGTAGTAGTTTAAAGACGTTTCGGTCCTGCTATCCAGTTTTAGGACGTAGTGGTCCGTTAGGCTTTTTCCATGAATGAGCATAATGTCCCCGGCATATCCATCTTTTTTGGAGTATGTGGTTGTGGTGGGCTCACCTTCCAATTTTCGGACAGCGCGAGCTCACCTTGTTGGTATTGGTCTTCAACCCAGTTTTTGAAGACAAAGCAATCTTCGATCGGATGACTTACTGCTCGATGGTAGGGGCAGTAATTAGGATCGTTTACATCCCCTAGTTGTAGTGGACGTCTCGGATTTGGCAGATTTATGAGTTGGTTGCGCAATGCCAGCTCAAATAGTTTCCTTGTTTTATCTTGAGGAAACGAGTAAGGACGTCCCAGTCTTTCTTCGAGTGATGGGCGTGGACGCATATTGCTTTGGCGAACAACTGGTTTTGAGTCGCTCGGCTGTTGTTGAGTGTTGGCGGCGAAGGTCATTTTTCCCTTTCCTTTATCCCTTTTGTTCGCTCCGTCGTTTGCGGGTCCGTGATTCTTTCCGGGTAGTATGCTCTCGCGCGGATGAAAGTTTTCATGATTCTTCAATTTTTCAGAGATGGATACCTCGAAGAGAGGGTTGAAGGCTGTTTTTCCATCAGGGTCGTTCCTGGGGCAATTGCCGGTGACTCTTTTATGCTTATTCGTCGCATTTTCTGACCGTCTACGAGCTTCCCGCTTTGTTCTATTGGCGTAATCCTTGTGAGCGACATACCCTTGCCACCAACAGTTAAAGGATTCGCAGTCTTCGGTAGGGTGCATGATCTTCTGATGATATAAACAGAAGTTAGGGTGCATCTCTACCCCAGAGAAAGAATTATCTTCAGAGGGCGGTAGCTTCATTCCTACTGATAGAGCTTTGGCGAACCGTTTCCTCGTCTTGAATTTGTTTTTACCCGCAGTGTATGGCTTTTGATTTGACGGGAATACCTTGGTTCTTTCCAGTATGGCCATTTCATGCTCTTGATTGGCTTTTGCTTTCAGACGAATTTCATTTAGGAAGGCATCGATCGACTTGTCTGACAGCCGCGGAATTTCTGTTTCAGGGTCCGCCATTGATTTCTCAACGCAAGGATCCTCCTCCTCATCCGTCAGCGAATGAGAAATCACATGACAAGTCGCTACGTAGTCTTCGGATTCATCCGACGAACTCTCCCCCTCTTTTTCCTTTTGAAAGACGGGGTTGAAGAACTCCTGGAGCGTGATCGGGGTCCGTGCTTTTTGGCTGTATTCCTCCAGTGCATCAAGTTGTTTTTGTAAGTCCGTGCGCTTGTCGCCAGGCTTCACGGGCTTCTTAGATTTCTTCTTCTTTTTCTTCGAAGATTTCAACGGCTGGTTGTGAACGTTCGGGCCACTCCCATCGATCGTTTGAGTTGAACGCGGTTTCAACATCCCTTCAATGATTTGAGGCTCCAACGGGTTCTTCCACCTAATCGCTGGACATGCTTGAAGATCGTTCAGCATCCTCTTTATTTTAGCTGATAGCATAACCTCCCATGGGGCTTCCTCAATGAGGGAGCACGTTGCCCCCGGTGTATTTGTCCTCTTAGAGGTGTGAGGTTGTGGCGGATTCACCTTCCATTTGTCGGATAACACGAACTTGCCCTGTTGGTACTGGTTTTCAAGCCAATCTTTGAAGACGTAGCAATCCTCGATCGAATGACCTAGTACTCGATGATAAGGACAGTAGTTGGGCTCGTTGACATCATTTGGTTGTGATGGACGTTTTGGATCCGGCAGATTTATGAGTTGGTTGCGCAATGCCAGCTCGAATAATCTTCTCGTCTTATCTCGGGGAAACGAGTAAGGACGTCCTAGCCTCTCTCCAAGAGGTACATTCGGACGCATATTATTTTGGCGGATGGTCGGCTTCGGGTTGTTCGGCTGTTGTTGAGCATTAGCGACAATGATTGCTTTTCCTTTACCCTTGTCATTCCGAGGTTCTGGCTTCGGGGGAGACGGTCTATGACCCATTTGGTCCATCTGAGCCAACTTGTCGATTAAAGCCTGGAATGTGGTCGGCTTAAAGAACATCATAAACTGGGAGATAGTTGCGTGGGGGTCTAGAGTTCCCACGAACATGCCCACCGCAGGTGCTTCCTCAATGCGTTGCTCACATCTCGACCACAAGTTCCGCCAGCGTATAGCGTACTGGACCCAGGTTTCGCCCGGTTTTACCCTGGCGTTGATAAGTGCAGTTATTGGAGTGCGTTCGCTGGCACTTGCAAATCGCTGAGTGAACAACAACTCCATTTCAGCGAACGTTTTGACAGAATCGTTCGGAAGTTCCGAATACCATTCGAACGCTGTTTCTGATAAGCTGCCCACGAACTGGCGGAGCAACAATTTATCATCACCACCGGTGTTACCGCATAGGGCCCGAAACTGGGCGACATGTTGATGGGGATTGCCGGTCCCCTTATACACGTGGAATTTTGGTATCGTATAGCCTTGTGGGTATTTGATTTGGTCGTACCCGCTCGGATACGGCCGCCCCGTTTTCATGACTTGACCAGCCGCCTCAGTCGCGTGATGAACTCGGATTTGCTGGGTTATGTAGTCAGCCAAGTCAGCCTTAGAGATTGCTTCCTCCTTGGCCGTTGAGAGGGCTGGCGGTGGATTTGACGTTTCTCCTCGGTCGTCTTCAAGAACGATCGGGGAATCCTCGGCGGGTAAGTCCTGCTGGATCATCATTCCTATCACATCTTGGAAGAGAAGGCCCATCCGTTGTATGTTGGCCGCTTGTTCAGCAGCCTCTTTGTCCCTTTTCTCCAGTGTCCGGCGAAGGAATTCAGCGTCGGTTTCTTCCTCCCGGCGCACTTCTGGGGACGTTTCTGGGTTTTCTTTTGGTCCGGTGAGCGCGGCCATAGCATTCATCATTTCTTGAAGTTTTTGTTGCTGCTCCTGGGTTTTCGTCACGGATCGGGTTAGCGGTCGGTGGCCCGTAGAAGTACGACTTTCTTCTTTTCCCGAAGCCATATAGACCGTATGTACTATCATGCCCCCTGACTTGGGGCGTTTAGGTTCGCCGCTTTTAGATTTTGTCATCATCGCGGGAGCTTTCTCTGGTCTTTTCCTTTTATGGACCTTTGAGGTTGAAGGAGCCGTTGAAGTGGGCCTCCTAGCATTTGTTGCCCCCTGCCGTTTAATGGGGTGGTTCTTGTCTTTTTCCACCTTCGCCCTTTTCTGGCGACGGAAGTGGTCTGAGTCAATCACGGAGTCTTGAACTCTCCGCCAGACTTTATAAATTTTGGACGACAGCCGTTGAGAGGGCTGTTCTTGTTTTGCCTCCGGAGCTTTCTCTACGTGCGGAGGAGATCTTTTCAATACGGCAATTGGGGAGTTCTTTCTCACTTTCCTTAGTAATTCAAAGCTGTTCCCAGTTGGAACAGCAGCATTGACCTCCGCCACTGGAGCAGGCGGGGTTAGCCCTGAAGGGGAGTTGCCCCCTGCTTTCCTTATTCGTTGCCAGTGACGACATCGCGCACGACGAGCCATTGGGACTGGCTCGGAAATCGGGATAGTTTCTTGTTGCCCCCTGTTTGGGTGTGGGGTAACTGCCGGTGTCAGCCTATCAAAGACTGATGCTTTTTGACCAGCTGAAGGAGGAGTAGGAACCGTCAATCTTGTGAAGACTGACTTTCTGATAGGAGAAACCGCTTCAACGACTTCCGAAGCTGTGGCCGTTGCCCTCTTTGGGACAGCCACTTTATGATCCTGACCTAGCCTGGTGAAAACAGAGGCTGTCAGCTTAGTAGCGGGCGACCCGTTGACAGGGGTCGTGGTAGCAGTGAGCCGGTCGAATACCGACTTCTTGTTCGTTTCTGGTGCGGATATCGGCATGGAGAAGCTTGTAGGTGGGACCATGGTCCCGAAGAACAAGCCGGTGGTGGCTTGCGTCACCTGGTCTACCGGCAGAGTCAGGAAGGAAGCCGCTTGGGGCCCATACGCTACACCTCTCGGTGAGGTGGAACGTCCGCTGGAATGGCATTTCGAGCAGTTGGTGCAGTTGGTGGCCATTGGATCTTGAGTTCTGCGCCAGGCAAAAGACCAAATCTTAGCAACTTGAAATCCGAGGACAACCATTTAACAAACCGCGATTGGTTCGCGAAGACGACACACGAAGTGTGGAGTGGAAAGAGGAAAAGGTCCCACCGGGCGTGCCAGAATCTGTTCCCCTCCGAACGGCGGCCTGCGACGTTGGGACGTCACGTGCCTGAGGTTCGGGGCAGATGCTATTTGGTTTTATCCGTCTACCTCTCCGAAGATGCCAAGTTGATTTATGGCACCGTGTATCGGAGGTTTAGACGGACGCGGCCGATGTAGCAGACTTTGTCAGATTCCCCCTCGCTTGAGGGGTTTTTGATTGTGGGGACGCTCTTCCCTGCAGGCGCAAGCCCCTGCAGTTAATTACGCTACCGCATCGCGGTAACAACTTTCTCCTTCTCCAGAATTTCACTTCGTGTCGTGGGTGTTTGTTTTGTTTGTGGTTGCCCGTGGATTGTATACGGAGACTGAGTAATACCGTCGCCCGTAGGACGTGGATTAGTCCAAATCCGTATTTACTTAGATTTGGGTTTGGTGTTTTTAGTTTAAGGATGCATTAGTCGCGTTGCGACTAAGATCAACTCAAACGTTCATCAAGGATACGCTAGTCCTGTTTTGGACTAAGATCATCTTAACATAGTGATTGACTTAATTATCTGGCCGTCGGGACTCGTCACCTCTCCGACGTCGTTGAGGGATTACAACGACAGGCGTCTGAGGAGTTCAGAGATGTACCCTTGAACCAAAGTTGATTTGGGGTTTTATTGTTTATTTAAAGATCTAAGGACACGTTAGCCGTAGCTGGGGCTAAGATCAACTTAGACGGGACCGTTTAGATCCGACAAGAGAGCATTTGGGCTCTATTGTGCTAGTTTAAGGACGTGGCGGTCCATTGCCAGTTTTAGGGACGTGGTGGTCCATTATTAGTTTAGGGACGTTTCGGTCCGTCGCCAGTTTAAAGACGTAGTGGTCCATATTCCAGTTTAGGGACGTGGTGGTCCGAATTTTAGTTTAGGGACGTTTCGGTCCGATATTAGTTTAGGGACGTTTCGGTCCGTCATTAGTTTAAGGACGTCTCGGTCCGATATTAGTTTAGGGACGTTTCGGTCCGATTTTAGTTTAGGGACGTTTCGGTCCAATTTTAGTTTAGGGGTCGTTGGGACTCGTCACCTCTCTGACGTCGCTGAGGAATTACAACGACAGATGTCAAAGGAGTTCGGAGATGTACCCTCGAACCGGTCATGACTTGGTTTATGAGAGGCATTTAATTTAAGGACTTACAGCCAGGATTGGGTTAAGTCCAATTTTTATTTTAGGCTTTGCCTAATTAGAAGAATCAATCTAAACAGGGCTTTGCCCCTTTCATTATTTTGCAAGTCTGATTTGGGCCAGGCCCTTCTAATTAATGAGTTACAAGAACTCAGGAATTCTCCAAACAGGGCCTTGCCCTTTTTTATTTTTTCTGCAATTGGGCTAGGCCCTTTTAAATAATGAGTTTCAGAAACTCAAGAGGTTTTTACAAACAGGGCTTTGCCCTTTTATTGTTCTGTAATTTAGTTTGGGCCAGGCCCATTTGAATAACGAGTTTGCAGAAACTCAGGAATTTTTCCAAACAGGGCCTTGCCCTTTTATTATTTCAATTTAATTTGGGCCGGGCCCAAAACAAGGGGTTGCAGAAACCCTAGAAATCTTCAGATTGAAGAACACAAGTGCACGGCACTTTTGATTTGAATTTGGATCAAAGGAAAAACAAGTTCTTGTTTTTTCCTGATCATACAGAACCGAGGGTTCATATTAAGTGCAAGGCACTATTTATTATTATTATTTTTTTTAGAACCAAGGGTTCATATCAAGTGCAAGGCACTATTTATTATTCTTTTATTTATATTTTTTTTTAGAACCAGGGGTTCCTATCAAGTGCAAGGCACTATTTATTTTCTTATTTTCTGTTCTTCAGAAATTTTACCTTCTTTTTTTTGTTCTTGATTAATTTTCAAGAGCTCTCTTTTTTCAGAAGCTTTTTTCCCTCTCTCGATGATGATTGATTCTCTGATGCCCTTTGAATGAGGCCTGGGGTCTTATTTATAGTGCCCACCAATTTGTTGGATTTGTTAACAAAATCTTTCCTGAATAATTTTGGGAATTTTCCCACCATTGGATCTCTGATCCGAGGGTTCCTGTTTTACAGGAGAACAGAAAAGATTTATCTAAATCTTCATTCAGTTGCTGCGCAACTCATCAGCGTGTGACACGTGTCACGCATCCGTGCGCTTGCGCAACTGCGCAGACACGTGTCGCGCATCCGAAAGCTTGCGCAGTTGCAATTGCGCAACTGCGCAGACACGTGTCGCGCATCCGAGCGTTTGCACAGCTGCGACTGCGCAACTGCGCAGACACGTGTCACGCATCTGTTTGCTTGCGCAAACACGTGTCACGCATCTGTGCGTTTGCGCAGCTGCGACTGCGCAACTGCGCAGACACGTGTCACGCATCCGTGCGCTTGCGCAGACACGTGTCGCGCATCCGTGCGCTTGCGCAGTTGCGATTGCGCAACTGCGCAGACACGCGTCGTGCATCCATGCGCTTGCGCAGACACGTGTCGCGCTGCCATGCATTTGCGCAGTTAAGTCTTTAATTTTGTTTTCTGAAGAGCCTTGCTCTGATGGGACGCACTGTCTCGGGCGTTACGCTGCCGAATTGGTTTCTGCCACGTGGCAAATTGCGCACTGCGCACCGAAGCGTTGCTTCAAATTTTGAATTTTCAAAATTTAGTAGAGCCTTGCTCTGATTGGGGGAAACAGGAACATGCCTAGAGGGCAGAGAAACATGCCCCAAAGGCAGAATGTGCCTCCAGCTAGAAGGAATGTTTCATGGCGACAGACATTCACATTAGAAGCCGTAGAAGCCGAGACTGTAGGTCAAGGTAACACCGGTAAGCCTTTTTCACACTTGTATCACTTTGTTATTTTTATACACTATCAAGTACACCAGGCACCAAACTTTCTTAAATTTATTACACTTTCCTTTTACAAATTTCGAGGACGAAATTTTTATAAGGAGGGTAGAATGTAACAACCCAAAATTTCCTATACAAGTTTTTACAAAAAAAATTCAAAAATCCATAAAGGGGTATTTATTGCCTGAGCACAAGACTTAAGTAATTAATTAGCAATTTAATTACAAGAATGAGCTTGTAGCTTATTGGTAATACCTTGCATTGCTAAACCAAGCCACCAGAGTTCAAATCCCATGCCCCGCATTAATTTTAATATTTATTTTGTTTTAAATTTTATGGAAGCCCAACAGTCCACACGAGATAACTCCAGATTTTCCCACTACCCATAAAAAACTGAAAGTACCAGTGAGCACCCCAGAAGACTCCCCACCCTCCGGCACCCCGACTCGGCCGCCGGCCGGACTCGGCCGGACGGACGAGTCCCCAACAGTGAAGATGTGACTTTTGGTATTCCATAACCCCCTGCACACTCTAATTTATTAGATCGGTTCCAGAGAGTTAAATATACCCTATTTACTACAATTTTTAATGAATTTCCTACATTTCTACAAATTTTTTTATTAAAAACCCTTCATCTACCCTAACCCTAGCCTACCCTATAAATACACCCCCTATCCTCTACCCTTTCACCCCAAAATCCTGAGCCCACTCTCTCAAAAAAATTTCCAAGAATCGTGTACTTTCAAAACAAGCTCGAGACGAAGCTCCGATGAATTCCCGGCAGAACTTCCGGCGATCGTTTTAAGAACTACCGGCGACGACGCAACACATCGGCGATCTCTCTAGTTCTCTCTCACTCTCTTGAGTAATTTAAAACCAATAAGTCTCTTTTCTATCTCTTTTTTCCATTCTCAAAATACGAAATTACAAAACTCGACGGAATCGGAACAAATCCGATTTCCGATTCGGTTTTCTATAAAATTCCACTTCTCACTAATACCATCATACTTAAACTTCCTCATGTTGACTATTAAACACTAATCAAACAATTTGAATAAGTTTCATCACATGAAATGATAGCTATTTCAATTTATCGTATTTTCACTTAAATACCACATTGTTTCAATCCTTCATTTAACTCCATCAAATTTGCCACACATTTAAAGTAGATCATGAGGTAACGACCTACCTCCTCACACACTTACATACAACCTAACACTATACTATCGAAAACCTAGAATACGAGAAACCAAACATTTTCATTGAAATACCATATACTTAATAAAACCATTTCTAAAAGATTTAGTTTGATACACTTTTTAAAGAAGTACCAATTATTATGAAAATACGATGAGTTGTGGACATCAGCCGTTTATCTAAACCTGACTTTATGGTGTCTAGGCTAGGCAAGTGAGAAAGGTAACTTTAAAAGGTCCGTCTCACGGTGATTCGTAAGCGGATCCCTCCTTTGTTCACTTGTACTTACCTGTCCACAATTGGCGGTGAAGAGGCGATTTGAGCCATCTCACAACTTGTCGTTTAGACCAATTAGGAATAGTTAAATTGACTTAGGAGACCATAGAACATAGAATACGGAAAAATTGGCATCTTTACAAATAAATACCATTTACTTCATAAAACCGTTTTCTAAAGAATTTAGTATTTTACAATCTTTGCAAAATGCCGCTACAACCCATTTTGGTGAACCCGTTCGGGATGGTGCGGATTATCGCACATCCTCGGGCTTAATAGTGCGAGATTCAGACCTCCGCAAGGAGCATTCGGTCTCGAAAGATTTAAAATACGACATCTTAAGAAAATGAGATTTTTAGAATATAACAAAATATATTAAAATTATTTTTGTATAGATATATGTATATTTATCATTAAAATGTCTATTTTGTTATGATATAAATATTCCACCTTTTTCTAAAAATCACAAGAACCAATTTTACACTAAAACACCATAAATTCCACATAAATCAATATTGCAAATAAATACCTTTATTTATGAAATTAGGATATTTTCACTAGAAATATCACAATATAAAATCCACCTTCATTACAATTCTAAAAACGAATAATGAATACTTGAGGTGTATTTTGAAAAGTATATAAAAGTATTTTTATATAAAAACCCCTCAAGTTTTATTAATTACCCTAACGACCCTAGCAATTATAGGTTTAAGAAATAATCAAGACTTGATTTACATTTTCTAATTGTCTGACTTGAGTTTGAGTCTGATTATATCTGACTTGAATATGATTCAAGTAAAGCCTACAATCTACAATATTCCAATTCAATATGAACACATGAATTCATGAATCCAGTTATCAATCTATACAACTTGACTGAACCGAACCATGGATATACATTCCATTTACATGGTTCTCCAGTTATTCCATTTACATGATTTTACGGTTACATCCGTTTACTGATATCATGGTTTCGGTCAGTCAACCAATTATACAATCAATACAATTTACAAGACAAACAATACAATCAAAACACTACGGGGTTTAAGAGGTGGACTGGTACGGAAGGTGTTAAAAGTGGCACGATACGGTAAGACTTAATACACCTAACATGAATCCAATTGCCGTTGTTCCGGGCCTTCTAACGAAGCCTTGTACTTACATTTACCTTAATCTCCGGGGCAAGTGAGACTCCTCTCGTATACACTGGTATTCTTCTGAACCAAGCTACAAACAACAGCGTTAACACTAAATATAACAATATAACAATATAATACAACTGTAAAAGCTACTCTCTCTCTCTTACTCTCTCTCTATTCTATTTCTTCTCTTATCTTTTGGACTTACCGAGCGACCTGTTCGCTGACGACATTCTATTTCTTTCTTCTTTGAATGTCGTAAGGTGATTTAGACCCGTCAGAGAACAAGCCCACTGCTGAAGACTTGGACCAGTTCTGTGAAGACCCCGAGCTCTAGACATTGTACATTTTCCATTCAGTACTTTTCATTTCCTATTATGCCATTGTTTAGGCATCGTTTTATTTCAGTTGTATTTCTTTTTCATGCATTGTACAAAAGAATGTTAATAAATAAAAGTTGTTGTTTTTGTTATATCTTGTCTCTTGTGTATTTACTTTTATATTGCTTAGATACGCTTAGCATATATACTTCTGAGTATATACGTAGTGGACCAGTCGCGTCCCCTTCGCTGTATACCGGAAAGCGGGGCGTGACAGGTTTTGTTGGTGGCCCATGCAGGTCAGAGTTGTATGGAACCCTGCCATGCAATTCTGTTCTGCGTGAACAACCTAAGCAATATAACATAAGAACCAGCAACTAAAACATTCTTTACAATCATGTTTCTTGAATCCCATCATTTCTTATTCTTTAAATCATATGCTTTGAATCTGTCCTAACCTAAATTTTTCATTCAAGATTATGGATTCCCCGAACAACACCAGCACCAATGTCAACAACATACCTCCACTACTACCTCTCACACCTTCCGTTCCTGCTCCACTCAACGAACAAACGGTTCTGCTTGAGGCAATCCGCAGTCTCCTAGAGGGACAGCAGCAGCTCTTGAACCGTCCCGAGACTGAAGCACCTGGGGTGAAGCAATTCAGAGATTTACATCCCAAGCAGTTCTCCGGATAGGGAAGCCCACTTGAAGCTGAGGAATGGGCACAAAGCATAGAGGATGATCTAGCGGCAGCACAAGTGCCAGACATAGCTTGGGTCCGTGTGGCGAAACTGCAGCTCACGGACAATGCTCGCAACTGGTGGAAGGCGGAAGAAAACCGTCTTGAACAGCCCATAGAATGGAAGACTTTTCGCCAGAAGTTCGACGTGAAGTACTTCTCTGTGAGTGCCAGGTTTTCCATGGAATAGCAGTTCATTCATCTACAACAATGTTCGATGTGGGACAAGTCAGTAGATGAATATGACGCTGAATTCACCATGCTAAGTCGATTCGCGGCACACTTAATACCGACGGATGATATCAGAGCCCGTCGTTTTCAATAAGGTTTAGACACAGAAATTCAGGCTGCACTAGCCACAGGGAAATTTCTGACTCTAAAGATGCTTTGGAAGCTGCCCGCAGTTATGAGGCAGTGATAAAGGCGAGGGGCAGACCCCAATCTGCCGGTTTGAAACACCCTGCCACTCAAATAGCAGGAGGAACCTCTTCCAGAACATCGTTTGAACCCAGGAGATCAGAAGAAGCCAATAACCAGTCAAGTCCAGATTTCTGCTACTACTGCAGAAGAAAGGGACACTTGTGGAAGGACTGTAGGCGCGCAAAAGGTCTGTGTCTAATTTGTGGCGCATCCAACCACGGAATTGGGAACTGTCCTTATAATAGCAACTCAGCTCACACACCTACTAACTACCCGCAGCGGCCAGCTATCCAGGCTCCTGCAACTCATCCTGCACTCCCAGCACCACCTCCACATAGAACTCCTGCACAGCCTACTCGCCAATTCCAATAGACAATGAGGGGCATGCCTAGAGGGCAGAGAAACAGGCCCCAAAGGCAGAATATGCCTCCAGCTAGAAGGAATGTACCACGGCGACAGACATTCACATTAGAAGCCGAGACTGTAGGTCAAGGTAACACCGGTAAGCCTTTTTCACCCTTGTATCACTTTGTTATTTTTATACACTATCAAGTACTCCAGACACCAAACTTTCTTAAATTTGTTACACTTTCCTTTTACAAATTCGAGGACGAAATTTTTATAAGGAGGGTCGAATGTAACAACCCAAAATTTCCTATACAAGTTTTTACAAAAAAAATTTCAAAAATCCATAAAGGCGTATTTATTGCCTGAGCACAAGACTTAAATAATTAATTAGCAATTTAATTACAAGAAGGAGCTTGTAGCTCATTAGTAATACCTTGCATTGCTAAACCAAGCCATCAGAATTCAAATCTCATACCCCACATTATTTTTAATATTTATTTTTTAAAAAATTTTATGGAAGCCCAACAGTCCACACGAGATAACTCCAGATTTTCCCACTACCCATAAAAAACTGAAAGTACCAGTGAGCACCCCAGGAGACTCCCCACCCTCCGGCACCCCGACTCGGGCCAGCGCCGCCTGCCGGACTCGGCCGGACGGCCGAGTCCCCAACAGTGAAGATGTGACTTTTGGTATTCCCTAACCCCCTGCACACTCTAATTTATTGGATCGGTTCCAGAGAGTTAAATATACCCTATTTACTATAATTTTTAATGAATTTCCTACAATTTTACAATTTTTTTTATTAAAAACCCTTCATCTACCCTAACCCTAGCCTACCCTATAAATACACCCCTACCCTCTACCCTCTCACCCCAAAATCCTGAGCCCACTCTCTCAAAAAAATTTCCAAGAATCGTGTACTTTGAAAACAAGCTCGAGGCGAAGCTCTGACAAATTCCTGGCGGAACTTCCAGCGATCGTTTTAAGAACTACCGGCGACGACGCAACACATTGGTATAGTTCCCACTCACTCTCTTGAGTAATCTAAAACCCGTAAGTCTCTTTTCTATCTCTCTTTTCCATTCTCAAAATACGAAATTACAAAACGCGACGGAATCGGAACAAATCCGATTTCCGATTCGGTTTTCTATAAAATTCCACTTCTCACTAATACCATCATACTTAAACTTTCTCATGTTGACTATTAAACACTAATCAAACAATTTGAACAAGTTTCATCACATGAAATGATAGTTATTTCAATTTATCGTATTTTCACTTAAATACCACATTGTTTCAATTCTTCATTTAACTCCATCAAATTTGCCATACATTTAAAGTAGATCACGAGGTAACGATCTACCTCCTCACACACTTACATACAACCTAACATGATACCATCGAAAACCTAGAATACGAGAAACCAAATATTTTCATTTAAATACCATATACTTAATAAACCCATTTCTAAAAGATTTAGTTTGATACACTTTTGTCACGCCCCGCTTCCCAGTATACGGCGAAGGGGACGCGACGAGGCCCGCTACGTATATACTCAGAAGTACATACGCTAAGCGTATCTAAGCAATATAAAATAAATACACAAGAGACAAGATATAAAAAGAACAACAACTTTTATTTATTAACATTCTTTTGTACAATGCATGAAAAGGAAATACAACTGAAATAAAAAGATGCCTAAACAGTGGCATAACAGGAAATGAAAATACAAATAGGAAAAGTGTACAATGAAACTAAAGTGCAGGGTATTCGGCAAACTGCTCCAAGTCTTCTTGGGATGGCTCGATCTCCGCCGGGTCCAAACCACCTGACGACATTCAAAGAAGAAAGAAATAGAATGTCGTCAGCGAACATGTCGCTCGGTAAGTCCCAAAGATAGGGGAGAAATAGACAAAGAGTAGGAGAGAGAGAGAGTGGCTTTTAATGTTGTATTGTATTGATGTAATGTTGTATTAACACCGTTGTTTGTAGCTTGGTACAGAAGAATGCCAGTGTATACGAGAGGGGTCTCTATATGCTAGAGAGCAGAGCAAACGGAATATAGAGTACAAGGCTCCGTTAGAAGGCCCGGAACAACGGCAATTTGATTCATGTTAGGTGTCTTAAATCTGACCATCCCGTGCCACTTTTAACATCTTCCGTACCAATCTACCCCTTAAACCCCGCGATGTCTTGTTTGTATTGTTATCTTGTAAATTGTATTGATTGTAAGATTGACTGACTGACTGACCGAAACCATGATATCAGGAAACGTTTGTAACCATAGAATCATTTAAATGGAATACTGAGAATCATGTAAAAGGAATATATATATATCCATGGTTCGGTTCAGTCAAGTTGTATAGATTGATAATTGAATTCATGGTTTCATGTGTTCATATTGAATTGGAATCTTATAGTTTATAAATTGACTTGAATCATATTCAGGTCAGATTAATCAGACTCAGACCCGAGTCAAACAATCAGAAATGTGAATCGAGGTTCTATAGTTGCTAGGGTCCTTAGGGTAATTTATAAAACTTGAGAGGGTTTTATGTAAAAATACTTTTATATACTTTTCAAAATACACCTCAAGTATTTATTGTTCGTCTTTAGAGTTGTAATGAGGGTGGATTTTATGTTGTGACGTTTCTAGTGAAAATATCCTAATTTTATAAATAAGGGTATTTATCTGTAATATTGATTATTTGAAGTTCATGGTATTTTAGTGTAAAATTTATTATTGTGATTTTTAGAAAAAAGTGGAAAATTTATATTATAATAAAATAGATATTCAAATGATAAATATACATATGTTTATACAAAAATAATTTTAATAAATATTTTATATTCCAAAGAAAAACTCATTTTCTTAAGATGTCGTATGTTAAACCTTTCGAGACCGAATGCTCATTGTGGAGGTCTGAATCTCGCACTACTAGCCCGAGGGTGCGCGATCAACCGCACAATCCCGAACGGGTTTTCCAAACATGGGTTGTAGTGGCGCTTTACAAAGGTTGTAAAATACTAATCGTTTAGAAAACGGTTTTATAAAGTAAAAGGTATTTATTTGCAAAGTGTAATTTTCCGTATTTTAGATTCTAGGGTTTCCTAAGCCAACTAGCCTATTTCTAAAGGGTCTAAACGACAAGTTGTTAGAAGGCTCAAATCGCCTCTTCACCGCCAATTGTGGCCAGGTAAGTACAGGTGAGGAAAGAAGGATCCGCTCACGAATTGTGAGACAGGCCTTTTAAAGTTACCTTTGCTCACTTGTCTAGCCTAGACACCACAAAGTCAGGTTTAGATAAACGATCGATGTCCACAACTTATCGTGTTTTCCTAATAAGAGGTATTTATTTAAAAGTGTATCAAAACTAAACTTTTAGAATTAGTTTTATTAAGAATATGGTATTTAAATGAAAGTTTTGTTTTATCGTATTCTAAGTTTTGATGATATCGTTTTAGGGTTGTATTTACATGTGTGTGGAGGTAGGTCATTATCTCGTGCTCTACTTTAAATGTGCAAAATTAAGGGCTTAAATGTGAAATCGAAACATGATGGTATTAAAGTGAAAAATACGATAAATTGGAAAGGTTATCATTTCATGTGACGAAACATGTTCAAATTGATTTTTAAAAGTTTAATAGTCAAGATAAAGATGTTTAGACATGAATGTATTGGTTAGAAGTGAAATTTTATAAAAAACCGAATCGGAAATCGGATTTGTTCCGATTCCACCGGGTTTCGTAATTTCGTATTTTAGAGAAATAGAAAGAAGAATAGAAAGGGACTTACGGGTTTCGATCTATACTAAGGAGTGAGGGGGGACTAAAGGGGTTGCCGAGGCGTTACTTCGTCGCCGGTTATTCCTAAAAACGTCGCCGGAATTCCCGCCGGAATTTCGTCGGAGTTTCGCCGCGCACTTGTTTTCAAATTACACAACTCTTAGAAAATTTTGAGAGAGTGAGCTTAGGGTTTTGAGATGAGAGGGTAGAGGGTAGGGGGTGTATTTATAGGGTAGGGTAGGTGAAAGGTTTTTAATTAAAAAAATTGTAAAAATTATAGAAAAATCATTAAAAATTGTAGTAAATGGGGTGTATTTAAGATTCGGGAACCGATTCAAATAAATGGTGCATGCAGGGGAGTTGGGGAGACGAAGAGCCACAAATTTTGTGTTGGAGACTCGGCCGTCCGGCCGAGTCCGGCCGGCTGCGCCGGACCGAGTCGGCCGGTCCGCCGGCCGACTTGGGGGTCGAGTAGGCGGGGGGTCTCGTGGGGTACACTCTGGTATATTTAGTTTTCTGGGTGAAGTTCAAAGTTTAGGAGTTATGGTCTGTGGACTGTTGGGCTTCCAAGAAATTTAAAACAAAAATAATCTAAAAATAATGTGGGGCAGGGGTTTTGAACTCCGGTGTCTTGGTTCAGCAGTGCAAGGTGTTACCAATGAGCTACAAGCTCCTTCTTGTAATTATTGTGGGAAAATAAATACTTAAAGTGGTAACAGCAACATTAAATACTCCAAGTATACTTTAATTTTAAAACAATTTTATGTACACTAAAAAATGGAGTTATTTAAAAACAAAATAATTACTTATATATTATGCTCAGGTTAAAAATACTCCTTTATGGATTTTGAAAAAAAAATTGTATAGAAAAGTGTATAGGAAAATTAGGGTTGTTACAACTTTTTAAAGAAGTACCACTTATTATGAAAATACGATGAGTTGTGGACATCAGTCGTTTATCTAAACTTGAATTTTTGGTGTTTAGGCTAGGCAAGTGAAAAAGGTAACTTTAAAAGATCCGTCGCATGGTGATTCGTGAGCGGATCCCTCTTTTCTTTACTTGTACTTATCTGGCCACAATTGACGGTGAAGAGGCGATTTGAGCCATCTCACAACTTGTCGTTTAGACTAGTTAGGAATAGTTAAATTGACTTAGGAGACCATAGAACATAGAATACGGAAAAATTGACATCTTTACAAATAAATACCATTTACTTCATAAAACTGTTTTCTAAAGGATTTAGTATTTTACAATCTTTGAAAAGCGCCGCTACAACCCATTTTGGGGAACCCGTTCGGGATGGTGCGGATTATCACACATCCTCGGGCTTAGTAGTACGAGATTCAGACCTCCGCAAGGAGCATTCGGTCTCGAAAGATTTAAAATACGATATCTTAAGAAAATGGGATTTTTAGAATATAACAAAATATATTAAAATTATTTTTGTATAGATATATGTATATTTATCATTAAAATGTCTATTTTGTTATGATATAAATATTCCACCTTTTCCTAAAAATCACAAGAACCAATTTTACACTAAAACACCATAAATTCCATATAAATCAATATTGCAAATAAATACCTTTATTTATGAAATTAGGATATTTTCAGTAAAAATATCACAATATAAAATCCACCTTCATTACAATTCTAAAGACGAATAATGAATACTTGAGGTGTATTTTGAAAAGTATATAAAAGTATTTTTACATAAAACCCCCTCGAGTTTTATAAATTACCCTAAGGACCCTAGCAATTATAGGTTTAAGAAATAATCAAGACTTGATTTACATTTCTAATGTCTGACTCGAGTTTTAGTCTGATTATATCAGACTTGAATATGATTCAAGTACAACCTACAATTTACAATATTCCAATTCAATATGAACACATGAATCCATGAATTCAGTTATCAATCTATACAACTTGACTGAACCGAACCATGGATATACATTCCATTTATATGGTTCTCTAGTTATCCCATTTACATGATTCTACGGTTACATCCATTTACTGATATCATGGTTTCGGTCAGTCAACCAATTATACAATCAATACAATTTATAAGACAAACAATACAATCAAAACACTACGGGGTTTAAGGGGCAGACTAGTACGGAAGGTGTTAAAAGTGGAACGAGACGGTAAGACTTAATACACCTAACATGAATCCAATTGCCGTTGTTTTGGGCCTTCTAACGGAGCCTTGTACTTACATTTATCTTAGTCTCCGAGGCAAGTGAGACTCCTCTCGTATACACTGGTATCCTTTTGTACCAAGCTACAAACAACAGCGTTAACACTAAATACAATAATATAACAATATAATACAACTGTAAAAACTACTCTCTCTCTCTCTTACTCTCTGTCTATTCTATTTCTCATCTTATCTTTGGGACTTACCGAGCGACCTATTCGCTGACGACATTCTATTTCTTTCTTCTTTGAATGTCGTCAGGTGGTTTGGACCCGTCAGAGAACAAGCCCACTGCTGAAGACTTGGACCAGTTCTGTAAAGACCCCGAGCTCTAGACATTGTAAATTTTCCATTCAGTACTTTTTATTTCCTATTATGCCATTGTTTAGGCATCGTTTTATTTCAGTTGTATTTTCTTTTCATGTATTGTACAAAAGAATGTTAATAAATAAAAGTTGTTGTTTTTGTTATACCTTGTCTCTTGTGTATTTACTTTTGTATTGCTTAGATACGCTTAGCGTATGTACTTCTGAGTATATACGTAGCGGACCAGTCGCGTCCCCTTCGCCGTATACCGGGAAGCGGGGCGTGACAGTCTTAGATCCGTGTCTTTGTAGGGTAGGAAGCTACCCGATGGGGATATGCCGAGCAGGAAGAAACTCGGCGATCTCGCGAAGAGGGCTTCAGATCCTCAGCGTCTGATGGACAGGAGGCTGCCCACTGGGGATGCGCCGAGTAGCAAGAAACTTGACGGCCTCACGAAGAGGGCTTCGGATCCTCAGCGTCTGATGGGCAGGAGGCTGCCCGCTGGGATGCGCCGAGCAGGAAGAAACTCGACGGCCTCGCGATGAGGGCTTCAGATCCTCAGCATCTGATGGGCAGGAGGCTGCCCGCTGGGGATGCGCCGAGCAGGAAGAAACTCGGCGGCCTCGCGAAGAGGGCTTCGGATCCTCAGCGTCTAATGGGCAGGAGGCTGCCCGCTGGGGATGCGCCGAGCAGGAAGAAACTCGGCGGCCTCGCGAAGAGGGCTTCGGATCCTCGGGGTCTGATGGGCAGGAGGCTGCCCGCTGGGGATGTGCCGAGCAGGAAGAAACTCGGTGGCCTCGCGATGAGGGCTTCAGATCCTCAGCGTCTGATGGGCAGGAGGCTGCCCGCTGGAGATGCGCCGAGCAGGAAGAAACTCGGTGGCCTCGCGATGAGAGCTTCAGATCCCCAGTATCTGATGGGCAGGAGGCTGCCCGCTGGGGATGCGCCGAGCAGGAAGAAACTCGGCGGCCTCGTGAGGAGGGCTTCGGATTCTCAGCTTTGGTGGGTAGTGAACCAGCCGGGGATAGCCGAGCAGGGTAGCCGCTGGGCTGCCTCTTAGTGAGGGCTTAGATCCCTGACGTCGTGGGGTAGTGAATTACCAGCCGGGGATAGCTGAACAGGGTAGTCGCTGGGCTGCCTCTTAGTGAGGGCTCAGATCCTTGGCGTTGCGAGGTAGAGAACTACCAGCCAGGGATAACCGAACAAGGGCGGGCCAAATTGCCTCTTGGTGAGGGCTTTGATCCTTAGCGCAGGAGGGGCCGTAAGAGGCCTAGTAAGGACGGACCGAGCAGGGTTACTGCCCGGTGCCTCTTGGCGAGGGCTTTGATCCTTAAGGACGGGCCGAGCAGGTTTGCTGCCCGGTGCCTCTTGGCGATGGCTTTGATCCCTGGCGTTGTAGGGTAGGGAACTACCAGCCAGGGATAACCGAGCAAGGGAGGGCCCGGTTGCCTCTTGGTGAGGGCTTTGATCCTTAGCGCGGGAGGGGCCATAAGAGGCCTACTAAGGACGGGCCGAGCAGGGTTACTGCCCGGTGCCTCTTGACGAGGGCTTTGATCCTTAAGGACGGGCCGAGCAGGGTTGTTGCCCGCTGCCTCTTGGCGAGGGCTTTGATCCCTGGCGTTGTGGAGTAGGAAACTGCCAGCCAGGGATAACCGAGCAAGGGCGGGCCCGGTTGCCTCTTGGTGAGGGCTTTGGTCCCTGGCGTTGCGAGGTAGGGAACTACCAGCCAGGGATAACCGAGCAAGGGTGAGCCCGGTCGCCTCTTGGTGAGGGCTTTGATCCTTAGCGCGGGAGGGGCCGTAAGGGGCCTGCTAAAGATGGACCGAGCAATGATGCTGCTTAGTTGCCTCTTGGCGAGGGTTTTGATCCATGGCGTTGCGGGGTAGGGAACTACCAGCCAGGGATAACCGAGCAAGGGCGAGCCCGGTTGCCTCTTGGTGAGGGCTTTGATCCTTAACGCGGGAGGGGCCGTAAGGGGCCTGCTAAGGATGGACTGAGCAGTGAAGCTGCTCAGTTGCCTCTTGACATTGGCTTTGATCCCTGGCGTTGCGGGGCAGGGAACTACCAGCCAGGGATAACTGAGCAAGGGCGAGCCCGGTTGCCTCTTGGTGAGGGCTTTGATCCTTCGCGTGGGAGGGCCATAAGGGGACTGCTAAGGATGGACCGAGCAGTGAAGCTGCTCAGTTGCCTTTTGGCGAGGGCTTTGATCCCTGGCGTTGCTGGGTAGGGAACTACCAGCCAGGGATAACCGAGCAAGGGCGAGCCCGGTTGCCTCTTGGTGAGGGCTTTGATCCTTAGCGCGGGAAGGGCCGTAAGGAGCCTGCTAAGGATGAACCGAGTAGTGAAGCTGCTCAGTTGCCTCTTGGCGAGGGTTTTGATCCCTGGCGTTGCGGGGTAGGGAACTACCAGCCAGGGATAACCGAGTAAGGGCGAGCCCGGTTGCCTTTTGGTGAGCGCTTTGATCCTTAGCGCTGGAGGGGCCGTAAGGGGCCTGCTAAGGATGGACCGAGCAGTGAAACTGCTCAGTTGCCTCTTGGCGAGGGATTTGATCCCTGGCGTTGCGGGGTAGGGAACTACTAGCCAGGGATAACCGAGCAAGGGCGAGCTTGGTTGCCTCTTGGTGAGGGCTTCGATCCTTAGTGCTGGAGGGGCCGTAAGAGGCCTGCTAAGGACTGGCCGAGCAGGGTTGCTGCCCGGTCGATTCGTGAAGTTCTGTCCGACCTTCCCGGTGTGAGTATGGGGAAGAGGGACAGTCGCAGGTGACACGTACCATGAACGCGTGGGGGAGGCGATTCGTCCGCACTTCCGTTATGAGGGAGGCGGCGGCTAGTGCTTGGATCGTCGCGGTGGCCGCTCACCATTGAGTTGAGATTGGAAGATGAACTTTGTTCAGTAGAATCAAGAAATTCCCACAGACGGCGCCAGCTGACGCGTGCCGTATCGCGTTAAGATGTTACCTTCCGTTGATCCGCTAGGAGCGACGATGGACGGACGGGATTGGAGGATAGCTTCTGAAGTGTGTGGATCTCAATGGGTTTGAGGTTGTTGGGGCCGAGCTACCTGCAAGGAAGTCCCGGGGTGGTTGTACCACCGAGGACCCTCCGACGATCAAGTTAGACAGGAAATCCGAGCAGAGTAACGGCCTAGTGAGTGGAAAATGACTTACTTGATCCGTCTGGAGAGGGGTTTATATAGTGGTGGCAATAGGCAAGCAGGCGCGGGAATCACGCCGGTCGTTACGCTCCCGGCGTCACGCCCGCGTGATAGGCTGGATCTCCCATTAATGACGAGATAGGCTCGTTAATGGGGGATCATGATGGCGTGGAACGCGGGACGTGCCCGGCGGATATCTCGCGTATGGCGAGATTTGCGGAGGTGAGGCGGTTGCGCCTGCGATAGGTGCCGTTGGTCGGTCGATATGACCGAGGAATATGAGCTCGGCGGGAGGCTCGGGGACGAGCGGGAGGCCGAGGTATCCATATTCTGCGGTAGCCCGGAGACGGGCCGGGAGGGCGAGGAAGCTTAGCCCGAAGGAAGGCTTGGACCCGTGGTAGCTCGGAGTAGAGCAAAAGGATAGTTGGCTTGGCTGCTGAACTGCTCGGGGGGCAAGAAGTGGGGTGCAACCTCGGAGACGGGGTTCGAGGGAAGCCTCCAACTGTAGCACACTGGTTCCCCCTCCGTGGCCCTCAGGGGCTTAACTGGCTTACGCATGTGACACGTCATCCGCCACGTGTCATGATCTAAGGAATTACCGTTATTCAGCATCATCACCTAGAGTTCGACTGTGTAAATCTCAGAGAAAAGATGAAGAAAGCCGTTAGAAGTTGGAAAAACAAATTTATTTGAAATCTGGAAGTATTTGAAGAGCAAGGAAGAGATACAAGATCAGATACGAAGCTAGTAATATTTACTTAAACATTAAAGTCGTCAGATCCCAAGTTTTGTCAAGCAGAGAAAGTCCAAAAGCCTAGAAAAATTCAATCTTTCTGAGTTACTTTGCAAATAAAATGATGAAAAAAGAGATGAAAATCGAGATCTAAGGTTGTTTCATATGAGAGAGGCTGCGAGTGATGGAGGTCATTTTCGGGTCTCCGTCAGATGTTGTCTTCCGTCGATCTCCCGGTGGATTTTGGAGGTGATCTCCTGTTGCGTGTGGGTCTCAATGGGTTTTGAGGAGATTGGTGTTTTGAGGAGTTTGCGCCGTGTACATGCAAGGAAGTCCCGGGGTGGTTTGGTACCACCGAGGACCCTCCGACGATCAAGTTAGCACAAGATCCGAGCAGAGTAACGACTAAGTGGGGTGAAAAAAGCTTACTTGACATCTCTGTGATGAGGGTTTATATAGTGGCGGCAGCACGTGGCCGCAGGCGTGAGAATCTCGGCGGCAGTTACGCTCCCGACGTCACGCCCGCGTAACGAGCGGATCGCCCGTTAATGAGGATCGTGATGGCGTGGAACGTGGGATGTTGCCGGCGGAGAATCTGCGCATGGCGAGATTTGCGGAGCGGCGGTTACGCCTGTAAGTGGTGGAGTCGTTCGGTCGGAAGGACCGAGGAAGATGGCCGAGGAGCCTTGGTCCTGTGGCAGCTCGGGGCGAGCTGTGAGGCCGAGGAGGCCACTTTGCAGGGGGTCCTGAGGAGAGCCGGCTTGTGCTTGCAGGTCGGGTACATGGGTGACCTAGTTGGCCCCTGTGGGCCCTTTCTTCTGAGTTCTGGGACACGTCATCTGCCACGTGTCCTGATCTGGAAGATCGCCAATATAGAGCATCATCAGCGAGAGATATATTTTCTTTCTTCCGCCGCTCTCAATTAGAACGCGATCCCCGTCTCCTCTCCCTTTGTTGTATGTATCTCATTTTTGGGCTTTGTTGTATTGGGCCTGGCCCGAGAAAACATTTTAACCCTTAAATAAAATAACTGGGATTTCCCAGTTTCTGGCCGAAAAAAGGATAGATATATGTGGAAAATTACACTTTTATTTAGAGGATCATAGCAAATTTGAGTGGGTATGCCAAAAATATATTAAAATGGGTCAGCCGTGATCTCTTCGTTAAACAAAAACAAATCAAATCTTATTACTAATACTTTGCCTTTTTGATCTTGAAAGGAGAAGAAAGAGAAAAAAAGATCAATAGAGAAAAATACAAAATGGCTGGAGAGCCTCAAAGCAAGTTCAAGAGAATCTGTGTCTTTTGTGGCAGCAGCTCTGGCAACAGGAGCATCTTCAGCGACTCTGCTCGTGATCTTGGTAATGAACTGGTATGATTTTTTTCCTTCTCTTTTCTTCATCTGGGTATTGTTGAGTATTGGGTAAGAATCAAATTGCATTTTGGGGTGATTAGCGCCAAGTTTTAATGAAAGGTTTGGATTTTGGGTTGGATTGCAGGTGAAGAGAAGAATTGATTTGGTTTATGGTGGGGGGAGTGTGGGGCTCATGGGTTTGATCTCACAAACAGTTTATGATGGAGGCTGTGATGTTCTGGGGTAACAAAAAAAATTCCTTTTTTTAATCATTGATTTTAGTTTCTATTTTTATGTTTAAATTTTATACTAAGTTTTGGTTTTGATTGATGAATGAATGCAGGGTGATTCCTACAGCACTTATGCCTCTTGAGGTAGATAAGTTTCTGCAACAGGCTTATCTTCATTACATTTGCTTTCTCTTTTTCTGGCTTGTCCCTGCAGTGCTCTTTGCTTTCATGTTTGGTTGTTTCATGCTAATATTAGTTAGCTCCAGATATGGCAACTTGCCATCACATTTATTTTTGGCCTTTTCTGTTGATAATCATTTATCCGGTCGATGAGATGAATTAGGGGTGAACTTTTTGGCTAGTATATTGCAGCTCCTCGTTTCATAATTAGATCATGGGTTGGCTGTTCTGAAATTTATCTTTTCACACAGGGTGCTTATTCGGCACCACTCCCAGTTGTTCTCTTTTGGTAATTTGCTAATAATAGCACAATATATGTGATAGGTATGGTTAAAAAATCGAATGTCTGATTAGTCCATTGCCTTAATTACCCATTACATAGATTCCTTTCTTCTGTTTGTCAGTTTGAGTGAGTCTATGGAGATATAGCATATGCATTACGAAAGCAACAAGATGTTACATATCTTATTTTTATTGAATTACTATTGAGATTTGACATGTGGAATTACGAAAGCAACAAGAAGATGTTGCATATGTTACAATTCGAGTTCAAAAAACAAAGCATATGTTACAGTTATTGAATTAGTACAACCAATCTATAAACTTTTGCTTTAATGCTCATCTAGATATCTGGCCAAACCGTGGGTGAAGTAAAAGTAGTTGCTGACATGCATGAGCGCAAAGCCGAAACGGCTCGACAATCGGATGCTTTTATTGCACTTCCTGGTACATATTCTATAAACTCCCATGCATAGAGAGATTAACTCCTATTTTGACACAAAACATAAACCCCCTAGTAGTTAACCGAGTTATTAGCATAAAAAAAACCTTTGCTCATGGACCAAAACCCTAAAAAACACTCGAAGGCAAACAGACTAATTTAAAAGTAAAGTTAGACAATCATTTGAGTTGCTTAGGGTAGAATTTGAGTGTTTTTAAGGCTTTTGGTCATCAAGCAGAAGGGGTATTTACGCTATAAAATCACTTGAATAGGTATAAGTGCTATACGCCGTAAACTAAATGGGGTTTCTGCAATTAACCCTATTTCTAAATTACTTTACAGCTTAATATTTTGAATAAATAGGAGGATATGGAACAATGGAGGAGCTTTTGGAGATGATAACGTGGTCACAGCTCGGGATTCATAATAAACCGGTGAGACCATATTCTATTATTGCTTATAGCTTTCCTCTTTCAACAACTGATAAATATTTTTGGAACTTCTATTTGCGTAGGTTGGCCTCTTAAATGTTGATGGTTACTACAATCCTTTGCTTGCTTTATTTGATAATGGAGTTGCGGAAGGTTTCATTAACCCAGGAGCAAGACATATAGTTCTTTCTGCTCCAAATGCTAAAGAGCTATTACTCAAAATGGAGGTATCTATCTTTACTATTTCAGATTACCTTTTCAATCTGAGAAAATCTGTGGTTTGATGTTATGGCTATTTACAATAAACCCCGATATACTAAAGAGGGCCGACACTCAAATATAAGCACTTATGTTTTAATTTTATCTTTCTAAAGTTTACCCTTCTTCCTCTCAATTCCCAAATATAATCTCTTACGCTGGTCCGAAGAATACACCACGAAATAGCAAATCATCGCGTGAACACATGTTTGGGAATGTAGAAGAAGGCTAAAACTGGAGGTGTATAAATATTTATGAACAGAGGGGATAAAATCAAGTGCTTATTTTGGTATTCTAGGAGGACTAAGTGCCTAAATGTCTGAAAAATAATCAAGAGGAAATATTTTATTGGTTTAATTAGACAAGAATCCATACAAATACATAGAGAGAGTTATAGATTTCCTCTCAATCTAATAACAAAATATATTCATAACTAATATCTACTAACTAAATATACCCATAACTAATATATAATAACTAATTATATTCTTAACACTTCCCGCAAGCTGGAGCATAGATGCCAATGCCAAACTTGGACAAAAAACGAGCGAAAACCGATCGAGGAAGAGATTTAGCAAGGATATCTGGTAGTTGAATCGAAGAAGAAACGTGTTGGAGTGCAACCATCTTATCTGTCATCTTATCACGAATGAAATGCCAATCTATTTCAATATTCTTGATCCACTCATGAAAAACTGGATTCTCAGCAATTTGGATCACGATCTTGTTATCACAGAATTTCATAGTCGAAAGAGAGGAAGGAACCCTAAGATATGTCAGAATGGAGGTAAGCCACATCAACTCAGCAACTGTATGCGCAATAGATATATACTCAGTCTCTGCAGAAGAACGAGCCATTACATTTTGCTTCTTACTCCACGTAACCAAGTTTCCTCCCAAGAAAACACAATAGCCACTTGTGGAACGAATATCATCAATGGATTTAGCAAAGTCAGCATTCGCAAAGGCTAGCGACAACATATATGATGGTTTGTAAAAAAGACCGTGTTCTGGAGTACCTTTGATATATCTGAGAATATATTCAATCGTCTTAAGGTGAGAGGTCAAAAGATTCTGCATATCCTAACTCGCTGTGCTAACGGCAAAAGCAATGTCAGGATGAGTGATCGTGAGATAAATAAGCTTCCCAACTAGACATCAATATCGTCTCAGATCAGGTAGTGGAGGATTCGAGTAAGAGCTCAATCGAGATAACTTGATTGAGAAATTCATAGGAGTGTTTGCTGGTTTACATCCCAGAAATCGTGTCTCGGAAAAAAGATCAAGTGCATATTGTAATAATGTTTTTCGTCACCCTATTAAGATAGGAATACGCGTCGCTTGTCAGGTATATTATAGATTTCTCCTACCTGGGATAGCCTGGAGTTTAATGATTGTAGAGATTCGAATCTCCAGCAGCCGTAAACTAAGCTGTCGTTAATTACCCTTCGTTTTTGGAGTAAGAGAACCCCCGATTAATAAGTCAAACGGATCATGCGAACTCAATATGCAATATGTGCATGTTGTGTTTGGGAACAAGTTTGAAGATGCTCCGGGCATATCGAGGGTCTCGCAGAGTTTTTTAAGGGAGTCCCGCTACCTGGATAGCGGGCTGGGGTCAAGAGGGTCAGTAGCCCCCTTGCGGGGTGCGGGGCAACGACTCGTTAGAATTTTTCTAACGGGAGAGGTGATGAGTGTATATGTGCCACATGCACACTTTGTAAAGTGAACACGTAGCAAAGCGCGCACGTGACAAGCGCGCACCTGCCAAGGTGTGCACTCTTAGAGGTGCACTCCTGGCAAGGTGCGCTCCTGGTGAGGTGCGAGAGAGTAAAGGGGGCCAAAAGGTTATGTATGAGCCAAAGGGTCCTGTATGAGCCAAAAGGTCTAGTAAGATGCGCACTTAGGGAAGTGCGCACCTAGCAGGATGCGCACCAGTATGTGTGTGCATTTGGCTCGATGTAGACCCAATGGGATACGCATCTAGCCAAATGGGCACCTACCACGGTGCAAGTAGGGTCGAAACCCAATGGGACAACAGTCCAAAAATACAAAGACTATGACTTTTGAAAATCAAAAGGGGCTCTTTTTCTCTTTTTTGAGGCTTCCTGACGTGTGCATTTTGAAAAAAAAGAAACGAGGAAGAAGAAAAAGACTTGCGTAATAAAGAATAACTTAAAACTCAGTTTTTGGGGGAATCAAGATTAAAATCTTTTTTATCAAATCATCATGGAGGCCTTTTATAAACTTACATATTTTACATATAGCCCCATGGTTTGTACAAAAGTGGCATTTTGCCTATTTAATTTTAAAAAACAAAAATTACATTTAATTTTTTCCTTTTCTTCTCTTTTGGCCTGTCCTCTTCATTCTTGGGCTTGGACTCGAGCCTACTTGGCTCAAGCTTGGGCTTGGGCCTACTTGGCTTTTTGACTTTGATTTTGGTTTTGACTTTGAATTTGATTTCTGATTTTGGCAATTGGGTGTAATTTTTGATCCCAACAAAGTGTCCCTCATCAATAAAACACTGCGCATATGGGTTATGTGCATGAAATTGATGGATCTTTTGTTATATGGAGATTGATTTGGTTTGGTTCCCTTTTGACGATGTGAAGGTCGATACTGCCTTTTTAGAGACGCGGACAGTCGGTGCTGCCATTTTTGCGACTTAGAAGGTCGGTGCTGCTATTTTTGCGACTTGGACGGTAGATACTTGATTTGCCTTGCTCTGCTTCTTGCGGTGTCAGGGTTGAAATTGACTTACTCCACTTCTTACGGTGTCGGGATTGGATTTGACTTGCTCCGTTTTCTACTGTGTGAGGTTGAGATTGACTTGATCCGCTTCTCGCGGTGTCAGGATTGGATTTGATTTGTTCCGCTTTCTGCGGTGTCAGGGTTAAACTTGACTTGCTCCGCTTCTTATGGTGTCGGGATTGAAGTTGACTTACTCCACTTTCTGCGGTGTCGGGATTTGAAGTTGACTTACTCCGCTTTTTGCGGTGTCGGGATTGATTTGTTTCCAAGGTGGAGTTTGATTCCACCGAGGATTTCGTTAGTTGACTTGCTTCCAAGGTGGAGCTTGATTCCGCCGAGAAGGTCTTTGGTGTTGAATCGGTTGATCTGATTGGTTTTGGAGTTCTTGTTCGTTCCGCGGGTCCTTTTGAGCTGGGAACCACTGCCGGTAAGACTTTAATTTGATTTATTTGATTTCTGTCTTATTTGGCGAGACTTTTGAATTTGAGGGGAATTTGGAATTTGGATTTTATTTGGTATCAGCATCGCTACACTGGAATAGCGCCAGGAGCGACTCATCATTTGCCCTGGGAAGACTTGGGATTTGGGTTTTGGGTCGGCATCAGTATCGCTAACACTGAAGCGTAGTGTCAGGAGCGGCTCATCATCAGCTGTTGTCCGTTGGGGTGCGATGGTTTATGAGACATGTTTAGATCCCTATCACCTAAGTCATTTCAATTTTATGAGCTGTAAGGGTCTCATAAAAGTATTTTCTCCCTACGAGTCGAGAGAATCTCACAGGTGTATATTCTTCTTAGGAATCGTGAGGAATCCTAAGTGTGTTGCTCTCATACGGGGATATTCTCCTCACAAGGTCGAGAGGGCTTTGCAAGATTATTTTCGTCTCCTTCTCACGAGTTTGCACCCTTTCGGGTTTTCACACTCACCGACAATCTTGCTGTTTTTATCTACGGAGCCCTTTAGGGTTTTCATCTGTGCCCGTTTTGCTTGTGGACGTACCATTTTTTTACACTGGTGGAGCTTCATCGTCGATAGGACTTCAGATGTAGTCTCGCCGGTAGGACTTGGGAGAGATAGGGGTAGTTTATGCTCGTGGATTGTATACAGTTTTACAAGATGTATAATCTAGACCGTAGGGCCGGTATGCTCAATTCGTCTGCGGCTTGGAGCACTCACGTGTAGTATTTCTTGAGATATCGGCCATTGATGGATGGCATAAACCTTTCTTCCTCGGCATTTATCAGCTGGTAGGATCCTCCATCAAACACTTTCTCGATGACGTATAGCCCTTTCCAATTTGGCTCGAATTTTTCCTTGGCGTGTCGATTGAGGATGATCGGTCTTTTGAGGACCAACACCAATTCTCTTTTCTTAAAAGCGTGGAGACGGGTTATCTTATCATAAGCTCGTGACATTTGGGCTCGGTACAGCTCCAGATTTTGCTATACTGCGAGTCTTTTTTCTTCGATGGTGTCAAGTTCTTCGAGCCGAAGGAGAACGTTTTCCTCCTTCGTCAAATCGTGCTAGACATCCATCTTTAAGTTTGGAATTTCGACTTTGAGGGGTAGGATCACCTTTACTTCGTAGAGTAATGAGTATGGGGTGGACTGAGTTGGAGTGCGGTGCGTGGTACGATACGCCCACAATACCTTGTGAAACTTGAGATTCCAGTTTCTTGTTGATTAAAGCATTCTTCCTCAGGAGCTTGCATAGAGTTTTATTGAAGGTTTCGGCTAGCCCATGGCTCTTAGATTATAGATAGAGGAGTATTTTCAGTCTATCTTGTGCATTATAGCGACCCCTGAGACTTTAAAACTCTTGAAAGAAGACGTATTGTCAGATATGATTCACCTCGGTATACCGAAACGGTATAGAATATTATACCGGAAGAATGTCAGAATATTTTCTGTCTTGATTTTTGTTAGCGGGACAGGTTCAACCCATCTGAAGAAGTAATTAGTTGCGACCAATATGAACCGGTGGCTTTTAGATGGCGGAGGATCAATTTGGCCAACTATGTCGGTGCCCCAACTTTTGAAGGGCCATGATGCCACCGTAGGATGCAACGGATTGGAATGCTTGTGAATGAAGTCATCGTGAATTTGGCAGAGATGACATTTCTTCGCATGCTTTTCATAATCCCTTATCACGGTAGGCCAGTAATAACCGAGCCGTTTGATTTGAAGCCGTATTTTGGGGCCAGATTGGTGAGCTCCGCAGACGCCTAAGTGAACTTCTTTCATGATTTTCTGGGCTTCGGCCGATGACAGACACCTGAACCAGAGTTGGTCATATGATCTGTGGTATAGAGTATTATTTACAAACACATAACGGGAGCTCTCTTCTTTAGCTGAACCCTCGCAGATTTTTCTACGGGCAGCTTGTCGTATCGGAGGTACTTTATGTAGGGCTCTTTCCAATCGGACTCTTCTTGAATGATCAGAATTTCTTCTGTAGGATTGCTCTTTTGTTCTGCACTTTCCTCTTCTCGTAAAGAGACTGGAGGCAGAATTTGCCGGTTTCTGACTGTGATCAAAATTTCATCCATGTTGGGATCAGCCAGCTCTTTGGCTAGGCGAGCGTGTACGTCAGTTTTTCCGTTCAACGTCCTTGGAACTCTCATTAGTTCAATATGAATGAACTGTTTCATGAGTTCCACCACCCGGTTTCTGTATCGAGCTAAATCGGGTTTATATATCTTGTAGTCGCCGCTCACTTGGTTGACGACAAGCTGGGCGTTTCCGTAAATCCGTAGCCGAAGGACCTCCATTTCTACGGTGAGCTTTAAACCATCTATCAGAGCTTCATACTCAGCCTTGTTGTTTGTGTAAGGCTCGGTAAGAGCGAAGGAACGTCGCAAGGTTTCTCCCGATGGCATGACGTACACCAATCCTATCCCTGCTTTTATCTCCACGATGCTTGATTTGCTGGAGGTCTTTATTGATGAGGCTCCATCGAAATAGAGCTCACAACATGACTTGCTATCTTCGAGATGCAGCACTTGTTCGTTGGATAACCCGCAATTGAGCGGTGACCCTTCAGGTATGGGATGAGCAGCGAGGAAGTCGGCGATGGCTTATCCTTTTACTGCTTTTTGAGAAGTGTAGATTATGTCAAACTCAAGCAGTATGACAGTCCGTCTTGCCATTCTGCCGCAAGGCTTGCTTTGGTCATTAAGTATTTGAGCGGGTCGACTTTAGAGATCGGCATAATCTGATGAGCGAGCAGATAATGCCTCGGCTTCTTCACGGCGAATATCAGGTCCATGCATTGCTTTTCGGTCAGGGAATAGTTATGTTCCGTCTCGATTAGTGTTCGACTGAGGTAGTAGAAAGCATTTTTTCCATCCTCGTTATTCTGGGTAAGGAGCGTGCCGAGTGACTCATCTAGTGCGGCAATATAGAGAATCAATTGTTTATCTGGAATGGGAGAAGCAAGCACTGGAGGGTTCAACAGGTGTTGTTTGATGCTTTCGATTGCTTCTTGACATTCGGCGTCCCAAACAAAAGGAGCTCCTTTCTTCATGGGTTTTAAGTAGGGCTTATATCTCTTCGATAGGTTCGAGATGAACCTTCATATGTAAGCGAGCTTACCTTGAAAGGATCTTAGTTGCGTCAGATTCTTTGGAGGGGGCATCTCCATGATGGCCTTTATCTTTGATGGGTCAAATTCGATCCCCCGATATCGGACTATGAAACCTAAGAATTTTCCCGACGACACGCCAAAACCGCACTTCAGAGGGTTCATCTTTAGATCACATTCTCTCGGTCGGGTCAAAACGGCCTTGAGGTCTTGGATGTGATCGGATTTGGTTTTAGTCTTGACGACCAAATTATCAACATAATATTCGACGACTTTATGGATTAAGACATCAAAGATCTTGGTCATTGCCGTTTGATATGTGGCACATGCGTTCTTTAGTCCAAACGGCTTCACCTTGTAACAGTATATGCCAATCGGGGTTCGAAATGCTGTATGCTTCTCGTCCTCAGACGATATTTTTATCTGATTGTACCCAGACGAACCATCCATGAAGGCGAACAACTCGTAATTTGAGATATCATCAACCATCATTTCCATGATCGGAAGCGGGAAATCATCTTTAGAGCATGCCTTGTTGAGGTCTCTGAAATTGACGCAAATCCGGATCTGCCTATTTTTCTTTTTTACTGGGACGATGCATGCAATCTAGTCCGCATATTTCTCTTCTATGATAAAGCCAGCATCAATGAGTTTCTTGATATCCTCGATGACCTTTTCTTCCAACTCTTTTCTCATTCTTTGAGGAGCTTGTTTGACTGGCTTGGCATAAGGAGATATAATCAAGTTATGCACGGCTACTTCAGGGGAGAGGCCGGGCATTTCTTTGTACGTCTACGCGAAGCAGTCGACGAATTCGTGCAGCAAGGCAATTATCTGCTCTTTCATTTCCTCTGACAAGAGTGAGCTGATGTAGGTCGGCCTTTGATTATCAGGCATTTCCAAATCAATCTCGGTTAGCTCGTCGAAGGTTGCTTGGCCGCCATCTTCGAGCTTTCGAAGGGCTTCTTCTGACTCGGCTTGCTCATCTTCATCATTTGATTTTTCACTGGCTTCACCAACACGAATCATATAGCATGCCTTGATGTCAGGTTGAATGAAACCTATGCTCCGTCTATCTAGGATCCATCCATCGGTGAGTGCTCGGATCTAAGACGGATGCCACAAACCCTCATAAAACTTTGCTTTAGAGTCTGTTTGATATAGCCGACATCCGCACCTTTTAAAATATTTCCGCATCTCGGGCGTATAATATCTGGGATTGAGGACGGCTCTTATGCCTCTCTCATAGGGAAGGCACGTGACAGACAAATCGTCCGAGTGCACGACATGATTTAATCCATAAAACATGATGCTCTTATATTCACTTTTCCTTCTGGGAACATAGAAAGTTTTCAGCTGGTCCACAGTGGAAACTGACAATGCATCAAGCTCTTTGCACATATGCTCCGACACTCTTGTGATGGCTAGCTGCCTTTCTGTAACTTTGAAGGTTTCTCTTAACTTCGTCTTTTGCATGAGAGCCCAATTTGCACAGCTGTTGCAAGACGGGTCCTCTGCTTCTAACTCTTCAGTGTTGCTGCTTAAACGAGTGCGAATTTTGCTGCCGGATGGGATTTTGATACCAGACTCGTCCGTGTCGCTACCAAGATGAGGGCGGTTTTTTCGGAAGGACGAATTTCTAGCGTCGGACTCATCAGTGTCACTGCCGAAACGCGGGCGCACTTTAGGGTTTTTACTTTTGAAGGTGACAGCCGGTTCGGATTTGCTTTTGAGTTTTAGGGCCGTTCTACCTTTGGTCAGTTGTAGCTCAGCATTTTAGGGGTTCATAAAGTACCGAGAGTCTTCATTTCAGACTTCATGCACACCGAATAGCTATATCTCTCCGTCAATGCGTTTTTCTTCGCAATTTTTGGTATATTTCATGCACTGATAGAGTGTTGAAGGAACGATACCGTAATCATGAAGTCATGGCCGTCCGAAAAGAATTTTATAAGACTTGTCAGCGTCGATCACGTATATCTTGGCTTCGGTTTGTAGGTCCCCGAACTTGCTCGGCAGAGCTATGGATCCCAGAACTTACTAGCAATTTTGATTAAAGTTTTGAATGACCATCATTTCCCTTGACAAGTGTCGGATGTCTATTGACAAACTCTTCAGAATCCGTAGTTCATGATGTTCACTATGGACCCCGGATTAATCAATATGTGATCAGTCTAATTTTCGTTGCTGTACCCGGTCACATAAAGCGGCTGGTTATACTCAGTTGTTCCCAGTAGCAGGTCTTCGTCTTTAAACGTGACCACGGCTACATGTAGAATGTACCTGGCTTCTTTCATATTAATTTCCGTGAAGCGAGCCTGGTACCGCTCGGGGTTTTATAAAGCGTGAATGAGAACATCTCTAAGCTCTTTGGATAGAACCAGGGCATCGTAAATGCTCAGGAGAGACGGAAGCTTCCGGAGATGAGCCAAAACATTATAGTCCACCGGGGAAGGACTCGAGTCTTCATGAGCCAGCTCTCCTCCATTTTCTTCATTAGCGACTTGTTTTTCCTTCCCTTTTGAGGCGTTCTTTTGATTTGGCGGTAGAGCCTTGCCGCTTCTGAGTTGGATTTGGTTGGCCTTTGTGCCAAACTTCTCGTACTCTTCAGGAAAAATAGAGCTCCTCCTGAGAGTCGCTGTCAAGGTGGATGGCGAGCAGGTCACAATAAAGATCTCACCGTCAGAGTCTTCTTCTAGCTTTTCCAGAATTTCAGCCGCTTCTATGGAAAAGAATTCATTCAATTGAATTAGAGTTCTTTTCTTTTGCTCGTAGTATTTAAGGGAATTGATGTACTTTTGAATGGTCGATTTCCTCGCAGACTCCTTTTTGCGTTGAGCTGCATTTTTCCCTTTCTTCTTAAGCTATTTGGGCTTTAAGCCTGATCGAGCTGAATTGGTAGCTGGAACAGTAGGCTCCTTCTGCCCCTCCTATTCAATTCTGGGCTCTTTCTGAAGCAGGTTGAACATTTTCTTCGTCTTCTTAGATATATGCATGCTCCATGGAGGTTGCTGCGAGTCGGGTTCATTTTTCGGGGTAGCCGATTCAGCTGTTTGCTCTCAGAAAGCTTCATCTTCTGTCTGTATAAAGGTGGTTACAAATTGATTGTTCACCAACACACTTTTAAGCAGTTCGATCTCTCCGGTCTTGTATTGCTTTTCGACCTGGTCTTCGAAAATATAGCAATTCTCGATCGCATGGCTCACTACCCGATGGTATGGGCAATACAAAAGGTTGTCGGTCATCTTTGCTTCATGAGGCCTCTTCGACTCGGGCAATTGTAGACCGTTGTTCAAAATATCTTTGAATATCTTGAGGACTTTGTCTCTCCTAAAAGAGTAGATCTTGCTCTTTTTCTCCTCCAGAGAAGTCCCTTCTCCTCCCAGCATGGGCTTTCGACACCGGTTTATTTTGGATTCGCCCGCTGTTCGCTTGTCTTCATTGTCAGACGTATTGAAAACATTGGTATTGTTGGAATTCCCTTCTACGGTTGTCGTCTCTCTTTCTCTTCCAAGGCTTGTCATTTTAAGAGTCCGGGGTAAACTCTTTCTTCGAGTGTTCCAACATTTGGACTTTCTTGATCAGCTCCTGAAATGTTTTGAGACCCGCAGTACATAGGAATGGGACCATCCAATTGCTGAGGTTCCCGATGAGGAGGCTGACGGATTGGTCCTGCTCCAATGGCGGCTCATACTTGACAATAAGATTGCTCCATCGGACGATAAAATCAGTATTGCTTTCGTTCTTTCCCGGCTTGGTTCTCACAAGGTCAGCAATATAAATTTTGTCGCTGACACTTATAAATCTTTGCCGAAACAGAGACTCCATCTGGACGAAACTAGTGACAAAACCGTCCGGTATGCTCGCGTACCAGTTGAAAGCGGCACCAGTTAGGCTGTTGACGAACTGACGGAGGAGGAGCATATCATTGTCCCCTGTATTTCCACACGACGCTTTAAAATGAGGAATATGTTGATTCGCGTTTTTCGTCCCGTCGAATTTTCCGCACTTAGGGATAACATAACCACTGGGGAACTCGATCAGGTCGTACTGTGCGGGATACGGCCGCCAACTACCGCCAATATCCTTTTGCGCCTCGGTTTCGGCCACCAATGTTTTAATTTTGCTAGTGACCAAGTCTATTATCTGATTTTGTGTTAATGGAATGGTGCCATATAGGGCCAAGGCATCCCCAGAAGTGGAATGTAACCGGCTTTCGTGTGGCTCATCTATACTCGGACTTAAAGGGACAGACATTAGTTGCTTCGGGTCATTAGCACCCGGCTCATGAATGGAAACTTGCGCTTAATTGGAAGGCGTCCGGGCAATTTGAGTCGTGAGCTGCATCACAACAATCGTCAAGTCGTCGATTTTGGATTAAAACTTGGTCATCTCTTTATCTTTGCTCTTAAGCTGTTTTCGGAACTCTTGAAGCAGCTCTTGCTTTGCGGTTTTAGGACGGAAAGCCGGCTCTTCCTCGCTGTCCAAGCTTGACTCCACATGGGCTGAGGGGTCTTTCTGCCTATCGGCCTCATCAAGAGGGCTTTCATCGTCATGCGGAGGCGGCTGATCCTGAGAAGTGGCAACCACATTCAAGCCGGATTGGGGTTGGGATGAGGCGGCCCCATCCTTATTTTTGCTGCGCAGGTTGTCGCTGGGACGCGTGCCTGCCATGTAGACCATGTGGATAACATATCCATCCGTCTTTTCATCATTGGTAGCTGATTTTGCGGACCGCTATCATGGTACTTCTGCTTCGAGAAAGGACAATCGACTGAAGACGCTTGGCCTGACCGGGTCATCGGGCGGCGCTGACGCTTCTTTTTTGGTTTTGCCCTTCTACTTTCGCACGGCACGAAGTGCTTGGTAGACTTCTGAAGAGAAAGTGTCACACCTTTTATGCTGGGGCCTGGACACCTCCCTTCATAGCACAATTTAAAATGTGGCCTTCTTAATCTTGGTGGACATCGCATTCTTCTGGAGCCATTTAAGGACCCCGAACGAATTATGGATTTTCAAGGCTGACACGGTTGTGCTCGCGGGGCAATCCTGTTCTCGGAACCTCACAAAATTTAACTTGGCCGGAGCTCTGGCCCTCTTGTTGGCTCTATATCTGAGCAGCTTCTGTCTCAACTTTTCTGTTTTGAGCACTTGGCAGCTTTTGTAAGTCTACGGTAGCGTCCCGGCCGTCTGTCCGAGGCCAAAATGCGGAAACGAAAACTTTTCTTAAACTAGAAACCGGTGCTATCGCAGACTTTAAACCCGGATCGAACCATTAACCTACAACTAGAAACTAGAGAAAGGGTTGGAAAGCTATACCGATCGATCCGTGTCCTTTGGTCTTTGGCCACCATCACAAGCTCCTCGCGGCATCTCCGGTCTCGATCTCCTCGTCGGAAAGGGCACCACATCATCGAGTCTTTTTACGGGCTCCCGCTTCATCCGAAGCAACTCGGGCACGAAGTTCGCTAGCCGACATGTCCAAGGTGAAATAGAGAATGTGTGTGACGACTTTGTCTCTTGCATCTATTGTATGGATGGAGGTTGAAGATGAAGCCATCAATGGAAATGGTGAGCTCAAGAAAGAAGAGGAAGAACTTTTCTCCTCTTTTCTTTTTATGTTGAGATGATAAGAATGAGAGCAAGAATGAAAAATACAATAGCTAACCCACCATCATATGGCTGCCCTTCTCTCTCCTCTTATCATTTCATCACATATATCAATCATATAATATGACATATGCATAATAAAAGAGACCATGAGTCACTAGGTTGCATGTGTCACAATAAATGCACCTCATTATGATTTCTAGCTCATTATTTCCATTTGTAAATATTAACCCAAATGTTTACAACAACAAAAAGATACGGCAACATCTAAAGTAAACTCGTGACGGATCACAAGGATACCCCTCACCAGTATATACATACCTGCATCCGCATTCCGACTGAAAACGAATGCGATGAGACGAAAGTAATCCAACAAATCTAATACTAGCATCCGGCTTAAACCAAAGCCCACTAGTGTGATCCGCCCGATCATGATCCGTGCACTACTGCACGTATATGATCGAGCCCTGCCATAATACCATACGGCTTCTACAACGTTTCACGCGAAACTTGAAAACTGTCTGTGGGGGACTCTAAAGACTCGTCAATACTTTGGTTATGGATTTAACCACTAGCACGTCAGAGGTACTAGCGTACGTAACGGGCTACCAGGTATTGACCAAAAAGGAGGTCGATGAGCGAACTCATCCTGACACCCTACTGAGCCTGTCAGTGACAATATACGTACAGTCCGGTCCGTTCGTCTATGAGCATCGCATGGCGGGCCTAGGGGTTGGTAAAAGTCAGACCCTCAAAAGCGGTACAAGTCGTGTCGGAGTGTAGCCCAGAACACCCTGAGATACTACTGGAATACCTACCAGTAAATCTTTTGCCTTGGCCAAGGACTTCGTGTAATGGCTCTGCTAGACACAGCGCGATCTCACGCCCAATACCGGGAGAGACGAAACCCCTGCCGATCCGCTCACTGTCTCTATGTGGCTTGGGACTGTACCCAACTAAAACCTGTTTGCACGACTTCTTTGAGCCGTGGTAGGATAGTAATCAAAGCACAGTGGGAACTCACACGAGACAAATGACGATCTCAGATCGATGAACTAAGCTATACACATGTCACCAGGGAACTGCTATCTGACGTCAGGTATAATACCAACTAGCATGTTCCCGGCGAGTCCTGTCCGGTGTACTCGTAACCCAATGAGCATCTGTATACATTTTAGGTGAACCAACTGACACCAATGGCTTGTGAGACCGGCCACCGTCCCTCGTCAGGGTCTCGACTGTGTACACTAGTCTACTAATGGAGTATCGATGCCCAGTCTTGAAACTCCCATGACTAGGGACCACTTTAAGGATGTGCTTATAGACCCCAGCTCCCACGTATATGATCGCCATCATACTGCTGGCCGTCAAGCAAGAATCCTAAGGGCTCTATCAACGTGTAATAGTGACATGTAAGGCCACCTAAAGCAGTACACGATGATAAAGATAAACCAGATAGCATACCATCATCTTGAGTAAGACCGTCCTACTGGTATAGGTGATCCCTCAATCATTGCAATCACGTGCCTGTGATCCAATAATTGACTCTGAGGGCACTATATCCAACAATCTCCCACTTGCACTCAAGGCTAATTATTGCGATGTCGCATACACACAGCCCGTGTGATATCGAACATCCAACTCCTCTATTAATCAGTTTCACAAATCCCGTTTGCGAAACTATTGCGTTCGAGGAATAGCCTCCGAGTGGATCCGCCCTGATGTTTCTTTCCATGTCTCTCTTTATCTCAAGTTCGCGGAGAAAGCCATCTCCCGAAATGAGCAATACCTGTTTTAGAATATGTCTGGATATCTGATGGGACCTAGTTCATAAATGAACTCCAAATCCAAACTTCTTAGACTGTATCGACAACTGAACTTAATCAGTATCCTGCGCCACACCTCCCTCAGTATTCACTTGGACCACCTGTCTAAAATACTGCCCCTCGTCAGAGGGAAAACTATAACTCTGACAGACACTCTGTCATCCAGGTCACCTTGGAAGCCTGGAATGATAACCGTCTCCTAAAAGAGGCTGTTGTTATCATATCCCTAGAACATCCACTTATGTTCTAAAACTGCTTTCCGAACGTTTCTCCAGGATAGGATTAATATCAATTTATTGCATCTAGTGCAAAAAACAACGTCTGGTGTGGTACTTGACATCTTATGATTGATTCAATTGCATAAGCAAATGATCTGCCAATCATGCACATCCCTCTCCCCTTTAGTCTTTAAGACACTTTTAGAGAGGGTGACTCCATCACGTGCAGATACACTACCGTGCCAGGAGTCGTCCATTCTAAAACACCTTTAGAATGCTGTCTAAGTACCCAGATTGGGAAACTACCCAAATTTAGATCTAGTAACCAGAATGTCTGATATTATATCTATATCCTATATGGAGAAACCACTCTGTGACAACCAAAGTATAACCGATCGTAGTATAGGAATTTAACTTCCTACTCTGTGTATGTCATCCAAATACCAGGACATCACACCCTACTACCTTCTTAACAGATCCATCCCCTATTCTGATGAAGTCAAACCTATGACTGTAACATCAGAAATAGATGATCTATCTCCGCTATATCTGCTTTAGTCCATAAGTAGACATAAGCTACTTGTCCACTATGCTTCCGCTGCTCCCACTGACTACGACAACCCTCTGGCAGAGTCATATACACGTATACTTCTAAAGCTAGTTTAGAACGACGCTATACTCATCTTCCTGCCGGGTCTTACAGTCTGGAACAACAGCAATGGTAAGTCTGGGTAAACAAGAACCTCTATGTCACCGTCCTTGAGCATACCGAAGTACCTCTCGAGTGCCTGAGGTTACCCACCATATCTGCGGAGTGGCTAATGGAGTGTCAAACCAGATTGAATGTTTAGGTTCTTATCAAATTTTCAGTAATCATTTGCGGTTCTGGAATCACTTCCAGTTCTATCATACTCCCACTACTGTTTTCTGAAAAAATCCATTTTTATCAAAACTGTGGCGAGTCAAGAACAATATCACTATTGATCTTCCAGATGGTAGAAAGTCGACCCTCGTCATAGCCCGGGTCAACCCATAAACAGCCATTACAGAAACGTGCCTTGAGTTGTCCAGAGTCTGGTTTTAAGCATATGCCGGACAACTCTCCGTACCTTAACATTGTTAAGATATGAACTATTCTATATCCAATATAGAAACGGAGGCACTGATTTAATTGGAACCAGATTCAAATCATGCAGCTGTCTCCAGTGCATGTCAACTAAATGGAGAGATGCCGATCAGCATTACTCAACTTAGGAATATATCCAGATATGAGTAACCTGAAAGAGAAGCAAGTTCTCATAATCATTACTATCAACTGAATACCATACACAAGTATCTACATCTTCGATCACCTTGAAGAATCCTGACACTTGCAACACCTGGTTCTCTACTTCATTCTTATACCTATAACTTCTCAAAACTTAGATCTTGCATCTCTACGAAACACATGTCTAAGAACTAGAGAAGTCACAAGTAAACATAATATAGTACGAGTACCATCCCCTCTGTCCTCATGGACACTGGACAACATACAATACTCTGTATAAGTCCCCTGAGTCTAATAACTCATTCCCTGTATGTCGTAGGTTGAAAACTGTACTTATGGTTAAGAAGAATTATACCGCTGTTTAATGCTTCTTACCTAACCATCCACTGATATAGGTAAATGTCATAGACAAAATTTCAAAAAGTTATCTCACTTTATAAAAATAAACGTACAGATATATCAATTTGAAATTGGTGCATAACAACAGATATTCAAAACCAAATATTTACCGTCCGGCAAACAACACAAGCGATTTCCTCAAATATCACCAATTACAACGAATCCCGATATAATGAGGATGATCACCCAATTCCCAATAACTTGCTCCCACTCATCATCTGTAAAACCATACAGATGTGAGAATCAAACCTGGTAAATACATACCCTGGAGCAAGGGCAAATTGGGAAATCAGTTTTCTTTTAACAATACACAGTGAAACTGAAACATGTAAACATTTCGAAGGGGTATCCGGGTATTCTTAGTAATGCCTCTTCCATTATCAGATTCACAACTGTAACCGTATATTTCTTTGCCATCTCTCCAAATCCCTTTATATGTCTTTAGTTATTACCTTCTGTACACCCATTTAGGCCAAATGGTTTTCTTCCTTTCCTACCGTTCGGCATTAGCCTATAGTTTGGAAGAAGACTATCCAATAAGTGTATTAGGTGTACTGTCCTAATCCTAGGAGCACTCGCAACCCGAGAGAAGGTAAAGATAAAATACAACTGAATAAAACCTTATTCCTATTTCTCCTGAACCAGAATCCATCCCCGAACTGGAACAAGTTCCTTCGAGTTCGTATATAACCATACGATGGAGTATCCAAATAACTGTGGATCTTCATAGTGATACGGAGTGTCCTGGAGAAATACAAAAGTGAAGTAGGAGTGGCGATGAAATATTTGGTTTGGTCGTGAATAGCAATCGCAATTTACTTTGCCCTCTTACTAATCCCTTTATTTGTCTTAACTTATTACCTTCTGTACACCATCGTTAGGCTAATTGGTTTTCTTCATTCCCCACCGTTCGGCACCTGCCTATGGTTTGAAAGAAGACTATCCAATAAGCGTAATAGGTGTACTGTCCTAATCCAAGGAGCACTCGCAACCTGAGAGAAGGTAAAAGGAAAAGACAACTGAGTAGTCCTATTCATTTTCTCCAGAACCAGAAACCATCCTCGAATCTGGAACAAGTTCCTTCGAGTTCGTATATAACCATACGATGGTTTTATCCAATGGAAGTGGATGCTCGTAGTAATACGGGGTGCTCTGGAGAAAAGGGTAAAAGAAGGAGTGGCAATGAGGTATGCAACTCTGACAATCCAAAAGCCAGTGTTTTAAGAAGGTTCGGTTAACTTGGTCACTGAGTCATAGTCAAGGGTCGGGTCATGGTCGTTGCCAAAGAGAGAGAGAGAAAAGAAACACTCTGCGTGCACTCTAACCTAGATCAGAATGGTTATCAATTTATCCAATCAGGAAACCTTCCACTGTATCGTCAAATTCTCCTCCAAACCTGAAAGAAGAATTAGTCGGGATCACCCGAGGAGTAAACCAACTCATCAGTGGAAATCGGGATCCAACTATCATCGCATGATAACGTGATGGAATCCACTCACGTTATCACACTCCAGAAGGTATACGCATACCTGGCAAGTTTCAGTTTCTTTAGAAACCCCCGATGTGATTTTTTACCCTATGCTCTTATGACCTTGACGAAGGTCAACAAATCATAAGTCATATGTCAAGTTCTACCCGTCATTGTCCAGGTTAATTTGAACCCGCCCGTACAAGCCCTTGACGAAGGTCAACAAGGCTATACGACTGTCCCAAACCAACGCATCTATCTATGCAACAGAAAGGTAACAAGCAACTACCATTCACTATGCCTTGACGAAGGTCAACAAACATAGCATGAATACTAAGTGCTACCCGTCTGAAATGACGGAGGGCTACGAATGGTTTTTGGCGAAAAACCTTTAACGTAATGAACTTGATATCGTTGAAGGAACCGGCTAGCTTTTTATAAAAATATAGTGGCGAAAACTTTTGCTAAAGAGGTCACTTCCGGTGAAGGGATCTCGGCTCTTTCCCCGTAGAATGAGGTACAGGATATTCCAACTGAATACCACGATGCAAAGCAAAAAGTAATCGGCTATAGTGAAGTTATTACCCTGACGCAGACGTCTGTCCAAGGGGTCACTCCCGGTGAAGGGATCTCGGCCCTTGCCTCGTCGACTGAGGTGCTGGATATTCATAACCGAATACCACTGTACAAAACAAAAGAGAACGTCCTTACAATAACAGCTTTTTGAAAAATGTTCCAACAACATCAGAATAGGTGTTTAGCTTGCATTGATCCAAATCAATGCAGTCTCATCAATTAATCACACCACAAAAGAACGAAAATATGATGTACGTATATGCCATCCGCATTCGCCACTGGGTCCCGTCATCACCCGTTAGGTTACTTAACTAACGACAGAGCGGGGACTGGACTAGCGCGGGTGTAAAACATATACAACATCTACTAGTATATATATCAATATATAATATTCGCTCATGGCGTGATAAAATGCAATATCACAGAAATGTAATAAGCATCACAGAACAATACAGATAATCTAGGATTCCAGGATTTCATAGAGTCGCTACTGAAACCCGACGTTCCCCTGGTCGTGTGGATAGCCTGTGCAATGAAATCCTAAACCCCTACGGGCGCGGCAAGTTACCCGCTAAAACCTGAAGCGAGGCAGCCCCCTTCAACAACGTGAATGGATCACCCAGCACTTCACGGAATCCGGTAACTTGAGCACCCCTTCTTGGATCAACCTGCACCCCCTACGAGTGCGGCAAATAGTCCGTCAATTCTAGAGTGAAGCCCCCTCTGTCTCAAAGCCATGAGATGCGGGCCCGTTGCCCTCTAGAACCCGGCTATCCGTGCACCCCACCGCGGGGTAATCCTAGTACAGAAAGTAAAATATATATACAACGGGTATATCGATCTCAGCCCGGTCGTGCGCCAAAAGAATAATATACAAAGAGGCAGTGACGGCAGTCCACATGTCGGACGCCCGCCCCGCAATATCAAATGTACAAATACAACCAAACTGTACTACCATTGCATCCAGGCTATCCACCACGACAAATCCGCAATATCACAGCACAACACAGAACATCAACGTGAATGTCACGTTCGCAAATCCGTCTAAAAGGGCTATAGCAATTAGACAAGATTTACCGATCAAATGACATTCACGGTCGCAGATATAATGTAAATACTGTGAACTAACATGTTTAAAATTTTCGATCGACAAAATTTCCCGAAGTAGGCCCCAAGCACAATTCCCAGTATTCAAAATAATCTGGGCCAAAAATAAAAATACCAGAAACCCCAATTCCAAGTTAGAAAGCACTGCAGAAAATTTGGTGCACTAATGTTACAGTACGGCGCCGGAACCGCGGCCAAAACAAGGGTAATGCCGCGGTTCCGCGGCGCTACAGTGATAACAGTGTACCAAATTTTCCCAGATATCTTAAAAACGCCTGCCTGATTTTCTGCAATACTCAAAATAATTTTTCGACGACAAAAAAAATTCGACGAAAACTTGACTTTTGAAATTGCGGTTTCGGAAATTTTGTTCGATCGATATTCTAAACACGTTAGAGCAAGCTAGTAAAGGTTAATGGCGTGGCTCTGATACCATGTAAGTCTACGGTAGCGTCCCGGCCGTCTGTCCGAGGCCAAAATACGGAAACGAAAACTTTTCTTAAACTAGAAACCGGCGCTATCGCAGACTTTAAATCCGGATCGAACCATTAACCTACAACTAGCAACTAGAGAAAGGATTAGAAAACTATACCGATCGATCCGTGTCCTTCGGTCTTTGGCCACCATCCCAAGCTCCTCGCGGCATCTCCGGTCTCGATCTCCTCGTCGGAAAGGGCACCACATCATCGAGTCTTTTTATGGGCTCCCACTTCATCCGAAGCAACTCGGGCACGAAGTTCGCTAGCCGACGTGTCCAAGATGAAGTAGAGAATGTGTGCGACGACTTTGTCTCTTGCATCCATTGTATGGATGGAGGTTGAAGATGAAGCCATCAATGGAAATGGTGAGCTCAAGAAAGAAGAGGAAGAAGAACTTTTCTCCTCTTTTCTTTTTGTGTTGAGATGATAAGAATGAGAGCAAGAATGAAAAATACAAGAGCTAACCCACCATCATATGGCTGCCCTTCTCTCTCCTCTTATCATTTCATCACATATATCAATCATATAATGTGACATATGCACAATAAAAGAGACCATGAGTCACTAGGTTGCATGTGTCACAATAAATGCATCTCATTATGATTTCTAGCTCATTATTTCCATTTGTAAATATTAACCCAAATGTTTACAACAACAAAAAGATACGGCAACATCTAAAGTAAACTCGTGACGGATCACAAGGATATCCCTCACCAGTATATACATACCTGCATCCGCATTCCGACTGAATGCGAATGCGATGAGACGAAAGTAATCCAACAAATCTAATACTAGGATCCGGCTTAAACCAAAGCCCACGAGTATGATCCGCCCGATCATGATCCGTGCACTACTACACGTATATGATCGAGCTCTGCCATAATACCATACGGCTTCTACAACGTTTCGCCCGAAATTTGAAAACTGTCTGTGGGGGACTCTAAAGACTCGTCAATAGTTTGGCTGTGGATTTAACCACTAGCACGTCGGAGGTACTAGCTGTACGTAACGGGCTACCAGGTATTGGCCAAAAAAGAGGTCGATGAGCGAACTCATCCCGACACTCTACTGAGCCTGTCAGTGACAATATCCGTACAGTCCGGTCCGTTCGTCTATGAGCATCGCATGGCGGGCCTAGGGGGTTGGTAAAAGTCAGACCCCCAAAAGCGATACAAGTCGTGTCACAGTGTAGCCCAGAACACCCTGAGATACTACTGGAATACCTACCAGTAAATCTCCTGCCTTGGCCAAGGACTTCGTGTAATGGCTCTCCTAGACACAGCGCGATCTCACCCCCAATATCGGGAGAGACGAAACCCCTGCCGATCCGCTCACTGTACCATTTAGTTCGGGACTGTACCCAACTAAAACCTGTTTGCACGACTCCTTTGAGCCGTGGTAGGGTAGTAATCCAAGCACAGTGGGAACTCACACGAAACAAATGACGATCTCAGGTCGATGAACTAACCTGTACACATGTCACCAGAGAACTGCTATCTGATGTCAGGTATAATACCAACTAACATGTTCCCGGCGAGTCCTGTCCGGTGTACTCATAACCCAATAAGCACCTGTATACATCTTAGGTGAACCAACTGACACCAATGGCTTGTGAGACCGGCCACCGCCCCTCGTCGGGGTCTCGACTGTATACACTAGTCTACTAATAGAGTATCGATGCACAGTCTCGAAACTCCCACGACTAGGGACCACTTTAAGGATGTGCTTATAGACCCCAACTCCCACGTATATGATCGCCATCATACTGCTGGCCGTCAAGCAAGAATCCTAAAGGCTCTATCAACGTGTAATAGTGATCTGTAAGGTCATTTAAAGCAATACACGATGATAAAGATAAACCAGATAGCATACTATCATCTTGAATAAGACTGTCCTACCGGTATAGGTCCTCCCTCAATCATTGCAATCACGTGCCTGTGATCCAATAATTGACTCTGAGGGCACTATATCCAACAGCTTTCAGCTTTTCGGGAAGCCGCCACGGGCAGGATGATGGAGAGCTTTAGAGATACGCCTGATCGTGCATTTGTCGGAGGTGTCGTCTGAGCTTGTCCGTGACGTTTGATTATGCCCTTTGTTTCGGCAGTCTTGCCTCCAGCTAGAGCACCAGAGAGTCGTTCGGATACCGACTTACGTTTGGATTGTGGTGCCTTAGCGATCACAACATTCGGCCTCTTGCCCCTTGAAACCGGCTTGGCCATCTGGTTTGCCGGGATTTCTGCCAGATGAGCGCTTCCGGCAAGGTAGATGATAACGAAACCAAATTGGCGGTGCGGTTCCTCCCACTGTCGACTGAGGCTTGCGGAGAAAACCACACGAGCATTGATCTTGATCACGTACGGGATCGGGGTTGCGTCAGAAGCTGGATTCATCTTGGAAGACATCGTCATTAGTTGTTGAAGGTTGATTGTTGCATGAAAAATCATTATTTCAGTACAAATATCGGTATATATGTTAAATGAGTTCGCATGAACACTTGATCCGAGATATAGGAGAGAAGAAAGGTCCCACCGGACGTGCTAGAATCTGCAGAGTGTTTTTCGTCACCCTATTGAGATAAGAATGCGCGTCGCATGTTAGGCATATTACGGATTCCTCCTGCCTGGGATAGGCTGGGGTTTAATGATTGTGGGGATCCGAATCTTCGGAAGCCACGGACTAAACTGCCTCTCGCTTTTGGAACGAGAGAACCTCCGATTAACAAGTCAAACGGAGCATGTGAACTCAATATGCAATATGTGTGTATTGTGTTTGGGAACAACCTTGAGGGTGTTTCAAGCATATCGGGGGCCTCACAGAGTTTTTTACGGGGGTCCTACTACCCGGATAGAGGGCTAGAGGTCAAGAGGGCTAGCAGCCCCTTACAGGGTGGGGCAGTGTCTCGTTAGAAATTTTTTTCTAATGGGAAAGATGATGAGTGTATATGTGCCACGTACGTACTTAGTATAGTGAACACGTGGCAAAGTGTGCACCTACCGAGACACGCACCTAGCGAGGTGCGAACTCGGCAAGGCGCGCACTCGCAGAGGTGCGCACCTGTGCGCACCTGACAAGGTGTAAGAGAGTGAAGGGGGCCAAAAGATCCCGAATGGGCCAAAAGGTCCAGTATGATGCGTACTTAGAAAGTGGGCATCTAGCAAGGTGCGCACTGTATCGGTGCGCACTTGGCTCGATGTGCACCCAACAAGTTGCGCATCTAGCACGGTACAAGTAGGGTCGAAACTTAATGGAGCAACAGTTCAAAAACACGACTTTGATTTTTGAAGATCAAAAGGGGCTCTTTTTCTCTTTTTTGAGGCCTCCTGACGTGCGCACTTTGAAAAAAAAGAAGGAATGCAGGAGAAAAAGACTTGCGCAATAAAGAGCAGCTCAAAACTTAAGATTTTGTTTTTTGGGGAATCAAGATTAAGATCTTTTTTTATCAAATCATGGGTTGTTTTATAGGTTTACATCTTTTACATTTAGCTCCATGGCTTGTACAAAATTGTCCTTTCGCCTATTTAATTTAAAAAAACAAAAATTACATTTAATCTTTTCCTTTTCTTCTTTTTTCGCCGGTCCCTCTTCATGCTTGGGCTTGGGCTTGGGCTTGGACTCGGGCCTACTTGGCTCTGGCTTGGGTCCATTTGGATATTTGACTTTGATTTTGAACTTGAATTTGATTTCTAATTTTAGCAATTGGGTGTAATTTTTGACCCCAACACATACTTGCGTTAAGAGGGCTGTAATCTACCAGAGTCCGTGATACTTCAATTCTATTGAAATATCTAAGTGGCCCAAGGTCCTTGGTATGAAAGTGTGAATCCAAATGTTTTTTCTCCTTAGAGATGCCAGCAGAATTATCTCCGGTAATGATAATATCATCAACATACACCAGCACAATTATTCTGTCCTGAGGACTATTATGTGTAAAGAGAGATGTGTCGGAGTGACTGCGTTCGAAGCCAATTTATCGTAGAACTGTACTAAATTTTTCAAACCAAGCATGCGGTGATTGTTTCAATCCATATAACGATTTATGTAGAAAACAAGCCATAAACTCCCCCGGTCACTCAAAACCAGGAGACTGCTGCATATAAATAGTTTCTGAAAGATTGCCATTAAGAAAAGCATTTTTCACATCAAGATGATGAAAAGGCCAAGCCTTAGAAATAACCAAGAATATAAAAATACGAACCGATGTCAATTTGGCAACTGGCGAAAAAGTCTCAACATAATTCAAATCATACTGCTGAGTAAAACCTTTGGCCACTAATCGAGCTTTGAGACGGTCAATCATTCTATCTGGATTATGCTTGACAGCAAAGACCCATCGACAACCGATAATTTTCTTATCTGAAGGCGGAAGTACCAATTTCCAAGTCTGATTAGAGCGCAGTGCGGCAATCTCCTCAAACATAGCTGCATACTAATCTGGGTGTTGAAGAGCTTCCTGAACAGAGAAAGGAAGAGTGATGGCAGATAAGGAAAAAACTAACTGACGAGCAGATGATGTCAGTTTATGATAGAAAACAAAGTTAGAAATTGGATGTGCAGTACTACAGGAACGCTTACCTTTACACAAGGCAATAGGAAAAGAAAGATTTTCTTCTGAAGGCAGTGGCGGTGGAGAACTTGGAACAGTGAACTGTATAGGAGTACCTGCAGAAGAATCGTTAGAATAAGTATTGGTGGGAGGGGTTAGGACAACTTCTGGTGATACACCTGTGGATAAAGGTCTACAGGCTGAAAACTATGACACACATGTTGAACAGACGAATCAAGCTCTGAGGAAGGTAGGTGAGGAACATGAATGGTAGGAGTGGGGTCTTTAACAAGGGTAGAAAATAGGCTTGATTTTCTAAGAAAGTAACATCACATGAAGTACAAACTTTAGATGAGGCAGGGTCAAAGCAAACATAACCTTTTTAGGATCGGGAGTAACCTACAAACACCATATGGGTTGCTCGAGATCTCGCTTGTCTACATGAGGACCTAATATATGAGGATAGTATAGACAACCAAATACTTTAGGAGAAATAGGGAAATGGTTGCCCTGTGAAAACAAAATAGAGATGGGACCGGTTGCCTAGGACCGAAGAAAGCATGCGATTAATATAAAACCATGCAACTAAGACCGCAAAATTCCACAATCATTTAGGGACATGCATATGCAAAACAAGAGAACAAGCTATCTCAAGCAAATGTCGGTTCTTCGGTTTAGCAATCCTATTTTGCTGAGGAGTGTAAGAATATGAAGTTTGATGTAATATACCATGAGTCTGACAAAATGCAGGAAACTCCACGCTAATATACTTCTTGGCATTATCTGAATGAAGAGCTTTTACCGAAACACCAAATTGATTAGTAATATCAGTTACGAAAATTTTAAAGGTAGACAAAAGTTCAAACCTATTACGCAGAAAATACAACCAAGTCATACGTGAATGATTATCGATAAAAGTCAAAATATTTATAACCAAACACACTAGGTATTTTAAAGGGACCCCAAATATCTGAGTGAACTGACGCAAAGGGTAAATCATGTTTTTTATTAACTGAAGGAAAAGAGAAGCGATAGTATTTATCAAGAATACATTATTCACAACTGAATTTTGATAAATCAAGAGAAGGCGCCATAGTACGTAAAGAAGAAAGAGGAGGATGACCAAGTCTCCGATACCACTGGATAGTAGAAACAGTTGTAGACGTACTGAGAAGGTGATCAACGTAGTACAGTTCATTCTGTTCATACCCCCACCAATCCGTTGCTTTGTCAGAAGATTTTAAATCACAAAGTGAGAGGGATAAAAAGTTACGGAGCAGTTAGAATCATTTGTAAGCTGACGAATAGAAAGCAAGTTTTATTTTAATGATGGCACAATTAAAGTATTTTTTAGGTGAAGAGGTGAAAGAAGTGATAAATCAGCAGAGCCAGAAACATGTGTGGTATTACCATTAGCCATGAAAATCTATTTGTGAGGACTAGAAATAAGATTAGACGGTCCATCACGAGACAATAATGTTAAGCTGGATTCAGCGACCCACGAATTAGAATGAGAAAGGAACAATATACCTGATAGAGTAGAAATGTTGGCAGAAGCTATAGAGGAGAGGAGACGATGTAACTGGCCTCACTCAGTACTGGATAAAGATAAATTGCCGGTAGAAAAGGAAGATCAGACAGTAGTAACCGGTGTGGATATTTGACGAGCTGTAGGTGTTATCATCAAGGTAGCCATACTTCTCCAAACACCATTCGTCAAGATGATTAGTGCCGCCGCAATAAGCACAATAAAGACCGGCACGGTTACAGCCACTTCCACGAGAACCATGAACACGAACAGTAATAGGGGGACGATCACGAGGAGCAATTGAGACCGAATCAGAATCCATAATGAATGGTACAGAAATAAATTACGAGAGAGCGAGAATGAGTTACACAAGCAACAAAATTATATAGAGAGGAAATATTTTATTGACTTAATTAAACAAGAGTCCATACAAATATATACAGAGAGAGTTATAGATTGCCTTTCAATCTAATAACAAAATATATTTATAACTAATATCTACTAACTAAATATATGCAACTAATATATAATAACTAATTATATTCTTAACAATGTCTATATAGTGCACGGGGTTTATATGCAGTTAAACCTGAATATTAATAGCAATCAATGTTCTAAAAAGCTTTATACGAAGCTTGCTTTTGTGCGCAATGTACCATAGATCAACCTAATCGTTATGTAGCTCAACAAATTGGCTTACATACAAAATAACTTGCGCTATTTCTACATATAGCATACGCTACGCATAGATAGAGATATCATGCCGTGTTATTTGCCAATAAGATTTTGCATAGGGATTTTTGTTTTCAACTGGATCATGTGAATCTTATATATTATGTAACACAGCCTCTGACTTTCAATTTTCCATGACTCGAAGATTGAAAAAATCCTAATCCCACTAGTAAACTTTCAATACCTATGTTGACTCATTCCTAATCCCTATTTGCCGACAACTTTATTTCCCCATTCTTCTCTACAACTTTGATGCCTGATCCTAAACTTTAGATATATATTGTCTACGATTTGAACTTACATGGTCTCAAACTCACAATTCAGTTGCATTCAATTTAAACATTCATCTCTTTAATTTTTCTCATTTTTTTTTTGAAAAAAATTCGTCGTCTTCATTTTCCTGACGCAATCAAATCGGGCAATCCATTTGTCCCTTCGATTCTTTTCAATGATGACTGTAAGGTGACCGATTTGACATGTAATTTGTTCACTTTCATCATTTGTTTAATAAATCATCGGTTATTGTTGTTTGTTATTTTGGTTTTTTCATTACTTCACTGATTGATTTCTTTTAAACGAGTGTAATGCTATTGGAAGGAAAAGATGTAAAGTTGTAAAATTGAAAACTAGGAATATGTTATGTTAAAAGCTGATAAGACTTCAATTATTTCCTTAATTTTTTAAAACTCTTTTTTCTAATACGAACTAATTTCCTTATATTTTTTTTATTTAGAATGAATAAACTATTAAAATGAAATAATCAATAATCTGATTACCTTATATTTGTAATTTAATATGAATAAATATAATTATTAAAATTATATAATTGATAATCCGTGTAGCCTACGCTTTTCGCAGCGCATTTTGCACTTTTTGCTTTCCTGAGGCAGAGTGCTACTCTTTATGTTATCGTTATTTTCGACATTGATAGTGATATGTGCTAATACATTATTGTATGTGCAGCAATATACTCCACGGCATGTAGAAATTGCTCTGAAAACAAGCTGGGAGATCTCACAATTAGGTTACTCAAAACCAGAGAGTCCGCATTGATGTTTGCTTCTTCTTACTACCGCTCATTCCATTCTTATGTGATTTTTTAGCAATTTGTATGTAAGAATCTAGCAAATGGGCATAATTCGCCCTCTGTGACTTTTATCCTACCTATTGAAATTTTAATAAAATCATCCATGCTTGAAGGATTTTAATGTGTGTGTCTGTGTGTGTGTGAACTTTTGGTGACCAAGTTTGCAAAAGAGCATGAGCAAAAAATTCATCAATTATGAGGTTTGAACCATGACCTAAAGCTGAGTTCCTTTGCTTACCATTGTTGATAGGTTGCAGTTGGATAGGTCTATTGGATTATTAAAAACAGATATATCTCTTAACTCTCACCATAATTTCGGGTGTTTCGGGTGCAGTGGTACGGATATTTAAGATGACGCCTAGGTTCAAATTCCACTGTAAGCATTGTTGTGGCTCTGGCCTATAAAAACTAAAAAGGTGCTCGACCTGCTAGGACGTGTTAGAATATAAAAAAATATATATCTCAACCCTTACAATAACTTCGGAGTTTTGACACAATGGTAGGAGTATTTTAAGAGTTTGACCTTCGAAGGAGCATTAACCATAAAGTGCTTGGTATTGGATTGATAGTTCCTACTTCCTCTCTCAAAAAGAAACATGAAAGCGCCTCTTTTTACATTCTGAAAACATTTTGGATCCTACAAAGGTCACGTTCTGTGGTTGTTTATACATTGAAGACCCACGATTGCAACTTTCCGTTCCTCTTTAAGGAAGCCTTTCGCATCAGATTGTTATAGAAGAGACCCCACCCCATTCATATGAGAAATCATGTTGTGACTGAATTTCACATTCCATAACTGAATCCTCTCACCCTATTAATAAACATTTCAACTAAGATCAGATCCTGTAGTGGAAATTTCCCGAATGCATCAACGAAGTTAGTCAACGAAGCTCACGTTCATTAAAAAAAATCAATCAAGAAAAAGGACCCATATGAATATAGTAGATTGCGTTTGAGTTTTGTGTGGAGAACTTTTATCTTGGACACTATAAGGTGCATACTGATGGTGAATTCCTTCAGTAGAAAAGTTTAATTGTAACCAGCATGCATTATATTTGTGCCCCTATCATTATCAAATTCTCTTGCCACAAGAATATGTATACGCCTTCTTCCCATCCGCATAATTTGCCGGGCTTGTGCATTTCTAGTTACTTAATTTACTTTTTATTTACATAGACCATGAAAACATGGGATATTTATGATTATCGAAAGCACATTAGTCATTGAATGTATTTATTATTTATGATTATTGAAAGCATAGTTGGATATGATATTTGTGACCTTAATCCAGCCATTGAATGTGTTTTCGATATGATTTTTATTTTTCTTATGTATATTAATTTGCATAGTAAATGTTTTACCGTTTATTTTTCTTATGTATATTAATTTGCATAGTAAATGTTTTACCGCCTACAAAATGATCCTGGCTTCAACAACTAGGGGACATGAATAAGCTGCTGTAACGCACTGTCAACGGGGAAAAACAATCTTGTAATGGGTGGTTTGAGTTAAATTTAATCAATATGACCATCTTTAGGATAGACACCTTATCTTATTTTTAGATCTCATTACTTTCATTCATGTGTATGTTGTTTTTCTGTGTCACCACCATTTCCTTCTCCCATTATTAGGTACCGTGAGCTGTGAAACTGAAAGCTTCATGTCTTTTGCTTCAGAGATTTATCACTGTAGGTACTCTATCGTGACACTGTAGCTGCTGTTTTGGGCAGAAAATGAAGAAAGCCAACCATAAAATCCTCAGAGCTAACATGTGTGCCATCTTGAGAATGTTTGTTAGCACCTTCAAATGGGGCGGGGGGGCAGGGGGGGGGGGACACAAGGAACCTGCTGTACAAAGATTGGTTAGCTGCTTGTTTCCAGATTAGGGAGCAACAGCTACAAGTCCTCACATTCTTAAATTTATGCACTTTGATTGGCTCTGCTTATGGTACCATACACAGCTCATCTTTCTAATCCACTTGCATTTTCTATAGATCTCCGTCACCAAACTCCTATCCAAAATCATACCAATGGCAGAATTAAAATCATAGAAAGCGAAAATACAGAATCCTGATATATATTTTTCGTCCCCGTAAAATAGCAATTGTGGTGTTTGTTTGTAAGGAATTTATTTGTTTGTTTGGAAAAGATTTGGAGTAGGGAATTGGTATGGAACGAAACATGACATTATTTAATTTGATTGGTTTTGTATCGACAGTTCTTCATCGCGTTTTTTTTAAATATTGTCTTCTTTAATGAAAATAGCTGGCTGCACTTCATTTTTCTTCATTTTTTGCCAATGCATTGTCACTAGCTTCCTTCTTTTTGCAGTATAATATTATTGCAATGCTTAATTTCTCACTTTCCAATATTATTTTACTTGTGCACTTCTCTCCTACCTTGAAAACCAATTTGATTATTTATGAGCAGGAATCTGAAAGCTCAAGTTGGGTTTGGGTTTAGGAAATTAGAATAAGTGCCGCAGTTGGAATATCTCTCTATCAAATTTGATCTGCTGATTCAGGAAGTTATTATCTTACATCAAACTTTTCATATTTAAAAAGAAAAAAATTGATGTTTACTTCAGTAGTTTAGAGGCAGTTCTTCATTTTGTATTTTTTTATTTTAACAAGCAGTCAATATCATTTGTTTAAATAAGATCTCTGTTCTTTTCAACTATGCTTCTTATTATTCCAGCGGATTCTTTGCAGCTGGTTTTTGGCTGGAGTGAATACAATACTGATGTTTAAGAAAAGGCTTGATTTATGATGACAGCTAAACTGTGAAAGCTATTTCAATTGCTTTTGCCGACTCTTCTAGCATCCAGCTTGGTGATTTGTTGTCAATAATTTGTATGATAACTCAGAGTCTAGCATTAAAAATGTGGTTATATATATATATATATATATATAGAGAGAGAGAGAGAGAGAGAGAGAGAGAGGAGGGGGGGGGGGGGTTGTTGTTAATGGAGTAAAGAGGCCATAGGAGGGAATTTCCTCCTTTGGCGTCGAAAAAACACATCCTTCCTCATTTTTTCCGACGATCGGCACCCACCATCTTCATTGTTATCATCTAAGATGTGGGTACACCAAATTTCATATGATTCTACAACTTTTTCACCGTTGATTTAGTGGGTTCAAAATTAACGGTTTACCGACAATAGAACTTTTTACATTGCTAAATCAACGGTGAAATGGTTGTAGAATTACATGAAATTTGGTGTACCCACATCTTAGATGATAACGATGAAGATGGTGGGTGCCGATCGGCGGAAAAAATGAGGTAGGGTGTATTTTTTCGACGCCATACGAGTAAATTCCCTTCTATGGTCTCTTTTCTCCGTTAACCTCATATATATATATATATATATATATATATATATATATATAAGTGATGTTACCCAAAATGGTCTCGCCAGCTAGGCAGTACACTGGCATAGTTTGAGATCCTACAAATCAAGACAACACCGAAGATCTCTCAGGTGTCATCTCTCCGAAGCTAAAGTTAGTATTTTGAATTTTTGAGGGTAATGTCAACCTAGGTTTTTTTGTTTTTTGTATTGAAAATGATGTACCTCTTTAGGGTTTATGACTATTTATACTCTACCTCAGGGGAAACCTCATCTTTGCACCCAAGCTGATACTGGCGCTTATCGGTACGGAAACAGTAGATGTCAGTGGTTTCTTTGGGCCCCGTATGGCAATGGGCCTCGGTGTCCTAATAACAAGAGATTCGAATATTTTCGAATATTTTCATTCGAATGGATATTTTCTCTCGGAGTCTATCCCCGTGCATGGTTTTATTTGATTGGTTGTAACATAATTTCTTACCTAATGACTAGTTATGCTGTTACCACCGTAAATTTCTCTACAAGAGGGCATGACTGCATTCTCAAAATACGACAAATAACCAATCATTTAACTACTTTATATTGTTAATTACAACCATGAAACTAATCTGGGCTTTGATTATGGGCATCAGGTGGTCTGTAATGGCCCAAAATATCTTAAAATCATGCCTGACCCAGGATTAATATGAGCTTTTGTTTCCTTTTTCATCTTCCTTGATCTCTTTCTAGTTTTTGAACCATTTGGGGTTCCTTAATCATCTAATTTTCTGGGGTTTGACTAATTTCTTTTCCCCTAAATTCCTTCTGGTTGTTTATTGATCAGTAGAAGCATTTAAGAGAGACAAAAATAAAAATCTCATGATCATTACAAAATAATGGTAGCAGATGTGTGAAATATTTCTCTTTTCACATATGATATTTATGATCTAAAAAGGCGTAACATGATCAAATCATATTTGTGATATAGAAAAAGATACCATAAATATGTAACATAAAGGATCATCCGATTTGTTTGGACACATGTGAAACAAAAAATCTTTTTTTACTTGCTTTTGTCCCCTATCAACATTCCACCAAGACGTTTTTAGGGAATGGTTGATTGATGGGATGAAAGATCCTACCAATCAGAGAGTTGCTTTGCAAGACCCATGAGGGCCTGCTTGGTTATGAGATTTTAAAGGATTCTTGAGTTTTGAATTTGAGAATCCTATGGATTCGCAAAGTTTGTGTTTGGTTGGATTGGATTATAAATATGGATTGGCATGCATTTTGTGATGGGTCCCACAAGAAAGAAGGATCCCAAAATCCTTCAAATGTTTATTATGGATTTGACACATAGGGCCCATATACTTTATATGTTATTAAAAAATCCCCTCTCCGTTTCTCTCTTAAATCCTTAAATCTAAATCCCACTTTCTTTTCACCAACAAATAAGGATTATAAGGATCTACAAATCCAACACTCAGAACCAAATACCAACCAAACACAAAATGAGCCAATCCAGATTTTTTCAATTGTACTATTTAGAAATCCAAATTTCACAATCCTGCAACCAAACGGATCTCATGGATTTGCCACTATTTGATGGGCCCTGCGGTATTTTTAATCTTAAAAAATCACTCCTTTCCATGATCTGCAAATCCAAATCCTACTTTCTTTCTACCAACGAAATAAGAATTATTAGTATCTACAAATTATATACCAGTAATTCAATACCAACCAAGAAATTAGCTGATACATAAGCTCCAATTGTACCATTTTGGAATCCAAGATTTCATAGTCTTGCAACCAAACACACGCGAAACCTTTTTATGCCTGCAATCATTTTCCCCTATAAACTAAAAATCTTCGCTGCATAGAGTCAAACTAAAAATCCTAATACTGACGACAAACAGATGACATTCAATAATGCAAACCACATCCTTTACTATGAGACCAGGCCCAATCTACAACTTCTTGGATGAGCTCTAACACGAGAGAGAGAGAGAGAGAGAGATGGGAGAGCAAAGAGGGCTAGCTTCTTTTATTTCTGCACATAATGAAGATGATAAAGAGAATATAGTCTCAGACATCACTCAGGTATATATATTTATATAACTTGAGAATTTCACTTTCCCCCCCTTTTATTTGATCATGGTTTGGGTTTTCCCAAACTTGGTCCCCCCCCCCCCCCCCCCCGATGGGATTCATTGGATTTTTCCTGCTTTACCTTCAATATCTATATTTGATGAGTTAATGGTTCACATATTAATTTGAAGATTACCTATTTCTCCAGAAATAGATGGTAAATTGGTATTTGATAAAACTTTAGTGTAGGTTTTCAATCATTCTGACCTATAACAATAGTGAGTGGTATTGCCTTCAATTAATTGAAATTAGCATGATCTTTTTATCCTTGATCAATTCTAATATTTTAATTTTCAAGTGGATTTGTCTAATTTTTTTTTTGTATATTTCAGCTTATAGGTTGGACACCACTAATAGAATTGAAAACTGTAGTGGAAAAGGAAGAAGTCGATGTTCGATTGGTTGCGAAATTGGAGTCCTACCAACCTCTGTCTTCTGTTAAAGACCGAAGTGCACTCAGGTTTGTATGTGAACACTTTTTCAAGGCAATTTCATTAAAATACCAGAAACTATTTGGAGGATATCAGATAAATGTCACAGACTATATAAATCGAAACTAAATACTTTGGATTTAGTGGGAAATAAACATCATGAATATTCGACTTTGTTGCAGCTTAATACCAAATGTTGTTAGTCAATTGCTATTGATGCATGCGATACTAAAAGCCTGTGGTATTTATTTGCCACGTCCACCAATTAAGTTCATGATATTTACTTGCAATATATAAGGTTAATGGTATTTATATGATATATGCTTATGGTTCATGGTATTTTTAGTTTAAAGTATCCATTTTGCAATTTTGGATTCTTTGCGGCAGAATTTATGATCTTTCCGTGAAATCGTCATCTCTATATTATCAATCAGGTAACAATCTTTGATTATTACTCTGTCTCATTTCTCCATTTGAAGCCTCGTCTTACACTTACATATATCACATTTAATCACACGCCTAGAAAATGATAATTAGAGACCTTTGGAGATCACACAATCAAAACCATGGAGACCTCACAATTTTCTCTATATTAATTTCGAGAAAGCTGGTCATAGTGTAGTTGGAGTTTCTTTTTATTTTAGATTATATCAAATTGTGCACACCCCACTAATTTCTCTGGCCTCAACAAGGGTACAACATCAACCAATCAGAAATGCGATGATCGTCTTCATATTAAAATTGCACAAAACCTCTCTGAAGCTTACATAATATAGCTCTTGTACCCCCTCACGCGATTTATTAGCAAAAAATACAAACCTATGTAATTTACATCATACAGCTCTTATACCCCGTCAAGTGATTTATTAGCAACCACCCCATGTAGTTTACATCAATATAGCTCTTACATCAAGTGATTTATTAGTGCAAACACCCATGTGCTCATCGACCAAACCCTAAAGAACACTCAAATTCAATCCAAACAATTGAAATGATTGTTTAATCTAGCTGTTTCGATGTGTGGATTAAAATAGTCCTACATTGAAAAAAGTATGAGAAGTGCATGGGCATAAAACATAAGACGGGCTAAACCTCCATAAGCTTGAGTCTTATTGCATGGAGTCCGTCTATGTTAAAAACCCGTGTAAACGCATATAAATATAAATATAAAATGGTCTCGTCCCTTCGTTCGTGAATATATATAATTTAATGTGGTATCGGATCTAGATTAAACACTTGAGTGGATTCGTACTTTACAACACCTTTGAGAGAGAGCCGTCTACATGCCTCTGAGAGACTGGCCTGTACATGTGTCATAACTCCTCCGAGAGAGAGCCGTCTACATGCTTCTAAGAGACTAGCATCTACATGTGTTGTATACGTTGCATATGGGGGGTGTTGAGATGTGTGGATTAAAATAGTCCCACATTAAAAAAAGTATGAGAAGTGCATGGGTATAAAACATAAGATGGGCCAAACATCCATAAGACTTGAGTCTTATTTGATGGAGGCCGTCTATATTAAAAGCCCATCTACACTCATATAAATATAAATATAAAATTGTTTCGCCCTCTCGTTCATGAATATATATAAATTTATTACCAACATTAGAACTTGTTTGTTTTGTTTAGAGTAGAATTTTAGTTCTTTTGACGGTTTTGGTCAGAGAGGAGTGTACGCTAGTAAATTCTTAAGGAATTGTAAGTGCAATACGGTGTAAACTAAAGCGATATTTTTTACAAATAACCGGCCTATTAAATAAGTACTGTATTTTCCCACTGATTGCATCAATACTATTTATGTAGAATGATAGAAGATGCCGAGAAGAAGGGTCTTATTACGCCTAGCGTCACCACATTGATAGAACCCACAAGCGGAAACCTAGGGATTGGTTTGGCTTATATTGCTCTCAGAAAAGGTTACAAGTTCATCGCTGTTATGCCTTCTCATTATTCGCTTGATAAAAGGATGTTACTGCGGTATTTGGGTGCCGATGTCTCAATAACTGGTGAATATGGAAACTCCTTGTTACAAATTGTCATAAACCTGCACTATTTTCTTGTTATATATTACTAATACCATTCTATCCAATAGATTGGAAACTTGGATTTGCTGGGGTTGTTGAGAGAGTGGAGCAGCTGAAAGGGAAGGATCCAAATGCATATATGCTTGATCAGTTTACTAATCCTGCAAATCCCGAAGCACACTTCACAACCACTGGTACCATTTTTAAAATATTGTAATTTCTAAATTTTTTGTTTGCATTCCAGGAATAAATATAGCAGTTATGTCCGTGTTTCCAAGTAAAATTATGGCAAGAATATCACAAATTCAAGACAAAGCAGGAGGAAAGAGGGGGATCCTGCATGGCTCCGCCTTATAATTAAAAAGATAAAATGAAATAGAATTATGCCGGTCAATTAACGACATCTGTTTTTGTTGGATGCCATGTAACACAATTGATGTCTCACGACCCATCAGTTTAATTTTTTTGGCTAAAGTGGTTATCAACATGATGCCAGAGCTTTAAAAAGCAAAGAGTCCTGGGTTCAATTCCCACTACCAACACAAAGTTGGAAGGAAAAAAAAGGTAAAAAAATATATCATCAGGTGTGTTTCTTCCATGTGTATGACAGTATTTTCGCTTTTCCGATTTGAGGGGAGATATTGGATGACAAATCTAAATTGCAGGAAATATCACTTCACTGTTGGTCATATACTCTTTTCAAAAGATGTACATTGCCTCTCAGTTTTTGCATGCATTAAAATCTCCCGTTAACTGTCAACTTTCCCCCCGTGAAATGCCCCTGCTATATGGCCAAAGTGAGGGGTATTTCCTGCAATTTAGCCTGAAAACAATTGTTGACGCATACCCATCGGATTAAACTTTTGGGTGCAGTGGTTAACCTACAGTATTGACTAGTTTGCCAAATTATATTGTTGGATAACTTGTCAAGAGAGTTGATAAAAGCTCAAGACATTGAATATTTCAGGACCAGAAATATGGAAGGACACAGCGGGCAAAGTTGACGTCCTTGTAATTGGTGTCGGGTCTGGTGGCACAATCTCCGGTGCTGGAAAGTATCTCAAAATGAAAAATCCTGATTTGAAGGTCATATGCGTGGAGCCTGCAGAGAGTGCTGTAATTTCAGGTACAATTCTACCTTGAAATCAAAGTGAAGTGGTATAATATGTCAACGCCATCATATTTAAATTCAGGATCCTCAAATTTATTTCTGCTCTATGCTTTATCTGTTTATTTGCATCACTCTCTAATAGCAAGTTTACGAACATGGCTCAATCATTGTGTCCAGTCTTTGGTGAACCATGTGAAATTCAAATTTACCTTATTATTTACCTTTCTAGTTTCTACATTTGTTCAAGGGTATGCGTTGATGGCATATTTATTTATAAAAAAAATGTCTCAAGTGACAAATTTGCAGAAATTATAAATCCTACTTGCCCTTTCTAAAGATTCTTCCAAATTTGCATGGTTCTTCAATGTGTAACCAAGGTACTGAACGATTATGTGCAGGCGGTCAACCTGGGCCCCACAACATTCAGGGGCTTGGTGCAGGAATTGTTCCGCAGAATTTAGATATGTCTTGCGTCGATGAGGTCATAACTGTCACAACAGAAGAATCGATGGTTTTTTCAAGAAGACTTGCAAGAGAAGAAGGCTTGCTTGTAGGCATATCATCTGGAGCAAACTTAGCTGCTTGCTTAAAGGTTGGCTCTCCATCCTCCCTGTATATAAATCTTTGCATAATCAATTTTGTCAAGTAATTATGGTAGTTGCAGTGATGAGGTTGGATCTCCTAAAAAACTGAATCCACTTAATATTCTGATCAGTTTAGATAACTTCAGAACCGGGATTACATTTGGCAGATATATATGAATCGGATATTTGAATAGAAATCTGTTTATAAGGCAGGGAAATCAGGATAGCTTAGTTGATGTTTATTATGTATAGTAGAGTAGCTCTGATACCAAATGCTGATTATTTGGCTATGATACTAATTGTAGATTATCTGACTCTAATCCTAAATGTAGAGTACGTGCCCTAGCTCTGATACCAATTGAAGGAAAACGGACTAGTGGAATAAAAGAAAGAAACGCTTTATTACAAACTCTTACAACTACAAGAACACTCACTTCTCACTGGTCACTGTACAATACACTTGTCATTGTTATTATACTCCTCACAATACAAAGACTTGGAACTCTCACCCTCACTACCCTATTTTTTGTTGCTTTTATTCAAGCACAATTTACCTCACTTAGTGCTTGTGTGCCCACTTGCTTATTTGCTTGGTTACAGCAAGAAAAAATAACCCTTATCTATAGGCTACTAAAGAGAAGTCTAAAGATAGATATTTATAGCCTTTTATTGTAGAAGCTTCATAACCTAAAAAGTTTATGGTTGTCTTTGCATTTTACATAGTGTCTGCTAGAAGCTTTATAGTTTCTGAGTTTTTCTTAGAGCTTCCATAAAATATCTAGAGAGCACGCTGTGGACAGCTCTACGATTTTCTAGATAATTGTTGGATTCTTAAATTGTTGATCTTGTGGATAACTCTAGGATATTCGACAAAATTATTAGAATTGGCTTATTGGTATCAGAGCCAGATGGTTCGGGACCAGCTCCTTTTGTAGAAGTGTCCCGGAGTTTTGTTCATATCGGCCTAAGTTCATGCATAGTCCGGGTATGTGAAGCTGGGTGGTCTGCGACCAGGCTTACGTAGTGATGGAGGCCAGGATCTCCTTCAGATGTTGTCCTCCGTCGATCCTTTGATGGCAGTCTTTGACGGATGAGATTTGATTGTGAGTTGCTTAGTGTGGATCTCAATGGATTGATGTTGAATGCCGAGCTACCTGCAAAAAAGTCCTGGGATGGGTGACTACCGTAGGACCCTCCGACGATCAAGTTAGAGCTGAAGAATAAGTGCAGAGTAGCGGTGTATTAGAATAAATTCGTGATACCTGAGTCGTCTGGGCGAGGGGTTTATATAGGGGTCGCGTGGAGCGAGCAGGTGCAAGATCACCGCCGTTAGTTACGCCCCAGCGTTATCCTCGTCTTGAATGGTGGGATGCGCTCATTAATGGAGGGATGCGCTAGCGTGTGACGTGGATCGTGGGGAGGCGGATATCTCGTCCTGGCGATATGCACGGAGCCATTGCGGAGCGCATGGGATCCACGCTCTTGGTTGATCGGGAGAAGCTGAGGAAGCTCGGCACGTCAGGAGCTCGGAGACGAGCTGGGAGGCTGAGGAGGCTTGGTATGTCAGACGGCTCGGAGACGAGCTGGGAGGCCGAGGAAGCTCGGCACGTCAGACGGTTTGGAGACAAGTAAGGAGGCTGAGTAAGCTCGGAGACAAGCTGCTGGTAGTTTCCTAGGTGAAAGTGGTATGTATTCAGGGAAGTTTCTCGAAAGGTCGGATACGTTCCTCGAGAAGAGGGTCCCGAGGAATCTTCATAATGCAACCCATCTATTCCACCTTCGTAGCCTTCGGGACACATCATTCGCCACATGTCGTAATCTGAGAAGACACCACTTGTGAGCATCATCATTAGCCCCCACTCTCGTTCCGACCTATTCATGGGTCGGGTCGAGAGTGGCCTGCTCGGTTTTCTTTCGTTTATTTTGGCGCCAAGGAATCATAACGCAGATCGTCCGGGAACGGCATGGCGTTTGGTGGTTACATTGTTTCGATCTTTAGGCCCACATGTCGCATCGTCGTTTGCCTGAATCTTTGCGCGTATCCCCGATGGCGTCAGCGGATTAATGAAATGATCGCACTTTAAAGAGGGGGCACCGTTCCAGCCGATCGCTAGTGTAGGGTGTTTTTCGTCACCCCATTGAGATGGGAATACGCGCGCGCTTGTCAGGCGTACTACAGATTCCCCCTGCCTAGGGTAGGCCGGGGTTTAATGACTGTGGGGATCCGAATCTCCGGCAGCCGCGGACTAAGCTGCCGTTAATTACCCCTCGCCTTTGGAGCGAAGGAACCTCCGATTGACGGGTTAAACTGGTCATGCGAACTCAATGTGCAGTGTACGTGTGTTGTGTTTTGAAATGGGGGTTTGGATATGTCGGGAGCCACGCAGAGTTTTTACGGGGGTCCCGCTACCCGGATAGCGGGCTGGGGGTCAAGGGGGCTAGCAGCCCCCTTGCGGGGTGCGGGGCAGCGTCCCGTTAGAAATTTTTTCTAACGAGGGAGGCATATTTAGTGTGGAGTGCATAAAAAAAGGGGGGGAAAGCGTCTTAAAGACGCGTGCAAAGCATGTGGGCGCATGGTGCGCGGGGTCACGTGCGCGCACGTGACCGATGGGCGCCTTGGCGCCCCCAGGAGTCACGTGCGCGCACGTGACCGATGGGCGCCTTGGCGCCCCCAGGAGTCACGTGGGCACACGTGACCGATAGGCGCCTTGGCGCCCCGGGGTCACGTGGGCACACGTGACCGACGGGCGCCTTGGCGCCCCGGGGTCACGTGGGCACACGTGACCGACGGGCGCCTTGGCGCCCCGGGGTCACGTGCGCACACGTGACCGACGGGCGCCTTGGCGCCCCGGGGTCACGTGCGCACACGTGACCGACGGGCGCCTTGGCGCCCCGGGGTCACGTGCGCACACGTGACCGACGGGCGCCTTAGCGCCCATGGGGTCACGTGGACACACGTGACCGCGGGAAAAACCCGCGGAAAGGGGAGCCTAGCCCCTAGGCTGGGGAGTTGAACTCCCAAGGGAATTTTCGGAGTTGAACTCCTATCAGAAACAAATTTATGGAGTTAAACTCCAACAAAAATTAATTTATGGAGTTAAACTCCAGCAGATTTAGAAAGGAGTTAAACTCCTGGGGACTTATTGCTCTTCTTTTGAGCCTTGGGTCTGTCCAAAGTTAGATTTTTGGAGATGGGTCTCCTTCTTCTTGCTCTTGACCGGCGGGATCTTGGAGAAAAGGGGGTAAGACTTAAAAGTCTCCCCTTTTCGAGATCTGGTGGGAGATCTAAGTTCCCCTTTGTGGGTTTTATGGTGGAAAACTATTTATTTTGGGAAAAGGAAGAGTTAAACTCTCGATTTAATTCAAGAGGAAGAAGAAGGTTTTTTGGAACCTTGGAGAAGGAGCAGTAGGCACAAAGAACCCTAGTTTTTGGGGGAATGAAAAAGTCTTTTTTTATTCATCATCATGTTGTCTTATATAGGCTTACATATTTACATATAGCCCCTTGGGCTTTTCAAAATGGCTTTTTGCCATCCCATGGCTCATGTGCCATTTCATTTTTGCACATAAGCCATGGGCTTACAAAATATTGGCTTTGTGCCCATTTTGTTTACATTCATGCACAAAAATTACATAAAAATTATTTGTTACATGATTTTTGTTGTTGGCATGGAGGAAGCTGGCCGCGGGCTCAACTTGGGCATGGGCCCGCTTGACCTGGGCTTGGGCCCACCTGGCTTGGGGTTGACCTTGACTTTGACTCGGTCAACGGGGGTGTAAATTTTTACCCCAACAGCTAGTCGGTATACGGGCCACGTGTCGGACGTCGGTTGGTGGAAGTGACAGCCTGTCTCTGACTCCTACAGTTGAAAAGACGTCCCTAATGGCTGATCGCCACGTGGAGCCATGCCGGTCGTTGGGCAGAACGTTGCGTTTTGGTGGGAATCAATTAGGGCCGTAGGATGTTTCCCTTCGGGGTGTATAAATAGGAGGGGACCGTCCTAGGGTTGATATTTTGCTCAAATTCTCTTTCATTGCTGAAAATTGCCCGGCGCTCCTTTAGATCGGATCTCTTATTGATTTTACCTCGGTGAGTCCCTTCCTTTGAATCAGGTTTGATGGCTTCATCTGAGAAGTCCGTAGAGGTAGTAAGCCTAGAGTTGGGCGATGAGATTCCCGCTGTTGGGGCCGAGTCCAGTGGATCTTTCTCCTCTTCGACTTCAGATAGCCAAGAGGATTCATCTTCTTCATCCTCTGTGTCAGGTTCACCCCCTAGAGTCAGGGCCGCTCCTGTCGCTCACCGTCGGGTGGCGACAAGGGCCCCCAAGGTGCACATCGAGAACACCCGTGATGCGCTCTCTGTTTTGAAGAGTCTGGACGAGCTTTCCGAGATTCGGGCTCGATTCAACATCCCCTCTAACTATTCCATCCGTTTAGCTAGATAGGGCGAGCGGGCAGACCAGGTGCAGGGCAAGAAGATTGTCCTGTATTTGGAAGCATTCCGGACAGGATGAGTCTGCCCTTCCCAACTGAAGTCTGCGGGGTGTTTCTTTGTTTTTATCTCGCCCCGGGCCAACTAGCTCCGAACTCGTGGAGAATTCTTCTCAGATTTCTGGTTCGGTTAAAACTTGAAAATATCCTCTTCAGCTTGACTCTCCTTGTCTCTTTCTTTTGTTATAAGAATCATCCCAGCACAACAAGGATGAGCCGAGCTGAATGTATTTTTCGTTCAAAAAGCGTAAGGACGGAATGGCCGAGTCGGGAGTAGTAGCCGTCCCTTCTTCCATCCATAAATGGAAGGAGAAATTTATATTCGTCGGGCTGTCCGAGAGCGAGGATTGGTCTGTGCCTACACAGTAGCACAGGGCCAACTGTCCAAAGGAAAAGCAGTCGACTTCCCCCGAACCAAGGATGGTGTCCCAGTGGGAGCCGATCCAACGGGCGGATGTCCTGTATCTGAGCAAGCACTGAGCTGGGCTAGGCTTAGTCCTGCGCGTTTCTTGGGCAAGTTGGGGCTTTCGTCGATATGTTTACACTTTGTTAAGTTTACTTTGCTGTTTTTGTGTTGTTAACTCACTTTGTTTGTGTGTTCCTTTTTTGCAGAGCCCATGGACCGAACAAAAATCTTAGCTGCCCTGACCGCTAAGACTCAGGGAAAAAAGGCCGGGGCGCAAGCTCGTCCCGACCCGGTCCGAGTTCGGCCCCAAGCCAACTCCATCGTCTAAGCCTTCCGCCGTTCTCCGAGCCCCAGAAGAACGTCGCGGGGGTCATAAGCATGCGCGGGATCCGGCACCCCGGACGAGAGAGAAGGAGGAAGAGGCTGACCCCGCCGCAGCCCCCCTCAAGAGACATAAGAGGACGGTATCTCGGGCGTCTTCTACCGGGATCCCAGTGCAGGAGGGCGACTTTTGCATTGAGGTGTCCTCGGGGCTCTCCGTCGCCGACAGCCTGCTTTCTGACATGGAGTAGGCCGCCGGGGTTAAAATACCCCACGGGGCCATGAAGGCCCAGGTGGCCGCCATAGCCCAGGAGGCGGTTAAGGTCGGTTCTTGACTTTTCTCAGAAATTATTTGAAGTCTTTTTTTCTCGATTTGAGCGTTCTAACCTGTTTGTTGCTTTCTTCAGGTCCCCCATCACTGTGTGCTCCTCATCGCTATAGAGTCCGATGAGGTAGCACCGGCCATGAAAAGGCGGGCGAGTCCTCTAAGCTGGAGGAGGAACTCCGTCTCCAACCGCGGCAAACGAAGGAGGAGGCAGCCTTCCTCGACGCTCGTCTGATCACCGAGGAGCTGCCGAACTCCAAGCTGAAGAGTCTCATCGGCTTCTGGAAGTCCAACCGGACTATTCAGTCAAGTTGGAGTAGGTGAATGGCTTCAACCATTCGATGAAGAAGTCGAAGGACGCCCTCAAGAGGGACGTCCGGGTGGCTTTGGACGCGGTGAAGCTCGTCAAGTGCCGAACGGAGAAGGTCAAAGAGGCGTACAAGGCGTCCGACCAATTCTACGTCGATCTCGCCGAATCCGCGGCCGTTGTCTGGCACAACGCACTTGACGCCATCAAGGAGTTTGCACCGGGGGTTGATATCAGCGAGCTCTGCGCTAAATATCCCATGGCCGAGGAGAAGCCGCAGGGGGAAGTTGCCGTGGCGGAGGCTGCCGGTGGAAGCGCCGACCCAGAGGTCGCAGTTTTAGTCCCCGATGCTGGCGTCGGGCAGGGCGAGATCCTCCCTGAAGTCAATGGCCTGAGCTTTCCTTAGGGATTTTTTTTTCTCTTCAAAATTTTGTAAGCCTCCGAGTATTTTGTAAGGCTGAGGAGCCTAGAATACTTTATATTTATTTTTGGATCATAAATAAGTACTCCTTTTTCCTTTGCCTAAATGTTTGCTCACTGCGCAAGTACCTTTAGCTCGTATACTTTTGTTCGAATTTTCGTTCTGCAGGTTTTTTTAGCTCGTAGGTCTTTTTTATCTTGTAAGTGTCAGAGTTGAACGATAGACAAGTATAGGAAGGTCGGCACCCTCCCTTTCTTCGGAGTCAAGGTGGTGATCGCTCGTCGAGTCAAATGATAGCCAAGTGTAGGAAGGTCCTCCCTTTCCCCTAGTCGAGATGGCGATTGCGCATCAAGTCTGAACAGATTGATAGGCTGAGCAAGAATCTGCTCGGCGGCCTCATGAGGAGGGCTTTTGAACGTTGGCGTGGTTGGGTAGGAAGCTACCAGCTAGGGATAGGCCAGCAGGAAATTGCTTGGCGGCCTCGCGATGAGGACTTTAATCCACAACGTAGTTGGGCAGAAAGCTACCCGTTGCAGATGGACCGAACAAGAAGCTGCTCGGACGCCTCGTGAGGAGGGCTTCAATCCACAACGTTATTGGGCAGGAAGCTACCCGCTGCAGATGGACCGAGCAGGGAGCTGCTCGGTGGCCTCGGGAGGAAGGCTTCGATCCACAGCGTAGTTGGGCAGGAAGCTACCCACTGCGGATGGACTAAGCAGGGAGCTGCTCGGCGGCCTCAAGAGGAGGGCTTTTGATCCTTAGTGTTGTTGGGTAGGAAGCTACCCGCTGGGGATGACCGAGCAGGAAACTACTCGGTCGCCTCACGAGGAGGGCTTTGGGTCCACAACGTTGTTGGGCAGGAAGCTCCCCACTGCAGAGGGGCCAGCAGGAAATTGCTCGGCCGCCTCATGAAGAGGGCTTTCGATCCACGGCGTAGTTGGGCAGGAAGCTATCCACTGCGGATGGACCGAGCAAGGAGCTGCTCGGTTGTCTCGAGAGGAGGGCTTTTGATTCTTAGCATAGTTGGGTACGAAGCTACCCGTTAGGGATGGGCCAGCCGGAAATTGCTTGGCAGCCTCACGATGAGGGCTTTAGATCCTTAGCGTTGATGGGCAGGAAGCTACCCGTTAGGAATGGACCGAGCATGAATCTACTCGGTAGTCCCGAGAGGAAGCTTCGATCCACAGTGTAGTTGGGCAGAAAGCTACCCGCTGCAGATGGACCGAGCAGGAAGCTGCTCGGCCGTCTCATGAGCAGGGCTTCAATCCACAGCGTAGTTGGGCAGGAAGCTACCCACTGTGGATGGATTAAGCAGGGAGCTGCTCGGCGGCCTCGTGAGCAGGGCTTTAGAGACTCCTTTGCGCCTTCGTGGGGGCTTCATTCAACCATCCGCGGCCCGCATAGACGGGAGTGATGGCGTCGTTCAACCTTCCGAGGTCCGCATAACCGCTCGTGAAGACTGGCATAGCCGACACGTGGCAGTTCTATATCGGGAAATTGAGACGTCCCGTGATTCGCGTCGCTGCGTGAGTAAATTTCGGTCATTGGAAGATTTTGTAGAACCTATAAATACCGAAGGTGCATCCTTGAGGGGGTGTTGGTTTCCTCTCAATCTTGCGTTCCTTCGAATATGTCTGGGCGTATGTTCGTCATCAGGGAGATCATCTCTCGTAACGACTTGTACCTTTACCGCCTTATCGCTCCAAGCAGTCGTATGAGGCGATGATAGACCGCGTGGAGGGCCACTTTGGTCGCCTACTTCCCCGGCGATCTGCTTTCCTCCAAGTTCTTCTTTATGCAATCTGGAGTATGTCCCCGGGTCTGCACAACGCCCTGTCTCCGCAGCTGAGAGACAAGGCGCTTAACAAGGTGCACACGCTCTACCACCTCTGCCTGATCTCGCAGAGCAGGCGGGAGTGATCATGGGGCTTCTTCTGGAGTGTTTCCAGAAAAGGCTGTTGCCTCCGGTCCGGCGGATGGGGTCCCCGGCACTTCCGTGGCATTTAGGGTCTGTGGGCACCGTCAAAGGGAGCGGGATGAGGTGGCTCAGGCTCGGCTGCAGGAGATTTCCTTGGAGTACCATCAATAGTGCTTCCTTGATCCCCGTCCCCCCGCAATTGTAATTATTGTAAGGCTGGGTAGCCCATAATACCCTTTAATCAATAAATAAATAATGTTTTTGGCGGTAGTGTGTTGTCTCCTTTTCTTTTCTCTTCGTACATTCTATGGACTTAACTAATCGCCAACAGGGATTATATTATTTCAAAAGGGGATACATTTTTTTTCCTTATTTATACAACTTGAGCTTTTCAGCGTTGTAATGCCGGGGAAAGTTATGTCCCCTATCGTCTTGCAAGCGGTACGCCCTACCGGGCAAAACCTCTGTGATGAGGAATGATCCGTTCCACTTCGGGAAGAATTTGTGTAATCTCTCTTGGTCCACGAACTCGTTTCTTCGTGAGACCAAATCTTCCGTCTTGAAGGCCCGATGTTTAACTCGGGTATTGTAGTAGCGAGCGGTTTGTTGCTGATAGGCGGCTGCTCTGATTTGTGCTCGGTCCCGCTTCTCCAGTAAGATGTCCAAGTTACTTCGGAGTGTAGAGGTATTGGCTTCATCGTCAAAGTGTTCGACTCTGTAACTGGGCAGTCCGATCTCCGTGGGGACCATTGCCTTGGTGCCGTAGCAGAGACTGAAGGGGGTTTCTCCCATAGGTGTCTTCTTCGATATTCGTAGTGCCCATAGCACTTGTGGCAGTTCTTCGACCCAGTCGCCCTGCCTTCCTTCCAAGCAGGCTCTGAGACCTCGGATGATGCCTCGGTTCGCTACCTCGGTCTGCCCGTTGCATTGAGGATGCGCGACTGCGGCAAACTTCATTAGTATGCGGTAGTCATTGCAGAACTCTGACCTTATCATTTTCAAAGTTGGTCCCGTGATCGATAACTATACACTTTGGGATTCCGAATCGGGAAATTATGTTGTTCTGCAGGAACTTTATCATAGAGGCGGCATCCGATTTTCTGATGGGTACTGCTTCTATCCATTTTATGAGGTAGTCCACAGCGACGAGGATAAACTTTCGTCCGCCCGTGCCGGCAGGGAATTGACCGACCATGTTCATCCTCCATTGTGCAAACGGCCAGGAGGAACTGAGTGGCGTTAGTTCGGTGGCGGGAAGTCGAGATATGCTGCCGAAGAGTTGGCAGTTCTTGCATCTTCTGACCAGCTTCTCGGCGTCCTGGTGTAACTTTGGCCAGTAGTACCCTTAGAGCAGCGTCTTTTGGACTAAGATACGGGCTCCTTGATGCGCTCCCCCAACCCCTTCATGAATTTCTCGTAGAACGTAGTCAGCCTCGTGGGGGTCGATGCATCGGAGCAGAGGCTGAGTGTACGACTTCTTGTATAGATTTTCGTTGCTCCAAACGAAATGGTGTGCTTTGGCTCGTAGCCGACGAGCTTCTCCTCGATCTTCGGGGATGCACCATCTTTTAGAAACTCCATGAGGGGTTTACTCCAATATGGGCTTTCTTCTTGGGTCGTGTAAATCTGAAACGTTACCTCTCCTTCTTTCACGCTAGGTCGGATGAGTAGCGGTGGGATCACTAGATATGCTTTAAGTTGCTCGAAAGCGTTCTGGCATTCCTCGGACCATTCAAACTTAGGGATCTTCCTCATGGATTTGAAAAATGGGAGGCACTTCTCACCGGATCTGGACATAAAGCGACTCAGAGCAGCGACTCTTTCCGTGAGCCTCAGGATTTCGACATTGCTCTTGGGCGTTGCCATGTTGAGAATGGCGCTAATCTTCTCAGGGTTTGCTTCGATTCCTCGGTGGGTTCCATGAACCCGAGGAACTTCCCGCTGGTGACTCCGAACGCGCACTTAACTGGATTCAGCTTTATTTTGTACTTGCGCAGGACGTCGAATGTCTTCCCGAGGTCTTTAGTGTGCCCTGCTGATGAGACGGATTTTACGAGCATGTCGTAGACGTAGACCTCCATGTTTCTGCCGATCTGAGGTTTGAAAAGCTTGTTGACCGGTCGCTGATATGTAGCCCCGGCATTCTTGAGTTCAAAGGGCATCACTTTGTAGCAGTATAACCCCGGTCATTGGTGAAGGCGGTAAGTTTTTCATCGGCCGGGTTCATCTGAGCTGATTGTAACCTGAGAAGGCGTCCATGAAGTTCAATAGTTCGTGGCCGGCCGAGCTGTCTACCAGCTGGTCTATCCGAGGGAGGGGATAATTATCTTTGGGCAGGCCCTGTTTAAGTCCGTGAAATCGACGCACATGCGCCATTTCCCGTTCGCCTTCTTGACTATGACTATGTTCGCCAGCCAATCAGAGTAGTTCAGGTTCCTGATAAAGTTAGCGGTGAGCAGTCAATCCACTTCATCCTCTATTGCTTTTTGCTTTGCCGGCGTGAATCTTCTCTTCTTTTGTCGGACGAGTTTTGCTTTCGGGTCGACCTTGAGCTTGTGGGAGATCACTATAGGATCGATTCCGGGCATGTCCACCGGCGCCCAAGCGAACACGTCCAAGTTATCTCGGAGTAACCGGATCAGTTCTTCGCGGCGATCCCCTGTCAGGAGAGAGCCGATCTGGACTGTCCGGCCGTTAACCTCTTCTGCGAGGGGTACTTCCGTTAATTCTTCTACCGGGGCACCTCTAACTTCCATTTGGTTGTCGCGCGTATCTAAATACCCTTGAAGTCGGGTATGTCCTCAAAATCGTCGTTTTGATCTCCTGCGGTGGACGTCGAGATGAGGCAAATCCTAGCGGTTTGCTGGTGTCCGTAGGCTCGGCCTATTCCTCTTGATCTAAAGGAAACTTGATCGCAAAGTGATAAGTCAAGATCTGGGCTCGGAGAGCATTTAAGATCGGACGTCCTAGAAGAATGTTGTAGGATGAAGGGGCCTTGGCGACGAGGAAGTCCACTGGTACTGTCCGCGTATTGCCCGCTTCCCCGATGTTGAGGAGGAGGGTGACCAATCCCTTGGCAGGGACAAAATTATTGGTGAACCCAGAGAGTACATGGGAGGTAGGTCGGAGGTTGGATGGTCATAGCCCCAAACGCTGGAAGTGGTCATGGAATAGGATATCCGCCGAGCTCCCTGAGTCGACAATATCCGATGGACCTCGTAACGATGGACTCTGGCCGTTATTATGAGTAGGTCATTGTGAGGGAACGATATGCCGTAGAGTTCTTCATCGGTGAAAGTGATCGGCTCGTCCCTCCTGCACCTCGTGTGGCATACCGCTTGTTCCCCCGATTGGGAGGATGTGGCGGTTCCCCTCGCTTCTTCGAGCTGGATCTGAGGTAACGACCATGATCTGCTCGATCGTTAATTCCCCGGGAGAGGGTTGATCATTTTGCTCCCGCTCCGCCCGCCCGCCCTTGTCCTTTAGGTACTTCGCCAGGTGGCCTGAGCGGATCAACTCCTCGATGTAGTCACGGAGTTGTTTGCAGTTCTCGGTCGGGTAGCCCTATATCCTGTGGAAGGCGCAGTATGGGCCACGGAGGCGTTTTCCTGCCCTTTAGGGGACCGGCGGGAGCTTAAAGAATCTCCCACCCTTAGTTTCCTCCAGTAGCTCGATCTGAGAGATATTTAGGAGAGTATACTCCTGAAATCTTTGGGAGTAAGGCTTCGGACGATCGGCCTTCTTCTTCTCCTCCCTATCCTTTTTCTTTCTGTTTGGCGGGTCGGCCCGGGACATGTTTGAGTTCACCTCGGACTCAAGTTAGATTTCTCGCTCGGTCCAAGCTTTCACCTCGGCCATGGCTTAGGTTGCGCTAATGCAAAAGAGCGGAGCCGCTCTTTGTGCCTAAGACCCGACCTTAGCACTGTGATGACCGTTTCATCGCGGTACTCGGGGACTTCGAGGAGCGTGTTATAGAAGAGGATGACATCTCCTTTGAAGGCTTCTTTGTCTCCGCTCTTGATAGTGAACAGATAGTCAACCATTCTCTTCTGCCGTCGATTCCCAACGAAATGACCAAAGAATTGGATGGCCGGCTCGTTGAAGGTCGAGATGGAGCGTGGCGTGAGTCCTCGGAACTAATCCCGGCCAGCCCGGATGAGGGTAGCGGGGAAAGCTCGGCATTGAGCCGCGTCGGAGTTATCCGGAAAACTTATGCCCGCAGTAAATGCGTCTAGGTGGTCCTTCGGGTCGGATTTCCCATCGAAGAGGGCCACTTTTGGCGGCTTGTTCCTGGATGAGACATGCTCGGCCAGCAGCTCTTCCGTAAAGGGCTTCGTCAGTGAATCGACGGAGCATCGGGCCCCTTCGTCGAATGAATGGCCGTCCCGACATATGCCATCGATTTTCTTCTCGAGGGCTTCGAGTTGAGGATTCTGCACAGCCGGAGTGTTGGCTACCCCCGCTCCGGGTTTGCGCCAAGGTGCGGCTTCGATTTTGCTTTATCAGGTGTCACAAATTCTCGGGCGAGGCCTTTCTCGAGTAGTCCCTGCGCTCGTCGTTTGCGCGATCCCAGCGAGAGTGGGGGCGTCGGTCATGTCTGGAAGCAGGCGAGCTGACCGACACCTCCTCAGGGGGAGAGAACGCACGACGGGTATCGGAGCGACGGCCGGTCTTTCCTGGGACCACGGTGTGGATTTGTTCGGCGCCCAGCGGGTCATGGAATCAATCGCCGTGTGCGGGTTAAGGTGGCCGGAGTCGGCCCGCCGGCGCTTGGTAGCGCTGTGATGAGGGTGAGGGAGATCGAGGGCCTGAGTGTGCTCGTCCGTCCTTCGGCGGACGTCGTTATCCCGGGAAGAGGGAGCCGCGGTCTGATGGGTAGGGCCTGCCGCTTGAACACGGACGAGAGCATCCACCAACAATGTGAGCTTGTCTATCCGGGCGGACAAGGCGTGGATGACATTAGGAGGTGGAGACGAGCCGCTCCCACCTCCGTTGTGGTGGCTCGTGTTCGGATCGTTGCGGTCATCGCTCGCTATTGGGTCGAGGGCGGAAGATCAATTTTTGTGGTAGAACAAAAAAGTTCTTTCGTTCCCACAGACGGCGCCAATTGATGGATGCTGGGATCTCCTTCAGATGTTGTCCTCCGTCGATCCGTTGATGGCGGTCTTTGATGGCTGAGATTTGATTGGGAGTTGCTGAGTGTGAATATCAATAGGTTGATGTTGGATGCCGAGCTACCTGCAAAGAAGTCCCGGGATGGGTGACCACCGTAGGACCTCCGACGATCAAGTTAGAGCCGAGGAATAAGTGCAGAGTAGCGGCGTATTGGAAATAAATTCGACATACCTGAGTCGTCTGAGAGAGGGGTTTTGTCACGCCCCACTTCTCGGTGTACGGGGAGGGGACGCCGCGAGACCTACTACGTATTTACTCCGAAATAAACACGCTAAGCGTATCTAAGCAATAAAAGTAAAATGTACCCAAGAGGCATGAATATAATGTACAACAACTTTATTTATTAAACATTTTTTATAGGTACAACTGGAAATCCAAATACAAATCTGAAATGCAATGCCTAAACAATGACATAACTGAAATGAAAATATGTACAAGTAAAGTCTAATGCTCAAGGTCTTCTGTGAACTGCTCCGAGTGCTCTGACTGGTCTCGATCTCTAGTGCGTCTGATCCACCTGACAACATTCCAGAGAAGAATAGAAATAGGAATATCGTCAGTGAACAATCGCTCGGTATGTCCCAAAGAAGAGTAGAGATGAAATAGACAGAAAGAGAGTATATCTAGTATAATGTTTGATTATGATATTAACGCAGTTGTTTGTAGCTTGGTACAGAATATGCCAGTGTATACGAGAGGAGTCTTACACCGTGGACTTTGGTAACCTGTAGTACAAGACTCCGTCGAAAATACCACGGAACAACGGTATGGGTGTAATTACGTCTTAAGTGGCCACTTCATGCCACCTTTAACATGTTCCGTACCAGTCTACTCCTTTAAAACCCTGTAATGTCTTATTGTATTGATTGTATTGTTTTGTTATATAAATGGATGATTTACCGAAACCATAATATCAGTAAACGGAATGGATATAAATGGATAATCATATGAACGGAGTATATACATGGTTCGGTTCGGTCAATATAGATTGATATAGATTGAATAGACGGATTTATGTTGAATTGTAGATTATACTTAAATCATATTCAAGTCAGATTGATTAGATTGAGACTTGGTCTGAGTCAGACACTTAAAAAGAAATTGAAGTCCTGAGTTAGTTTTGATGTTATTGGTAACTGCTGCATATGGACGGCAGGATTTGTGTCTTTTTCCAAGACAATTACCGTGTTGATAACACCGTTTTTAGTTTGTCTACCTTAAATAGGCAAGCACCCACTTTCTCCGGCTTCCCGAAGCTCAAGAGAATTGGTTTCGCTTAAATCTATATTTACTAGGGTCCTTATTGTAATTTAGTATAACTTGAGAGTGTTTAATGTAAAAATAGTTTTGATATATTTTCAAAATATATCTCAAGTATTTAATTACCATTTTTAGGGGTTTCATAGATGTATATTTTATAAAAGTAAAATTTCTAGTAAGTAGAACTTAGTTTTCATTGTTCATGGTATTTTAATGAAATATTGAAATTGTATTGTATTGAAATGACACTTTCATGTAATTGTGATTCCTTTGATTTAGAAAACATGGAATATTTGTATAATATATTTAAAATAGATCTTTTGATAATATTCATATATTTATTTATATATTTAATAAAAATAAATTTTATTTATTTTCTAAAAATCTCATTTTCTTAAAATTAGCATTAAAAATTCTATCGAGATCGAATGCTCCTTGCGGAGGTCTGCATCTCGCTCTACTAGGCCCGAGGACATGCGATAACCCGCACCATCCCGACGAGGTTCTCCAAAATGGGTTGTAGAGACGTAATTGCAAGGAATTAGATAACACTCTTTTTAAAGAAAACAATTTTGTAATAGTTTAGGGTATTTTATTGTAACTCGTAATATTCCCACAATTATTGTCCAAAAATAAATCGTGCTATATGTGTGTTGTGAGGAGGTAGTTTCTTACCTCGTGAGTTTTCTAAAGGTAATACGATAAAAAGTGGATAATTAAACATGGTGGTATTTTACTGTAAAAAATGGAATAAAGATTGCAATACTTATTATTTTGAGATGAAACTTGTTCTAATGTGTTTATTTATGTTTGTTAAATATTATATGAGAGTATGGTATTTTATGGTTTAAGAAAAATAGAATTTTTAAAGAAAAACGAATTGGAAGTCGGATTAACTCCGCTTCCGTCGGGTTTTGAAAAATGAAAGTTTTAACCTAGATATTGAGAAGGTGAGAGGGGACTTACTAGCTACAAAGATAGAGGGGAGGTAGGATAAGACTATGGAACCGTCGGGGCGTCGTTTCGTCGCCGGAATCTCTTCAAAATTTCGTCGGAACTTCGCCCTTTGCTAACTCCACTTGCACAACTTGGGACTTGAGAATTTTTGAGAGTTTTGGCAGGGAATTTCTAAGTGAGGAGGTGTAAAATGGAGGGTGGTATTTATAGGGAAAATTAGGGTTTTGAGGGTTAAAGAATGCATTAAAAATATGCATTAAAAATTGGATTTAAGGGTGATTTAACATTCTCTGGATGAATGCAGAGTAAACAAATATTATGGGGTAGTGGGGTAGACGAAGAGGTGCTAGGGTGAAAAAATGGGGACCATTCCCTACGGTAGGCCCGACGGTGCCGGTCGAGATGGAGATCTCGACGGTCGAGAAGTGGGGTCGGGGTATGGGATGCTCGCCACGTGTTGGTGTCTGTTGGTATAACCTAGTGCACATATTTGTTTATTCTGTAACTATTCATTTTACGTGTAGTGTACATGTAAACTTTTGGGTTTCTAAAGATTAAAAGAAAATGCAATAAAAATAATGTGGCTGGGGGATTCGATCACAGGGGCTACGTCACAGCAGTGCAAGGCTTTATCAATGAGCTACAAGTGCTTTCTTGCTGTTCAAAAGCAAATCAAATTTATAACTTGTGCTCAGGCTCAAGTGTCCCTTTCTATATTTTGGAAAAAATTGTACAGAAAGTTTAAGGTTGCAACATTCTACCCTTCTTATACAAATTTTGTTCTCGAAATTTGTAGAAGGAAAGTGCAACAGTTTCAAAACAATTTGGTGATCATGAATACTGGTATTGCATGAAAAGTAACAAGATGATACAAGGGTTTGAAAAGATTGAAAGGAATTACCGGTGTTACCTTGGTCTACGGTCTCGACTTCTACGGCTGCTAAAGTGAAAGCCGGATGCCGGAGTACATTCCTCCTAGTTGGAGGCACATTTCTCTGTCCTTGGGGCATGTTTCTCTGCCCTCGAGATATGTTCCTCAGTGCCTGATGGAATTGGCGATTAGGCTGTGCGGGAGGTCCATGTAGAGGTGGAGCTGGGAGTGCAAGACGAGATGCAAGAACCTGGATAGCTGGCCGCTGCGGATAAGTGTTGTGAGTTGAAACTGGGTTGCGTCTATAAGGACATGTTCCAATCCCATAATTGGATGCGCCACAAACTAAACACAGGCTTGTTGCGCGCCTACAGTCCTTCCAAAAATGTCCATCCCTCTTACAATAGAAGCAAAAATCTGGACTTGGCTGATTATTTGTTTCTTCCGGTCTCCTGGGTTCAAAAGTTGGCCTTGAAGAGGCTCCTGCTATCTAAGTGGCAGGGCGCTTCACTCCGGCAGATTGAGGTCTGCCCTTTCTCTTCACTACTGCCCCGTATTGATGAGCAGCTTTCAAAGCCAGGTCGTGGGTTGGGAAATCCTCTGTAATTAAGGCAACTTGGATTTCCTAGTCCAACCCTTACTGAAATCTTCTAGCCCTGATTTCAGCGGTCGGAATCAAGTGTGCCGCAAATCTGTTGCAGTCTTGTGTTAGCTGTGTAGTATATGATATTAGAAAATCGAATATTGAGACATATCTTATCTACTGAGCATGGTAAACTCAGCATCATATTCATCCACTGATTTGATCCACATCGAGCCCTGTTCTAGATGGATGAATTGTTGTTCCATGTCAAATCGGGTAGTCTCTGGGAAGTATTTCGTGTCGAACATGTCGCGAAAAGTCCTCCATTCGATAGGCAGGTCAAGACGGCTTTCTTCCGTCTTCCACCAAACTCGGGCGTTGTCAGTGAGTTGCAGCTTCGCAACTTGAACCCAAGCAATTTTTGGCACTTGCGTTGCTTCCAGATCATCCTCAACTCTCTAAGCCCATTCTTCAACTTCCAGAGGTCTCTCTTTTCCCGAAAACTGTTTTGGATGCAATGCCCGGAATTGCTTCACTCCGGGTGCTTCCGCTTTTGGACGGTTCATTAGAATAGCAGTCTGCTGCTGCTGTTCTTTCAGAAGGCTGCGGATCGCTTCAAACAGTACCGTCTACTCATTGATCGGAGCAACGACGGTAGGCGTAAGCGGTAGAGATGGTGGAGTGTTGTTGAAATTGGTGCTGGTGTTGTTTGGAGAATCCATAACCTTTGAAATTTTTTTTTTAGGTTAGAATAGATTCAAAGTATATGAAATTGTAAGATTCAAGAAATATGAATTGTAAAGAATGTTTTTAGTTGCTGATTCTTGTGTTATATTGCTTAGGATTTTATGCAGAATTGACCCGCATGTCCATGTAGAACTGACCTGCATGGTAGGGTTCTATGCAGCACTGACCTGTATGGGCCACCAACAAAACCTGTTACGCCCCACTTCCCGGTGTATGGGGAGGGGGCGCGGTGAAGCCTGCTACGTATTTACTCCGAAATAAACACGCTAAGCGTATAAAGCAATATAAAGTAAAATGTACACATGGGGCATGAATATAATGTACAACAATTTTATTTATTAAACATTCTTTTACAGGTACAACTGGAAATGTAAATGCAAATCTAAAATGCAAAGCCTAAACAATGGCATAACTGAAATGAAAATATGTACAAGTAAAGTCTAATGCTCAGTGTCTTCTGTGAACTGCTCCAAATACTCCTGACTGGTCTCGATCTCTAATGCGTCCGATCCACCTGACAACATTCCAGAAAAGAAGAGAAATATGAATGTCGTCAGCGAACAATCTCTCGGTAAGTTCCAAAGAAGAGTAGAGATGGAATAGACAGAAAGAGAGTATATCTAGTATAATGTTTGATTATGATGTTAACGCAGTTGTTTGTAGCTTGGTACAGAATATACCAGTGTATATGAGAGGAGTCTAACTTACACCGTGGATTTTGGTAACCCGTAGTACAAGGATCCGTCGAAAATACCACGGAACAACGGTATGGATGTAATTACGTTTTAAGTGACCACCTCGTGTCACCTTTAATATGTTTCGTACCAGTCTACCCCTTTAAAACCCCGTAATGTCTTATTGTATTGATTGTATTGTTTTGTTATATAGATGGATGATTTGCCGAAACCATGATATCAGTAAACGGAATGGATATAAATGGATAATCATGTGAACAGAGTATATCCATGGTTCGGTTCAGTCAATATAGATTGATATAGATTGAATAGACGGATTCATGTTGAATTGTACATTATACTTGAATCATATTCAAGTCAGATTGATTAGATTGAGACTCGGTCTGAGTCAGACACTTAAAAAGAAATTGAAGTCCTGAGTTAATTTTGATGTTATCGGTAACTGCTGCACATGGACGGCATGATTTGTGTCTTTTTCCAAGATAATTACCGTGTTGATAACACCGTTTTTAGTTTGTCTAACTAAATAGGCAAGCACCCACTTTCTCTGGCTCCCAGAGGCTCAAGAGAATTGGTCCCGTTTAAACCTATATTTACTAGGGTCCCATTTAAAAAGAAATCTTATTTTCTTAAAAATAGCATTAAAAATTCTATCGAGATCGAATGCTTCTTGCGGAAGTCTGCATCTCGCTCTACTGAGCCCGAGGACGTGCTATAACCCGCACCATCCCGATCCGGGTTCCCCAAAATGGGTCGTAGGGGCGTAATTGCAAGGAATTAGATTACACTCTTTTTATAGAAAACGGTTTTGTAATAGTTTATGGTATTTTATTGTAACTCGTAATATTCCCATAAATATTGTCCAAAAATAAATCGTGCTATGTCCAATATGTGTGTTGTGAGGAGGTAGGTCTTTACCTCGTGAGTTTTCTAAAAGTAATACGGTAAAAAGTGGATAATTAAATATGGTGGTATTTTAGTGTAAAAAATGGAATAAAGATTGCAATACTTATTGTTTTGAATGAAACTTGTTCTAATGTGTTTATTTATGTTTGTTAAACATTATATGAGAGTATGATATTTTATGGTTTAAGAAAAATAGAATTTTTAAAGAAAAACGAATCGAAAATCGGATTAACTCCGCTTCCGTCGGGTTTTGAAAAATGAAAGTTTTAACCTAGAGATTGAGAAGGTGAGAGGGGACTTAAGGGAGGTAGGGTAAGACTATGAAACCGTCGGGATGTCGTTTCGTCGCCGGAATCTGCTCGAAACTTCGTCGGAACTTTGCCCTTTGTTAACTCCACTTGCACAACTTGGGACTTGAGAATTTTTGAGAGTTTTGGCAGGGAATTTCTGAGTGAGAAGGTGTAAAATGGAGGGTGGTATTTATAGGGAAAATTAGGGTTTAGATGATTAAAGAATGTATTAAAAATAGGCATTAAAAATTGGATTTAAGGGTGATTTAACATTTTCTGGATGAATGCAGAGTAAACAAATAATATGGTGATAGTGTGGTAGACGAAAAGGTGCCATGGTGAAAAAATGGGGACCATCCCTTACGGGGGCTCGGCGGTGCCGATCGAGATGGAGATCACGCCGGTCGAGAAGTGGGTCGGGGTATGGGATGCTCGCCACGTATTGGTGTCTGTTGGTATAACCTAGTGCACATGTTTGTTTATTATGTAACTTTTCATTTTACATGTAGTGCACGTGTAAACCTTTGGCCTTCTAAAAGATTAAAAGAAAATGCAATAAAAATAATATGTGGCTGGGGGATTCGATCACAGGAGCTACATCACAGCAGGGCAAGGCTTTACCAATGAGATATAAGTGCTTTCTTGATGTTCAAAAGCAAATCAAATTTATAACTTGTGCTCAGGCTCAAATGCCCCTTTCTGTATTTTGGAAAAATTTGTACAGAAATTTTAGGGTGGTTACAGGTTTTTATAGGGGTCGCATGGAGCGAGCAGGTACATGATCACCGCTGCCAGTTACGCCCCAGCATTATTCTCGCCTTGAATGGCGGGATGCGCTCATTAATGGGGGATACACCCATTAATGAGGGGATGCGCTAGCATGGGACGCGGATCGTGGGGTGACGGATTTCTCACCCTGGCGATATGCGTGGAGCCATTGCGGGGCGCATGGGATCCACGCTCTTGGTTGATCGGGGGAGGTCCAGGAAGCTCGGCACGTCGGAGCTCGGAGACGAGCTGGGAGGCCGAAGAGGCTCGGCACGTCAGACGGCTCAGAGACGAGCTAGGAGGCCGAGGAGGCTCGGCACGTCAGACGGCTCGGAGACGAGCAAGGAGGCTGAGAAAGCTCGGACACGAGCTGTTGGTAGTTTCCTTGGTGAAGCTGGTATGTATTAAGGGAGGTCTCTCGAAAGGTCAGATACATTTCTCGAGAAAGAGATTCCGAGGAATCCTCATAATGCAACCCATCTATTCCACCTCCGTAGCCTTCGAGACACGGCATCCGCCACATGTCGTAATCTGAGGAGATGCCACTTGTGAGCATCATCACGTAGTGAGGGTTGAAAAGGAGCACAGTGTCACGATGGCGGATTTGGTAAATGCGGCAGGAGCTATCAAGAAGTTGAATGGGTGGTATCATAGCTATTGGAAGACCTACATAGAGTCCTAAATCCAAGGATAGAACCTCTGGGAGATCGTTGGAGTGAGTGAGCCTATAGCGCCTCAGAAAGGAGGCGAGGCATTGCGGAAGTGGAAGATAGAGGAAGGTAAATCCATGTTTTTGCACAACATTCAATTAAAGAAGATCTCCTTGAGCGCATCGTAAATGAGGAGACACCAAAAGAGGCATGGTGTGCTTTTTGCAACACTTATCTCAAGGATGATTGATGCACGACTCCAGTTCCTCGAAAATCGGTCGAGGACCGTTAGACAAGACAAGATGTCAATCGGTGAATACTTCATAAAGCTAAGGTCACTTTGTCGAGAAATAGCGCAATTAGATCCAGATTCTATGATTCTGGAGTCTAGAATGAGAAGAATTATTATTCATGGCCTAAATCCGAATACAATGTATTCATTACGACAATTCATGGTTGGCCGACTCAACCAACACTTCTCGAGTTAAAGAGTCTATTAGCCACTTAAAAGACATTAACCAAATAAATGACTAGTATTTCATTAAGGAATTGTTGAAAGTAAAAACCAAATGATGGGACTTTAAAAATAGTCCTACATTGGAAACAATAAAAGAAACACATGGGTATAAAATATAAAATGGGTCGCACCTCAACAAGACTTGAGTCTTATTGTTGAAGTCCACTTATATCAAAAGCCTATGTATACCTATAAAAAGCCCATCAATCCCCCCATTTTAATTACTCTAACTCTTTACATGGTATCAGAGCCAATGGCTCGATCCTCCACATGATAACCACATCAAGAAAAAATGATGGCTGGACGTAACTCTTCTCATATTTTGCACGTGACAACCACATCAAGAAAAAGTGATGGTTGCACATAACTCTACTCGTACTTTCTACGTGACAACCACACCAAAAAAAGTGATGATTGCACGTGAGAGAGAGTGTTGAAAGTAAAAACAAAATGATGGGATTTTAAAGATAGTCCCACATTAAAAGCAACAAAAGAAACACATGGGTATAAGATATGAAATTGGTCACACCCCAACAAGACTTAAGTCTTATTGTTGGAGCCCACTTATATCAAAAACCCATGCATACCTATAAAAGACCCATCACTCCCTCCACTTTAATTTAAACTCTTTACAGGAATGAAGACAAAGCTCTCTTTAGTAATAAAAAGAGGACGAATTCAAAGAGCCAACCATGGAAACAATTCGGAGCAGGGTGTTAGGAGAAGTGTAAATACACCAAGGAAGCCTGGCAGAGTGACAATCGATAAGATGTCAAGACCGAGAGGCTACAAAATGGAGAATGCTACGATTATGGAAAGAGAAGGCATTTTGCATGAGATTGGCGTTACAAGAAGAGATTGGTAAAAGCATTACGACAAACATCGAGTGGTCATCAATACAATGGTGAAGAAGAGTGAAATGCCTTGGCATTTTATGCTATCAAGAAGGAAGCAAATAAAAATGAGGAAGAATGGGATTTGGGAGAATCCTCATCTATCATGGAGGATGCATTCCTTATAAAGAGGTCAATGATGCTGCTTTGACATCAAATCTTGTCGATAAAGAACGAGCACCTGCAGACATTTCTGATTCTGAAGTAGTCAACTACATCAAAGACAGGGTTGTTGACTTTGAATGCTCCAATCATGTCACCGACAACAAGGAAAATCTCTTTAACAAGATTGGTTCGAATGATGAGAAGAAAATTGAGGCTACTTTGAAAGAAGATTTTAAATGGTTTGACGTTCAAGAGTTGAAGGAAAACGCGGAGTACGAAGCTGAGGGACGTCGAGCAGGTATTGTAGTTCCTTCACAAAAAGACCGAAAAGCGTGATCCATTAGGAAATGCATTCTATGAAGAATTTGGAAGGTACATTTTACTAGAAGTTGCTCTTCCGAATCCAAATACTATAGAAGCTAAGCTGCGGGAGAAAGTCTGGGAGCGAAAGCAAGATGAAAATCCTCCGGAGCTAGATGAAGTAGAATTAAGACATCCTCAATCATCATAGGAGGAAAGTAGACGCATTGGTGTTTATGATGCTAAGTTAAAAAAAAGATTATCCAAGAGAGAAGAAGATGAAGAATATGTGTTAGAATACCCGCAGTGTACACGGGTTTATTATATGTAATTAGATGCTTAATAAGGGTATAATAACAAAATGGCTTTGCCTATATAAAGAGAAGGATTAGGCTTAGGCCAATTTATCCATTACATTTTTCTAAACATTTTCTCTCATAAATCTTTCCTATAATACTTCACATGATATCAAAGCCAATCCGAGCCGCACATCTTCTCAGATCTAATTTCAACCATCCATCAACCACTCATTGTCACGACCCGAAATCGGCACGTGACCGGCACTTAGATCACGTAACGTCTAAAGATGTCGACGCGATCCAAGTAAGCCGAAAACCTGGAATCTAAACCTTTTTATGAAAATAGTGGAGGTGGAGTTTAAAAAAGAAATAGTCATTAGATGGAATCAAGTTTCCGCTAAAGTTTAAATAGGTGTTTGAAAAACATCTTTGACGTTTGAAAATCGGGCAGTATTTTCTTTGTAAATTTTGAATAAAATCTAATACAAACATAATATATAAGCATCCCTAATGGGAACTAGCTTCCACGCCCAAACGGTGCAGCAACCACGCAAATAATATACGATGCCCAAGACGAAGAAAAGAAAGCGAAACATAAAAAGAAACAATATAAGTCAACTCCATACGAGTACAACGTCCAAACACACATAACATCTAAGTCCCGCTTCTAAGTCCACAATTATACAAGTTTTGGTCAACGGGGTTTTTAACTAGATACAAAAGAATATACACATACAATATGTGGTTATTATACGACATGTAACCCACCTACTAAGGCAATCACTGTAAAAAGAAGTGTGCCGGCAAGCCGCTACTGATCCGAGCGGTATATCCTGCAAGAAACTGAGGCACAACGGGAGTGAGTTGCCAACTTAGTGAATAAAAGTATATCGCAAGATAGAAATCGAAATGCATAACGATTTACCTAGGTTATAAAGTATAGTACTTTCATATTATGTATTAATAAATGTATAATGCACAAGTATTATGAACGCATCAATATCGATCGCGTAAACCTGTGAGTATATCGTCTCATATATATCACATGCATCCATGTATAAGCATATAGAGCAGCCGAAAGATGAATGTAAACCCTTTTTAAAATAGCCGCGTGATACATATGTTATGGCATAAGAAACATAGTAGTATGAAGTATTATATATGTTTTATTTAAAATATACGTCTTGCCTTTTAGAAACGAGTTTTAAGAGACTTTCTGTTTAAAAGATTCTTGTGTCATCCCAGACACGTCAAAATAGTGAGACTATAGCTCATTTGGAAACCTCTTATGCGTATCAACATGTGAAAATAGTATTCAGGTACTGTTTCTTGGATCAGTCATGTTCGGCTCGTATAAACTATAGCAGCGCATCTTGAAGGATCGCGTAAACATCGATATATGAGTGTCCAGTATCTATACCCTAAATCTCACAAGTGTGCATCATCGACACTCAACTCATCATCTACCGAGTGTCCATCACCGACACTCCAAATCATAATAATCCCGTGTCCATCACTAATACATAACTCCAGATATCGTTGACACCGTCTCATCAGACCAGTCCTCTTTCGATATCAATAGCCCCAGTCGGTATCCCCGGATATCCGCCGTGCTCTAATCTATCTCAGGTATCGAGTGTTCTCGCTAGGCTCCCCGTCTCAAATGCGTCTTTCCTGTCCCTCGGTCTCGACCGGGTCTACCATGTATTTGAATGTATACTCCTCCACTCAATTCAGATATATAGCACGTCCGCAACCGTATAACTCTTCCACTCGGTTCGGAATAAAATCAAATCAGAAAATATCAAGCTCATGGTGGAGGTCAACTCATTGTATCCAGATAAAACATCAAGTGAAGAATAATAATAATTGCATAATTCATTCTCATGATATAATATATATACATGTGTGTGTATATATATAATCATATATATAGCAGTGTCCCATATCACTTCGATATATCATCGCAGATAAAAATATTATAAAATTCATAACAATCATATACGAATACTCATGGTAATAGTATTCGTAACTCAATCAACAAGTAACATAATACGTCGTATATAAATATAATAAACACGCCAACAGATGCGGCAGTTCTACTGTATCATGGCAATACTAATGACGTGTAGTGTAGCATAGCGTCTGTGATCGTGCAGCATGGCAATCATTATGTGTTCATAGCATATATATCTATACTAATCACTCTCATAGATATAGGGAAGTCATACTCAACCGTATCGACATCTACATGGATAAACATAATATAGCAGTCCTACAGTGTCATAGCAATACTAATGAGGTGTAATATAACATGTGGCTCTGTGATTTGTGCAACATAATACTCATTGGTAATTGTGCAGTGTTCTATTAGTGTGTTCGTATAAAAATAATAACGCAACTAACGTATATAACAGGGAATCGTATCACAAGTGTATAAGGGTAATCGAATCATAACGTGTATAATTATTAGACGTAACTAATTATTATGAGCTATACCGTTACCATTGAAAATAAAACGAAACGCTATTTGTAAATAAGGAAGCTACAATATATTTAAATAGATATCCGTTTTGGAAAAATTTTCGCCTTGTTATTTATCATTTAAAAGTCGAAACCAATCGTTGGTTTTAAAAGAGTATAGCTTAAGCAAGCGTAATGTCCCAAATTGGGATAACGCATGACTCCACGAGTCAAAATGAGTCTCGGCCGTATTTGACACATTATTCTCATCATTACAAGTAGGTATGATTTCTCATACAATATTCATCCAATATCATTGTCACGACCCGAAATTTGGCACGTGACGGCCCTTAAACCACGTAACGTCTCCAGGCGTAACATAATTTAAATAAGCCAACAACCCAGCAATCTAAACCATCAAAAGTAGTAAGTGATAATAACATTGTTAAAACTTTTGAAATCTCAATCAAATTCTTTAGAGTCCAAATTTACTTCCTTTAAAAATTTGGCAGTACCTCCTTTGTAAAATAAGCCCCTAAAAAGGGTACAATATAAAGATATAAGTAAAGCATCCCCAACGAGAGTAAATCCACGCCCAAAGGCGGAAAACAACCACCACCAGTAAATATACGACGCCGTAGCGAAGAAAAAGACGTTATAAAGTGAACAACATGAAAATCTCCAAGTCATAAATAATATACAATATCGTCCTCACAACTCGTCTCTAAGTCAATGCATGAAAATGGTAGATGGAGAGTACAGGATACAACGAATATACAATGAGCAATATCGGATAATCCCAAAACCACCTATAGCAAAACTGCACACAGTCAGCCGTAGCGGTATCCGCTGCAAAAGATGATACAATAGAAGGAAAGCCCTGCCTCGACTGCCCTGAAGGACTACCTGCAAAACACTGTGGCACAACGGGGGTGAGTTACCAACTCGTGAATAGTAAATAACATATGCAGGTAATCGCAAGTATGCACGTACTGCGTTAATCTATCACATGCAAGTTGATAGCAATAAATGGCAATATATATATATACAACAGTCATGAAAGGTACTCTATCAGGTACTACTAATATATGAAGCAATGCATATCAAATAAATGCGAAGTATGCGATAAAACATGTCATCCTCACGGAATCCTCATCGTGGCAGGATCAGTGTCCATCAAGATTATGTAAATCCCAAATTTCCTCAAATCGGCTCCTATATCGGCCCTTAGATCAAGTAATAAATAAGAATACTTGCATATATCATTATGATGATATATATATATGCATATATAACAGCGTCCCATACCACTGATGTATATACTCAGGAGTAAAATATCATGAAAACTAGTGTCCAGCATCGACACATAAATACTCATCTATCAGGCGTCGTCACCATGGCTGGCCCTGATATGTACGTATCATACGTTCATCGGAAACCCGAGTGCCCAGCTTTGACACTCGAATTCCCTGTATCCATACGTACATGACTCTGGTCGATATCTCCGCGATCACCGACAAGTCCAATACTTTCACCGGTAAGGTAGTATCCTCTGCCTCAAGCTCATCGCCATCATCTGCGATCTTCTTGCCCCGGGTACCTCCCGGCCCCACCATGTACCCGCACACGGCCCACTCCACTCCTCGCATGGGATATATATCAGAACCGAGAAATCTCATGGTGGACGCATCAAAATATTATATCAAGAGAAACCGGGTTTTTCAAATAATGCATAATTTCATGAAACTACCACGGTCCTCAAATCTAGAAAACATTATGTGAAATCCATATCTCAATGCGAAAATCCATGAATATAAAATATACAACATAAAGCAGTAATGTGAGCATATAAGAAAAACCGCTATTTAACCACAATAAGTTATTATATATCATGCGGTTCCTAATTCCTCCAAAGTCTATACATCATATAAAGGTGAATATATAGCTATAGCCAGGTAGGCGTAAACATGTCGGTATAGCAAGATATGTGTATCTACCTATTAGTAGTGATGTAATACCCTCCAGATATATGTGTAGTTATATGAAGGTATAGAGTGGCATATGTATAAACATGTAGGTACACAGGTATGCTATATGTCATATGCACAATGGAATATGAATCAATGTCTCAATGTCCCTAACCAAACAATATCATATATGTATGTGTGTTGTGCGTGTCATGGCAATTATTCACGGTGTGAGTGGCATACAATCAGTGCTCGTACAACATGAACCGTCAATAATAGTGCAGTGTCCAAAGGGTACAAGTCCAAGCACAACAAGTAATAATATGCAATGAAGTTTATGCACAATCTCTATATATGGAATATAAACATGTGGCTAATATCATATCATATCTAGCCCTGACGCATAACGCCATGCGGGCGATTCCACTGTAGATGTTAAATTTACTCGCAACTATCCTGGCTAAGTAAAGCCAACCACTCGCTTCCCCTTCTTCGCAGCGTCCGAAATCCCCGCCTGCGATCCTAAATCACATAACAAAGCAGGTGTATATTAGAAATCGACCAATAACACGTACAAACTACGTTTTACCGACGCATCAACTCCATACATACTCTCAAGTGTTCGTCTAGTGGCTAACGTGCATAGCGACACTACAAAACCAACTCAAGAGCAACAGCTACACAGAACATGAACCGTATCGGATAACGTAACGCGTGTAATCGGAACACTAGAAACTAGCAAAGTGATCCCAGATTTTGCTATACAAACAATTTGTAAAAGTTGCACATACCACAAGATCACAAACAACCCCAGAGACCCCCATACCAAAACACAACCCCAAACACCCCACTCTGGCCGCAATTTGTGGCCAGAACCAATAAATTTGCGGCCGACAAGAAAGGGAAAATGGGCTCAGGTTTTTATGGTGGGTTCTAGGTCACTACACAAGGTCGCTGTGATGGGAACTTTTCCAACAAATATCTGGTTTGATAGCAGATCATCCGAGACACAAATCTACACTAAAAATACGATATTTGCACGAAACTAAACTTTACGCGTTCTAAACTGAAACTAACAAGGTACGCAACAATAAAAAGACCTACTTAACAGATAGATATTATTACCTACTCCCACAAGCTCAAAGATCCTAGCTTTCCAAGCTCCAAGGCATCCAAGAGGCAAAACAAGGTTTATGAAGTGATTTGGGTGAGATTTTGTGAAGTTTAGTGAAGGTTTTGTGAAGGGAATGATAAGTGTTCAACTGAGGTGATGAGGGAAGAAGAAAATGGTGAGAAAGAGATAAGTGAAGTGAGAAGGAGAGTGTGTGAAGAAGAGAGAGAGAGAGGTGAGTGCAAAGGTGAGAGGGTAAGTATACCAAACATTAACTCTCTCATTAATGCAAGGCCATGACTCTCCATGCCACCTCTTCCCAAAACAAAACACAAAGAAGAAATATCTTCTCTCACTCAAAATATCAAGGGTTAGGGTTAAGGTTTATACAAAGGCAAGAATTAGGATTAGGTTAAGTTGTCATGGTCACTAACTAGATTAGCACAAACAAACCCCCACATTAACGTGCACACGTGCGTGCAAGCCATAACAAGTAATAATAAATTATTAATTAAATGTTATAAAATATGAGGAAACCGAATTGGTAAACTTTTTACAGAAAACCCGCATTAATGCTTAATTAACACTAATCGAAATCTAAGGCGTTACAATCCCCCCTTATAGAAAATTCGTCTCCGAATTTAAAATTCTCACTATACATACCTTCAAAGAGATGAGTGCAAATCATCCACATCTCGCTCGTAGCCGCCCAAGTGAACTTCTCACTATACGGCTACACCAAAGAAACCTCCACTGACGGTAAGACCTTTGATCGAAATTTCTCCACCTGCCGATCCACAAACACTATCGGCTGCCGGTGAACGAAAAGATCGCGTCCAAGCTAAACGGTCTGATGTTGAATCATATGAGAAGGGTCATGAAGGTATTTGCAAAGTATCGACACAAAGAATACGGGGTGAATACTCAAAAATCTGGGCGGAAGTGCCAACTTATAGGCAACGGTACTAACTCGCTAAAGAATTTCAAAAGGACCTACAATCTGGGACTAAGCTTCCCAAAACTCAACATGCCATTTTATCGGAAAAATCCGTAGGAATACATGATCTCCCACTGCGAACTCAAGTCTGCGACAACTACGGTCGGCATAAGACTTCTGTCTGCACTGGGCTGCTCTCATCCTGACCTGAATCAACCGGATCTTCTCCGAAGCCTCTCGACTGGTTGGGGTCCAAAAATCCTGCTCTCACGGAGTCGGTAAAACAGACTGGCGATCGACACAACCTACCACACAAGGCTTGAAAGTTGCCAATTGAAATGTCTCCTGTTAACTGTCATCGTAGGATAACTCCATCAATGGCAAGTAACGATCCCAACAGCCAACAAACAATTAGTACGTACACACAAGCATATCCTCCAGAGTCTGTATAGTCCGCTTATCTGACCATCAGCCTACGGATGGAAAGCGGAGCTAAAGCTTAAACAGTACCCAAGGCTTCCTGAAGCTTCTGCCCAAGACGGCTAGCGAACTGGGTGCCTCTATCGGATACAACGTATGAAGGAACTCTGTGCAAACGCACAAACTTACCGAAAAACAACTGAGCAAACTGAGAATAACCGGACAACAATTCACCCAAATGGAGTTATACCCTCGACTAGACTTGGGTAGACACCATAACGAAATTCATGGAGATCTGCTCCCATCCCCACTCTGGAACGGTAAAAAGGTTGCAACTCTCCAGCCGGCCCCAAATGCTCAACCTTACCTTGCTGACAAGCCAAACACTTCAAAACGAAATCCGAAACTTCACTCTTCATCCCTGCACACCAGTAACCAACTCTCAAGTCACGTTACATCTCGGTGGCATTTGGATGAACACAGAAAGCTGATTGATGTGCCTGCTCTAGAACCCCGCGTTTCTACTCATCAGTATCGGGTACACGCCATCGAGTCCCTAACACAGCACATCCCGGTCATAAATCAAAAACTCCGAATCTTTACCCAGCCGAACATGCTCAGAATCTCCGACAAACGAGCATCGGCGGACTGTGCCTCACGAAAACGATTAAGTAAAAGTGGACGGGCGCGGACATGAGCAAGCTGTCCTCTCAGTAAAGGCGAACTTAAGCTGTACTCATCTGTCGCACAAGAACTGTAAATCTGCAGAAGACTGTCTTCGAAGTGTGCACAACTGGAACAAACTACCCCAGGGCCTACGACTCAAGCATCAGCTACCACAATCGTCTTGCCACGGGAAATAAAGGATCTCACAATCACAATCCTTCACAAGCTCCATCCAACGGCGCTGTCTTAACAATCAAAACCCGCTGCAGGAAGATGTACACAAGGCTCTGGTGGTCCATGAAAATCTGACACGACTCTCCGTACAAGTAGTGTTCTCAAATCTCCAGCGCAAGACCACCAGGCCATCTCCAGATCATGAGTGGGATAAATCCTGCTCGTACTTCCTCCAACTGTCAGGAAGTATAAGCGATAACTCCATCATATGCTATATCAGTACACAATCGAGCCCCACTCGCGAAACATCACAATAAACGACAAGGTCGCCCGATCCAGAAAGCAAAGATAGATTTGGTGCAGTCGTCAACTGAGTTTTCAGCCACTGAAAACTCAGCTAGCATGCCCCAGTCTAAAGAAAAGGAACCCCTCCCTTGTCAGTACGGTCAACGGTGCAGCAATACTCAAGAAATCCTGCACGAAACGGCGGTAAAAACCGGCTAAGCCCAAAAATCTGTGGACCTCTGTCCCTGATACGAGTCTGGGCCCAAGCTGTACGGCCTCGATCTCCCTCGGGTCCATACGAAAACCGTCTCCCGTAACCCCATGACCTACGAAGTCAACACTATCAAGCCTGAAGGAAACACTTCAAGAATTTAGCAAACAGCTAGTGCTCTTTCAACGTCTGCAAGGAAATCCTCAAGTGCTACTCATGTTCCTTATGACTCTTGGAATAGACCAGAATGTCATCTATAACACAACAATACACTGGTCGAGGAACGGCCTGAAGAATCTGGTTCATCACATCCATGAATGCTGCTAGGGCATTGGTGAGTCCAACGACACCACCAAAAACTCATAAAGCCCGTAGCACGCACAAAAAGCAGTCTTCGAAATGGCATCACTCCGAACAGCAACCAATGATGACCTGATCCCAAAACAACCTTAGAAAAATGTCTCACACCCTGGAGCTGATCAAAAAAATCGTCAATGCGAAGTAAAGGATGCCCAATCCGCAGCGTAACTCGGTTCAATTGACGAAAATCAATACACAGCCTCCAACTGCCGTCCTTCTCCTTGACGAACAGAGTAGGAGCTCCCCAAAGCGAAACACTCGGGCGCACAAGTCCCCTTATCTAGCAACTCTGTAGCATATCCTTAAGCTCCCTAAGCTCCGCTGGCTCATCTGGAACGTCGGAAAACTCTCGCACAATAGGAGCCCGGTTCAACAAACCCACTGTGGCTCCGGTATCATGAATGAAAGCCAAGAATCCTCGACATCTTCTCCTCAAAAGCCGACTAGCGAAAAAGGCTGAAATAAAGCTGTGAGAGGCGGCACCACTATCCCCCTGCACTATAAGAACTGACTCACCGGAAAGACAAAACCAGATTGTCTTCTCGCGGCAGTCCAAAGATGCATAACACGTAGCTAACCAGTCCGTGCCCGGGAGAACGTCAAAATCCAACATCTCTAGAAGATCAAATCGACGGACGAATCTCTATCTCCTACCCAATTGGCACATGACCGAAACACGTGTCGCGCAACTAAAGGATCGCTAACAGGAGTTAATACAACAAACGGTTGATCCAGCATACATGACTTTCGGCCCAACCACGGCACAAAGTGTGTAGAACAAACAAGTGCATAGATCCCGAATTAAACAGACATGCGCATCAAAAGAACATACGAATTAAGAATACCTGAAAACTCTGCATTGGACGCCCACGCGTCTCGATGAGTAGAAACAAACGCTCGTGCCGGCCCTCTACCCGCAACTGGCTGAACTCCTCCACCATCCTGTACTCTCGGAACAAATCCTCCGCGACCACGACCTTTCTGAACATAAGTCTGACGCGGATCAATAACAGGCGCAACAGGCAGCTCTCCCTGAGGTGAAGATGGTAAGGTATCATGTGGTACAGCTATCCTCCTCTGGCATACCAAGGTACAATCTCTGACGAAGTGATGGAAACTTCCGCACCGGAAACATCCATATGATGGCTGCTGATCCTCCTGGGGATAAGAGCTAAATGACTGACCTCGTACAAAGCCTCTGCTACTCCCACGACGTAAACGAAATTTGTCGCGGCGAATAAGCCTCTGTCTCTGGGCCGATACACTTGTACGGGCCCTTCTCTGTCCTCGAACTCCCAAAGTCTCGCAATGACGCTCATCAGCTAATAGGGTTGCGTCCATTGGTGCTGTGTAAGTAACACAATGCTGTGTGCTGATCAGAAGGAATAACTGGGTAACAGTGGTGACAACCTCCTGTCGTTGCGCTCGATTGGCCTCAACTAACGACCTCATCATCTGGCGCAAGTCCTGCATATCTGCCTCAAGCCTAGCGATACGATCTATCGAAGGCGGATCAATCTGCTCCTGTGCAACGAGCGTATCGTCCTAGTCAGTCCTCGTACCAAACGAGTCAACTCTGACCTCGGCTCTCGCTGCCTCTCTCTGAGCCCTCAAAGTCATCGGCGGCAAATGGCTATAAATGGAAATAGGATCGATAAGAACACGGAAATCGAATCATAAGGATATGTATCATCAAATAAAGGAATTTCAAGCAATTAGTACTTAGGTCACTTAGGCGGAGTATCGTGTCGTAAGTATGCCGCGGACATACACACGCTACATCATTCTGCTTAAGCTACCTACTCCATCATACCAAGATCATCCTACAACTCCGAAAGGTAAAACCTAGCGCTCTGATACCAACTTTGTCATGACCCGAAATTTGGCACGTGACGGCTCTTAAACCACGTAACGTTTCCAGGCGTAACGTAATTCAAGTAAGCCAACAACCCAGCAATCTAAACCATCAAAAGTAGTAAGTGATAATAATATTGTTAAAACTTTTGAAATCTCAATCAAATTCTTTAGAGTCCAAATTTACTTCCTTTAAAAATTTGGCAACACTTTCTTTGTAAAACAAGCCCCCAAAAAGGGTACAACATAAAGATATAAGTAAAGTATCCCCAACGGGAGCAAATCCACGCCCAAAGACGGAAAACAACCACACCAGCAAATTTACGACGCCGTAGCGAAGAAAAAGACGATATGAAGTGAACAACATGAAAATCTCCAAGTCACAAATAATATACAATATCGTCCTCACAACTCGTCTCTAAATCAATACATGAAAATGGTAGATAGAGAGTACAGGATACAACGAATATATAATGAGCAATATCGGATAACCGCAAAACCCACCTATAGCAAAACTGCACACAGTCAGCCGTAGCGGTATCCGCTGCAAAAGATAACACGATAGGAAGAAAGCCCTACCTCGACTGCCCTGAGGGACTACCTGCAAAACACTGTGGCATAACGGGGTGAGTTGCCAACTCGTGAATAGTAAATAACATATGCAGATAATCGCAAGTATGCACGTACTGCGCTAATCTATCACATGCAAGCTGATAGTAATAAATAGCAATATGTATATACAACAGTTATGAAAGGTACTCTATCAGGTACACTAATACAAGAAGCAGTGCATATCAAATAAATGCGGAGTATGGGATAAAACATGTCATCCTCACGGAATCCTCATCGTGGCAGGACCAGTGTCCATCAAGACTATCTATCCCAAATTTCCTCAAATCGGCCCTCAAATCGGCCATCAGATCGGCCCTCAGATCAAGTAATAAATAAGAATATTTGCATAGATCATTATGATGATATATATATATATATATAACAGCGTTCTATACCACCGATATATATATGCATATATAACAGCGTCCCATACCACTGATATATATATTTAGGAGTAAAACATCATGAAAACTAGTGTCCAGCATCGATACATAAGTACTCATCTATCAGGCATCGTCACCATGACTGGCCCTAATATGTGCGTATCATACGTTCATCGGAAAGCCGAGTGCCCAGCTTCTGACACTCGAATTCCCCGTATCCATACGTACATGACTCCGGTCGATATCTCCACGATCACCGACGAGTCCAATACTGTCACCGGTAAGGTAGTATCCCCTGCCTCGAGCTCATCGCCATCATCTGCGATCTTCTTACCCCGCGTACCTCCGGGCCCCACCATGTACCCGCACACGGCCCACTCCACTCCTTGCATGGGGTATATATCAGAACCGAGAAATCTCATGGTGGACGCATCGAAATACCATATCAAGAGAAACCGGATTTTTCAAATAATGCATAATTTCATGAAACTGCCACGGTCCTCAAATCCAGAAAACATCATGTGAAATCCATATCTCAATGCGAAAATCCATGAATTAAAATATGCAACATAAAGCAATAATGTGAGCATATAAAGGAAAACCGCTATTTAACTACAACAAGTTATTATATATCATGCAGTTCCTAATTTCTCCAAAGTCTATACAACATCATATAAAGGTGGACATGTAGCTATAGCCAGGTATGCGTAACCATGTCGGTATAGCAAGATATGTGTATCTACCTATCAGTAATGATGTAATACCCTACAGGTATATGTGTAGCTATATCAAGGTATAGAGTGGCATATGTGTAAGCATGTAGGTATACAGATATGTTATATGTCATATGTACAATGGAATATGAATCAATATCTCAATGTCTCTAACCAAACAATATTATATATGTATGTATGTTGTGCGTGTCATGGCAATTATTGACGGTGTGAGTGGCATACAATCAGTGCTCGTGCAATATAAACCGTCAATAATAGTGCAGTGTCCAAAGAGTACAAGTCCAAGCACAACAAGTAATAATATGCAATAAAGTTTATGCACAATCTCTATATATGCAATATAAACATGCGGCTAATAACATATCATATCTAGCCCTGACGTATAACGCCATGCAGGCGATTCCCCTGTAGATGTTAAATCTACTCACAACTATCCTGGCCAAGTAAAGCCAACCACTCGCTTCTCCTTCTTCGCAGCGTCCGAAGTCCCCGCCTGCGATCCTAAATCACATAACAACAAAGCAAGTGTATATTAAAAATCGACCAATAACACGTACAAACTACGTTTTACCGACGCATCAACTCCATACATACTCTCAAGTGTTCGTCTAGTAGCTAACGTGCATAGCGACACTACGAAACCAACTCAAGAGCAACAGCTACACAGAACATGAACCGTATCGGATAACGTAACACGCGTAATCAAAACACTAGAAACTGGCAAAGTGATCCCAGATTTTGCTACACAAACAATTTGTAAAAGTTGCACATACCACAAGATCACAAACAACCCCAGAGACCCCCATACCAAAACACAACCCCAAACACCCCACTCTGGCCGCAATTTGCTGCCAGAACCAATAAATTTGCGGCCGACAAGAAAGGGAAAATGGGCTCAGGTTTTTATGGTGGGTTCTAGGTCACTACACAAGGTCGCTGTGATGGGAACTTTTCCAACAAATATCTGGTTTGATAGCAGATCATCCGAGACACAAATTTACACTAAAAATATGATATTTGCACGAAACTAAACTTTACGCGTTCTAAACTGAAACTAACAAGCTACGCAACAATAAAATGACCTACTTAACAGATAGAGATCATTACCTACTCCCACAAGCTCAAAGATCCTAGCTTTCCAAGCTCCAAGGCATCCAAAAGGCAAAACAAGGTTTATGAAGTGATTTGGGTGAGATTTTGTGAAGTTTAGTGAAGGTTTTGTAAAGGGATTGATAAGTGTTCAGTTGAGGTGATGAGGGAAGAAGAAAATGATGAGAAAGAGATAAGAAGTGAGAATGAGAGTGTGAAGAAAAGAGAGAGAGAGGTGAGTGCAGAGGTAAGAGAGTAAATATACCAAACATTAACACTCTCATTAATGCAAGACCATGACTCCCCATGCCACCTCTTCCCAAAACAAAACACAAAGAAGAAATATCTTCTCTCACTCAAAATATCAAGGGTTAGGGTTAAGGTTTAAACAAAGGTAAGGATTAGGATTAGGTTAAGTTGTCATGGTCACTAACTAGATTAGCACAAACAAACCCTCACATTAACGTGCACACGTGCGTGCAAGCCATAACAAATAATAATAAATTATTAATTAAATGTTATAAAATGTGAGAAAACCGAATTGGTAAACTTTTTACGGAAAACCCGCATTAACGCTTAATTAACACTAATTGAAATCTAAGGTGTTACAATCACATCCATATCGTACGGATCTATAGTCGCGTACATATGTCACCATAATCATATATCAAGATATATTACACATATATATGACCTACTAGATACAACTATATACTAATTTAGTTATTAACTAAGTTATCTAGCATGACACTATAGTCTAAATATATAATATAAATATCCTAGTTAATTGGTTGTGGGGGTGTTGTACGTCATTCACCCGACTTCCCCCGTAGATATAAATCTACTCACCGACATATCGAGCTAGTTGAAATCCACGATCGCTTTTCCCGTCCTTGCCGTCTCGGAAATCTCCTCGATCGTTCCTACAATCGTAATCATGATATAACGGCGTAAATATCAAATCAAAAGAAATCCAACGAGCTAAGCGTACTAGGTTAGAATTTATAGGTCACTTACTCCAAATACTACCAAATATCCCTGATATTAATGTACGAATGCCGAACAATTCAGTCGAGATACAGAAATACGAAAAATCAAGTTTTAAATATCAGAAACATTACCAAAACTATACAACACTCCCAGATTTCTCTATATGTAATCTGGGACAAAACAAAAAATACAGTAGCCTAATTACTACCAAATGAAACTACTGACCAAAATTCAAAACCCAATTCAACAGACCACCTGCCAGTGGTGGGTTTTAGGGGGAAACCAGCAGTTTTTGTAAGGAGTTAGGGGCCCGTGCTTCTAGGGCAGTCTCCCAATGGTCTCACCATATCTCAGTATTGTTAGTTTTTTTTATAAATAACGCCACCAGTTCCAGATTCAATTTGATCATCAAAAATATCACGAAAACCTATTTTCTGATATTTGAACTAGGAAAATTGATATTTAACAAAATGAAACTTGCAAGAAATCTAATATTTACCTATAGGGAATGTGCACAAGGAATTTTCAGCTCAAGAAGTGTATGGTTGAGGCTCTTAGAGGTTGTGGTTGCTTTAACTTGATGATATGAACAATTTTTATGAAGAAACCATCACTTTTCCTCTTAGTTTGGTGAAGAACTAGAAAGCTAAGGTGATGGAGCTTGAAAGGGAGGTGTTTGGTTCAGTTTAAGACTTGAAAAATTGTCATAAGTTTTTGATATAATGGAAGGAGGAGCTGTAAAGATTTGGTATAGAGAAAGGAGGAGGTGGAGTGAGGTGAGGGTATTAAGGGTATGGTGTTGTGAGAGTTTAACTAGCCTAAACATATAACAAGACCCTCAAAACAAAAATGAAAGCCTTTTTGCACATAATACCTTTATACAAAACACCACCATTTTACACCAAGTCTCATGTCATGTTTAAAATAAAGTGCATATCACAACACTTAAATACCACAATCTTATAATAAAATCTCATATCATTCTAAAACAATTTAGTTATCATTTTTATGATATCACATATTTCTCATTTTTTCCAAAATATTTATATTTTCACGGATATCAATCCGAAATAAAAAACACACTATATTATTTCGTAAACTCATAATATCCTTATTAAAATTATAAATTAATATTTATAATTTTCCAAAATGTTACACTCATCTCCTCAGATCTAATCTCAACCATCCAAAAACCCATCACCAAAATACCCAACCCTAATCTCGACCACACAACCACCATTGCCGCCTCCGCCTGCCTTCGCCATCGCTTCGCTGAAACTCAGCAACGTCGCCGGAGCTCCCCTGAAGCAAGCTGACTTCATCGATGACTTCTAAAGGCACTCAATGATCATCGATTAGATCTCGAGCCCCATAGTTGTTTCGATCTCGAGCTAGAGCACCTCCCTGCCTTCGATCTCAATCCAGAACCCTAAATCGACTTTGAAATCCCTTTCATCTTCAATCGACCTCCTTTCTGGCCTTTACTTGTGAACTCGAGCTTGCAGTCGTCGACTTAGCTCGACTGCTTCGATTGAGATCGATTGATCTCGTATGTGTTGTTTTGGTGATTGCACGATCAATTATGATCGCTTTGAGGAGGTTTGTTGGCTATTCTTGAGGATTTGAGTCTCGGATCTTGGAGATTCTTAAAGATTTGGGCTCGGATTTTTTGGGATCTTGGCTATTATTGGGATTTCTTCTTGATTTGGGTTATTTGTTGATTAGTTTGAGATTTTCTTGGATGTTTCTTGTGTTTGGTGCATCATAGGCTGATTTTGGCTTTTGTTAGACCCGATTTGGACATTTTCTCGTTGTTGCTACAGGAATCTGAGGGTTTTGAGGTAATTTCTCAATCGATTGATGTTGATTAGGCTTATTTTCATTATAAGTTGCGTGATTGATTGTGTTCTCGGAGTTTTGGAGTCGAGTCTGGATTTAAATCTGATTGAGTCGATTTCTGATTGTTTGATCGTGGATCGGATCTTAGGAGATCGATCACGATATTTAGGGTGGGATCGTTTGTCGATTCCTTTCGTTGATAAGATCTTAGGAGATCTCTTTCTTTTCGTGTGTGAATTCAAGCTTGTTTGAAGATACAACCATTATTCCGAGAGCTGTTGCCTCACAGTGTTGTGATTTAGAGGGTTGTTGCCTCGATCCTAAAGTTGTTACTTCAAGGAGTTATCCCCTTTGCATTTTCTCATCTGCGATACAATTTGACCCCTTCATTATTACCCTTGTTCGTGATGTCCTTATCATCTTTTCTTATTATTTTGCTATCGGAGACCGTGATAGTTCCGACGTTGTAGCTTGAAGAGGTTGGTGTTTGTTGTTATATCGGTAGTTGGATCTTGAAGATCAACTACAATTTTTTGGATTGGATCTTTAGAGATCCATTTCTTGTCATTTGATTATTGGAATTGATGAGCTTAAGCCACCACCCATCAGGCGTTCGACAGATTGATTGAGAAGCCTCTTTCACATTTGATTGTTTACGAGTAGCTATGATAATATCAGCTGCATTTCCTCCCATTTCAAAAGGACCATCTTTAGATGATCAAATACTGAGACTTTTCTTTTTTCCTCACTCACTTTAGATTTGATTAAGGCAAGGGATCATGTATCTTGCCGACACATGCTTCACGTCCTTGGGTTATTGATACTGGAGCTATCGATCACATGATGGGTTCCTATAAGCAGAAATCCGGACTCACCCCGGTAACTTTAGCAAATGGTACTATGTCTTCTATAGAGAAAATGGGTTCAATTATGGCTACATACCCTGACTTCTGTTCTGTACCTTCCTCGATTTCCCTTTAACTTGCTTTCTATCAGTCAATTGAATCGACAATTGAATTGTAGTGCCGCTTTTTTCCCTGAAGGATATGTTTTTCAGGAGCTTAGGACGAATCGAATGATTAGCACCAGGACAGAGGTTGACGGATTGTACCATCTTGACGAGCACCCGTGCCATATAGCCTCTCCAACCTCGAGCCCTACATCAGCCTTTGATGCTCATTGCTATTTTGGTCACCCTTCCTTACAAATATTGAAGAGAGTAGTTCCATCTCTTGGTTCTGTGTCTACTCTAGAATGTGAATCGTGTGAGATGAGTAATCATCATCGCTCAAGCTATCCCTCTCGTCTTAATAAAAGGGTCGATAAAACTTTTCAGTTAGTGCATTCAGATATTTGGGGCCATGTCTAGTTATTGCCCAGGGAGGCTTTCGCTACTTTATGTCCTTTATTAGTGATTTTTCTCAAGTCTTGTGGTTATATTTGATGAAATCTAGGAATGAAGCGTTTTCTCATTTTCAGACCTTTTGTTTTGAAGTTAAGACTCAATTTGGAGCCATTGTGAGTACCTTGAGGAGTGATAATACCAAGAAGTATTTTAGTACACCCATCAGGACATATATGAAGCAACTTGGCATTATTCATGAATTTTCTTGTCCTTATACCCCAACAGAATGGGATGGCAGAAAGGAAGAGTGAGCATTTGTTAGAGATCGCTCGAACTCTTTTGTTTCATATGTGAATGACTAAATTCTTTTGGGGATGCAGTTCTTACTGTTAATTACTTGATCAATCGTATGTCCTCCTCTGTCCTAGATGGACAGATTTCTCATTCCATATTGTTCCCGTGGGTGGTCCCTTTTTCTGTCCCTCCGTAGGTATTTAGATGTGTTTGTTTTGTCCATGATCTACAATCAGGGGTTCTAAAGTAGATCCCAAGTTTATTAAGTGTATTTTTCTTGGGTATTCTCGGACTCAAAAGGGATACCGGCTCTATAGTTTGGATTATATCGTCGATTTATATCAACTGACGTGACTTTTCATGAGTCCATCCCATACTTTTCTACATCCCACTCCTGTAGACATGGACTGTAACTTTCTTTTAGATTTATCATATCTTTCATCACGCATCCCTTCTGAGTCGGTTGATTCTCCATCTCCTGTGTTGGAAATTATCCATACCGTTCCAATTGACCCACCTTCCCCACTGTTGGGTCATACACAAGTTACAAGGATGTATGCTTATCAAGCCCGTACAGCTTCTGAACCTCAGCCTCCTGCTGTTGGTCTCCCAAAGTCTTAAGTTCCGCTGGAAGCTGACATTGATCTCCATATTGCCTTACGGAAAGGCATCCGGAGCTGCACTTCTCATCCTATAGCTCATCATGTGGCAACTTCTCACTTATCTGCAGCATATCGAGCATTTATCTCCTCTCCAGATTCTTATGCATTACGCAAGTCCCTTTCTGATGCTTTATCTCATGAAGGATGGACCGAGATTATGATTGATGAGATACTTGCCCTCGAACTGAATCAAGCGTGGGATCCGGTTCCTCTTCCGGCTATGAAGAAGGCTGTAGAGTGCCACTGGATATATACACTGTGAAACCTTGATGAGATCCTTTCCCGCTTAAAAACACGTTTGGTTGCCAAAAGGTTCTCGCAGACTTACGACATTGATTATGAGGAGACCTTTTCTTCGGTGGCCAATATGACTTTTGTCGTCTACTTATGTCTATTGCGGCTACCCATCATTGGCCACTGCATCAGCTTGATGTGAATAATGTGTTTCTTCATGTATCGTTTGGTCGAGGAGATCTATATGGAGCAACAACCTGGTTTTTTTGCTCAGGAGGAGTCGGGTCTAGTTTGCCGATTGAAGAAGTCATTGCATGGCTTGAAACAGTCTCCTCGAGCGCGGTTTAGGAAATTTACTGAGGTGGTTAATTTGTTTGGGCTCAGATGGTGTGCACATGACCATTCAGTGTTCTACCGTAATAACACCAATAGACTTTGCATTCTTTTGGTGGTATATGCCGATGACAATGATTACCAATGACGATGCGGCTGGTATTGCACTACTTAAGTACCACCTTCAAATAAAGTTTTTGACTAAGGACCTTGGACGTCTTAAATACTTTTTAGGTATCGAAGTTTCTCGGTTGAAGGATGGCATTTACATCTCACAGCGGAAGTATGTACTTGATATGCTGACTGAAGCGGGGATGTTAGGGGCAAACCTATAGATTCTTTAATAGATCCTAATACTAAAATGCTTCCGGGACAAGGCGACTCAGTTGAAAATCTCGGAAGATACCGACGATTGGTCGGTAACTTGAATTACATCATCGTCACTCGACCTCATATCTCATACCAGGTTAGCGTCGTGAGCCAATTCATGGCCGATCCTCGAGCGACTCATTGGGATGCGGCGATTCGAATACTTCGCTATTTAAAGAATGCTCCAGGGAAGGATCTGTACTCGGATCATGGACATTCTTGAGTAGCAGGCTTCACTGATGCAGATTAAACGGGGTCTCCATCCGATCGTCGATCTACTACAGAAAATTGCGTGTTTGTAGGAGATAAGTTGGTCTCTTGGAAGAGTAAGAAGCAAAATATAGTGTCCCGCTCCTGCGCCGAGTCAGAGTACCGGGCCATGACGAATTCCACTTATGAGCTTGTATGGATTCGTTTTCTACTGGGAGAGCTTGGTTTTGAGCCCACTTCCTCTATGCAGTTATGTTGTGATAATAAGGCTGCAATCTATATTGCCCTAATCATGTGTTTCATAAGCGAACGAAGCACGTTGAGATGGATTGCACTTCGTGAGGGAGAAGGTTGAAAATGGGATTTTCGATACTTACTATGTTCAATCTGCTTATCAGTTAGTAGATTTATTCACAAAACCCTTAAAAAGGTATAGAGTGCAGTTTATTTGTAACAAGCTGGACATGTTTGATATGTATGCTCCAGCTTGATGGGGAGTGTTAGAGTACCCGTAGTGTATACAGGTTTATTATATGTAATTAGATACTTAATAGGGGTATAATAGCAAAATGGTTTTGCCTATATAAAGAGGAGGATTAGGTTTAGGCCAATCTATCCATTACATTTCCTTCAACATTTTCTCTTTCATAAATCTCTCTCTTCTCTAATACTTCACAATATGTTTTGAAGAGCCGAAAAGGAAAATCCTAATCTAAGAATGAAGGCTCGATCAAATGAATTAATGAAAGAATATAAGATGTGACCAATGGCTCAAGACGCCACGATATGCAGACCCAAAGTGAAGATACCGAAATAAGAAAAATGAAAATGGCAATGGACATACCGTTAGAGAAGTTGTTGTTGAAGTGAGCGTCGGAGATTAACTTAAGAATCCAAGAATTCTCTACAATGTCCTAGTGTTGGCCACAGCTATATGTGAGCTCTTTAAATATTTTAAAGAAGTTGTAATAATGGCTTGGAGGTTATGATGCTTCTAGACTAGACACTAAATAGCATGCAAAGACAAAACCATGAAAGCTTCTAAGTTATAAAGCTTTTAGAATAAAGGCTAAAAATATCGATCTCTAGAATTTTCTTTAGTCGTCTATGAATAAAGAACTAGTATCTCTTGTTGTAACCAAACAAATAAACAAGCAAGTACACAAGTGCTAAGTGAGGTGGAGTGTGATTGAGTTGAAGCAGCAAAAGGGAGGACAATGAGAACGAGAGTACCAACTCTTTGTATTATGAGAAGCATGTTATAGTGAGAAGTGTGAATATTCTTGTAATCGGAAGGGTTTGATAATAAAGTGTTTCTTTTACCTTTGTTCCACTTACCCATTTCTCTTCACATTAAATAATTCATCCACATATTTCTAGTTTCATGTTTCTCTTCACATATAATATTCTTCCTCGTATATTTCTAGCGAAAAGAGGGCTTAGAATGACCCCGCAAAGGGATTCCTTTTGTGGAGATCACATGAACCATATCATTTTTTCTGAACTATTATTCAAGTTGATATGACAATTGTAAAGATATGTATATCTTTTACCATATCTTTTATATCATTTCGTATTTATCTTTTTGTATTGGGTTTATGTGTATTATACGTATATTACATATTAGGGTTTCATCTTTTGGGCTATATAGAGACATATTATAAATTGTATTTTGATCAATCGTTAATAATATTTTTATAAGCGAATTGAACATTCTTTCACACAAAATTCAGTATACAGAGAGGCTTTTTTTATAACCTTGTTACACGAGTATAGGAAGATATGAGGAAAACAATAAAATAAGGAAGTTACAGACAGATTCTGTTACAAACAGATTCTAACAGATTTTGTTACAAACAGATTTTAACTAATCTGAGAAATATCTTACTGTTGACTATTTCCAACACTCCCCCTCAAGTTGGTGCGTAGATGTCCATCATGCCCAACTTTCTTATGAGTCCCTCGAACACTGTTTTGAATAGTCTCTTTGTAAAGATATCTGCAGTTTGTTCTTTTGTCGGAATGTAAGGGATACAGATGGTACCGGTATCCAGTTTTTCCTTGATGAAGTGGCAGTCGACTTCAATATGCTTCGTTCTGTCATACTGTACAGGGTTGTGTGCTATGCTGATGGCAGCTTTGTTGTCGCAGTATAGTTTTAGTGGCTGAGTTATAGCTGCTTTATTTCCTGTAGTACCCGTTGAACCCACAGAACTCCACAAATACCGTTGGCCATGGTTCGAAATTCTGCCTCCGCACTACTCCTTGCCACGACACTTTGTTTCTTGCTCCGCCATGTAACTAGATTGCCCCACACGTACGTACAATACCCTGAAGTTGACTTCCTGTCTACGATGGAACCTGCCCAATCCGCGTCAGTGAATACTTCGATACTGCGAGTCTCACCTTTTTTGAAGTATAAACCTCTTCCAGGTGCGCCCTTTAAATACTTCAGAACTCTATATGCTGCATCAAGGTGATCTTCTTGATGTGAGTGCATAAATTGGCTTATCATACTCACTGCAAAGGTGATATCGGGACGTGTGTGTGAGGGATAGATCAATTTTCCCACTAAGCTCTGGTATTGTGGAATGTCCACTGACGGGCTCTGAGTAAATTCTCCGAGCTTTTTATTCGGATCTATCGGTGTCTCTGCAGGTTTGCAGTTTGTCATCCCTATTTCTTTGAGAAGATCGAGAACATACTTCCATTGAGACACGACAATGCCTTTTTTACTTCGAGCAATTTCCATACCTAAGAAATACTTCAATTCTCCCAAGTCTTTTACTTCGACCTCCTTGGCGAGATTTTCTTTTAACTGGTTGACCTCTTCCTCGTCATCTCTTGTAACAATGATGTCATCAACGTAAACAATTAGTATTGTAATTTTTCCATGTCTCGAGATTCTGTAAAACATGGTGTGATCTGCCTGAGCCTGATTGTATCCTTACCCTTTCACAAACTGATGGAAACGTTCGAACCAAGCTCGTGGAGATTGTTTAAGACCGTAAAGTGATCTTTTCAATTTGCACACTTTGGAGCCGAACCCTTTTTCAAACCCTGGCGGAGGTTCCATGTACACTTCTTCATCCAGGTCTCCATTCAAAAACGCGTTCTTCACATCTAGTTGTTGAAGTCACCAATCGAGGTTTACTGCAACTGACAGCAAGATCCGGATCGTGTTTAGCTTAGCCACAGGTGCAAAAGTCTCCGTGTAGTCGATCCCGTATGTTTGGGTGAACCCTTTAGCAACGATCCTCGCCTTATATCGTTCTAGGGTTCCATCTGCACGAAACTTTGGTGTGAATACCCATTTGCATCCTAGAGTCTTCTTTCCTCTCGGCAGCTCCTCCATATTCCAAGTCTGATTTTTCTCAAGTGCATTCATCTCTTCGAAAATCGCCTTTCTCCACTTTGGAGTTCTCAGAGCATCCTGTACAGTTTTTGGAATCTCCACAGCAGACACATTAGAGGTAAAGGCTGAAAAACTGGGTGAGAGATTATTTGAGGACACAAATTTTGACATTGGATACAAGGGACGACTAGTACATGACCTTGTGGACTTTCGGAGGGCTATGGGAAGGTCAACTCACTGTGATCCGGTTCTGTTCTCGAGTCGGATTCTTGGTGGGGCTGGACAGAGTCGGCTTCTGCTTGTGGAGAAGGATCTATCTCAATTAAATGCTTCTGTTGCGTTTTTTCCAGACCTGTTTCACGTTGTTTCCTTTTGTAAGTTTTAATTTCCACATCAGCTTCTGGTGGATTTAAATCCACGGAGCAAGTTGTTATACGAGTCGGTGATGTGTTCCTATTTTTATGGGATTTTTCCGGATTTTCTAATAAAGGAACCGAGTTTTCAACAGACATATTTTCTGAGTTTTCAAAGAACCTTTTTTTGAGTGTCCAGTGAATTTTCACTGTTTTGGTTTGCCAGGTGTTCAAAAGACTGGTCTAAAATGTCTTAATTTAAAAAATCTAGATATTGTGAATTTGTATGTGGGATAAAGTTGGGTATTTTTGGGAGACTATTTTTTATGGAAACCGAGTCTTCACTATTTGTTTCCCCCTGAAGAGGAGGCTTAAAAATAGATTTATTTTCAAAAAACAACACATCCATTGTGATAAATATTTTATTTGATAAAGGATCAAAGCATTTATACCCTATTTGATTCGTGGCGTAGCCAATGAAAACACATTTTTTCGATTTTGGATTAAGTTTACCCTTAGTTGGGTTGTGATCGTGAACAAACACGGTACAACCAAAAATTTTCAAAGGCAAATCCGAGATTGGAAGGCGGCTTTGAGGGTAAATGGATTTTAACAAGGCAACAGGTTTTTTAAAATTGAGAATTTTTTAGGGCATTCTATTAATAAGATAAGTTGCTATTAAAATTGTTTCATTCCATAATGTTTTTGGAACATAGTTGGTGAATAATAACGCCCTAGCAATTTCAAGAATGCGTTTATTTTTTCTTTCAGCCACACCGTTTTGTTGCGGTGTGTTAATGCAAGAACTTTAGTGAATGATGCCTTTCTTTGCAAAAAAATCTCCTAAGGTTTTGTTAAAAAATTCCTGTCCATTGTCACTTCGAAAATTCTGAATTTTTGTGTTAAACTGTGTTTCAACCATGGCATATAAAAGGTTTTGAAAACTTGTTCAACTTCTGATTTCTTCTTTAGCAAAAACACCCAAATGACTCTAGTATAATCATCAATAAACGAAAAAAACCATTTTTTTCTGAAGACAGATAAAACGCAGGATGGTCCCCAAATGTCACTATAGATTAAGGCAAACGGTGCTGAAGGTTTATAGGGTCTGTTCCCCTCCGAACGGCGGCCTGCGACTTTGGGACGTCACGTAACCTGGGGTTCGGGGCAGATGCTATTTGGTTTTATCCGTCTACCTCTCCGAAAATGCCAAGTTGATTTATGGCACCGTGTATCGGAGGTTTAGACGGACGCGGCCGATGTAGCAGACTTTGTCAGATTCCCCCTCGCTTGAGGGGTTTTTGATTGTGGGGACGCTCTTCCCTGCAGGCGCAAGCCCCTGCAGTTAATTACGCTACCGCATCGCGGTAACAACTTTCTCCTTCTCCAGAATTTCACTTCGTGTCGTGGGTGTTTGTTTTGTTTGTGGTTGCCCGTGGATTGTATACGGAGACTGAGTAATACCGTCGCCCGTAGGACGTGGATTAGTCCAAATCCGTATTTACTTAGATTTGGGTTTGGTGTTTTTAGTTTAAGGATGCATTAGTCGCGTTGCGACTAAGATCAACTCAAACGTTCATCAAGGATACGCTAGTCCTGTTTTGGACTAAGATCATCTTAACATAGTGATTGACTTAATTATCTGGCCGTCGGGACTCGTCACCTCTCCGACGTCGTTGAGGGATTACAACGACAGGCGTCTGAGGAGTTCAGAGATGTACCCTTGAACCAAAGTTGATTTGGGGTTTTATTGTTTATTTAAAGATCTAAGGACACGTTAGCCGTAGCTGGGGCTAAGATCAACTTAGACGGGACCGTTTAGATCCGGCAAAAGAGCATTTGGCTCTATTGTGCTAGTTTAAGGACGTGGCGGTCCATTGCCAGTTTTAGGGACGTGGTGGTCCATTATTAGTTTAGGGACGTTTCGGTCCGTCGCCAGTTTAAAGACGTAGTGGTCCATATTCCAGTTTAGGGACGTGGTGGTCCGGATTTTAGTTTAGGGACGTTTCGGTCCGATATTAGTTTAGGGACGTTTCGGTCCGTCATTAGTTTAAGGACGTCTCGGTCCGATATTAGTTTAGGGACGTTTCGGTCCGATTTTAGTTTAGGGACGTTTCGGTCCGATTTTAGTTTAGGGGTCGTTGGGACTCGTCACCTCTCTGACGTCGCTGAGGAATTACAACGACAGATGTCAAAGGAGTTCGGAGATGTACCCTCGAACCGGTCATGACTTGGTTTATGAGAGGCATTTAATTTAAGGACTTACAGCCAGGATTGGGTTAAGTCCAATTTTTATTTTAGGCTTTGCCTGATTAGAAGAATCAATCTAAACAGGGCTTTGCCCCTTTCATTATTTTGCAAGTCTGATTTGGGCCAGGCCCTTCTAATTAATGAGTTACAAGAACTCAGGAATTCTCCAAACAGGGCCTTGCCCTTTTTATTTTTTCTGCAATTGGGCTAGGCCCTTTTAAATAATGAGTTTCAGAAACTCAAGAGGTTTTTACAAACAGGGCTTTGCCCTTTTATTGTTCTGTAATTTAGTTTGGGCCAGGCCCATTTGAATAACGAGTTTGCAGAAACTCAGGAATTTTTCCAAACAGGGCCTTGCCCTTTTATTATTTCAATTTAATTTGGGCCGGGCCCAAAACAAGGGGTTGCAGAAACCCTAGAAATCTTCAGATTGAAGAACACAAGTGCACGGCACTTTTGATTTGAATTTGGATCAAAGGAAAACAAGTTCTTGTTTTTTCCTGATCATACAGAACCGAGGGTTCATATTAAGTGCAAGGCACTATTTATTATTATTACTTTTTTTAGAACCAAGGGTTCATATCAAGTGCAAGGCACTATTTATTATTCTTTTATTTATATTTTTTTTTTTAGAACCAGGGGTTCCTATCAAGTGCAAGGCACTATTTATTTTCTTATTTTCTGTTCTTCAGAAACTTTACCTTCTTTTTTTTTTTGTTCTTGATTAATTTTCAAGAGCTCTCTTTTTTCAGAAGCTTTTTTCCCTCTCTTGATGATGATTGATTCTCTGATGCCCTTTGAATGAGGCCTGGGGTCTTATTTATAGTGCCCACCAATTTGTTGGATTTGTTAACAAAATCTTTCCTGAATAATTTTGGGAATTTTCCCACCATTGGATCTCTGATCCGAGGGTTCCTGTTTTACAGGAGAACAGAAAAGATTTATCTAAATCTTCATTCAGTTGCTGCGCAACTCATCAGCGTGTGACACGTGTCACGCATCCGTGCGCTTGCGCAACTGCGCAGACACGTGTCGCGCATCCGAAAGCTTGCGCAGTTGCAATTGCGCAACTGCGCAGACACGTGTCGCGCATCCGAGCGTTTGCACAGCTGCGACTGCGCAACTGCGCAGACACGTGTCACGCATCTGTTTGCTTGCGCAAACACGTGTCACACATCTGTGCGTTTGCGCAGCTGCGACTGCGCAACTGCGCAGACACGTGTCACGCATCTGTGCGCTTGCGCAGACACGTGTTGCACATCGGTGCGTTTGCGCAGCTGCGACTGCGCAACTGCGCAAACACGTGTCACGCATCCGTGCGCTTGCGCAGACACGTGTCGCGCATCCGTGCGCTTGCGCAGTTGCGCAGACACGCGTCGTGCATCCATGCGCTTGCGCAGACACGTGTCGCGCTGCCATGCATTTGCGCAGTTAAGTCTTTAATTTTGTTTTCTGAAGAGCCTTGCTCTGATGGGACGCACTGTCTCGGGCGTTACGCTGCCGAATTGGTTTCTGCCACGTGGCAAATTGCGCACTGCGCACCGAAGCGTTGCTTCAAATTTTGAATTTTCAAAATTCAGTAGAGCCTTGCTCTGATTGGGGGAAACAAATGCCCCCCCACCGTTGTGCTGACGTGGCGCCACGTGAGCGCAACGGTGGTAAGATCCTAGCCGTCGGATCAAGGGGCTAGTTGAAGGGGCGCAAGCGCCTATAAATAGGACCCTTGGTCCTTGGTAATTTTCTTACTGTTCCTTCGAGAATTTTACTCCTCAGAGCCTTGCTCTTTTTTGAGAATTTCTAGAGCCTTGCTCTCGTTCCTTTGAACTTCAGAACTCAGAATCACTTTTAGGTAAAATTAAATTAAATTAATTTAATTTAAATTTTAATTCACAGAGCCTTGCTCTTGTAGATCTTCGATCTAAAGAAAACCCCAGAGCCTTGCTCTTGAGATCTTTGATTCAAAGAAAACCCCATTGGGATTTCTTCAACAGAGCCTTACTCTTGAGATTTGCAGAGGTCCTGTTCATGGGTTTTGACCTATGAACAGAGCTTTGCTCTTGGATGACCTGCAGATTTCTTTTAGCAAAAATTTCTTTATGAATCTTTTTTTTTTATGAGTTTTCAAATTCTTTTAAGTGTTGATGGATTTTTCAATCATTACCACAGAGCCATGTTCTTTTAAGGAATCTTGTTCCCCTGAGACCAGAGTTTGACAAATGTCACTCTGCGACAGAGCTTTGCTCTAAAAGAGGAGATTTTCTCCTTGTCTCTAGGGATCTTCCCACCAATGGGTGTATCCTATTGGGAATTTTTTTTACGAATCGACAGTCCTATCTAATGATGGGATTGTCTTATTAAATGATGCACATCATCCAGATTTTGTGGGTCCCCCTTTGGTCCCCTACTTACTGCATCACAGTGTGGAGCAAAATATATATATATTTTTTAAATGCCAAGCGTTAGGCCACTAATGATGTATGTTTCTTTGTCTTTCCACAGAAAAGATGTCTGACGACTTGTCTTTCCCCTTCGTTCGCTCGGAAGGGGGGTTCCCCCATGCGCCAGTGGATCGGGTGGTACTCGCTCTTATTAAAGACCGCGATCCTGAGTGCAAAAAGCTTCATCTGTGGGGAAGGTGGTATAGCCAGATCATCCAAGGCCGCCGCAGTTTTAGTTCCGCCGTGCCCTCTGAGCCCATAGTCACGATCCCTTATGCGGACGAACCCCCGGTGAAGTATGCCGTGGAGGTTAAGAATTGGAATTCTGATAACCTCCTTCAACCTGCAATCGGCGCCATCCCCGTGCAGCCGCCGCCGGCGATAGATATCCTGGGGAGGCGAATCTGTCAGGGCGAAGCACGCCCTTGGGGACAGGCTTATAACATTGGAATGATCCCGCGACCCCCCGCCGGATATTTGCAGTGGGCCCGGTACATTCTATCGGCGAAGAGGACCCACCTAACGAAGATTGGTCTATACTCAGCCATCTTCGTCTCGCTCTTCGAGTACCCCTGTCCTCCAACGTGGTGGATAAAGGCTTTTGTTGAACAATGGAATATACCCACCCATACCTTTCTGATGGCGGATAAGGAAGTTTCTATCTCTTTAGAGGAATTTGCCGAAATTTCAGGTCTGCCAATGAGGGGAGAGCATTACGAGGAGTTGCTTCCTCCTGATGAGTATGTCTTTGCCACTAAGCAGCTGGTATTTGACTTAACCCCGGAGAATGCCATTCAGCATCAGTATCCGGGTTTGGTGAAAGTGTTGGAGATCTATGAGGAACTCCATTTGGAATCGGGGGATAAGGGCGTCAGTTTCGCAGCTTTCATTGCTCGCTTTATCCGTCCGGAGTTCTTATCAGAGCAGAGCGAGAAGTTCGCTCAGCTTGACGACCCTTTTGGTTTCGGTTTGGATCGCCGACCCGTATCGGAGAATAACCAGAGGGATTTCTATCTCCCCAATGCTGCCATCGTTGCTTTCTCGGAAATCGCCGTCCCCGGTATGGATGAGGAAACTTTCTTTATTGGATTCCTGGGCCTGTGGTTATGCAACTTTGCGCTCCCTATGCACCCGCGCTTCATGCGGCCCTCTGTTTTTTACCCGGCACATCGGATGGTGATATTCGGTGCAGGTAAGTGCGTCCATCGCCCAGGAGTCCGTGCAGGTAAGTTTCTCGGTTCATTGTGATATTCAGTGCCCACTTCGCCTTTCTGATGATTTTTTTATGTCACCCGGGTCCTCCAGCACGTGGCCCTCGCCCTACGCATGGAAGCTGAGGTGGTAGCCCAGGCGTTGGAGGCTGCGAGTCAGCTCGCCTCGCTGCAAGAGAGCTCTAGGCGGGAGCTGCAGGCGATGTCGGCGAGGGTTGCCGTCTTGGAAGGCGAGGTGGAGGCCGGGAAATGGGAGGTCGCCCGGCACCGCGAGGCCGCCGTTATCGCCGAGGGCAAGCTCGGGGACGCTCAGGTGCTCGCCGGCAACCTGAAGAGGACGGTGAAGGCCCTCCGAAAGGAACTGGGGGCGGCGGCTGAGGCGGCCAAGTCGGCTGAATCGAGGGCGGTGGATAGCTATAAGAAGTCGAAGGACTTCTATGACGATTTGGCCGTAGTCACGACCCGCATTTGGCACGACGCCCTCGATGCCGTCAAATCCCGGATGCCGGAGTTCGCCGACGCAGACCTCCGGGCCGAGTTCCCCCTCGTGGGCGCCGACGAGCAAGGGGGAGAGGTTCCTGGCGACGAGGTGGCCGAGGACCCGGCGCGCCACGTTGTAGAGGTCGAGGACCTCGAGGTCGTACGTGACCCCGAGGTGTAGAGCCTCCGTTCTCCTCTTTTTATTTTGTTTTCTTGAATTTTGTAAGGCTGGGGAGCCCAAAAAAATACCCTTTGTAAAAACTTTTGCATTTGGTAGTAATAAAGTTTAAGTTTTTTCTTCGGCTCCATAGAATTGCGTCGCGCTCTACCATCTGTTTGTGAAGTATGCTCGTAAGATATCTTTGCTTGTACCGTAGTGCTTTTATGTCAGGTTGGTCGTCTGTCTGGCGATCATACGTCGAGTTGACTTCAATCACTGGCCGATGAGCGTGCTGCCAAGGAGGTGTTTCCCTAGGCTCCGGAGTCGAGGAGAGATCGCCTAGACGTGGATAGACCTGACGCCCCTCACTGGGGTTTGTATCCTCCGCGGGCCGGCGAGCATTTCTGATTCCGAGCATTGACCATCATCCGGGGGTGACTAGGCAGGGGAATTGCTCATTCGCCTCTTGCAAGGGCTTTCTGGTCCCTGGCGTTGTGGTAGGGGAGCTACCCGCCAGGGATGGCCAAGCGAGGGCTTGGGTCCTTAGCGCTGGAAAGGTTGTAGGAAGCCCACTAAGGGTGACCGGGCAGTGAAGCTGCGCGGCTGCCCCTTGGCGAGGGCTTCAGATCCCTGACATCGCGGTAGGGAAGCTACCTGCCGAGGATAGCCGAGCAAGGACTCGACTGCCTTTGAGGGGCTGTAAGTAGCCCACTAAGGATGACCGGGCAGTAAAGCTGTGCGGTTGCCTCTTGGCGAGGGCTTTGACCTCTGGCGTCGTGGGTAGGAAACTACCAGCCTCGGATGAGCGAGCGGGGCAGCCGCTCTGGTGCCTCTTATGAGGGCTTTTGATTCCTGGCGTCGTGGGTAGGGTGCTACCAGCCAGAGTTGACCGAGCAGGGTAGCTTCTCGGTTGCCTCTTGCGAGGGCTTTGATCTTTCAGGACGGGGACCGAGCATGGTTGCTGCCAAGTGCCTCTTGGCGAGGACTTTGATCCCTGTCGGTTGTGGTAGGAAGCTACCGGCCGGGGATAGCCGAGCAAGGACTCGACTGCCTCTGGGAGGACTTTGGTCCTTAGCGCGGGAGGGGCTGTAGAAGCCTACCGAGGACCCTTGGCCGGGCAGGGTTACTGCCCGGTGCCGCTTGGTGAGAGCTTTTGTCCTGAAGGATAGCCGAGCGAGGGACCCTCAGTCTCGACTCCCTCTGCGAGGGCTTTTTGATCCCCGGCGTTGTGGCAGGGAAGCTGCCCGCCGGGGATAGCCGAGTGAGGGATCCTCGGGCTCGACTGCCTCTGGGAGGACTTTTCAATCCCTGGCGTTGTGGTAAGGGAGCTACTCGCCAGGGGTGACCGAGCAGGGTAGCTGCTGGGTCGGATCTTGGCGGGGTGTAGCCCGACCGTTTAGCTGTAGGTGCGGGGAATGGGAACGGTCGGGGCAACAGCGCGCATAGCTAGCGCATTGAATGCGGAGAGAGGCGAAGCGCTAAGGGCGCGTCGCCTCGATTCCACCGGAGAGGGCTCGATGGCTGCCGCGTGGCAGCGACACCCTGGGTGCAAGCGGGTGACTGTTGGGCTGCGCAGTGGGCTATACAAGGCTGAAGGAGTACTGGTCCTTCCATCTTTAGTAAACAGGTCGTCGAGAATGGAGGACTTCCCGTTTACCATCCCCGACATTGTCCGCTTTGAAGATGTGTACCTCAACGACCCTTACTGCACCGAGGACATGGTGCGGCTGGTCCACGGGAGCATCGAGGACCATTTCGGTCGGCTGCTCTCCCGACGCTCCTCCCTGCTGCAGCTGCTGATGTACTCCATCTGGAGGGAGTCGCCGGGGCTTTACAACCCCCTGTCTGAGCTGCTCTATGATGAGGTCGTGGGCAAGCTGCGGTCTTTGAGGCGCTACGGCCTAATCTCCGCGAACCGGCTGGCCCGCTCAGAGGCGCTTGTCTGCAAATGCTACGAGCTGAGGCTTGGGGTCGACGCGCGCGGAGGGAACCGGGGACAGAGGTTGGACCTCGCGCGGTCCCGGTTGGCGATCTTTACCGAGTACCACGAGCAGTGCTCGCTGCACCCCCTTCCCCCACTGTTGTAATTTTCTTTTCTTTTTGCATGTATGGCTGAGGAGCCTATAATACCCTTTGAATAAACAAAGCTTTTCTTTCCTTTTCGCAATACTCCATTGATCTTTATTAAATTAACAATAGATCCTAGGAAGAATTTACATCGCTTTAAAAGAAAGGTACAGGCTAGTAGATGACTTTATCGGCTTGGGCCGAGCTCCCTGAAGGGCTGTTGGCCCCCGCGCTTGGCATGGGGCATGGGGCTCCCCGAGCTTCGGGCTGGCCGTCCGCTGAGACGAGCATGATCTGACCGATGGTCAGGTCGGCGGGAGGGTGATGCTGCTCGTGCTCGCGGTCGGCCTGCCGTTTGTCCCTCAGGTAGGCGGTGAAGTGCCCAGACCGTATGAGCTCTTCGATGTAGTCCCTTAGTTGTTTGCAGTCCTCCGTGGCATGGTCCAGTACCCGGTGGAAAGCGCGGTAGGGGCCCCTGGTTCGCTTTGTGGCCTGACGCGGGATTGTAGGGAACTTGAAGAACCCCTCGTTCTGGGCCTCCTCCAGCAACACTGCGAGGGAGACGTTGAGTGGGGTATACTCCTGGAACTTCGGGTAGTAGGGCTACCGACGCTCCGGTCTCTCCTCCCGAGCCCTCTTCTTCTAGTCGGGCCGTTCTGCCCGGGGGAGGTTAGCATTCACCTCGGACTCCAACTGAATCTCGCGCTCGATCCACGTCTTGACCTCGGCCATGGTCTTAGGTTGCGCCAACGCGAAGGAGCGCAACTATTTCTTGTGCCTCAGACCAGATCTAAGCGCCATGATGACGGTTTCGTCCCGGTGCTCGGGGACCTCGAGGAGGGCGTTGTAGAAACGGGTAATGTAGGCCTTGAACGTTTTCTTGTCCCCACTCTTAACCGTGAAGAGGTAGTCGACCGTGCGCTTTTGTCGACGGTTCCCCACGAAATGGCTGAAGAACTGAGTAGCTACCTCGTCGAAGGTCGAAATTGAGTGGGGCTCGAGCCCCCGGAACCAGTCCCGACCTGCATGGATAAGGGTCGCTGGGAAGGCTCTGCACTGGGCGGCGTCGGAGTGATCCTGGAAGCTCATCCCCGCAGTGAAAGCGTCCAAATGGTCCTTCGGGTCGGTTTTCCCGTCGAACAGAGAGACCTTTGGGGGCTTGTTGCGCGAGAAGACGTGGACGGCGAGCAATTCCTCGGTGAACGGCTTCGTGAGCGAGTCGGAGGGTGTACTTAGCTCCGTTGCTCGAGAGGTGAGCCTCCCGGCGCATGCCCTCGATTTTCTTCTCGAGGGCGTCGAGCCGACCGTGGTATCCCGAGGAATCGGCGCCTTGGGACCCCTGGCCTCTGCTGCGGGTGGCCTGCGTTTAGGAGCGGCCCCGGTTCCTCTCGAGGAGGTGCCTCAGGTCCCGGGGTGAGGCAGCTCTCGAGTCGCCGGGGCGGACCCCTTCTGTGCGGCCCCGCCGATGGTGGTGAGGTTGACCACGCCTGTGGACAGGCGAGGTGACCGACATCTCCTCAGGGGGATAAGGATCGCGAGGAGGCTCGAGGCGAGGTGTCCTGGCGGTGGACCTTGGCGTGGAGCCCTGAGGCGCCCTGAGGCGCCCAGCGGGCCTCAGGGAGCACCGGCTCGAGAGATCAGTGGCCAGGGGACGCAGCCTGCTGGTGGTCGGCGATCTGGGGCCCGGGCCCGGTCGTTTGAACGCGGACAAGGGCTTCCACTAAGGATTGCAGCCGATCTATCCGGCCTGGGAGGGCATTGATGGCGGTCATCGGAGGAGGTCCGTCCCCGCCGTCGGTGAGCGGAAGGCGGCGGATGGTACTGGGATCTTCAGGATGGTTGCTTGCCATGAGGGTGGAGATGGAAAGGCCAACTTTGTGTTTTGTGGAGTCACTTTCCCACAGACGGCGCCAACTGATGGAGGTCCTTTTCGGGTCTCCGTCAGATGCTGTCTTCCGCTAATCTCCCGGTGGACTTGGGTGGTTACCTTCTGTTGCGTGTGGGTCTCAATGGGTTTTAGTGGAAGAGGTGGTGTGAGGAGTTTGGTGCCGAGTACCTGCAAAGAAGTCCCGGGGTGGTTTGGTACCAAGGACCCTCCGACGATCAAGTTAGTGATGAGATTCGAGCAGAGTAACGGCTTAAAGAGTAAAGAATGTCTTACTTGATCCCTCTGTGATGGGGGTTTATAGAGCGGTGGTGACACGCAGCAGCAGGTGCGAGGATCTCGCCGGCAGTTACGCCCCCGACGTCACGCCCGCGTAGAAAGCGGATCGCCCATTAATGGGGATTGATGGCGTGGAACGTGGGATGTTGCTGGCGTAGAATCTGCGCATGGCGAGATTCGCGGAGCGGCGGTTACGCCTGTGAGCGGTGACTTTGGTCGGAGGGCCGAGGAAGACGGCCACGGCTTGGAGCTCGGGACGAGCGAGGAGGCCGAGGAGTCCAGGTCTTGTGGCAGCCCGGCGCGGGCTACGGGGCCGAGGAGGCCAATTTGCAGGGGGTCCTGAGGAAGGCCAGCTTGTGTTTGCAGGTCGGGTACAGGGTGGCCTGGTCGGCTCCTGTGGGCCCTTTCTGCTGAGTTCTGGGACACGTCGTCCGCCACGTGTTCTGATCTTAGAGGTCGCCGAGATTGAGCATCATCACTGTCATTGTAACAAAATTCTACAATGTCACTGTATATTTTCAATGCCCTCATATACCACATACGTGATCTTTAACATGATATGTATCTGCTCTATATAATTGGTTATAATAATTTTTAAGCAAAAAAATTACAATTTACTAAAAGATCTAACGCTAATATACGAATAGCTCATTTAAATACCGATTCGAACAATTTGTGAAATTTAAATTGATAACAGAGATATTGAGTCATAAATTATTCTAAAGTCAGTTCAGGTACTGGATCAACATTTGGTCAGATATTGGCATCATCGTATTATTCCATTTAGCTCCCAAGCAGTAAATTGCTGTTGCTGCAAAAATAGTTGCAAGTAATAGTAGTAGCAAGAGGAGCTAATATCCAGTAATTAATAAGAATAGTACAAGTTTATCTCATCTATAATGTTTCCAACTTGCACACTTCTACAGGTTGCAGGAAGAGCTGAAAACAAAGGTAAGATGATCGTGACGATCTTCTCAAGTGGCGGAGAAAGGTACATGAGCACTCAATTGTTTGACGAGGTGAGAGAAGAATGCGCGAATATGAGTTTCTGATAGATGGCATTACATTAGCGTCATGCTCCAAAAGTGCTGCAACTTAGTATCAGCACTTCATGATTCTTGTATGAATTGCACATCTCTGAATTGATGGCTGTGATACTTTCATGCAAAGTTATAATTAGCAAGTTGTATCATGTAATCTTGGGAATAACACCAAGAGCAAATTGTATCTGTATCCACTGAACCAATGCTCAGTATAAATATTCCCCTCTGGTGCTTTACTTTGCTAGGCTTTGGGAACTTAAGGTTCAACACATTATTAAATCATTCTGCTAAATATTGTTTATGGAAAGAAATGCATTACTCTTACGTATTGGAAAGAAATATTTTCTTATTAGTTTTTCAGCTAAATCATTTCATTTAGTTGATAATGAGGATGAAAAGATAAATACCTGGGTATGATATCTAATATAGCATAAAATGTTCACTAAGGCCCTTAGCCCATATACTCGCATTTAGAAGCCCACCGAAGGCCCACGAAGTTGATCAAGGCCCCAAGCAGAGAATAATCAGTACTTGGGACCCGGATGGGCGCAGACACAAAATCTTAGATAACATTCAGGATCTTCCTCGGTGACACCGAAGCCGGTTACAGAGTCTGTATAAACCCCTCTTGAGGACCAAGGTATGCAACAATCTCTCCACTCAAAACCCTAATCTCTCATCTTCAAGGCGGCTAACTTAGTCATCGGAGGACCCCGGAGCCAATTACCGGGAGTTTTTTGCATCGCAGATCGAAGATCCAACAATGCGGCCTTTGCCCCAGTAATCCACTACAACAAATTCATTGGTGGGCCCAAGTTGCTTGAACATTTGTGCCACCTCAATATCCACTACCTAATACCTAGTATTCGCCTCCCTACCTCATCTTGTATCAAATGAGATGGTTGATAGCCTATGTGGATTCTATCTCACGGATGGCTCATATCATTATTGTCGCTATCACCATCATTTTTTCTCTTTCCCTTGTTCTCTTTCTATGCCTTGCAAGAGAGAAAGACCAAATTACCCTCTAATAGAGTCCTTAAGATTATGATTTCAAGAAGGAAAAAAATTGACAATATATTGTTGGATATAGTTGTCTTCAAGGCAATTATTGTAATTGAAGGAGGGCATATATGAGGGAACATTCTTATTCGAGATGATAGTATACTATCTGGTTTGTCTTATGTTTCATGTGATGCCTTTTATTTACTATCATGTATCGTTTAGATATGAGATAAAGCCTTAGGATTTTGCTTGACTACCCGGACAATAATGGAAATTATACTAGTAGGGCCTGAGTAGTCGATAAGCACATACTTAAAAGTCCCTACTCGTAGGAGTATCGAAACTGGGTATCAATACTCCAGTTTAGACTAGTGTGAACGTTTCCTGACCAGGTTGGAGGACGATAGCTTATTCTACAGCTATTGGTGTTTGACATTGAGAATTGTATACATGTGCTTATTGGATGAGTTACACTGGACGGACTCACCGAGAACTCCTAGTTGGTAATATACCAATGTCAGGTAGCAATTCTCTTATAACATATGTACAGGATTGTCCTTAGAACCTGAGATCGCTATAGTGTATCATGTGTGTTCCCACTATACTTTAACTTCTACCTTACCACGGCTCAAAAGAGTCATGCAAACAGGTTTTTGTTGGGTATGGTCCCGAAGCATATGGAGGCAATGAGCAGACGAGGGGATTCGTCTCTTCCGGTATAGGGAGTTGATGTCACGCCGTGCATGACATGACTACAACCACAAGTCGATGGCTATCGCAGTGGAGATAAACTGATAATTTTTGTCAGTTGTATCTCCGATTGGTTATGAGTTTTCTGTCGCACAACTCATCGAGTTATTGGGGTCTGATAGATTCCAAACCCTAGACCCGATATGTAATACTCATAGACGAAGAGACCGGACTGTACAGTAATGTCACTGATAAACTTTGCGAGGTTTAAATGAGCTTGCTCCTTGACCTTCTTTCGTTAAATATCTGCGTAGCCGTTACGTGCAGCTAGTACCGCTGACGTGCTTGTGGATATAATACTAAGCTACTGCCAGCGTATTGTCGAGTTTTTAGAGTCTCACACAGAGATTTCCCAGCACATGCGAAACGATGTAGGGTACATATAGGGATACGTGCAGAAGTTCGATTAAACACGTGTATTTGATATACGTATTTTAATCGGGTGTTTATTGATATTAGCCGGTATATATATGATATAGCCAGATTATTAAATTAAGTGTTGATTTAATAATTAAATGTATATGTATATAATGATATATTTATATATTAACTAATATCATACTCACTCAATTATTTTCTTCTTTTTAAATTAATATTTATATTTGATATAAATAATGAGACACGTATGTTGATACATGTATGATGGGAGTATAAGACTTATATGATAGAAATGGGTATGAATCATGATTATAGAATTCATGAGATGATTCTTTTTTAATGACTCATTTGTGTGAATCATTATTGGTTCATGACTCATTCTTGTTTTCTAGTTGACATGTTATTCATGCTTATCTTCTTTATTCTCTTATCTCTTTCATGCTTTTTCTTCCTTGTCTTGATTTTTCATCAAGTGAAGAATGGAAAAGAAAAAAGAAAAATTAAGTGAGCTGATAATTGTACATTTCCTATTAATCATTCTTAGTAAGTTTAATTAGTGGGCTGCTTCATTTTAATGAGATCAATTTAAAACTATAACTTGTGTTGGAGTTATCTCGGGATGGATCATCTTCGGTGAAGATATCACCGAGCTAGCTTATTCCGGGCTTCGTAGAGACGGCCGGAGTCCAAAGAAAGGTGGCGAACGTGTTACAAAGATTGTAACTCTCTAAACTTTAATTTTTAGTTTACTAGTTTAGATGCAAGTTTAGCTTTTTGGTTTGATTCTTGGTTTGGGTTTGCTATGGCTCTCTAGATTTTGAAAATTAGCGCTTCCGCCGCGCTTTAAACCCTACTAGAATTACCTAGCATCCCAACATATATACCCTCTCTTCGAATCCAAAGATACATTTTTATATTCTACGTACGATTTTTCATAGATAGAAAATTCACGTCACATGTGAATACGCACATCTAATGCAAGGGAGAGTTAGGATTCTTGACTAATGCATGTAGATATCAAATATGGAAATTTTCAATTGTCTTCGGACAACTTTTAATATAAAATGTTATTTTAGAAAACATGGAGTATATCTATTTGAAAACGGGGTTTTAATAACTATATACCCCGTGCATTCTTTTGAATTTACATATAAACCCCTCCTATCTTTATATTTGTATACACCCACTTTGAAATCTTTAAAACTGAAATAAATAAAAAACGCCTTTACATTGATATTGGCTCACAACTTCACCGTTTTGAGTTCTAATTAATGATAAGCTTATTTTTGCCCATTCCTTACCGGAAGGAACATGAATATCATTTTCAATTTGTTTTATTTCTTCTATCATTATTAGTAACTATGTATGAGAAATAGTTTTTCAATGTTCTTTCATTTTATCGTCTTAATTAGTTTGTAGTGATTTATTAGTTTCACCATCTATTTCACTATACCATATATTCATTTTGCATCATAATTGTGAAGGTTTGAAGGGCAAATTTGAAGATTGCTCAATTGTTTTGCAATCAAATAATAATTGTGATCCTTATGTCTGCATTCTCTGAATGCATGACTGCTCGATAACAAACCATTTTATGCTCAAAGGCCTTTGAGGTGAGGTGCTTACACATGATTTATAAAAGCTTTAATTATGCCAAATATGTTACAAGGGATTGGTGTGTGTATATGACGAAATCTATTTGGATAATATGTGCATTGCTGTATCTAAATCATATATACTGTATGTATATTTATATGTAGAATGTCACTGTTAGAATGCCCAATATCCGTTATCATCTATGTCTGTAATGCAATTAAACATTTGTTTTTCAAATGGAACGAGGCATATGATTCAAATATACTTGGCCACAAAAAGGGAATTAAGCGAAACATAATCGGATTGGTGAGAGAGATCCGTGAAAACTCTTGTTTAGGACTGTACGCAGCATGACTCTCTTCGAAAGAGAATTGGCGTCAAGCCGACAATCGGTCATGATGGAATTGTAAGTGCAGAAAACTTTATGGGGTTTCGTTGGGTAAGAAGTATTTCCACATATAGTTAATTTCAGTTGTATACGACCGATGGCAAATTTTGAGCAGCACAACACAAAAGAAGGAAGTTATAACAATTTATCTTGGAATTAACTTCGCTCCTCCATCCTCTCTGAACCTAATGACACCAGCCAAATCATTTTCCTTGTCCTTTGACCATCATTAATCTCTGCTTCATGAAGATCAAACCACTTTCCGAATCTCCTACCGCTAAAATGGCAAGAACATCCGGTCTGCCGGATCGATTCTGAAATTTGATGAACTCCGGCCGTAGAATTGGTCTTTAAATTTGCCTTGAATGTAAAGTTGGTTGTGATCCATGTAATTAGGCTCTCTTTTTTTATTGATATATTTCCTAGCTGAGCTTTAAAAAATGACAAGAAGGATGCCTTCCTATGATGCGAATTCATTACCGCACCCAGCTCTAACATTCTCCCTCTTGCTCGCCTGGATCGCCGCCTCCGTCGCCATCATCTCCTCCCTCTGCGCGTCGTGCCACCGCAAACCGGCTACGTCTGATTCGCCTGACGCATTACCCAATGCACCCGAAACCTCAACGATTCAGATGCAGGCAGAACAAGCAGAAGCAGAACAAGCAGAAGCAGAAGCGTCTGTACCGGCCGAAGAAGATAGAATAACTGAGCTGGCCGCAGCGATACACGGGCCAATCTATCCGGCGTCAAACATCCCTGCGGGGTCCACGTCCAAGCGGAGACTGTCTTTTAGCCTCAGCATGGGGCTTCAAGAAGGATTGTCGAGGATGAAGACGAAGAAGGAGAAGGGAGGGAGAGGGGGAGGCGAGGAGTCGTTGTGGAAGAAGACGATCATTTTGGGGGAGAAGTGCAGAATGCAGAACGAGGAGAATGAAGGGGAGGCTACGATATCGAGAAACGCATCGAGCAATGCCATGCAATCAATGTCACGAAACACGTCAATCAATGCAAGGCAATCGATGTCGCGGAATGTTTCGAGCAATGCGAGGCAGTCAATGTCGAGGAATGCCTCGGTCGCCAGTGCAGAGGCGAGCCATCCGATGTTTGGATGAGATTTAGCTCATTTTCTGGGCCATATATGGGGGGATTAGATTGAGGGGGGAAAAGAAGAGAATGAGGCTCATTCACATGCATTGCAAAAGGTTTTTTTGTGATTGTGTGTCAAATCTTTGATGAAAGGCCTGTGAATATTGGAGAGCTGCAGCCTATGAATTATTCATTTGTTCTGATATGTCTGTATGTTCCATAAAATATACAACAATCACAACACATTTGCAGATAGTTTTGCATGAGTCAATTAATTAATAAGATGCACAGTTTGCAGATCAGTTTACATTTTGAGCGTGCATTGCAAAATGTCTCAATATTCAACCTCTCCTGCATGGAATGGAAATGGCATTCAGAAACCCGTCAGACAACAGTAATCCATTACAATTTAACTGAACAATTCAAGACCGCTAACATGCAGAATCATAGCTTCCATACACCACATTAACACAACACCACCACGACAATAGCAATTACATAATAATTCCAGAAAACATATTGCATCCAACGCCAATTTGCATAAATTATTTGCACAAGCACAGGCATGGCTTCATCTCCAAGTAAAACAAGTATCATATGGCACTGATCCCATAAACTAAAGGCGTGAGGGACACGACTCGGCATTTTACATCAATATTCTTTTTTCTTTTTTTACAAAGTGAAAAGAGCATTTTTCTCGGCAGCTCAACAACAATATATATCTAGTACTGAATCATCCTCTACTTGTTGTCGAAATTGAGAGATTCGATGCCTTTAAGAGCAGACTCATAGTTCTTAATTGACGGAATTCTTCCAGATGAAGAGTGGCCCCGTTGTTCTCCTGATACAGCTGGCGAAGATCGCTGCGCGCCTGAAATTCTCTGGAAAGTTCCGGGGCTGGCTTCTGAGGTGCGAGGGCGAGATAGTAATTCTGTGTCGATGCTCATCATTGGATCTCTGCTGCTAGAAACAGCAGCTCGCCTTGAGGAACCGCTTGATCGCCCCAAAAAAGTTGAACTGGATAACTACATGGGGCATTCATTTACCGTCAGAAATTGTAGAGAAATAACAAGTTTCTTGGGCACATGCAAATAAATTTGTAACTGATTATGGCGCTAGCACGTGCAACAAAATTTTGAAATTTATTTCACATAGGCACTAGTTTATAGGGTGCCTGCAACATTGAAATTGATTCTGCATGCACAAACTTAATCTTCAATTACACAGATCTATTTTTCATTACAAATTTCTTGTTATTCTAGGGCTCGCCTGTATACAGGAGATAAGATGAGATATATGTTTGAATTTTGAATAGGGAATTATGCGGGTAGCTTGAGAGAAAAAATGAGTTGTTAATATGTTGTCCCATACTCCCATTTTTCAACAAACTTCCTTACCGATGAGTGTATTTCAGTTGACTACCTTAAAGCCGGGAGCTCCAGTAAAAGAGTTACATTTAAGGGTATTTTAGTGAACAAACACTCATAAAATCAAAGTTTAAGGGAGTTTGTTAGGTTTTAAAATATTGGAAATCGGCAAATAACAAAATCGTATTGGTAAGCTGTTTCCTATATCATAGGGTCAATATGTAGACAAATAGTCATATTGGCTGCGATATACCGGTTTTGAAAGTATCACGACTCGCAAGAGGTCCCGATACGATATAGAGGCCGATAAGATCGATAGTCGATTCAATATTTGCTGTAACGAAAAACCTTAAGGTAGTTTAGTGATAAAAGGCACCGGATGAGCGTAGTTTGGTGAAATTTAGCCTTCCTGAATTAACTTTTGACATCTTCAAAAATTGCAAACCGCTCACAGAAGTAAGGAATATGACAGTAAAGATAATTCTTTTGTGGACAAAAAACTAATTCAGTCACATTTAGCACTCTGAAATTATGAAATGGTTGAAGTTGCACCAACGTAGAGGCAAATGCATGGAGCTACCGAAGCCAAATTACAAAATCGTGCCATTTCAGTTGGCAAACAAGAGGAAAATAAAACAAGATTTTGTGCACACTCTGGCTATCACCAGCAATCCATCAATTTGGAAATGGAAATTATAATGTTTCACACAACCACCGAATCCAACCCTGATCGAAATAGGAAAATATGTTGATTACTAGGCATGCTGTTAGTGCCTAATAAACAAATAGATGTCAAGTAAAGCTAATCGCAACAGCCAACATGAAGGTTATTAGAAGTTAAACAAGTTGTTCTATTGTGGCAAAAATGTTTATCTAATAAGTAAAAACAAGGGGATTAAAGAAGATGGGTTTCAAATTAATGCAGTGACTAAAACGGCTATGATGCACTCTAGTGACTCATCTCTAATGACCACTAAGGAAAGAGCATTCACAGCATAACAGTTGTGTCCTTCTCTTTATAAATATACTCCCTCCGTTTCAAAAAGAAACTCTTTTTACTTATTTTTGCACACTTATTAAGAAATGTTTGACTACTCTAAAATCTAAAACATGTTAAATGATAATTTACCAATCTAACCCTAATAATTACACTTCATTACTTTACTTGAAACCTTAACAAGCAATTTATTAGGGTTAAATTTGGAAGTCTATTTATACATTGTACGGTTTTAAGATGCATGGAGTAATTTGTTGTTCTTGAGAACTTAAAAGGACGTTCATTTTGGAACAAATAAATGAGCAAAAAAGGACTTCCCTTTTGAAACAGAGGTTTCGAAACGGAGGGAGTGTGTCTTTAGATTTTGAAGAATTAATTTATTTTCTAGAAAAATGCATTTCCTTAAACAGGAAAGGCTTCATGAAAATTCTGCAGCCTCACATTAGGATATAGCATTAATAAGTGATACAGATTGAAGTTAGAAAATAAAAAAAAAACTACTCACCATAGCTTCTTTCGTAAGAGATGGATCATTTCCCACTGGATTCTTCTGCCTTGATAAGCTGCCTGCATTCACAGCTGGTGCTGAAACTCGCCTACGGGCAGGGTCTGTTGCTAACCAACCACTTGTCCTTCCTTCTTCACCACCTGGAAAGAGTTGAAGGAAGAAAACAAACTTTACTATTATAACTAGAACGCCGCCTAGAAAGAGTCGAAGAAAATAAACTTACTATTATAACTAGAACGCATGGGGGTATAAAAAAAAGTCTAGTTTTTTTCCACAAGATAACACAAAAATATGAGAAAAATCCCTCATGAAACTCTAGACCCAAAATATGCCAACTCATACCCTCAAACTCATGAGTTTACCTTTTTACCCTTTCAACATTCAAATGCAAAAAATAGTTGGTCAAAGTGCCCCAAATATATATTCAAAAATAACCCCAATAATTAGCATGTTATTGTGAAAGATAGTTTAAATAAGTTGATACACACATTCCCACAATTATTTGTACAGAACTTGCATATGAATCATAAATCAATTTTTAATAGTATAATAAATATAATATATTTCACTAAATATTTGTATTTATGTATGCATTCATGATGAAACTTTTCTAAACATATTGATTTTCATCACTCCTTTTCCATTCTATTATACGTGATTCAATAATTGTGCAAAAACCAAATCAGTGTTAATTTAGGTACTTGTATTGCTACCAAAACCAATGTTTTTGGGCCAAAGTACCAAAAACAAAGTTGCTCATGTAAATGAAATAGCATGTTGATTGTGAACGAAAGAAATCATTTCATATAAAAATTAGAATTCATGTATTTCAACGATTACAAAATAAATCATACATATGTATTTTGTACTTATATTTTTATACCCGTCTGTTAATATATAAATGTGCATTGCACGTGCAGAAATGCTAGTAACCTTTAATCAGAAAAGGATCAATATTATAAGGATTATTTACAGAAAACCCCTCTTTACTATAGGTAGTGGGAATTTATTCCCTCCGAACTATCAAAATAAGCACTCATAACCCCTTTATTTATAGTTATTGTTCTAAGTCCAATGTTACCCCTTGTCTTCTTCCGCTCAATTCCAAAATAAAAACCTTTGTCCTCCCATTTCAACCCAAAAGAAACATGAAGCCCTCCCTCCCACCCTCCCTCCCTGACCTTCAAAACCACACCCCGATATACTCCAATCTCTTGTTATAGTGCTATAGAACTGCATTCCGGTTCCATTAAAGTATATTTAATTAAGGCATTAGTGAAACTAGTGTTTTTGCACGTGTGCTGCACGTATTTAATAAATTAGATATTTTAGAGGCTAAATTAGTAAATTTAGATAGTGGGGAAGGTTTATTTAAAATGAGAGATGGGGGTTAGAGGGAAGAGTTTTATTAGAAGAAAAAATAAAAACAATTGCATCCACTAAATTTGGTAGTTGCGGTTATGAAATTCAATTTGATTTTTTAGAGCTTTTTAGATGATTTCTCCTGCAAATAAGAATACCACATCACCAAATTGATTTCAAAATTAGAGGACCCCTTCCTTTTACCCTATAACAGCAGAGATAATTAGAGTCATGGGAGAACGTTAGAAATAACACCATATGTAACTAGAAGTGTAAATCAATAATAACATGTGGACATAAAATAGTTATGGTGGTCAATGTCATGAAACCATATATTAGTTTAAGTGATTTTTGTCATGAAGCCACAAAGTAGAAGTGAAAATTACAGTAACTTCCTGATGGAAGGGATTGTAAAAGAGTGTCCTTGCCTACACAAAAATACACTAGTGACTTGAGATTAAAAAAAAAACACCAAAACCAAAAAAAACACAAAAAAATGCTGCCATCAAGGAAAAGCCATGAAGTAGACAAGAAAACTTTACAGGAATCTCACTTTCTGTTTTATTCTATTATCATGGCTAAAGGTATGTCGTTTAAGTTCATGTTTGGCATGTACAGGAGATGATTAAATTGTAAATCATGATAAATAGATCATAAATTTATTACAATGAAGCAACATAACATCACCAAACATAGAGGACTTTCATCTGAATTTGAATGGAGAGAATTTTCTTTTATTTTGGGAATGGGCATGAAGGGTAAACCTGGAATTAGAAAATTAAATTAATAATTCAGAGGAAATAAGTGATCCCCCTTACAATCATGGTTGTCACTGCGCCACGGCGAATCACGGCGGTAGTGAACCGCCAAGACGCCATGGCGACACGGCGCCCGCCATGACGTCCGTATGACGACAAATCGTTTACAATGTGCTACATTAATTATACACACACACACACCCAATATATAATTCCAAAAACTATAGAATACCATCAAGCACACAACTATATCATCATTTAACCATCAAACATAAAACATTTTATCAAATTGGGATATTATTAGTTTATTACGATAGGAATCACTTGGGGTATTTGACGGGAACGTAATGAAAGAATTTTTAGGAGAAAAAAATAATGATTGTATGTTGTTGTTTATCAAATTTCAAACTCGATTCTCAGTTGGTCTTATATATATGCAGACAAGGCGAAGTTTAAAATAAGAAATATGAGTCACGGCGGTAGCGAATCACGGCGGTAGTGAACCGCCGTGACGCCATGGCGACGCCATGACAACTATGCTTACAATACAGGCCATAGCGACTCATGCAATTAGCCGTTATTATGACACTTTTTCTTACTATAAAGACATCATAAATGAAAAGAAATGTGAACAAATGTCCATTGACGCTTTCCTTAAATGGTAAGTGAAACGTTCCAACAGTAGAAAAGATTCGATGCGTGTTCCTTTCTGCTCTTGGACTGATCTCTGCCTAGAATTGAACATAATTCCCTATAGAAAATTACCATCTTTCCCTTTATTCTCAAGCTTTCCCGGCCTAATGGAAATGTAGTGCATTAACTGGTTATGTAGAATTATAACAAATTTGTCCAGTGTTTCTTCAGCAAAGAATTTAGCACTAATTGCAAGGGTTGGCGTCAAGTACATTGCCTGCCATAAAACTATGTCGATCTTTTATGGAGCCTCAGTTCACTTGCATGGGAGAAAGGCTTTGAAGACGATGCTGGTGATGGTGATGGTGATGTTAGAATGGAATGTTAAATAAATAAATAAACGTTCAGAGTTCATCAATCCTTTCATGTTCGCTGACATACTATCTTGGTCAACCAAGAATTAAATAATGACAATAGAGCGCAAATAAATCTAGTGCATTCATCAGACGCCTAATTACAGGTAAACTATTAGAGGGACATCATAAGAAAAGAGAATGGCATTCCAGTAAGTCTGATCATTATGTATGAATTTGCAAACACACAAACATGTCAAAGGTCCAAAACATTTTATAATCATACCCGATTGCCGATCAGCATTGGCGATGGCAGGAGGCATTGCAGAGCTAGGGCCAACACCAGGACCCTAAAATTATACAATTTAAGATCGATCAAATTATTTTGGTAAACAGAATATTCAGGTAGGGGACACTATTCTTTATAACTCACAAGAGCACGGGGAGGAGCACTTGTAATGTGTGATTGCTGATACTTCAAAATGGTCCAGTCAAAAACATAATCAAATTGGAAACCTGTATACAGGATGAATGAGTAGCTGTTACTATCAAAATCCATTAATAACAAAACAACAATTGAAACTATGCGTAATTAGAACATGTTCAAGCTTCTGACTTAAAAATTGCTTGTAGTGAAGTAGAAAGTAATAAAAACTAAATAGCAGCCTGTCATAGGGAGTAAAAGAACAAGAATAACACACGACAACATTCAACCTTCTCGAATAAAAAGATCACGGAATATTCTCTTAAGATATGCATAATCTGGCTTATCATCAAATCTTAATGAACGACAATAGTGGAAGTACGATGCAAATTCTGTAGGATACCCACGGCATAAGGCCTGAAAATTACAACACCAGATGATCATGTTATATAAAATTTGACAAGTAAACCGATGATAAAGGGTCCTCAGGTTCAATATATTCAAGAAATTTACCTCAATAGATGTGGAAACTTTTCTTTCACTAATTTTCTCATACTTCTGCTTTTTATTTCCTGCTTTTAGACCCTGCCATGGAAGACTAAATAAACAATAAAAGTAAGATTATGGAGGAAAGAATATCTAAAGAACAGATCACTAATAACTTTAAGAAGAAAGCCACACCTTCCTCTCAAGAAATACATCAGAACATATCCAAGAGATTCCAAATCGTCCCTCCTGCTTTGTTCTTATCAGCCAAACAACAACACAATGATCAGTATAACTCATACCTAGATTTTGGCTGTATAAAGCATTCTGTATGGTTGGCAAGAAGTGAAATAGAACACATTCAAAGGAATCGGAATCAACAATATTTAACCAGAACAAGAACACTTCAAATAGCTTGTGTTAACAATGCAAAATTCAACTAGACATACCAATGCCTAGATGTGTGTTCATGCTGGCATATCTTGCAGTCCCAGTTAAGTTCTTGTTCTCTCTGCAAAGTTAACAATCATTAGAGAGTGCTTGCATCCCAATAACAATTTAGAGTTCAGTTGAGACACCATTTTCTGAACTACATATAATAACATACAGGATTCAAATCATAGCAGATACTAAATACAGTGCCCAAGAAACTATAGGATACAAGCATAACAAACTTGTAAGGCAATCGCCAGAAGTAATGCAGTCATGCTTAGAGGGTCACCAGAGTCGGTAAAGGCAGAAAAAGGAATAGAAGGAGATGTAGAATCAAGTATATCACGTCATAGAGGTTCGACAAGAAGCTGTTCATGGAAAGAATAAACTATGAAAGCTTTGCATGAAAAGAAATTCAAAGACTAAAAACTGAATTAACCAACACAGTGCTCGCTTTTGAAACCACCACTGATTCAATTCGGAAAAGGAAAAAAATGCTCTACATTCAAGTTAGCCTTTCAGGGGAAAAAAACTTATCTGTATTCTCAGTTTTGCCTGGAACTGTTTTATACACTTCCCTTTAGCTGTGCAGTTACTGAAATATCTAAGTCACAAATAAGATGACATGGAAGAAACCACTAGTAACAGCAAGTAATAATCCTATACCTTAGAATTAAAATAAATTGGACAGACAGAAAAGGGTAGAAAAGTGCGATAACGGGGTGTCTCAATCCCTTATATGAAAGAGAATTCCTATATAGCCTGTGTTGAACCAGCATCGTATCCCATCACAAGAAAACTATCCAAGTTAAAAAAAAAGAATTTAAAATAAAGGTAAAAATTTGCCAAAATAGTTTCTCGTCAGTCATCACACAGGCCCTATACCACGGAAATGGCCAAATCATTTAAGGATTATTTGTTTCGATAAGATATATAATGGTAAGAGAGAGACATTCATCTCCTGTCACTTGTCAATTTCATGGAGTCAAAAATGTTTCAGCACAGTATGTTATTCATACACATTGACGAACATTAAAGCAGCATTTCTATATCTTATCAGAAACCACCATCCCAAGGATAATCACATATATTCAATGGAAACTTCAATTTGAATATTATGTATGGCCTTATATGAATACATTCGGATCTTCTCTGAGAGAAGTACCTACAAACCTTATTAAGAAAAAGAATATCATCACCGCCATCACCATCATCGACAACAACTACTTCTACTATTACCACCACAATAACAATAACAACGGCTACGGCGACTTCATCCCAAGTTCATGGGTAGGCTTCATGAATTTCTCGATTTGGTATGTTAGGGGCCATCTCCTCTATAAAATTAGCAACTGTCATTATCCTTTTGTAAGTACCTCTAACTTACCCACTCTAACTTACCCACTCTAACAACATCGCATCACGCCTCCAAATTGGCACACACACATTGATTTTATTGCACACATACTTACCATCTCAACAGATTCTATCCCATTTTAATCCTCGGGCTCGGAAATATACCACCCCTCAACTTCTTATAAATGCACTCAATTTCCACCTATGTTTCAGTGTATTTTACCACACGTCTATCTCACTTAACATTCTCGTTTCTGCTGCATATCTTGCAATTTTACATTAAAGTACTTCTGATGAATCTGATCTTCAATGATCGTGCTTTCATTCTTTGAACAGCATGCTCAGTTTCTTCATCAAGATGGTTGATTAGTATTAAACAAAAAATGAGTACTAGGTATTTCTTTGTCATCAATCCAAAAGTATCATTATTTTCTCTCATAATTTTAATATTTACCTCAATGTTTCTCCCTACTAACTCTAAATCAGTTATTTTTCAATGCCTCTAAGCCTTTCGACTTTAAAAACTATCCTTTCTCTTGTCTCATAAACAAGCACAAGATCGTTTATAAATATCGTCTCTAGATAACATTCATAAAACATGCAGCATGATTCATCATAATAATAGCAAGCCTATAGCAATGCAATGAGGTATGACTTCATCAACTAAAGAACCAGAGAGTTCCATGGTACTTTAATCAAGTCAGAATTAGGACATAGCTAATTCTTGAAATTTGCTATTTGGCTCAAGCATATTGAGTTTATGAGCAACTAAACATCAAAAGATTATGCAGGCAGGCAATGTCACTTCAAAGAACATAGTAATGCAATGAAGCATGACTTCATCAACTAAAGAACCAAATAGTTCCATGGTACTTTAATCAAGTGAGAATTAGGACATGGCTAATTCTTGAAATTTGCTATTTGGCTCAAGCATATTGACTTTATGAGCAACTAAACATCAAAAGATTATGCAGGCAAGCAATGCCACTTCAAAGAACATAGTAAATCAGCCCAAAAAAGACAAAGACCTTTGTGTGTTGATGAAAAAAATCTTACCTATATGGAATATGTTGATGAGTTGATGTATCCCGGTACTTCTTGGCAAGACCAAAATCAATAATGTACACCTAGGATGCAAGAAAAATATGTTACTTGTATGGTCAGCGATATACATAAAGGAAGAAGCTAGGTGAAAATTTTAATGCTATACCTGATTTGCCCGTCTTCCCAAACCCATAAGAAAATTATCAGGTTTGATATCTCGATGCAGAAAAGATTTAGAGTGAACAAATTCTACTCGGTTAATCTGGACAAAAAAACAAAACATTAAGACAGCTTAGAGAATATACACAGAGAACATAGTAAACTAAACATGACCAACATGTCATCACTATAAATCTACCATCTGATCAGCAAGCATGAGAACAGTCTTCAATGAGAGCTTTCTACTGCAGAAATTAAACAGATCCTCAAGACTTGGTCCCAATAAATCCATAACCAGAACATTGTAGTCCCCTTCAACACCGAACCATCTTACATTCGGAATTCCGGCTGCCAATATCAAAACCAGATAGAGAAAAGAGAAAGAAATGAGTAAAAATAAAAAATATATATACTTCAAAACTAATTGCCTGCAGACTGAAATCAACACATTTCATTACTTCCTCCTTGTAAAATCCTATAGAGCTTCGATTCGTATAGCAACTGAGGATGCTTGGTCTTCACATTTTCCTAAAAACAATTTTAAAAAATGAGTGAGCCATAGGAAATCAACAACCAATTTCAATTATGAATTCTTACAAACTTACAATCAGAATCAAGCTTAACTGCTAAAATAGCAAATCAACCACCAGGAGATATATTTGTGTGGATACAAATCAATGCCGCAAATTGCACAGTAAAACCATAATCAACAAGACAGAAGGGACACATGAAAAGTATGAAGAGCTGTCAAATACAGCTGCTTTGTCGAATAAATAAAGACAGATAGATTTATCAAATTCAATAATGTTCCTTGGCAAAGCAATTAGAATAAAATGTAAATCAATTTGATGAATGTAAGCTGATGAATTTTCACAAACATAGAATCAGAAGCAAGCTTTACTCTTGGAAGTTAAACCAATAACCCTCAGGAAATTTATTGTAGCAAATACAAAATCACTAAACCTACTATGCCAAATAAATAAAACCAACACCTTTATCAAATTTAACCCGACAACAATTAAAAACAAAGATTTTGAAGAAAAACTCGTAAAGTCTCAAAGCGACACTCACAAGCTTAATAGCCACTTCTTCATTCGTCTGAATATTAGTACCTGCAAACAACAATCCAAAATTTTTAAAAACCCAAATCTACCCACCAAAAAAAAATGGCTTTTTTAGAAGAAAAGGCGCACCTAAATAGATCTCTCCAAAGGATCCGCTCCCGATCTTGCGACCGAGCCGGAACTTATTCCCCACGCGGGGCTCCATCGCAGCAGCGAACGCAAACCCTGACCCTAGCCCTAGAAAGACAACGAAGAGGATGCGCAGTAGATAGATAAATTAACGGCAACAGATGAGAAGAAGGGATTCAGATCGCTGAGACACTGGATCGAAGGGAGAAGAGAGAGATTACGAATCTAGGGTTTCGATGGAGAAAGGGGAAAGCGAGGGGGGAGAGAGAGAGAGTCGTGATGATGATAGCAAGCCAAAGAAAAGAGGAAAGCCCAAAGGCCATGGCTTTGATCCAATCGAAACTTTGCTTAACACGACTTTCTTTATTTTTTATTTTTTCCTTTTTTTTAACCGTTTCTCTCTCTCTCTCTCCCTCTCTCTCTCTCCCCTTCTTTTCTCCCTCCGTAATTTTAAGTTTACCCAAAGGTTTTGGGTTAACCAAAAAGGGCCCACTGTTTGTTCGATTAAGGTTGGATAAATAATTTATCGTCCTAATCCTACTCAATCCTCTAAAATACTAGAGCCTGATCTCGTTCATGTTCGTTTTTTCTCAGCACCTACACCACCAGCACTTTGAGCATTCTCGTCCTTAACGATCTCTAAAAAAGTAAAAATCGTCTTCTTACGTCTATAACGTTAAATTCTAACTGTGCTAGGACTGGTTTTACTACAATTGTCCGTTTAATTGACTTGAAGGCTTTGAGATGGTTTTTGAAAATATCAATCCTTGAAAGTTGTATTTCAAAATCTCAGATATTTTTTCTTGAATAGGAAAAAAAAAAAATTCCCCTGATTAACATAATAAAGTTTAGAATAACAAAATATTCATGAAAATATTTTTTAGCATATTCTGATGTCATTGTTAGCTTCGATCATGGAATTACGCGTGTGTCGTGCACGTGTGTTTAATAGTTTTTCAAAAGCAAATTGCCGCCGTCCTTGTTTAACATGCAGGGAGAATAATTTTAAACTTTATGATTTTAAATTGGACCTGCTTCTAAGTTAAAATCAATCCCCTTTGGTTATCGAACCTGTGTAACTAAGAATCTTGAATTTCACGATCAAATGGCAACCGTTTGAAGCATAATCTAACTCTAAATTACCGGTAGAAAAAATCAAAAAAGATAAGAGAAATCCATTGTTATTAGGATGCAGGCATCATTGCATGTGCAAAAATTTAGTGCAATTACTAGAAGCTGCTGAGCATGTCGGTAGTAGTAGTAGGATATTAAGTATTGGGCTTATTTCCTCAGAAACTACCAAAAGGGCTCAACATTTGGTAGAATACTGTCTAAAAGTTTGAAATATTCAACGGGCCGTTATTCGTATTTTAAATAATCAGTAATTAAACCCTTAACGACAATGTCGGTCGATGGAGGAGGCAAGAAACAGCAGCGATAATAGAGGTTGGTGGAGGTGGCGGCCGAAAAAGCGAAAACGATGGGTTGCCTTAGGGTATAGTTAGGTGGTCGGGGTTAGATTCAAGAAAAAAGCTAGAGAAATAGACCATCGACGATAGAAAAGGTAGCGGCCTTCGTGGTCATCTTACCTTGGACAAGATTGATGGTGACCAAGGAGAAGATCTGCAGGGTTAGGACCTGGATCGACGAAGCAGGCTAGGCAAGGCTACGTCGGTAACGAGTCTATGGCGGTGACAAGTTGAGGACAAGGGTGCGGACATCGGAGGTAGCCGGCCCTTAAGATTAGGTTTGGAAGGATGAAGAAAAGAATAATTTTGGGTGTTTGTGTTTTGAATGATGATGCGGCGATTTGTGTGATGGGCTAACATGGCGCTAATGTGATATATTAGTGCCGACATGACACTGTTAGTCATATGGTTTTTTAAGGATATCAAGTCTTTTGATGGTTTCTTGTCACATGCATAAATGCTTTCGAGGTTCTATTATATAAGTATTTAAGAATATAAAATTGGATAAACATTTCAAATTTAAAGATAGACCTCAATCGAGAAAACTAGAGTTCTAAAGCCACAAGCTTTAACAAATTTGAATTTAAAATAATCATATTTAAATAGATCCTAAAATTTACATATGAAAATAGCTTCAACAAATCTTAATAAACCTTTCTCTAAAAAAATCGCATATATGGAACTAAATCTACATGCTGCTGTAATGTCATTCTGTTAGACACTATAAATATAAATTACTTAAAGTGAAGTGTCATTTCACTTGTATTAACTATTAGATTTATCATAAGTCTAAGAGAAGTTCATATCAGCGACCTAGGAGATAATTTCCTTTCAAGGTCAGTAAAAAATGCAACTCTTCATAATTTACCTTAATGATCAACATAGCAGCTTTCAAACCAAAACATAAGAGTTCCTTTGTTGCTGATTCACAGGGGATCCACGTGACATTGTCCATCTTGATTTCAAAAATTTCATGCTACTTAGATACTATTTTCCCTATGTTTCAGCAAGGAGCAAATATTATATCTTGGCAGATGAACAAACCAAATAAAGTTTGATGTGTGTATTTATGAGAATATGTTAACCTAAGATAGAAATCTCTTATACATCGGTAACTCCGACATTCCTCTTTCATGTCATGGCATTTTATTCAAATATGATATGACCAATGAGAAATTAGCATGCTTTGCAACTTCCATGCCGTGATTCCTCGTTCAATACCACACAATTCATCCCATGCATGAACATCAATGAAACATGCACATGGTTATTTTTGGTAAATCTTAAACACCAACACAATTTCAAAATGGGTTTTGCTAACGAGTGCACTAAGCGCACTCGTTAAAATCTCATTAAATATTGATTATTGTGGAGGAGAAAAGAAAACCTAATCAATATACCATCTTCTTTTCAAAAGTATTTCGTCTAATAGCATAGATACCCATGAAGTATTTCCTTTTATTTTTTGTTGTGCTATATATATATATAGTCCACTTGTAATTTATCTCCTTTTCAATTTATTTATTTATTTGGTAGAAACATATCCAAATTATTTGTCTAAGTTTATTTATCTCTTTTTCGTCAAAAAGGTGAAAAATAACCCCATATTCAATTTTTTAAAATTTTGCTGCGGCCTAAGGTATTTAATTTTTTTTATTTTGCTGCAGCTTGGGTTAAAATCAAACTCAACAATTTTGTCCATGTAAATACAATGAAATGTGTTTAGTAGGTATGTATATATCTTATCCAAAAATACGGCTTAAACAGATTTCGGTCTATCTATTGTTAATCAAAAATCGGAAAAAAATCCAGATCAAGTTACATACCAAATATCACCAATTCAGTTTCCTTTAAAAAAAATCACGTTCCATATTTCTGTGAGAAAAGAGATTTCATTCACTTGAGATTTAGTTTCTAAAATAAATACTCCAAATTTTTAGGACGAACGCAGGAAAAAAAGACAAATAGAACGAGAAAATAAAATAAACTTAGAAAAGAAGGATAACCTAAGAACAAAAGAAAAATCAAATGCAACATTTATATCAGCCGCATAAATTAGACCCTTAATTGAGGTTCAAAGGACCCCTAATTCTCCCTTCTCCCTTCTCGTTTATTAAGAAATTCTAAAGTCTCATCTATTCGAGAGAGGAGAGAGAGCGCATCCAAGATCCAACTATCACCCACCCCTTCAATGAGAGAGAGAGAGAGAGAGAGAGGAGAGAGAGGGAGAATCCAACCTCATCCACCATCTTCATAGGCCCACCAAACCACCCGGTTCTTTTTTGTTAAAAAAGGAGGAAGGATGACAAATTAAAATCCCAGAAGAAAACAAATCCCACCACCTTAGAAATTCCGACTCCTAAATTTTTGAGAAACAGCCCACAAAAGCAGAAGATTTCTACTTGCAAACAAACAACACTCTCCCAAAAAGCAAAAAAGCCAAAAAAAAAAAAAAAAAAAGGACCTTCATCTTCAATGGATGATTTCAGATCAAGGCCCATGAATGGAGATGGGAAAACAGAGATGGAGGCCTATGGAAGCAGGGTGGCCCCTTCCTCCTCTGACCCAAATGCCTTCAGATGCTACAGTACATCCCAAATCCCCTCAAATCTCAACAAGACCCAAGCTTTTCCAAAAGAGATGAAGCTCAAGAAGGGGAAGAGTACATCTGGGTCCTCCTCCTCCTCCTCATCATCAAAGGGTAGTGGGTGGATATTGAGTGACCCAGAGCTGAAGAGGAAGAAGAGGGTTGCTGGGTACAAGAGCTTTGCTTTGGAGGGGAAGATGAAGGGGTCTTTGAGGAATAGCTTTAGGTGGATCAAGGATAGATGTAGCCAAGTTGTCTATGGGAAGTGGTGAATCTCTCCTGAGGTATATATTTACTTATCATTTAAAATCTCTGATTGTTCAATTTCACTATGTGGGTGCCTTTGGTTAATGGTGTTTAGTATCTGTATGAGCAAAAGATTGGATTTTGTGATTGCCCATGTCACTATTTTGGCTAAATATGCTTGAAAAATCTTAAGAATATACCATTGCTTGAATTTCGAGGAAAAAAACAATGATCAATTTTTCTCTTTTGAGGTATACATATGATTTCAAATCTCTATTTGTTCAATTTTACTCTATAGGTAGCCTTGATTATAGGTGTTCAGTATTTGTATGAGTTAAAGATCGGATTTTGTGATTGCCCATGTCACCATTTTGGCTAAATATTCTTCTAAAATCCAAGAACATTTCATTGTTTAGGTTTGGAGGGAAAAAAAAAACCAAATTTTCTCTTTTGAGCTATTCATATGATTTCAAATCTCCATTGTTCAATTTTACTCTATTTATGAGTAAAAGATTGGATTTTGTGATTATTCATGTCACCACTTTGGCTAATTATACCAGTAAAATCCAGTTATGTCTCATTACTTGGATTTGGAGAAAGAAAAGCCAATTATTCTCTCTTGAGGTGTGCATATGATTTCAAACCTGTATTTGCTCACTTGAGGTGAGCAAAAGATTGGATTTTGTGAGCACATATGTGACTATTCTGGCCTTGTAGATGCGAAAAAATTGGTGTGATGAGTTCCATGAAAAAACTGGAGTTTGTGATCTCTGGTTGGCAATCTCAAGATTTTGTTATGAGTGTTATAATTACGGGCTTTATATGAGATGTCCAAATTCCTGATCCTATTTACATTAGAAAAATGCAAAATCATAAGAGAGTCTATCTGAAAACCCCAGTCTTCCAATCCCTTGAGATCAACACAAAATCCTAACCATAATAATCAGCGACTTTTTCCATCAAAACCCTCACGTTGCTTCAATGTTTGATTAGAAGATGGTTTGTTTATTTTCAGTTGGTTAATGGATGGATACAAATATTTCTCTTGAGATCTTTATCTATATGCAAATTTCTTTTTTCTATCATAAAGTGTCCTTGGCTTGTATAAACTTATGGATCTTTTGGGTCTTAAGAGATGGTAGTTATTTTCACATGTACAATCTTTCCTTTATTTCTTGAGAAAGGAGCCAGGCACAAAATGTGTCCGTCACGTTCATTCCATACTAAAAATTGTACAAAAAGAAAGAGAAAAATTACATCAGGAAGGAACAGAAAAAAATGCACGAAACCCCTTCAAACCTAAGAGAGAGATACATCGGTGTAAGAAAAAAGAAAGGGGTTTTCTTTTCTCTCTTTTTTTGGGAGGGGGGGGGGGCAACTAAACAAATCCCAAGTAGATTACAAAAACAAAAGAGATGTCTGCACTTTTAACCAATCTTTATAGAGCCGTCAATTAGATTAGCAATGGAACTAAGCACACTCATACTTCAGCTTAAAAGAATATGAGTTGATAGAGTAGGCTTGTAATTATTGAAGTTACCCAGCGACAAGGTTGTGGAAAGCGGTGGGGTGACACTTAGCCACTTGGGCTTTATCGGGCTAAAGTGCCAACCTAGTTTTTGACACACACACACACACATAGAAATAATCAGGAAAATAAGAAGAAAATTGAATGGTTGAGACTATATTTGAGTTCCAATCTGAATTCACGATTGGGGAAGGAAAAGATACCTTAATGGATGGAACACATTTTATAAAAGAAGCCAAGCAGATGAGAACCTCATAAGCTCCTCAAAAGTTAGCAAAGTCCTTCCCTTATTCGCTAGAAGTTCGCCGCCAACCCGCCAAATTCCTTAGTGCTAACATGGTTGAAAATTAGGATCAAGGGCGTGAAAAAATATTATATGCGATGGGTGTCCGGCTATCAAATTGGTTTTCAAGTCAAAACCCACTCTAATTTAATTTTTAAAAAACCCGAGCGAGTGATTTGCGGGTCAAACTTTTGAAAATCGAAAATTAGCGCGCTTCAACCGGCTACGACCGCTTTAGCGCCGCTAGAGCCGCCTCAATGTCTCGAAATGACCCCAAACTGCTTATGACCACCACTCCAGCCTCGGCGAGGCGTCAATGCTCCAAAATGCTTAAGCGAGTGCTTTAGCGCCGCTTTATTCCACTTTTTACAACAGTGCCAGCAGCTATTTGTAAACTCTGAGCCTAGTAACCAGCACAAGGATATATATTTCCAGACAAGATAGGAATATGTATTATGTAGCTGAACTTAACCTATTTTACTGCTTAAATGCTCATATCCCTTAAATACCTCCAATTTAGATAGGAAATGAACCAAGCCAGCAGTGAACCCCTCATCTTTACCTTCCTGGTAGGACAACTATTACATGATACATCTTTATTCAGTACATATCCTCCACCTTATGAGTCAAATTCTTTCCTTTAATTTCATTTTTAATATTTTTGAATATATTTATATTGATCGACATTCTTGTGACTTACTAATCATACAACCATCACTTACAGCTCGCTTCTCTCTCCCTTTATTATTTATCGATGTGTTTTTCCCTTTGGTTATATTCCTCACTTCGTAAATATGATGAACTCTTTTGATGACTCAATTGCATAAGGACCACCTAATTTGTATTTTTTAAAATATGGTGTCAATCCTAAGAGCTAAGACCATTTAGCATTCTAGTAGCATTAGAATTTGCATATATGAAGTGTAGTTGATTTTCATGCCCTAAAGGTTGCGAGGGAATGAGAATTTCAACTTGAGAATACTAAGCTGGACGCAAGTTCCGCTGTAAGTTTGTACGTAACCTGCTTAAATGCATGATGACCATGCTTTTATGGCTCTTGGAGACACTCAAGTGGAGCGATACATGACCATGGGAAAATATGGTGAAACATTTTCGTATTAGAAATCCTTTAGTGCTCGAAGTAAACAGAATAAAATTGTTGTGGTTCGCATGTAGCGTACAGTTGTATGTACACCATATTTGTATGCTACTATGAGAAAGTTACAAATGTTTGTTTGTGTGGCATCTTTACTTGCTAATATGAGGTTAAGATTCATGGCTTGACTATTGCACAGAATCTTTGATGATTTGATTAAAAATCTGATATATAAAAGTATTATCGCTCTTCTGTTTATAGGAGGCATTATGAAAGAAAATTTGGAAAAAGGCGTTAATGAAGGTGGGAAAACTAGAAGGAAAAGTCCAGGTGTTACCGACTGGGGTTTGACTTGTATCCTTCTGGAACAAACATATAGAAACTAGGATCGAATTGCTTATTTTGTAAAAATGCGATAAGCATCTTCCTAATTGATATCTTACCCCTTCGGATTCTTGCATATACTTCAAGATTTGCCAAGTCCGTAAGCTTTACTAAATATAATTTTTGCATTTTTAGTTTTCTATGCTTTATGCTGGTTAATGAAAATTAGGCTAACTTTCATATATGTATGCTGGTAGCTTTTTTTTTCCAGTGTGCTTTTGTGCACGAGCGATTTATATCCATCATAAATGTTTATTTATTGGCATAAGAAATACACTTTTTCTCGATAATATCATCTTTTTTTAAAGAAGGTTTTGCATGGTTTGATGACTGAGAATTTTGCGTAATCTGCTTACAGGATCGTGTATTTGCATGACAAGTAACTTATAGGTTCAATTCTACAGGGCGAATGCCTGAGATAAGAAAGGAGCTCTGCACTCTCATTTGATGATGTTGTATTTTGTCTAGTAAATAAAGTTGCACAAGTGTTTCTAATGGTAATAATGTTTCTTTAAGTTTATTATCAATCTGTGTATCAACCTGTGCGAGGGCGTCTTCGCCATATGTTACTTCAGCAAGTTTGTTGATTATCACATGTGCAATGTGATGTTTTTGTGCTCCTAGTGTCCATCTCTAGTGATGGTGGTGGCTGGGTGGTGACTTGCGCATGGAATTGTTTGATAGGACGTGCAGTCGAATTTCATGCAAGGCAAACTACCGCAGTTGGAGCCGCATTCTATTACAGTGATTGGAACTATATTTTGATTCGTTCGCTTATGATGTACTTCACTTGCATGTTTGGTATACAAGAAAATAGTAGCATTTGTGGTCGAATATCAGCACAACTATTGGAAGCACACATCTTGTTATAGCTAGGACCGTATGCAGAAGATAATCTTACACTTAGAAGGAGGGAGAAAAATAAAATCAGTCATCGCTTTATAATGGAGATCAAATTTGTATGGGTTTGTGAAATTTAGCCAAGGGCCAATGGTTCTCTTCTCATATTTGGTAAGCGGCGTGATCATTGAAAATTTCGAATCAAGGTGCAAAAATTTCGAATTGAGGTGTGAAAACAACATGAAACTGGCAGCAAATGCAGCAAGCCATAATTAAAAAGAACTTAAAATCCTATCATGCCATTAGTATTTCAATTGAAATTCTAGTGCAGATCTTGCAGCAAAAGTTGCAACAAATCCAAAATATATATATCTGGAGATTAATTTTCGCACTAAACAGCAAAACTATAAACCCTTTGATTTTACAAGAAAGATACAGCAGTCATATAATACAAAAGCCAAGCACATCAGAGAGAATTGGCTTCAACATAGGATAAGGTCTGTGCTAAAGGAACATGCAACTCTATGGTTAATTGATATAACAGCGATGGCACAACACAGATATTACAGCATATGTACATTGTTTTTACACGAAACAAAACTGGAACCAATTAAATAAATTCATTAATTATATTTCCCAAGACTTGAAGGGCATCAGTCCAGACATATATGTATATATTTTTCAGTTTCTTCTATTCCACTGCATTCTGTTACAAAGAAAATCTCCAATATGCTCACATAGCTTGACTCCAGATCCATACATTGTCGAGTAAATACTTATGTTATGCTTTCTTTTTCCTTTTTTCCTTTGGATTAATAAACAACCTGTACCTTACATCGACAGCCTCCTATAATATACATTTGCTAGCCTTTTAGCTTACTCTGCTCACTTTTCTGTTCATCACATCATGATAGTATAGAAGGACGCACATGGGTTGCCCAAGAATACAGAAGAAGAACCAGAAGACCATGTTCCCCACCTGCCCAAATTTGAACGCTCAATCAGGGTTAGTTGCTTTACAAATTTTCAATGTATCAGCTTAAAACAATTTCCTTATGTTACATTGCAAAATTATTGAGAAGACTGTTGAAGTTTATGAAGCAGCATTGCTGAGTTTTAATAGAGTGCATACCATAGAGTTTCTGAATTTTTTCTGGAGGTACTTCGTCAAGATACCAAGAGGAACCTGGAAAGAAAATTAAGAGGGATAGAGAAGGATGCAACAGTCAATAGAATAAAAATATTTATTTTCCTACTTCTAAGATCTATGATACGAGTATAGAATTCGGTGATCACAACAATGTTTAATATAGCCTAAGATCTATATATAGGTAAAGCATGATAAATCCTGTACAAAATGATATCGGTAGATCATGGATACATGTGATAGTTGACAGTAGAAATGAACTAAAGCATTTTTACATGCTCATAACAAAAGGGTGAGTCTTTAACAAATAATCAAGAAAATTAAGAATTCAAACCACTTAAACATGTAAATGAGCAAATGTAACAAAACCTTTCTTTCTTTTTTGGGGATGTGACCCCCTTCGGGAATCGAACCGGCGACCTCTCACTTTGGAGAGGAAATTCATGCCGTATGAGCTATGCCCAATTGGTAATGTAACAAAAGTTGTGAAGTGGAAACGTGGCCTAAGACCAATATACGCCAAACATCTAGTGATCAACATGTTCTTTACCTTTCATTGGATGGTTGTTAAAACTAACGGTTTTTTTTCCAATAGATCATTTTACACCTGTAGATCTATATGAGCAAACGGCTTGGAAATCACAAGACTTTTTGGTACACCCAGGCTTTCGAGCATGAAGATCAACATGCATGTTGTCGATCATCAAACTAAAAATTGTACAGTTGACTTTTTAGCCGCCGTAGTTGAAAATTTCCTCCTATGGAGGCTGAGATTCCGTATTCTTATTATTTTTTAGAAAATGATAGGCAGGATATATTTGGATAACAAGTTATTCAGTGAGGGAATGAAGACCTACTGATATTTATCAATGCCCATTATAACTAATATTTGAAATAGAGCGAAAAAAATATTATTCACGTTTTTGTATCTATGAAGCTTCCTCTCCTTTCTACAATGTAAGGTATACGGCTCTTAATGTCCTTTCTACAGTTTACTTAGCTAGCGTGTGTAGTGTCTCCATGTTCAAGTGTCTGCTTCACATGTACAAATAAACAACTACAGCTTAAGACAATCACTTTCCTTTATTATATTTTTCACCCATACAAAGTACCAAGTATTCCAAGGTACATTTACACAAGAATGTAGCATCATTTACCAGATTGCACTAAAATGACCAAAGGTGCTGCTAAAGCCTATTATGTAGCACTCGCGTGAAACAAATTCCATGACGATACCGCTACATATAGATACATACCTGAAACAGGATTCCTATGAAAGCCCAAAACTTGAATATGTGACAGGGAACAGCAATGCACAACTGTTGAAGAACATATAGAATATCAATACAAACAGTAACAAAATAAGGACCAAACAGATTTTGAATATCTATAATGTTGGCGACCGCAACCTGAGGGGGGCCAACTTAACCCATCGCCCCCTGTGATATACCCTAATGGCGTAGCAAGGACCGCAGCGCCCCATTTAACCCAATCTAAATATCATGGATGAGATATAGAGAAGATAAAGAGGTTTGCAGACTCTTCTGCTATTCAACACGCGATCTCAAGGTGACTGACTTTCTTAAATTCAAACATCTTGCATCATAGGTTGAAGGGATTTTGAACAACTCATCCGTGGTGTTTGGGCTTTAGAATGTGTAGATCACAAAAGAAAATACATATCATCAATTTGGACGGGCCGCGGAACTTTTGTACACATTTATTTGAAGTTGTAAAGCTCATGCCATTAATGTACACCAATGCAAACGAAAGAAAAAGTTGTTTGAATAGTGTAGCCTCAGATCAGATGGAGTTATAGCCATGAAATTTTGACCTAGTTAATTCCTTCAAGGTTCAAAATCTCAGTATTGGTACCAATATGCAGCATCTGTTTCTATTTTAAATATATGGGATTTTTAATTAATACATCGTTTTTCTATTTTTATAGGAATTGTTGAGAATGTGGTTAACATTTAGTCCCACATTAGAAAAACTATGACATGCATATGGGTATAAGATATAAGATGGGATAAACCTCCACAAGGCTTGAGCCTTTTGGATGGAGTCCCAGTATATTAAAAGCCCATGTGCATCCATGTATGGGCCCATGCGTTCTGGGCTCAAACCGAGTTTTACAGGAATAACACGTGTGTATGCTATTTTTTATGAGAGCACTTGCTAACCATCACATACAGCTTATTTTGGATGGCTAAGCCCATGTGGGAGAGAGAACATAATAGAAAAACAAGAAGCCCCTTATGTTTACAAAGTGCACTCAATCAGTCTAGATATGGACTCAATTGCCATTAAGACCAGCAAAGGTGCTCCTAACTAATAGTCATAGATTGAAGGTTAATAAAAGATTATCTACAAACAAGTCACCGAACACATATAATATAAACACTGCTCACCTTATAATTTTAACAAACCAGCACCTCCTATTTATACATCAATGTTATGTACAGTTGCAAGATTTCGTTTTTGATGGATATATCAGGTACTGCATTATAGTTGTGATTTGATCCATTAAACATTTACCTTACATAGAGAATTTCTACCCAGAAATTGAGAATTTTTAAGGACTGCTATTTCCACTGCATTTATCAGAACTAATTGTACCTGCAGAATATTTGCATCTTTTTTATGAACATGGCTTCTGCAACTTGAGGCCTGAACACTGACACAACCACAGCGACTGTCTACTTGACGATATTAATCCTAGTAGTATTTCAAACGTTTAAGCACAGTCAATATTGTATATAGAATAGCAATATTAAATCTTTTGAGGCTTCTACACATATATAATATATATGTCACGAAGAAAGCAAAATCCTTACAGAATAATAGAACGCTGGCTACAAAGCAATTGAAAAATATAGGGCAGAAAAATAAAAATAAACAATTACCTCATGAAATACTGCAGAGACAAAAAATGAAATCAAAACAGCAACTCCCTGCAATGAGTTTAGAAAATTAGAAATTAAATAAAATCATATGGTGCAAACTCAGAATTTGAAATTATAGGCAAAAGCTTATTCAATCAATTTATTTTGCTTCCAACTTCAAGGCAACACAAAGAAGAAAGCAAATTCATCATAATGGTCATTTGGAGCTGACTTATGAATAGGACTATCAGTTTGACTGACCCTAAAATTTGAAGCCCGCCTTACTGAACTATCAATTACCTGACCCACTCAATAGATGCGCAGACATAGATATATATAGCAAGTAGAAACTGTAGTTTACGAGAAGTCTGTACCTTAGGTATACCATGTCTTAAGCAAGGAAAATAAATATGCCGAACCATCCATTTATGCACAGGCTGCGAGCAATAAAATCCATTCATGATCAACAAATAGTTGAAAAATAACTAAATGCATTGCTTCAGTCAACTTGAAAACTAACCGCAGAGAGGAGAAAATTAACTGCAAATAAAAAGCTACCAAGGTAAAGTAATGAAAATCCTAAAACTACAATACAATCTAAGAAGCAGAGAATTTAAATTTGGGGTCATAAAAACAGAAAGACTAGAAATGATGATACTAAGCCAACATGTACTGAGGATAGGGACTATGGGGTCATGACACACTGCGTATAGAAGTCTTGCTTCTATACAAATGGATGGTGAAACTGGGAGATTAAGGAAGCTACCAAGGTGGGACAGAAGATGTGCGTTTATCAGAAAACAAGGGGTACACGTTGAAGAAAAGAAATAGGAAAATATAATCATCGTTACAAGGAAAAAGCTTAGTTCTTGGAAATTCCCTGCCTCAATAGGTATTGTCAAGAGTCATTCTCTGTACATATGACTCATTTATATTCTTTTAGTTTGACGCATGCAGTTTCTTACCTTCCATGTAGTAAACAACAGAAGTTAGCTAGTTTAAGTTTTATAACGTTGTTTCATACAGATTACAGATCGGTCCTTGGAAATTCTTAGAAAGCAACATTCCAATTGCACTTGCCCGCACCAAGAACACGAGAGATGACGACTTATATACACTTAAAAAAACATTTATTTTGGCAACCAGTAATCACTTTTAACTAAAGAATGTTCCAAGTTAAAACAAAAATAGTGAATAATATTTTCCTTGAAACATGGAACAAATATAAAGTGAGAAGAATGGCGCACCATGTTCCACATTCTCCAGTACTGATGCCATCCCATTGAAGCAAAGCATGAAAGGAAAATAAAACGCATATTCAGTACTTGTTATCTTTTCTTACTAATAGCAATAAGCAAGAAACACTTCATCTACCTCTTCAATCGTTCGTGCATTCCACCAATCCTTATAGAACTCACGGTCACCAAAGCAAACGAGCTCGGCAAGAATATTTAACCTAAATTCATACATAAAATATCTAGCATGAGTTTGATCAGTAAAAATAAATGCCTTTATAAACAGTAAACACAAACGGCGAGTGGTAATAGAGCGAATTAAAGATTTTGGTTTTTCAAATTTTCAATTAGAATATAAACATGAAAAATCAACCATGCAGAACTCTGAAGTGCCATGTTATTATGTTGTATATTTGTTAACAAAAACGTACCCACTATGACTAGCATACATTTTCCACCTTCAACTCAACCAAAGGTCCCCACATAGAGAATCATAGCCAAACTCTCACAGGCCTAAATTGTGTCTTCGATAATAATTAACCCAAAAACAATGAGGTCCCAGCACACAAAATGGTCTCAACAGATCCACTATGTTCTAAAACTAAGTTATCACTTTATGCTACATGCTAAATAGATTGTTATACTCAGGAATTTGGACATCATGATGGTGAAGCCAGAGAAATGTCAGATGGAACTACGTATATTGGGCTTGTACATGCTAGCGGACATAGACATGACAAGGTAGTTTTTCCTGGCATTGCTGCATAGGACCTCGGGCTTGCTCACTGGTTTTTCTCCACTCAATTTAGCTTTCGGTGGACAGATAAAGACATCATATATAAACTGGTTTTGCTCCACTCAATTTAGCTTTGGGTGTGCAGATAATGACATCATATAAAATGGCCTAGTCCATCACATAAATATAGATATAACAAAGCATGAACCCAAGTACGCACTCACAAGGATACCAGTAATGCTATCTTAGTACTAGAGTACAAAAATTGCAGGGATACATCAGCGCATAAATATATTAAACTAGATACTATATTCCACTAATTTATCTGGTTATGAATAGTAACAACAACAAAACTAGAACTCACAAAGCACAAATCAAAATATAAGAATTGAATCATTGATAACAATATAATTTTACCAGTTTGCAACTCCATAAGAAAATCGAAATATGAACCCTGGCATAATGATCCGAAGCTCATAAGTCATACTAGGCAGTATAATATGACAATGCATGAACATTTAAATTATGGGGGGAAATGACCTAATGGGAACATCAAGAGAAGTCCTTGACCTCACAATTTTTAATGTTTGTTTTCTCTATCTAAAACATGAACCATTGACAACGTAAGAGTTGGAAAACACGTTACTTGGATTTTCTATTGTTTACTACGAATGTCGAAGGATTCATCACTGCCAGAAAAACTATAGTTAAAGAGATTCAGGTTATTTAAATCAATAGCCATACAAATAATCCTTATTCAACTATTTCCCAGAAGGAATGATATATAAGTTTATACCCAAATCAGATTGAACCATCAGCTGAGTCATGCAAGCATCATTCTGATTCTATAGTCTGAAATATGTATTAGATATATCTGTATAGAGTATAGGGCATGCCAAAGGATAACAATGAGTATCCATCAACTACCGAGTATATGCTGCGTCAATTTGTCTATAGGATACAAAGTAGATTGCTTCATGCTTCATGCTGCCTACTAGAAGAGAGACGTGGGGTAAAGAGTTCAAATTCAAATGTTACTACAAGAGGCAGCATGACCTCCCCAAGTTCAAAATAATTTTTGTGTCCGTGATTCTCTTTGAGAGAAGGACTTCAATTCTTTTGTTTTATTATTTTTAATTTTGGGTAAACTAACAATATAAGATATGTAACGAACTCATGAAAAAACAAAAACTAATAAGAAAGAGGATAAGTTAGGGATCAACTTACCATAGATGAAAAAAGCAATAGAACATGCAAAGCCACACATACAAATTGGGCACTGATAGCTTCAAGACTCTCTCAATGGCATATAAAAAGTTTCCTTTCAGAGGGTGTTGCGAATTTTGGACAATTGGATTGATATACTGCAAACTTGTTCCAATTAAATCATATTAGAATGTAATTAATTTTTTCAAAGAAAATACATAAACAGGTTACCTGCTCGATGATGAATCCCATCACCCCTGTGAATATAACCATCTTAACAAGCTGACGGACTACCCAACCTTTTCTAATGCATGCTGTACGCGGATAGCTTGGCTACATACAGCATGGAGAAATAATAAATGGTGGCATGTGATACTGTGTTAAAGGGAAAATGACCAGAACTAATAATATGCGCACAACAAAAAACTGTCAGTGTGTGAAGGGAAATTGTCCGGAAATTATAATATTTGCAAAACAAAAATTGTTAGTCTTAGCAAAAATAGGTACAAAAATATTGAATCTTGGTATTACCCAAGTAACCCAACCCCCTCTTAAGCTCATGTACACACAGCAATCTTAACAGAGGGCAAGACAAAAAATATCTGGTCATAGCAAAACTATGGTACAAACTAAAACCGTAGTATCACCCAAATAACCCGATCCCCTCTCAAGCTCATGCATACATAGCAACCTCAACAGAGGCTAAGCACATGCTACAATCTTGAACATTCCCCAGCCCACTCATGTAAACCTAGAAAGCTGAACAGCTGATAAGTGCATGCTCTATGTAACAAAAGAGTAAAGTCTGTACTATGAGCTTATGATGCTGCTCCATCAATGACCTACTCTCCCTTTATGCCCTCTGTATAAAGAGGTCAATTTTCTTGTGTTGCAAGTTGTTTCATACACATTATTTTCAGCGAGATTTTCTTTTGGCCTTGTACCACTAAATTACAAATTCAGTATTTTGTCTTGTAATCTTTTGGCCTTGTACTGCTAACGTTACAAATTCAGTATTTTGTCTTGTAATCCTTTTTATATTTCTAATTATCATTCCAAAACAGTGGCGAATGGCGTAAGCATTTAACAAGAGGATGAGGTTATAGTGGGTCATATTAATAAGTTTAACACAGATTCCAACTATTTCTCTATGTATTCAACAAAGTTATAGTCTATATTAAATAAACTGCCAAACTTATGATATTAAAACAAACGTCAAGAAAAAGAAGGCATACCTGGTAGCAAAGAGTCGGAGCAACCATGAAATATACTAAGCTTTTGAAGCTAGGACCTTCAGAGGAATCAATATTTAGACTTTCAGAATACACATCATCCTACAATAAGAAAATCATACTCAAAATGAGATGATTACAACTTGATCAAGTTAGCAAGTAGCAACTAATTACTTCATCAGGGTAGCAAAACATTATCAATTCAGCTGGCAGTATCTATAAGAAAATGACATGAGAACCTAAAAACAAGATTAGTGCAAACAAAAGGAATGAAGAATAGCGTTTTCACCACGGTACAAATTATCTTTGACAATTACAAAATGATATTAAAAATTTATGGCATTGTAGAATCGTATGCATTGGAAATGAATACAATCCGATTTTGCCTATATAATCCCACAAAAAATTAACTTTCTGATTGATAATATCCTAGAAATGGAGGCAAAAGAATAGCTTTACAAATGATAAGATACTAATGTTAAAAAGAAAAGAATCAAATAATGTAGGAGATTCGGAAAAAAAATTAAACATACTAAAATATAACTGTTACTGTTTCCAGGGGGAAATAATTACAGACCTTGTTATAATTTGTGCTATAAAATGATCATCGGATATTTGGTTTGTTACTAGACTTTTGGTAAAACATGAAAGACCATTTAATTGGAAACTCAGGTCCTCAACTTTTAACAGAGAAAGTTTCTATTGTTCTTTCCTATCTTGTGTTGTCGATAGACACACACTTTTAACTACCTTGATCATGTGTATAATGTTTAAGGATGCAATATGCAACGCTTCCGCACAGGGAATCAAGTACATACATGAGTAACATAGACTAACTGGAAAGGGATATTTCTTATCAGTTCTGAAAGAATATCAGACTGGAAGAATCTGGTTTAGATAGGAAAAGAAGAGGGGGGAAATGAACAGTGAAATTTATGCTTAGCTGCTATTAGCTGACTTATTTAACTTGAGAAAACAAAAATTTGGAGCTATAAACCTTCAATCCTTTGCACGAACCATATGCATAGTTTTAGAAAATTAAATCATCTTCCAGATTCAATGACAAAAGGCCAGCCCTCCAGAAACTTGAAAATTCAAGGAATACTGTTTCATATACATGTTTTCATATAGGTAACCCATTTCGCATCTAAAATCCTGAGCAACGATGTCGGCAACTCCTCCACACAGCTTATGTCAATACTGATCGATATGATACCCGTGTTTGGTTTTGACTAATGGACAGTACACATAGTTTGAGCTTTTGTCAGATATCATCAAGACTATACTCCCACAATCCAGCTAAGTGATTTTATACCATTACACGCAACTAATCTAAATTGTATGGTATGATGTGGTTATTGATCTTGATCTCTTCATAGCATAAAGTGTAGGTAGTTTTTTGGATAGCTTACATAGGTTAAATAGAAATAAAGCATGAAGCAAAAACCCGCATTGTAATCTTTCTTGCACCTAACAATATTTAATTTTGTTTATAAACTAAACAAGATTGCCCAATGATGTACTTGGAAATAAATATCAGCAGGGTGTTTGGTAAGACGCATTCAAAATATGAGAGGAAGAGTAAATTTGGGCGCTGCGTTTATGCGGGAACAAATGCAAGACCCAGCCTAGAAACAGAACCTGATGCTAACATGTAGAGTTAAATCTAGGTAATATAAAATGGTTCCAGTGATCAGATGGAACCAAAATATCGCCCATGACCCAGATCCAACCAGTGCAGGAATGGCTCGGGTCCAGGAATGTCTTTGTGTATGCTCATGAGAGACTTGCCTTGCGCAAAGTGCCGAGTAAAATAGTTCAAAATGCAAAAAAGATCTCAACATGAAAGGAACTGAAGATTCAGATGCATTAACAATCAAAATTAAGTATACCTTAGAAATGGAGTTTGACAGTGTCCTTAAGTCATAGCTTGTGTGGGCATATGACACAAGCTTTAACCAAACAATGCTTGCACAGAGCATCAATGTGAGCCCAGATAAGACAGCAGAATCAAACCTGCAAGTTGTCAGAATATTGATAAACCACAATATAATGAACCTTCGGAAATTTACTGTATCGACATGTAACGTAAGTGAAAAAAATGTGTCCAAGTTACATTATTCATGAACCGAACTGCATACTTCCCACAATATATAAAATCTAACACTCTCATGAGTGCGGGTGGGACCGTGGGAGACTCCGTGGGGCATAAACTAGGAGTTTATGATAAGGTCACAAGTTCAAAACACGCATCAGCAATGGGAAAGGAAACTTGCCCCATATAGAGGGTGGGGGGGTGAGTCTTGCATGGGTCCAACCTTTTTTCCGGAAAAAGGAATGGGTCAACTCTTATATATATATAGCAGTTGACGGAGAAAGAGTAAGAGAAGAGGCTGTCGGGCACCACTAATATAGATGAAGGTGCTCGTGGTCGAGATAGGGGTGCCGAAGACTTCACTCAACATGGCATTGACAAATCGTTTGTTTTCACTTTCGAAGATAGCTGGGCGTTCTCCACTTACGTGATCGAGTCATTCAATTCATAGTAAATAATTTCATACAGAAAATGGATTTCAATAGATGTAACGTTCTTCGAAAGTGTACCCTACTACTTTGGCGGAAGAAGTTTGTGTTCCTTACTCATCTCGGGGGGAGTGTTTGAAGGATAAAAATGAGGATTTTCTTCCAATGGGTTCTCCCTGTTCCCACTGGAAGAAAATTTCATTCGACAATCGGCACCGACCATCTTGATCTTCATCGTCTAATACGTCGATATATCAAATTTCATGTGATTCTAACTCCTTTTCACCGTTGATTTAGTGATGTAAAAAGTTCTATTGTCGGTAAACCGTTAATTTTGTACTCACTAAATCGACAGTGAAAATGTGTTAGAATCACATGAAATTTGGTGTATCAACATATTAGATAATGAAGATCAAGATGGCCGGTGCCGATCGTCGAATAAATTGAATAATTCATAAATTTTTCAAATTGGAAGCTTACGACATGAGCCTAAACTGCGAAGTCTTATTTATCAATAGACAAGAAGAGATAAAAAGGACATTGTTCACATAGTTAATCCAGGATAATGGAAGTAAAAAAATTGTCACGATAACTCATGACCATGGTATCTGAAGCAAAATTTGACATAATGGAAACAAAGATTTTGCTCACCACCATTGGCTGTTGCACGTGTAATAGGGTTTAAAAAAATACTCTGTTGGTCTTGGAAACACATCAAATCTGCCTAAAGTGGGACCAAAGATGTCCAAATATAGATCAAGTGCTCACTTCTAGCAATTCCTTAAGAAATTTTGAAATAAAATCAGGGGAGTTTGCAAGGAAGTCATCTGGTATCATTTTATTCTTTTAATGCTGGTTCTTAGTGTGATGCAGTGGTCCTGGAGTCCAAGGAGTGGGCCATCATATCCAACACAATAAGAGATGTTTCAATAAGAAAAATTGAACAAGTAACATAATTGCTCAAACGCATAAGCAAGAAGAAAACCGATACCCGATCCAAACATTAAAAGGTTTAAATATAATGGATCCGAGTTAATTATGTATTTAAAGTTTTATTTTTACTATTGTATCATATAGATATAACCCTCAAGCTCCATAAACAGGACTTAAGAGGTAGTTGCTTACTACTACCATTACCAGTTACAGTTTGCCGACTTACAGAGTAGGTCCACTTATTGATGCTGTTAAGTGTTAATCAATTGAAAAGAACCGTAGGAAATTTATGCCTAAACACAAATTCTCGGCCGTGAACTTCCATTAAGATAGATTTGGTGTACTAATTTTGCAGCATAAGAGGAAGAAAAAATGTTTAGTTTTCCAATAATATCATCAAGATTCAGCACTACTGGATTGTACATAGAGAGGCAGCATTCATATATAGAACTAAGAGTCTGAGAGAATTGCTTTTCTAATGTTATCATAATTCATGTATCAGCAGTGTGGTAGGTCATACTTGCTCTAGATCACAACTTAGGTTAGGCTGGGAGCAATGCAATATAGTTAATACTCTAATAGTTATTCTCATCTTATATATTTTTTTAATATTTAGGCTATCTTCAATCATATGGCCCATAACAGTTATATGGTCAAAATAAAGTATGACAACCCAGCTGACAAGAAATTTACATTCCACAATCACAAAATAAATAAGCTTCAACTTTCAGCTGTATACAGTACTCGAACAGTTTAACATTCTGGAATTGTATGATTCGAGTTCAACTCTAACAAATAGAGATTATACAATTTACCATGTCAAGGTAGTCTTTGTGGCTAAGCAGCAAAAAGCATCATTACATCGCTTGCATAAGAGCAGAACTTATTCAGTAACACACGTAATGATGCTTAAGCAACGTTGAACAAAAGAATTCAATATATATATATATATATATATATATATATATATATATAAGTGGCAAAAGAGAATATTTACCTGAGAATCATAAAAACTGCATACAAGAGTTCAGCTGTTGTAATAATTATATGGAGTGAGATAACAAGCTGCAAACAATGGCATTAAACATTTGTAAGAAGTGATGGAAAGCTAGAAAGAATCGATAGGGATTAGGGAATCATTCATGAAGTAACAAGTAATGCATAATTAGAATACTGAAGTAATGAGCTATTTATTTAACAAATATGGTAGTTGCTAAGTATAGCACGGGGAAAAAAGTATTCTAGCAACCACTACAAATGATTTAAGACATGAAAGGAGATCACTAGTAATAGCAATCTCCCATATAAGGGATTGGAAAAAAGACGTAACAATAGAATGTAAATTTGTGCACTAACCAAAAGGTGGAAGTCTAACAAAATATCTATAGATGTATATTTATTTTTGAAAAAATGAAGAAAAGAATAGAGTACTAACCAGATCACTTGCCCTGATCAGGTCAAATCCTTCTCAAGCCCTATGATCTTTCTTTATTAGTTTCTTTAGGTAATAGACTAGTTATCCCCTTCATAGAAGATGTCCATTACAAACCTTATTGTGATTTGTCTTCATATGCTTTTCGAGTTATTGCAATGACAAGCAGTTTTGCTTTGTTTTCACATCCTCTATGAAAAAAGCTGATTAGATCCCAAGGTCCAATCATCCACTCTGAAGAAAAGAGAATGATTGCAAATCACCTTTTGATTTGTGTTCAATTGCTTCTGGGTAAATTGGAAGAACACAAATTTTCTTATCCTATGAATGACTAATGCCTATTTAGCACATTTTGATTTTAATGGCCAGTGTTAAAAAAACGGGGTACTCGGCCGAATATTCGGATTCGGTGGCAAAACGAACGAAACTATAATATTCGGTCAAATATGCACAGAGCGAATATTCAGCTGAACAACGCGAATATTAGGCTGAATTGGCCCGTTAGTCCCAAAACCAAAAAAGCCCACAACTAAAAAACAAGTGCGGGATCCACAACTTAACTAAAAAACAAGTGAGACCCATACTTATTATTTCACAATCACTCACCCGTCATTTTTATATCCTTATAAGTACAGGCGTTTTACCATTAGATCACGGGTATATTAGTTTTCTATGCCTTTATGTTTTTTGAATCTTTTATATGTAATATTTATATGAAAATATTGATGGCCGCATAAACCGAATATTCACCAAATAAACCGGATATTCTTTATTCGCCGGCCAACCGAATAAACTTTGAATCTGTTCATTACAACATTGATGATGGTTATGTTGACATGTAAATTTTCCTTAAACCAGAAGAAGGATCAGATCCAAGATAATTATGAAGAAAGCTAATTACAGTCAGATCAATAGGAGAAATCCTCAAATCCTTGAGGTTGAAATTGCACTACAATGCAAGTGTATATCATTCAATGGGAGAAAAGCATGAGAGAAACAACTTACATACTATTAATCACAATTTTTAAAGTTCTGATGGATGTTGGAGTCAAAAAATTAACTCCCAAGATATAAATACTTATATGAAGTATTTAATCGAAGAAATAGATCAAATGATCAAGAGTTTGATCAAACCCGGCCTAAAATTGATGCACATAGCATCATGAACAAGTTAAAAACTTGTTTTATAGGAGTGGGGGCCCATATATGGGCAAACCCCCTTTAACGATTCAAACGAATTGTTTTTGGGGGGCTCCCGACGTCGGGAGGCTCAATTTTGTAGGGTCCCGACCCACTTAGCCAAGCAGTGTCGAGACCCTCTCAAAATAGGCACCCACACCTATTTTCAAGGGGATGTGGGGTTAATCATCCGCGCTCACCCTAAGAATATGGGGAGTGGTGCTATAAGCACTCCCACTCCCCAAAGAAGAATGTATACTTCTCAAACCGAGGGAAAAGGGGATATGACTTCTTTTATTGACTTGGAGAAAAAAAAACTTGCTAAGTTTCTTTCATTCTTGTGCTCAGAAGGAGAAGGAGAAGGTGAGAACATAGGAATGGAATGTCCATTCCTCTCTCCTTCTCATACTCATTTCTCTCTCTCTCTCTCCCTCTGTGATGAGAGATCGATCTTCATTGGGATGAAAACTTATACAAGTTTTCATCCCAATGAAGAAGGCCTGACATCCATGGCCATGAGTTCTTCATTTTTTCAATAAAGAAGAAGATGAAGATTCTAAGAACATGAACATGCATGTTCTTGACAAACATGAACTGAACCTAGAATATGGGCCATCCCATATTCTGCATATAAATGAAATAGGTCATCATATTTCTCTCACATATTTGAAATAGAGTTGATAATCATATCTCTCATGAATAACATATGGCTTCAAAAGGAATCTTTTGATCCTCTAAACATATATATATGTATGAATAGGTAAAATCCGGTTCATACTTAAGAGATATTTAAAGCATATCTTCATAAATAAAATCCAGTGTTAAAACATTGTATTCTTTATAATATAGAACATGGTTTAAATCCACGTTCTGTCTTTTGAACACAATCCATATTTTCATACATATGCACAAACATTATAAAAATGATAAAATACATCATTTTTATGTTGTGCAGAAAGTTCAACATAATGAATTTTCATTTTTGGGAAGTCCTGTAAAAAGAACTTCCCCATCCTGGCCCAAATAAGCCATAGGACGCCCTAAATTGGACTTCCTAATCCTTGTCAGGACCTACCCTCTCCCGATGTCGGGATGTCCCCATTTCTGCACTCTGTGCATGGAACATGTTATGTTTCCTTGATATATGGAGGCCATATAAAGTGGCCCTATTTTTATCACTTTGCCATGATGTAGCCCTCACATTGGGTAGTGCCCATGCATGTGTGTCAATTTGACACTAAAATACCCACAAGTACAGTTTTAAGCTTCTAAATTGAAGTTTCCATGTATTTTTGACATTGCCTTTGTAATTTTGATGTAATTTACATTCCAAACATGTATGATATCAATGAAATAAATAAAAATACAATATTCATTTGTTTCTGCTTGACTTTTGCACATACTATACATATATGCATATAATCCTACTTAAATGATGTGATTTTAAGCAAACTAATATGGTATCCGTTTAGGTTTTTCCTGAGACAATACGGTGTAATTAACTATATGTGCTTGTGCCTATAGTAAGTCTCGAACCCCAAGACCTTCTTGCCAAATTTTAAAACTCGAATACTTGTTTTGTTTAATCCTTTACCTATTTTAAACGTTCGTTCGTTAGAGGTCCTAAAGAGGGTAAACAATGGACTTATTCTTTCAGTAAATATGCAATATGAAATCTTGAATATATATCATGCACTCACGGGGTCAGAGATCAACTTGCGCCAGGCCAGCTTTTCAACCATAAATGCACAGAGAGGAAAGGCAGGCAGGCTGAGACTAAAGTTTGCAGGGCACAAGGGGAAAAGCGGTTAGGAAATGATAAACAAATGAAAGAATAATTAAAACCAAGCAATATTGTTATGAAAGAATTGAGGAGTTACCAGCACATTAGTAGTGGCCAATCTCTCAATGATCTTGAACTGAACCAAAACCCTGCCCTTATTAATAGGCCATACTGCGCAGGAAAAAAACATGATACAATTACGAAATATATATCCATATGAGATAGTTTGTTTATGTATGCACATAACTACATGCACACCACACATACAGACCCACACGTGCACCCACACAAAACTATGTCTATGTATATTAGAACTGGAGGAAACTAAGCATAGCTGGATCAAAAAAGGGAAATTCAAACCTTCATTAAATTCTCAATGATGAGCCTGCTATTAACTGCAATAAGAACGACTATACAGAGGTTGAAGAGACCTGCATGACTCTGCCATGAATTTCCAAAATTAGTCTAGGAAATCCCTGTAAAACCGAACAGTAATGAAAGACAGGAGCATTTTGCAGTATTACGAATAATAAAAGACCCATTCTTAATTGATTAATAACAGATCATCTCATTAAGCAAACTTCATGCCGATTAAAAAGAAAACTAAGTATGTTTTGTCAGTTACCTGAAGGGTACATACTCAAGCAAGCAATTAAACTCCTTTAGAAAATTCATTCGACCAAAATTTTCCTTTGTCGAGAAAATGCACAGTAAAAACAACCCAGAAAATTAACACATGCAGCCTAAAAATGAAGCTGAAGAAGAGAGCTATCAAATAGAAAACTGAAACCAAAACAAACGTAAATTATCCTTGAAAAAGAAGCTTAGTAAGGTAGCATCTTTTCTTTCTCTAACAGTAGCCATGAGATGCCTCTACCACATAATTAACTGAATCCCCCACTAACCTGCACTAGTTCTTGCTACATATTCATCTTCTCCTCCGCTTCTCTAAATATTATTTTCAGGATAATATAACTTGTCATGAATTCTCATAGAGGTTTTACATTGGCTATAGTTCTACAGGAACTTTTTCCAGAAATAGGAAACTTAAGCATGATCTGGTTTCCCATCATTCTACATATGCATATACCCACTGAACATTATCCACAATTATAACCCTTTTAATTATTTAGTATCAATAACCCGACATGATCTGGTTTCCCATCATTCTAAATATGCATATACCCACTGAACATTATCCACAATTATAACCCTTTTAATTATTTAGTATCAATCAATGTTAAAACATTTTCGATTAACGGGAAACACAATAGTGATTCCTGATTATGCACCCAAATGGGATAAGAAAGGACCTCACGTCAACTCCAAAATTGGCTTTACTTTCACAGCAACTTCTACCTCATGCTAATACTTGGTATCTTATTGACACATGAGGCATAAAATCAAGTACCAGAACTACTAATAAACCTAAGTACAAAGTCAACAAATTTTCCCTCAATGAAATCTTATGGGAAAATTGTGTGGAAGCTTTGGATTCAAAAGCAATCTGCCTAGGTACATAGATCCGGGGGAAGGAAAAAAAGCCCCACTCATAAGATGCAATAGTTAGGGTCTATGCAAATACACTTTGTTTTCCCCCCTAGTCCAATACTGACCTAGTTCATTTTACACACAGCCTTACACAAAAGAAATTTTGGCACCAACATCCCTTTACCGCAAATGACTACATTTTGCTTCTACATTTCTATAGCTTTGATTAAGTTAAATAAAAGTAAGACTAATATTTAGCCTTCCTACATATATAATCTAAACTTCTGTATTTAATTCTTATCTTGCTATACTTACTTTAAGATGTTTGACAGATTTATTTTTCCGTAAAATAGTTAGAAAACATGTTTATTATTCCTCCGATGACAATAATTACCATATTTCCATATTTCATGATATGTTTCTACATTAAGTGGTTTGTTACTGCATTTGTTAATTTATTTTTGCAACTACATATAATTACCTTATATAGTTACTACATTTGACAAATTATCAGTATATTTGTAATTTTTATTACAAGCAGTCGCGGAAGAAGGATGGATCGGAGGAGCTAGGGCCCTATCAAGCCTCATCAAAACCCTAAAAAGTACCCATGTCCCTCCTAATAAAATCCTGATAAAAATTTCATATATTGCCCTCTTGTCTTGAAGTTGAGAGTGTTTATGGTCTCCTTGATAACTATAGGTTTTAGCATGAGATGCAGGTTATTGTTATTCATATCTGGGCTTTTTCATTCATAGTAATATGAGACTATGAGAAGAAAGAAAAGTATATTAAATGAGTAATGACATAGCTTTCAACAACAGATCCAGTTTCAAATAACATGTTTTCTTTTTATACTTTCATCCTCATATATTCACTAATGGAATTAATTCTAACTAGAAATAATCTATTTTCTTTCTTAACATTGCTTGCTATTGGGAAAACTATTTTTTTAATTAATATTTTAGTGTTTTAATTATTTGAATTAAGACAATCGAGATTCTACCTTTAGCTTTCAATATTTCTTAGATAAACATTATAACCTTTTTGCAACAAAAAAATATCGTAATTATCAAAACTTTTTAAATTTTAACAATATCTGGGCTTCATTTAGTGCCTTTATACTCATCTTCATTATTTACCGAATATAACACATGATATCAAATTAAAAATTATTGCGAGTTCATCATTTTAATTGTAAGTTATTTAGTTTATGGTGCTCATTTCATGAAACAAAAAAGTATAGCATATATGTATAAAGTATAAACACTGAAATTTCATAGCATTTTAATTAAATTTAAGTATTAACAACTAAATATTTAGTATTTAAACATATAAATCTAGGCTCCTGAAAGAAAAAATTCCGGTACGGCCACTGATTACAGCATAAAACTACTTTGGCAAAAAACATATTATTAATATATGTTTTTTTTTTCTTTTTAACCCTTCTAAATTACAATATTTACTCTAACCTTCCTCCTCCTGTCCCTGCGCGAAAATCAATAATCAATGTTTACCGTGTGCCCTCCAGCTTTAAATTTACTCCTTAACCCTATACTAAAAAACGTTTTCCGTCCATTTACTATTAAGATTCATAATCTCTATTATAGCTTTATCTCTCCCTCTAAAACCCTAAAATACATAAATCCTCAGTTTCGATTTATCAGATTCCAAATCTATAACCTTCAGGCTTTTTTCAATGCCCAAAGGTTAGAATTAATTTAAATTTTATATTCAATGTCTTTGTTTTTTCACAATGGATGATCCTTGTTAAATTTGCAAAGGTAATGACTAAAAGATTCTACTATTTTTTTAAAAAGCCACAACCAAAAAAGCAGTGAAAGGTAAGCGAAGTACGCGGCTCTCATTATATAATGGTTTCAAAATAGATCGCAAAGACAATGTGCTCTTGACTTATGGATATGCTCATTAAAGAATTGCATTTTGCAAACTAACCGGAAGACAGAAACAGATTATTCATAGTTGGGCTTGTTTCTGACGTAACAATCATGATATGATATAAAATTATAAATGAGATAATTATGCTAACTTAAAACCCACAATTATTCAACAAATTCTATCATCTTCTACATTCAAAACTCTAAACCCCTATATTCGCATCTTCTATTTTTTATCGTTCACATCCAAAATCTTAAACCCAACATCATTTTTCAAATTACATATTCATTTTCTCATTTTACACATCTAAAACCATTAAAACCAACAACATTCTTAAAATTTATTCATCTTTTTCATTCAAAATATTAAAATCAACAACCTTCAAATTGCATGTTCAATTTTCCCTCTCCTACATCCAATCCGAAAATCGAACATTCCTCAACTTCTTTCATCATCTACCTTCAAAATCCGAACCCCCTAAATTTTCACATTCAATTTCTTATTTTCATATCCAAAATCTTAAAATCGATCCACCATTTTTCAATATCACACATCTTCTATCTCAAAAACTCTAAATTTTATAATTTTACTTTCAATCTCTCAACTTCCATCTCCAAAACCACATAATTACTCTTTACTTTTTCGTATTCTATATTTAATATTCTTATTCTCTCTTAAATTATTTATATTTTATCTTTAACCATAAACCGCTAAATTTGACTCTAATACACTAATTTATCATATTTCTGTTAGTTTCTATCCGGAAATTATTTTTAAAACGTCAGGTCCAAAAAAACGGCTTAAAAGTTTAGAGGGCGGTAGATAAATAATGATTGTTGGAGGACCGAGTAAATATTGTATTTTGGAAAGCTAACAGAAAATCCCTTGTTGTATTTGACAATTTATTGTTGCAATTGACATATAGTACTAAATTTGACTTTATAGTTTCTTACTATAGTTGACAACATAGCCCCACCTTTCATAATATATTTATTTATCAACGGTAAATTTCTTCATTTGGTGTCAGGGAATATATAGTGATTTTATGAATTACACATATGAGAGAAAAGATATAGATATTATGGGTATTATGAAAGCACAACATAGTTGTATTAAATACGCTAGAAAATTATTGAGGGATCCCAAAGCATCTTAATTTCTTATGCAATGAAGGAATTTTGGCTTATATTTTTGGACCTAAGGATTGAAACATATTGCTTTTTAAGTCCCAAGACTTATACATAATATTATGGTGTATTCGTATTCTAGTTTTTAAATTCGATATTTTGTTTGTTGAATCAGACTTTACCGTTTATTGATTTGCTAGTTTTTAAATTTGATATTTTGTTTTTCAAACATAGAAATGATGCCAAATGGTAGCTAGTCACAAAATTTAGGTAGTCTTTCTCCGTGAACTTTTAAAAAAATTTAATAAGAAAGGAATTAAATTAAGTTTGATATTCTCTTTTAACATTTCCTAGGTAAGACGTTAGGGTAAATAAAACTTAGTTGCTATGATAGGTGAACCTTACTAAAAGAGCATAAAAATACTAAGTAACTAGGTGGCTTTCATAAGATTACAAGAAAAGGAGATGGAGGATATGAGATTTGCAACCAAATAAGACCATTATAGTAAATATTAACCTCTATCGAAGAAGAAATATGACCTTATAATCAAGACCGTATAAAAGGAGAAAGCATATGCATACGCTTCGAGCAGGCATGGATATGTTGATTAGTCGGAAGACCATATGATTACACGGCAGAAGCACAAAATGACAGTCCAAAAAACAATACTTGGGCTTGAATAATCTCCTTTATGCATTTTTGTTTAGAAAATCTAGGGATAAAGTTTCATTCAAATTTAAGAAAACTAGTTCCATTTTTGACATTGTTAATATAGACTTTGAATGAAAACATGTCGGGATTTAGACCAAATTGATGTATAATAAACAGACTCTCTCTCATAATAGAGAATACCTGTAGCGATAATATAGAGTTATACATTCACTTTTACGCACCACTTGAGTTCGTTATGTAGTTAAGTTTCTTTACTACATTCATTAAATTAATATTCTTGCCAATAGATGATAGTTCATTGCTCGTGCTCGAATTATATTGACATGTTTTCTAACCACGTTTAAGTAACAAGTTTTTTCGAAAATTACAATACACAGTGGGAAATGGAATGTGAATGGATAAACAAGGTAGCTTAGGAAGAATAAGCTTTATGGTTGAGACTATCTAAGTAGCACGGATTTGAATACGGCTAGAGAATATGATATTAGTCAGATTGCTAAATCATCACAGTTTCGCAAGTCGAGGATATGTTTTGATATGGTTAAAAAGACATATCTTGGATTCTCTCTTTTTCCAAGAATTCTATCTGGTGTAAGGTAATTTTAAGGATGCTAAAGATTTATTCTACTTATATGAAACTATAGATCTGAAGCAAACATTAGCTTTTATATTTTCCATAAAGAAAGTAATCAATTACACAAATACATCTACAGCTAGAATTAAATTGTGAACCATAATCGCATAGGTAACTATTGGTGGTTAAATCTATGAAAGAATATAAGTTTAGACTATTTCAAAGGAATGATTCTCAATTCAAACTGGTATTAGCGACGAACAATCTGTGCAATATAGACGGCTCACAGGATGGCATTTTCTTAGAAAAGAAATTGCAAAATTTTGCAAACAAAAGAATTTGGTTATACTTTTGTTGAGATGTGTTTGGAAATGGTCCCCCTTTGGAAAAACTATTTGAGGTATATGTGTAAAAGAAATAAATGGCCCCTATCAAGTAAGCTTAAGTCTATTTGGATGGAACCCGTTTATGTTGAAAGCCCATGTGTGCCTTCATATAAAGAAATATATAATTGGCCCCCTTGTTTGTGCATGTTAAAATTATATGGTATCAAAGCTAGATTGAACACTAGTGGATTTGATTACTTAATAGAACCTCTGAAAGAGCCATCTACATTCCTTTGAAAGATTACTTCTACAAGTGTTGTACACCTTTGAGAATTGAGAGCCATCTACATGCCTAAGAGATTGGCATCTACATGTGTTGTAAGTGAATGGGAGTATTGAGACATGTTTGAGAATAGTCTCACATTAGAAAAACTGTGAGGTACATGGTTATAAGAAATAAATAGGCCCCCACCTAGTAGGCTTAAGTCTATTTGGATGGAACCCGTTTATTTTGAAAGCCGGTATGTGTCCTCATATAAATAAATAATAACCGGCCCTCCTTGTTTGTGCATATTAAAATTAATAGCTTTAATTAGATTTCTTTTATTGTAGATGATAAACCAACTTCAGAGATGAATTGGACAATGAGATCAAAGGAGGACAAACATGATGACGTCGGGAGCTTCTAGAATTACATGGTCTTATGACCACTTATGCTTATTGAGGCAGCTTTCGCCATTTATAGCGGTGTCCATGTATTTTTGTCCTTCGCATTTTGTTTATTGGACTATATGCCAAAGTGATCATATATCTTTTATGTACGGATTCTATGTACCTCTTCAGTTGCTTTTTGTACACATGTTGTTCGAAAATTAACGGATTCATGTGGGATTAATCAACCCTTTTTCCCTTGAAAAGAAATATATGTTATCTACAAACCCGATAACTTTCATATATAGGATTTTGTCTTCATGATTGGCTATAAAAGTAGGATAGGAAATGCAAGTCTTAAATTCGTTATCCCTATATCACCTATTTAACCAATAACCAACCCGGTAGCCTATATGGAATCTACTAGGTTAATAGGTAAAGTACTAAAAATCTAGTGTCTAATACTCTAATTTCTTAAAACTATGGACTTGTTTAGATTGCGAGCTTCATGCAATACCTTAAAGCAGCTAGAAAATCAAACGGAGTATACAATCTATTAAGAATTTTGTTTAAAAAATCCAACTGAGTTAATTGCGTGCACGTCCCTTCATCCATACTTAATACTTTGTCTAGCTCATTCAGCACTCAAAGTGTCTAACGGCCCGGCTCGGCCCAGCTTCGGCCCGGACCCGGCCTGACCAAACCAACCAAATTCAAATTTGAGTTTGGTCGTTGGCCTTGGGGGTTTGGGATGGAGGCCGGTCGTTGCCTTGAGTTTTTTAATGTAGATGGTTTTTTTAAAATAAAGTGAGGAAATTTGAATTAAAGTGGGGTTTGTAAAATTATCTAAAAACCCCTCACTCAAAATTATATATTCCTATACCCCTAATCCAAAACTTTATAAATACATCTCTCCAGTTCTCATTCTTCTCACAATTCACAACAAAATTTTTAATTTCCCAATCATTCTCTTTAATTTCCGAGAAGTTTACCATTAAAATTGAAATCGCGCAATCTTCATTTCTGCGGTCTCAATTTTCACTTCAGTTCCACTAATTTGATTCTGCTATTTCGAATCAGGGTTTTTTTTATATTGATTATATATGTTTCTCGCATATTTTTTATCTTCTCTTTCTCTTACTAATATTTTTAGTTAAAAATATCGGGTTCATCTTCACAAGGTAACAGGGGCGTTTCATCTTCACAGAGTCATTCATTTCAAATCGATATGAATTCATAAGAAAGATAGAGATTAACTAATATGCTGCAAACTAATTTTGATTCTTATTCTCCTAATTATGAATCTTCTAATTATGAGATCTCTGCTCCGTCACAAAGTCATGTCCCTAAAGAAGTTCCTGCTCCTACCGTTCCTGAAGCAAAGGATTCTGCCCTTAAAGATAAAAGAGCTAAAACTTCTGATGTTTGGAAACATTTTATAGTACAAACGGTTACAGGTAAAGACCAACGGACAGTTTGTACTCATTACCAAGCAGATTTACTTGTGCCACTTTAGGTGGAACTACCCACCTAAAAAGACATTTAATCAAACACGAGAAAGTAGATTCTCGGTAGACGACTCTAAATATGTCGTATGACATTTTAGCTAGTTTTTTTATTCGCAAGATACTAATAGAAGATAACTTGCAAGATATGACATCTATGCTGAACAACCATTTGATTTTGCAGAAAACGAAAAATTTAATAAATTGGTAAAAAATGCATATAATCCAGCATTTCAAATAGTGCTAAGAACACTTAGAAGTGATATTTTAAAAAAAAATTCATAATGGTAAAACCAATTTGATTGATATTTTTTCAAATCTTTAAAGTAAAATTGCACTAATTTCTGATCTTTGGACTACAAAATGGGGGCATGAGTTATATTTGTGTTACTACACATTTCATTGATAATGATTGGTTTTTACATAAAAAATTATTGGTTTTTCAAAATAAAGCATCCACATAGTGGAAATAATATAAGTAATTGTATTTTGACTATTGTACGTGAATATAATATTTAAAATAAAATATTTTCAGTTAGTTTTGATAATACTACTTATAATAATTCTGCTATAGCAATTTTAAAAAATAATTTAAATACTGTTTTGAATGAAGAATTATTTCATCAAAGATGTGCATGTCATATTTTAAATTTAATTATGCATGATGATCTTAGTATAATTGATTCTCATTTAGCGAAACTTAAATATGCAATGATATTTATTGAAAACTCTTGATCCCGAAAACAAATTTTTAAGCAAACTTATACCCACTTAAATTTAAAATTTAGACCTTTCAAATTCAACATTCCAACTAAGTAGAATTCCACTTATGAGATGTTGAAATATGTTTTAAAATATCGGGAGCCTGTTACTTTATTTTATGAGGAACAAATGCCCAATAATAATTTAGAGGATTATAATTGGTTTGTTTGTGAATATGTTTTGATATTTTTAGAAATATTTTACAGTATAACTAAATGTTTATCTGGTATTTATTATCCTACTAACGGTTATTTTATATTAGTAAGATTATTAATGAGCATGTAATTGATCTTGAAAGTGCATTTACATTAATGTTACATAACATGCTTACAAAATTGAATAAATATTGACGAAAAGTTTCTACATTGTTTTGTTTAGCTTCTGTTTTTTATCATAGACTTAAAAAAGAATATTTATTTTTTTTATCAGATGGATACCATGAAAACTTAGGTACCGATATAGGAGATTATAAAGCTGTTTTAGATTCTTATTTGCATGGTTTGTATGTCATATATGATGCACAGTACGGCCAAAACAGAACTTCTTTATCTTGCTCTTCACAGCAAACTTCTAAAAAGGAATATTTCAGTTTTTGCAGCAGAAAAAACAAAAAACAACCGTTTCTACTTCCTCCACTTATAATGAGCTTACAATGTATTTGCAAACTAATTTCAGTAATTTTCTCACCGCGGATCAAATAGATAATCTTGATAGTTTGGATTGGTGGAAAATACATGGACACGTGTATCTTGTGTATTCTGCCATGGCTCGTGATTTACTAACAGCTCCAGTGTCTTCGGTAGTTTCGGAGTCTGTTTTCAGTGCAGGTAATAGGGTTCTGAGCAATAAGAGAGCGAAATTGTCGGATGACACATTGGAGATCGCAGTGTGCCAAAAAGATTGATTCGATGCAGAAGCTAAACAACATGTTAAAAGTATTGAAGACTCCGACACCGATGAAAGGTAAAGACTAAGAGGAGCGCTCACCAGTTAGTTTTTTTTATGAATTGTATTTTTAATTTTTTTTGGCAATTGTATGAGGATAAGGATTATGTCCCCTCAAAAAAAATTTTAATCAATAAAATATCTAGGTCTACCCCGGGACCTACACTAAGTTCTGATTAAAAAAAATTCCATAAAAATCATAAAAGTAAAAAAATTACTTTAAAAATTTTTTAATTTTTTTTTTTGAAATATCATTTTTTTTAAAACCGGGCCGGGCCGGCCGGACCGGACCGGACCCGACCGAAGCCGGGCCGCAGGCCGGGCTGGGTTCGGGTTTGGGGGTTCGGGCCCGGCCTGGCCTGAAGACCCCCAGCCCGGCCCGGGCGGGGCCGGCCCTATAGACACCTTGATTCAGCACGTATAGCATGACACACGTAAGGATAAGTTGAGAGGGTATACTACCATGTCTATACTTGCTATTATAGCAAGCATTGAGACAAAACCCTGGGAAATTTGAGGAAAAAGGGGCTATAACCGCTGAATGATGTACGGGTAAATAATTCTGTATCCAATTAATTCCTTAAATTAACAAGAAACTGGTTCATCCAATACCTAAAAGACAGCATCAAAATATAAAAAAAAGAAACAAAATCGACTAGAAATTCAATCAAAGAACCTGTTTGAATATCGCATCCGAACTCAACGGGCTCTCCTTGATTCTCCTATGCGCCGGCGTCGAGGCGCGGTAAACGAACTTCGCTGCGGCGGCTCCATCCTTCGCATCGGCGTCGCCATTGGAGACCAGGCTCGGCTGCATCTCCTCGATTCGATCGCCGGTGTCGGCGTCGGAGCTGGTGCCGCCGCTCGAATCGTCGCCGGAGTCATTCGTCAGCGTCTCGACGGCTGAGGCGGAGGGGATCCGCCGGCGGAGGGAGGAGTCGTTGCTAGGGTTTAGGGGTAGGGTTTCATGATCGCTCGAGATCGCCATTAGAGAGAGTTTGAGGGTTCTAGTCTTTTTGTTTTCTTCTCGGGGGTTTGTTTATTAATTTTTATATATATCTATATACACACACATGCGCGGAAGAATTTGATGTTTTTACTAAATTATCCCTAATTTATTAAATAATTTCCAAAATAAAACTAGCCCCAAAAGGATGCTGCGAATAAACCTCTGTAAGCAATGTAGGATTAGTCCCTATTGGCAATAGCATTTTCATTTAAAGATATTGATTTTGATAAGATAGTTTTAGATTTTGATTTTGACAATTGCGTTTTCCTGCATGACGCAAAGAGATATATTCTCGATAATACTTTTGGGTCGGTTTTATTTTGGAAACTATTAATTAAATTAGGGTTAAATTGGGAAAGAATTTGGATATTTGTAGGGGGTTGCCTTTCTTGATGAAGGCGCGTAAGAAAATGGGCGTGGGGTTGGGGGTTATTTACATGATAGCCATTTTGGTTTTCTTGGATGTGATGGAGCTTTCAAGCTTAGCCAACAGTCATGTGCATGTGCATGTATTTTGCCTTTCTTTTCATTTCTTTTCTTCTTTTTGGTATATACGGCTTTTGATTCTATATGAAGAGTCAATTGATCAAGTGGTCAATTTTCCTTTTGATTACCGGTTATTAGTAAAGTTTTAAAAAGATGGAACAAAATACTATTCCGTGAAGTTCACCTAATTAACTACTGTGATAATTGTTCATTAATTGTAGCTGATTACATTAAACACGACTCATTAAAAGATAAGGCCGAAAGAAAAACTCCTCACTTTGCGATGTCATGGTTCTCCTTGTATTAACGTGAAAACAATCATGTCACAAATTGCGAAATTTTGTTTGAAAAGTAAGTAGTATTTTGGTTAAGATGATTATTGATGCATATTGTTTTCATTTAAGCATTAAAATAATTCTGAAGCAAATATTGACATACTTATCATATGGAATTATTTTTATATTTATAATCAGTTATAAGCGAACTGAAACCGTTATATGAAATTATTTTTATATTTATAAGCGAACTGAAACCGTTATACGTCTTCCAAAATTGACGGAATAATCATAAGAAAAGTCATGAATGATCATAAGAAAAGTCATCCATCTACGTCTAACCAAAATTGATCTTTTCAAATTGCAAATAACCTCGGGGAGTTCATCAAAAAGTTTTTTGCTTTACATTAGGGCTTGTTTGGTTGCAGGATTATTATGGATTTGGATTGTGGAATCCAATGATTCCATAATTTTGTGTTTAGTAGGGGGGATTTGGATTTCTAGGATTTCTTTGTTTTTTTATGGAGGGGCCATCACAAGATAAGGATTCTTGAATCTTAAAATTTTGCAAGGATTAGGCACTATTCATTTTACTTTTAGATAGAACTCGTGTACTTTATTTATTTAATAATTCTCTCTCTATCTATCTCTCTTTAAAATCCTCAAATCCAAATCCCACTTTTTTTTACCAACCAAACAAAGATTATAAGGATTTACAAATCCAATACTAAGAATCCAAAATCAACCAAACAACAAATTACCAAATCCAGAAATTTGCAACCATACTGTTTTAGAATCCAAATTTCTAAATCCCCAACCAAACATCCCCATAGGGTAAAAGCTGTAACTAGACTAGCTTTTAGGGTAAAAGCTGTAACCAGACTGGCTTTTGAAGCCAATGGGACCCGCTTTAAGAAAAGAACCATAACTTAAAAATTTGGTTTTTTTTTTGATATAGGATAGTTTAGATTTAAAATTATTAAAATATGGTATTTTTTTTAATTTTATGAGAATAAGACGATTTCTGGCCCCACCCCTCTCCCCAGTATAGGGGGCGGGTTCGTAGAACCCGTCCCCTATATAAATATAGAGAGGGCGGGTTCCCAAAACCCGCCCTCTCCATATTTATATAGGGGACGTGTTCTAGGAACCCGTCCTATTAATTAAATAATTTTTTAAAAATAAATAAACGGAAAAATGAAAAAAAAAATTGAATAAAATAATAAAATTGTATTATATGAATGTGGTGTACAAAATGAATCCGTCAAATTTACAATACAAAAAAATCCTATCTGTTTGTAAAATGTAAATTCTATCTCGACGGTCAAATTTATAATATCAAAATGAATCCGTCAAATTTACAATACAAAAAAATCCTATCTGTTCGTAAAATGTAAATTCTATCTCGACGGTCAAATTTATAATATCAAAATGAATCCGTCAAATTTATACAAAAAAATCTTCCGGTGCACTTATCACGATCTCGAAGGTCCCACCCCTGATGACTGTCCTGGACATCTGGTCCTATAATGACCTGGTTGTTTACATAGGCTACATCTGGCGTGCTTTTGCTGAGAATCAGCATCCATTGTCATTCGATCTCGACGCACCTTAGGTCTTCCGGGCCCTATATTTTTTTCCGGCGGTAATACAGTCGGTGTTTGTCTGTTCCCAGTATAATGGTGCCAATAGCAACTGTCCGGTATAAGATGAAATTTTGGATCGTATGCGCCTTGGTAATTGGAAACTGTATAGTAATAAGAAGCAAAATTGTAATGTGAGTTATGCATGCTGCTCGCAGCAGCAATTGCGTGGGAACAAGGTAAATGTTGTTGCTGGAAAACACCGCATGTGCACGAAGAGAGCCCTCCATCTCTAAAGTTTACGGTATATTGATGCCCATTACTTAAAACTCCGCCGTGTCAAACCTTTTGGATCTGTAGTATTGTGCTCTGCGCTCTCTTTTCCGGAATATATCTTCGTATTACGCGGTGAGCGGAGTCTCCATCGCCAAGGACGTTTCTCTTCTTTGCACAAAGTAAGTATTCACCCGGAAAAGGTTTGAACAATCAACCCCTGTATCGATAAGCCTCTAACACTTTTAAGGACCCCGTTGAACTTTTCAGAAATATTAGTGGTCATTAGTAGATATCTGCATCCATTATCATGTGCTTGTGACCACATGCGTACTGGATACTCATCTAACCACGTTTTCGCGGCTTGACTCATCTCCCCAATTTTCGTCATGTACATGTCATGGACATTAGGGTCAGACGCTTCACCGGCTTTGTACATAAGCTTATGTAGATCTGCATTTTTAAATTTTCTATCAAAATTTTGCCTGAAGTGCCGCAGGCAAAACTTATGTGGGGTGGTCGGAAATACAGCTCTCATTGCAGCTAGTATTCCTAGATATCTATCAGATATTATGCATAAATCTGTTTTATCAATAACAGATCGGATACTTTTGAGTTGACGGAAAAACCATGACCAGGATGATGAATTTTCACCATCGACAATGGAAAATCCCAACGGAAATATACCGTTATTAGCATTAACACCTGTAGCGATTAACATGCAGCCTCTGTACTTACCGTATAAATACGTCCCATCAACGCACAATACCGACCGACAGTGTGTGAAACCAGCCGCACTTGGAGCAAAGCACCAGAAAATTCTTTGAAACCCGACAGAGCCATCGACATCTGTTTCTGTGGTTTTTAACCGGTATACAGACCCCGGATTTGATGCTTTCATAACTTCCATAAAAGGGACTAGTGAGTTGTACGAGCTTTCCTAGTCCCCAAATATCTTACATAAAGCCTTTCTTCGAGCATCCCATGCCTTCACATACGAAATCTGAATTTTGTGCTCTCCGCTAACGTAGGGCCGTATCTCTCGGGGAGTCATCGCCACATTTGTACGGATTAGTGACATGATTAGTGAGCAAATGTAAGATGAAGTGCAATTCCTGTGATCTTTTAACATAATAGAATTGATGCATGTATGTTCTTGGTTGTATTTCGTGACCTTCCAAGCGGTGGCTCTTTTGGAACAACATGCATGCAATCTCCACTTACATTCAGGAGCTTTCGTACATACCACGGTATAGTACGTCTTATTTGACTATTCGGTTTTAAATGTAACGTTTTGCCGAATAGACCACGACTTCAGCTTACAGATAAGATCTCCTTTTTCCTGAAATAAATCCCCAACAGTGACGCAATCTTCTCTTGCTACTGTCGCTTCCAAATAGGGTGGCGTATTTACTTCTGTCACGGCTAAATCTACCCAACTATCATCTTCCAGCGGATCGAGACCGGGATCTTCTAGTTCGACGAAATCATTGTTCGCAACCATATCATCAAACAATGCTATCTCATTCAATCCAGCGGCATATTCCACGCTATCCTCCCCTTGATGACCTTCACCAGCATCATCATCATCACTGCCACACATATCAATGTCACCCATAGCAACATAAAGCTCGGGTGCAATATATGATGGTTGTGGTCGGTGTAATATGGATGGTTCGGGGTGAGAAGACCGGAAGTCTGTGGACGGACATGCTTGGAATGCGCTACTTGGATCGTGTTGGAATGATGCGGAGGTATGAGAAAATCTGCGTTTAGTATATAAATTGTTATTGTAGTATTATTCCTTAATATTTTCGTATTTCGAAGAATATAAACATAATCACCGCTTGTTTTAGATTTATTTAATTTTAGAAGGTTGTATATGGTAATCCTTGTTGTTTTTCTGGGGTGCATGTAACTGCAGCAGTCGAATGGGAGAACCTGTATTCAATATATAAAACATATTAGTATTTTGGTATTACTAAAATATTTGAAGGTGGATTTATAAAATGTTTACCCTTGAGTTTGAAGGTTTGAATAATGTTGTGTATAGTCATATCTACTGAGACTGACGGTATCATCGTTAACCATATGATCGTACCCCCAGAAACTACCTCCAGCATTACCATCAAAATTACCCGTTGGAGGGACATCTGATACTTCCAATTGTTCCTTCTCAACCAAAAGTTCAAACGAATGCTGGGTGTTTGACAGACCGAAATCTATCATCGAAGATATTGATGCATCGTCTGTAATTTCAACCAATGCATTTCCACTAAATATAGGCCATATACAACTTAACTTAAGTCTAATTTCACGGGGATCGTATTTCGTGATTTTGAACACTTTATTCTCGATTTTATTATAAGTCGTTGATGGTTCTAAGCGTATGATTCTTGCGGACCCGTCCATATACTCGGGACCTTGTGCACTTGTGATAATCCGGCCATCGTATTTACATACAACAAACAAACTTGAAGTTGCCATAATCTGCATCAAACAATATCAAGCCAACAATAAAAAAAACGTTACCAACTTCATACAATCACAGTCAAAATATGCACAATCATACCTAGAACTATGGTCTTCAAAGTCCACTAGACTGCTCCTAATTATTCCAAAGTGACAATTTGTGAGATAACCCTCAAATCGCCTCTTCACTGCCAATTGTGGCCAGATAAGCACAAGTGAGGAAAGGAGGGTTCCGTTCATGAATCACCGTGAGACGGGCCTTTTAAAATTACCTTTCTCATTTATCTAGCCTAAGTACCACAAAGTCAAGTTTAGATAAACGATCGAATGCCCACAACCTTCCTCTGTCCTATTGAGCACGACAGTCCTTATTTGGCTGAGTCTAGATATTTTTTTTTATTAAGCTCAAGGGTAATGCGTATATTTTTAGTGATTTTTGGGGTCTTAGGAAGGGTGATGAAATCCCCACCCAATTTGAATTGGTGTTATAGTCCCTTAAAGTCCGTATTACTTATGCAAAACAGTAAAAAACAAAAATCGAAAACACTTGCAAAAACTTATTTGGCTGCGGCGCAAAGAATCCTGCACAAAAACATTTTTATTGGAGAGTGGAAGAGAGTTTGTGCAAAGAATAGTTCAGAGGAGTTCAGAGGAGGGGAGAAGATGAGGGAAATACTCACAGAGAATTTGGAACTTCAAATTTCTTCTCTGTGCTTGTTTTAGTCTCCTCTTCCTATTTAGAGCCCCTGAACCTTGGTTTGATCACTGAATTTGCTCCAGAAATTTACAGCAAGCCGTGGTTCCGTCTTGATCCTATCTAGCAGCTCCTCACGACTATGGTACTGAACTTGATCTTCTTCCTAAACTCCACACTTGCACAAAATAAGGGTAAATGGAAAGTTGCTGTATAGTAGAGAGCTATTTATAGGAACACGCCGGCATTTAATTACTGTAATACATAATATGAGGACGGGTTCCTGAAACACGCCCTCATTTAATTATTGAAGAGGGCGGGTTCTAAGAACCCGCCTTAGAACCCGCCCTCTTCGTTCTGATAAAAATATAAAATATTAAAAAACTGATTTGACTTGACACTATAATACAACTGATTTGACTTGACACTATAGTGCCCGGGAATCCAACAAATATGAGGGCGAGTTCCTGGAATACGCTCTCATTTAATTATTGAAGAGGGTGGGTTCGTTCTGATAAAAATATAATACAATATAAAACTGATTTGACTTGACACTATAATACAACTGGTTTGACTTGACACTATAGTGCCCGGGAATCCAACAAATACGAGGGCGGGTTCCTGGAACATGCCCTCATTTAATTATTGAAGAGTGCGGGTTCTAAGAACCCGCCCTCTTCGTTCTGATAAAAGTATAGTACAATATAAAACTGATTTGACTTGACCATCCCGGGAATTCATACAATACTAAACAATAAAAAACTGATGTGACAACACTAAGCATTGAAGAGGGTGGGTTCCTGGAACCCGCCCTCCTTTCCCTATAAAACCCCGCCCTCTTCAGTGTGGTTTTCGTTAAATTAACTCTGTCCAAAATCCCTTCTCATATCTAAAATATCAAAATTGTCTCAATGGAGAATCAACCATTCGACAAATCTCTGCTCATTGATCAAAACGAACACAAATCTTTTAATATATTACACGGAGAGGAAAGATTCATAACTTATTAAATTTTTTTTAATTACCCCTTTCTTTTAATTCTAATAGTTGGAAATAACATGATTTAATTTTGCAGGATGGAGATAATCTTACCGTCGTCACCACTTCTGGAACTCCTCAACATGTTGAGGAGTGCAGAGGGCACCCTGCAGAAAGTAAGGGAAACACCCGCTCTGTTTGTTGGTGGTGCTTCCTCTTTTAGGTCCAAGGCGAAAGCCAAAGAAAAGAAGAAGAAGGCCCTTACCAAACTGAGAGGCGGTGTTAGTAAGGTGGAAGCCAAGGGAAAGGCAAGAGTGGCAGAAGGACCTGGGTGATGCCTCTTGCATTTTAGGCATTAGGATCTATAGAGATAGATCCAAGAGGTTATTGGGATTGTCCCAATCAAAGTACATTAACACCATCCTAAAAAGGTTTCGTATGGAAGATTATAGTTCTGACAAGTGGATAGTTACCGACCAGCGAATAATCGAGCGGGTTCGAAGGGCCGGATTTTATGAAGCTTCATTGCTTCGTCATATCCAAATCGACCATGCCCTCGTTACCTCTCTAGTTGAGCGCTGGAGAAAAGAGACCCACACTTTTCATCTAAGATGGGGTGATGGCACTATCACACTCTAGGATATTGGCCTCTTACTCGGTTTACGGGTCAATGGGCTTGGATTGGTCAGAGGAAAAATTGTTGGTCCAGATACCGACCACCCATACTGGGATACATATGCCGAGTCTGCTCTCGGACAGGTAAAAAAATTCATTTTGTTTCCCCTCTTTAGTGTACCTATTGCATGGACATTTTGTACATTATTTCTAGCTTTAATATTTCACAAAAATGCTAATATCAGGCACCAGTAGGCTATAGTAAGGGGTATAAGATCAGTTTAAAATGGCTGAAATATACATTTACTAATGTCCCTGATGAAGCCACCGATGAAGTCTTGGATAGACATGCAAGTGCCTATATTCTGTACATGATCGGTTCTTGGTTGATACCGGACCAATCGACAACGCATGTCCATCCGTTATACCTTGGCTTCCTTACGGACTTTGATGTGTGTGGCCAATATACTTGGAGAGCAGGGGTCCTGACCTTTCTTTACAAGGCATGTGCTCCAACGAAGAATAAAATTTGTGGCTGCATTACATTACTTCAGGTAAATTCCTTGTTTTTCACAGCTAGAAATTTGCAAAATTATAATATTGGTTCTTTCTCTTATCATCTGACACTTTATTTATAGATTTGGTCATGGGAGCATATGTGTATGGGAAGACCGGATCGAGTTAAAATAACTGCCTTGGGTACCCCTGAAAAGCCACTCGGCTCTTGGTAGAATGGAAAGAAAGCGTATAAAGCTCCTCGTCGAGTACTTTGGTACCATAGAGATGAGTTGGATCGCATGGAGGCGACTCAGGTAACCATAACTTAGGTAATTAAGTTTGTTTTAAAATTTTGAAATACCTTCATCACAATTTTTGTACTATGTTATTTGCGCAGTTCACGTGGACGCCTTATACAACAGATCGTCTGCAAAGATTACCCAGCATCTGTATCGAAGGAGAGCCGGTTTGGCGGGCTCGATGCCCACTTCTCTGCATTAATATCGTTGTCATGCACCTACCGGACCGAGTGTTGCAACAGTTTAATAGATCACAACATATTCCTGTCCCGCCGCCTTCGCCTATGACAATAGAGGGAGACATGCGAGGAGGAAAGGCGGAGCATGATTGGAGAGAGCATCATCATCAATATTTGCTGAGATGGGAGGATAGGCAGCGTAATATTGCCTTACAGCAAATAGGTGACCAAACAGCCACCGACGCTACCGAAGCATATCTACAGTGGTATAAGCGTGTCACCATAAGATATCTTTCTGCTCCCCCTAACGAGTTCCCAAACATCGCGCGGTACGAGCCTAGAGGCCACATGGAACGAGATTTGGTAAGTTGAATTCTTTAGATTATATTACTTTTTAACATCCGGCGGTATGAGTCAATACTTATTTCTTATTTCTAATGTAACGATAGGCTCGTGGTTGCATCATATACAATCAATGGTGCAGGATCCATACCCGACTGATACTGGTCCGGAAACTCAGGATCTATTTTCAAATGTAGACCAATATATTGGTGGTATATTCGGTTCATATAATATGCTTCCACATTTATCGCCGGCACCAGAGCAGCAGTATGAGCCGGCACCGGAGCAGCAGTATGAACCGGCACCAGAGCCGTAGCATGAGCCGGCACCAGAGCCGCAGCATCACGGAGATCCAGCGCGGCAGGATCAGTGGTTTGGATCACCCTACCATCAGCAGCAACCCTGGCATACCGGACAAGCGCAACAACCGGAGGAACAACAGTTTTGGGGGATCGGTTTTGCACAACAACACCAGTCTTGGGGGTCAGGTTTTGCAGAATAGCCGTCTTAGGGTCAGGTTTTGCGCAACAACAACAACCTTGGGGGTCAGGGTTTATGTAGCCATGGGGCCCAGGTTTTGTGCAACAGCAGCCGCATGAAACCGGGACAGGTTCTTTGCTACAACTGCCCAGTTGGGAGACGGATTTATCGTCTTAAGTACAGTTGTTGGGAGGCAGCATATATCCGACACCTGTCCCACATTCAGGATTTGCGGAACAACAGCCTGTCCAAGACGCTACTGAAGACGAAGTTGAAGCCGAAGCAGAAGAGCAGACGCCGCCGCCGCCGCCATTTACCCAAGAAACGGGTGGGTCCTCCAGTCATCCCAAGAGGCATAGGCTTATGTGAAGCATCCTCGGATTTCATAAGGGAAAGGGAAAACGATAGTTATTTACATTTTACAAACAGACAGGATTTTTTTGTATTGTAAATTTGACGGATTCATTTTGATATTATAAATTTGACCGTCGAGATAGAATTTACATTTTACAAAAAGATAGGATTTTTTTGTATTGTAAATTTGACAGATTCATTTTGTACACCACATTCATATAATACAATTTTATTATTTTATTCAAATTTTTTTCATTTTTCCGTTTATTTATTTTTTTAAAAATTTATTCAATTAATAGGGCTGGTTCCTAGAACCCGCCCCTATCTCTATACTGGGGAGGGAGGTGGGGGCCAGAAACCGCCTTATTCTCATAAAATTAAAAAAATGCCCTATTTTAATAATTTTAAATCTAAACTACCCTATATAAAAAAAAACCCTAAAATTTTTATGAAGCTCCCAATATATGATGAAATAAAAGGAAATGGGTAAGGGTGTAAATGGAAATTTTGAAAATTACGTGTCATGCAGAGAGCGCTGCCACAAACAAAAGCTAGACTTTTTTTTGGGGTTAATAGCTAAATAATACCCCAATATTTCACATACTTTACAGTTATATACATCATTGATTTTTTCACTGCACTTATTTACCCTAAAGTACAAACCGTTGATATTTTGCTCGCTTCAGCTGACTATCAAATCCATTGCTATTATAAAAAAAAATCATACGGTTTGTAATTTTGGGTATCTAAGTACAGTGAGAAAATCAATAAGGCATATAAGTGCAAAGTGCGTGAAACATTGAGCTATTATTTAGTAATTAACCCTTATTTTAGAGCTGCTCTTTACGTAATGGACGTTAAGACGGTGCGGTCAGCAACAAGCCCGTGCATAGGTTGATGCTGCTTGTCGCCAACCCCTTCCTCATACGTACTTCATTCCGTTCGTCTATGAGTTTTCTGATTTTAGACACGTATTCTTGCTGAAATGCAATGTCTAAATATTTTGATAAGTTCATATAATATAAGAATAAAGTAGAGAACCGGACTTTTTATTCCATTATTTTATTGATTGTAGGGTAAATTTAACTAAACTGCCTGAACCTTTAGGCCTTGTTTGGGAATGGTGTTAAGTTTTACTGTAATTTTGCAAAATTGGTATAACCAAACTCCAAAATCCTAACATTGGCTTGTTTGACGATCATTTCGGAGTTGAAAAATCAGTAGTTATCTTAGCCCAGTTCTGGAATAACTGTAGTTATCTCAACTCCAACTTGATCAAAATCTTATAAGCTTGCAAAGTATGGTTTGCAGCCCACTGCCTCCATTTAAAAAAAAACTACATTTATCCCAACTCTATATCTAAACAGGAACTTAGTGTTTTTCCAATAAACTAAGCTAAATTTGTTTCATTATCTGATGATGCTCACAAATGGTATTTCCTCATATTACGACACATGGCGGATGACGTGTCTGTTCCCCTCCGAAAGACGGCGCGACATGGCATCTCTTGCCTGAAATTCGGGGCAGATGCTAATTGGTGCTATCCGTCCACCTCTTCGAAGATGCCAAGTTGATTCATGGCACCGTGTATCGAAGGTTTAAACGGATGCGGCCGATGTAGCAGACTTCGTCAGATTCCCCCTCGTTTGAGGGGTTTTTGATTGTGGGGACGCTCTTCCCTGCAGACGCAAGCCCCTGCAGTTAATTACGCTACCGCATCGCGGTAACAACTTTCTCCTTCTCCAGATGGTCACTTCGCGTCGTGTGTGTTTGTTTCGTGTTTTGTTGCCCGTGGATTGTTTACGGAGACCGAGTTATGTCGTCGCCCGTAGGGCGTGGACTAGTCCAAATCCGTATTATCTTAGATTTGGGTTTGGGGGTTTGGTTTGAGGATACGTTAGCCATACTTGAGGCCAAGATCAACTCAAACGTTTGTTAAGGATACGTTAGTCCGGCCTGAGACTAAGATCAACTTAACAGGATCGTTTAGATCCGACAAAAGAGCGTTTGGGCTCTATTGTTCCAGTTTAAGGACATGGTGGTCCATTGTATGTATGGCCGTCAGGACCCGTCACCTCTCTGACGACGTTGAAGGATTACAACGACAGATATCAGAGGAGTTCAGAGATGTACCCTTGAACCGAAGTTGATTGGGGGGATTCATAGTCCAGTCTGTTTGAAGGTTTAAGGATACGTTAGCCATATTTGAGGCTAAGATCAACTTAAACGGGATCGTTTAGATCCGACAAAAGAGCGTTTGGACTCTATTGTTCCAGTTTAAGGACATAGTGGTCCATTGCTAGTTTAAGGACATTGCGTTCCGTGGGTAGTTTAAGGACATTGCGGTCCATGGGTAGTTTAAGGACATTGCGGTCCATTGTTAGTTTTAAGACATCTCGGTCAAGGTTAAGGACGTCGTAGTCCATGGGTTTAAGGACCCCACAGTCCATTGTTAGTTTTAAGACATCTCGGTCAAGGTTAAGGACGTCGTAGTCCATGGGTTTAAGGACCCCACAGTCCATTGTTACTTTTAAGACATCTCGATCAAGGTTAAGGACGTCGTAGTCCATGGGTTTAAGGACCCCCACAGTCCGTTGTTAGTTTTAAGACATCTCGGTCAAGTTTAAGGACGTCGTAGTCCATGGGTTTAAGGACCCCACAGTCTGTTGTTAGTTTTAAGACATCTCGGTCAAGGTTAAGGACGTCGTAGTCCATGGGTTTAAGGACCCCACAGTCCGTATCAATGTGTGGTCATCGGGACCCGTCACCTCTTTGAAGACGTTGAGGGATTACAACGCCAAGTATCAAAGGAGTGAAGAGATGTACCCTGGAACCGGAGTGGATTAAATAGTCTTTGGCCCAATTTGGGATTGAGACCAATTAATTATGTTTTGCGCCCATTGGCCCAGTTAATTACGAATTGAGGACTTATGGCCAGTTTGGGCTAAGTCCAATCATGTCTGGGACATCGGCTTTCTGTTGATCCATTGAAGGAGAGGCTTTGCCTCTGGCCATTTAGCCAATTGGGCTAATGCCTAGTGTTAAACACCAAAGACCAATCAGTGTTAAACACTGGGAATGAGATTGATAAGTTAGTGTTTAACACTAAAAGATAGTTGGTGTCAAACACCAGCAACAAGGCTTCCAAATTAGTGTTAAACACTAAAACAGTCCAGTGTTAAGCGCTGGCAACAGAAATTCCAAATTAGTGTTGAACACTAAGGTAACCAGTGTTGAACACTGCGAATAAAGTTCTTTGCTTAGTGTTGAACACTAGGGCCAAACAATGTTTTAACACTGGATTCAGAGGTCCCAATTTAGCGTTAGACGCTGAGGTAAGAGGGGTCACGTGGCAGCACGTGAGGGCGCCCTCCCTTCATTTGTTCTTCTGAGACTATCGCATTTTTCAGAGCATCACGTGCCATCACGTGACGGGCATTCAAATGCTTATATGTTAAAGCTTCTGCCAAGGGTCACGTGGGTCTAGTGGGGCACTGCCTCAATGGGGCTTTATGTAGATCTTTGGGGGGGTCACGTGGTGACACGTGACCCCGCTTTTATGTAATTGTTTAGAAGATCTGTTAATCCCTTTTTAGGAATTAAATTCCTCGTAGGGTTGAACCCTGACAATAATTTTAGAGGAATTAAATTCCTACTTCCTTTTGAAGAGTTGAACTCTGAATTTCCTGTAGGAATTAAATTCCTCATATATGTGCAGAACCGAATAGGGTTGAACCCTAATAAAAGCTTTAGGGAATTAAGCTCCCACTCTCTGTTAAAGAATTATTCTGGGAAATGAGATTAAGGGAATTAAATTCTCGTTGTTTTAACAGAACTGAGTTTTTAACTAGGGTTAAACCCTGATTCTTTTTGTTCTGAAGGAATTAAATTCCCATAACACAGGGTCAAGCCCTAATTTTATTTTAAAGGAATTGAATTCCTATAGTTCTGTGAGAATTAAATTCTCGTGCTTCTATTCCCTCTCTATGCTTTGGATCTGCATGGCAGGATCTCAACCCATTGAGAATTAAATTCTCAACTTCAAGGGGAGATGTGCACTTTACAGATCCTCTATCAAAGAGAGAAGAAATATGCCCTTCTGTTTTATATCAGGGTTAAACCCTGTTGAGAATTAAATTCTCTTTTCTTTCAAAAAGCCTTCCTTCTCTTACCTAGGGTTTTCTTTTGCAGAAGATCCAAATTCCTCAAAGTATCAAGGCTCTCTCCCTTTTCTTTCCTCTGCGTGTATATTTCTTTTTTCTCTTGGCTCCTATTTATAAGAGAAGCAGCCGAGTCAATTAGTTTTTTGACGAATCTTCATTGAGAGATTTGATTTGCATCCATCATTCGTTTTGGACCTTTGGATTATTAGGTGAATTTTATTCACCATTGGATTTCAAATCCAGGGATTCTCTTTTGTTATTTCTGTTAGATTTAAAGGGGAAATCTTTCCAAATTCGAGATTTTCCCATAGATAGATGATATTTAATCACCTCTAAATCTTTAATTTAATCGATTGCTTTTGGAAAGATTTGAGAGGTCTTTTCTCAGAATTTAATTCTATTGACAAATGGGCTTTGAAGTTGGTCACGTGTGGCCACGTGACCCTTGGTCACGTATGGGCACGTGACCCCCTTGGAACGAGCCTTCTTCCTTCTTTTTGCGCTTTGTTTTCTGGTTGCTGCTTAGCTATCACGTGCCACCACGTGACGACCGGTCACGTGTGAGCACGTGACCCTGACATGGAGCCTTCTTCTCGATTTAACCGGAGAATGAGTCTAATGTTTTGAGTGTCACGTGCCAACACGTGACCCTGGTCACGTGGGAGCACGTACCTCTTCTGAAGCCTTTTTCTTGATTTGATCAAGGAACTGTTGTGTCTTTGCCGCTGCTTTTAAATGTCACGTGCCGACACGTGACCCAGGTCACGTGGGAACACGTGACCCTTTCTGAAGCCCCTTTTCTTTGATGTATTTGGGAAACTGAATTTGCCTTGCCGATACTTTTAGGTGTCACGTGCCCACACGTGACTGCTGGTCACGTGCTAGCACGTGATGCCTCCTTCGTAACTTTTCCTGATTTTAAATCAGGAAACAAATGCCCCCACAGCGTTGTTCTCACGTGTTTGCACGTGAGTGCAACGCTGTCACTTTTTGTGTCCGTTGGATTCCTCTAGGGATTTGGGGAGATGAAGCGTCTCCATCACATCCTATAAATATAGGGGTCATCTCAGGGACGCCTCCACTTTGCTTGTCTTCCTCCTTGCAAACTTTCTCTGAGAATTTAATTCTCTTCTTTCAGAGCTTAGTTCTCTGCCTTGAAACAATTTTCAGAGTTTAACTCTGTTTGAAAGGACTTCTTTCCCTCAGGTAATGTTCTTGGGCAAACGATGGACTTTCACATCCTTCTGGATTTTAAATTCAAAACAAGAGTTTTACTCTTTTAATATGAACCCATTTTCTTCAAATTCATCAACAGGAACAGGAAGCCATTTAATCTTCAAACTGTGGCTCTCTTAGGGCTTAAGCGGTCTTTAGGGAAATGATGATGACAATCTATGGATTTTAATTCCTTCCCAAAAATGTCTTATGGGAATTTAATTCCCTTTTCTAAAAGGAATTTAATTCCTGTGAAGAACTCAGTTTCTTCACATGGAGCCTTCTTGGGGCCTCTTGGCCCGAGGTTGTCCTTCTGCAATTGATGGAACAGGAGTTTTGTAATGATATTTTCTGTGGGAATTTAATTCCTTTGATCCTGTTGGATCTGTTGTGGGGCCCGAGACAGATTTGTCTTCTAGGGAGGATGTGTAGGGTCACCTGAATCTCAGTCTTTATTTAATGAGGATATTCCCTTTGTTTTATTATAGCTATTTGGTCTCGTTATTAATGAGCCGTCATCCGGATTCTGTGGGGCCCATGTGTTTTGTAGCCAATAGTCCCAGAAAACTCTGCTGTTGCTTTCTTTAACTAGTCTTCATGTTCATGCATGGATATATATCGCTGACTTTGCTTTTAACGGTCTCCTTTTAATGGATTTCAGGTGCGATGGCTTCTGTTCCCTGCTTTCCCTTTTCTCGCTCGGAGGCTGCTTTTCCTCAGTCGCCATCTGATGAGGAAGTGATGGCGATGATCCGGGCCCATGACCCGAACTGTACCAACCTTCTTCAATGGGGATCTTGGTATAGTCAGATTATTCAGGGTCGCCGGAGTTTTCTTTGCGCGGTACCGACGGAGCCCACTTTCCCATTCTTACCGATGGATCCTCCGAGGACGGTTTTTGCTGTGGAAATGCCCAACTGGACTCCAACGGGGAGGCTCGAGCCTTCGACGACCGGTATTCCGAACCATCCAATCCCGGCCATAGACATCTTAGGGCGGCGTATCTGCCAGGGTGAGGCCCACCCGTGGGGGCAGATCTATAAGATAGGGCTCACTCCCCGACACCCTACGGGCTATCTTCTCTGGGCTCGCTACATCCTTGCCACCCATCGTGCGCGGCTGCAGAAGGTCGGGCTTTATCATGCAATATACGCGTCACTCTTCCATTATAAGTCCCCGCATGTCTGGTGGGTTAAGGTGTTTTTGAACCAATGGAATCTTCCCACCAACACTTTCATTCTAGGAGATCGCGAGGTCTCGATCTCTCTTGCAGAATTTTATGAAATCTCGGGATTGCCAATCAGGGGTGCACTGTATGAGGAGTTGCTGCCTCCTGACGAGTATGTCTTTGAGCCCGAGTCTGCACCGGCTGACGGCTTGTCTGTTGAAAACGCCATTCGCCACAAGCGTCCCAGTTTGATCAAGGCGCTAGGTATCTTCGACCGATTGTTCACCGAATCCGAAGAGCAGGGTGTTACTTTCAAGAGCTTCATTGCTTGTTTCCTTCGCGAGGAGGTCGTGTCGAAGACAGCTCCGAAGTTCGCCAACATTAGAGACCCCTTTGGGTTTGGTCCGAAGAAGCTGCCGACCACCGAATCGGATCTACCTCAATACTATATCCCCATCATGTCGCCGGTGTCTTTTAAGTCCATTGCAGCACCCGGTATTGACGAGGAGACGTTCTTCGTGGGTTTTGTCAGTGTCTGGCTTAGTTGGTTTGTCATCCCCATGCATCGTTGTTTTATGAGGGCTTCGGTTATCTACCCGGCTCATTGTATAGCTGAGGGGACGCGGTTGGCCGTCGGTATCCCGGCGTTGGCGCATCTTTATCACGGGTTGGGCACCGCAGCTAATACCTCTACTCCCGGCGTAGATGTAGTAAACTTTTCGCTTCATTATTTCACGTCCTGGGTCGAAATGCATGTGCTGGGGGCTTTTGCCATGCATCAAAGGCCTTCGTTTTACGATGCTTATCCCTTCCCACGACTTATGCGATTAGTGGATGCTTCTGCCGCCGACCCGACTCAGTTCGGGGCTATTCGGGTGCTGATTTCTCCTTACGCTGCCGCTGGCGGGATGGTTTTCAATGACCGGGTCTTGTCTACTCCCTCAGGTCCAGTTCAACAACTCTGGGATCTGTCAAAAGACAACGCACCTTCTTTGAAGCCCCGGGAGGCTGCGCACTTATATACAATTAGACCGGGCTACTTGGTGTTTCGCCAGGACAGTGCAGCTCTTTTCATGCGGTACAATCCGCATCGATTTGCCCGACAACTTGGATGCGACCAGGGTGTTCCTTTCGAGGCTTTTATAGTCGCCCCAATCCCTTCGCTCGATGCCGTTCGCGATGCCGCTCATCATTTCATGAGGCTAAACACCGGCTCCCACTTCATTGTACCTGAAGCTGAATACCTGCCCCGGTGCGTGGGCGCGTTTACGGGTTGGTATCTTCATCGGGTCAGCCCAATCATTCTTGAGGAAAGGAGGGTGCTTCTTGGCCACGATGCCCTTCCTCTGGTTCCAGGAGCTAAGCTGCGACCGAGGGCTCCGGTCCGCTTCCCTCTAAGGGATACCGGCACTGCGCTCGTCCCAGGAGAATCGGAGGTAAACCTTACTCCAACGGCTGGTATGCCCCTGGGTTCCCGCTCGCGAGGTGGAAGGGCCCCAGTAGTAGCACCGCCGCCTGTGGCAGCACCGCCCCCCGTGGCATTGACAAAGACAGTGTCATCCTCGGTCGTGGCACCGGGCGAGGGTAATAGAGATGAAGGTGTCGTAGGCGATGTGGGTCAGCGTCGCCCTAAGGCTTCGCGGGGGAGGAAACGGTCATCCTCGGCGACCGGCTCTGGGTCTAAGCGTCGAAGGAAGGTGGCCACCAATTCGCTCGATTCTTTGGCGGAGTCTGAGCCTACTCTTGAAGACGAGCCGTTGGCCCTGCAAGAGTCAGACACTGGACTTCCTTTCCCGAGTTCGGCCGATGAGGAGGCCGAACAGTTGGCTGGCCATACGGCGTTCCAAAGATGTGTCTCATAATGCCAGGGTTCCGAAGAAGTCATATCCCGCTGTAATCTTTTACGAAGACCCTTCGTGGATTCGGCGGCGATTTATCGGTCCTTTGGAGGAATGGGGGGAGAGGGCTTTGAAGCAGGCCGCTTCAGAAGATGCAGCTGACGCACTTTCTTTATGGACCGGCGGCCATGAGTCCACTCTCGAACCCCGGCGAGCCCACCTCCTTGAGAAGGAGCAGCGGCTTGAAGAAGCCATATTGAGGGCTTTTTTGCGCATCGGTACGTTGTGGTTCTTTTCGTAGTTCTTCAGATTGTTTATGCCCGTGCATATGTATCCTTATTCTTATTTGAATCTTGCAGAATCTTCGACGCTGGGGGAGCTCCCTACGGGCTCATTAAAACTAAAGCCCGCCGAAATTCTCGATGAAGCCTCGCTTGATGTAGAGGGGACTGATGAGGCTGCCCCTCTCATGGTAGAGCCTCCAGCGGTAGTTCTTGATCAGGGAGCGCTTGCCCCTTTGGGGGAAGTTCCTTTGGAGGTCGCCGCTCCAATGACCTTTACTGAGGACGGCTCAGAGGCTGGAAGAGAAGTAGTCGGGACTACTCTTCCTTTGTTGAATCCTGACGTTATGGTGGAGGCTGTTGAAGCTGCTATCCCCTCGGCTCAGAATGGGAGGAGCGTTGAAGGTAACCCTCTGCATTTTAATTTAGCCACCCTTTCATAGTCTAAACTCTTTTATCTTTTCCAGAATTGCGCGGTTTGGCGGCCACTATCGCTGATCTGTCGCCTCGACAGTCATTTTAGCGTTTATTGGAGATGGCGGCTCCGCAGGCGATCTCCCCTCAGCGTATTGTCCTTTCCTCAGGGCAAGGTTAGTGTTATTCGCCATTTTTCTTTTACCATAGCATTGTTACTATCTTGCGAAATGACGTTGATGTCTCTTATAGTTTTGGAAGCTGATGATGAGGTCGAGGTCGTTGAAGGGCCAGGGGAACCTTCGGCTCCTACTTGCATGACTGTCGGTGAGTGACATTTTATTATAATACCGTTCGTTCTGTGTTTAAGAATTTTACTAATCATTTGTCAAATGTGAACAGCCCTGCCAGTCTCCATGGCGTTGGAATCGCGCATCGTGATGCCGCCCGGCCCTTATGCTTTGCGGGCTTCAGAACGCTTGGCCCAATTGAGCCTTGTCTCCCTATCATCTTTCGTCGAGGAGCTCCGTGCTGGTAGCGCGACCACGGCCGAAGCGTTTGCCGCTGAAGCTAACGGCTCTCTTCCTTTTCTCGCCACCTATCATAGCGAGGAGGTGGTGCGGGTCTGGGTGGAGTTCTGTAGGAAGGTGGAGGCTTGTTTGCATGCTCTTGAATGTTCTCGCCTTTCCTCGGAAGCCGTGGCTGCAAAAGCGGAGTTGCGGGGTCTGATAGCACGATGTGCGGCTAACATGACGTCATGCGAGAGGAGGCTTGGCCGTAAGTTCTCGGAGAGGGAATTGGCTTCTAAGGCGCTGAACGAGCTTCAGGCCAGCCTCACAGCCAAGGCCAACAAAGCATACGAACTCTGGCGAGTGCTCCAGGAGTCCATAAAAGAGGTGGTGGCTCTCGATAAAGCTGCCACGTTCACTCGTGAGAGGGTCGAGGCTCATAAAGCCACCGAGAAATAGCTCGAAGTTCGGCTTGCTTCGTATCAAGCTCAGCAAACTCAGGCGGAGGCTCGTCTTCTGGAGATCTTGCGTCATGAAGCCGTGGCTCAGCAACAGAACGATGAGCTGGTAAAATTACTGCACCGCTCGCCGGCTTGAGGACTTGTATCTTTTCCCCCTTTTTGTACGTACTCATAGATGAGAGTATCTTTCTTTTTTTGTTTCTTTCATGAATTGTACTTTGTATCCATTTTGGTTTATGAATAAAAGATACATTTTTCTTCTTAACGATGTGTCCCCTTTCATTGAATGCGTTTGTGGACAATTTATCTTGATCTCCTCGTAGGGCAGCGATAGCTTAGGACTCAGGGTTAAGATCTGCTTCCTAAGACTTTTGCATTTTAAGAGCCACAAGGGTCTCATAAAGAGCTTTTCTCCCTACAGGTCGAGAGGATCCCATAGGTGTAAGTCCTTCTTAAGAATCGTGAAGGTTCTTAAGTGGGTTTTCCCTTGAAAGTCGTAAGGATCTCACAAGAGAGTTTTTCTTCCTCGCAGGTCATGAGGACCTGCGAGTGTTGGATGTGGTCGCCCTTATCCGTGTTTCACGGGGTCAGGGGTCGCTCAAGGTATCGTAGTTTAAAGACATCACGGTCAAGGTTAAGGACCTCATAGTCCGTGGATTTAAGGACTCCACAGTCCGATGTTAGTTTTAAGACATCACGGTCAAGGTTAAGGACCTCATAGTCCGTGGATTTAGGGACTCCACAGTCCGATGTTTGGTCGCAGGGACCCGTCACCTCTTTGAAGACGTTGAGGAATTACAACGCCGAGTATCAAAGGAGTGAAGAGATGTACCCTTTAACCAAGGGAGAATCCGTAGGGAATCGGGGTGGTTGATCGTTAGTTTTAAGACATTGCGGTCGAGGTTAAGGACGTCATAGTCCATGGATTTTAAGGACTCCACAGTCCGGTTTTTGCTCTGGATGCTTCACACGGGTTCACTGTCGTGCTTGGCGAGGACCAGGCTCCGCTCTGGACGTTTTCCACGGGGTCAAAGAGTGACATTATCCGCGTTCCACGTGACCAGGAATTTTGCATTAGATGCTTCACACGGGTTCACTGCCGCGCTCGGCGAGGACTAGGCTCCGCTCTGGATACTTCACATGGGTTCACTGCCGTGCTCCGCGAGGACCAGGATCCGCTCTGGACGTTTTCCACGGGGTCAAAGAGTGACATTATCCGCGTTCCACGTAACCAGGAATTTTGCACTAGATGCTTCACACGGGTTCACTGCCGTGCTTGGCGAGGACTAGGCTCCGCTCTGGATGCTTCACACGGGTTCACTGCCGTGCTCTGCGAGGACCAGGATCCGCTCTGGATGTTTTCCACGGGGTCAAAGAGTGACGTTATCCGCGTTCCACGTAACCAGGAATTTTGCACTAGATGCTTCACACGGGTTCACTGCCGTGCTTGGCGAGGACTAGGCTCCGCTCTGGATGGTTCACACGGGTTCACTGCCGTGCTCTGCGAGGACCAGGATCCGCTCTGGACGTTTTCCACGGGGTCAAAGAGCGACGTTATCCGCATTCCACGTAACCAGGAATTTTGCACTAGATGCTTCACACGGGTTCACTGCCGTGCTCGGCGAGGACTAGGCTCCGCTCTGGATGCTTCACACGGGTTCACTGCCGTGCTCTGCGAGAACCAGGATCCGCTCTGGACGTTTTCCACGGGGTCAAAGAGTGACGTTATCCGCGTTCCACGTAACCAGGAATTTTGCACTGGATGCTTCACACGGGTTCACTACCGCGCTCGGCGAGGACTAGGCTCCGCTCTGGATGCTTCACACGGGTTCACTGCCGTGCTCTGCGAGGACCAGGATCCGCTCTGGACGTTTTCCACGGGGTCAAAGAGTGACGTTATCCGCGTTCCACGTAACCAGGAATTTTGCACTAGATGCTTCACACGGGTTCACTGCCGTGCTCGGCGAGGACTAGGCTCCGCTCTGGATACTTCACACGGGTTCACTGCCGTGCTCTGCGAGGACCAAGATCCGCTCTGGACGTTTTCTACGGGGTCAAAGAGTGACGTTATCCGCGTTCCACGTAACCAGGAATTTTGTCGGTTGTATCCGCATTTCACGGGATGGAGGTTTGACTGTTGGCAATATGTATACCACCGAGCTATGGAACTGGGAGTTGCCGCTGTTCCGTTTAGCTTGAAGTTGTGTCCGTCGTTACGAAACGAGTGCTGGGATGATCTCTAGGTCGCTTGCGGCCCGTCGAGATTTTGCTTCTTCTTATGATGAAACCTGGGGGGAGGTATGTTCCCTTTCTTTCTTTTTTGTTCGTGCCCCTGGATTGTATACAGGGGTTGATGTAACATCACCTGTAGGGCAAAAAGTTTCATTCTTTCATTTTTTTTTATTCTTTCCGCGATGCTCTATCATTTCAGCTTTTTATATCGCGAAAATCGCGATTGCCCAATCATTTCGGCTATTTTTCGCGGTGCCCAATCATTTCGGCTATTTTTCTTTTTACTCGCTGCTTTTTATTGCGAGTTGCCCCATCATTTCGGCTATTTTTCACGCATACATTTTTACTTGCTGCTTTTTATTGCAAGTTGCCCCATCATTTCGGCTATCTTGTAGGCATGTGTGGCTTGCTAGCTTTTTCGCCGCAAGCTTGGATTTTAGACACCGACTTCGGCATCAGCACCGCTACAACTGGGATCTTGCCAGGAGCGAATCATCATTTGCCTTTGTCGATGTTGAACAAAGGTGGCTTGGCAAACAAGGTTAAGGGTCCTGTCGACCAAGGCTTTTGACTTCATGAGCCGTAAGGGTCTCACAAAAGTATTTCTCCCTACAAGTCATGAGGATCTTGTAGGTGTATTTTCTCCCTTGGGATCGTGAGGATTCCTAAGTGTATGTTCCTCTGCAAGTCGTAAGGATCCTACAAGAGGGCTTTCTCCTTATGGGTCGAGAGGACCTACAAGGGTTGCTCATCATATGGACATATCCCTAGTCACGGGTGGGACTTTGCTGGGGAAATGTTTATTCGCGCCCGTGGATTGTATACAAGGGTCAGTATCGTGCCCCTTGTAGGGCAATATCGAAGGTTGTGGGGGATTTGCTTAAGAACAGGTTTAGGTTTCTGTAACTTAAGACTTTCAAGTCTTATGAGCCGTGAGGGTCCCATAAGAGAATTCTCCTTACGAGTCGTAAGGATCTCGCAAGTGCGTTTTCTCCTTAGGAATCGTGAGGATCCCTAAGTGTGTTGCTCCTTTGTGAGTCGTAAGGATCTCACGCAGGTGGTTTCTCCTTACAAGGTCGAGAGGATCCTATAAGTGTCTTTTAACGAGGTTGCGTCCTATCGGGTTTTCACAAACACTCGCCGGTAGTCCTGCTGTTTTTACTCACGGAGCCCTTTCGGGTTTTCATCCGTGCCCATTTTGCTTATGGACATACCGTTTTTTTTTCCCTTTCTTTTTTTTTTTATCTCGTCAGCCTAAGGATGCTGTGGTGGTAGTTTTAGGGACGTTTCGGTCCGTCGATAGTTTAAGGACGTTTCGGTCCGTCGTTAGTTTAAGGACGTTTCGGTCCGTCGATAGTTTAAGGACGTTTCGGTCCGTCGTTAGTTTAAGGACGTTTCGGTCCGTCATTAGTTTAAGGACGTTTCGGTCCTTCGATAGTTTAAGGACGTTTCGGTCCGTCGTTAGTTTAAGGACGTTTCGGTCCGTCGTTAGTTTAAGGACGTTTCGGTCCGTCGTTAGTTTAAGGACGTTTCGATCCATTGTTAGTTTAAGGACATTTCGGTCCGTTGTTCAGGGGAGGGCCGGCTACTGCTTGTAAAGTCTAAGCTTAGGAAGATAGCGAGCGGACATAGTCGTCGTCATCTATCATTGACCCAGGCTGTGGCTCATTAAGCATAGTACTTCTTTAAGAAGCGGCCGTTTATTGGCCTGAAAGGCCTTTCACCGTGCATGTCCATGAGTAGATAGGCTCCACCCTGGTAGACCTTGTCTATAATATACGGGCCTTCATAGTTCGGTTCAAATTTTCCCCGCTTGGCACGATTGGGGATCATAGGTCTTTTGACTACTAGTACGAGTTCGCCTTGGCGGAATATCCTCGGCCTGGTCAATCTTTCGTACGAGCGCGTCATCTTTGCTTTGTAGGCTTCTAGATGTTGTTGCGCTATGAGCCGGGTTTCATCGAGGGCATCAAGCTCCTCAAGCCGAAGGTGAGCGTTTTCTTCGTCCGTCAGCTCGTAGTGGACTGCCACTCGTAGAGAGGGTAACTCTATCTCGAGGGGGAGCACTGCTTCCGTCCCAAATACCAACGCGTACGGCGTTGCGTTCGTGGCCGTCTTGAATGTAGTTCGATAAGCCCAAAGGGCTTCTTGCAGCTTCTCGTGCCAGTCTCTTTTATTCCGGGAAACGGTCTTTTTTATGATCTTCGTCAAGGTCTTATTGAAGGCCTCGGCCAGACCGTTAGCTCGTGGGTTGTAAACTGAAGAATATCTCCAGTCTATATTGTGCTGCTGCGCGAAGCGGCCAATCTTATGGCTTCTGTAGGCTGGCCCATTATAGGAGATAATCCGCCGTGGGGTTCCAAACCGATAGATGACGTGCGTCTTGACGAAGTGGAGGATGTTCTCCGTCTTCACTTCCCTCAGCGGTACTGCTTCTGCCCATTTGGAGAAGTAATCAGTTGTCGCCAGGATAAAACGATGTCCCCGGGATGATGCTGGCTCGATGGGGCCGACTATGTCAGTCCCCCACATTTCGAATGGCCAGCTAGCCACCGTTGGATGTAGTGGGTTCGGATGTTAGTGGATAAAGTCTCTATGAATCTGGCACGAGTGGCATTGCTTCGCATACTCGAGGCAGTCCTGGATCATCGTGGGCCAGTAATAACCCATCCGTTTAATTTTTAACTTCATCTTTGGGCCTGCTTGGTGAGAACCGCAAAGTCCGTCGTAAACTTCCTGAACGACTCTTTCTGCTTCGCCAGGTCCTAAGCATCTCAGCCATAGAGAATCAAATGATCTCTTGTATAGAGTATCGTTGACGAACGCGAAAGATAGAGCTCGTTTCATGAGCTGATGTCTTGAGGACGCTTCTTCGGGCATTCGGTGGGACTTAAAGTAGTCTATGAAGACTTCCCTCCAGTCCTCAGCCTTCTCACGGTCTTTTATTTGTAGGGTCGTCTGCTCAGTCGCCCCCTTTTCTTCGTATAATTCCGGAGATATTTCTGCCGGGGCGAGCACTCGACGGCTTTGTACCACAATTCTGACATCATCGAGGTTCTCGTCAGCCAGTTCTTTAGCGAGCTTAGCTAACGCGTCTGCTTTGCTATTTTCCGCACGTGGTATACTTTCCAAAGTGTAGGAGGGAATTTGGGTCAATAGTTGTTGCACTTTTTCGCCGTATTTCACCAACTCCGGTTTGCACGTTTGGTAGTCACCATTTACTTGACTAACAACCAATTGAGAATCCCCGTATATAGAGAGGTCTTCAATTCCCATGTTAATAGCGATCTCGAGGCCCGCTATTAAAGCTTCGTATTCGGCTTCATTGTTCGTCCTCGATTCCGTTAAGGAGAAAGCAAAGCGCATTATCCCTCCTTGTGGGGTTACGAAGATGAGGCCTACTCCCGATTTGATTATGGGGGTACATTGTTTGCGCTTCTTCATGGAAGATGCCCCGTCAAAATAGAGTTCCCATCGGGTATCACCGCCGCCGATCGCGTCGAATGCATGTTCGTCCGGCAAATCGCAGTTCAGAGGAGAACCGGCAGCTACTGGATGCTCAGCGAGGAAGTCGGCAATGGCCTGGCCTTTCACTGCCTTAAGAGGTCGATACGTTATTGAGAACTCCATCAGGAGTAGAGCCCATTTAGCGAGTCGACCCGTCAATATAGCCTTTGACATCAGATATTTAAGAGGGTCCACCTTCGAGATGAGACGGACTTCATGTGCCAACGCATAGTGCCTGAGCTTTGTTATCGCGAAAATTAACGCCAAGCAATATTTTTCAATGGGAGAGTAGTTGCTTTCTGCCCCCAGCAGAACTCGACTTAAGTAGTAGAGTGCTCTTTCTTTCCCTTGGTCGTCCTCTTGTGCCCATAATGCGCCTAAAGAACCTTCGAGGGCGGTTGTATAAAGAATGAGAGGTTTTTCCTTAACCGGAGCAGCCAACACCGGCGGGTTCTGCAGGTATTGCTTGATCTCGTCTAGCGCGCTTTGGCATTTTTGATCCCAGACGAATGGGGTTCCCTTCTTCATCAGGTGACTGTAAGGACGGCATTTGCCTGAAAGATTAGCGATAAACCGCCGGATGTATGCGAGCTTCCCTTGGAGAGACCGCAACTGTTTGAGGGTTCTTGGCGGAGGCATTTCCATGATCGCCTTGATCTTAGATGGATCTATTTCGATACCTCGATGTCGGATGATGAATCCCAGGAATTTACCCGAGGAGACTCCAAACGCGCATTTGAGGGGATTCATCTTCAAATTATATTGACGAAGGCGTTGAAAGACAGTCTCCAGATGCTTTAAATGCTCTTCGTATGACATGCTCTTCACTACAAGGTCATCGATATAGCACTCGACGATGTCATGTATGAGATCGTCGAAGATCTTTGTCATGGCCCTTTGATAGGTAGCACCGGCGTTCTTTAGACCAAAGGGCATAACCCTGTAGCAGAATATACCCAAAGGGGTCCGGAAAGCGGTGTGCTTCTGGTCTTCGGGATGCATCTTTATCTGATTGTATCCTGATGAACCGTCCATAAAGGAGAAAACCTCATGAGTGGACGTGTTATCTATCATTAGCTCGGTTACTGGTACTGGGAAATCGTCCTTTGGACAGGCTATATTGAGATCCCTGAAATCCACGCATATGCGTACCGTCCCATTTTTCTTCATTACCGGGACGATATTGGCGATCCAGTCGGGATATTGGACTTCTTGGATAAATCCAGAATCGATCAGCTTCTTGACTTCGGCGTTGATGCTCATTTCAAGCTCGAGTCACATCCTTCTTGGCGCCTGCTTGACTGGCTTGATATCCGGGGATATTGCTAACTTATGCACAGCAATCTCCGGATCTAATCATGGCATCTCGGAATAGTTCCATGCGAAGCAGTCTTTATGTCGTAGAAGCACGTTCTTTAAAGCAGCCACCCTTTCTTCAGATAGCATCTCGCTGACAAATGTCGGTCGCGGGTCATCTGCCGATCCCAACTCAATCTTCTTGAGGTTATCTGCAGTAGTATGTATACCGTCTTCCAGTTCTTTTGGAGCTGGCGGAAATTCTGAGACCACCTCATCATCGCTGTTCTCAAAGCACCAGGGAAGGTCATCCATATTCTCGGGCTCTTCTTTTAATATCGTAATCGTGTAACAGATGCGAATCCGCTTCCAGGACTGAGGTGGATCTGGTTTTGCTTTTGCGGCTTTGGGTTCGTGCTTTTGTGGCGGCGTTACCCTCCAGCCGTCGGATAAAGCGAATCTGCCCTGTTGGTACTGGTCCTCGACCCAGTTCTTGAAGGTGAAGCAGTCTTCGGTAGGATGTCCTATGGCTCGGTGATAAGAGCAATAGCTCAGATGAGAAGCCCTTTTAGCTTGCTCAGGGTGTCTAGACTTTGGAAGCACGATCATTTGATGCTTTATAGTGAGCTCAAGTAACTTCTCCGTCTTGTCTCGAGGGAAGGAATACGCTCGACTCATCTTCTTCGCGAGGGACAAATCCGGACCGCGCAATGCCCGCTCACGTAACCCCCTAATCCTGCGTCGTTGTTGTCGGCTCCTCTTTCCGCTTCTTGATTTATTTCCGTCTATGCGTCGGGCCTTTCGTACAACGGGTTTACGAGGATGAGCATCTTTGTCTTTTGCAGCCTGTTGAAATAGACGTTGCGTCTTGGCCTTCTCGTAGATGGCCATCTCGCGGTTGTGGTCTTCCCGAGCTTTTTGACCCATTTTCCTGATAGGCTTATCCATTCGTTCTTCAAACGACGGACTCGGCATTTCAATCGCGGGATCTAGTTTTGATGAGGGGTTGGCATCTCCTGACAGGGCGTCCTCTTCTTCATCAAAGGTATATATAGCGTAGCTGCTGTGGGCCCATCCCCGTTTTCCGGTTCTCGCGTATCCAAGCCCAAGTGTTTCCATTTTCCCGTTGGGCAATTTGCGTTGAGTCCCAGGGGCATCCCAGATCCTGTTGTAGAACCCAGCTTGTCGAACAGTCTGTTTTAAGGGTACTCCTTGGCGCTTCAATAGCCTCTTTAATCCATTTGTATAGTATCTGGGCAGACGGATGGGTTGGAGCCTGTCGAGTGTAGCATCCGCGCCATGCCAGATCTCTTTCTCTACTTTCGACTCTGAGGATCGGTAGAATAGGATCACCTTCTCACCCCTTTGCCTGGGAGGGACGTAAAATGTTCGCAGGTCCTGCACATTGTGAGCTTGAAGTGTGTCGAGATCCTTATAGTGTTCTCGCGGTACCATGGTGATTTGCAAACTATGGTCATCGCCAGGGGGTTCTTGTATTGACAGCCGATTGGAGAACACGGCATTAACTTCATCTTCTGAATCACTTCCGAAGACCAACATGGGGGCGGGCGTCCTCAGGTTGTTGCGTTGAGATGGCCCTGCATAAACTATCTCTTCCTCTTCTTCGGTATCGCTCCCGAAAACAGGGATGGTGGCGGCGGTTTTGTTTTCCGGGTTGCGACACCTTTCTGTATCCTCGAAATCTGGCAAAAAGTACTTCGCATCTTCGTATTTGCGGACTTCGTTCACGGAAAATGGGTTCAACTCACCTGTTACGGTATACTCGAAACCATCCTTAAAGTACTTCATACACTGATGTTGCGTAGAAGGGATGATGTTGTACTCGTGTAGCCAAGGACGGCCGAGTAAGGCGTTGTACCAGGTCTTGGCGCCAATGACATGGAATTTGACGTCTGTGACGAGAAGTCCGAAGCGTAATGTTAGTATCACAGATCCGAGAGTCCGTGACGATTGTGAATCGAAACCGGAGATAGTGATTTTGTCACGAGCGAGGTGCTGCACACTCATGCAGATTTCCTTCAACACCCGAACATTAAGGAGATTGACGGAGGATCCATTATCCACCAGGATCTTGCCTATCTTGATATCATGGCAGTATCCAGAGACATATAGGGGACGGTTGTGGTCGCACGTCCCGAGAAGGAGGTCTTCATCACCGAAAGTGATGTCGGCCGTATGCACTTCCTCCAGTTCATCCTTCATCCTTTCAGTGGCGAGGAAGGCTTGGAATTGCTCAGGTTCTTGTAACGCCTTAATTAGTGAGTCTCGCGCTTCTTTTGATAATAGGAGGACGTCGAGAATGCTAAGCTGAGAAGGTAGCTTCCTTAGGTGCGCTAGGATGTTATAGTCCACCTTACCCTTTCTAGGAGGGTCTTTGGCAGCCAGCTCTCTCATGACTTGGTCATCTAAAGTGATATCTTCAGTGACCTTTTCCTTTCCCTTATCTTTTCTACTCGCGGGCCCGAGATTATTTTCTGGGAGTGTGCGATTGCGCAGCTGAATGTTCTCGCAGGCCTCCGATTTCTCCTCTTTCCCTAAAACGGATTCTTTAAAGAGAGGGCCCAGAGCCATTTCTTCATCAGAGTCGCTTCCAAAGGTAAGAACTTATGACCCTCCGGCATTAACCATGTAACAATTGCCAGTGGTCCTGTTGTGCTCGTCGGCAGTACTTCTTTGTTCTCGACGAGTCTTGCGTTTTATGCGCTTAAAATGTTGCCGATGAGCAACATATCCTTGCCACCATATCTTAAAGGCGTCGCACTCCTCCGTGGAGTGTGAAATTTTCCGATGATATGCGCAATAATCAGGGTGCCTCTCCACCCCATTGAGCGTGTTTTCTTCCGAGGGTGGTAGCTTCATTCCTATCGACATGGCTTTGGCAAACCGTTTTCTCGTCTTGAATATCTTCTTGTCTGCCTCGGATGCCTTTCGATCTGGCGGGAGTACTTCAACTCTTTCATTTAGTCGCCTGCGTTCGGCTCCTTCCGATGCGGCCATCTCACGCTCCTGATCTGCTTTACTCTTTAGACGAATCTCGTCCAGAAAGGCGTCGATCATTTCATCTGTTGGCCACACAAGTCCTGGCTCAGGGTGTGCCCCCAGTTTCTCGGTGCCAGGAGTTTTCTCATCTTCCGAGTGGGAAATCACATGACAACTTGCCACATGTCCCTCGGATTCATCCGATGAGCTCTCTTCCTCATCTTCCTTCTGAAAGACGTGGTTGAGAAACTCTTGCAGTGTGACGGGAGTCCGTGCCTTTTGATTGTACTCCTCCAGCGCGTCAATCTGTTTCTGCAAATCCGTGCGCTTGTTTCCAGGCTTCACGGGCCTTTTGGATTTCCTCTTCTTTTTCTTCGAAGATTCTGACGGTTGGGTGTGAGTATTTGGGCCCTTATCGCGAGTCTTCGTAGTTGGGCGGGGCTTCAACATCCCTTCGATGATTTGAGGTTCAAGAGGGTCCTTCCATTCGATCGTAGGGCACGCATGAAGGTATCCCAGCATTCTTTTGGTTTTAGTTGATAGCACGACCTCCCACGGAGCTTCTTCAATAAAGGAGCAGGTTGCCCCCGGTGTATCCGCTTTCTTAGGAGGATGCGGTTGTGGTGGGTTCACCTTCCACTTTTCTGACAGTATAAACTTCCCCTGGAGGTATTGATCTTCGATCCATCCTTTGAAGACGAAGCAATCTTCAATCGGATGACTTATCGTTTGATGGTAAGGGCAATAGTTAGGGTTATTCACCTCCGTGGGTTGTGGCGGTCGCCTTGGATTTGGTAGGTTTATAAGTCTGTTGCGTATTGCCAGCTCGAATAACCGTTTCGTCTTGTCTCGTGGGAACGAGTAAGGACGTTTCATCTTTTCATTATAATACCGGCGTCTTTCTTCCAGTTGATCTGCCGGTTTCGGGGCGTTAGGTTGCTGTTGGGCATTCGCGACAAAGGTTGCCCTTCCTTTACCCTTGTCATTCCGAGGTTCTGACTTCGGGGGAGGTGGTCCATGACCCATCTGGTCCATCTGAGCCAACTTGTCGATTAAAGCCTGGAATGTGGTTGGCTTAAAGAACATCATAAACTGGGAGATAGTTGCGTGGGGGTCTAGGGTTCCCACGAACATGCCCACTGCGGGTGCCTCCTTAATGTGTTGTTCGCATCTCGACCACAAATTCCGCCAGCGTATAGCATACTGGACCCAGGTTTCGCCTGGTTTTACCCTGGCGTTAATCAATGCTGTTATTGGAGTGCGTTCGCTGGCACTTGCGAATCGCTGAGTGAATAACAACTCCATTTCAGCGAACGTCTTGATAGAATATTTCGGGAGTTCCGAATACCATTCGAACGTTGTTTCCGATAAGCTGCCCACGAACTGGCGAAGCAACAGTTTATCATCACCGCCGGTGTTACCGCAGAGGGCCCGGCACTGGGCAACATGTTGATGGGGATTGCCGGTCCCCTTATACACGTGGAATTTCGGTATCGTATAACCTGGCGGGTATTTGATTTGGTCGTACCAGCTTGGATACGGCCGCCCTGTTTTTACGACTTGACCAGCTGCCTCAGTCGCATGATGAACCCGGATTTGCTGGGCTATATAGTCAACCAAGTCAGCTTTAGAGATCGTCTCCTCCTTGGCCGTTGAGGGGGCTGGCGGTGGATTTGACGTTTCTCCTCGGTCGTCTTCAAGAACGATTGGGGGATCCTCGGCGGGTAGGTCCTGCTGGATCATCATTCCTATCATATCTTGGAAGAGAAGGCCCATACGCTGTATATTGGCTGCTTGTTCAGCAGCCTCTTTGTCCTTTTTCTCCAGTATCCGGCGAAGGAATTCAGCGTCGGTTTCTTCCTCCTGGCGTGCGTCTGAGGACGTTTCTGGGCTTTCTTTTGGCCCGGTAAGTGCGGCCATAGCATTCATCATTTCTTGGAGCTTTTGCTGCTGCTCCTGAGCTTTAGTCACCGACCGTGTAAGCGGTCTATGACTCGTGGACGCGCGGCTGTCTTCTTTTCCTGACGCCATGTATACGGTGTGGACCATCATGCCCCCAGACTTAGGGCGTCTGGGCTTAGTGCTATTAGCTGTCGTTGCAGGCTGGGGGATCTTCTCTGGCTTCCTCCTTTTATGAGCCATGGAGGTTGAGGGGGCCGTTGAGGTGGGTGTCCAGACAGCCTTTCGGGGTTTAGCCTGGTGACCAGCTTCCGGTTGGATTTTCAGCTTCTTGTGCAGCGGGAGAAGTTTGGATCGATGATCGAGTCTCGGGCCTGCCGCCAAACCTTATAGATTTTGGAAGACAGCCGCTGAGGGGATCGGGGCTGTTCTGATTTTATTTCCATAACCTTTTTTAATGGGGGAGGAGACCTCTTTAGCACTGCAGTAGGAGAATTCCTTCGCACCTTATTTAGCATCTCGAAGCTGTTCCCAGTTGGAACAGCAGCATTAACTTCTGCCATCGAGGCTGATGGAGTTAACCCGGAGGGGCCCCCAGCCTTCCTTACTCGGCGCCAATGGCGACGTCGAGCGTGTCGAGCGGACGGCGTTGGGTCAGCGGTAAGAATGGTTTCGTCTTGCCCCCTGTGTAGGTGGGGGGTCGCTGTTGGTGTTAGCCTGTCAAAGACCGACGTCTTTTGGGTAGCAGGGGCGGGAGCTGAAGCCGTCAGTCTTGTAAAGACCGACTTTTTGGCCAGAGAAGCCGCCTTGGCGATTTCGGGAGCAGGAGCAGCCTCTTTCTTAGAAGCAGCCTTCTCTGGGATTGTAGACCTCATGATGGGTCTACCGGATTTCTGGTCCAATCTAGAGAAGACCGAGGCGCTGATGTTGGGCGACCCGTTGAGATGAGCCGCGGCAGGGGTAAGACGATCAAAGACCGAATTCTTGGGAGCTTCCTTTGTCAGCACCGGCGCCGTGAAGCTCACTGGCGGGAGCATAGTCCCAAAGAACAATCCGGTAGTGGCCTGAGTCACCTGGTCCACCGGTATTGTGAATAACGAAGCAGCTTGGGGTCCATAGGCTATACCTCCTGGCGAGGTAAAGCGTTGGTCGCAATTGCAGTCCGAGCAGTTGGAGCATTTCGCAGAAGTAGAAGCCATCGATTCTTTGCTTTCTGCAATAAGCCAGACGCCGAGTCTTAGTATCTTGAAACCCAAGGGCCACCATTAGCGAACCGCGATTGGTTCGCGAATCACGACACACGAAGTGTGGAGTGGAAAGAGGAAAAGGTCCCACCGGGCGTGCCAGAATCTGTTCCCCTCCGAAAGACGGCGCGACATGGCATCTCTTGCCTGAAATTCGGGGCAGATGCTAATTGGTGCTATCCGTCTACCTCTCCGAAGATGCCAAGTTGATTCATGGCACCGTGTATCGAAGGTTTAAACGGATGCAGCCGATGTAGCAGACTTCGTCAGATTCCCCCTCGTTTGAGGGTTTTTTGATTGTGGGGACGCTCTTCCCTGCAGGCGCAAGCCCCTGCAGTTAATTACGCTACCGCATCGCGGTAACAACTTTCTCCTTCTCCAGATGGTCACTTCGCGTCGTGTGTGTTTGTTTCGTGTTTTGTTGCCCGTGGATTGTTTATGGAGACCGAGTTATGTCGTCGCCCGTAGGGCGTAGACTAGTCCAAATCCGTATTATCTTAGATTTGGGTTTGGGGGTTTGGTTTGAGGATACGTTAGCCATACTTGAGGCCAAGATCAACTCAAACGTTTGTTAAGGATACGTTAGTCCGGCCTGAGACTAAGATCAACTTAACGGGATCGTTTAGATCCGACAAAAGAGCGTCTGGGCTCTATTGTTCCAGTTTAATGACATGGTGGTCCATTGTATGTATGGCCGTCGGGACCCGTCACCTCTCTGACGACGTTGAAGGATTACAATGACAGATATCAGAGGAGTTCAGAGATGTACCCTTGAACCGAAGTTGATTGGGGGGATTCATAGTCCAGTCTGTTTGAAGGTTTAAGGATACGTTAGCCATATTTGGGGCTAAGATCAACTTAAACGGGATCGTTTAGATCCGACAAAAGAGCATTTGGGCTCTATTGTTCCAGTTTAAGGACATAGTGGTCCATTGCTAGTTTAAGGATATTGCGGTCCGTGGGTAGTTTAAGGACATTGCGGTCCATGGGTAGTTTAAGGACATTGCGGTCCATTGTTAGTTTTAAGACATCTCGGTCAAGGTTAAGGACGTCGTAGTCCATGGGTTTAAGGACCCCACAGTCCATTGTTAGTTTTAAGACATCTCGGTCAAGATTAAGGACGTCGTAGTCCATGGGTTTAAGGACCCCACAGTCCATTGTTAGTTTTAAGACATCTCGGTCAAGGTTAAGGACGTCGTAGTCCATGGGTTTAAGGACCCCACAGTCCGTTGTTAGTTTTAAGACATCTCGGTCAAGTTTAAGGACGTCGTAGTCCATGGGTTTAAGGACCCCACAGTCCGTTGTTAGTTTTAAGACATCTCGGTCAAGGTTAAGGACGTCGTAGTCCATGGGTTTAAGGACCCCACAGTCCGTATCAATGTGTGGTCATCCGGACCCGTCACCTCTTTGAAGACGTTGAGGGATTACAACGCCAAGTATCAAAGGAGTGAAGAGATGTACCCTGGAACCGGAGTGGATTAAATAGTCTTTGGCCCAATTTGGGATTGAGACCAATTAATTATGTTTTGAGCCCATTGGCCCAGTTAATTACGAATTGAGGACTTATGGCCAGTTTGGGCTAAGTCCAATCATGTCTGGGACATCGGCTTTCTGTTGATCCATTGAAGGAGAGCCTTTGCCTCTGGCCATTTAGCCAATTGGGCTAATGTCTAGTGTTAAACACCAAAGACCAATCAGTGTTAAACACTGGGAATGAGATTGATAAGTTAGTGTTTAACACTAAAAGATAGTTGGTGTCAAACACCAGCAACAAGGCTTTCAAATTAGTGTTAAACACTAAAACAGTCCAGTGTTAAGCACTGGCAACAGAAATTCCAAATTAGTGTTGAACACTAAGGTAACCAGTGTTGAACACTGCGAATAAAGTTCTTTGCTTAGTGTTGAACACTAGGGCCAAACAATGTTTTAACACTGGATTCAGGGGTCCCAATTTAGCGTTAGACGCTGAGGTAAGAGGGGTCACGTGGCAGCACGTGAGGGCGCCCTCCCTTCATTTGTTCTTCTGAGACTATCGCATTTTTCAGAGCATCACGTGCCATCACGTGACGGGCATTCAAATGCTTATATGTTAAAGCTTCTGCCAAGGGTCACGTGGGTCTAGTGGGGCACTGCCTCAAGGGGGCTTTATGTAGATCTTTGGGGGGGGTCACGTGGTGACACGTGACCCCGCTTTTATGTAATTGTTTAGAAGATCTGTTAATCCCTTTTTAGGAATTAAATTCCTCGTAGGGTTGAACCCTGACAATAATTTTAGAGGAATTAAATTCCTACTTCCTTTTGAAGAGTTGAACTCTGAATTTCCTGTAGGAATTAAATTCCTCATATATGTACAGAACCGAATAGGGTTGAACCCTAATAAAAGCTTTGGAGAATTAAGCTCCCACTCTCTGTTAAAGAATTATTCTGGGAAATGAGATTAAGGGAATTAAATTCTCGTTGTTTTAACAGAACTGAGTTTTTAACTAGGGTTAAACCCTGATTCTTTTTGTTCTGAAGGAATTAAATTCCCATAACACAGGGTCAAGCCCTAATTTTATTTTAAAGGAATTGAATTCCTATAGTTCTGTGAGAATTAAATTCTCGTGCTTCTATTCCCTCTCTATGCTTTGGATCTGCATGGCAGGATCTCAACCCATTGAGAATTAAATTCTCAACTTCAAGGGGAGATGTGCACTTTACAGATCCTCTATCAAAGAGAGAAGAAATATGCCCTTCTGTTTTATATCAGGGTTAAACCCTGTTGAGAATTAAATTCTCTTTTCTTTCAAAAAGCCTTCCCTCTCTTACCTAGGGTTTTCTTTTGCAGAAGATCCAAATTCCTCAAAGTATCAAGGCTCTCTCCCTTTTCTTCCCTCTGCGTGTATATTTCTTTTTTCTCTTGGCTCCTATTTATAGGAGAAGCAGCCGAGTCAATTAGTTTTTTGACGAATCTTCATTGAGAGATTTGATTTGCATCCATCATTCGTTTTGGACCTTTGGATTATTAGGTGAATTTTATTCACCATGGGATTTCAAATCCAGGGATTCTCTTTTGTTATTTCTGTTAGATTTAAAGGGGAAATCTTTCCAAATTCGAGATTTTCCCATAGATAGATGATATTTAATCACCTCTAAATCTTTAATTTAATCGATTGCTTTTGGAAAGATTTGAGAGGTCTTTTCTCAGAATTTAATTCTGTTGACAAATGGGCTTTGAAGTTGGTCACGTGTGGCCACGTGACCCTTGGTCACGTGTGGGCACGTGACCCCCTTGGAACGAGCCTTCTTCCTTCTTTTTGCGCTTTGTTTTCTGGTTGCTGCTTAGCTATCATGTGCCACCACGTGACGACTGGTCACGTGTGAGCACGTGACCCTGACATGGAGCCTTCTTCTCGATTTAACCGGAGAATGAGTCTAATGTTTTGAGTGTCACGTGCCAACACGTGACCCTGGTCACGTGGGAGCACGTGACCTCTTCTGAAGCCTTTTCTTGATTTGATCAAGGAACTGTTGTGTCTTTACCGCTGCTTTTAAATGTCACGTGCCGACACGTGACCCAGGTCACGTGGGAACACGTGACCCTTTCTGAAGCCCCTTTTCTTTGATGTATTTGGGAAACTGAATTTGCCTTGCCGATACTTTTAGGTGTCACGTGCCCACACGTGACTGCTGGTCACGTGCTAGCACGTGATGCCTCCTTCGTAACTTTTCCTGATTTTTAATCAGGAAACAGTGTCCCAAAGGCTACGGAGGTGGAATAAATGAGTTGCATTAGGGGCATTCCTTGGGACCTCGTCTCGAGAAAGTATCCGACCTTTCAGGAGATCTCTCAGAGTACTTTCCACTTTCACCTAGCAAACTACCAACAGCTCGTCTTTGAGCTCCCTCAGTCTCCTGACTCGTCTCCGAGCCATCTGACAAGCCGAGCTTCCTGGGCCTCCCGGCTCATCTCCGAGCTCCTGACATGCCGAGCTTCCTCGGCCTCCCAGCTCGTCTCCGAGCTCCTGACGGACCGAGCTTCCTCGGTTTCCCCCGATCAATCAAGAGTGCGGAGCCCATGCACCCCCGCAACGGCTCCGCGTATATCACCAGGGCGAGATATCCGCTTCCCCACGTTCCGCGTCCCACGCTAGCATATCCCTCCATTAATGGGCGCATCCCGCCATTAAATGCGAAAATAACGCTGGGACGTAACTGACGGAGATGATCTCGCGCCTGCTCGCTCCACGCGGCCACTATATAAACCCCTCTCTCAGACGACTCAGGTAATTCGAACACATTCCAATATGCCGTTACTCTGCACTTATTCTCCGGCAGTAACTTGATCGTCGGAGAGTCCTACGGTGGTCACCCACTCCGGGGCTTCCTTTACAGATAGCTCGGCATCAACACCAATCAATTGAGATTCACATGCTCAACAACTCCCAAACCAAATCTCAACCATTAAAGACCGCCGTCTCATGATCGACGGAGGATAACATCTGAAGGAGATCACAGCCTCCGTCCGTTGGCGCCATCTGTAGAAAACGTTTCAGAAGCTTCTCCACCCCAAAAGGCATATAAACAGCGTGCACCATTATACCCCCAGACTTGGGGCGTTTAGATTCAGTGTCTTTGCGATTTGCCAAAGACACACGGATCTTCTCCGACCTCCTTCTTTTTTGAGTGGTCGAAGTTGAGGGGGCCGTTGTAGTGGGCACCCAAGTAGCTGTTGCTTTTTATGGCTTGACGGAGTAATCCTTCTCCTGCCGAACCTTCATCTTTTTCTGTCGGCGGAGATAGTTTTCCTCAATCACCGACTCTTGGACCTGTCGCCAGACCTTGTAAATTTTAGAGGACAGCCGTTGAGGGGGCTGCTCTAGCTTCTTCTCTGGAGTATTCTCCACAGGTGAAGGAGTTCGCTTCAGCACCGCAGTAGGAGAGTTTCTGCGCACCGTGTTCAGCGATTCAAAGCTGTTCCCGGTTGGAACAGCAGCATCGATCCCCACCGTTGGAGCTGGCGGAGTTATCCCAGAGGGGGAGTTGCCCCTAGCCTTCCTTACTCGGCGCCAGTGGCGACGTCGAGCGTGTCGTGCGGATGGAGTTGGTTTAGCCGTAGGGGTGACTTCATCATGCCCCTTGCTTTGAGGAGAGACTGTTATTGGTGCTAGCCTGTTGAAGACTGACACCCGTTGAGAAGCAATGTCTAATCTGTTAAAGACAGACCTCTGGGAAGGGGAAGCAGTTTTGAGGACCTCGCCTGGAGCAGAAACCGGAATGGCCATCCTTGTAAAAACTGACTTCTTGGAAGGAGAAGCCTTTCCAATGATTTCGTCCGCTTGAGCCGGGATGGCTATCCGCTTTGGGATGGCAACTTCGGGTATCGCGGGCTTGTAGACGTTCTGGCCCAGTCGGTTGAAAACTAAGGTAATGGAGTTGGGCGACCAGTTGAGAGGGGCCGCGGCAGTGGTAAGTCGATCAAAGACCGAATTCTTTGGGGTTTCTTGCAACGTCATTGGGGCATTGAAGCTCATCGGTGGGAGCATGGTCCCGAAGAATAGTCCAGTGGTGGCTTGAGTTACTTGCTCCACTGGCATCTTGAAAAGGGAGGCCGCTTGGGGCCCATAAGTCACTCCTCCAGCAAGGACGAAGCGAGAGTTGCAGTTGCAGGCAGTGCAGTTTGAAGCCATTGATCTTCTGTTTTCTGCACGGAGCAAGACACCAAATCTTAGTACCTCGAATCCACAGGCAACCACAGCAAACCGCGATTCGTTCGCGAACACGACACACGAAGTGTGGAGTGGAAAGAGGAAGAGGTCCCACCGGGCGTGCCAGAATCTGTTCCCCTCCGAATTGCGGCTAGGACATGGACGTCTTGCCTGAGATTCGGGGAAGATGCTATTTGGTTTTATCCGTCCACCTCTCCGAAGATGTCAAGTTGATTTATGGCACCATGTATCGGAGGTTTAGACGAATGCGGCCGATGTAGCAGACTTCGTCAGATTCCCCCTCATTTGAGGGGTTTTTGATTGTGGGGACGCTTTTCCCTGCAGGCGTAAGCCTCTGCAGTTAATTACACTACCGCATCGTGGTAACAACTTTCTCCTTCTCCAGAATTTCACTTCGTGTCGTGTATGTTTGTTTTGTTTGTGGATGCCCGTGGATTGTATACGGAGACTAAGTTATGCCGTCGCCCGTAGGACGTGGATTAGTCCAAATCCGTATTTACCTAGATTTGGATTTGGTGTTTTAGTTTAAGGATACGTTAGCCACATTGAAGCTAAGATCAACTTAAACGTTCGTTAAGGATACGTTAGTCCTATTTGAGACTAAGATCAACTTAACGGAGAGAGCATGTAGGGGCTCTATTGTTCCAGTTTAGGAACATAGTGGTCAATTTAATATATGGCTGTCAGGACCCGTCACCTTTCTGACGACGTTGAAGGATTACAACGACAGGCGTCAGAGGAGTTCATAGATGTACCCTTGTACCAAAGTTGATTGGGGGTTTTATAGTCCAATTTGGGACTAAAGTCTATTTGAATATTTAAGGATACGTTAGCCATATTTGAGGCTAAGATCAATTTAAACGGGATCGTTTAGATCCGACAAAAGAGCATTTTGGGGGGCTCTATTGTTCCAGTTTAGGAACACAGTGGTCCACGTTCCAGTTTAGGGACATGGGGGTCCATTGCATGTATGGCCGTCGGGACCCATCACCTCTCTGACGACGTTGAAGGATTACAACGACAGGTGTCAGAGGAGTTCAGAGATGTACCCTTGAACCAGGTGTAAATTGATCTAAGAGAGCAGCCGTGCTCAATCAATTTAATTTGAGGACTTACGGCCGAATTGGGCTAAGTCCAGTTGAGAACGTTCAACATTTTATTTATCTTTGGACTATTAGGCATATACTAGGGCTTTGCCCCTGTTTAATAATGCACTGCATTTTATTTTGGCTTGTGAGGCCTATTTGATTTGGGCTCTGTCCCTTTATTTTTATGATGCAAAGCATCTGTTTTGGTCTGACAGACCTTTGTTTGGGCTCTGCCCTTTTTAAAATAATGCATGGCATTTTATTAGGCCTGTTAGGCCTTTTTTAATTGGGTTCAGCCCTTCTTTAAATAATGCAAAGTATTGATTAAACTGACAGAGTGCCGCGTGGCCTGTCAGGCGCTTTGCGCTAATTAATGAGCGCAACGCAAACTTATGTGGGGGTGACACGTGTCACGCTCTGGTGAGCGCAAGCGCAGTGCGCTGCGCTGTTGCGTTGTTGACACATGGCGCGCTCTGGTGAGTTGCGCCAATTCATGAGAGCGGTGCTCTATTTTTAGAAGCTCATAGCGCAGATCGTTATGGGGCTGACACGTGGCGCTCTCTGGTGGCTTGCGCCAACCCGAGAGCGCAACAGTGCAGATTTTGCAAGTGCAATGCACTGTTTTATTATTTTGATCAATTTTAGATCAAAAAATACAAATTTTCTTGTTTTTCAAAGAACCAGTGGTTCATCCAAAGGCGATGCCTTTTTGTTGATCAAATGATCTTCTTATTTTTATTCTTCTTATTTGATCTTTTCTTTTTATTTTAAGATCTTGATCTTGTTCTTAGATCATTGATCTTTTCAGAAGAAATTCTTCTTTTATTAAAGGTTTTTACCTTTTCTTTCTTCGAGCTTTTTTCAAAATTCTTTAGAGGAATTATCTGTTTTTCCTCTCTGTGTTGATCTCCTTTAGACTTGGGGTCTAGGGGCCTTTTTATAGTGCCAATTAGTTTGTTAAATTAGTTAAAGAGATCTTTCTCTGAGTGATTTAGGGATTTTTCCCCACCGTTGGATCTTTGATCCAAGGGCTTCTGTTTTACAGAAGGCAATCTTCTTGTTTTTAACAAGATTGAGAAAGATCTTTCAGAATTTTAATTCTGTCTGGCGCAAGCGCACCTACGCTTGACACGTGTCGTGCAGCGCAACTGCGCTGCCACGTGTCGCGCAGCGCAACTGCGCTGCCACGTGTCGCGCAGCGCAGAGTGCAAGTCAGTTGAAGTGTTGCTTCTTTCATAGAGCCTTGCTCTGATTGAGTGCACTGCCTTAAGCGCTGCGCTCCCTGCGTTGGCGTGCCTGATTTTGACACGTGGCATTCTGCGCGTAGCGCAGGGGATCTGAAGCATTGCTTCATTTATTTTAATTTTAATTTTCACTTTAATTTTCAAAATGGAGCTTTGCTCTGATTGGAGGAAACAGAAGCGTTGCTTCGTTTCCCACCTTGGAATTTGAACAGAGCTTTGCTCTGATTGGGGTAAACAATTACGAGTATTTAGTGATGCCCTTCAGAGTAACGAATGCACCGGCGATATTTATGGACTTGATGAACCGAATCTTTTCACCATTCTTAGACCGGTTTATAGTGGTGTTCGTTGATAATATTCTGGTCTACTCAAAGAGTATTGAAGAGCATACAGAACACTTGAAGATCGCACTGTAGATATTGAGGCAAGAAAAATTGTATGCAAAGATGAGCAAGTGCGAGTTTTGACTTGAAGAAGTGAAGTTTTCGGGGCAAGTCGTAGCTGGAGATGGGATCGCCATTTATCCAAGGAAGATTGCAGCAGTTCAAGATTGGCCGATTCCGACGAACGTTGCAGAGATCAAAAGTTTTCTTGGACTTGCAGGATACTACAGAAGGTTTGTGGAGAATTTTGCTCGTTTGGCTGAGCCTTTGACCAAGCTTACGCGCAAGGAAGTACCATTTGTGTGGATGGATAAGTGTGCGTCAGCTTTTGAGGCATTGAAGCAGAGATTGATAACCGCTCCTATTTGACCGTGCCAGACAGTTCCAGAGGATTGGTGATTCACAGCGACGCATCTGGGAAAGGATTGGGATGTGTTTTGATGCAGCATGGGAAGGTTATACCTTACGCATCGAGACAGTTGAAGACCCATGAGAAGAATTACCCAACTCATGACTTGGAGCTAGCAGCTGTGATTTTCGCTTTGAAGATTTGGAGACACTGCTTATTGGGCGAAAGGGTCGAAGTTTTCACCGATCACAAAAGCCTAGAGTATGTGTTCACGCAGAAGGAGCTAAATATGAGACAGCGAAGATGGTTGAAGCTGATGGCTGACTACGATCTTGGTCTTAAGAACCATCCGGGGAAAGTTAATGTTGTGCCGGATATGCTTAGTCGGTTGCCAGCAATTCAGATGTTGACTGTACTAAAGGAACTTATCGAAGATTTTCGGAGATTCGATTTGGAGGTTGTGCTACCACATTCTTCGAGACAGTTGATGTAGCTGCAAGTACAGTCGTCGTTGATCGAGAATATTAAAGCAGCGCAATTGCAGGACCCAAGATTGCAGAAGTTTCGAGAACAGGTTGAAGCTGGACTTCGAACGGACTTATTGGTTCATGAAGATGGTTCGTTGTGATATGGTAGTCGTTTGTGTGTGCCAAAGGGAGACATCCGCGAAGAAATTATGAAGGAGGCACACAGTTCCGCATATTCCGTACATCCAGGAGGCACGAAGATGTACCGTGATCTACGACAGCATTTCTGGTGGGAAGGCTTGAAACGGGAGATTGCCCGCTTGTAGCAAAGTGCTTGGTGTGTCAGCACGTTAAGGCTGAATATCAACGGGTTGCTGGTTTATTGCAACCACTTCTGATTCCTCAATGGAAGTGGGAACATATAACCATGGATTTCGTGACGGCTCTACCGAGGAGTCCAAAAGGTAACAATGCAGTTTGGGTGATTGTTAATCGATTGACCAAGACAGCTCATTTCATACTATTTCGAGTTGGTCAATCAACAGAAGTTTTGGCAGAACGGTACATGCAGGAGATTGTAAGATTGCATGGAGTGCCGGTGAGCATCGTGTCCGACTGCGACTCCCGTTTCTTATCACATTTTGGATGAGCTTACAGGAAAGTTTGGGGACTTGATTGAAGTTTAGCACAACTTACCATCCTCAAACAGATGACCAGTCGGAGAGAATGATCCAAACTCTTAAAGACATGTTGAGAGCTTACATGTTAGACTTCAAGGGTTGATGGGAGGATCATCTACACTTGGTGAAGTTTTCGTACGACAACAGTTTCCAGGCGACTATTCAGATGGCTCCATTCGAAGCTTTATATGGTCGCAAGTGTCGTTCACCTGTTTGTTGGGACGATGTTGGAGAACGAAAATTGTTGAGACCGGATTTGATCGTGCAGACAGTTGAGAAGGTTAATACTATCCGGAATCATATGAAAGCAACACAAGACCGACAGAAAGTTGGGCAGATACATCGAGAAGATCTCTAGAGTTCGACGTTGGTGATTTGGTATTCTTGAAGATATCACCGACTAGAGGGGTGATTCGTTTCGGAAGTCGAGGAAAGCTCAATCCTCGATTCGTTGGACCTTTTGAGATCTTGGAACGTGTTGGAGAAGTGGCTTATCGTTTGGCGTTACCGCAATCCTTGACGAATGTTCATGACGTGTTTCATGTATCTCAACTCCGTAAAAATGTTCGTGATGAAACACACGTGCTGGATCATTCGGAGCTGACCGTCCGAGAAGATTTGATTTTTTGAGGAGCGACCGATGTCGATTATGGATCGAAGAGAAAAGGTTCTTAAGAACAAGGTTATCCCTCTTATACTTGTTTCTTAGGGAAACCGCTCGCATGGAGAGCCAACTTGGGAACGAGAAGATGAAATCTGGCAGAAGTTTCCACATCTAGTCTTGTAATTCTTGATTGTTTATCCTTTCTTGTTCTTGGAATTTCGAGGACGAAATTCTTTTTGTAGTTGGGTATAATGTAACACCCGAGTTCATTTATACCAATTCCAGTTCCCGTATTTCTTTATTCGTGATATTTCTTGATTTAACGTATTTTGGGTGCGAATGGTATTTTACACTTTACATTGCATTCGACCCGACCCGCTCGCTTGAACCTGTTTGATTCTTATTTATAGATTACCTTGACTTGTTGCATGGACACGTGTATCTCATGTTTAGTACATACTGGTATTTTATCTAGTATCGCACCTTTTATCATATAACATTTTAGGTCACATAAAATATTTTAAAAATACATTTCATATCCTGCATGATACCCCTAACCTCGTGGTAGCATCCGCGCATCTTGTTCTCGTCCCGTTCAGTGAAACGGACGTGTTTGGATGGCTACGCGCACATACGTGCATCCGTTCTTGGGGGTATACATTTTCGTTACCAGAGCATTCATTTTGAAATTTGGAAGTCGCTTATATTTTTAATATTTTAAATCTGAACTTTTAGACCCGACCCGGGCGTGTTTTGGAGTAACTTTGTATTTGCCAAAATCTCAAAACAGACTAATATCATATTCTTTATATATTTATAAACTATAATATATTTTAACTAAAATATATTATTTTATCCTTATATATATATATATACTAACAGTCAGAATTATATATATATATATATTATTTATTTTTTAAACTAAACAAATCAATCATAACTGATTGATCTATCTCTCTCCCGACGCTCTCTCTCTCTCTGTCTGTCTCTCTCTTCACATATATATTTTAATATTTTAAAAATCTCACAGAATCTCTCTCTCTCTCTCTCTCTTCTACTTCTTCTTTCTCACTCCTCTCGCAGTTACTATTCCCTCCTCGAATCCCGTCACCTCCCTCACCACTACGGTCACCTCCCTCTTATATTTCTTTCCTTCTTCATTTCTTTTTCTTGTTAAACCCACTGCCCGCGACGAGAACGCAACCCTAACCCTAACCCACGCTCGTCACCTCCACCGCCGCCGACCATCCTCGTCGGCCCCGACCTCACCCTCGCCTCGTCTCAACTTCCTCTCCCTCTTCCTCTTCCCTTTTCTCCAACCTCGAACCCAACACTGCACCCTCGGCAGCACCCTCAGCCACCTTCACTCGAGCAACCCCTCGCCGCTGATCATTTCATCGGCATCGTCACCACCTCCTCTTCCATCTTACCACTTCCTTCATCTCCGACGTGAGGCCGACCAACCCACTGCGACCCAAGAACCCAACACCCTCGCACTAACCCTCCTCGTCGCCGCCACGCCTCATCGTCACCGTCGACCGTCCCTGCATCACCACCACCTCGCCCTCGTCTCCTCACCTCTTCCCTTCTCTCTCCCGAGCCCCTGCAAACACCCCAATAGCCCCTCAAGAACCTGCACACCCGAAGCCTTAACCCTAGCCTTTGCCGGAATCTCGCCGTCGATGGCTCATCGTCATCGACGACTCCTTTGCCACCTCCTCTGTCCCCAAACACCAACCCAGAGCACCAGCCCCTTCCTCTCTTCTTCTTCTTCTTCTTCTCCTACAACTTCTTCTTCTCTTTCTACATTCTCGGTTTCCGACCGTCGCCGGAGCCATGCTCGCCGCCGCCGATCCGGGCGACTCTGTGGACGTCCCTTACTTGCGTGGTTAACTTCTTGATGTGCCTGGACCTTCCCGTGTGCGCGTGTGGATATTGCAACATTTTCCGACATTGAACGCTGCGTGCGCATCCCGTATCGTGATCCGATCAAGGCAAGTAAAACTTGCTACATGCTATCTATATGGTTTTATAACTATTTAATTGCATAGTAAACCTGTAGATTACATATAGTGCCACATGTTCCATTTTTCCTTGTCGATGTTCCATATATCATTTTAGATTTGGATCTTGAAATATACCCTGCTGCATGTTAGATTACAATATCATGTACCCACGTCCATATTTAAATCACATAATAATTATCTGCATAGTCCATAGTACCTTTTAATAGTTTCTGCCCTATCGGACACCCGTTTGCATCCATTTAACTTTTTTTTGTATATAATTGCATCACTAGGTCATTCATTACATATTAGTGTGATTTTAACATTTCATATTTGATAGAACGTATTTACTTAATGTTGGAACCATAACCCTAACTCTAATCATAACTGTGCAACCATATGTTTGAATCTGTACTTATTTGCATATCACATTACGATATTCCATTCTTATTGTTCTACTAGTACCCCATGCTTGTTTTGTATACCCATGCTTATGTTAGTTTGATTTTGAGCACCCACATGACATTTTGTGCACCCTGACATGACTTGTTACACCTACTACTTGACACGACATGGTACCGTGCAACTCTTGACATGACATGATATCTATATACTACCTGACTTGACTTGATGTACCATGGCTTTACCTGTTACCTGATCTTGTGACTAATGCCAACAAACCTGACCTGTTGTCCTTACGGACATTTCCTGTTGTCTATCCAGACAAACCTTTACTTGTTGATCCTGTGTTGGCTTAGCTCCAGATTATTTAATACCTGACTTGAACGCATATAACTTGGGGGGATGGGGAAATCAATGATGAAACCTGACTTGTAACTCGACAGTTCGCTACCTTTACTGATCAGCTTTAGAGGTTAGGCCAGCCTTGGGATGCTGCTGCTGACATCATCCATCGTTACCCACTACCTTTAGAGGCCAGGCCCGCCTTGGGATGATGCTTTTGATATCATCCATCGTTACCCCTTTTCATTTTAGTGCCTAGCGGCATGTCTCGGTTTCAGCCCGAGAATCTTCACCGTGATCCCGGGCACGCACGGGATACTATTGAGTTACATCGATGATTCATCAAATTGATTTCAAAGACTTGAGAGTAGTTAACCCAATAGACCAGTTTAGATTACTCACTGCACACTACCTTTCACTGCCCTGATTTATATTGCCGGTACACCTGCTTTACCTTTATGATCATACTTGCATGTCTTGCTACCCTGTTTATATAGTATTGCTTGATGTTATGACGCGCTGACGTCTGGGTTTTGCATAGCCCAGATCCTCTATCTTTATTGTAGACTGATCAGGAGCATTGCCGCTGTTAGACCGAGCGGTGAGGATCCTGTTGGTATCCAGTTTTACTTTCCAGGTGTTTTATTTATTAGAACTTTTGCTTCCGCATATTATTATTTCTTGACTCATTTATTCTGGCTCATGGACATATACTAGATAGTTTAGTTTACTTTCATGTTCTTGATATCTCTATAGCCGTAATGTAACTGTGGAGGGATTTTTCCTATCCACAGGTAACATGGTTGGCTATGTCAGGTGCCCATCTTAGCGTACTCTGGGAAGCGGGGCGTGACACATAGCTTCCTGGGCCTCCCGGCTCGTCTCCGAGCTCCTGATATGCCGAACTTCCTCGGCCTCCCTGCTTGTCTCCGAGCTCCTGACATGCCGAGCTTCCTCGGCCTTCCGGTTCATCTCCGAGCTTTCTCGGTTTCTCCCAATCAATCAAGAGCGCGGAGCCCATGCACCCCCGCTTATCGTCAGGGCGAGATATCCACCTCCCTACGTTCCGCGTCCCACGCCAGTGTATCCCTCCATTAATGGGCGCATCCCGCTATTAAATGCGAAGATAACGCTGGGGCGTAACTGACGGCGATGATCTCGTGCCTGCCCGCTCCACGCGACCACTATATAAACCCTTCTCTCAGACGACTCAGGTAATTCGAACACATTCCAATACGCCGTTACTCTGCATTTATTCCCCAGCACTAACTTGATCGTCGGAGGGTCTTACGGTGATCACCCATTCCGGGGCTTCCTTTGCAGATAGCTCGGCGTCAACACCAACTCATTAAGATTCACACGCTCAACAACTCCCAAACGAAATCTCAACTGTTAAAGACCGTCATCTCAGAATCGACAAATGACAACATCTGAAGAAGATCCCTCCATCATTATCCAAATCAATCCTGAACTTGTTCGTTTCCATAATAAGTTCTATGTTAGCTTTTACTTGCAAAACACGTGGGTTCTTTTAAAACTAAAAATATCCCTAGTAATTGAATTTATCTAAGATTATATCAATTTTGCTTCTCTCTCCCTCTCAAGGTAGTTTTTCCCATGATTCTAAATGGTTGCTTAGATTTATTTTCTCTAATTTTATATAATTTGATCACTGTGTGTTTTTAAAAAAATTATTTCTCCCTAAATTTAGTGAATTTTTACATTTGAATTTTATTATGAAATTAGGGTTTTGAATGGTTCTTTTCTGATAGGGCATAGTTACAATAGTAGATAATTTACAATTAAAATTAACACCGTTAATAAAACAAGTTAACAGTAGTTTAGGGGAAAACATTGAAAGTTCTGGATAGTTTAGTGAAATTTACTCTTTTTTATATGAGTAATTATAGAAAAATAATGGAAATTGATATGGCTATTTCCACAAAATTACTTTGCGGTTTACCGACTTAATTACCCATAACCATGTGGTTAAAAATCATCAAATAAACCTCCTGACATTTTATTCAATTACATTGTTATCTTTTGTTTTGTTGGTTTTCTTATCATGCATGGTACCTGTTTGATGAAATTACTGACAGGGCAATAGAAATTAATCTGCAGCTGTCAATTGGGTAATTTTTTTTCTACCCATTCTTCAATCATTTCTTGATACCATGTTGGTGCTCTCTTAAAAAGATTGAATCTCTCTCACATATCTTGTTGATCAGCATTGAATCAGCTTTGAATACTGTCATGCAACTTACGTAGGACTTATTAATTTGGAGTTTTTATTTGCTTCAACAATAAGCAATTAATTGCGAGCGTAAGCTAAATTGGATATTAAGTGAACTGCGGGAAATGTAGCATCTTTACATGCAACTTGCTAGCAATCAAGTGCAGCATGGAATGTCACACAAAAGACATGGGGGTATGTATGATTAGTTGCAGACCAAAATTTTATCAGAGAACTTCCAATACGGAACGATTGTTTCTTCGCAATTCGAGGATTTTTTTCCCCCAACATCGTCGTATATGGTTTCATTTTCCAACTTTCCATGTCCGTTCTTGCACCATTTCAAGTTCACCTAGAAAGAAACATAACAATTAGGTCAGGGAGCAAGACGAGTGTCCGAAGATGGCTTAACTAATATTTCCGACCATGGCCATAACTGAGAGAATGGAGATAAATTTGTTTAAAGATTGTGTAGCTAAGTACAAGATTCTATTAAGCAACACTGAAACGTCTGTTATCGAAGGAACGTGAGGTAATATCGAAAGGAGATGGTCTTTTCTTCTTCTTCTTTTTTGGGTTACCGTTTCCTTTAACTTCTTTCAATAATTAGAAAATGTCAATCTCTTTCATGGCCTTGGTTTGTTTGGGTTCAAAGATATTCTAGGTGTTTATTGCTAAAGTTGATCCACAATTGTTCATTGTTTTGAAAGAACTTTTCTAGGGCTCATCTGTACTTGCACCGATAAATTTTATGAGATCATACCGAATTTTCCGAATGACGACCATTATCGACTGTCAATTCTGTAGAGGTTTTGTTCCCAAAAAGCTCAGAATTAACAAAATTTTGATTATTTTTTTAAGCAATTGTTTTACTTTCTATCTGGTGCATGTTAGGGGGTATAATTAGCTAGCTATAAGCTAAGTTCGAACATCTTTAGCTCTGATGGAGTTTTTTGAAGCTGGATCCGTTTTCTGTTGGATTGATCGAGACGTAAAAGGAGTTGCAATGTTTATGACATGCATTTTAATTTATGCAGCTGTTGTACAGATATTATACCAGAAGATTATCTTGGATAATCTATCGGCCTTTCGAGCTTATCTCAAGAAATGGTCTTAAGGGGCATCAAGCCTGAGATGAGATGGTATTGGAGCCTTGTCAAGTTCCGACTCTGGGTAACTTGAGGTATGGCTTTGGAGATCTTTGAAGATCGTATATTTTGGTAAATTCTTTTTTCTTTAACGGGTGTTTCTTAAGTAGATTATATCACTTGCATTCCATCTGAATAGCCATAGAAAACATCAACTCTTGCTCAAACAAGTAAATATTAGATCCGTTTTTCGCAATTAAGTCCATAAGTTGCGTCGTAGCATACCAAAGATTAAGAACAGAAACTCTATTACCTTTTGTAGAGATTTGAACCCTCAAAGCATTCCACAATTTCTTGGGCAGGAAAAAAGGTTAGCCCTTATCAGTCTCCACTACATCTATCTTTCCGAGGGTAACATTTTATATACATCGAGTCATATATACATCACACGTATCGTATACGAATCACCACCAATCTATGTCATCAACAACAATTTCTTGTAAAGCGGCAGTGAGATGAAATTCTATCTGTAGCCTTTGATGAAGTGCGGTGTTTGCATTTCCCGTGCCCTTCTCTTCTACCTCCAGCTCCTCCCTCAACGGTATCGCTGCGAGGAATCTCTTTATGAACTCCCTGCAACACTCTTTTCCTCTACATAACACTTCATCTCCGTCTTCTTCATTATTCTCTACTACTCTATACATCTCTGTCGACTCGTCAAACTTTAATATATAAGCCTTGTCGCATCCTTCAAATAACCGTTCCCCTAGTGTATCGATTATATAATAAGCATCCAACTCAGCCTTAAGCACAAAGAAATGATCGTTCCAACTCACAATATAAATCCTTGGTTCTTCTCCAACATCACTCGAAATTTCAGTCCATATATCATCGAAAGACATGGCCCCACGCAGAGACTCGAAACTCTCGGGCTGGAAAAACCCGACAAACGATTTGTCGTGCAACACCGATATAGGTCGTATTTTTGCCTCTAGGATCGTGTCGAGATCAAAGTGTTTGTTGGGGAAACGATCTATGTATGATGCATCATTGCAAAGTTTTTGCCATTCTGAGGATCCTTTTTTAATGAGAGCGTCAAATTCGGACCTTGTTGGGGTGTAAGATTTTTGTGAGTGGAGAGCATCGGCTATCACTGCGACTAGTGCGGTGCATGCGCTCTCTCCGCCAGCGCTATTGTCTCGTTGGTCGATTGAGGCGAAGAATGTTTGGGATTTGAGTTTTGTTTGATGGTCTCTGCTTGTGAATTCTTTGTTCTCCCAGCTACCAATCGGGTCCTCTTCTTGGATTGACCTTGCTGTTTCTTTGCTCTGCTAAAAGAAATAGCATTGTCAAGATTTGGGAGGGGGTCTCATAATTCGAAATTGATTCTGAGCCAGACTGGCAGGAAAGATCCTCAAAATTTTGGAAAATAATAGCTTTAATAAAAGCTTAATTTCTATTGATCAAAATTTCTCAAATATTTAACTATATCTACTCAAATTCTATCAATTTCAATCTCTTCCATTTCAACTAAAAAGCTTCCCAAATCTTTGTTAATTAAGTCTAATACATGAATGCATGCATCTCATGTGCAACTATCCTAGATAGTTGGTTGCCCTCGTTTTAATATTTACGACATCCATCAAATAATCAAACATAAATAACTTAATTTATTTCATGCACATACCGGACTACTGTTGGGCGAAGGATGAATCTCTCCGCTTCCTCTTTCATTGCCATCATGGCTCTTACGAGCAGCCTTACTCCTCCTTCCCCAAGGGAGGAACCGGCGCTTTGAAACCGATCCAATCCGCTGCTCTGGACTTGAACTTGCGCTGCCGCTGCTTGCGCTTGCTGTTCTGCTCGCCTTTTCTTCTTCATCTGCTATCACAAGCAGTTTACTTAGCTGCAAATCTTCTGAATCAAATGTACTTGAATCGTCAGTTGTTGCATCTTCTTCCTTGTTCTCTTCGTTAGCTATCGGAATTGGTGCTTCTGATGCTTTTTCGGGGCTTCTCATCTCCTCGAAGCTTATCGTGACCTGCATTTGTGCATAATTGGCAGTTCTGTTTATGTTAGGTTTTCAGGTCATAGCCCTTTATTAAAAAATTTGTTTTGTGGTTTTGCTATCATATCTAAGAATTGAATAGTGAAAAATTGCATAAACTTTCTATTATTTAATTGAATTTCTTTGTGGAGATAAAAATTGGATATAGTTTTGTCCCTATTGCGCAACACAAGGAAGAGAGAAGAGACTTACAAGAAGCGTAGCTTCAGTTCTCAAGCCGTCTTTGTCTAAGGTTATGGGAAGCTGCTTTCTTTGTACTTGGAGTTGGGATTTCTTTCCTTCTGCTACTCCATTTTGCTTGGGAGGCCGGAAAGCCTGAAGCCAATCCGTGATGTTTATCGACATCGTTCCGATCTCATCCATCTTCATCTCCTTTTTCACTTTTCCTTCATGGTGTTTAGCCTACAAGTTTGAAAATACTTTTTAGCAGAAGCTATGATTGTTCTTCTAAGATATATATATGTTTCAGCACAGAATCCTGGTCATTTATTCAGTTATGCAAAAAAAATTAACCCTATATGTGTTTTACTTCTTTCTTACTTTGTGCGAATTTTGGCTTAATTTAGAGATTTATAAAAAGAGATTTGGACAAGTCCTTGCTTGCTAATTTGGCTTTGTGTTTAGCCTATAATTAAGCAACTTATTAGCTAGGCAACATACAACCTTAATTTACGTGTTGGCCAAGTCAAATTAGTCCTTTTTGACTTTGACAAATCATAGAAATAGGAAGTCAAATTACCAACAAAATCATAGAGACAAGACTTGCTGACCAAATTCCAAAGAGCAAATTAAGTCAACGGTCAGTTACAAATTAAGAAGATTTCCAAGGGCCTAAGAGTAAAATACACGCACCTGCAATACCGAAACCGAAAACGAAACCTCACAATCGGAAGCTGAATCCAAATCCGACTCATAACAAACGAACTCGAACCCGTTATCTTTGCGGCCGAACTCCACGTCCATCCCGTTGGCTCTCACCGCCCCGTCTCCGGTGACCACGTCCACCCCTTTCCGTTTCCTGCTCCCCGGCGGTGACTTGCATCTCATTCTCACAGCCACCTTCCCGCCTTCGCCGCCGGCTAAGAGAGGTAGCATAACCCCCTCGAGTCCGGTCACCGCCACCTTCACTTGATACTTTCTCTTCTTGTTTCTGTCTTTTGGAGGCCATGGTGACCAATTCCTCATCATTTTTCCTACCACCATAGGTTTTGTTGATTTCTTTTTTTTTTCTTCTGAAAATGAAGAAGAAATTTGTGTTGAGAATGTGTGCGAGAGATTTAGGTTGCTTTAAATAGGAGAGGATCCAGCATGGATGACTTGGCTACAAAGGGTTGTTATCAAAAATAAAAATAAAAAAAGATTGTTTGAGGGCCCACGTTAACGCGGAGCTGTTTTCATCGGTTAGCTGTTTTTGTGTGCGTTGGATATTCTTCTCACGTGATGAAAGCGTGTGGAGCGCGGATTTTCCGCATAGAGAGGAAAACCCCACGTGATTTCATGTTGCGGATCATTTTAAATTATATAAATTTCGCTTCTTATTAGAAAAATCCTTTTCAAGTTTTTCTGAATAGGTAATGCCCAACCCAAATAAGAGCTGCTGATAATTAGCATGCAATCATAAAAAAAGGTTGAGCGCTAATTGCAAAAACATTTGAAGATTTTGTTTTTGATTTTTCCCCAATTTATTGTTATCCTGTTCGGAATATTAAATAGGCTTGGGCCTTAACTAGGTCTATATTCGATGTTTACAAATGAAAAAATAAAAAGAAGGATTTTAAAATGCACCGCATGATAACACATCCGACCCATACAATTAGATATATTTAACTGACGCCGAGAAAAGAAATGGTGGTGGCTCTCTGGTCCGGTTTTATAAAGTACAAAGAAGGGGATTTTTCCCCTACATTTTATCTTTTCTTCTCATGACCGGATACGGATAGGAAACGCTGAATCTATTACCCCCTTCCTACTGCATATATGTTTATATATATGTTAGTACAGAGATGGATAAGTATGCCTAATTAGCGACTGCTTCATCTGTAAGGTATGGGTAGGATTTTTTATCTGGAAGCAAACCCAGTATATTATAACTTAAACGTCTCTATCAATGAATACCAATTGATCTCTTTCCTTTAAAACTCTTTAAACCTTTTATAATATATACTGATGAATGACTCTAATGATGACATTGATGGTTCTTCCAGAATTGTTACACATGCATCAAGTATCTGATTTGTTTTCCTTTCTGGCTTTTACTGCAGGAAACCCTCAAACGTTTGGCCCAAACGCAGGGGACGTCAACCTTTAAAAGCCTGCACTTTGGCCCCCTCACTTGGCTGCTGCCGTTGCATTTTCCATCTAAAAATTACATGGCTTGACCAAAATACCCCTACACAAAAACAAAAATAGCATTTAGAGAAAGTGGGAGGCATTTTTGTCAACCCATGAAAAATTTGAATTGAAACTCCAAGGGCAGTTGGGTAAAAGGGGGGAAGAGCAGGTTTTCAAACATCTGAAGGGGTTCCTACTTTCGGTCCAAACATGAAGTGGTTTCCCGCATTTAGGCGTTCCATTTTTTAATTGGACTAATATTGGAGATATAATGATCAAATTTTAATCATTTAAAAACTACTTGAAGCGCATATATTTAAGTCATTTATTTGAAAAGCATTTTACAAATTTGCCTATAGATTAAAATTGTATACTGCAGGTTATCTACATGCAAATTATTTACATGTAAACAGCCGTTAGAATCGCAAATGAAGCAAAGATTCTTTCCAAAGCCATTTCCTTACCCAACTAACAAAAAATGCAAACATAATTTTTATTGTGATATTTACATAAACATAGGAAAGCTGGATTTCACCTATTTGGCATTTCTGACTATTAAACCCAAATAACATCACAAAGAAATCTCATCCATATTAGGGCATATCCATACCAGTTCATATTATAAGCCACAAAATTTGATAATCATGGTATATCCATAAAATTACATATAATAAATAAACATCAAGTCTCGGGATCTCAGCATCATCATCGATTTTGGGTCCGACCCAAAATCAAACTCAATATTGATGTGATTTATTTAGACTCCCTGTGTCTCAACAGTTTGATCAACAACAATTACAGACTAATCCATAAATGAATCCAATTGTTCTTTTTTTTCCTTCCATTTTTACTACACACTACCATCATCATCATCATCTAAGATCTCACCAAAATGGGACGGTAGGAAACAAGGATCTATGGAAGATCTGACAAAGCTTGACGACCTAATGTCAAACCTCGTCATCGAGAATGAATACACGGTCAACAGACAGGCTTGCGATGCTCCAAATAATCACATCCACCGGATTCTATTTTCCAACATACCGAGTCCAAATTTTTACTTAGCAATGGCATCAAATAGGATCACATGTGTGAATGGCTGCATCTTTGTAGGCGCATGGTCAAAACATCCTCACAGGTCAAAACATGATCCTCCAACCTAAATATCCACTTAATAAAGGTTCAATAGATAGGCTTTTTCTTTACACGGACTCAACTTCTCAATAGTACACTTTTTCTTTCCACTTGACTTCTTCTATCTTTTTTTATTTTCAGTGATTTCGCTGTACATATATTAAAAATATTGTTCCTACATAACTCTACATAATCAAATCCACAACAGACCTACATAACTCTACATAATCAAATCCACAACAGACCATTCATTTTATGCATCAAGAGCTGACCTACATATAGAGTAGGAAGCAATGATGTGGAAAATATTGAACGTAGAGAAATGTGAAATCACAGCTAAGGTTTTACCGGGGCTTTCGCGGCAAGAAGACATGAATTTTTTTTAAAAATAAATAGATGATGATGATGATGCAAAATTGTATAAATAAAAACATTTAGAAGCCAAAAAAAAAGATTCAAATAAAAGAGATAGTTTCCTTTATAATTTCTATAATGTGTATACGCGGTAATAGAAATATATTTTATCATTTACGGCAACCTTGATAATTATGTCAAAATATAACTTCTTAATAGAATACTGGAAAGAAGCCCTGCGGTTGCGCAAGGGCACCGAAGTTTCCATCTGTCTATTGAAAACAAATAAACAGTGCATTAGGCGACAATTTCCCAATAAAGTTGCAGTGAGACGGTTGTCGCAAGTTAAAAAATTTCCATGAGAAACTTAAAATGTATTATTGGATTTTGTTTACGAAATTTTGCAACCATGACTAAATTTTGAAAATGGTCTTCCATATAATTATCCGCCAGATGTCAAAAAAACATGAAAAACCGAAGTTTCCATCTGTACATTTGAAAGCAAAATGAACACTGCATTAAGCGACGATTTCCCAATATAGCTGCAATAAAATGGTTGCCACAGATTAAAAATTTTCCATGAAGTTAAAATATAATTTTCCATGACGAAATTAGAAGTGTATTATTGGAGTTTGTTTAAAAAAGTTTGCAATCATGACAAAATTTTGAAAATAAAGATCTTCCAATAATTATCCGCCAGATGTCTAAAAAAGCATGAAAAACCGAAGTTTCCATCTGTATATTTGAAAGAAAAATGAACATCGCATTAAGCGGTGATTTCCCAATATAGCTGCAGTAAGATAGTTGTCGCAAACTAAAAATTTTGCATGACGAAGTTAAACGAAATTTTACAAGTGTAACAAAATTGTGGAAATAGGGTCCTCCATGTAATTTTCCGTTAGATGCCTAAAAAATGAGGGGCTTTTCGACAATTTTTTCGCATAAAGGCAATTAGGTTAGAAAATTCCAAGTTCATCCATATATATTATATATTATCTATATAGATATAAAAATATGTAATATAGGGCTAGAGTAAAAAAAACTTGAAATCTAGCTAGAGGAGAAAAAAGCTTGAAATTTGCCACATGGCTTTTTATATAGATAGATAGATTGATAGAATAGAATGTTATAAATTAACGACAGGACTGATATTTCATATGTAAATTTGCGATTTATCATAAAACAAAAGCTTTATAGCATTTTAATACCTTCCCTATTCAATGTAGGTTAATTATTCGTCAGTACAAGTTTAGCATGCGATATATTTGGAAGTCCTCGGCCAAACGAATATTATCCAATTTTTACTCGCTAAAAAGCTGTTTAAGCGAGGCTCAAGTGAATAAAACAAGTCCAAGCAAAGGTTCAAGACTCTAAAGCAGCACAAAGCTTTTATGCTACCGCTTTATGAAAAAGCGAAGCGCCTCATAGCCGCTTTCCGCTAAAGCGAGGTTTTAACCGGCCTTTATAGGCTTTTTTCCAATAGTGGTTGCATGCTTTACAAGATCGGATCCCGAAAGGTGTCCAAACTCATCTTTGGCATGACTACTATCTAAAACTAAATGTTTAATCAATATAGTTAAATACTAAACCTAAAAAGTATGTTAGCTACAATACTTACTTTTAAATTACGGTCCACTGCTTCAACTCCATCACTTTCCATATCTTGCTTTATCAACGGATACCGACGGCTTAGGCATTTTGATGTTTGCGTCTATGGCCCTATGCCAATCAATAGTTTTTGGTAACTTCAACTTGTCCCATCGGCTAATAGTTTTTGCACCTTTTTCTTTTTTCTTTTCCTTCTTTCCATCATACGTAAAGAATGTCATAAACACCCTTCATTGTTTACCTAGGTTTGTTTTGAGTTGTGTTTTTTTAATATGTTTTCTATTAGTTACTATTGTAATCATTTCTAAGTAATTCGGTCTTGTATGCTTGAGATTTCTATAGGATGATGGTAGTAAATAGTACTTTCTCGTTAGAACTGTAAAAGGTTATGCTTAATATGTTTTGAAATTTCAGCCTAAAATTCAACATATTCTTAGCTTCACACCAAGCTTTTTGCTGCTATCTGACCTTGATTCTTGTTTCTAAGCCATGTTATTGTTTTATTTTGCTTAATAGTGTTTAATGGTATATGATTTTTTCTTAAAGATGATAAGTTATAATGACGTACATCCGGGGACAAATCTTTCACTCAATTGTAGATGATGAGTTATAGGACTCATTTCTATGTGGTTGCTTAAGCAGTCAACCTACATGACCGCTCCACCTTTTCAACTGTCTTTAGAACATTGTTTGTGGGCGCATGGTCATTTAATCAATTCTATATTTGATACACGAAAATTATAGGTAATCAAAACATAATACCCAACACATTACCCACATAATGAAGACTCGATTTAATACTTTCCTTTGCGTTGGCTTCTCTTCAACAATTTCAGGCTAAATATACCCACCTAATAAACACTAAGCAATACACTTTTCTTTCCATTGGCTTTCTTCAATCATTTCAATTTTCAGTGATTTTTCTATACATACATTAAAAATTGTTTCTACATAATACAACTTACAGTTCATTTGCGCTATGCACTAACCTAGGAAATAGAGTAGGAAGGTGCTTTACAAATTTGAATACTGAACGCTGTGTCCATAATCTTTGACATGATTACTATCTACAACTGCAAGCTTGAGTCATGCATTGTTGGCATATGCATGGTTCTATAAGCATCAGGTTTACATAGAATTGCCCAGAATCATCCTTTTATATGTACTGTGAACCAAAACACCAACAGATCGATAGAGAACTATAGCTAACAGAGTTTAAACCTAAGAACAAATTTTTAACCTTCATTCCAAAAAAAATGATGTCATTGCAGTATAGCATTCAAATTGCAGAAAAAAACTCTAATTTCAGAAGTCTCATAACAAAAGGTAATGAGCTAATCGAAATCAAACCCTAACGAGAATCGAATCGGTCCATCTACTTCTCCGATGAGTTGGGGCCTCTCTTCTTCCCGAATCCAACGACGGCGGTGACGAATCGGCGATTGTACTGCATCCTCTTGTGAGCCCGGCACCTTGGCTTCTTCTTCTTGTCTTGCTTCGCTACCTTCGGGGTTTGCCCCCTCACTTTCCCCGCACGCGCCAACGATCCGTGAACTTTTCCTGCGAGATCGAAGAAGAAGGAGAGACAGAGAGATGTGAGCAAACCCTAGGATGGGATTGAGATGGTTTGATTGAAGAAAGAAAACCCGGGATTTGGGACTTACCCATGGCTGATTGCTTCTAGGGTTTCGCGTGAGGAAGAAAGGCTGCGTGTTTGGATGAAATGAAACACTGATTTCTCTTGCGAATTTATAGGAGAGAATCTATTTCAGGATTTATGCATTCTTTATGCATTCAAGTACTCTCATATTTAAATATTGCGGATCAACGTTTAGTGTTTTTGACATATAAATACCATTAATTTTTGTAAATCTTCAACAAAAGTTGGTTCGATGACCGACTCTAAAGAAGTCAAACGGAAATTTGGATTCCAGCTTTGGTGAAACCGAGATCCCGAGACTTAGCTGAACAAGGGTTCAGTCGATGGATTGTCCGCCTGAATTGTCCATTTGTCACTGGGTACTGGATATTGAATTTCATATATGTCTCGTGTTATTGTCGTCCTCTTTTCTTTAATTTGCATATTTAGTAATATTGAAGTCTCGACAGTCACCTACAGTATACACCAATTGTTTCCAACTATGCAAAATTTCCTTCCAAAATAGACATCTTCTCTCTTTTTTCTAGCCCGCAAACCATCGCAATAATCCGCTTCCTCTCATCCAGTAACTTTTATAGCTCTTATTGCTATTGAAAATTCAACAATCCATTCCTCCCTAATTAAAGAAACTAATAAATCAAACCCCATTAAGCTCCTCCCTCAACATCCTTTGCTTTCTTAACCTACCAATGTTTTATCCGTTGTTAAATCCGGTAGAACCTATTTGTTTGGTCTAACAAATTTGTTCCAGTGAATGATCGATAGAGAAAAGTGTTTCTGTACGGCACTCTCCAAAACAACTCCTACACAATAAGAACTGAAAATGAGGTTTGAGACCCATTCATCTAGGTTAGATCCACTACACATGCGTGGGATCTAAAACCTTTATTTTATTTCTTATTGTGTAGGAGTTGTTTATGGAAGTGTTGTGTAGGAACATTTTCATCTAATTAATATATTGTCACGACCTAAAGTTTGGATGTGACCGGCACTTAGATTGTATAATATCTAAAGATATTTACATAATCCGAGTAAGCCAAAAACCAAGATCAAAACCCTTTTTGCGGAATTTTTTTTAGGAAATTTTAGTTTTTAAGTAAAAATCACAGATTTTAAGTATTTAAAATTTTAACAGTAACTCCCTATTTAATTAATAATAAAAGCAGTTATAAAGTGTTTAATTTGGTTACATCCCTAGTTGGGAGTGACGATGCCAACAGTGGAAATCAATATACAATTATAATACAACACCCGAAAGGAAGAATATCATGCATAAGTAAAATAATTTTAACTTAACACAACTAAACGATCTTATCTATCGAAATAATATACATACAACCATATATCGTTCTAAGTCACTTATACGGGGTCTGATGGAGAAGTTCTAGATTCAATATACAATACCAAAAGAGGAGGTTACTACATAGGTAACCTACCTAGCAAAAAAAAACGATAAAAACTGATAAGTGGATCTACACCGCTGCTACGCGTCCACTCGACTCCTGCAAGGAACTGTGGCACAACGGGGGTGAGTTGCCAACTCAGTGAACAAAACAAACATATAACGGCTGATAATGTAAGTATGACGAATTTCAACTAATAGCAACAAGGATGAGTATGATGCATGATAACATGTGGAAGTATTAATTTGTACCACTAACTATATAAATCAAAACCGAAATCTCATCAACTATTTCCAAATAACTTTCATCTTTCCGTGTCCAACATCGACACAAATCTTCTGATTCCCTCAGGCATCATTTCTCGAACGATCCTGCAATTCAATAATACCGGTCGGTATCATCTAGATATCCGCCGTATTTCATAACTATCTCCGGTATCGAGTATTCTCGTTAGGCTCCCCGCCTCAATGCGGCTTTCCTGTCTCTCGGTCTCGACCAGGTCCACCATGAATCCGACCGTATAACTCCCCCACTCAGTCTGGATAACGTAAAAATCCGCGACCGTATAGCTCCCCCACTCGGCCCGGAATAAAACCAAATCATAAAAACAATATCTCATGGTGGACATCTCACATCCATATGAAGAATCACTGAATCTACGCAATAGTATATGAAAAACTCAAAACCATAAATCCTCAATAATCCAGATGCATCTCATATCAAACTCATAACATTTGAATATGAAACACAATGTCATTTATGCAAAGTACTACCGTTATTGATGCTTAAGATGTAATAGGAATCATATTTAACAGAATAAATACTAAGTGTGAAAGTGACATATTAATATCGACGAGGTGTAGTGTAACATGTAGATATGTGCATGTGCGGCATGACTCGTCGATAATTGTGCAGTGTCCTAACAATTATTAACATGGCGATGTATATATACATGAATGCATATGATCAACTTAATATATGAAAGCCTAATTTTTAGTTAAACTTAACCACGGGCGTATCACGCCATCCATACAAAATCCCCAGGTAGATGTTTGGTCTACTCACCGGAATACGTCGAATCTACTCAGATCACCAATCCCTTTCCTTTTCTTGCGGCCTCCGAAGTTTCCGTATTTGACTCTAATATCGAAATTAACTTGTATAAGAAACGGCTAAAATCCGATACGGCGAAAACATGAAAATACGAGTGTTATATACTAACTATACTACGTACGACTATTCTAAACTATCCAACACTTATACTAACTGAATTTAATCCGATCGCTGGTCGTAATAGAAAACAGAAATGCGTTACGAAACGTCCGTGTCGTGTTTTAAAAGTTTAACTCCGTTTCAGATATTAACTCCCAGATCTCATATACTGTTAAAATAACTTAAATAAATAATACCAAACATCCTATTATATACACAGAGAGCTACCCTAAAAATCATAACACCCAACTCCCCCAAAAGTCTGGCGAGACCGAATTTTGCCCATGTGTCGCCGGTCAAAAACCGAGCAACAAGGTTCGTATTCTTAGGGTTTATTCTAGGTCCAGTTTATAAGATTAAAGCACTGTTTGGTTAAGTTGATTTTCATTTAAACCATAGCAGATTCAAGACAGAGCTTAAACTTGTAAAAATACGATATTACCGATATTTGATTTCTACATCTAAACAGTTACTAAACTAAAATTCTACAGAGTTTAAGGATTATACCTACAGCAAGATCACTGGAAAACTCCCTCTAAGAAGCACAATCTCTTAGCTTGATGGAATTGTGAAAATCCTTAACCCTTAGCTTTCTTCTCTTCCTCTTTCCTTTTCTCTTGTGTGTTCTAATGTTTTTCTTTCTCTTTCCTTCGTAAATTTTTGATTTTAATTTGGTTTAAATGACTGAACACTTGATATAGGATAAAGGAAAATGAGTGAAGGGTTAGGAGGAGGTGTCACAAAAAGGTTGTGGTGGTTTCATGCAAGGATGAGGTGGATGTGCATGAGGTGTGCATGTAAGAAGGAGTTATGTGTGTGGTTACTCCTTAAGGTGCGGTGTCTTGAGGGTAAATCCCAAGCTTAACCATTTTCAAGCCTTATTTGCATAAACACCCTTATACAACTCTAATTTGCATAAAAAAAACTACCCTTTTCATATAAACCCCTCATTACATATGTTATTATATAAACACCATTTTTATTATAAATGAAGCTAAAATTTTCACTAAAACCCTTGTAATTTACTAATTTACAAACTAAAATTTCAAATTAATTTGTTTCACACCCTATTATGAAAATGTCCTATTTTGTTTTAATAACTTTTTAATTTAACATTTTATTATTTAATTAATTAAATTAATTTATTGTATAAATTTTTTAAAATATTATAATATTCCCCCCTTAAGAAAATTCGGTCCCCGAATTTAAAACTTAACTATACGTACCTTCAAAAAGATATGGAATTTCTTCCGCATCGCATCCTCGGTCTCCCAAGTGATCTCCTCGCGATTCGTTCTTCGCCAAAAAACCTTTACAGATGGAAGTACCCTTGATCTCAGTTTCTTTGACTGCCGGTCTAGAATAGCTACTGGCTGCACTGTGTAGGATAAATCCGGCTCAAACTGTAATGTCTGATGCTGGATCGCGTGAGAGGGACCGTGAAGATACTTGCGAAATATAGGCACGTGAAACACCGGATGCACATCGGGAAAACTCAGTGGGAGTGCTAAACGATAAGCTACATCACCCACTCTCTCCAGAATCTCGTAGGGTCCGACATATCTGGGGCTGAGCTTCCCCTTTTTCCTGAAACGCATCACACCCTTCATCGGAGATACACGACGGAATACATGATCTCTCACATCAAACTCGAGTCTACGACAGCGTCGATCGGCGTATGATTTCTGTCTGCACTGGGCCACTCTCATTCTGTCCCGTATCAACTGGATCTTTTTCCGTAGTCTCCTGTACTATTTGCGGTCCCAAAATGCTACTCTCGCTGAGTTCCGTCCAACAAACTGGCGATCGACATTTTCTCCCATACAAAGCTTCAAAGGGTGCCATCTGGATCGTCTCTTGAAAACTGTTGATGTAAGAGAATTCTATCAAAAATAAGTGATGATCCCAACTACCACCAAAGTCAAGACTGCAAGCTCGAAGCATATCTTTTAGAGTCTGTATGTTCCGCTCTGACTGACCATCTGTCTGTGGGTGAAAAGCTGTACTAAAACTCAATCGTATACCTAGAGCCTCTTGAAGTTTCTGCCATAGTCGGCTGATAAACTGTGTACCCCTATCGGACACTATGCACGTCGGAACTCCATACAATCATACAATCTCGTCGATATAGATCTGAGCATACTGCGCATACCCAAACGTTGTCTTCACCGAAAGAAAGTGAGCTGTTTTTGTCAATCTATCTACAATCACCCAGATAGAATCATACCCTCTGCTTGTCCTGGGTAGACCCACAATGAAATCCATAGAGATCTGCTCCCATTTCCACTCCGGAATGGGCAAGGGCTGCAACCCTCCTGCCGGCCTCTGGTGCTCGGCCTTAACTTGCTGACAAGTCAAGCATCTTGAAACAAACTCCACGACATCTCTCTTCATTCCTTCTCACCAATAAACATCCTTCAAGTCATGATACATCTTGGTGGAACCAAGATGAATACTATATGCTGATCGATGGGCCTCCTCTAAGATCTCACGTCTCAGTCTCTCCGAATCTGGCACATAAAGACGAGTCCCAAAACGTAATACTCCACAGTCATCTATCACGAACTCAAACTCTCTGCCCTGCCTAACCTGATCCACAATCTCCGACATACGAGCATCTACGGGCTGTGTCTCTCGAATACGATCCAATAACTGAGGATGGGTGCGAACATGTGCTAACTGTCCTCCTGTCGATGTGAATTCAAACTGTACACGGCTATCACATAGAATCTGCCAGTCTGCAGAAGACTGTCTCTGCAAGGTGCGCAAATGAGATAAGCTACCTCCAGGCCTCCGACTCAAGGCATCTGCTACAACATTCGCTTTGCCCGGATGATAAAGAATCTCGCAATCGTAATCCTTCACGAGTTCCATCTATCGATGCTGCCTTAGATTCAGATCCCGCTGCTGAAAAATATACTTCAAGCTCTTGTGATTTGTGAATATCTGGCACGACTCACCGTATAAGTAATGCCTCCAAATCTTCAGTGCGAATACCACAGCAGCCATCTCTAAGTCATGAGTGGGGTAGTTCTGCTCGTGCCTCTTCAGCTGCCGAGAAGCATAAGCTACGACCCTGCCGTGTTGTATCAACACACAGCCTAAACACACTCGAGAGGCATCACAATACACAATAAAACCACCTGACCCAGAAGGTAAAGATAATACCGGTGCAGTCATCAAGCGAGTCTTCAACTGCTGGAAACTCTGCTCACATGAATCTGTCCAAAGAAATGGAACTTCCTTTCTAGTCAATCCAGTCAACGGTGCAGCGATCCGAGAAAAATCCTGCACAAAGTTTGGTTCCCATAACCAGTCTTCAACCGACGCTGGCTCCATACCGATACAACAACTGTAGGGCACCCGGAGGGCGCCTTTTTGTTTTTGCGCTTCCTAGAAGTCGAACACCACTTTCCGGGGCGCAAAATGGGGTTTCCGATTTTTTATCGCTGCCCGGAAGTCGAAAACGACTTTCCGGGGCGATAAATGTAGGGTTACTAGGCACACTAACGAGGCTCTACAAGGCATCGACCATGCCGGATTAAAATTTTTAGGTGCTTAACAACCCTAAGCAAGATCGTTAACTAGAGTTTAGGCGAAAAAGATAGCAAGTAAACAACTTTACGACTAAAGTGAATACGAAATACAACCTTTGTAGATCGGTCCTTCACTTCATATGCTCCTTGATGTAGTCCCTTCGCTGCGATCATCCAACTCCCGGACTCTTGGACGGCTCCATGAGAAATTGCAACGGGATCGCTTGAAGTCTTCGATGCCGAAGATGATCTATGTCGAAGGAATATAGACTCAAGCTTCTACCTCACTAATCAAAGAATTAGTAAAGCAAACACCCTAAACTAAAGTGCTAGTCTAGTAGAGGATGGTGAGATAGGAAATGGGTACTCTTTGGATTTTCATTTCTCACAATATTTCTCACTCAAGATCAAACCCTAGCAAGCTTTTTCTTTTTGAATCAAGAAGAAGATGATGAACAAAAAGAAAGAGAAGAGGATAATGATCAAGTGAGAGAGTGAACTAACCATGGTGAGTAAGTATCATATACTAACTCATGTAGAGACTTTACCATAGCTAAGTTTTTATGGTTGGGTTAATAAGAATCTAAGGTAAAATAAAGTTAGTGGATTTTGTCAAAACATCCACAAGCTTCTACAAGATTTATGCTTATGACAAAATGTCCACTAATTTGTAATTAACTTAAATAATTATTAACCACCATATAAAATAGAATGGTGTATGTCTTGTACACCCATGTCAAGTGTATCATCAAACATGATACATAAAAGAAAACACATTTCAATATATATCACATATATATCAAAGTGTGCACATGTGAGAAAAAACCCTAAGTGAACGTGTGTTAGTTAATGTAAACTAGTATATCAAATATACAATTATACAATAAAATATTAAGTCAACACTTGACTTAATAATCCGGTCATATCACATATAACCGACTAACACCCAATGTATCGACTTATCGAATCAACACTTGATTCGATATCCCGGTTATATCGCATATAACCGATCGATACAAACATCGCGAGAATAGAATACGTTATCATATACTCGCATCATTCTCGGTCCCGCACATATCACATATGCGCTCCTATTTCGGTTTGCCTGAGCCAGTAAAACCTCTATGTAGGACTCTAAAGACTCGTCAATACGCCGGCAGTAGGTGATGATCATATCAAGCACCCACAAGCCGTCAGCGGTACTAGCTGGATGTAACGGCTACCTGGGTATTGAGTGATCAGAAGATCAGCAAGCAAGCCCGCTTCAACTCCTGCAAAAAGCCCGACAGTGACACTACCGTACAGTCCGGTCTCCTCGTCTGATATGTTGCATATCAAGTCTAGGGGTGGTAAACGTCAGACCCCAATAACCGATAAGTCATGCCGATGAGAGGCTCATAATGGGTCGAGAAAACTACTGGTAACACTTACCAGTAAATCTCTAAACCAGCCCGGTCCAGGGACTTCCCTGTTATGGCCAATCGAGCATAGCGCAACATCAACCCCCAATACCGGGAGAGATGAAACCCCTCCTATCGCTCATTGCCTCCATGTGACTCGGGACTGTACCCCAAAACCACCGTTTTGCACGCCCTCTTGGACGTGGTAAGGTGGAAATCAAAGCACAGTGGGAATCACACAAGACTCTATGACGATCTCGGGTCTACAGACTAACCTGTACCAGTGTCACCAGAGAACTGCCATCTGACGTAAGGTATAATACCATCTGGGAGTTCTCGGCGAGTCCGTCCAGTGTACCCAGTCTCCACTGAGCACTCGTATATCATCTCTGATGTCAAACACCAATGGATATGGGATCATCCATCGCCCATCTATATGGGTCGAGAAGGTATACGCTAGTCTACGCTGGTATATCGATGCCCCGTCTCGATACACCCACGACTAGGGACCTTGAAGGATGTACTTATGGACTACCATGTCCCCACTAGTATGATCCGCATCACAGTCCAGGTAGTCAAGTTCACATCCTAAGGGCTTTACCAACATGTAACAGAGAGACAATCAGTATACACGTTAAGGTAAAGAGTAACCAGATAGCATACTATCATGTTGAGCAAGAAAGTCCTCCCTATATATGTCCAAGCATCCACTATAATATACATCAGATGTATAGTAATGGCCTCTAGGGCATACATATAACTAACAATCTCCCACTTGCACTAGGGCCATCTGATAACAGTGGTTGTAGTATCTCATACTTAACCATCCCATAATAGTCTCTCTCTGGGAAAAGGCCTTTGTGAGTGGATCCGCCGTGTTGTCCTCTGAGTCTGCTCTCCAGACCTCGATCCCCTGGAGATTAACCATCTCCATGATCAGGTGACACTGCCTCAGAATATATCTGGATCACTGATGGGACGGGCGTTCCTAGGCATAAGCCACAACTCCATTGTCTCACAATGGTAGGAACGAGGTTCATCTCATGAACTTATATACACCCAGACTGCCTCTTTGGTAGCATCTTTGGTAACGATGTATCTTGCCTTTAATCGTCTAGTATGTCACGGTATCTAGCTTGGAACTCTTCCAACATACCGTCCCTCCACTGAGGGTAAAGACAATGCCTGTGACTGACATTCAGTCGTCCTTATCACCCTAGAACCTTTCCAGTGATTCTCCCCAGGATCAATTGATACCATCCCACTACAGCTAGTGAGAATTCTAACATCCAATTAGATCTACTCATAGATCCAAAACTCAGGATTTAGTAGGTATCACTTTGATCCTATATGGAGAATCATTGTGATAAGCGGAGATTGACCGAGCGTAGCATAGGAAACTTCTTCCCTATCAAGAGTATGTCATCCACGTACTCTACGAGGATCACCACCATACTCTCTACTTCCTTTTTGTATATACAAGGTTCATCTATCATTTTGATGAAGTCAAACTCTTTGGCTACCACATCAAAACAGACGTTCTAACTCCGCGATGCCTGCTTTATCACATAAAACATCTTGCACACGTTTCCGCTGCTCCCACTGTTTACGAAGCTCTCTGGCTGTGTACTTATAGACGCTCTCTTCTAAAACATCATTTAGAAAAGCAGTCATGACACCCATCCGCCAGATATCGTAGTCATGGTGTGTAGCCGTGGCAAGTAGGATTTGGATGGACTTAAGTATAGCTACTTAGTAAAGGTTTCAACATAATTCATACCTGGTCAATGATGCAAACCTTTAACAAGTCTAGCTTTGAAAGTCTCAACTTTTCCATGTACACCAAGTAATCTTCTCAAGATATACTTGCTCCTGATGGGGATTTAACCCTTCAGATAAAGCAACCAAAGTCCATACTTTGTTGGTGTATAAGGATTCCATCTCAGATCACTAAGCATCTAGCCATTCTTACAGAGTCCCACTCCTGATTGCCAGCTTGAATCTAGTTGGGTCATCATCTCATGATGTAATCCTCACTCCCACTGTCATAGAGAAACCGAAGTATCTCTCAGATCGGTGAGGAACCCTACTAGATCGGCGGAGAGGCTGAGGTTCGTTGGTTACTATTGAATCCTTTGGTTCTACCAAATCATCTGTTGTAGTTTGTATAGCCGGAACTCTTTCCAGTTCTACCTCATATCGACAAATTTCTTCTCAAGAAATTCCCTTTTACAAAGGTGGCATGTTGAGAAACAAAACATTTTTGTTCCTCGGTTAGGTAGAAGATATTCCCTTGCTAATGCTTGGGATATCCAACAAACTTCCACAGATCTGACTTTGCCTCGAGCTTGTCCGGATTTTGCTTTTTAGACATAGGCCGGACAACCCCAAATCTTAACTGACTTAAGAGATGGGCTCTTCCCTTACCATATCTCATATGGAGTGGTAGGCATATGATTTGATCGGAACCTTATTCAATAGGTATGCAACTTCTCAAGTGCATAACTCCCAAAAGAAAATAGGAAACTCAGTAGTACTCATCATAGAGCACACCATATCATATAGGGTGCTATTGCTCCGCCCCGATATACCATCGTGCTATGGTGTATACGGAGGAGTAATGCTGAGAGAGAATCTCATTCTCCTTTAGGATAGTCCAGGAATTCCGTGCTCAAGTATTCTCCTCCCTGATCACATCAAAGGACATAATACTTATACTCGTATTTTGGTTCTCTACTTCTAACTTATATTCTGTGAATATCTCAAAAGGTTCGGACTTGTGTTTCAACAGGAACATATGTCTGAATCTTGAGAGATTATCAGAGAATGTAATGAAGTACAAAGAACCGGTCTTGGCATATGTAGACAGGGGACCTTCATACATCAGCATGTAACAATCCCAAAAGTTCACTAACTCTTTCTCTGTTTTCAATAAACAGAGCTATGGTCATCTGATCTTTGTGACATGACTGACAAGTTTCACAAGATGTAAATTCAAACATATTTAAATATGCATCTAAATGTAACTTAGCTAGTCGGGTCGCATTGATATGACCTAGTCTACAATGTCTCAAGAAGGATTCGTTCATTTCTGAACTTTTCCTCTTGTGTGTGTTTTGTATACTAAGAACTGTAGTTTGATTTAGAACATCAATGCTTTTAGATAACGTGCCTGAACCGATCAACTCTTGATATAGGAAATGTTCAAAACATTATCCAACAATACAAAATTATATCATTTCTTTACTGATAAAGAGACTGATATGATTTTGTATATCAGGTTCGGTATCTAATAACATTTGTTCAGAATCAATGTATTCTGATAATACAGGGTGATAATGACCAACAGACTTGGCTGCAACACTTGCACCGTTTTCTATCTCATGAAACTTATCACCCGTTCTCAGTTCTCTACCTATCTGTAGCCCATGTAACAGATTACATATGCGGGATCCTGATCCGGTATCATATACCTAGGACGTAAAGGACATTGAGAAATGGTTCTTTATAATGAACACACCCGAAGATGATGCATCAGCATACACTTTCTTCGTTTGGGCGGCACGGGAATTCTGGTAATCCCCAATTTCCTGCTCTGTCTTATAACAATTATAAGTTGGAGCGGGACCAACGTTCCCCAGCTCAGTATAACAAGTGGGTTCGGTCAATACATCCATATTATTATCTTGATTAAGGCGTGATATGGTCGCTACCTGGAGAGAGAGAGAAGAAAACACTCTGCGTGCGCTCTTGCAAGATCAGATTGGTTATTAGTTTATCTAATCAGGATGGCTCCCACTGTTTTTATCAAATCTTCCTTCAAACCCTAAAAGGAAAGACTAGCCGGGATTAATTACACGCTACAAGTTCGCCAATCTTTCAGCCAGGCCAGTGTCGGTAGTTTGAGGGAGGTGTCCCGTGCTTTCGCACGGACCTAATTAATGTAAACCTCGTTTTCCCAGAGGCGTAACCCCGTTGACACCTTTCTAGACACCGGCTTGATCGGCTAATTGTAATGTGTAAAACTCTCCCAGGAGTAACTCTTACTCGCAGCGGGTATAGGGATCCAACTATCTCATAGAAGGTATGCAATCTCATTGCAAATTTCAACACTTGAAATTCCCAATAATATTTTACCCTTAGCGTCCTATGACCTTGACGCAGGCCAACAAACCATAGTCCGCTAGTCAAGTTCAACCCGTCATTTCTTGATTGAATTAAACCCACCTGCACGACCCTTGACGCAGGCCAACAAAGTAGCACGACTACCCTAATCTAATCTGCATCATATGCATAAACAAATAAATACTAGTTAGCTACCGCACACTACGCCTTGACGCAGGCCAACAAACGTAGCACGAATACTAAGTAGGACTTATCTGAAATGACGGAGGGCTACGACAGATTTTTCTGAAAACCTATTGCGTAATGAACTTGATATCGTTGTAGAATCAAATGATTTTAAAATGGAGTGTTTTTTAGGCTTTTCTAGTTTTGCTAAAGGGGTCACTCCCGGTGAAGGGATCGTCGGCCCTTTCCTTGTCGAATGAGGTGCAGGATATATCATATATATCACTGTGCAAAGCAATAACTATAGAAGCAATCAAAAGACAAACCGAGTGTTGTAGCATCTGCCAGTTATTGCTAAAGGGGTCACTCCCGGTGAAGGGATCTCGGCCCTTTCCTCATCGAATAAGGTGCAGGATGTTCTACATGGAACACCGCGATGCAAAGCAAGAACTGTAGCTACCTGTTTTTGAAAATTCGATTCCACAACATATTTTAGGTTTCTTTTTTTTCATTAATCATATTAATGAAGTCCCATCATTTAAGTCACCTAAACATCACAGATAAATACGACGTACACTTATGCCATCCGCATTCGCCTCGATGTCCCCTCGTGCACCGTTAGGTTAGGTAACTAACGGCAGAGCGGGGCAGGGCTAGCGCGGGTGTAAAACATAAGTAACGTCTATATAATATATCATATATACTATATACTGTATCTATCACAGCACATCACATGATCACATCACAGATATCGCAGCAGAAGAAACATATGAAACATTGGATATACTAGGACGTCCGTGTTTTATTTTGAGCCTCTATAAAACACGGATTCCATGGTCTCAACGAATAGCCAAACCCACACCCCTAGGCCTCTACGAGAGTGGCAAGCAACCCTAACAATTCTAGAGTTAGGAGCCCCGGACTCGACTCCTCGAGTTGATCTCCCACTGGACTCCAGAACCCGGTTACTTGTGCTCTCCTCCTTGGGTCTATCCTAGTGCGGAAAAGTAAATAATATACAAATGGTGACATCAACCTCAACCCGGAAGTGCCCCAATAAAAGAATATTACATACATTTAATTTTACATGAATGAAAATGAAAAACATCCATCTCACATAAAACCCCCGGCTATTCAAAACGCGACGATCCAATATAACATATCCAGCAACACATAACATCATATGTCATCAACGTAAGTAAATATGCACATCCCAATTGTCGTTGACATATAGCAACGAAACCGGCGATATCACATATTACACTTACGGTCGCAGAAAAGAAAGTGTAAAACTACAACAGTTGGAATCCGCAACCTCCTCAGACATCGCATGCCTAACTGTTATAAACCCCGCATTTTAGTCTCCATATCGAAAACTCTTTTCAATATCAAGTCGGGCAATTCAACAAGATTCCCGAAAATATGATCGAATGCTCGTCGCAAACTTTAGTAGACGGCCGCACCCCCAGATGCCGTCGACGAAGTGCACTAAGGCGGAACACTGCTGCCGCGAGCACCCGAACGGATGCTTTCGGCGACGGGGTTCTCCTACAGTTACTTGGTCGGGGCTATGGGGCATGGCTGTCTATTTAGTTTACCCGGCGAATATCCGCGTACGCTACGTGATTGCGACGGACTTTTGATCACATCAAAATCCCGTGGCAACCAATCAAATGAGACTAAACTGCTATGTTTATAACAATCAAATTAGTTATCTCATAACTACTTGTGGATTCCAAATATTGTATCACATTCCAGATAAATAGACAATGTTAAAATTTCCGATCGAATAATCAAACACCCAAGTTTTCCCGAAATAGCTCAACACATGAAATAAGTTTAAAAACATTCACTTCATGCCACAGTACCGACGGTCCAGCCGTAGAAGGGTCAAGCCAACGCCTCACATGTGGCACGCCGTACTGCCCCAAACCCTAAGGTTCAAAGGGCAGTTCAAGACGGTCACATAATCGAGTTAAGGTTTGTTGTCTTCTAGAGGGTCCATCGCGTTAATTGCACTACTTAGAACGTTCTTAAACCACGGAAAAATCCAACACTTGGAAATTTCCCGGCAGGGGAAAAAGTGGGTATTTATATCCGGTCGAACTTTTTAACATGTTCTAAAATTACCCGGAAAACCCAACGAAATTAAATATTCCGATCGAATCAACGAATACAAAATAAACCTCAAAATACTCAACACTTAAGTCAGATAAAAATACCCATAAAAATCAGGAAATGAAATAGAAACATTACTGTGCAAACAGAAAACGGTGACGTCATCTTATGGCCGCGGAACCGCCGCACGAGCCATGCTCGTGCCGCGGTTCCGCGGCGCCTTAGGCGCCAAACAGTGTCGTTTTGCACAGTGTTTCTTATAATTGCCTGCTGAATTTTTTAGGCATTTTTAATACAGAAAAATCCCAGATTTTAAAAATTGTACAGAGAGGGGTTTAATTTTGCGTTTCCGGGTTCGATCGGGGTTTTAACGTCGTTAACACATCGCCTAATGCTCTAGCTAGGCTCTGATACCACTGTAAGGTTACTAGGCACACTAACGAGGCTCTACAAGGTATCGACCATGCCGGATTAAAATTTTTAGGTGCTTAACAACCCTAAGCAAGATCGTTAACTAGAGTTTAGGCGAAAAAGATAGCAAGTAAACAACTTTACGACTAAAGTGAATACGAAATACAACCTTTGTAGATCGGTCCTTCACTTCATATGCTTCTTGATGTAGTCCCTTCGCTGCGATCATCCAACTCCCGGACTCTCGGACGGCTCTATGAGAAATTGCAACGGGATCGCTTGAAGTCTTCAATGCCGAAGATGATCTACGTCGAGAGAATACGGACTCAAGCTTCTACCTCACTAACCAAAGAATTAGTTAAGCAAACACCCTAAACTAAAGTGCTAGTCTAGTAGAGGATGGTGAGATAGGAAATGGGTACTCTTTGAATTTTCATTTCTCACAATATTTCTCACTCAAGATCAAACCCTAGCAAGCTTTTTCTTTTTGAATCAAGAAGAAGATGATGAACAAAAAGAAAGAGAAGAGGATAATGATCAAGTGAGAGAGTGAACTAACCATGGTGAGTAAGTATCATATACTAACTCATGTAGAGACTTTACCATAGCTAAGTTTTTATAGTTGGGTTAATAAGAATCTAAGGTAAAACAAAGTTAGTGGATTTTGTCAAAACATCCACAAGCTTCTACAAGCTTTATGCTTATGAAAAAATGTCCACTAATTTGTAATTAACTTAAATAATTATTAACCACCATATAAAATAGAATGGTGTATGTCTTGTACACCCATGTCAAGTGCATCATCAAACATGATACATAAAAGAAAACACATTTCAATATATATCACATATATATCAAAGTGTGCACATGTGAGAAAAAACCCTAAGTGATCGTGTGTTAGTTAATGTAAACTAGTATATCAAATATACAATTATACAATAAAATATTAAATCAACACTTGACTTAATAATCCGGTCATATCACATATAACCGACTAACACCCAATGTATCAACTTATCGAATCAACACTTGATTCGATATCCCGGTTATATCGCATATAACCGATCGATACAAACATCGCGAGAATAGAATACGTTATCACATACTCGCATCATTCTCGGTCCCGCACATATCACATATGCACTCCTATTTCGTTTTGCCTGAGCCAGTAAAACCTCTATGTAGGACTCTAAAGACTCGTCAATACGCCGGCAGTAGGTGATGATCATATCAAGCACCCATAAGCTGTCAGCGGTACTAGCTGGATGTAACGGCTACCTGGGTATTGAGCGATCAGAAGATCAGCAAGCAAGCCCACTCCAACTCCTGCAAAAAGCCTGACAGTGACACTACCGTACAGTCCGGTCTCCTCGTCTGATATGTTGCATATCAAGTCTAGGGGTGGTAAACGTCAGACCCCAATAACCGATAAGTCATGCCGATGAGAGGCTCATAACGGGTCGAGAAAACTACTGGTAACACTTACCAGTAAATCTCTAAACCAGCCCTGGCCAGGGACTTCCCTGTTATGGCCAATCGAGCATAGCGCAACATCAACCCCCAATACTGGGAGAGACGAAACCCCTCCTATCGCTCATTGCCTCCATGTGACTCGGGACTGTACCCCAAAACCACCGTTTTGCACGCCCTCTTGGACGTGGTAAGGTGGAAATCAAAGCACAGTGGGAATCACACAAGACTCTATGACGATCTCGGGTCTACAGACTAACCTGTACCAGTGTCACCAGAGAACTGCCATCTGACGTAAGGTATAATACCATCTGGGAGTTCTCGGCGAGTCCGTCCAGTGTACCCAGTCTCCACTGAGTACTCGTATATCATCTCTAATGTCAAACACCAATGGATATGGGATCATCCATCGCCCATCTATATGGGTCGAGAAGGTATATGCTAGTCTACGCTGGTATATCGATGCCCCGTCTCGATACACCCACGACTAGGGACCTTGAAGGATGTACTTATGGACTACCATGTCCCCACTAGTATGATCCGCATCCCAGTCCAGGTAGTCAAGTTCACATCCTAAGGTCTTTACCAACATGTAACAGAGAGACAATCAGTATACACGTTAAGGTAAAGAGTAACCAGATAGCATACTATCATGTCGAGCAAGAAAGTCCTCCCTATATATGTCCAAGCATCCACTATAATATACATCAGATGTATAGTAATGGCCTCTAGGGCATACATATAACTAACAATAAATGTCGCTGATTTTTTGGCGCTTCCTGGACTTTGCCTTTGACTTTTCAAAGGCAAATCGACTTTCGATCATTATATACGATGCACTTGACCAGTGTATTCAAGTGCTCGGTTCTGCCAAGAGAGCGAAGCGAACGATAGTGCAGTTATTTCCCTTTTGAGTTTTCGGTTCGGGCAAGAGAGCGAAGCGAACGATCCTTTGACGGACCGGGTGGCGCGTGCTGCGAGCCCCCGGCGATTGAGGGCGCACCTCGCCAAGTGAGTGAAGCGCAGCGGAACGGATAGGCAAGTGAACGAAGTGAACGATTGAGTTGTTCGAAGGTGAGTGAAGCGAAGGAAGGAACTGACGTCGGTAATAACCGGCCACACCCAAGAAACTTCGAACCTCTGTAACTAACACAGGTCTGGGCCAGTACTGTACTGCTTCGACCTTCTTTGGGTCCACACGTATACCATCTCTCGTAACTATGTGACCCAAGAAATCCACACCATCTAGACAGAAAGCACACTTGGAGAATTTAGCGAACATCTGATACTCCTTCAAGGTCTGCAACGTGATGCGCAAATGCTGCTCGTGCTCCTCCCGGCTCTGGGAGTAAACAAGAATATCATCAATGAATACAATAATAAACTGATCAAGGAATGGCCTGAAAATACGGTTCATCATATCCATGAAAGCTGCTGGGGCGTTGGTGCGTCCGAACGACATCACCAGAAACTCGTAATGCCCATATCGTGTGCGAAAAGCAATCTTCGGAATGTCATCCTTCCAAACTCTCAACTGGTGATACCCTGACCGCAAATCAATTTTCGAGAAATATCCAGCTCCCTGCGGCTGATCGAACAAGTCATCGATACGAGGTAGTGGATACCTATTTTGCACAGTAACTCGATTCAACTGTCTGTAGTCGATGCACAGTCTCATGCTACCGTCCTTCTTCTTAACAAATAAGACAGGAGCTCCCCACGGTGATACACTTAGACGAACAAGTCCTCTATCTAACAACTCTTGCAACTGGTTTTAGAGTTCCTTCAACTCCGTCGGGGCCATCCGATAAGGTGGTATAGAAATAGGCCCCGCATCCGGAATCAAGTCAATACAAAATTCGATATCGCGATCGGGCGGTAATCCTGGTAATTCTCGTGCGATCGGAGCCTGGTCCAACGGAATCTCAACGGCTCCTATGTCCTGAATAAACGCTAAGAATCCACAACAACCCTTCTTCAAGAGTCGTCCCGCACAAAGAGCAAAAATCATGTTGGTAGGAGTTATATTACAGTCTCCCTGCACAACAAAAATCGGTTCACCTAGAAAACAAAATCTGACCGCTTTCCCCCGACAATCTACATAAGCATGACAAACGGCCAACCAATCCATACCAAGAAATATATCAAAATCTAGCATATCCAGGAGGATTAGATCAACTAATGAATCCCTATCACCGATACGTATTGAACAAGACCTAAATACGTGTCGAGCTACAAAAGAATCCCCCACCGGAGTAATTACAACTAGCGGTAACTCTAACAACGACGACTCTCTCCCCAGAGAAAGTGCAAAGTGTGCATATACATAAGAATGCGTAGAACCGGGATCAAATAAAATATGTGCATCTAAGGAATATACTGCAAGAATACCTGTCACAACTGCATTGGATGCCTGGGCATCCTGTGGAGTCAGCGCAAAAACTCATGCCTGGCCCCTACCCGCATCCTGTCGTCCTCTTCCTTCGGTCTCCTCGGCCTCTCTGAAAGCGTCCTGTAAAGCCCCGACCTCGCTGTGCAACTGCCTGGCACATAATGCCAATTAGGGGGGAAGTAAGGCCATCGAAGTAAAAGATGGAGGGGGTAAAGCGGCCTGTGGAAAAACAGTCCCTTCCACTCTGTGGAAGAAATCTGGCAAGAAAGAAATCAGAAAACTCGGTCCATGACATTGGAGGAAGACCAGTGTCTCGCCCTCTCTCCATCGACTCACACCACTCCTGTGCAAGTCCCTCCAATCGAAAGCTAGTCAGCTCAACCGACCTCGCATCAGAACATCGCAATGATCTGCCGATTCTCGTCATCTTATCAAGAAAGGACTGAGGATCCTCTACTACATCGGTTCCTGTAAATACCGGAGGTCTCAACCTTATAAACTCCGAAAGTGATACCTCCATCACCCTCGTGTCTACAAGTGCGACCGTATGCATGTATTGTACATCAGACTCTACCATGGTCGGTGCCTGATCCTGTCTCTGTACTCGGGTGGCCTCAGCTAACTGTCCTACCACCTGCTGCAATCCTAACATGCTCTCCTCTATCCTAGTCAGTCTATCTGGAGGAGGAGGATCGACATGCTCATGCACCGCCGGAATGTCCGGTGCATCAGTCGCCGTCACAGGCGGATTTGCCCTAGCTGCATCCCTGGCCGCGGCTCGCCTAGCTCGCGTAGCCATAACAACTGGAACAAGAAACGAGAGTTGATAAGGTATACGAATAGGAACGGCAATAACAGAGAGTCGAAGGAAGGATAAATCAAGATATACATCCTAAGATTAGTTAGTCTGAGTATTGTAACGTAAATATGCCGCGGAACATACGTACGGTACTGCACTCATCCTAATTCACTTACACCATCAAACCAAAAGTAATCCTACGTAACGAACTCAAGTCGACTCACTTTAACTCACTGCTCGATTCCGTAAGCTTAGTCCTATGCTCTGATACCAACTTTGTCATGACCCAAAGTTTGGATGTGACCGACACTTATATTGTATAATATCTAAAGATATTTACATAATCCGAGTAAGCCAAAAACCAAGATCAAAACTCTTTTTGCGGAACTTTTTTTAAGGAAATTTTAGTTTTTAAGTAAAAATCACTGATTTTAAGTATTTAAAATTTTAACGGTAACTCCCTATTTAATTAATAATAAAAGCAGTTATAAAGTGTTTAATTTGGTTACATCCCTAGTTGGGAGCGACGATGCCGATAGAGGAAATCAATATACGATTATAATATAACACTCGAAAGGAAGAATATCATGCATAAGTAAAATAATTTTAACTTAACACAACTAAACGATCTTATCTATCGAAATAATATACATACAACCATATATCTGTTTCCTGATTTAAAATCAGGAAAGCTTCTGGGAAAAGCTTCAGAAGAGGGTCACGTGCTTACACGTGACTAGCGGTCACGTGTTGGCACGTGACACCTAAAAGCATCATCAAGTCAAGTTCAGTTTTCCAACTACATCAAAGAAAGGGCTTCAGAAAGGGTCACGTGTCGGCACGTGACATTTAAATGCAAGCGTCAAAGGCACACCGGTTCCCTGATCAAGTCAAGGAAAAGGCTTCAGAAGAGGTCACGTGCTCCCACGTGACCAGGGTCACGTGTTGGCACGTGACGTTCAAAGCAGCAGACTCGTTCTCCAGATGAACCAAGGAAAGAGAGTTCAAACAAGGGTCACGTGCTCACACGTGACCAGGAGTCACGTGGTGGCACGTGACGTTTAAGCAACGATCAGAAGACAGAGCGCAAAAGAAAGGAAAAGGCTCATTCCAAAGGGGGTCACGTGCCCACACGTGACCATGAGTCACGTGGTCACACGTGACCGGCTTTCAAAGCCCATTTTGTCAACAGAATTAAATTCTGAAAGAAATTCAAATCTTTCCAAAGGAAAGCGGCTATCTGGAACCAATCGAATTAAAGATTCAGAGGTGATGAAATATCATCTATCTATGGGAAAATCTCGGGTTTGGAAAGATTTCCCCTTTAAATCTAACCGAAACAACAAAGGAGAATCCCTGGATTTGAAATCCAATGGTGAATAAAATTCACCTAATAATCCAAAGGTCCAAAACGAATGATGGATGCAAATCAAATCTCTCATGAAGATTCGTCAAAAACTGATTGATTCGGCTGCTTCTCCTATAAATAGGAGCCAAGAGACACAGAGAAGAGGGAGATATACATACAGAGACAGGGAGAGAAAGAGAAAAGGAAGAGAGCTTCGATACTTGGAGAAACTTGGATCTTCTGCAAAAACCCTAGGTAAGAAAGGGAAAAGCTCCTTGAAAGAAAAAAGAGAATTTAATTCTCAACAGAGTTTAACTCTGATACATAAAACAGAAGAACATATTTCTTCTCTCTTTGATAGAGGATCTGCAAAGTGCACATCTCCCCTTGAAGTTGAGAATTTAATTCTCAATGGGTTGAGATCCTGCCATGCAGATCCAAAACATAGAGAGGGAATGCAAGCACGAGAATTTAATTCTCACAGAACTATAGGAATTTAATTCCTTTAAAATAAAATTAGGGCTTGACCCTGTATCATGGGAATTTAATTCCTTCAGAACAAAAAGAAACAGGGTTTAACCCTAATTAAGAACATAGTTCTGTTGAAACAATGAGAATTTAATTCCTTTAATCATAATTTAACAGAGGATGGAAGCTCAAATTCCCTAAAAAGCCTTTGTTAGGGTTTAACCCTATTTGATTCTTCACATGAACAAGGAATTTAATTCCTGCAGAAAATTCAGAGTCCAACTCTATTCAGAATATAAACCTTCGAAAGGCAGTAGGAATTTAATTCCTCTGAAATTACTGTCAGGGTTTAACCCTACGAGGAACTTGATTCCTGGAAAAGATTAACAGATCCTCTAAAAACAACATACATAGAGGCAGGGTCACGTGTCACCACGTGACCCCCCCAAAAGATCTACAGAAAGCCCCTTTGAGGCAGCACCCCACGTGACCCATGTGACCCTTGGCAGAAGCTCTAATACATAGACATTTGAATGCCCATCACGTGATGGCACGTGATGCTCTGAAAAACGCGATGATCTCAGCAGAATAAATGAAGGGAGGGCGCCCTCACGTGCTGCCACGTGACCCCTCTTGCCTTAGTGTTTAACACTAAATTGAAACTCTCGAACCCAGTGTTAAAACACTGTTGGGCCTTAGTGTTCAACACTAATTAAAAAGCTTTATTTGCAGTGTTCAACACTGATCTGTTTTAGTGTTTAACACTAATTTGAAAAGCCTTGTTGCTGGTGTTTAACACCAATTATCCCTTAGTGTTAAACACTAACTTGTCAACCTCATTCCCAGTGTTCAACACTGACTGCTCTGTAGTGTTTAACACTAGGCTTTGGCCCAATTGGCCTAAATGGATAGAGGCAAAGCTTCTCCTGATTGGACTTAGCCCAAGATGGCCATAAGTCCTCAATTTGTGATTAACTGGGCCAATGGGCTCATAACATAATTAATCGGTCTTGATCCCAAACTGGGCCAAGGACTATTTAATCCACTCCGGTTCTAGGGTACATCTCTTCACTCCTTTGATACTTGGCATTGTAATCCCTCAATGTCTTCAAAGAGGTGACGGGTCCCGACGACCACACATTAATACGGACTGTGGGGTCCTTAAACCCGTGTTTAATGCAAAATTCCTGGTTACGTGGAACGCGGATAATGTCACTCTTTGACCCCGTGGAAAACGTCCAGAGCGGAGCCTGGTCCTCGCAGAGCACGGCAGTGAACCCGTGTGAAACATCCAGAGCACATACCGGACTGTGGGGTCCTTAAACCCATGGACTACGACGTCCTTAACCTTGACCGAGATGTCTTAAAACTAACAATGGACTGTGGGGTCCTTAAACCCATGGACTACGACGTCCTTAACCTTGACCGAGATGTCTTAAAACTAACAATGGACCGCAATGTCCTTAAACTACCCATGGACCGCAATGTCCTTAAACTACCCATGGACCGCAATGTCCTTAAACTACCCATAGACCGCAACGTCTTTAAACTAGAACAATAGAGCCCCGTATGCTCTTTTGTCGGATCTAAACGGTCCCGTTTAAGTTGATCTTAGCCTCAAAGATGGCTAACGTATCCTTAAACCTTCAAACAGACTGGACTATGAATCCCCCCAATTAACTCTGGCTTGAGGGTACATCTCTGAACTCCTCTGACATCCGTCGTTGTAATCCTTCAACGTCGTCAGAGAGGTGATGGGTCCCGACTGCTATACATACGATGGACCACTATGTCTCCAAACTGGAACAATAGAGCCAATTGCTCTTTTGTCGGATCTAAACGATCCCGTTTGAGTTGATCTTGGCCTCAAATATGGCTAACGTATCCTCAAACCAAAACCCCAAACCCAAATCTAAGATAATACGGATTTGGATTAGTCCACGCCCTACGGACGACGACATAACTCAGTCTCCGTAAACAATCCACGGGCAACAAAATACAAAACAATCACCCACGACACGAAGTGACCATATGGAGAAGGAGAAAGTTGTTACCGCAATGCGGTAGCGTAATTAACTGCAGGGGCTTGCGCCTGCAGGGAAGAGCGTCCCCACAATCAAAAACCCCTCAAATGAGGGGGAATCTGACGAAGTCTGCTACATCGGACGCATCCGTCTAAACCTTCGATACATGGTGCCATAAATCAACTTGGCATCTTCGGAGAGGTGGACGGATAGCACCAATTAGCATCTGCCCCGAACCTCAGGCGAGACGCCCACGTCGCGCCGTCTTTCGGAGGGGAACAGATTCTGGCACGCCCGGTGGGACCTTTTCCTCTTTCCACTCCACACTTCGTGTGTCGTGACTCGCGAACCAATCGCGGTTCGCTAATGGTTGCCCTTGGGTTTCAAGATACTAAGAATTGGCGTCTCGCTTATTGCAGAAAGCAAAGGATCGATGGCTTCTACTTCCGTGAAATTCTCCAACCGCTCAGACTGCAATTGCAATCGACGCTCTACCTCGCCAGGAGGTATAGCCTACGGACCCCAAGCTGCTTCGCTATTCACAATGCCCGTGGAACAGGTCACTCGCGCTACCACAGGATTGTTCTTTGGGACCATGCTCCCGCCGACAAACTTCACCGCTCCAGTGCTGACAACGGAAGCTCTTAAGAAGTCGGTCTTTGATCGTCTTACCCCTGCCGCGGCTCCTCTCAACGAGTCGCCCAACGTCAACGCCTCGGTCTTCTCTAGATTGGGCCAGAAATCCTGCAAACCCATCATGGGGCCTACAATCTCAGAGAAGGCTGTTTCTAAGAAAGTGGCTGCTCCTGCTCCCGAAATCGTCAAGGCGGCTTCTCCGGCCAAAAGGTCGGTCTTTACAAGATTGACGGCTCCAGCTCCCGCTCTTGCTGCCCAAAGGACATCGGTCTTTGACAGGCTAACACCAACAGCGACCCCCCACCTACACAGGGGGCAAGACGAAACCATTCTTACCGCTGACCCTACACCGTCCGCTCGACACGCTCGACGTCGCCATTGGCGCCGAGTAAGGAAGGCTGGGGGAAACTCCCCCTCCGGGTTGACTCCATCGGCCCCGGTGGCAGAAGTTAATGCTGCTGTTCCAACTGGGAACAGCTTCGAAATGCTAAACAAGGTGCGAAGGAATTCTCCTACTGCAGTGCTGAAGAGGTCTCCTCCCCCATTAAAAAAGGTTGTAGAAATAAAATCAGAACAGCCCCGATCTCCTCAACGGCTGTCTTCCAAAATCTATAAGGTTTGGCGGCAGGCCCGGGACTCGATCATCGATCCAAACTTCTCCCGCCAGCGCAAGAAATTGAAAATCCAACCGGAAGCTGGTCACCAGGCTAAACCCCAAAAGGCTGTTGATCAACTGACTCATAAAAGAAGGAGGCCAGAGAAGACCCCACAGCATGCAACGACGGCTAAAAGTACCGAGCCCAGACGCCCTAAGTCTGGGGGCATGGTGGTGCACAGTGTTTACATGGCCTCTGGAAAAGAGGAAAGCCGCACTTCTACGGGCCACCGACCGCTAACCCGATCCGTGACGAAGGCCCAGGAGCAGCAACAAAAGCTTCAAGAAATGATGAATGCTATGGCCGCGCTCACCGGGCCAAAAGAAAACCCAGAAACGTCCTCAGACGCACGCCGGGAGGAAGAAACCGACGCTGAATTCCTTCGCCGGACACTGGAGAAAAAGGACAAAGAGGCTGCTGAACAAGCGGCCAACATACAACGGATGGGCCTTCTCTTCCAAGATATGATAGGAATGATGATCCAGCAAGACTTACCCGCCGAGGATCCCCCAATCGTTCTTGAAGACGACCGAGGAGAAACGTCAAATCCACCACCAGCCCTCTCAACGGCTAAGGAGGAGGCAATCTCTAAGGCTGACTTGGCTGACTACATAGCCCAGCAGATCCGGGTTCATCACGCGACCGAGGCAGCTGGTCAAGTCGTGAAAACGGGGCGGCCGTATCCGAGCTGGTACGACCAAATCAAATACCCGCCAGGCTATACGATACCAAAATTCTACGTGTACAAGGGGACCGGCAACCCCCATCAACATGTCGCCCAGTTCCGGGCCCTCTGCGGTAACACCGGCGGTGATGATAAACTGTTGCTCCGCCAGTTCGTGGGCAGCTTATCAGAAACAGCGTTCGAATGGTATTCGGAACTCCCAAACGATTCTATCAAAATGTTCGCTGAAATGGAGTTGTTATTCACTCAGCGATTCGCAAGTGCCAGCGAACGCACTCCAATAACTGCACTAATTAAGGCCCGGGTAAAACCAGGCGAAACCTGGGTCCAGTATGCTATACGCTGGCAGAATTTGTGGTCGAGATGCGAGCAACGCATTGAGGAAGCACCTGCGGTGGGCATGTTCGTGGGAACTCTAGACCCTCACGCAACTATCTCCCAGTTTATGATGTTCTTTAAGCCAACCACATTCCAGGCTTTGATCGACAAGTTGGCTCAGATGGACCAGATGGGTCATAGACCACCTCCCCCGAAGTCGGAACCTCGGAATGACAAGGGTAAAGGAAGAGCAACCTTTGTTGCGAATGCCCAACAGCAACCTAACGCCCCGAAACCGGCAGATCAACTGGAGGAAAGGCGTCGGTATTATAATGAGAAGATGAAGCGTCCCTACTCGTTCCCACGGGACAAGACGAAACAGCTATTCGAGCTGGCAAAACGCAACAGACTTATAAGCCTACCAAATCCAAGGCGACCGCCGCAACCTACCGAGGTGAATAACCCTAACTATTGCCCTTACCATCAAACGGTAGGCCATCCGATTGAAAATTGCTTCGTCTTCAAAGGATGGATTGAAGACCAGTACCTCCAGGGGAAGTTTGTACTGTCCGAAAAGTGGAAGGTGAACCCACCACAACCGCATACTCCTAAGAAAGCGGATACACCGGGGGCAACATGTTCTTTTATTGAAGAAGCTCCATGGGAGGTCGTGCTATCAACTAAAACCAAAAGAATGCTGAGAGACCTTCATGCGTTCCCTGCGATCGAATGGAAGGACCCTCTTGAACCTCAAATTATCAGAGGAATGTTGAAGCCCCGCCCAATTACGAAGATTCGCGATAATGGCCCAAGTACTCACGCCCAACCGTCAAAATCTTCGAAGAAAAAGAAGAAGAAATCCAAGAAGCCCGTGAAGTTTGGAAACGAACACACGAACTTGCAGAAGCAAATCAACGCGTTGGAAGAGTACAATCAAAAGGTGGGAACTCCTGTCACACTGCAAGAGTTCCTCAACCACATCTTTCAAGAGGAAGATGATGGAGAAAGCTCGTCGGATGTATCCGAAGGATATGTGGCAAGTTGTAACGTGATCTCCCACTCGTTTACTGATGATGGGAAAACTCCTGGCACTAAAAATCTGAAGGCAGAGCCTGCACCAGAGCGCGCATGGCCAACAGACGAAATGATCGACGCTTTTCTAGACGAGATTCGTCTAAAATGTAAAGCGGACCAGGAGCGTGAGATGACCACGTCGGAAGGAGCCAAATGCGGGCAACTGAACGAAAGAGTTGAACTACCCCTGCCAGAGCGAAAGGTATCCGAAGTAGACAAGAAGATATTCAAGACGAGGAAAAGGTTTGCCAAAGCCATGTCAATGGGAATGAAGCTACCACCCTCGGAAGGAAACACACACGATGGGGTAGAGACGCACCCTGACTATTGCGCATATCATCGGAAAATATCACATCCCACGGAGGAGTGCGACGCCTTTAAGATATGGTGGCAAGGATATGTTGCTCATCGGCAACATTTTAAGCGCATGAAACGCAAGATCCGCCGAGAGCGAAGAAGTACCGTCGATGGGCAAAACAGAACTACTGGCAACTGTTACATGGTTAACGCCGGGGGGTCACAAGTTCTCACCTTTGGGAGCGACTCTGACGAAGAAATGGCTCTGGGCCCTCTCTTTAAAGAATCCGCTTTAGGGAAAGAGGAGAAATCGGAGATCTGCGAGAACATTCAGCTGCGCAATCGCACACTCCCAGAGAAGAATCTCGGGCCCGGGAATAGAAAGGATAAGGAAAAGGAAAAGGTCACTGAAGATATCACTTTAGATGACCAAATCATCAGAGAGCTGGCTGCCAAAGACCCTCCTAGGAAGGGTAAAGTGGACTATAACATCCTCGCGCACCTAAGGAAGCTACCTTCTCAGCTTAGCATTCTCGATGCCCTCCTATTATCAAAAGAAGCGCGAGACTCACTAATTAAGGCGTTACAAGAACCTGAGCAATTCCAAGCCTTCCTCGCCACTGAAAAGATGAAGGATGAACTGGAGGAAGTGCATACGGCCGACATCACTTTCGGTAATGAAGACCTCCTTCTCGGAACGTGCGATCACAACCGTCCCCTGTATGTCTCCGGATACTGCCATGATATCAAGATAGGAAAGATTCTGGTGGATAATGGATCCTCCGTCAATCTCCTTAATGTTCGGGTATTGAAGGAAATCTGCATGAGCGTGCAACACCTCGCTCGTGACAAAATTACTATCTCCGGTTTCGATTCACAATCGTCACGGACTCTCGGATCTGTGATACTAACATTACGCTTTGGACTTCTCGTCACAGACATCAAATTCCATGTCATTGACGCCAAGACCTGCTACAACGCCTTGCTCGGCCGTCCTTGGCTGCACAAGTACAATATCATCCCTTCTACACAACATCAGTGTATGAAGTACTTTAAGGATGGTTTCGAGTATACCGTAACAGGTGAGTTAAACCCATTTTCCGTGAACGAAGTCCGCAAATACGAAGACGCGAAATACTTTTTGCCAGATTTCGAGGATACAGAAAGGTGTCGCAATCCGGAGAACAAAACCGCCGCCACCATCCCTATTTTCGGGAGTGATACCGAAGAAGAAGAAGAGATAGTCTATGCAGGGCCATCTCAACGCAACAACCTGAGGACTCCCGCCCCCATGTTAGTCTTCGGAAGTGACTCAGAAGATGAAGTGAATGCTGTGTTCTCCAATCGGCTGTCAATACAAGCACCCCCCGGCGATGACCATAGCTTGCAAATCACCATGGTACCGCGAGAACACTACAAGGATCTCGACACGCTTCAGGCTCACAATGTGCAGGACCTGCAAACATTTTACGTCCCTCCCAGGCGAAAGGGTGAGAAGGTGATCCTATTCTACCGATCCTCAAAGTCGAAAATAGAGAAAGAGAGCTGGCATGGCGCGGATGCTACACTCGACAGGCTCCAACCCATCCGTCTGCCCAAATACTATACAAATGGATTAAAGAAGCTGTTGAAGCGCCAAGGAGTACCTTTAGAACAGACCGTTCGGCAGGCGCGGTTCTACAACAGGATTTGGGATGTCCCCGGGACTCAACGCAAATTGCCCAACGGGAAGATGGAAACACTCGGGCTTGGATACGCAAGAGCCGGAAAACGGGAACGGGCTCACAGCAGCTACGCTATATATACCTTTGATGAAGAGGAGGACGCCCTGTCAGGAGATGCCAACCCCCCATCAAAACTAGACCCCGCGATTAAAGCGCCGAATCCGTCGTTTGAAGAACGAATGGGCAAGCCAATCAGGAAAATGGGTCAGAAAGCTCGGGAAGACCACAACCGCGAAATGGCCATCTACGAGAAGGCCAAGACGCAACGTCTATTTCAACGTGCTGCAAAAGACAAAGACGCTTATCCTCGTCAATCCGCTGTACGAAAGGCCCGACGCAGAGACGGAAATAAATCAAGAAGCGGCTCGGGTTTGTCCCTCATGAAGAAGATGAGTCGAGCGTACTCCTTCCCCCGAGACAAGACGGAGAGGTTACTCAGCCTCGCTATAAAACACCAAATGATCACGCTTCCAGAGTCTAGACATCCTGAGCAAGCTAGCAAGGCCTCTCATCCGAGCTATTGCTCTTATCACCAAGCCATAGGACATCCTACCGAGGATTGCTTCACCTTTAAGAACTGGGTCGAGGACCAGTACCGACGGGGCAGGTTCGCTTTATCCGACGGCTGGAAGGTAACGCCGCCGCAAAAGCATGAGCCCAAGGCCGCAAGAGCAGAACCGGGTCTACCTCAGTCCAGGGAGCGGGTTCGCACTTGTTATACGATTACGATATTAGGAGAAGAGCCCGAGAACGTAGATGACCCTCCCCGGTGCTTTGAGAACAGCGATGATGAGGTGATCTCGGAATTTCCGCCCACTCCGAAGGAACTGGAAGATGGTATACATACTACTGCAGATAACCTCAAGAAGATTGAGTTGGGATCGGCAGACGGCCCGCGACCGACATTTGTCAGTGAGCTATTATCCGAAGAGAGGGTGGCTGCGTTAAAGGATGTGCTTCTACGGCATAAAGACTGCTTCGCGTGGAGCTACTCCGAGATGCCAGGATTAGATCCGGAGATTGCTGTGCATAGATTAGCAATATCCCCAGATATCAAGCCAGTCAAGCAGGCGCCAAGGAGGATGAGACTCGAGCTTGAGATGAGCATCAACGCCGAAGTCAAGAAGCTGATCGATTCTGGATTTATCCAGGAAGTCCAATATCCCGACTGGATCGCCAATATCATCCCGGTAATGAAGAAGAACGGGACGGTACGCATATGCGTGGATTTCAGGGATCTCAATAAAGCCTGTCCAAAGGATGATTTCCCAGTACCCGTAACCGAGCTAATGATAGATAACACGTCCACTCACGAGGTTTTCTCCTTTATGGATGGTTCGTCAGGATACAATCAGATAAAGATGCATCCCGAAGACCAGAAGCATACCGCTTTCCGCACCCCTTTGGGTATATTTTGCTACAGGGTTATGCCCTTTGGTCTAAAGAACGCTGGCGCTACCTATCAAAGGGCCATGACAAAGATCTTTGATGACCTCATACACGACGTCGTCGAGTGCTATATCGATGACCTCGTAGTAAAAAGCATGTCATACGAAGATCATTTAAAGCATCTGGAGACGGTATTTCGACGCCTTCGGCAATATAATTTGAAAATGAATCCCCTCAAATACGCGTTTGGAGTCTCCTCGGGCAAATTTCTGGGATTCATCGTTCGACACCGAGGTATTGAAATAGATCCGTCAAAGATTAAAGCGATCATGGAAATGCCTCCGCCAAGAACCCTCAAACAGTTGCGGTCTCTCCAAGGGAAGCTCGCATACATCCGGCGGTTTATCGCCAATCTTTCAGGCAAATGCCGTCCTTACAGCCACTTGATGAAGAAGGGAACTCCATTCGTTTGGGATCACAAATGCCAAGGTGCACTAGATGAGATCAAGCAGTACCTGCAGAACCCTCCGGTGTTGGCCGCGCCGGTCAAGGGAAAACCCCTCATTCTTTATACGACCGCCCTCGAAGGTTCCTTGGGCGCATTATGGGCACAAGAGAACGATCAGGGGAAAGAAAGAGCACTTTACTACTTAAGTCGAGTGCTGCTGGGGGCAGAAAGCAACTATTCCCCCATTGAAAAGCACTGCCTGGCGTTGATCTTCGCAATAACAAAGCTTAGACATTACGCATTAGCACATGAAGTTCATCTTACTTCGAAGGTGGACCCTCTCAAATATTTGATGTCGAAAGCCATATTGATGGGGCGACTCGCTAAGTGAGCCCTGCTCTTGATGGAGTTCTCGATAACGTATCAACCTCTCAAGGCAGTGAAAGGCCAGGCCATTGCCGACTTCCTCGCCGAGCACCCGATACCGGCCGATTCTCCTCTGAACTGTGATTTGCCGGACGAGCATGCATTTGATGCGATTAGCGGCGGAAGCACCCGATGGGAACTCTATTTCGATGGAGCGTCCTCCATAAAGAAACAGAAACAAGGTATCCCAATGATCAAATCAGGGATAGGCCTCATCTTTACAACTCCACAAGGAGGGATAATGCGCTTCGCCTTCTCCTTAACAGAGCCGAGGACAAACAATGAAGCTGAATACGAAGCTCTGATAGCAGGCCTCGAGATCGCCATCGACATGGGAATTGAAGACCTCCTTATATACGGGGATTCTCAGCTGGTCGTTAGTCAAGTAAATGGTGACTACCAAACGTGCAAGCCAGAGTTGGTGAAGTACGGCGAAAGGGTGCAACAACTATTGACCCAAATTCCTTCCTATACTTTGGAGAACATACCGCGCGCGGAAAACAGCAAAGCAGACGCGTTGGCTAAACTTGCTAAAGAACTGGCTGACGAGAACCTCGATGACGTCAGAATCGTGGTACAAAGCCGTCGAGTGCTCGCCCCGGCAGAAATATCTCCGGAATCATGCGAAGAAAAGGGAACGACTGAGCAGACGACCCTACAAATAAAATACCATGAGAAGGCCGAAGACAGGAGGGAAGTCTTCATAGACTACTTTAAGTCCCACCGAATGCCCGAAGAAGCGTCCTCAAGACATCAGCTCATGAAACGAGCTTTGTCCTTCGCTTTCGTCAACGATATTCTATACAAGAGATCGTTTGATTCTCTATGGCTGAGATGCTTAGGACCTGACGAAGCAGAAAGAGTCATTCAGGAAGTTCATGACGGACTTTGCGGTTCTCACCAAGCAGGCCCAAAGATGAAGTTAAAAATTAAACGGATGGGTTATTACTGGCCCACGATGATCCAGGACTGCCTCGAGTATGCGAAGCAATGCCACTCATGCCAGATTCATGGAGACTTCATCCACCAACATCCGAATCCACTACACCCGACGCTGGCTAGTTGGCCATTCGAAATGTGGGGGACTGACATAGTCGGCCCCATCGAGCCAGCATCATCCCGGGGACACCGTTTTATCCTGGCGACAACTGATTACTTCTCCAAATGGGCAGAAGCAGTACCACTGAGGGAAGTGAAGACGGAGAATATCCTCCATTTCTTCAAGACGCACGTCATCTATCGGTTCGGAACCCCACGGCGGATTATCTCCGATAATGGGCCGGCCTACCGAAGCCATAAGATTAGCCGCTTCGCACAGCAGCACCATATAGACTGGAGATATTCTTCGGTTTACAATCCACGAGCTAACGGTCTGGCCGAGGCCTTCAATAAGACCTTGACGAAGATCATAAAAAAGACCGTTTCCAGGAATAAGAGAGACTGGCACGAAAGGCTGCAAGAAGCCCTTTGGGCTTACCGAACTACATTCAAGACGGCCACGAACACAACGCCGTACGTGTTGGTATTTGGGACGGAAGCAGTGCTCCCCCTCGAGATAGAGTTACCCTCTCTACGAGTAGCAGTCCACCACGAGCTGACGAACGAAGAAAATGCTCACCTTCGGCTTGAGGAGCTTGATGCCCTCGATGAAACCCGGCTCATAGCGCAACAACATCTAGAGGCCTACAAAGCAAAGATGACACGCTCGTACGAAAGATTGACCAGGCCGAGGACATTCCGCCAAGGCGAACTCGTACTAGTGGTCAAAAGACCTATGATCCCCAATCGTGCCAAGCGAGGAAAATTTGAGCCAAACTATGAAGGCCCGTACATCATAGACAAGGTCTACCAGGGTGGAGCCTACCTACTCATGGACATGCACGGTGAAAGTCCTTTCAGGCCAATAAACGGCCGCTTCTTAAAGAAATACTATGCTTAATAAAGCCACAGCCTGGGTCAATGATAGATGACGACGACTATGTCCGCTCACTATCTTCCTAGGCTCAGACTTTACAAGCAGCAGCCGGCCTTCCCATAACGGCAGACCGAAACGTCCTTAAACTAACGGCGGACCGAAACGTCCTTAAACTATCGACGGACCGAAACATCCTTAAACTAACGACGGACCGAAACGTCCTTAAACTATCGACGGACCAAAACGTCCTTAAACTATCGACGGACCGAAACGTCCTTAAACTAACGACGGACCGAAACGTCCCTAAACTACTACCGCAACATCCTTAGGTTGCCGAGATGGATAAAAAAAAAAAAGAGAAGAAGATAAAAAAAAATGATAAAAAAAAAACGGTATGTCCATAAGCAAAATGGGCACGGATGAAAACCCGAAAGGGCTCCGTGAGTAAAAACAGCAGGACTACCGGCGAGTGTCTGTGAAAACCCGAAAGGGCGCAACCTCGTTAAAGGACACTTACAGAGTCCTCTCGACCTTGTAAGGAGAAACCACCTGCGTGAGATCCTTACGACTCACAAAGGAGCAGCACACTTAGGGATCCTCACGATTCCTAAGGAGAAAATACACTTACGAGATCCTCACGACTCGTAAGGAGAATTCTCTTATGGGACCCTCACGGCTCATGAGATTTGAAAGTCTTAAGTTACAGAAACCTGAACCTGTTCTTAAGCAAATCCTCCACAACCACCGAATTGCCCTACAAGAGGCTCAATACTGACCCTTGTATACAATCCACGGGCGCGAATAAACATTTCCTCAGCAAAGTCCAACCCTTGTAAGTCCTCTCGACCCATAAGGTGAAAACCCTCTTGTAGGATCCTTACGACTTACAGAGGAACATACACTTAGGAATCCTCACGATCCCTAAGGAGAAAATACACCTGCAAGATCCTCACGACTTGTAGGGAGAAATACCTTTGTGAGACCCTTACGGCTCATGAAGTCAAGAGTCTTAGTCGACAGGACCTTAACCCTGTTTGCTAAGCCACCTTTGTTCAACATCGACAGAGGCAAATGATGATTCGCTCCTGGCAATATTCCAGTTGCAGCGATGCTGATGCCTGAACCGGTATCAAATCCCAAGTTCTTTCATGGCAAATGATGATTCGCTCCTGGCAACATCCCAGTTGCAGCGATGCTGATGCCGAAATCGGTGTCCAAAATCCGAGCTTGCGGCAAAAAAGCTAGCAAGCCACAACATGCCTACAAAATAGCCGAAATGATGGGGCAACTTGCAATAAAAAGCAGCAAGTAAGAATGAAGGCATAAAAAATAGCCGAAATGATGGGGCAACTCGCAATAAAAAGCAGCGAGTAGAAAATAAATAAATAGCCGAAATGATTGGGCACCGCGAAAAATAGCCGAAATGATGGGGCAATCGCGACCTTCGCGATATAAAAGCTGAAACGATAGAGCGTCGCGGAGAAAGAAATAAAATAAAAATAAAATGTATGCCTTACAGGTGATGTTCCATCATACCCTGTATACAATCCAATGGCATAAACAAAAAGGGAACGTACCTCCCTCCTCCAGGTTTCACCAAAGAACGAAACTAAATCTCGACGGGCCACAAGCGACCTAGAGATCATCCCAACACTCGTCTCGTAACAACGGACACAACTTCAAGCTAAGCGGAACAGCGGCAACTCCCAGTTCCATGGCTCGGTGGTATACATATCGCCAACAGTCAAACCTTCACCCCGTGAAATGCGGATATATTCAGCAAAATTCCTGGTTACGTGGAACGCGGATAACGTCACCCTTTGACCCCGTGGAAAATGTCCAGAGCGGATCCTGGTCCTCGCAGAGCATGGCAGTGAACCCGTGCGAAGCATCCAGAGCGGAGCCTAGTCCTCGCCTAACGCGGCAGCGAACCCGTGTGAAGCATCTAGTGCGAAATTCCTGGTTACGTGGAACGCGGATAATGTCACTCTTTGACCCCGTGGAAAACGTCCAGAGCGGATCCTGGTCCTGGCAGAGCACGGCAGTGAACCCGTGTGAAGCATCCAGAGCGGAGCCTAGTCCTCGCTTAACGCGGCAGTGAACCCGTGTGAAGCATCTAGTGCAAAATTCCTGGTTACGTGGAACGCGGATAACGTCACTCTTTGACCCCGTGGAAAACGTCCAGAGCGGATCCTGGTCCTCGCAGAGCACGGCAGTGAACCCGTGTGAAGCATCCAGAGCGGAGCCTAGTCCTCGCTTAACGCGGCAGTGAACCCGTGTGAAGCATCTAGTGCAAAATTCCTGGTTACGTGGAACGCGGATAACGTCACTCTTTGACCCCGTGGAAAACGTCCAGAGCGGATCCTGGTCCTCGCAGAGCACGGCAGTGAACCCGTGTGAAGCAGCCAGAGCGGAGCCTAGTCCTCGCTTAACGCGGCAGTGAACCCGTGTGAAGCATCTAGTGCAAAATTCCTGGTCACGTGGAACACGGATAACGTCACTCTTTGACCCCGTGGAAAACGTCCAGAGCGGATCCTGGTCCTCGCAGAACACGGCAGTGAACCCGTGTGAAGCATCCAGAGCGGAGCCTAGTCCTCACCTAACGCGGCAGTGAACCCGTGTGAAGCATCTAGTGCAAAATTCCTGGTCACGTGGAACGCGGATAACGTCACTCTTTGACCCCGTGGAAAACGTCCAGAGCGGATCCTGGTCCTCGCAGAACACGGCAGTGAACCCGTGCGAAGCATCCAGAGCGGAGCCTAGTCCTCGCCTAACGCGGCAGTGAACCCGTGTGAAGCATCTAGTGCAAAATTCCTGGTCACGTGGAACGCGGATAATGTCACTCTTTGACCCCGTGGAAAACGTCCAGAGCGGAGCCTAGTCCTCGCCGAGCACGGCAGTGAACCCGTGTGAAGCATCTAGTGCAAAATTCCTGGTTACGTGGAACGCGGATAACGTCACCCTTTGACCCCGTGGAAAACGTCTAGAGCGGATCCTGGTCCTCGCAGAGCATGGCAGTGAACCCGTGCGAAGCATCCAGAGCGGAGCCTAGTCCTCCCCGAGCACGGCAGTGAACCCGTGTGAAGCATCTAGTGCAAAATTCCTGGTCACGTGGAACGCGGATAATGTCACTCTTTGACCCCGTGGAAAACGTCCAGAGCGGAGCCTAGTCCTCGCCTAACACGGCAGTGAACCCGTGTGAAGCATCTAGTGCAAAATTCCTGGTCACGTGGAATGCGGATAATGTCACTCTTTGACCCCGTGGAAAACGTCCAGAGCGGAGCCTAGTCCTCGCCGAGCACGGCAGTGAACCCGTGTGAAGCATCTAGTGCAAAATTCCTGGTCACGTGGAACGCGGATAATGTCACTCTTTGACCCCGTGGAAAACATCCAGAGCGGAGCCTGGTCCTCGCCAAGCACGGCAGTGAACCCGTGTGAAGCATCCAGAGCAAATACCGGACTGTGGAGTCCTTAAAACCCACGGACTATGATGTCCTTAACCTCGACCGTGATGTCTTAAAACTAATGATCAACCACCCCGATTCCCTACAGATTTTGCCTTGGTTTAAGGGTACATCTCTTCACTCCTTTGATGCCCGGCATTGTAATTCCTCAACGTCTTCAAAGAGGTGACAGGTCCCTGCAACCAAACACCGGACTGTGGAGTCCCTAAATCCACGGACTATGAGGTCCTTAACCTTGACCGTGATGTCTTAAAACTAACAGCGGACTGTGGAGTCCCTAAATCCACGGACTATGAGGTCCTTAACCTTGACCGTGATGTCTTAAAACTAACAGCGGACTGTAGAGTCCTTAAATCCACGGACTATGAGGTCCTTAACCTTGACCGTGACGTCTTTAAACTACGATACCTTGAGAAACCCCTGACTCCGTAAAACACGGACAAGGGTGACCGCATCCAACACTTGCAGGCCCTCACGACCTGTAAGGAAGAAAAAACTCTCTTGCGAGATCCTTACGACTCTCAAGGGAAAACCCGCTTAAGGATCCTCACGATCTTTAAGAAGAACTTACACCTATGGGATCCTCTCGACCTGTAGGGAGAAAAACTCTTTATGAAACCCTCGTGGCTCATAAAATGCGAAAGTCTTGGGAAGCAGATCTTAACCCTGAATCCTGAGTCATTGCTGTCCTGCAAGGAGATCAAGATAGAATATTCGCATAATACATTGAATGAAAAGGAGACACATCATTGAGAAGAAAAATGTATCTTTTATTCATAAACCAAAATGGGTGCAAAGTACAATTCATGAAAGAAACAAAAAGAAAATACCCTCATCCATGAGTATGTACAAAAAGGAAGGAAAAGATACAAATGTTTCAAGCCGGCGGGCGATTCAGCAGCTTAGTCAGCTCATCCTGCTTTTGCTGGACCACGGCTTCATGACGCAAGATCTCCAAAAGACGAGCCTCTGCCTGAGCTTGTTGGGCCTGATATGGAGCGAGCCGGGCTTCAAGCTCTTTCTCAGTGGCCTTATGAGCCTCGACCCTCTCACGAGTGAACGTGGCAGCTTTATCGAGAGCCACCACCTCTTTGATGGACTCCTGAAGCACCCGCCAGAGTTCATACGCTTTGTTGGCTTTGGCTGTGAGATTGGCTTGGAGCTCGCCCAGCGCCTTGGAGGCTAGCTCCCTTTCCGAGAACTTGCGACCGAGGCTCTTCTTACATGACGTCATGTTTGCCGCGCACCGTGCAATCAGCCCCCGTAACTCCGCCTTTGCAGCCACGGCCTCCGAGGAAAGGTGAGAACATTCAAGGGCGTGCAGGCAAGCCTCCACTCGCCGGCAGAACTCCACCCAGACTCCCACCACCTCTTCGCTGTGGTAGGTGGCAAGAAAAGGGAGAGAACCGTTAGCCTCGGCAGTGAATGCTTCAGCCGTGGTCGTGCTGCCAGCACGAAGCTCCTCGATCAGAGACGACAAGGAGACGAGGCTTAATTAGGCCAAGCATTCTGAAGCCCGCAAGGCATAAGGGCCGGGTGGCATCACGATGCGCGACTCCAACGCCGTGGAGACTGGCAGAGCTGTTCAAATTTAGAAGACGTCAGCAAAATTCTTAATCAAAGAACGAGTGAGAGCGCAATAAGATGTCACTCACCGACAGTCGTGCAAGCAGGAGCCGAAGGCTCCCCTGGCCCTTCGAGAACCTCGACCTCATCATCGGCTTCCAGAACTGCAAAAAACATCAGTGTCAGTACGCAAAATAGCGACGATGCTATGAGAAGGGATGGACAACACCAACCTTGCCCAGACGAGAGGACAATGCGCTGAGGGGAGATCGCCTGCGGAGCTGCCATCTCCAATAAACGCTGAAATGACTGTCGAGGCGACAGATCCACGATCGTGGCCGCCAAACCGCGCAATTCTGAGAAAGATAAAAGAGTTCAGACTATGAAGGGGCTGCTAAACTAAAACACAGAGGAATACCTTCAACAGTCCTCCCATTCTGAGCCGGGGGGATAGCAGCTTCAACGGTCTCCGCCATGACCTCAGGCTCCAACAAAGGGAGAGTAGTCCCGACTACCTCACTCCCAGCCTTTGGGCCACCCTCAGTAAGAGTCATTGGGGCGGCGGTCTCCAAAGGAGCCTCCCCCGAAGGGGCAAGCACTCCCTGATCAAGAACCGCCGTTGGAAGTTCCACCATGAGAGGAGCAGCCTCGTCAGTCCCCTCCACATCCAGCAAGGCTTCATTGAGAATTTCGGCGGGCTTTAGCTTTAATAGGCCCGTAGGGAGCTCCCCCAGCGTCGAAGATTCTGCACGATTCAAATAAGAATAATGATACATATGCACAGGCATAAATAATCGGAAAGACTACAAAGGAAGCACAACGTACCTATACGCAAAGAAGCCCTCAATACGGCTTCTTCAAGCCGCTGCTCCTTCTCAAGGAGGTGGGCTCGCCGGGGTTCAAGGGTAGACTCATGACCGCAGGTCCACAAAGAGAGTGCATCAGCTGCGTCTTCTGAAGCGGCCTGCTTCAAAGCCCTTTCCCCCCATTCCTCCAAAGGGCCGATAAATCGCCGCCGAATCCACGAAGGGTCTTCGTAGAAAATTACAGCGGGATAAGACTTCTTCGGAACCTTGGCGTTATGAGACGCGTCCTTTGAGCGCCGTATAGCCTCGGCCAACTGTGCAGCCTCCTCATCAGCTGAACTCGGGAAGAGAAGTCCAGCGTTTGACCCTTGCAGGGCCAATGGTTTGTCTTCGAGGATAGGTTCAGACTCCACCACAGAATCAAGCGGGGCAGCAGCCGCTTTCCTCCGCCGTTTAGACCCAGAGCCGGTCGCTGAGGATGACCGCTTCCTCCCTCGCGAAGCCTTAGGGCGGCGCTGGCCCACATCGCCCTCAGCGCCCTCATCCCTGTTACTCTCGCTCGGTGCCACAACCGAGGACGACATCGCCATTGTTGACGCCACGGGGGGCGGTGTCGCCACCGGCAAGGGTGCTACTACTGGGGCCCGTTTACCTCGCGATCGAGAACCCAAGGGCATACCAGCTATTGGAGTAAGGTCTACTCCGGACTCCCCCGGAATGAGCGCGGTGCCAATCTCCCTCAAAGGAAAGCGGACTGGAACCCTCGGTCGTAGCTTAGCCCCAGGAACCAGAGGAAGGGTATCATGGCCGAGAAGCACCCTCCTTTCCTCAAGAATGATTGGGCTGACCCGATGAAGATACCAACCCGTAAACGCGCCCACGCATCGGGGCATGTACTCGGCTTCAGGGACCATGAAATGAGAGCCGGTATTCAGCCTCATGAAATGATGAGCGGCATCGCGAACAGCATCGAGCGAAGGGATCAGGGCAACTATAAAAGCCTCGAAAGGAACGCCCTGGTCGTATCCGAGCTGTCGGGCAAATCGATGCGGATTGTACCGCATGAAAAGAGCCGCACTGTCCTGGCGAAACACCAAGTAACCCGGTCTAATTTCATACAAATGCGTGGCCTCCCGGGGCTTCAGAGAAGGCGCGTCGTCTTTCGACTGGTCCCAGAGTTGTTGGACGGGACCCGAAGGAGTAGACAAGACCCGATCAGTAAAAACCAACCCGCCAGCGGTGGCATGAGGAGAAATTAGCACCCGAATAGCCCCGAATTGAGTCGGGTCGGCGGCAGAAGCATCCACTAGCCGCATAAGTCGTGGAAAGGGGTAGGCATCGTAAAATGAGGGCCTCTGATGCATGGCGAAAGCCCCCAATACGTGCATTTCGATCCAGGACGTGAAATAGTGAAGCGAAAAGTTTACCACATCCACGCCAGGCGTAGAGGTATTAGCTGCGGTGCCCAATCCATTGTAGAGGTGCGCCAAGGCCGGGATGCCGATGGCCAACCGCGTCCCCTCAGCAATACGATGAGCCGGGTAGATGACCGAGGCTCTCATGAAGCGGCGATGCATGGGGATAACGAACCAGCTAAGCCAAACACTGACAAACCCCACAAAGAATGTTTCCTCATCCATACCGGGTGCTGCAACGGACTCAAAAGACATCGGCGACACGATGAGAATATAATATTGTGGCAGGTCCGATTCAGCGGTCGGTAGCTTCTTCGGACCAAACCCAAAGGGGTCTCTGATGTTAGCAAACTTCGGAGCAGTCTTCGATATGATATCCTCACGAAGGAAGCAGGAAATGAAGCTTTTAAAAGTAACACCCTGCTCCTCAGATTCAGTGAACAATCGATCAAAAATACCCAGCGCCTTGATCAAGCTGGGGCGCTTGTGGCGAACGGCGTTCTCAACAGACAAGCCGTCAACCAGTGCAGACTCGGGCTCAAAGACATACTCATCAGGAGGCAACAACTCCTCATGCAGTGCCCCCCCTGATCGGCAATCCTGAGATTTCATAAAATTCTGCAAGAGAGATCGAGACCTCACGATCTCCTAGGATGAAAGTGTTGGTAGGGAGATTCCATTGGTTTAAAAACGCCTTAACCCACCAGGCATGCGGGGACTTATAATGGAATAGTGACGCGTATATGGCCTGATAAAGCCCGACTTTCTGCAACCGCGCACGATGGGCAGAAAGGATGTAGCGAGCCCAGAGAAGGTAGCCCGTAGGATGTCGGGGAGTGAGCCCTATCTTATAAATTTGCCCCCACGGGTGGGCCTCACCCTGGCAGATACGCCGCCCCAAGATGTCTATGGCCGGGATCGGATGGTTCGGAATACCAGTCGTCGAAGGCTCGAGCCTCCCCGTTGGAGTCCAGTTGGGCATTTCCACAGCAAAAACTGTCCTTGGAGGATCCATCGGTAAGAATGAGAAAGTGGGCTCCGTCGGCACCGCGCAAAGAAAACTCCGGCGACCCTGAATAATCTGACTGTACCAAGGTCCCCATTGAAGAAGGTTGGTGCAGTTCGGGTCATGGGCCCGAATCATCGCCATTGCCTCCTCATCAGATGGTGACTGAGGAAAAGCAGCCTCCGAGCGAGAAAAGGGAAAGCGTGGAACAGAAGCCATTGCACCTGAAATCCAGTAAAGGAAGACCGTTAAAAGAAAAGTTAGCAATATATATTCATGCACGAACATGAAGACTAGTTGAAGAAAACAACAGCAAAGTTTCCTGGGACCATTGGCTACGAAACACATGGGCCCCACAGAATCCGGATGACGGCTCATTAATAATGAGGCCAAATAGTTACAATAAAACAAAGGGAATATCCTCATTTAATAAAGAATGATGACCATGCACATCCCCCCAACATGATCTGTCTCGGGCTCTACAGTGAATCCAATAAAATCAAAGGAATTAAATTCCCACAAAAAGACATCATTACAAAGCCCCCATTGCATTAATTGCAGGAAGAACAACCTAGGGCCAAGAGACCTCAGGAAGCCTCCGTGTGAAGAAATCAAGTCCTTCATTGGAATTAAATTCCTTATTAAGAAAAGGGAATTAAATTCCCAGAAACATTTTTGGATGGAATTAAATTCCATGGATTTGAACCGCCATCATCATCTCCCTAAAGATCATCTAAACCCTAAGAGATCTACAGTTGAAAGGTTAAGCGGTTTCATGTTCTTATGGGAAAATATGAAGAAAAAAGGGTAACAACTCTTATTTTGGATTTAAAATCCAGAGGAATGTGAAGGTCCATCGTTGTCCAAAAACATTACCTGAAGAAAAGGATTCTTTTTGAACAGAGTTAAACTCTGCAGACTGTTTCAAGACAGAGAACTAAGCTCTGGAAGCGAGAATTAAATTCTCAAGGAAGAAGTTCTCAGAAGAAGAAGATGAACAAAGTGAAGGCTCCTATGAAGAGACGGAGGTATTTATAGAAGACAATGAAAACGTTTCATCTCCCCAGATCCCTAGAGGAATCCAACGGTCACAAGAGGTGACAGCGTTGCACTCACGTGCAGACACGTGAGAACAACGCTGTGGGGGCATTTGTTTCCTGATTTAAAATCAGGAAAGCTTCTGGGAAAAGCTTCATATGAGGGTCACGTGCTTACACGTGACTAGCGGTCACGTGTTGGCACATGACACCTAAAAGCATCATCAAGTCAAGTTCAGTTTTCCAACTACATCAAAGAAAGGGCTCCAGAAAGGGTCACGTGTCGGCACGTGACATTTAAATGCAAGCGTCAAAGGCACACCGGTTCCCTGATCAAGTCAAGGAAAAGGCTTCAGAAGAGGTCACGTGCTCCCACGTGACCAGGGTCACGTGTTGGCACGTGACGTTCAAAGCAGCAGACTCGTTCTCCAGATGAACCAAGGAAAGAGAGTTCAAACAAGGGGCACGTGCTCACACGTGACCAGGAGTCACGTGGTGGCACGTGACGTTTAAGCAACGATCAGAAGACAGAGCGCAAAAGAAAGGAAAAGGCTCATTCCAAAGGGGGTCACGTGCCCACACGTGACCATGAGTCACGTGGTCACACGTGACCGGCTTTCAAAGCCCATTTTGTCAACAGAATTAAATTCTGAAAGAAATTCAAATCTTTCCAAAGGAAAGCGGCTATCTGGAACCAATCGAATTAAAGATTCAGAGGTGATGAAATATCATCTATCTATGGGAAAATCTCGGGTTTGGAAAGATTTCCCCTTTAAATCTAACCGAAACAACAAAAGAGAATCCCTGGATTTGAAATCCAATGGTGAATAAAATTCACCTAATAATCCAAAGGTCCAAAACGAATAATGGATGCAAATCAAATCTCTCATGAAGATTCGTCAAAAACTGATTGATTCGGCTGCTTCTCCTATAAATAGGAGCCAAGAGACACAGAGAAGAGGGAGATATACATACAGAGACAGGGAGAGAAAGAGAAAAGGAAGAGAGCTTCGATACTTGGAGAAACTTGGATCTTCTGCAAAAACCCTAGGTAAGAAAGGGAAAAGCTCCTTGAAAGAAAAAAGAGAATTTAATTCTCAACAGAGTTTAACTCTGATACATAAAACAGAAGAACATATTTCTTCTCTCTTTGATAGAGGATCTGCAAAGTGCACATCTCCCCTTGAAGTTGAGAATTTAATTCTCAATGGGTTGAGATCCTGCCATGCAGATCCAAAACATAGAGAGGGAATGCAAGCACGAGAATTTAATTCTCACAGAACTATAGGAATTTAATTCCTTTAAAATAAAATTAGGGCTTGACCCTGTATCATGGGAATTTAATTCCTTCAGAACAAAAAGAAACAGGGTTTAACCCTAATTAAGAACATAGTTCTGTTGAAACAATGGGAATTTAATTCCTTTAATCATAATTTAACAGAGGATGGAAGCTCAAATTCCCTAAAAAGCCTTTGTTAGGGTTTAACCCTATTTGATTCTTCACATGAACAAGGAATTTAATTCCTGCAGAAAATTCAGAGTCCAACTCTATTCAGAATATAAACCTTCGAAAGGCAGTAGGAATTTAATTCCTCTGAAATTACTGTCAGGGTTTAACCCTACGAGGAACTTGATTCCTGGAAAAGATTAACAGATCCTCTAAAAACAACATACATAGAGGCAGGGTCACGTGTCACCACGTGACCCCCCCAAAAGATCTACAGAAAGCCCCTTTGAGGCAGCACCCCACGTGACCCACGTGACCCTTGGCAGAAGCTCTAATACATAGACATTTGAATGCCCATCACGTGATGGCACGTGATGCTCTGAAAAACGCGATAATCTCAGCAGAATAAATGAAGGGAGGGCGCCCTCACGTGCTGCCACGTGACCCCTCTTGCCTTAGTGTTTAACACTAAATTGAAACTCTCGAACCCAGTGTTAAAACACTGTTGGGCCTTAGTGTTCAACACTAATTAAAAAGCTTTATTTGCAGTGTTCAACACTGATCTGTTTTAGTGTTTAACACTAATTTGAAAAGCCTTGTTGCTGGTGTTTAACACCAATTATCCCTTAGTGTTAAACACTAACTTGTCAACCTCATTCCCAGTGTTCAACACTGACTGCTCTGTAGTGTTTAACACTAGGCTTTGGCCCAATTGGCCTAAATGGATAGAGGCAAAGCTTCTCCTGATTGGACTTAGCCCAAGATGGCCATAAGTCCTCAATTTGTGATTAACTGGGCCAATGGGCTCATAACATAATTAATCGGTCTTGATCCCAAACTGGGCCAAGGACTATTTAATCCACTCCGGTTCTAGGGTACATCTCTTCACTCCTTTGATACTTGGCATTGTAATCCCTCAATGTCTTCAAAGAGGTGACGGGTCCCGACGACCACACATTAATACGGACTGTGGGGTCCTTAAACCCGTGTTTAATGCAAAATTCCTGGTTACGTGGAACGCGGATAATGTCACTCTTTGACCCCGTGGAAAACGTCCAGAGCGGAGCCTGGTCCTCGCAGAGCACGGCAGTGAACCCGTGTGAAGTATCCAGAGCACATACCGGACTGTGGGGTCCTTAAACCCATGGACTACGACGTCCTTAACCTTGACCGAGATGTCTTAAAACTAACAATGGACTGTGGGGTCCTTAAACCCATGGACTACGACGTCCTTAACCTTGACCGAGATGTCTTAAAACTAACAATGGACTGTGGGGTCCTTAAACCCATGGACCGCAATGTCCTTAAACTACCCATGGACCGCAATGTCCTTAAACTACCCATAGACCGCAACGTCTTTAAACTAGAACAATAGAGCCCCGTATGCTCTTTTGTCGGATCTAAACGGTCCCGTTTAAGTTGATCTTAGCCTCAAAGATGGCTAACATATCCTTAAACCTTCAAACAGACTGGACTATGAATTCCCCCAATTAACTCTGGCTTGAGGCTACATCTCTGAACTCCTCTGACATCCGTCGTTGTAATCCTTCAACGTCGTCAGAGAGGTGATGGGTCCCGACGGCTATACATACAATGGACCACTATGTCTCCAAACTGGAACAATATAGCCAATTGCTCTTTTGTCGGATCTAAACGATCCCGTTTGAGTTGATCTTGGCCTCAAATATGGCTAACGTATCCTCAAACCAAAACCCCAAACCCTAATCTAAGATAATACGGATTTGGATTAGTCCACGCCCTACGGGAGACGACATAACTCAGTCTCCGTAAACAATCTACGGGCACCAAAATACAAAACAATCACCCACGACACGAAGTGACCATCTGGAGAAGGAGAAAGTTGTTACCGCAATGCGGTAGCGTAATTAACTGCAGGGGCTTGTGCCTGCAGGGAAGAGCGTTCCCATAATCAAAAACCCCTCAAACGAGGGGGAATCTGACGAAGTCTGCTACATCGGACGCATCCGTCTAAACCTTCGATACATGGTGCCATAAATCAACTTGGCATCTTCGGAGAGGTGGACGGATAGCACCAATTAGCATCTGCCCCGAACCTCAGGCGAGACGCCCACGTCGCGCCGTCTTTCGGAGGGGAACAATATCGTTCTAAATCACTTATACAGGGTCTGATGGAGAAGTTCTAGATTCAATATACAATACCAAAAGAGGAGATTACTACATAGATAACCCACCTAGCAAAAAGAGCGATAAAAGCTGATAAGTAGATCTGCACTGCTGCTATGCGTCCACTTGACTCCTGCAAGGAACTGTGGCACAACGGGGTAAGTTGCCAACTCAGTGAATAAAACCAACATATAACGGCTGATAATGTAAGTATGACGAATTTTAACTAATAGCAACAAGGATGAGTATGATGCATGATAACATGTAGAAGCATGAATTTGTACCACTAACTATATAAATCAAAACTGAAATCTCATCAACTATTTCCAAATAACTTTCATCTTTCCGTGTCCAACATCGACACAAATCTTCTGATTCCCTCAGGCATCATTCCTCGAACGATCCTGCAATTCAATAATACCGGTCGGTATCATCTAGATATCTGCTGTGTTTCACAACTATCTCCGGTATCGAGTATTCTCGTTAGGCTCCCCGCCTCAATGCGGCTTTCCTGTCCCTCGGTCTCGACCGGGTCCACCATGAATCCTACTGTATAGCTCCCCCACTCAGTCTGGATAACGTAAAAACCCGCGACCGTATAGCTCCCCCACTCGGCCCGGAATAAAACCAAATCATAAAAACAATATCTCATGGTGGACATCTCACATCAATATGAAGAATCACTGAATCTACGCAATAGCATATGAAAAACTCAAAACCATAAATTCTCAATAATCCAGATGCATCTCATATCAAACTCCTAACATTTGAATATGAAACACGATGTAATTTATGCAAAGTACTACCGTTATTGATGCTTAAGGTGTAATAGGAATCATATTTAACAGAATAAATACTAAGTGTGAAAGTGACATGTTAATATCGACGAGATGTAGTGTAACATATAGATATGTGCATGTGCGGCATGACTCGTCGATAATTGTGCAGTGTCCTAACAATTATTAACATGGCGATGTATATATACATGAATGCATATGATCAACTTAATATATAAAAGCATAATTTTTAGTTAAACTTAACTACGGGCGTATCACGCCATCCATACAAAATCTTCCGGTAGATATTTAGTTTACTCACCGGAATACGTCGAATCTACTCAGATCACCAATCCCTTTTCTTTTCTTGCGGCCTCCGAAGTTTCCGTATTCGAATCTAATATCGAAATTAACTTGTATAAAAAATGGGTAAAATCCGATACGGCGAAAACATGAAAATACGAGTGTTATGTACTAACTATACTATGTACGATTATTCTAAACTATCTAACACTTTTACTAACTGAATTTAATCCGATCGCTGGTCGTAACAGAAAACAGAAATGCATTACGAAACGTCCGTGTCGTGTTTTAAAAGTTTAACCCCATTTCAGATATTAACTCCCAGATCTCATATACTGTTAAAATAACTTAAATAAAAAATACCAAACATCTTATTATATACACAGAGAGCTACCCTAAAAATCACAACACCCAATTCCCCCAAAAGTCCGGCAAGACCGGATTTTGCCCATGTGTCGCCGGTCAAAAACTGAGCAACAAGGTTCATATTCCTAGGATTTATTCTAGATCCAGTTTATAAGATTAAGACACTGTTTGGTTAAGTTGATTTTCATCTAAACCATAGCAGATTCAAGAAAGAGCCTAAACTTGTAAAAATACGATATTACCGATATTTGATTTCTACATTTAAACAGTTACTAAACTAAAATCCTACAGAGTTTAAGGATTATACTTACAGCAAGATCATTAGAAAACTCCATCCGAGAAGCACGATCTCTTAGCTTGATGGAATTGTGAAAATCCTTAACCCTTAGCTCTCTTCTCTTCCTCTTTTCTTTTCTCTTGTGTGTTCTAATGTTTTTCTTTCTCTTTCTTTCGTAAATTTCTGATTTTAATTTGGTTTAAATGACTGAACACTTGATATAGGATAAAGGGAAATGAGTGAAGGGTTAGGAGGAGGTGTCACAAAAAGGTTGTGGTGGTTTCATGCAAGGGTGAGGTGGATGTGCATAAGGTGTGCATGCAAGAAGGAGGTGTGTATGTGTGATTACTCCTTAAGGTGTTGTGTCTTGAGAGTAAATTCTAAGTTTAACCATTTTCTAGCCTTATTTGCATAAACACTTTTATACAACTCTAATTTGCATAAAGAAACTACCCTTTTCATATAAACCCCTCATTACATATGTTATTATATAAACACCATTTTTATTACAAATGAAGCTAAATTTTTCACTAAAACCTTTGTAATTTACTAATGTTACAAACTAAAATTTCAAATTAATTTGTTTCACACCCTATTATGAAAATGTTCTATTTTGTTTTAATAACTTTTTAATTTAACATTTTATTATTTGATTAATTAAATTAATTTATTGTATAAAAATTTCAAATGTTACATATATGTAAATAAATTTCTATACCATTTTACATTTTTTAGATCTACCGATTGCTGCATTATTTCAAAATAAAAGAATCCTAAATTAACTTGTTAAAACCAACCCGCTTTTTCAATAAAAGGCCAAAACTTAATGCAGATGGGCTTCACGCCCAAGCTCTTGTTTGATGGCAAAAGACTTTTTTTCCTTTTTAATAATAAGTTGTAACATGCTGCAAGATAAGTTTGAATAGCCTACAAAAACATGACAGTAGTGGAAGAGTTTGACCCGCTGAGATGTCCGGTCTTTGGTTTTGACCACTTCGATTTTCAGTCGTTTGCTTTAACGTGCTTAGCTACCTAAACCACATTCCTAAAATCTCTTTTCTTCATCTCCAATTGTCCGTCCAGTGAACCAGCTTGCTCAAGAACGGTCTAAAATAATTAATAAATAATGTAAAACATCAGGTTCAGCCTTAAGACCTTTTCTAATGAAGCCTATGCACATGACACTTGGCACCGTGCTGCTTGTACTTTCACCTAAGTACATATTTAGGTTAGATGGTCTTAAAATGCCTAGAGTTTAGCCTAAATATGTACTTAGCAAATATACCCAAAGTTCAAACTCAAGTACATAATAAACAAAATTTCATTTTGGGACTTTGGGGGCTAACATCATGGAAGTGAGATTCGCATGCAGTTCTCATGTGAGTTCTGTTGGACATGTTTGTCCTTTATAGTTTAATTTCGTGATCAACGTGGTCAATATGATTGGGAGGGTAAAAATATCCTTGCATTTCTGTCGTTAACGGTGCTAGTCATCAAATTGTCTAAATGGAACTTTGGGTATTTATGTGCCGATTTTAAAGTTTGGGTGTTTATATGCGAAGGTCACAAAACTTAAAGTATTTTAATGGCATTTAGCTTATACCTCTATATAATTCGTTCACTTTGTGCATGTATTGGAAACCCCCAATCTAGATTGGATGGCCACCTAACCCGGGTATATATGGATCCGCCCCAGCTTGTCGGAAGGTAAACCTACCACCATATTCCCTTAACATCCATATTTAATGGCACGATGGATGGTGATTAACCATTGGTGGCTAGGATGTATGAGTTCTAAGTTTTAAGAATTGTATTTAGAAATAGCACAGATCTGAGGGGGGTCAATATTTTTTTTGGGTGAATTTCCAAAACCACCTAGTAGATTTTCCGGCTGACAAAAATCCCCGGCCCCAAAACGACTGTCATAAACTGTCATGCCCCGCTTTCCAAAATACGGAATACAAGGGTGGCTAGATTAGCCATGCTCTTACGATCAAGAAATAATCATGCCGTAGTCACACTTTGGCTTCTGGCATTACATGGTAATCAGTAAATACGGCACAACTAAAGAAAATCACAATCACTACTTTATTATATTAATCAAAAAGAGTTCAACGGTTACAAAGAGTTCAATGACAAAATAAACTGCTAACTAAAATAACAAAGTTCTTTATTGAAAACCGGAAGGGCGATAACCCTGAGTCGTTGTCTAAATTTCTGCGATCTCGCAGGACAAGTCCTGATTCTGAGTTATGTCCACTCCGTCATCTAAGCATGCATACTCAAGTTGTCAGGACGACGTAATATAATAATATATAATATATGCAATGATATTAAGCATGAAGTAACAAATACTGTGCGATAACATGAGAGTGTGGAATATCAGGTATAAGCAAACAGTTTAGCATGAGCATCATGTCAGTAACCAAGGCAATATGTATGTCACTACCTGTCAGTCTCTAAAGCAATTGAAATCAATCGGTGGAAATGAATGTTCGTGTTTAATAAGGGCCTCGTGCATGCCCGAGACTACGATCCGCTGTTTTCTGGGATATAACTCTGCAGCCGTGCCGCTAGGCCCTCGACCTAATCAGTCTATATATATATATATATATATATATATATATATATATATATCGCTAATCGAATGGTCATCCTTTAAATCGCTAACTCGCTAAATACGAGTTCGATTTAACCCTCGATTTCTCCATTTTCCCCAGGTTATAGTTCATGTTCATGTAACCGGTTGGTTGTGTACAAGTATGTATCGTTTTCACTGTTCAATCACACTTACACGAACATCACGCTCGCTTTTAATTACTTTCACTGACGTACTTATAACAATCCAATCGATAACATTTATCACTTGACAATACAATATAATCATTAGGATGTTAATGTACACAATCACTAATCAATGAGTAAAAAGAAGTCACACGAGATGATAATGATGCAGTCAATACACTTTAATTAAATAAAGGGCAGCCAATGTCATCCGATTGTAAAATTCATAATATATTATATGTGCAGAATTAGGTGAACAATATAAAAGCCATAAATAGTAGACTTATTTATCTAACAAGTAAAATTGGTTTCATATCAACCTGCATTCTGATTATGGAGTTAGCTCATTTTAAAATGGATGTTCACTGCTGGAATTCCAGTTTTAGAACTGGAAGTCCAACTTAGAACGCAGTTTGCTATTAGTTACGTACAGAATTAAGCATCGCTACAGTCAATAAAATCTAGGCTTATTAGTTAAGTTTTCAACTCAATAGACGTAAAGTCAATAGCCATCGTATACAGGGAATTATGATCTTTTTAATGTGAACATGTATAATTTGTCACTACAGAAAACAGCAGGACATGTTGACAATCTAAAATACTTTTAAAATATCAAACAATAATTAAATTAAATGAAACCAACACCATCAGTTATGTAACTTGATTATCTACACAAAAATATAGAACCCCGCATATTTTCAGATTTATACAAGAATGTATAGGTATTTAAAATCAGTCGTCGTCGGAAAATACTACTCTGGACTGCAGTCCAGAGCCGTATTTCCCTTCATTTTTCAGTGTCATGACCTAGCAATATTCAATAAATAATTATAGAGGGTTGTAGGTTATCTAGTTAGGTTTGATACGAGCCATAGAACATTATGATTTGATTTATATTCAATTTACTATTAATTTTACAACGTGGTATGTACGGTAATTTCCAGATTTAACGTCGCCTTTTGGGAGCGACGTTTCATCGGTATAACCTAGGTACTTTTAACTAAAATCCTTACAAGACATTCATTATCAGTAGAGAGATTCATTGGTAATAAATTCCATCATTTTTAAATGGGTTTTGTTTTAGGGTTTCACATCGAACACTTAGCTTAAGTACATGTATCAATAGAAATATTGATTTCGTTTAATTGATCAAAACGAGATTTAATTCGTATAAATTCTAAATGATAATGATATGGAATAGTATATTAATCGGCGCATTTATAGAATATTTTTTACTATCTTTTGTTAATTAATAAATGTCAATAATTATATTTTAAGAACTTTATGGAGTTATCTGTTAAAATATTTTATATGTATCTTAAATAATAATAAATGGATATTTGTGAGTTAATTGGTTTAAATATTTTCCTACATAAATAGATGCTACTAAATATTTTTTGTGAGATATTTTGCTGGTTTAATTGCAGCCAAATCAAATTAATATCAGCAAATAAAATCAAGAGATCAAATCAAATCAAGACTAACAGATTATTTTATCCTAATGGGGTAACTGATTGAGGATCCATGTAACAACGGAGAGATGGAAAGATATTCGGGATATTATGCAATCAAAACGATCCAAATCAAACAAGAAGATTGTAGTCAAATATTGAACCCAAACAGACGTGAAGCGGTGGCCATTTAACGGCTAACTACATGTATATGGCAGCTATTTAGCAGCCAAATGTCAATATCCGCCGTTGATTTTTTGTGAGCGGCTTCGATTTGTTTAGATTTAGGTTTTTTCATTGTAAGTCTATAAATAGGCGGTCTCTAGAATTACAGAAAGTATCTTCTACCTTATGGTTAATTTTTAGCAACTAAATTAAATGTAATTCTTTTCTTTTCATGCATGGTGGAGTAGAAGATAAGTCCTCAAGTTTGTATTTTTATTTTAATATTTTTTTGCAATTTATTCTTTCTTGTCTTTGTTTTACTTTCTTTTATTTTTAATCATGTTTCCTTTTTTTAATTTATGCAATTCTTGTGTCTTTAATTTTGGTATGAATAGTTAAATATTAACATATCATGAGTAGTGTCACACCCCGTTTCCCAAAATACGGAATACAGAGAGCGACGAAGGCCAGCCGTGCTACCTACGGTAAGGAAAGATCCTTCCATAGTCATATAAGGCTGTCTAAATTAATATGTCAAAATAAAATCCAATACCAAAAGGAATAATACTGATAATCATGCTGCAATGAAACCACAAAGAATACCAAAAATGGGTCCACTAGATAATTGATGCAAAAAGATCCGATACAATAGATTCGAAATAAAAACAAGATCCAAAAGAGATACATAAGTCCTAATGTCCCAGAAGGACGCACATGCTAAATACTAACAGAAAGAAATAAACCTATGGGTTACTGATCTTCGGCAAAGTCCTGATAGTCGCTGCGGTCCTGCTCAATAAACCTATGGGTTACTGATCTTCGGCAAAGTCCTGATAGTCGCTGCGGTCCTGCTCAGCCTGAAAATTTATCTCTAAATCTGAGATGGCAAATCTCAGGGACGTCAGAACATCCCAATAAGTACTCAACGTATAAAGTATATGTGTAGTATGATAACATGAATATATGAATGTAGTGGAGCCCATGTGCGCAAGCAAAACAGATATATAAATAAATAGATGCATTAACACTATGAAACATGTATGTAAGAGGTCAAGTCATAATCTAACTTGTCACTAAAAGGTAAACTATCCTATCGTAAGTTCGAGTGTGTGCGTCAACCTCTGCAGGAGTATTTCTAACCCAAGAGTGGTGCCCCAGGGGTTAGGAAACACAGGCCCAACTGTGGAATGAACAAGCGACCGATATAGCCCGGTACGAGCTGTAAACATGAGACCGATATAGCCCGGTACGAGCTGTAAACATGAGACCGATATAGCCCGGTACGAGCTGTAAACATGCTACTATGGTAATGACTAGAGCACTAATTAAGAATGCTGAAAAGGCTGGAACTTGTGATATGGTAATTGAATAGAAATGAAACTGCTGAATAGTGGTGTGTCATGTCATGGAGTTCAGTATTCTAATTTGGGGTGTCGTCTTAGTAAAATGAACTAGAGTAATGAATAGTTAAGACATGTCGAAAGTAATTGTCATCTGGTACTGGTAACTGCATGAAAGTGATATACAAGCTGGTATTAATCATGGGTGATATCTTTACCGTTAATCTAAACATGGATATAACAATCACAATCTGGTTAGAAATATATAAATGTGAGATAGGTTAACAACTTTCAAACTTTATTTGTACTTAAAATAAATCTTATTTTTAAAACCATACTTGCTAATTATTCTTGCTGCATAAAAGTTTGCCTATATATATTTTATAATATAACGAAAAATAGGTACTAACACATTTCTCTTTTATTCTAACAGGAATGCAGATGTACATCGACCAAAAGTAGAGCATGAATACTTGCCTTGAGGATAAGGGTCACGGGAAAACGATGTACGAAGATGCGAGACACGAACTCAGCTAAGATTCAACTTGGGATCAGAGTTATACGCTCTTCCTAAATTGATTTTGCCATAAGCTAACAATGTACCACACTTAACATATGATTGTATATAACCAAACATGTACATTAACAATTACGTTGTACATATAATAGCAACATGATATAATCAGGTTCCGGCATACAACTAGATATGTAATAAGCAGTACGGATAAGAACGGATATCGAAAAACGGTAAAACGGTAACATGGGATGCACAATGAAATAAACATGTAATATTTTTATTCATATGGATATAAATATAGCGACATAGCATGCAGCAAGAGAAACTTGCCTGATCGGATCTCATGATGGCGTACGTACGCTGCGTCCGACGTCGGGTAAAATGTCGCAATGTACACGCGGGCGTACAGAACCGAACTAAGTAAGGCAAGAAGGTGACCATGCTGGCTGGGAACGTCCACTGGGTCGTTTGGATCGTCGGTGACGGCATGGCTCCGGCGGTGATCGGCAAACCAAGAAATTAGAAAGAGAAAGAAGAAGAAGAAAGAGAAGAAGAAGAAGAAGAGGAGCATGAGTTGGGGTTACTTCTGGGGTTTTGGGTTCTGAGATAGAGGAGGCGAGGGGGAGCTGTCGACGAGTCGTGGGTCTTCAGCGAGGTTTCATGGCAAGGTGGGGATTAAGGTTCTTGACGTCGGGGGTTCTGCAGGGTTCGAGCTTGGGGAAAGGAGATGGTGTTGGGTTGGAGAGAGGGGAGAGGAGAGGAAGAAGAGGTGGTGGAGACAGGGTGAGGCCGACGAGGTTGAAGTTCCAGCGAGGTGTTGCAACGAGGGTTGCAGGGTCGGGCTCTTGCAGTGGTCGGGTGATGGTTTGCAGGTCGGGAAAGAAGAGGAGGAAGAAGAAGAGAAGGAGAATAGGGTGTCGACGAGGGTGTGGGGGCGATCGGCGGTGAGGTGGACGGTGGTGACGATGGGGGTCGGGTTTTTAGGTTGTTGGGTTCGGGGACGGGTTGCACGGGAGAGGCGAGAGAGGGAGGTGATCGAGGGAGATGAGGAGGCGTAGGAGGAGAGACGGGGTCGAGGGTGCAGGTGGCGACGGCGAGGCGCGGGCAAAGCTAAGGTTAGGGTTTCGTGGAGGCGGCGAGAACGAAGACGAGGAAGAAGAGAAAGGACGTGGGTTCAAAATGTTATTTTCAAAAAGTAAAGAATTAATAATATATAATGTGCACAGAGAGAGAGAGATGGGATTGGTTTAGAATATCAGGAAAAATCTTTTTAAAATATTTTTTTGTTAAAGAAAAATTTATGAAGTATATAACATATATATTTAACAGTTTAAATATATTAAAATATAATATTGATTAGATTTGAGTTTTCCGGCTAATACAAACTTACTCCAAAATATGCCCGGGTTGGGTCTAAAATTATGGTTTGAAAATACGGATAATATTCGTGTCAATAAAAACCAAAAAGCGGCATCCGGTTAAAGAAAATGCATGCCCCCAAGAACGGATACACGTAGTATGCACGTAGCAATCTAAACGAGCCCGTTTCACTAAACGGAACAAGTACAAGATGTACGGATGACACTATAAGGTCAGGGGTATGATGCAGGCCATGCTAAGTATTTTAAAATATATTATTTGACTATAAATGCAATATTAAAAAAATGCAGATGCCAGATATATGATACAGATAAACGGAACATATGTGAGCACGGATCCTCGGGACTAGTAGAGATAAGACGTAAACAAGAACCAAGACGGGTTTCAAGCATGCGGGGCGGGTCGGATACCAAGCAAAGAATACTAAGACACTATCTGCACCCAAAAGCGAATTAAAACAGGAAATAGCCACAAGATAAATAGAATAAACAAATCGATGACGGTATAACTGAACTAGGGTGTTACATTCTACCCACCTTACAAGAAATTTCGTTCTCGAAATTTGAAGAACGAAAATACAAGGCCGTGAACTAATTACAAGGATCAATGAAAATAAATGGGTATGAAAAATAAAGGATCAAGGAAACAAATGAGGGTATGAAGAGTCATGATCTTGGCTCGAGAAATCGGCGTGTGCAAGATAATCAAATCAGTGGAAACAAATCAAATAGAACTCTAAGTTACTCAAACAGAATAACGTATTGTAACCTTGCCGCGGTACATGAGTACAATAATGTAATTCTATCTCAGTCGCCCGAATCCTATAATCAGAGTCAAAGGAATATACAGCATGACACAGTGGGGAGAACCTATATATGTGATTCTAACCTAAAAGGTCGGTAGAGCCAAGACTAAATTTGATGTCAGCCTGGGCTCTGATACCAACAAAACCTTGTCACGCCCCGCTTCCCAAAATATGGAATACGGAGAACGATGTGCTACATACGGTAAGAAAAGATCTTTCCATAGTCACATAAGGCTGTCTAGATTAACATGTCAAAATAAAATCCAATACCAAAATGAATAATACTGATAATCATGCTGCAATGAAACCACAAAGAATACCAAAAATGGGCCCACTAGATAATTGATGCAAAAAGATCCGATACAATAGATTCGAAATAGAAACAAGATCCAAAAGAGATACATAAGTCCTAATTTCCCAGAAGGACGCACATGCTAAATACTAACAGAAAGAAATAAACCTATGGGTTACTGATCTTCGGCAAAGTCCTGGTAGTCGCTGCGGTCCTGCTCAGCCTGAAAATTTGTCTCTAAACCTCAGATGGAAAATCTCAATGATGTCAGAACATCCCAATAAGTACTCAACGTATAAAGTGTATGTGTAGATGATAACATGAATATATGAATGTAGTGTAGCCCGTGTGCGCAAGCAAAACGGATATATAAATAAATAAATGCATTAACACTATGAAACATGTATGTAAGAGGTCAAGTCATAACCTAACTAGTCACTAAAAGGTAAACTATCCTATCGTAAGCTTGAATGTGTGCGTCAATCTCTGCAGGAGTATTCCTATTCCAAGAGTGGTGCCCCAGGGGCTAGGAAACACGGGCCCAACTGTGGAATGAGCAAGCGTCCGATATAGCCCGGTACGAGCTGTAAACATGAGACCGATATAGCCCGGTACGAGCTGTAAACATGAGACCGATATAGCCCGGTACGAGCTGTAAACATGAGACCGATATAGCCCGGTACGAGCTGTAAACATGAGACCGATATAGCCCGGTACGAGCTGCCGGCATGGGACTCCTGAGATCTTGTTGTACGAACGCACACTCAAACTACCCAAACATCCGCGTATTTAGCTACTATGGTAATGACTAGAGCACTAATTAAGAATGCTGAAAAGGCTGGAACTTGTGATATGGTAATTGAATAGAAATGAAACTGCTAAATAGTGGTGTGTCATGTCATGTAGTTCAGCATTCTAATTTGGGGTCTCGTCTTAGCAAAATGAACTAGAGTAATGAATAGTTAAGACATGTCGAAAGTAATTGTCATCTGGTACTGGTAACTGCATGAGTGATATACAAGCTGGTATTAATCATGGGTGATATCTTTACCGTTAATCTAAACATGGATATAACAATCACAATCTGGCTAGAAATATATAAATGTGAGATAGGTTATCAACTTTCAAACTTTATTTGTAGTTAAAATAAATCTTATTTTTAAAACCATACTTGCTAATTATTCTTACTTGCTGCATAAAAGTTTGCCTATATATATTTTATAATATAACAAAAAATAGGTACTAACACATTTCTCTTTTATTCTAACAGGAATGCAGATGTACATCGACCAAAAGTAGAGCATGAATACTTGCCTTGAGGATAAGGGTCACGGGAAAACGATGTACGAAGATGCGAGGCACGACCTCAGCTAAGATTCAACTCAGGATCAGAGTTATACGCTCTTCCTAGATTGATTTTGCCATAAGCCAACAATGTACCGCACTTAACATATGATTGTATATAACCAAACATGCACATTAACAATTACGTTGTACTATATAACAACAACATGATATAATCAGGTTCCGGCATACAACTAGATATGTAATAAACAGTACGGATAAAAACGAATATCGGAAAACGGTAACATGGGATGCACAATGAAATAAACATGTAATATTTTTATTCATATGGATATAAATATAGCGACATAGCATGCAGCAAGAGAAACTTGTCTGATCGGATCTCACGACGGGGTACGTATGCTGCGTCCGACGTCAGGTAAAACGTCGCAATGCACACGCGGGCGTACAGAACCGAACCAAGCAAGGCAAGGAGTTGACCATGCTGGCTGGGAACGTCCACTGGGTCTCCTGGATCGTCGGCGACGGCACAGCTCCGGCAGTGATCGGAAAACCAAGAAACTAGAAAGAGAAAGAAGAAGAAGAAAGAGAAGAAGAAGAAGATGAGGAGCTGGGGTTACTTCTGGGGTTTGGGGTTCTGGGATAGAGGAGGCGAGGGGGAGCTGTCGACGAGTCGTGGGTCTCCAGCGAGGTTTCATGGCAAGGTGGGGATCAAGGTTTTTGACGTGGGGGGTTCTGCAGGGTTCGAGCTTGGGGAAAGGAGATGGTGTTGGGTTGGAGAGAGGGGAGAGGAGAGGAAGAAAAGGTGGTGGCGACGGGGTGAGGCTGACGAGGTTGAAGTTCCGGTGAGGTGTTGCTATGAGGGTTGCAGGGTCGGGCTCTTGTAGTGGTCCGGTGATGGTTTGCAGGTCGGGAAAGAAGGGGAGTAGGAAGAAGAGAAGGAGAAGAGGGTGTCGACGAGGGTGTGGGGGCGATCGGCGGTGAGGTGGACGGTGGCAACGATGGGGGTCGGGTTCTTAGGTTGTTGGGTTCGGGTACGGGTTGCAGGGGAGAGGCGAGAGAGGGAGGTGATCGAGGGAGATGAGGAGGCGAAGGAGGAGAGACGGGGTCTAGGGTAGAGGCGGCAACGGTGAGGCACGGGCGAAGCTAGGGTTAGGGTTTCGTGGAGGTGGCGAGAACGAAGACGAGGAAGAAGAGAAAGGACGTGGGTTCAAAATGTTGTTTTCAAAAAGTAAAGAATTAATAATATATAATGTGCACAGAGAGAGAGAGATGGGATTGGTTTAGAATATTAGGAAAATTCTTTTTAAAATATTTTTTTGTTAAAGAAAAATTTATAACGTATATAACATATATATTTAACTGTTTAAATATATTAGAATATAATATTGATTAGATTTGAGTTTTCCGGCTAATACAAACTTACTCCAAAATATGCCCGGATTGGGTCTAAAATTATGGTTTGAAAATACGGATAATATACGTGTCAACAAAAACCAAAAAGCGGTGTCCGGTTAAAGAAAATGCATGCCTCAAGAATAGATACACGTAGTATGCACGTAGCGATCTAAACGAGTCCGTTTCACTAAACGGGACAAGAACAAGATGCACGGATGACACCATAAAGTCAGGGATATGATGCAGGCCATGCTAAATATTTAAAATATATTATTTGACTACTGTTCATCGAAGACCGCTAACTGCACTCTTTATTATAAATGCAATATTAAAAAAATGTAGATGCCATATATACGATGCAGGTAAACGGAACATATGTGAGCACGGATTCTCGGACTAGCATAGATAAGACGTAAATAAGAACCACGACGGGTTTCAAGCATGCGGGTCGGGTCGGATACCAAGCACAGAATACTAAGACACTATCTGCACCCAAAAGCGAATTAAAACAGGAAATAGCCACAAGATAAATAGAATAAACAAATCGATCATGGTATAACTGAACCAGGGTGTTACAAGTAGGATGAACCTAGATTAGTAAAAAGGTTTATTATATAAATCATTATTCTAAAAATATGCACATAAAAAATAAATGTAGATTTTTCTAGATCATCTTGATAGGTTATTTAGTATCGCTCATAGCATATACTTAAAATTAGTAGGATCATATTTAGGTTTAAATTGCATTAGAATATTAAAAATGATGTTTTTATAAAGTTACGAACTAGATAGCTTGATAGGTTATATAGGATCAAAATCCATATAGTCTATACTTTCAAACTAGATCATAGGTTATAAAAATACGAACTTTAAGATTGTGATTTATGCAGATTTCTTTTATAACTAGTTTAGGGGATTCAACACTCTAGGTATGCCCTTTTATCATTAAATTTAATTAATCTTATTTTCTATTTTACTTTTAAGTAGTAAAAATTATCTTTTTAGATTTTAATTATAAAAGCTATATTTTTATTTTTAATCTGATTGAGCAAATAATTAACTAAGATTGACCCGTATTTGCACACCCGCTACAAACGCGTCGTGCACTGGCGGTATTATAATTTTATCAACAAGTTTTTAGCACCGTTGTCAGGGAAGATGGTTTTAGTTTTATTGTACTTCGGATTAACAATTATTTTTAGTTTAGTTTTTTAGATTTTAGATTTTCAAAGAAGCAGCAAGGAACAAGAGAGATCTCTGCAAAAATTTGGATTTGGTGAGTACTCTTGCATATTTTTTTCTCTCAATCTTAATATTTCTCCTCTGTTTCTTGCGGCATTTCTTTGCACCGCTAAAAATATATTTATATTTTCTAATTAGATTTGATTGGATTTGTTTTGTTGCGCTCATATTTAAAATATTTTAACGGCAAATCATAAACCTAAAAGATAAGGTGGGGATTTCATCACCCTTCCTTGGCTCACAAATCATCTTCCATATTGTATGAACACAAGACTCTAATTAAAATCGATTAGACTTCAAACCCTAAGAATTCACATAGCTCATTAGGAAAAGCTTACTTTTAGGATTAACTAATATTCCGAGGGGTCATCAGTTGGTGTCTAGGCAAGTGTGACTAAGGTAAGTGGTTTACTGAATTAGGCCCGCTATTTCGAGAATTCGTATAGCGGATACCTCCTACTTGTCTGGTACTTACCTGGCTGACTAGTTAGTTTATTTTGGGTTTAGCCAATCTAACGGTTAACTTAGGAGCTGTCTAGGTCTAGGTTCACCCTAGTTGATTAGGATTTGATTGCTTGGTGTTCTTAGTTAGGATTTAAATTTTAAAACAAAAATGGATTCTGCTGTTTGTTCTCCGCACTTTGACGGGAATGATTTTTTAGGATGAGAAATGAAAATGGAAGAATTTCTTGACTCACTTAATAAAGATTTCTGGGAAATGATTGAAAATGACCATGCTTTTCTCAGAAGTATTGGAGAAAAAATGATATGGAATATGAGTGAACGAAGATTGGTATTCTTGAACGAAGAAGTTGTAGATATTTTACGGAGTGCTTTAAATTGTGATATTCATATGCCTGTTTCATACTACGAGTCAGCTTATGATATTTGATGTGCATTGGAACAAATTTATGGAGAGCACATCATAAAAGAAAATCATATAGAAACGGTAGGTGTATTTCAACATTTTATAATAATGATATACCACCAACCTCTACAAAGCCATATGAGATTTATTTTGATCATGATAATGTGAGCACAACATCTTTCTATAATCATAATCTTACTCATGATCAACCTTCATATAATGGCCTTGTATTTAGGAATAGCATTCTCGAGTAAGAGAAAAATGATTTGTTTTCAAAGTGTGAGATTTTAATTAGTTTAAGTAACAATTTGATAGAAAAACTCAATACATCAGATTCTATTACTGCTTTAAATGAAAAAAATTGAAATTGAAAAGAACGAATTAATTTCTAGAAATGAGTTTCTTAAAAAACAAAACTCATCATTAAAATTGGAAAACACAGAATTGATTTCTAGAAATGAATCTTTGAAACTCACAAATGATGAATTGCTAGCCAAGATTAATGCACTTTCTTGCTCCCATGATATTTCGATTGAAACACTTAGTTTTGTCTTATGTTTTCTTAAGAAATAAACATAAAAACTTGAGATCGACTTTTAAAAGTGAACTTGATTCCTTAAAATACTCTCTTCAATCTCAACAGTGTTGGGGTCAAAAATTACACCTAATTGCCAAAATCAGAAATTAAATTCAAAGTCAAAGTCAAAACCAAAATCAAAGTCAAACAACCAAGTGTGCCGGAACCCAAGCCTGAACCAAGTGGGCCCAAGCCCGAGCCCAAGCATGAAGAGGGACCATCTAAAAGAGAAGAAGAAAAGGAAAATATTAAAAATATATATATATATATATATATATATATATTTAAAATTAAATAGGCAAAAACCAATTTTGTATAAGCCATGGGGCTAAATATAAAAGATGTAAGCCTATAAAAGGCCCCCCATGATGATTTGATAACAAATCTTGATCTTAATCTTGAATCCCAAAAAAAATCTTGAGTTTTGAGCTACTCTTTAGCGCGCAAGTTTTTCTCTCTCCTCCTTTCATTTTTTTAGTGTGCACATCAGGAGGCGTCAAAAAAGGGGAAAAAGAGCCCCTTTTGATCTTCAAAAATCCAAATGTTTGTATTTTTGGACTGTTGTTTCATTGGGTTTTGACCCTAGTTGCACCGTGCTAGATACCCATTTGGCTAGGTGCGCACTCCGTTGGGGTGCACATCGATCCAAATGCACACCGGCCGAGGTGCGTACCTCGGCCGGTTTGCACTTCTCTAAATGCGCATCTTACTGGACCTTTTGACCCATTCGAGACCCTTTGGCCCTTTTCACTCCCTCGCACCTTACCATGTGCGCACCTTACCACGTGCGCGTGTCGGAAGATGCGCACTTGTCACGTGCGCCCCTTATTACATGCACATTTGATATATATACACTCATCATCTTTTCCGTTAGAAAAAATTTCTAACGGGGTACTACCCCATACCCCGCAATGGGGCTGCTTGTTCTCTTGACCCCCAGCCCGCTATCCGGGTAACGGGACCCCCTACAAACTTTGTGGGACCCCTGATATGCCCGAAAGACTTTCAGCTTGTTCCTAAACACAACCTGCACTCATTGCATATTGAGTTCGCATGATCTATTTTGACTTGTTAATCAGAGGTTCTCTCGCTTCAAAAGTGAGAGGTAATTAATGGCAGCTTAGTCCGCGGTCGCCGGAGATTCGGATCCCCACAATCATTAATGTTTGCTATAGTGCCCTCAAAGCAATTATCATAGTCGCAGGCAGGTGATTATGATGATTGAGGGAGGACCTATACCGGTAGAACAGTCTTACTCGAGATGATAGTAAGCTATCTGGTTTGTCTTTATCATCATGTACAGCATTAGGTGGCATTATATATCACTATTACATGTTGATAAAGCCCATAGGATTCTTGCTTGACTGCCAGCAGTATGATGGCGATCATATACGTAGGAGTTGGGTAGTCTATATGCACATCCTTAAATGTCCCTAGTCGTGGGAGTTTTGAGACTGGGCATCGATACTCCAGAGTAGACCAGTGTATACTGGTCGAGATCCCGACGAGAGGCGGTGGCTGGTCTCACAAGCCATTGGTGTTAGTTTGTTCACCTAAGATGTATACAGGTGCTCATTCGGTTATGATTACATCGGATGGACTCGCCGGGAACATGCTATGGTATTATACCTATTGTCAGATAGCAGTTCCTTGGTAACATGTGTACATGTTAGTCTATCGACCTGAGATCAACATTTGTCTCGTGTGAGTTCCTATTTTGCTTTGATTACTACCCTACCATGGCTCAAAGGAGTCGTGCAAACAGGTTTTAGTTAGGTACAGTCCCGAGCCACATGGAGGCAGTGAGCGGATCGTCAGGGGATTCGTCTATCCCGGTATTGGGGGTTGATGTCGTGATGTGCATGGGTGGCCATCACCAGAAATCCTTGGCCAAGGTAGTCGAGAATTACTGATCTAGGATCGGCAGTTTCTCAGGTGGTGATAGCTTCATACCGACACTGAATGTCGCGTTATTAGGGGTCTGACTTTATCCACCCCCTAGACTCGATATGCGATACTCATAGACGAATAGACCAGACTGTATGGATATTTTCACTGTCAGGCTCGGTAGGGTTTCAGGATGAGTTTGCTCGTCGGCCTCCCTTTCGCTCAATACCTGGATAGCCGTTACGTACAGCTAGTGCCACTGACATGCTTGTGGTTAAACACACTGCCAGTGTATTGACGAGTCTTTAGAGTCCCACACAGAGGGTTTCCCTGCTTCGGGCGAAACGTTGTAGAGGCCGTATGGTTTTATGGCAGGGTTTGATCATATGCGTGCACTTATGCACGGATCATGATCGAACGAATAATACCAGTGGGCTTTGGTTTAAGCCGGATCCTAGTATTATATTATTGGATTATTTTTGTCTCGTTGTATTCGTATTCAGTGGGAATACAGATGCATGTATGTATATACGAATGATGGGTATTCTTGTAATTCCGTTACAAGTTTACTTTAGATGTTGCCATTTCATTTTGGATTAAACATTTTGGTTTAAATGTTTATGTGGTGGAAAGTGTGAGTGTAAGTTTTGGCTTGGATTCTTATGGTGTATACACTTGGTGACTCATGGTATTGAGCCATGAGGTGAGTCATGGATCCAAGATATTTGTGTGTGTGTGTTGTGAGATATTTTAGAGTAAGGCAGATCTTTTCTTGTTGCTTTCTTTAGTTTCTAATTTGCTCACAAAATAAAAACAACACTCACTTAAAAAAAGGCAGCCGCTTTTCTTTTCTTGACTTGGTCTTTTTCTTGAGCTCACACTCTTCCCTTGGCATCTTATTCAACCTCCACCCAAACCCTCTTATGAGTTGAGAATCTTTGGGTGTATTGAGACAAAGTAATCACAAACTTTCTCTACTTCATCTACGATATCTAGAGTAGCGATTTAGGTGCCCTAGTTGCCTCGGATATGAGGTTGGAGCTTGTTGCATAGACTCTCGGGTGGATCATCTTCGATGGAGGGAGACTGGAGATCAAGCTTGATCAAGGAAGCCCCTAGGAGCTTGGGATGATGGTTGAAAACCGAAGGACACGGATCTACTCGATATAACCATTCTACCTCCTTTGCATGTTTTTTTTATCTAGGGCTTATGGGTAGATCCGGGTAATTGGTTGTGGTAGCGCTAAGTTTTATAAATTTTTGTTCCGAATTTGGTCACGGATTGATGGACGGGGCACTGCCGTAACCCAACATGGTATCAGAGCCACTCTATAAGCCTCAGTTAACTCTTTGCGACATTAGAAATCCGCCGTTTTTGTCTTGCAAAAACTGCCGACAAAAACAGTTCCGAAAACTAAAAGTTTGAGATGTTTGCACACCCCGCGGGCTCACGTTTGAACTGAGAAGCCGCGGGGTGGTGTATGGGCACCCCGAAGAATCCTCGGGGGGGGGGGGACGAAATGGCTGGGCCCACTCCCCAAGACTACCACAAGGTGGTCTTGGCAGTGGGGACCCGAAACTGCCCTACCTTGGGCAGTTTCAGGTCTGCCTCATCCTATGGCCACCTCGTGGTGGCCTCGGGGGTGGGGTACCCCCTCTAGGCCCCCAACTCAAAGTTAATTTCGTGCTCTAACTCCCTACGAAGGTTTAGGTTCGTTTCGTTTTGATTCGGACTTCCGAATTGGTTTTAAATGGTCGGTTTTTGGAACTTTAGCTCACTGTTTTTTTTCATGGTTTTGGAAATTGGTTTAGTTTGCTAATTGCGTGTGGAATTCTAATGTCGTAGTTTTTAGTACATATATTACTATCTGCAACCGTGAATGTCATTAGAGCGGTACAACTCGTCTAACTGCTATATGCTCTTTTAGACGGGTTTGCGAACGTGACATTCACGTTGATATTCTGTGTTGTGCTGTGGTTGTGGCGGGATCGTCGTGGTGGATAGCTTGGGTGCAATGGTAATACAGTTTAGTTTCATTTGTACATTTGATATTGCGGGGCAAGCGTCCGACATGTGGACTGCCGTCACTGCCTACTTGTATATTATTTATTTGGGGCACGACCGGGTTGTGGTCGATGTCACCGTTGTACATATTTTTATTTTCTGTACTAGGATTACCACGTGATGGAGTGCACGGATAGCCGGGTTTTGGTGGGCAACGGGTCCACATTTCATAGCGTTGAGACGGAGGGGGCCTCACTCTAGAATTGGCGGGCTATTCGCCGCACTCGTAGGGGGTACAGGTTGACCCAAGGAGGAGTGCTCAAGTTATCGGATTCCGTGAAGTGCCGGATGGCCCATTCACTTTGATGAAGGGGGTTTCCTCACATCTGGTTTTGGCGGGTAACTTGCCGCGCTTATAGGGGTCTAGGTTTTTATTATACAGGCTATCCACACGACCAGGGGAACGTCGGGTTTCACTTGCGGCTCAAAGCAAGGCTCCCAGATTATCTGTATTGTTCTGTAATGCTTATCGCTTATCTGTGATGTTGCATAAATCATGCCTAGAACGATTATTATATATTGTTATATATATACTAGTAGATGTTGTATATGTTTTGCACCCGCGCTAGTCCAGCCCCCGCTCTGTCGTTAGTTAAGTAACCTAATGGGTGATGACGGGCCCCAGTGGCAAATGCGGATGGAATATATGTACATCATATTTTCGTTCTTTTCTGGTGTGATTAATTGATGAGACCACGTTGATTCTGATCAATACAAGGAAAACAGACCTATTCGATGTTGTAGGAACAATTTTCAAAATCTGTTATTACAAGGACGTTTTCTTTTGTTTTGCACAGCGGTTTTCGGTTATGAATATCCAACACCTCATTCGACGAGGCAAGAGCCGAGATCCCTTCACCGGGAGTGACCTCTTGGGCAGAAGTTTGCGTCGGGGTAATAACTTCACTATAGTCGATTAATTTTTTGCTTTGCATCGAGGTATTCAGTTGGAATATCATGCACCTCATTCCACGAGGAAAGAGCCGAGATCTCTTCACCAGGAGTGACCTCTTTAGCAAAAGTTTTCGCCACTATATATTTGTAAAGCTATCCGGTTCCTTCAACGATATTATTCCCCTACGAACGACGGCCAAGACATGGATGTCTTGCCTGAGATTCGGGGCAGATACTATTTGGTTTTATCCGTCCACCTCTCCGAAGATGCCAAGTTGATTTATGGCACCGTATATCGGAGGTTTAGACGGATGCGGCCGATGTAGAAGACTTTGTCAGATTCCCCCTCGCTTGAGGGGTTTTTGATTGTGGGGACGCTCTTCCCTGCAGGCGCAAGCCCCTGCAGTTAATTACGCTACCGCATCGCGGTAACAACTTTCTCCTTCTCCAGAATTTCACTTCGTGTCGTGGGTGTTTGTTTTGTTTGTAGTTGGCCGTGGATTGTATACGGAGGCTAATTTATGTCGTCGCCCGTAGGATGTGGATTAGTCCAAATCCGTATTTTCTTAGATTTGGATTTGGGATTTTGGTTTAAGGATACGTTAGCCATATTTTAGGCTAAGATCAACTTAAACGTTTGTTAAGGATACGTTAGTCTAATTTGAGACTAAGATCAACTTAACGGGATCGTTTAGATCCGACAAAAGAGCATTTGGGCTCTATTGTTCCAGTTTAGGGACATAGTGGTCCATTTAATATATGGCTGTCGGGACCCGTCACCTCTCTGACGACGTTGAAGGATTACAACGACAGGTGTTAGAGGAGTTCGGAGATGTACCCTTGAACCAAAGTTGATTGGGGGTCTTATAGTCCAATTTGGGACTAAAATCTGTTTGAATGTTTAAGGATACGTTAGCCATATTTGAGGCTAAGATCAACTTAAACGGGATCGTTTAGATCCGACAAAAGAGCGTTTGGGCTCTATTGTTCCAGTTTAGGGACATAGTGGTCCATGTTCCAGTTTAGGGACATGGGGGTCCAACATTCCCATTTTGGGGACGGATATTAGTTTAAGGACACGTTAGCCATATTTGAGGCTAAGATCAACTTAAATGTTTGTTAAGCATACGTTAGCCTAATCTCCAGACTAAGATCAAGTTAACGGGATCATTTGGTTCCGGCAAGAGAGCAATTGGCTCTATTGTTCCAGTTTAGGGACATAGTGGTCCATGTTCCAGTTTAGGGACATGGGGGTCCATTGGTTTAAGGACGCTTAAGTCCGTGAGTTTAAGGACGCTTAAGTCCATAGGTTGGTTTAAGGACGTTTAAGTCCATAGGTTGGTTTAAGGACGCTTAAGTCCGGGAGTTTAAGGACGCTTGAGTCCGGGAGTTTAAGGACGCTTGAGTCCGTGAGTTGGTTTAAGGACGCTTAAGTCCATATTGATGTGTGGTTGTTGGGACTCGTCACCTCTCTGACGTCGTTGAAGGATTACAATGATAGGTGTCAGAGGAGTTCAGAGATGTACCCTTGAACCGGATGTAAATTGATTTAAGAGAGCAGTCTTGCTCAGTCAATTTAATTTGAGGACTTACGGCCATGATTGGGCTAAGTCCAGTTGAGAATATTCAAGATTTTTATCTTTGGCCTGTTAGGCCTTTATTTGGGCTCTGCCATCTTTAAATGATGCACAGCATCTAAATTGGTCTGTTGGACCTTTATTTGGGCTCTACCCCTTTTAATAGTGCATAGCACTTTGTTTGGTCTGATAGACCTTTCTTTAGTGGGCTCTGCCCTTTTATTAATGCGGTGCATTTAATTTCCGACAGTGCCCCACATGGCTTGTCAGGCGCTTTGCGCCAATCGAGGAGCGCAAGGCGCAATTCCATGGGGAGGTGACACGTGTCACGCTCTGGTGAGCGCAAGCGCAGTGCGCTGCGCTGTTGCGCTGCTGACACGTGGCACGCTCTGGTGAGTTGCGCCAATTCCAGAGAGCGATGCTCTATTTTAAAAGCGCATAGCGCAAGTCATTCTGGTGCTGACACGTGGCGCTCTCTGGTGACTTGCGCCAACCCAGGAGCGCAACAGTGCAGATTTACAAGTGCAAGGCACTGTTTTAATATCCTGATCCAATTTTGGATTCAAGAAAAGAATCTTTAAGATTCCAGAACCAATGGTTCATAAAAAGGCAATGCCTTTGTTATTTATTATATTTCTTTTATTGAAGATCCTTGATCTTGTTCTTAGATCAATGATCTATTCAGAAGAAATTCTTCTTTTTATAAAGGTTTTACTTTCTTTTTCCTTTCTGAATTCTTCTCAAAATTCTTTAGAGGAGTTCTCTCTTTGTTTCTGTGTTTTTGTCTCTCTGTATGTTGTGTTGAATTGGGGTCTAGGGGCCTTTATATAGTGCCCATTAATTTGTTAAATTTGTTAAAGAGATCATTCTCTGAGTGATTTGGGGATTTTTCCCCACCGTTAGATCTTTGATCCAAGGGCTTCTGTTTTACAGAAGACAATCTTCTTGTTTTAACAAGAACAGAAAGATTTTACTGGAATTTTAATTCTGTTTGGCACAAACGCATCTGTGCTTGACACGTGTCGCACAGCGCAGAGCGCAGCGCAACTGCGCTGCCACGTGTCGTGCAGCGCAGAGCGCAGCGCAACTGAGCTAGCGTAACTGCGCTGCCACGTGTCGCGCAGCGCAGAGCGCAAGTCAGCTGAAGCGTTGCTTCTTTATTAAAATTTGAATTTTATTTGAAAACAGATCCTTGCTCTGATTAGGGAAGCAGAAGCGTTGCTTCATCTCCCGCCTTGGAATTTGAACAGAGCTTTGCTCTGATTGGGGTAAACAAATGCCCCCCACCGTTGCGCTTACGTGGCCCTCCAAACGTGAGCGCAGCGGTGGCAGAATTCCAACCGTCGCGGCAACTCTTGGAAGTTGAAAGGGCATTTGATGCCTATAAATAGGACCTTTGGTTCCTTAGATGATTTTCATCTTTTAAGATTTTTACTTTCAAAACTTCAGAGCCTTGCTCTTGCCTTCAAGAACTCCAAGAGTTAGAATTTCTTTAGAAAACACTTTTTAGGTAAAATTTTTAATTAAATTAAATTAATTTTCATTCACAGAGCCTTGCTCTCAATAGATCCCCGATCTAAAGAAAACCCATTTAGGGTTTCACTTAGCAGAGCTTTACTCTATAGGTCCAAAGGGATCTAAAGAGAACTAAAGAGAATCCTGTTAGGACTCCATCAATAGAGTTCTGCTCTCTGAAAGATTTCATTTATAATTTCTTGATTCATTAATGGAGCTTTGCTTCTTTTAAATCATATAGCAGAATTCTTAAGAGTTGCTGATTTTTGTCGATCTTCTTTTATAGGAGTGATGGACGCCCACATGTACGACCTCGACGAGATTATCTCCTACGGGGAAATTCGCCGACTCGGCCGTTCCCAAAATCGAGAATTTACTAATGCCGAATGTGCAGAGATCATGAGTCGCTTCGACGCGTACAACGGTCAACTGCTTCCCCGACGTTCCTCTCTCCTGAAGCTTATCGTGGGAGCCATCTGGGAAGCACTCCCCTTATTCTGTTTCGGTGTGCCGCTTAGGACGTTGGATGCCGCTGAGGATAAAGTGCACTCGGTGTACCTGATGAACTTAATCTCGAAGAGACGGCAAGACAATCTTGTCGATCTCCTGCACCAGGCCTTCCAACAGTCCGCCATACTTGCTGCTTACTGGAGGGAGGAGGACATTCGTGGGGACCCCGACGCTTGTGCTCGTGAAAGAAAGCACACCAGGATGGTTCGCCAGGCTTAGAAAGTCTTAGATAAGGTTACTTTCGAATTCCTCAACCCATGTCCTGGGTCCGAGGTTATACCGTTGTAAATATTTCAATAATGTTGTTGTTTATTTCTTTATGATGCAAAAACTTTCTAAGTATGAATTACAACTCTTTTGCCTCCTTCCTTTTATTTTTTTGGATTTGTTACTGGCACATTCTTTAAATAAGCATAGCCTGTAAGCGATATATAACATTCTGTCTTGAATATCTTGGGGAGTAGTGATGGCTTAGGAAGCAGGTTCAGGTCTGCTACATAAGGCTTTTCAACTTCATGAGCCGTGGGGTCTCATGAAGACTTTTCTCCCTACGAGTCGAAAGGATCCCGTAGGTGTATTTTCTCCTTAGGAATCGTGAGGATTCCTAAGTGCGTTTCCTCTTATAAGTCGTAAGGATCTTATAAGAGAATTTTCCCTCTTATGAGTCGAGAGGACCCGTAAGCGGTTGTTTCCCTCTTTGTCAAATTTCGACTTCGGAGAGTGAGACCCATGAATAGTATGCAAGAGACCGTTTTGGGCCGACTTGCAGGATCGCAGTGCTTAGGAAACAGGTTTTTTTAATCCTTACTGCCTAAGGTTTTATCTTACGAGTCGAGCCGCATCGAGAAGTTCTCGCAAAGACATCAATTTCTTCACAAGTCGAGACGAATCGAGCATTTCTCGCAAGAATATCCTAACATCACAGTTAACCTTTGCTCTTTACGACAGAAGTCCGTTAGGGTCTGTGGTACTTAGGGTTTTGGCCGTCGTATCGTCGCATCAGCTGATATATTCCTCGATAGGCAATCGTGCTGTTCGAGTAGCCCTGCGACTGCCGTGTCTCTGATCCCTTCGGGGGCTGGACAAGACGTCTTCAAGCAATCCTCCTTGGCAGTTTGACCGTCGGAAGAGCAAGCGTTAGGAATTTTGCCATGCCGCTTTTTACTTGAGGCCAGGCTCATTTTGGAGAGCCCCGATGAGTCATAACCACTCCGCGCTGGTGTGGGATGATCTCCGATAGTCTTTCAGGTTTTATGTGAGTTGCCGTCAAGACCCTGAAGATAGGAATTTGGCCTTTGCTTCGTTTGTTGACATTGCGTCTGCTGTATCGAGACGAATGTCGCGGTTGTCTCTAGGTTGTTGGTGAACCGTCGAGGTTTGGAACTAGGGATTTTGCCGTGGCTCCGTTAGGTTGATTGTCGCGTCTGAACCCTGCTGGAGGAAGAACGCTGGGGTGACAACTCGTCTGCTGTATCGAGACGAACGTCGCGGTTGTCTCTAGGTTGCTGGTGAACTGTCGAGGTTTGGAACTAGGGATTTTGCCGTGGCTCCGTTTGTTTGATTGTCACGTCTGAACTCTGCTGGAGGAAGAACGCTGGGGTGACAACTCGTCTGCTGTATCGAGACGAACGTCGCGGTTGTCTCTAGGTTGCTGGTGAACCGTCGAGGTTTGGAATTAGGGATTTTGCCATGGCTCCGTTTGTTTGATTGTCGCGTCTGAACCCTGCTGGAGGAAGAACGCTGTCGTGACATCTAGTCTGCTGTATCGAGACGAGTGCCGAGGTGGAGCTGGGATTTTGCCGTTACTCCGCTTGTTTGACCATGGGGTCTTTCGTTGGCGTTGTATCTGCATCTTGATGGACTGCGAAGGAACGCCTTTGTTGCTTCTTAGGCCGTAGATATTGCCGTTAAGATTTGGAACTAGGGACTATGCCGTGACTCCATTTCATTGCGATTCTGAGGTCGGTTGTTGACGCCAAGACCGTGAAACTAGGGATCTTCCTTTTGCTCCGTTTGTTGACATTGTGTCTGCAATATTGCGACAAATGTCGAGATTGTCTCTAGGTTGTCTATGAACCGTCGAGATTTGGCTTTGCTTTCTGATGGAGCATGTTGGGAAGGTATGGTTCCTTATTTGTTTGCGCCGCTGGATTGTATACAGGGATCGATGTGATTTCACCTGTAGGGCAAAAGTTTCATTCATTTTTTTTATTATTTTATTTCCGTGATGCTCTATCATTTCAGTTTTTTAAATCGCGAAGGTCGCGATTGCCCAATCATTTCGGCTATTTTTCGCGGTGCCCTATCATTTCGGCTATTTGTTTTATACTCGCTGCTTTTTATTGCGAGTTACCCAATCATTTCGGCTATATATTTTTTATTTTTACTCGCTGCTTTTTATTGCGAGTTGCCCAATCATTTCGGCTATTTTGCATGCATTTTTAGCTCGCCGATATTTTATCGCGAGTGTAGAACTTGGAATCTTGATGCCAATCCTAGCATCAGCATCGCTACAACTGGAATATCGCCAGGAGCGAATCATCATTTGCTATGATAGGGCCTAGAATTTGATACCGGTTTAGGCATCAGCATCGCTACAACTGGGATATTGCCAGGAGCGAATCATCACTTGCCTCTGTTGATGTCGAACAAAGGTGGCTTAGCAAACAGGGTTAGGATTCTGTCGACTAAGGCTTTTGACTTCATGAGCCGTAAGGGTCTCACAAAAGTATTTCTCCCTACAAGTCGTGAGGATCTCGTAGGTGTGTTTTCTCCTTAGGAATCGTGAGGATTCCTAAGTGTATGTTCCCCTGTAAGTCGTAAGGATCTTACAAAAGGGTTTTCTCCTTATAAGTCGAGAGGACTTATAAGGGATGTTCACCGTATGGACATATCCCTAGTCACAGGTGGGACTTTGTTAGGGAAATGTTTATTCGTGCCCGTGGATTGTATACAAGGGTCAATATCGAGCCGCCTGTAGGGCATTATCGAAGGTTGTGGGGGTTGCTTAAGAATAGGTTCAGGTCTCTGTAACTTAAGACTGTCAAATCTTATGAGCCGTGAGGGTCCCATAAGAGAGTTCTCCTTACGAGTCGTGAGGATTTCGTAAGTGTAATTTCTCCTTAGGAATCGTGAGGATCCCTAAGTGTGTTGCTCTCTTGTGAGTCGTAAGGATCTCACGCGGGTGGTTTCTCCTTACAAGGTCGAGAGGATCTTGTAAGTGTCTTTTTTTAACGAGGTTGCGCCCTTTCGGGTTTTCACAAACACTCGCCGGTAGCCTTGCTGTTTTTACTCACGGAGCCCTTTCGGGTTTTCATCCGTACCCATTTTGCTTATGGACATACCTTTTTTTATATTCTTTTTATTCTTTTTTTTTAACGAGGTCGCGCCATTTTGGGTTTTCGCGAACACTCGCCGGTAGCCCTGCTGTTTTTACTCACGGAGCCCTTTCGGGTTTTCATCCGTGCCTATTTTGCTTATGGACATACCGTCTTCTTCTTTTAATTAATTAATTAATTAATTTATTTTTTAATCACGTCAGCCCGAGGATGCTGCGATAGCAGTTTAAAGACGTTTCGGTCGTCAGCTAGTTTTAGGACATAGTGGTTCGTCATTAGTTTAAGGACGTTTCAGTCCACCGTCGCCGTATTTGAGGCGAATTTCTAGTTTACTGACTTTTCGGTCTATCATCGCCGTATTTGAGGCGAATCTCTAGTTTAATGACATTTCGGTCTATCGTCGCCGTATTTGAGGCGAATCTCTAGTTTAATGACATTTCGGTCTATGGGGCTTTCCCTATGAATGAGCATGATGCCCCCGGCATATCCATCTTTCTCGGAGCATGCGGTTGTGGCGGGCTCACCTTCCAATTTTCGGACAACGCGAACTTGCCCTGTTGGTATTGGTTCTCAATCCAGCCTTTGAAAACGTAGCGGTTTTCGATCGGATGGCCCAATACTTGGTGGTAAGGGCAATAATTAGGATTGTCGACATCATTCAGTTGTAGCTGTTGTTTCGGCTTCGGTAGAGTGATAAGCCTGTTATGCACTGCCACTTCGAACAATCTCCTTGTTTCATCCTGAGGAAATGAGTAAGGACGTCTCAACCTCTCTTCGAGAGATGGGCGTGGTCGCACATTGTTTTTGCGAACAACCGGCTTAGGGCCACTCGATTGCTGTTGAGTGTTGGCTACGAGGGCTGTCTTTCCCTTCCCTTTATCCTTTTTGCTCGATCCATTGTTTACGGGGCCGAGATTTTTTTTGAGTAGCGTGCGATTGCACGGCTGAACGTTCTCGCAACTCCTCAATTCTTTCATTTTTGAGATGAATTCCTTGAGGAGAGGGTTGAGGGTAGCTTTTTCTTCAGAGTCGCTTCCAAAGGTGATAATTTGCGATCCCTTGAAGTCGGCTATGTGACAGTCGTCGTCGGCTCTTTTGCGTTCACCTATCGTATTTTTCTGACGTCTACGAGCTTTACGCTTTGTCCTGTTGAAGTGTTGCTTTTGAGCGACATACCCTTGCCACCAACACTTAAAGGAGTCGCAGTCTTCGGTAGGATGTATGATCTTCTGATGATATAAGTAGAAGTTAAGATGCGTTTCTACTCCACCAAGAGTATTTTCTTCAGAGGGTGGTAGCTTCATTCCCACTGATAGGGCTTTAGCGAACCTTTTCCTCGTCTTAAATTTGTTTTTATCCGCAGCGGATGACTTTTGATTTGACGGAAGTGTCTCGACTCTTTGGTCTAGTAGTCGGTGTTCGGCTCCTTCCAGTATGGCCATCTCACGCTCTTGATTGGCTTTAACTTTAAGACGAATCTCATTCAGGAAGGCATCGATCAACTCGTCTGACGGCCGCAGAATTTCTGGTTTAGGGTCCGCCCTTGGTTTCTCGGCGCAAGGAGCCTCTTTATCATCCACCAATGAGTGAGAGATCACATGACAACTTGCTACGTAGTCTTCGGATTCATCTGATGAGTCTTCTGCATCGTTTTCGTCCTCAATAAAAGAACAAGCTGCCCCCATCGTGTCCGTCTTCTTTGGAGTGTGTGGCTGTGGCGGGTTTACCTTCCAGTTTTCAGACAGCGTGAACTTGCCTTGTAGGTACTGATCCTCGATCCATCCTTTAAAGACGAAATAATCCTCGATCGGGTGGCTTACCGTTTGGTGGTAAGGGCAATAATTGGGATTATTGAGATCGCTTGGCTGCGACAGACGTTTTGGACTCGGCAGACTGATAAGTCTGTTGCGCATTGCCAGCTCGAACAGTCTTCTCGTTTTATTCTGAGGAAATGAGTAAGGACGTTCCAGTCTCTCTTCGAGGGATGGGCGTGGGCGCACGTTATTTTGACGGACAACCGGCTTCAAGTTGCTCGGCTGTTGTTGAGCGTTGGCGACGAAGGTTGTTTTCCCTTTGCCCTTTTCATTCCAAGGCTCTGTCTTTGAAGAGGAAGGCCTATGGCCCATCTGGTCCATTTGGGCCAGCTTGTCAATCAAGGCCTGGAAGGTGGTCGGCTTGAAGAACATCATGAATTGCGAGATGGTCGCTTGAGGGTCGAGAGTACCCACGAACATGCCCACGGCAGGAGCTTCTTCTATGCGTTGTTCGCATCTCGACCATAGGTTTCGCCATCGTGTTGCGAATTGAACCCACGTTTCGCCTGGCCTTATCCTGGCGTTGATCAGCGCTGTTATCGGGGTGCGTTCGCTAGCACTTGCGAATCTTTGTGTAAACAGTAGCTCCATTTCCGCAAATGTTTTGACAGAGTCGTTAGGTAGCTCCGAATACTATTCAAAGGCTATTTCTACTAAGCTGCCGACAAATTGGCGAAGTAACAGTTTATTATTGCCTCCAGTGTTGCCGCAAAGAGCTCTGAATTAAGCGACATGCTGATGTGGATTCCCCGTCCCTTTATATACACGGAACTTAGGGATCGTATATCCCGGCGGGTAACTGATTTGGTCATACCAGCTCAGGTACGGTCGCCCAGTTTTGACGACTTGGCTGGCCGCTTCACTCGCCTGATGAGCTCGTATTTGATGTGCTATATAGTCATCCAGTGCGGCCTTGGAAATGGTTTCCTCCTTGGCCGCTGACAGAGCCGATGGAGGGTTCGATGTCTCTCCTTTGTCATCTTCAAGGACAATCGGAGGATCTTCAGCAGGAGGATCTTGCTGGATCATCATCCTTACCATATCTTGGAAGAGGAGCGCCATTTGTTTTATGTTAGCCGCTTGCTCTGTGGCTTCTTTGTCCTTCTTTTCGAGGACTCTGTGTAAGAAGTCAGCGTCAGTTTCTTGTTCGTGACGCTGCTCCGACGATGCTTTCGGGCTTTCTTTTGGACCAGTGAGTGCGGCCATCGCAGTCATTATCTCCTGAAGCTTCTGTTGTTGCTCCTGGGCTTTGGTCACGGATCGGGTGAGTGGTCGGTGACCCGTCGAAGCACGGCTATCCTCTTTCCCGGATGCCATATAGACAGTATGCACCACTATGCCCCCAGACTTAGGGCGTTTGTGCTCAGCGCTTTTACGATTTGTCATGTTCACAGGGGCTTTTTGCGGCCTCCATTTCTTTTGAGTGATTGGCGTTGAGGGAGCCGTTGCAGCGGGCACCCAAGTAGCCGTTGCTTTTTGTGGCTTGACGGAGCAGTCCTTCCCCTGCCGAACCTTCATCCTTTTCTGTCGGCGAAGATAGTCTTGATCAATCATTGACTCCTGGACCTGTCGCCAGACCTTATAAATTTTAGAGGACAGCCGTTGAGGGGGCTGCTTCAGCTTCTTCTCCGGAGTATTCTCCACAGGTGAAGGGGTCCTCTTCAGCACCGCAGTAGGAGAGTTTCTGCGCACCTTGTTAAGCAATTCAAAGCTGTTCCCGGTTGGAACAGCAGCATCGATCCCCACCGTTGGAGCTGGCGGAGTTATCCCGGATGGGGAATTGCCCACAGCCTTCCTCACTCGGCGCCAGTGGCGACGTCGAGCGTGTCTTGCGGATGGAGTTGTTTCAGCTTTAAGGGTGACTTCTTCATGCCTCCTCTAGGCAGGGAAAGCAACTTTGAGGATCTCTCCTGGAGCAGCAACCGGAATAGCCAGCCTTGTAAAAACTGACTTCCTGGAAAGAGGAGGCTTTCCAATGATTTCGTCTGTTTGAGCCGGGATGGCTATCCGCTTTGGGATGGCAGCTTCGGGTATCGCGGGCTTGTAGGTGTTCTGGCCCAGTCTGTTGAAAACTGAAGTATTAGAGTTGGGCGACCCGTTGAGAGGGGCCGCGACAGTGATAAGTCGATCAAAGAACGACTTCTTTGGGGCTTCTTGCAACGTCATTGGGGCATTGAAACTCATCGGTGGGAGCATGGTCCCGAAGAATAGTCCAGTGGTGGCCTGAGTTTCCTGCTCCACTGGCATCTTGAAAAGGGAGGCCGCTTGGGGCCCATAAGTCACTCCTCCAGCAAGGACGGAGCGAGAATTGCAGTTGCAGGTAGTGCAGTTTGAAGCCATTGATCTTCTGTTTTCTGCACGGAGCAAGACACCAAATCTTAGTACCCCGAATCCACAGGCAACCACAGCAAACCGCGATTCATTCGCGAACACGACACACGAAGTGTGGAGTGGAAAGAGGAAGAGGTCGCACCGGGCGTGCCAGAATCTGTTCCCCTCCGAACAACGGCCAAGACATAGGGCGTCTTTGTTGGATATAGTGCCCTCTAAGTCAATTATTGGATCGCAGGTACGTGATTGCAATGATTGAGGGAGGACCTATACTGACATGACTGTCTTACTCGAGATGATAGTATGCTATCTGGTTTGTCTTTATCATTGTATACATGCTTTAGTTCTCTATTGCATGTTGATAGAGCCTATAGGATTCTTGCTTGACTGCTAGCAGTATGATGGCGATCATATACGTGGGAGCTGGGGTCTGTAAGCACATCCTTAAAGTATCCCTAGTCGTAGGAGTTTCGAGACAGGGCATCGATACTCCAGAGTAGACTAGTGTATACAGTCGAGACCCCGACGAGGGGCGATGGCCGGTCTCACAAGCCATTGGTGTCAGTTGGTTCACCTAAGATGTATACAGGTGCTCAATGCGTTATGAGTACACCGGACAGGACTCGCCGGGACCATGCTAGTTGGTATTATATATATCGTCAGATAGCAGTTCCCTGGTGACATGTGTACATGTTAGTTTGTCGACCTGAGATCGTCATTTGTCTCGTGTGAGTTCCCACTGTGCTTAGATTACTACCCTACCATGCCCAAAGGAGACATGCAAACAGGTTTTAGTTGGGTACAGTCCCGAGCCACATGGAGGTAGTGAGCGGATCGTCGGGGATTCGTCTCTCCCGGTATTGGGGGTTGATGTCGCACAGTGCACGGATGTCCATCACTAGAAATCCTCGGCCGAGACAGTGGAGAATTACTGATTTGGATCAGTAGTTTCTCAGATGGTGATGGGCTTCATACCGACACGACTTATCGCGTTATTAGGGGTCTGACTTTATCCACCCCCTAGACTCGATATGCGATACTCTTTAGACGAACGGACCAGACTGTACGGATATTGTCACTGTTAGGCTCAGTAGGGTTTATGGATGAGTTCGCTCGTCAGCTTCCCTTCCAATCAATACATAGGCAACCGTTACGTACAGCTTGTACCTCTGACGTGCTAGAGGTTATACCCAGTGCCAGTGTGTTGACGAGTCATTAGAGTCCCCCCACAGACCGTTTCCCAAGTTTGGGCGAAACGTTGTAGATGCCGTATGGTTTTATGGCAGGGTTCGGAAAATGCACGTGCGTTTTCGCACGTGTCATATTTCAGGCAGATAATACTGGTGGGCTTTGGTTTAAGCCAGATCCGAGTATTATACTGTGTAGATATAATATCTTTGTCTCAGTTGCATTTGTATTCGGTCGTAATACAAATGCGGGTATGTTTATACTGTTACGGGGTTATCCTGAAATTCGTTTCAGGATCACTTTTAGAAGTTGCCAGTTTCCAGTTTTCTATCACCCGTATTTAACATTCGGTTAAATGCGGATTTATCTTTTCTTGGGTGAGTCATGGTTCTAGAAGTTTCTAGATGATGACTAGGATGATGAGGTGGCTAGTGACTCATTTGTTGTATTAATTGAATGGTGACTAGGTTAATGACTAGGTTAGTGATTCATGTTTGCATTTAATGGTTTCATGATGTGTTAATATGACTCACTCCTTCATTTATTCTTATGGTCACCATTTATCCTCCTACACTCACCTCCCCCCTCTACAAATATGGCCGGCCCCCTCTTGGTAAATGGATATGGTTCATTTTGGAAAAAAGATATAGTTTTGGTGTATGGAAATTTCAAAGCTTATTTCATTCCATCACAGTTTCAAAAGGCAACTTCATTAACCGTTCGTCCATAGCTTTGGACGTAACGAGACAAAGTGTTCTACTCATTCTCTACATCAATCTTGGTCATCTCTTTTAGCAAACTTGATAATCGAGTTGCCTCGGTTCAGAGGCGGAAGGCCGTTTAAAGATCCGTCGACGTGGTGCCACCTGGACGAGAAGACTGGAGATTCAGAAGATCGGAGCAGCCGCAACAAAGCGTGGGATGATGGTTGAAGACCGAAGGACTCAGATCGTTCGGTATAACATTTCTACCCACTTTGTAGTTTGTTAGTTTAGCTTTAATGGCAGATCCGGGTTATAGTATACGATAGCGCCAGTCAAAAAGTTTTTGTTCCGCATTTGGCGTCTGTTAGACGGCCGGGGCGCTACCGTGGACTTACAGTGGTATCAGAGCCTCACCATTAAGCTATACTAACTTGTGCTAACACGTTTAAAAGATCGATCGAACGGAATTTCCGAAACTACTTTTTTCTGTATAAAAGTTTCTGTCGATTTTAAACTAGGTCTAAAAATTATTTTGAACATCACAGAAAAACAAGCAGGCTTTTATATGAATACTGGTGAAATTTGGTGGGCCAATTCCACATTAATGCCGCGGATCCGAGGCCCAAAACATGCTTTGGCCGCGGATCCGCCGCCCCTTAGTGGAATTAGAACTCCAATTTTCTACAGTGAGGTCTAGACAGTAAATTGTGGTTTCTGGAACATTTCTTTTGGGCCCAGATTTTATTACTGTACAGCAGATGTACGTGGGGCCTACTTTGGGAAATTTAGTCGATCGAAATTTTAAAGTTGTTAGTATACAGTACTTACTTTATATCTCCGACCGGGAATGTCATTTGATCGGTAAATCGCGTCTGATTGCTATAGTTCTTTTAGACGGGTTTGCGAACGTGACATTCGCGTTGATGTTCTGTGTTGTGCTGTAATGTTGCGGATTTGTCGTGGTGGATAGCAGTGTTCAATGGTAGTGCAGTTTAAATTTATTTGTACATTTGATATTGCGGGGCGAGCGTCCAACATGTGGACTGCCGTCACTGCCTGTTTGTATAATATTCTTTTGGGGCACGACCGGGCTGAGGTCGATGTACCCGTTGTACATATTTTTATTTCTGTACTAGGTTTACCCTGCGACGGAGTGCACGGATAGCCGGGTTCTGGAGGGCAACGGGTCTGTATCTCATGGCTTTGAGAGGCAGAGGGACCTCACTCTAGAATTGGCAGACTATTTGCCGCACTCGTAGGGGGTACAGGTTGACCCAAGGAGGGGTGCTCAATTTACCGGATTCCGTGAAGTGCCGGGTGTTCCATTCACTATGCTGTCGGGGACTACCTCGCTTCAGGTTTTGGCGGGTAACTTGCCGCACCCGTAGGGGTCTAGGTTTCATTGCACAGGCTATCCACACGACCAGGGGAACGTCGGGTTTCAGTAGCGGCTCTGTGAAACCCGGGGATCCCAGATTATCTGTATTGTTCTGTGATGCTTATTACTTTTCTGTAATGTTGCATATTATCATGCCTGGAGCGATTATTGTATATTGGTATATATACTATTAGATGTTGTATATGTTTTACACCCACGCTAGTCCAGTCCCCGCTCTGTCGTTAGTTAAGTAACCTAACGGGTGATGACGGGACCCAGAGACGAATGCGGATGGCATATACGTACATTTTATTTTTCGTTCTTTTCTGGTGTGATTGATTGATGGGACTGCGTTGATTCTGATCAATGCAAAGTAAAACAAACCTATATTTGATGTTGATGGAACAATTTTAAAAAGTGTTATTACAAAGACGTTTCCTTTTGTTTTGCATAGTGATATTCGGTTGGAATATCCTGCACCTCATTCGACGAGGCAAGGGCCGAGATCCCTTCACCGGGAGTGACCCCTTGGGCAGAAGTTTACGCCAGGGTAATAACTTCACTATAGTCGATTACAAGTTGCTTTGCATCGCGGTATTCAGTTAGAATATCCTGCACCTCATTCCACGAGGAAAGAGCCGAGATCCCTTCACCGGGAGTGACCTCTTTAGCAAAAATGTTTTCGCCACTATATTTTTTATAAAAAGCTATCAGGTTCCTTCAACAAGATCAAGTTCATTACGTTAAAGGTTTTTCGCCAAAAACCAGCCGTAGCCCTCCGTCATTTCTTATGGATAGTCAGTAGTATTCAAACTATGTTTGTTGGCCCTTAGTCAAGGCATAGTGTTTGGTAGCTGCTGGGTATTCATCTGTTGCATAGATAGATGCGTTGGTTTGGGACAGTCGTTCTGCCTTGTTGGCCAAAGTCAAGGGCATGTGTGCGTGGGTTCAAATTGACCTGGATAGTGACGGGAAGAACTTGACATGTGACTTATGATTTGTTGGCCCTTAGTCAAGGTCATAAGAGCATGAGGTAAAAATTACATCGGGAGTTTCAAACATACAGCAAACTTGCCAGGCATGCGCATACCTTCTGGAGTGTGATAACTTGAGAGGCTTCCATAAAGTTATCATGCGATGATAGTTGGATCCCGATTCTCACTGATGAGTTGGTTTACTCTTCGGATGATCCTGACTAATTCTTCTTTCAGGTTTGGAGGAGAATTTGAGATTACAGTGGGAGGTTTCCTGATTAGATAAAGTGATAACCATTCTGATCTAGGTTAGAGTGCACGCAGAGTGTTTCTTTTCTCTCTCTCTTTGGCAGCGACCTTTGACCGACCCTAGACTATGACTCAGTGACCAAGTTGACCGAACCTTCATAAAATACTGGCTTTTGGATTGTCTGAAATGCATAAGTCATTGCCGTTCCTTCTTTTACCCTTTGCATTTCTCAGAACACCCCGTATTACTACGGACATCCACTTCCATTGGATAGATCCATCGTATGGTTATATACAAACTCGAAAGGACTTCTTCGAGGATGGATCCAGGTTCAGGAGAAATAGAATTGGTCTATTCAGTTGTCTTTTGTTATCACCTTCTCTCAGGTTGCGAGGGCTCCTTGGTTTAGGAGAGTACACCTATTACGCTTATTGGATAGTCTTATTCCAAACCATAGGCTGGTGCCGAAAGGTAGGGAATGAAGAAAACCAATTAGCCTAAGTAGGGTGTGCAGAAGGTAATATGTAAAGACAAGAAAAAGGGATTAGAAAGAGGGCAAAGTAAATTGCGACTGTTATCATTCACGACCAAACCGCGCACTTCATCGCCACTCCCATTTTACCTTTAATAGAATAAGGTATTATTCAGTTGTCTTTTATCACCACCTTCTCTCAAGTTGCGAGTACTCCTAGGATTAGGAGAGTACACCTATTATGCTTACTGGATAGTCTTCTTCCAAACCATAGGCTGGTGTCGAACGGTAGGGAAGGAAGAAAACCATTTAGCCTAATGATGGTGTACAGAAGGTAATGAATAAAGACAAATAAAGGGATTTGGAGAGAAGTCAAAGAAATATATGGTAAAAGTCATGAATTGGATTATGGAAGAGGCATTACTAAGAATACCAGGATACCCCTACGAAACATTTTCATGTTTCAGTGCATTGTTAAAGGAAAACTGATTTCCCGATTAGATTCTTACTCCAGGGTATGTATTTACCAGGTATGATTCTTACATCTGTATGGTTTTACAGATGATGAGTGGGAGTAGGTTATTAGGAATAAAGATGATCATCCTCATTATATCGGAATTCGTTGTAATTGGTGATATTTGATGAAGTCGCCTGAGTTTTTTCCGGATGGCATGTATTTGGTTTTGAGTATCCGTTGTTGTGCACCAATTTCAAAATGATATATCTGTACGTTTATTTTTATAAAGTGAGATATAACCTTTTGAAATTATGTCCGTGACATTTACCTACATCAGTTGACGATTGGGTAAGGAGCATTAAACAACGGAGTAGTTCTTAAACCATAAGTACAATTTTTCAACCTACGATACGCAGGTTTTGAGTTATTCAACTCAGCGGACTTATACAGAGTATTGTATGTTGTCCACTGTCCATCAGGACAAAGGGGATGGTCCTCGTACTATGTTCTATTTACTTATGACTTCTCTAGTTTTTAGACAAGTGTTTCGTAGAAATAAAAGGTCTAAGTTATGAGAAGTTGTGGGTATAGGAATAGAGTAGAGAACCGGATGTCACAAGTATCGGGATTCTTCAAAGAGATCGAAGATATAGATTCTTGTGATTGGTATTCAAGTAATGATTTTTTGAGAAACTTGTTTCTCTTTCAGGTTACTCATAATTGGATGGATTTCTAAGTTGAGTAATGCTGATTAGCCTTTCTCCATTGAGTTGATATGCACTGGAGACAGTTGCATGATTAGAATCTGGTTCCAATTAAATAAGTGCCAAATGTTTCTATATTGGATATAGAATGGTTAATATCTTAACGATGTTAAGGTACGGGGAGTTGTCCAGCTTATGCTTAAAACCAGACACTGGATAACTCAAAGCGCGTCTCTATAATAGCAGTTTGTGGGTTGACCCTGGTTTTGACGAGGGTTGACTTTCTACCATCTGGAAGATCAATAGTGATATTGTTCTTGACTCTCCACAGTTTTAGTAAAATGGATTTTTTCAGAAAACAGTTATGGGAGTATGGTAGAACTGGAAGTGATTCCAGAACCGCAAACGATTACGGAAAATTTAATAGGACCTATATATTCATTCAGGTTTAACATTCCAATAGCTACTCCGCAGATATGGTGGGTAACCTCAGACACCCGAGAGGTACTCCGGTAGCCTCAAGGACGGTGACAGGGAGGTTCTTGTTTACCCAGACTTGACACTACTGTTGTTCCAGGCTATGAGACCCGGCAGGAGGATAAGTATAGCGTCGTTCTAAACTAGCTTTAGAAGTGCACGTACATATTATTCTGCCAGAGGGTTGTTGTGGTCAGTGGGAGCAGCGGAAGCATAGTGGGCAAGTAGCTTATGTCTATTTATAGGCTTGAGCAGATATAGCGGAGATTAGATCGTCTAATTTTTGATATGAAAGTCATGTGTTTGACTTCATCAGAATAGGGGATGGATCTGTCAAGAAAATAGTAGGGTGTAATGTCCTGGTATTTGGATGACATACACAGAGTAGGAAGTAAAATTCCTATACTACGTTCGGTTATACTGTGGTCGTCACACAGTTGTTTTTCCAGAAAGAATATGGATATAATATCAGACATTCTGGTTACTAGATCTATGGTTTTAGATCTAGAATTGGGTAGTTTCCCAATTTGGGTACTTTGACAGTATTCTAATGGTATTTTAGAATAGATGACTCCTGGCATGGTGGTGTACCTGCAGATGATGGAGTCACCCTCTCTAAAGGTGTCTTATAGACTAAAGGAGATAGGGATATGCATGATTGGCAGATCACTTGCTTAGGCAATTAAGTCAATCGTGAGATGTCAAGTACCACACTAGATGTTGTTTTTGCACTAGATGCGATAAGTTTATATTAATCTAATCCTGGAGAAACATTAGGAAGCAGTTATAGAACATAAGTGAATGTTCTACGGATTTGATGATGGCAGCCTCCTTCGGGAGACGGTTATCATTTCAGGCTTCCAAGGTGACATGGATGACAGAGTGATTGTCAGAGTTATAGTTTTCCCTCTGACGAGGGACAGTATTATGGACAGTTGGTCCAAGAGGATACTGTGGGAGGCATGGTGCGCGAAACTGATTAGGTTCAGTTATAGATATAGTCTAAGAAGTTTGGATTTGGAGTTCATTTATGAACTAGGTCCCATCAGATATCCAGACTATTCTAAGACAGGTATTACTCGATTCGGGAGATGGCTTTCTCCGCGAACTTGAAATTAAGAGAGACATAGAAAGAAACATCAGGGCGGATCCACTCACTGAGGCTATGAGTATGCGTCGTCATAATAATAGTCTTAAGTGCAAGTGGGAGATTGTTGGATATAGTGCCCTCTAAGTCAATTATTGGATCGCAGGTACGTGATTGCAATGATTGAGGGAGGACCTATACCGACATGACTGTCTTACTCGAGATGATAGTATGCTATCTGGTTTGTCTTTATCATTGTATACATGCTTTAGTTCTCTATTGCATGTTGATAGAGCCCATAGGATTCTTGCTTGACTGCCAGCAGTATAATGGCGATCATATACATGGGAGCTGGGGTTTGTAAGCACATCCTTAAAGTGTCCCTAGTCGTAGGAGTTTTGAGACAGGGCATCGATACTCCAGAGTAGACTATTGTATACAGTCGAAACCCCGACGAGGGGCGATGACCGGTCTCACAAGCCATTGGTGTCAGTTGGTTCACCTAAGATGTATACAGGTGCTCATTGCGTTATGAGTACACTGGACAGGACTCGCCAGGAACATGCTAGTTGGTATTATATATATCGTCAGATAGCAGTTCCCTGGTGACATGTGTACAGGTTAGTTTGTCGACCTGAGATCGTCATTTGTCTCGTGTGAGTTCCCACTGTGCTTAGATTACTACCCTACCATGCTCAAAGGAGACGTGCAAACAGGTTTTAGTTGGGTATAGTCCCGAGCCATATGGAGGCAGTGACCGGATCGTCGGGGATTCGTCTCTCCCGGTATTGGGGGTTGATGTCGCACAGTGCACGGATGGCCATCACTAGAAATCCTCGGCCGACGTAGTGGAGAATTACTGATTTAGATCAGTAGTTTCTCAGGTGGTGATGGGCTTCATACCGACACGAATTATCGCGTTATTAGGGGTCTGACTTTATCAACCCCCCTGACTCGATATGCGACACTCTTTAGACGAATAGACCGAACTGTATGGATATTGTCACTGTCAGGCTCAGTAGGGTTTATGGATGAGTTCGCTTGTCAACTTCCCTTCCAATCAATACATAGGCAACCGTTACGTACAGATTGTACCTCTGACGTGCTAGAGGTTATATCCAGTGCCAGTGTATTGATGAGTCATTAGAGTCCCCCCACAGACCGTTTCCCAAGTTCGGGCGAAACGTTGTAGAGGCCGTATGGTTTTATGGCAGTGTTCGGAAAATGCATGTGCGTTTTCGCACGTGTCATATTTCGGGCAGATAATACTGGTGGGCTTTGGTTTAAGCCAGATCCGAGTATTATACTGTGTAGATATAACATCTTTATCTCAGTTGCATTTGTATTCGGTCGTAATACAAATGCGGGTATGTTTATACTGTTACGGGGTTATCCTGAAATTCATTTCAGGATCACTTTTGGAAGTTGCCAGTTTCCAGTTTTCTATCACCCGTATTTAACATTCGGTTAAATGCGGATTTATCTTTTCTTAGGTGAGTCATGGTTCTAGAAGTTTCTAGATGATGACTAGGATGATGAGGTGGCTAGTGACTTATTTGTTGTATTAATTGAATGGTGACTAGGTTAGTGATTCATGTTTGCATTTAATGGTTTCATGATGTGTTAATATGACTCACTCCTTCATTTATTCTTATGGTCACCATTTATCCTCCTACACTCACCTCTCCCCTCTAAAAATATGGCCGACCCCCTCTTGGTAAATGGATATGGTTCATTTTGGAAAAAAAAGATATAGTTTTGGTGTATGGAAATTTCAAAGCTTATTTCATTCCATCACAGTTTCAAAAGGCAACTTCATTAACCGTTCGTCCATAGCTTTGGATGTAACGAGACAAAGTGTTCTACTCATTCTCTATATCAATCTTGGTCATCTCTTTTAGTAAACTTGATGATCGAGTTGCCTCGGTTCAGAGGCGGAAGGCCGTTTAAAGATCCGTCGACGTGGTGCCACCTGAACGAGAAGACTGGAGATTCAGGAGATCGGAGCAGCCGCAACAAAGCGTGGGATGATGGTTGAAGACCGAAGGACTCAGATCGTTCGGTATAACATTTCTACCCACTTTGTAGTTTGTTAGTTTAGCTTTAATGGCAGATCCGGGTTATAGTATACGATAGCGCCAGTCAAAAAGTTTTTGTTTCGCATTTGGCGTCTGTTAGACGGCCGGGGCGCTATCGTGGACTTACAGTCTTGCCTGAGATTCAGGGCAGATGCTATTTGGTTTTATTCGTCCACCTCTCCGAAGATGCCAAGTTGATTTATGGCACCGTGTATCGGAGGTTTAGACGGATGCGGCCGATGTAGCATACTTCGTCAGATTCCCCCTCACTTGAGGGGTTTTTGATTGTGGGGACGCTCTTCCCTGCAGGCGCAAGCCCCTGCAGTTAATTACGCTACCGCATCGCGGTAATAACTTTCTCCTTCTCCAGAATTTCACTTCGTGACGTGGGTGTTTATTTTGTTTGTGGTTGCTCGTGGATTGTATACGGAGACTAATTTATGTCGTCGCCCGTAGGACGTGGATTAGTCCAAATCCGTATTTTCTTAGATTTGGGTTTGGGATTTTGGTTTAAGAATACGTTAGCCATATTTTAGGCTAAGATCAACTTAAACGTTTGTTAAGGATACGTTAGTCTAATTTGAGACTAAGATCAACTTAACGGGATCGTTTAGATCCGATAAAAGAGCATTTGGGCTCTATTATTCCAGTTTAGGGACATAGTGGTCCATTTAATATATGGCCGTCGGGACCCGTCACCTCTCTGACGACGTTGAAGGATTACAACGACAGGTGTCAGAGGAGTTCGGAGATGTACCCTTGAACCAAAGTTGATTGGGGGTCTTATAGTCCAATTTGAGACTAAAGTCTGTTTGAATGTTTAAGGATACGTTAGCCATATTTGAGGCTAAGATCAACTTAAACGGGATCGTTTAGATCCGACAAAAGAGCGTTTGGGCTCTATTGTTCCAGTTTAGGGACATAGTGGTCCATGTTCCAGTTTAGGGACATGGGGGTCCAACATTCCCATTTTGGGGACGGATATTAGTTTAAGGACACGTTAGCCATATTTGAGCCTAAGATCAACTTAAATGTTTGTTAAGGATACGTTAGCCTAATCTCCAGACTAAGATCAACTTAACGGGATCGTTTGGATCCGGCAAAAGAGCAATTGGCTCTATTTTTCCAGTTTAGGGACATAGTGGTCCATGTTCCAGTTTAGGGACATAGGGGTCCATTGGTTTAAGGACGCTTAAGTCCGTGAGTTTAAGGACGCTTAAATCCATAGGTTGGTTTAAGGACGTTTAAGTCCATAGGTTGGTTTAAGGACACTTAAGTCCAGGAGTTTAAGGACGCTTGAGTCCGGGAGTTTAAGGACGCTTGAGTCCGTGAGTTTGTTTAAGGACGCTTAAGTTCATATTGATGTGTGGTTGTTGGGACTCGTCACCTCTATGTCGTCGTTGAAGGATTACAACGATAGGTGTCAGAGGAGTTCAGAGATGTACCCTTGAACCGGATGTAAATTGATTTAAGAGAGCAGTCTTGCTCAGTCAATTTAATTTGAGGACTTACGGCCATGATTGGGCTAAGTCCAGTTGAGAATATTCAAGGTTTTTATCTTTGGCCTGTTAGGCCTTTATTTGGGCTCTGCCATCTTTAAATGATGCACAACATCTAAATTGGTCTGTTGGACCTTTATTTGGGCTCTACCCCTTTTAATAGTGCATAACACTTTGTTTGGTCTGATAGACCTTTCTTTATTGGGTTCTGCCCTTTTATTAATGCGGTGCATTTAATTTCTGACAGTGCCCCACGTGGCTTGTCAGGCGCTTTGCACCAATTGAGGAGCGCAAGGCGCAAGTCCATGGGGAGGTGACACGTGTCACGCTCTGGTGAGCGCAAGCGCAGTGCGCTGCGCTGCTGATACGTGGCGCGCTCTGGTGAGTTGCGCCAATTTCAGAGAGCGATGCTCTATTTTAAAAGCACATAGCGCAAGTCATTCTGGTGCTGACACGTGGCGCTCTCTGGTGGCTTGCGCCAACCCAGGAGCGCAACAGTGCAGATTTACAAGTGCAAGGCACTGTTTTAATATCTTGATCCAATTTTGGATTCAAGAAAAGAATCTTTAAGATTCCAGAACCAATGGTTCATAAAAAGGCAATGCCTTTGTTATTTATTATATTTTTTTTATTGAAGATCCTTGATCTTGTTCTTAGATCAATGATCTATTCAGAAGAAATTCTTCTTTTTATAAAGGTTTTACCTTCTTTTTCCTTTCTGAATTCTTCTCAAAATTCTTTAGAGGAGTTCTCTCTTTGTTTCTGTGTTTTTGTCTCTCTGTATGTTGTGTTGAATTGGGGTCTAGGGGCCTTTATATAGTGCCCATTTATTTGTTAAATTTGTTAAAGTGATCATTCTCTGAGTGATTTGGGGATTTTTCCCCACCGTTGGATCTTTGATCCAAGGGCTTCTGTTTTACAGAAGACAATCTTCTTGTTTTAACAAGAACAGAAAGATCTTACTGGAATTTTAATTCTGTTTGGCGCAAACGTATCTGTGCTTGACACGTGTCGCGCAGCGCAACTGAGCTAGCGCAACTGCGCTGCCACGTGTCGCGCAGCGCAGAGTGCAAGTCAGCTGAAGCGTTGGTTCTTTATTAAAATTTGAATTTTATTTGAAAACAGAGCCTTGCTCTGATTGGGGAAGCAGAAGCGTTGCTTCATCTCCCGCCTTGGAATTTGAACAGAGCTTTGCTCTGATTGGGGTAAACAGATATCAAGTTCATTACGTTAAAGGTTTTTCGCCAAAAACCATTCGTAGCCCTCCGTCATTTCAGACGGGTAGCACTTAGTATTCATGCTATGTTTGTTGACCTTCGTCAAGGCATAGTGTATGGTAGCTGTTTGTTACTTTTCTGTTACATAGATAGATGCATTGGTTTAGGACAGTCGTACAGCCTTGTTGACCTTCGTCAAGGGTGAGTACGTGTGGATTCAGATTAACTTGGACAATGACGGGTAGAACTTGACATGTGACTTATGATTTGTTGACCTTCGTCAAGGTCATAAGAGCATGGGGTAAAAATCACATCGGGAGTTTCAAACATACAGGAAACTTGCTTGACATGCGGATACCTTCTGAAGTGTGATAACTTGAGTGGATTCCATCAGGTTATCATGCAATGATAGTTGGATCTCGATTCCTACTGATAAGTTGGTTTACTCCTCAGGTGATTTTCGATGACCCTGACTAATTCTTCTTTTGGGTTTGGAGGAGAATTCGAGGAAACAGTGGGAGTCATCCTGATTAGATAAAGTGATTAACCATTCTGATTTAAATTAGAGTGCACGCTGAGTGTTTCTTTTCTCTCTCTCTTTGGCAGCGACCATGTCCCGACCCTAGACTAGAACTCATAAACCAAGTTAACCGAACCTTCTTAAAATACACTGGCTTTGGATTGTCAGAGTTGCATACTTCATTGCCACTCCTACTTTTACCCTTTGCTTTTCTCCGGAACATTCCGTATCACTATGAATATCCATATTTATTGGATATGACCATCGTATAGTTACATACGAACTTGAAAAAACTTGTTTCAGATTCGAGAATGGTTTCCGGTTCTGGAGAAATTGAATAGGACTATTCATTTGTCTTTTCCTTTTACCTTCTCTCAGGTTGTGAGGGCTTCTAGGATTAGGAGAGGGTACACCTATTACGCTTATTGGATAATCTTCTTCCAAAACATAGGCAGGTGCCGAAAGGTGGGAAAGGAAGAAAACCAATTAGCCTAAGTGTGGTGTACAGAAGGTAATAAAGTAAAGACAAATAAAGAGATTAGAAAGAGGGCAAAGTAAATTGAGACTACTATCATTCATGACGAAACCACGTATTTCATCGCCACTCCTACTTCAACTTTAAATTTCTCCAGAACACTCCGTATCACTACGAAAATCCACATTTATTGGATAATCCATCGTATAGTTATATACGAACTTGAAGGAACTTATTCCAGTTCAAGGATGGATTCTGGTTCAGGAAAAATAAAATAAGGATTATTCAGTTGTCTTTTTTCTTTTACCTTCTCTCAGGCTGCGAGGGCTCCTAATATTAGGAGGGTACACCTATTACGCTTATTAGATAGTTTTCTTCCAAACCTTAGGCTGGTGGCAAAAGGTAGGGAAGGAAGAAAACCATTTAGCCTAAGTACGGTGTACAGAAGGTAATAAGTAAAGACAAATAAAGGGATTGGAGAGATGGCAATGAAATATACGGTTACAGTCATGAATCTGGATAGTGGAAGAGGCATTACTAGGAATACCCGGATACCCTTTCGAAACATTTTCATGTTTCAGTTTCACTGTGGTTTGTTAATTGAAAATTGATTTTCCAATTGGATTCTTACTCCAGGATATGTATTTAATAGGTTTGATTCTCACATCTGTATGGTATTACAGATGATGAGTGGGAGTAAGATATTGGGAATTAAGTGATTATATCCTCATCATATCGGAATTCGTTGTAATTGGTGACATTTGAGGAAATCACCTGGGTTTTTTCCGGATGACAAATATTTGGTTTTGAATATCCGTAGTTATGCACCAGTTTCAAACTGATATATCTGTACGTTTATTTTATAAAGTGAGATGTAACTTTTTGAAATTATGTTTATGACATTTACCTATATCAGTTGATGGTTAGGTAAGGATTATTCAACAATGGTGTAATTCTTCTTAACCATAGTATAGTTTTCAACCTACGACGCACGGGGTTTGAGTTTTTGAACTCAGAGGACTTATACAAAGTATTGTATGTTGTCCAGTGTCCATTAGGATAGAGGGGTTGGTGCTCGTGCTATGTTCTGTTTACTTATGACTTCTCCAGTTTTAGACAAGTATTTCGTAGAAATACATGGTCCAAATTTTAAGAAGTTATAGGTACAAGAATAAAGTAGAGAACCATGTGTTGCAAGTATCGGGATTCTTCAAGGTGATCGAAATGTAGATACTTGTGTTTGATATTCCTTTGATAGTAATGGTTTTGAGAACTTGCTTCTCTTTCAGATTACTCATATCTGGATTCACTCCTAGTTGAATAATGCTGATCGGTATCTCTCCATTTAGTTGACATGCACTGGAGACAGCTGCATGATTTGAATCTGGTTCCAATTAAATTAGTGCCTCTGTTTCTACATTGTTGTCACAACCCAAATTTAGGCACGTGACCGGCACTTAAACCACGTGACGTCAACAGGCGTAACGCAATTTAAATAAGCTGAAACCCAGAAATCTAAACCATAAAAAGAAGTAAGTGATAAAAACATTGTTAAAAACATTTGGAAATCTCAAGTAAAAACCTTAAAGCTTAAGTTCATTTTCTTAAAAATTTCGGCAGCACCTCCTTTGTAAAACTAGCCCCGAAACAGGTACAAACATAGGATAAAAATAAAGTATCCCCAAATGGGAGCAAATCACGCCCAAAGGCGGAAACAACAACCACAAGCATATATACGACGCTGTAGCGAAGAAATAGACAATAAAAATGAAAAACAACATAAAGAGATAAAACTATATAAGAAAGGCCGGCTCACACGAGTACAACACCCAGAGTCACATAATATACAATATCGGTCCTCACAAACTCGTCTCTAAGTCATTACATGAAAGCGGTAGATGGAGAGTACTAGATACAATAAAAATATACAATGAGATCATACGGATAACCGCGAACCACCCACCTATCTAAAATCACGACCAACAGTAGCGGTATCCGCAGAAATAGATGCAATGAGAAGCCCTGCAGCGACTAGGCTGAAGGACAACCTGCAAAACACTGTGTCACAATGGGGGTGAGTTGCCAACTCATGAATAGTAAATAACATCATACAGATAATCGCAAGTATGCATAAAAGTGACGGTCTGAAATATGAAATCTGATGACATAATATAACAGTACAGATATGCAGTATGATCATAATCAATGTACATCACTAGGGTACAACAACTACATGAAACAATACATGTCTAATAAATCCAGAGTATAGGATAACACATAAAATCTCAAGCATGAATCATCATCATGGAAAACTGGTGTCCATCAACGACACCCCAAATCCCAATAACTCAGGCACCGTCACTCTGATCGGCCCTCATATCCGTCACATCATGAAACCTGAGTGTCCAACATCGACACTCGAAACATCATGAAAACCCGTGTCTATCAACGACACGTAAATACTCATCTCTCAGGCGTCGCATACCCAGATCGGCCCTCAAAATATCTCATATCATAACTCCCAAACGGTATCCTCCGGATATCCGTCGGGTTCTATACTATCACCGGTAGGTAGTACTCCCTTCGTCGGGCTCACCGCCTTCCTATTCAAGTCTTCTTGCCCCGGGGTACCTCACCGGGTCCACCATGTACCCGCAGACGGTGCCTACCGCCCCTCGAATCGGGTATACTCATAACTCAGAACCGAGAAAACTTATGGTGGACATATCGAAATATCATATCAAGAGAAACCGGGTTTTCAAAACAATACATACTTTCTTAAAATATCACCACGGTTCTCAAATCCATAAATCACATGAAATCTGTATCTCAATGCGTAAATCCATGAAATATGATGTATGCAATATAGAACAGTAATATGAGCATATCAAAGGAAAACCGCTCTTTGAAATGAATCAAGTTTTTAATAATATCATGCGGTTCCCACATTCTCCAAAATCAAGTGCAACATCATATAAAGGTGTATACGTAGCTATAGCAAGGTATGTGTATATGCATGTAGGTATGCATGCATGATGTATTTCATATGAGCAATAGAACAAGAATCAACGTCTCAATGTCAATAACAAATGCAGTACCACATATATGTATATGTTGTGCGTGTCATGGCAATTACTAACGGTGTGTGTGTAGCATACAATTTAGTGCTCCTGTCCAATAGGCACTAAGTCAAGGCACAACAAGTAATGCTATACAATGATGCTCATGCACAATCAACTCATATGCATATAACATGTGGCTATAATATCATATCTAGCACTCGACGTTTAACGCCATACAGGCGATTTCCCCGTAGATGTTAAATCTACTCACAGATGATCTCGAGCTAGGTAAATCCAACCACCTGCTTTCCATTCTTTGTAGCATCTGAAGTCCTCGCACTCGCTCCTAATATCACACAAAACAAAACAAGTGCAACTTAGAAACCGACCAAAAATACATACAAACGACGTTTAGACCGACGCACCGACTCCAACAAACTCTCAAGTGTTCGCTTAGTGGCTAATGTGTGTAGAGACATCCCAAATCAAACCTAAGTGTAGCAAGCTACACCAAGAACGTGAACCGTGTCGGATAACTTAACGCACGTAGTCGAAACACTATAAATTAGCAAAGGGTTCCCAGATTTTGCCTACAGTCAATACCTAAAAATCAAGCAGTACCAAACACCCCAAAATACCTACAGACAGCTACCTTCCAAACCACAACCCCCCAGTCCCCAACAAATCCGGCGATGCCGGAATTCCTCTGTATCTCGCCGGGTGAACAGTGAATGGTGGGGTCAGGGTTTCAGGCGAACACTAAGGGCCTCTAGTACAATACTACTATATTGCTAAATTTTACAGTAACAATTCATGGTGATAGCAGATTACAGTGACCCCAAAATAACACTAAAAATACGATATTACAAAAACTACATCTTTAGTGTTCTACACAGTAACTACTAGGCAACACAACATTATAAGGACCTAATTAACAGTTAGAGATCATTACATTTCCACACTTGCTCAAAAACCCTATTTTTCCATGCTCCAAGACATTTTTAGTGGCTTAACTAGGCTTGTGAAGGGTTTTAGTGAGGTTTAGTGATGATTTTACTTGGTTTTGTGATGAGATGGTTAGGGTTTCAGTTGAGGAGAGAGGAGATGGAGAATAATTGAGAATGAGAGAGTGAGGTGAGAATGAGGGAGTGTATGAGTGAGGGATGAGGGAATTGAGGGTGTGAGGTTAGAGAATGAACCATGCCCCCCTTTCTCTCTCCTCATTAAATGTTCCCCATGCTTGCCATGCCTCATCATTTCCACTGTCAACCCTCTCTCTCCCTCTCTCTTTCAAGTCAACCCAATTCAAACCCTTTATTTTAAAAACTAAATAATTAATTAAATACATACAACTTAATGGAATGAGGGTTAATGTGCCATGGCTACTTAAGCATGGTTAACACTAATTAACCCTAGGTTAACATGCACAAGTGTCTGCAAGCCAAAACAAATAATAATAAAATATTATTTTTTTAATAAAATATGTGAAAACTATTTTGGTTAACTTTTTACTAAAAACCCGCATTAACGCTTAATTAACACTAATCGCATTCTAAGGTGTTACAATCTTCCCCCTTAAAGAAATTCGGTCCCTGAATTAAAAAATCTTATTTTGCGTTCCATCAAAGAGATGAGGGAATTTCTTCCGCATCTCGCTCTCGGCTTCACAAGTGACCTCTTTACTATTCGGGCCACGCCAAAGAACCTTCACAGATGGCAAGACCTTTGACCGAAGTTTCTTCACCTGCCGATCCAATATAACTACCGGCTGCTCGGTGAAAGAAAGATCGCGTTCTAGCTGAACGGTCTGGTGCTGAATCATGTGAGAAGGGTCATGAAGGTACTTGCGAAGTATCGATACATGGAATACAGGGCGAACATCCGGAAAACTGGCAGAAGTGCTAAACGATAGGCAACGGTACCAACTCTCTCAAGGATCTCAAAAGGACTTACAAATCTGGGACTAAGCTTCCCTTTCTTCCCAAATCTCATCACGCCCTTCATCGGAGAAATCCGTAGGAATACATGATCCCCCACTGCAAACTCGAGCCTGCGACGATGACGGTCGGCATAAGAGTTCTGTCTGCACTGGGTTGCTCTCATCCTAACCTGAATCAATTGGATCTTCTCCGTAGTCCCTTGAACTAACCGGGGTCCCAAAATCCTGCTCTCGCTGAGTTCGGTCCAATAGACTGGCGATCGACACTTTCTACCATACAAAGCCTCAAAAGGTGCCATCTGAATCGTCTCCTAATAACTATTATTGTAGGAGAACTATATCAATGGTAAGTGACGATCCCAACTACCACCAAAATCAAGCACGCACGCACGAAGCATATTCTTCAGAGTCTGTATATTCAGCTCTGACTGACCATTGGTCTGCGGATAGAAAGCGGTGTTAAAACTCAATCGGGTACCCAAAGCTTCCTGAAGCTTCTGCCAAAGACGACTAGTGAAATAGGTGCCCCTGTCGGATACGATGCATGTGGGAATGCCGTGTAAACGCACAATCTCATCAATGTACAACTGAGCATACTGAGCATAACCGAAAGTGTTCTTCACTGGAAGGAAGTGAGTCGCTTTCGTCAACCGGTTAACAATCATCCAAATGGAGTCATACCCTCGACTGGACCTGGGTAGACCCACAATGAAATCCATAGAGATCTGTTCCCATTTCCACTCCGGAATGGGTAAAGGCTGCAACTCTCCCGCCAGTCTCTAATGCTCAGCCTTGACTTGCTGACAAGTCAGGCAGCTCTAAACGAAATCCGAAATATCACTCTTCATCCCTGCCCACCAGTAGATATCTCTCAAGTCACGATACATCTTGGTGGAACCTGGGTGAACACTATAAGCTGACTGATATACCTGCTCTAGGATCTCGCGCCTCAACCCATCGGTATCAGGTACACACAAACGAGTCCCAAAACGTAGCACACCCTGGTCATCAATCTCAAACTCTGAATCTCTACCCTGCCGAACATGCTCAAGAATCTCAGACAAATGGGCATCGTTAGGCTGTGCCTCACGAATACGATCAAGGAGAAGTGGACGGGCGCGGACATGAGCAAGCTGTCCCCCAGTGGAAGTGAACTCAAACTGTACTCTGCTGCCGCACAGACCTGCCAATCTGCAGAAGACTGTCTCTGAACTGCGCTCAATTGGGACGAGCTACCCCCGGGCCTACGACTCAAAGCATCAGCTACCACATTCGCCTTGCCCGGGTGATAAAGGATCTCACAATCATAATCCTTCACAGCTCTATCCAACGGCGCTGTCTCAAATTTAGATCCCGCTGCTGGAAGATGTACTTTAAGCTATGGTGGTCTGTGAAAATCTGACACGACTCCCCGTACAAGTAGTGTCTCCAAATCTTAAGCGTAAAGACCACCGCGGCCATCTTAAGATTATGAGTGGGATAATTCTGCTCATGCTTCTTCAACTGCTGGAAAGCATAAGCGATAACTCTATCATGCTGCATCAATACACAACCGAGCCCCACTCGAGAAGCATCACACTAAATGACAAAGCCGCCCGATCCAGAGGAAAAGATGAAACTGGTGCAATCGTCAACTGAGTCTTCAACTGCTGAAAACTCATCCCGCATGCCTCAGTCCAAAGAAAAGGAACTCCCTTCCTGGTCAGTCCGGTTAGCGGTGCAGTGATACTCGAGAAGTCCTGCACGAAACGGTGGTAGTAATCGGCTAAGCCTAAAAAGCTGTGGACCTCTGTCACTGATACAGGTCTGGGCTAAAGCTGTACAGTCTCGATCTTCCTCGAGTCCACACGAATACTGTCTCCCGTAACCACATGACCGAAGAAATCAACACTATCAAGCCAGAAGGCACACTTCGAGAATTTAGCAAACAGCTGGTGCTCTCTCAATATCTGCAAAGCAATCCTCAAATGCTGCTCATGCTCCTCTCGACTCTTGGAATAAACCATAACGTCATCAATAAACACAATAATAAACTGGTCGAGGAACAGCCTGAAGATCCGGTTCATCAAATCCATGAACGCTGCTGAGGCATTAGTGAGTCCCAAAAACTCATAATGCCCGCAGCGCATACGAAAAGCAGCCTTCGGAGTGTCATCATTCCGAACCCGCAACTATTGATATCCCGATCTTAAATCAATCTTAGAAAAATGTCCCACACCCTGGAGCTGATCAAACAAATCGTCAATGCGAGATAAAGAATACCTATTCCGCACCGTAACTCGGTTCAATTGACGATAATCAATACACAACCTCAAACTGCCGTCCTTCTTCTTGATGAACAGAACAGGAGCTCCTCATGGTAAAACACTCGGACGCATAAGTCCCCTATCCAACAACTCTTGCAGCTGATCCTTAAGCTCCGCCGGGGCCATCCGGTAAGGCGGTATAGAAATAGGCCCCGTGCCGGGGATCAAATCAATGCTAAACTCAATCTTACGCTCTGGCGGCAATCCAGGTAACTCGTCGGGAAACTCTCTCACGATAGGAACCCGGTCCAACGAATCTATTATGGATCTAGTATCTCAAATGAAAGCTAAGAATCCTCAACATCCCCTCCTCAAAAGCCGAGTAGCGCAAATGGCTGAAATCAAACTGTGAGTGGCGGCACCACGGTCCCCCTGCACCACAAGTACTGACTCGCCCGGAAAACAAAACCTGACTGTCTTCTCACGGCAGTCTATAGATGCGTAACAAGTAGCTAACCGGTCCATACCAAGGAGAACGTCGAAGTCCAACATCTCAAGAAGGATCAAGTCGACGGATGAATCTCTATCTCCAATACAAACAACACATGACCGAAACACGTGTCACGCAACAAAAGACTCGCCAACAAGAGTAGTCACGACTAGCGGCTGATCTAGTAAATATGACTCTCGGCCCAAGCTCGGCACGAAGTGTGTAAAAACATACGAGTGCGTAGATCCTGGATCAAACAAAATGTGTGTATCGAAGGAACATACTGGAAGAGTACCTGTCACTACTGCATTCAATGTTAGTTGTATGTATGCCCTAGAGGCCAGTATTGTACAGATCATGTATATTATATTGGATGCTTGGACATATATAGAGATGACTTTCTTGCTCGACATGATAGTATGCTATCTGGTTGCTATTTATCTTAACATGTACACTAGTCTCTTTATACTGTCTTATAGTTACATGTTGGTAAAGCCCTTAGGATTTGTACTTGACTACCTGGACTATGATGCAGATCATACTAGTGGGGACATGGTAGTCCATAAGTACATCCTTCAAGGTCCCTAGTCGTGGGTGTATCGAGACGGGGCATCGATATACCAGAGTAGACTAGCGTATACGCTTCTCGACCCATGTGATGGGCGATGGATGATCCCATATCCATTGGTGTTTGACATCAGAGATGGTATACGGGTGCTCAGTGGAGACTGAGTACACTGGACGGACTCGCCGAGAACTCCCAGATGGTATTATACCTCACGTCAGATGGCAGTTCTCAGGTGACACTTGTACAGGTTAGTCTGTAGACCCGAGATCGTCATAGAGTCTTGTGTGATTCCCACTGTGCTTTGATCTCCACCTTACCACGTCCATGAGGGCGTGCAAAACGGTGGTCTTTGGGTACAGTCCCGAGTCACATGGAGGCAATGAGCGATAGGAGGGGTTTCGTCTCTCCCGGTATTGGGAGTTGATGTTGCGCTGTGCTCGATTGGCCGTAACAGGGAAGTCCCTGGCCAGGGCTGATCAGAGATTTGCTGGTAAGTGTTACCAGTAGTTTCTCGACCCGTTACGAGCCTCACATCAGCACGACTTATCGGGTTATTGGGGTCTGACGTATACCACCCCTAGACTTGATATGCGACATATCAGACGAAGAGACCGGACTGTATGGTAAGTGTTACTGGTCGGATTCGCAGGAGTGTGAGCGGGCTAGCTCGTCGATCTTCTGATCGCTCAATACCCGGGTGGCCGTTACGTTTAGCAGACCGCTTGCGGCTTGTGGGTGCTTGATATGATCATCATCTGCTACCGGCGTATTGACGAGTCTTTAGAGTCCTACACAGAGGTTTCCTGGCTCAAGCGAAACGAAATAGGAGCGCATATGAGATATGTGCAGGACCGAGAATAATGCGTGTATGTGATACCGCATTTCATTCTCGCGATATATGTTTCGAATGGTTATATTCGATATGACCTAGTTATCGAATCATTGATTCGATAAATCGATGCATTGAATACTAGTCGGTTATGTGCGACATGACCGGATCATTGAATCAAGTGTTGATTTAATGATTTAATGTATAATTATATATTTGATATATTACTTTGCATTAACTAGTATTGGTTCACTTTAAACGGATTTTTCTCACTTGATGCATATTGTATATGTGATATGCTTTCGTGCACTTTTTTGTATCATGTTTGATGATACTTGATCATTTAGTTAAGTTTATAGAATTAATCCATGGTTAATTTGATAATTAGGGTTTTGCATATTCATTTATTTATTTATTTGTTTATTTATTTATTTGAAATGAGTTATGATAAGAATGGTGGCTAAGTTTGTTTTATATTGAAGTTTCATGAAGCTTTGACTTTGCTAACCATCCTTATCTTCATGCTTAACCCTAACCCATCCAAGTGACCATGGTTAATTCTCTACACTTAACCCTAGTTCAAGTTATGATAAGTATTTGATTTAAAATTATTTTTATCACAAGACTTATCATATTCTTTTCTTGAGCTCATCTTCTTCTTCTTCTTCAAGCTTGCTACAACAATGGCAACTTGAGTTCTAGTGAGATAAATCCAATTCTAAAGTGAACCCACCTCCTATTTCTTCACCCTCTACCTCTTGCCAAGTTGTTTTGGGTGTTTACTTCACAAGTTTCACAAGTTTGTGAAGTCGGAGCTTGAGTTTGTGCAACCTCGACGTAGATCGTCTTTGACACAAAGCCGACGACCTATTCCGCACGTTTCTCCGATGAAGCCGTCACGAGAGTCCAAGCTTCAAGATGGACAGCGAGAAGACTTCGTTGCGGAGCCGTGGAGGTGGATATCCGGATCTACAAAGGTTGTAATTTCCGTATCCTAGTAGTTAAGTGTTAACTAGCTTTTAGTTTCGCCTAGAATTCTAGCGACGATCCGTAGTCTAGGGTTTCTCGGCACCATTTTTTTTTAAAATGGCATGTTCGATGCCTTGTGAGACCACTATAGGGTGCCTAGGAACCTTTCATTCAATGTATGCGCGTCCTGATGAGTCAAAGCAAATACTCGAGCCTGCCCTCTACCGGCAACTGGCTGTCCTCCGCCTCTGCCACCCCATCCCCTCTGAGCAAAACCTCCGCGACTACGACCTCTCTGAGCAGAAGTCTGACGCGGAGCATCAACAAGCGTAGGAGGCAACGCTCTCTGAGGTGAAGGTGGTAAGGTAACATATGGAACCGCTGCCTCTCTCTGGCGTACCTCAGTACAATCTCTGATGCGGTGATGGGGACTGCCACACCCAAAACATCCTGACGGGTGCTGACCCTGTGGGTATAAGCTATATATCTGGCCTTATCTCACGCTTCGGTTACCCGCACGGCCTATAGCGAATCTGCCGCGGCCTTTGCCAAACTGCCTCTGAGCTGATACATCAGTACGAATCCTTTTCGGTCCCGGAATGACTGAAGTCTTGAAAAAGCGCTCCTCAACCAGTAGGGTTACGTCCACCGCGGCTGCATATGTGTCAAAATGATGGGAGCAGATAGCGAGGAACAACTGGGTGATATGGCCTCGTACGAATCTCTTGATCCGCATCTCCTCAGTGTCCACCAAATATGGATCATATACCGATAACTGGGTAAACTGAATATCGTACTCTGCCACCGTCATAACCGGAGTCTGGCGTAATGAATCAAAACTGCGAGCTCGAGCCTTGACGCTCTGCGGAAGAAAATGGGCAAGAAAAATCGTCACGAACTCAGCCCAAGTCATAGGAGAAAGACCTGCGGCTCTGCCCCTCTCTAAAGACTCGCACCAGGTCTAGGCAATACCCACCAGACGAAAACTCGTGAACTCTACCCATCTCGCGTCAGAGCATCTCAGCGAACGACAGATCCTGGCCATCCGATTGATAAACGACTGGGGATCCTCAGCTGTATCGGTGCCGGTGAAAACCGGAGGCTTCAGCCTCATGAACTCAGATAATGATACGGTGATAACCTCCGTAGCTGCAGGTACGACTGCCTGAACGGTAAGCACCATCGCGGTCCCCGTGACAGGTGGGACAACCTCCTGTTTCTGCGCTCGGCTAGTCTCGACTAACGACCCTATCATCTGGCGCAAATCCTGCATACCGGCCTTTAGCCTAGTAATACGATCTGTCGAAAGTGGATCAACCTGCTCCTGTAAAATGGGTGTACCGCCTTGGTCAGTCCTTGTCTCTGACGAGCCTACCGTGACCTTGGCTCTCGCGGCCGCTCTCTGCACCCTCGTAGTCTTCGGCGGCATAATGGCTGGAAATGAAAACAGGATTCGATAAAAACATAGAAATCGAATCACAAGGATACATGGAAATCAAGGAAGTAATTACAAGCAATATGTCCTAAGGTCACTTAGGCGGAGTACCGTGTCGTAAGTATGCCGCGGAACATACACACGCTACGTCACTCTGCTTAAGCTACCTACTCTATCATACCAAGGTCATCCTACACTCCGAAAGGTAAAAGCTAGCGCTCTGATACCAACTTTATCACGGCCCAAATTTAGGCACGTGACCGGCACTTACACTACGTGACGTCAACAGGCGTAACGCAATTTAAGTAAGCCTAAACCCAGAAATCTAAACTATAAAAAGAAGTAAGTGATAAAAACATTGTTAAAAACATTTGAAAATCTCAAGTAAAAATCTTAAAGCTTAAGTTCATTTTCTTAAAAATTTCTGCAGCACCTCCTTTGTAAAACTAACCCTGAAACGGGTACAAACATAGGATAAAAATAAAGCATCCCCAAACAGGAGCAAATCATGCCCAAAGGCAGAAACAACCACCACAAGTATATATACGACGCCGTAGAGAAGAAATAGACAATAAAAATGAAAAACAACATAATGAGATAAAACTACATAAGAAAGGCCAGCTCACACGAGCACGACACCCAGAGTCACATAATATACAATATCGGTCCTCACAAACTCGTCTCTAAGTCAATACATAAAAGCGGTAGATGGAGTGTACTAGATACAATAAAAATATACAATGAGATCATATGGATAACCGCGAACCACCCACTTATCCAAAATCACGACCAACGGTAGAGGTATCCGCAGAAATAGATGCAATGAGAAGCCCTGCCGCGACTAGGCTGAGGGTCAACCTGCAAAATACTGTGGCACAACGGGGGTGAGTTTCCAACTCGTGAATAGTAAATAACATCATACAGATAATCGCAAGTATGCATGAAAGCGATGTTCTGAAATATGAAATCTGATGACATAATATAACAGTACGGATATGCAATATGATCATAATCAATGTACATCACCAGGGTACAACTACATGAAACAGTACATGTCTAATGACTCCAACAAACTCTCAAGTGTTCGCTTAGTGGCTAATGTGTGTAGAGACATCCCAAATCAAACCTAAGTGTAGCAAGTTACACCAAGAACGCGAACCGTGTCGGATAACTTAACGCGCGTAGTCAAAATACTATAAATTAGCAAAGCGTTCCCAGATTTTGCCTACAGTCAATACCTAAAAATCAAGCAGTACCAAACACCCCAAAATACCTATAGACAGCTACCCTCCAAACCATAACCCTCCAGTCCCCAACAAGTCCGGCGACGCCGGAATTCCTCTGTATCTCGCCGGGTGAACAGTGAATGGTGGGGTCATGGTTTCAGGTGAACACTCAGGGCCTCTAGTACAACACTACTACATTGCTAGATTTTACAGTAACAATTCATGGTCATAGCAGATTACAGTGACCCCAAAATAACACTAAAAATATGATATTACACAAAAAACTACATCTTTAGTGTTCTACACAGCAACTATTAGGCAACACAAATTTATAAGGACCTAATTAATAGTTAGAGATCATTACCTTTCCACACTTGCTCAAAAACCCTAGCTTTTCATGCTCCAAGACATCTTTAGTGGCTTAACTAGGCTTGTGAAGGGTTTTAGTGAGGTTTAGTGATGATTTTGCTTGGTTTTGTGATGAGATGGTTAGGGTTTCAGTTGAGGGGAGAGGACATGGAAAATAATTGAGAATAAGAGAGTGAGGTGAGAATGAGGGAGTGTATGAGTGTGGGATGAGGGAATTGAGGGTGTGAAGTTAGAGAATGAACCATGCCCCCTTTCTCTCTCCTCATTAAATACTCCCCATGCTTGCTATGCCTCATCATTTCCATTGTCAACCCCCCCCTCTCTCTCTCTCAAGTCAACCCAATTCAAACCCTTTATTTTAAAAACTAAATAATTAATTAAATACATACAATTTAATGGAATGAGGGTTAATGTGCCATGGCTACTTAAGCATGGTTAACACTAATTAACTCTAGGTTAATATGCACAAGTGTGTGCAAGCCAAAACAAATAATAATAAAATATGTGAAAACTATTTTGGTTAACTTTTTACTAAAAACCCGCATTAACGCTTAATTAACACTAATCACATTCTAAGGTGTTACAATTGTATATAGAATGGTTCATATCTTAACGATGTTAAGGTATATGGAGTTGTCCGGCTTATGCTTGAAACCAGACTCTGGACATACTCAAGACATGTTTTAGTAATGGCAGTTTGTGGGTTATCCCGGGCTATGACGAGTGTTAACTTTCTTCCATATGGAAGATCAATAGTGATATTGTTCTTGACTCTCCACAGTTTTAGCAAAATGGACTTCTTCAGAAAACGATAGTGGGAGTATGGTAGAACTGGAAGTGATTCCAGAACCACAAACGATTACTGAAAATTTAATAGAACCTAAAGATTCAATTGGGTTTGACATTCCATTAGCCACTCTGCAGATATGGTGGGTAACCTCAGGCACCCGAGAGGTACTCCGGTTTTCTCAAAGACGGTGACAGGGAGGTTCTTATTTACTCAGACTTGCCATTACTGCTGTTCTAGACTATGAGACCTGGAATGAGGATGAGTATAGCGTCGTTCTAAATTAGCTTTAGAAGCGCACATGTATATGACTCTACCAGAGGGTTTTTGTAGTCAGTGGGAGCAGCGGAAGCATAGTGGACAATTAGCTTGTGTCTATTTATAGACTAAAGCAGGTATAGCGGAGATAGATCATCTATTTTTGATGTGAAAGTCATAGGCTTTGACTTCATCAGAATAAGAGATGGATCTGTTAAGAAGGTAGTAGGGTATGATGTTCTGGTATATGTATGACATACACTTTGTAGGAAGTGAAATTCCTATATTACGATCGGTTATGCAGTGGTTGTCATATAGTGGTTTCTCTACATAGGACATGGATATTATATCATGCATTCTGGTTACTAGATCTATGATTTTAGATCTAGATTTGGGTAGTTTCCCAATCTGGGTACTTAGACAGTATTCTAAAGGTGTTTTAGAATGGACGACATGGTGGTGTACCTGCAGGTAATGGAGTCACTTTCTCTAAAGGTGTCTTACAGACTAAAGGGGAGAGAGATGTGCATGATTGGCATATCACTTGCTTGGGCAATTGAGTCAGTCATGAGATATCAAGTACCACACCAGATGTTGTTTTTGCACTAGCTGCAATAAGTATATATATTAATCCAATCCTGGAGAAACGTTTGGAAGCAGTTTATGAACATAAGTGGATGTTCTAAGGATTTGTTAACGACAGCCTCCTTCGGGAGACGGTTATCATTCCAAGCTTCCAAGGTGACCTGGATGACAGAGTGACTGTCAGAGTTATAGTTTTCCCTCTTGACGAGGGGCAGTAGTTTGGTCAGGTGGTCCAAACGGATACTAAGGGAGGAATGGCGCAGTATACTAATTAAATTCAGTGGACAATACAGTCTAAGAAGTTTGCTGGATTTGGAGTTCATTTAAGAACCGGGCCCCATCAGATATTCAGACATATTCTAAGACATGTATTGCTCATTTCGGGAGATAGTTTTCTCCGCGAAGTTGAGATATAGAGAGATACAGAAAGAAACATTGGAGCGGATCCACTCACTAAGGCTATTTCTCAAACACAATAGTTTCGCAACCGAGTTTTGCGAGACTGATTAATAGAGGAGTTGGGTATTCGGCACCGCAATAATTAGCCTTAAGTTCAAGTAGGAGATTGTTGGCTATAGTGCCTTCAAGGCAATTATCATAGTCGCAGGGAGGTGATTATGATGATTGAGGGAGAACCTATATCGGTAGAACAGTCTTACTCGAGATGATAGTATGCTATCTAGTTTGTCTTTATCATCATGTACAGTATTAAGTGGTATTACAGATCACTATTACATGTTGATAGAGCCCATAGGATTCTTGCTTGACTGGCAGCAGTATGATGGCAATCATATACGTGGGAGCTAGGTAGTTTATAGGTACATCCTTAAATGTCCTTAGTCGTGGGAGTTTCGAGACTGGGCATCGATACTCCAGAGTAGATTAGTGTATACTGATCGAGACCCCGACAAGGGGCGGTGGCTGGTATCACAAGACATTGGTGTTAGTTTGTTCACTTAAGATGTATACAGGTGCTCATTGGGTTATGAGTACACCGGATGGACTCACCGGGAACATGCTAGTTGGTATTATACCTATTGTCAGATAGCAGTTCCCTGGTAACATGTGTACAGGTTGGTCTATCGACCTGAGATCGTCATTTGTCTCGTATGAGTTCCCACTGTGCTTTGATTACTACCCTACCATGGCTCAAAAGAGTTGTGCAAACAGGTTTTTGTTGGGTACAGTCCCGAGCCATATGGAGGCAGTGAGCGGATCGTCAAGGGATTCGCCTCTCCCGGTATTAAGGGTTGATGTCGCGGTGTGCACGGGTGGCCATCACCAGAAATCCTTGGCCAAGGTATTCGAGAATTACTGATCTAGAATCGGTAATTTCTCAAGTGGTGATAGGCTTCATACCGACACTGAATGTCGCGTTTTTAGGGGTCTGACTTTATCCACCCCCCTAGACTCGATATGCGATACTCATAGACGAACGGACCGGACTGTATGGATATTGTCATTGTCAGGCTCAGTAGGGTTTCAGGATGAGTTTGCTCGTTGGCCTCCCTTACGCTCAATACCTGGGTAGCCGTTACGTACAACTAGTGCCACTGATGTGCTTGTGGTTAAACCCACTTCAAGCGTATTGACGAGTCTTTAGATTCCAACACAGAGGGTTCCCCTGCTTCAGGCGAAACGTTGTAGAGGCCGTATGGTTTTATGGCAGGGTTCGATCATATGCGTGCACTTGTGCACGGATCATGTGTTAGTTGTATGTATGCCCTAGAGGCCATTATTGTACATGAGATGTATATAATAGTGGATGCTGGGACATATATAGGGAGGACTTTCTTGCTCGACATGATAGTACGCTATCTGGTTGCTCTTTATCTTAACATGTACACTCACTGTCTCTCTGTTACATGTTGATAAAGCGCTTAGGATGTGTACTCGACTTCCAGGATTATAATGCAGATCATACTAGTGGGGTCTGGTTAGTCCATGAGTACATCCTTCAATGTTCTTAGTCGTGGGAATATCGAGACGGGGCATTGATATTCCAGAGTAGACTAGCGTATATCTTCTCGACCCATGTGATGGGTGATGGATGATCCCATATCCATTGGTGTTTGACATCAGAGATGGTATACGGGTGCTCAGTGGAGACTGGGTACACTGAACGGACTCACCGAGAACTCCCAGATGGTATTATACTTCACGTCAGATAGCAGTTCTCTGGTGACACTGGTACAGCTTAATCTGTCGACCCAAGATCGTCTTAGAGTTTTGTGTGTCTCCCACTGTGCTTTGATTTCCACCCTACCACGGGTCTACTGAGTCGTGCAAACATGTGGTTTTTAGGTACAGTCCCGAGTCACATGGAGGCAATGAGCGATAGGAGGGGATTCATCTCTCCCGGTATTGGGGGTTGATGTTGCGCTATGCTCGACTGGCCATAACTGGAAATCCCTGGCCAGGGTTGATGTGATTTACTGGTAAGTGTTATCTGTAGTTTCACGCACGTTATGGACCTTACATCGGCATGAATTATCAAGCTACTGGGGTCTGACGTTTACCACCCCTAGGCGAGATATGCGACATATCAGACGAACAGACCGGTCTGTGCGGTAAGTGTTACTGATTGGATTCGCAGGAGTGTGAGCAGGCTTGCTCGTTGATTTTCTGATCGCTCAATACCCGGATGGCCGTTACGTTTAGCAAACCGCTTGCGGCTTGTGGGTGACTGATATGATCACCACCTACTGCCGGCGTATTGACGAGTCTTTAGAGTCCTACACAGAGCTTTCCTGGCTCAAGCGAAACGAAATAGGAACACGTATGTGATATGTGCGGGACCGAGAATAATACCAGTATGTGATACTGTATTCTATTCTCGCGATTTATATCATTGCTCGGTTATATGCGATATAGCCGGGTTACCGATCAAGTGTTGATTCGATATATTGGTACACTAGATATTAGTCGGTTATATGCGATATGACCGGATCATTAAATCAAGTGTTGATTTAATGATTTAATGTATAATCATATATTTGATATATTACTTTACATTAACTAGTATTGGTTCACTTAAGATTGATTTTCTCACTTGATGTGCACATAATGTATATGTGATATATATTTGTGTACATGATTGTATCATGCTTGATGATACATGCAAATTTGGGTGTGTGTATGACTTACACCATATTTAAGATAATTGTTAGGGTTTTTATTTATTTTGTAATTCAAAATGGTGGTTTTCTTTGTCTTAACTTGAAGCTTCATGAAGCTTAAAGCATCTTTGACAAAGTCCACACACTTTGTTTTACTTAAGATATTTATTAACTAAACTATTAGCTTATACCATGGTTAAGTCTCTACAAAGGTTAGTGGATGATACTAACTCACCCATGGTTGCATAATTGATCATAATTCACTTCACTTGAGTTTCTATTCTTCTTCTTCTTCTTCTTCTTCTTCTTCATCCAAAAGAAAACCTTGCTAGATTTTTCTAAGTGAAAAAATCAAGTGAGAAACCAAAATCTAAAGTGAACCCACTTCCTATTTCATCATCCTCTACTACTTGCCTTTTAGTTTAGGGTGTTCTCTTCACAAAGTTCATGACCTAGTGAAGAGTTAGCTTGAGTTTGAGTCACCTCGACGTAGATCATCTTCGACCTCAAAGATTACGAGCAATCTTGTTCATTTCTCCGGGGAATTCCATACTAGAGTCCGGAAGTTCGATGATCGCAGCGAAGGGACGTCAACACGGAGCTTTAGAAGTGAAGGACCGGATCTACAAAGGTTGTATTTTTTGTTCACTTCTATTTGTGATGATAGATTTCATGTTTTGTTACCCTAGTTTTATAGCATGATTCTTAGTTTGATTTCTTAGCACCCCCTTGAATTTTTGTTGTGGCATGTGTGATGCTTGCAAACCCTAGGCTAGGTGCTAAGGAATCCCAACATGGTATCAGAGCCTAACTAGAAACTTAGACGATGTTAGATGTAATACGAAACCGAAACAAATCCGTATTGCAATTTCTAAAGCCCTGCAGTTCATGCTCTCTGTTGATTTTCAAAAGGTCTGTAAAAATTTTGCAAACAAGTGCAGAGTGATGTATGTGATACCCCTAGTGCACAGAACAAAAACGACACCTTTTGCTCCGTTTTCAACCGAGCACTCTCCCTAGAAATCCGAGGAGGCCGGCCCCTGATGCTCCTCTGTGCATCGTTTTTGTTTTGTGCTCTGGTGTGTGTATTTTGGGATTTCAGGTATTGTTTGCTTGGTCCAAATTTTCATGTGATGTAAATTTTGCTATAGGACCAAAATGGAGTGTTTCGTAGTCGTATAATTTAACATTGTGATGGTAACATAGGCTATGTTTAACAGTTCGAACGAACTTCAAACAGCACCCCATGACCCCCTCTGAAATTTCCAAGTGTTGGAATTTTTCCAAGTTAATTATATTAAATGTTAGCGCAAGTAACTCTATGGACTCTCTAGAAGAACATAAACCTTAACTTGATTCTATACCCTCGGAACCGCGGCTTGAACCCTAGGGTTTGCCGTGGTTCTGCGGTGTCATAGGTGAGGTGTTGGTTTGACCCTTCTACGGCTGGATCATAGGTATTATGGCATGTTTTGGGTACTTTGACTTCGCTCAAGTGTTGAGCTTATCGGGAAATGTGGGTGTTGTTTGATTTGGTCGAAACGTTTAACATAGTCTGGTATATATTGTGATACAATACTTGGAATCAACAACATTTGAATTTTATAACTCTAGCAATTTAGTCTCATTTGATTGGTTGCCACGGGATTTTGATGTGATCAAAAGTCCGACCCAATCACTTTGTGTATACGGATACTCGCCGGGTAACATTACTAGATAGCCACACCCCATAACCGTGACCAAGTGACTATAGGAGAACTCCGTTGCCAAAAAGCATCCATTCGGGTGCTCGCGGCCGCGGTGTTCCGCCTAAGTGCACTTCGTCGTCGGTATCGGGGGGTGCGGCCGTCTAGTAAAGTTTCCGACGAGCATTCGATCCGGATGTCGGGAATCTTGTTGAATTGCCCGACTGATTATTGGAAAGTGTTTTCAATATCGAGACTAAAATGCGGGGTTTATAATTGTTAGGCATGCGATGTCTAAGGAATTCATAATGTTAGGCATGAAATCCGCAATATGAGATATTACGGGTTTATGATATCTAAGGTGGTTGCGGATTCCAACTGTTGTAGTTTTCACTTTCTTTTCAGCGACCGTAAGTGTAATATGTGGTGTATCACCGGTTTCGTTTCTATACGTCAACGACAATTGGGATACGCATATTTACTTACGTAGATGACATAAGATGTTATGTGTTGCTGTGATATGTTATATTGGATCGTCGTGTTTGAATAGCCGGATTTTTTTTATATGAGATGAGTGTTTTTCATTTTTATTCATATAAAAACTTGTATATAATATTCTTTTATTGGGGCACTTCCGGGCTGAGGAAGATGTCACCGTTGATGTATATTATTTACTTTTCCGCATTAGGATAGACCTAAGGAGGGGAGCACAAGTAACCGGGTTCTAGAGTCCAGTGGGAGACCATCTCGAGGTGTCGAGTCCGGGTCTCCTAACTCTAGAATTGGTAGGGTTGATTGCCGCTCTCGTAGGGGTCTAGGGGTGTGGGTTTGGCTATTCATCATGACCGTGGAATCCGTGTTTTATAATGGCTCAAAATAAAACACTGACATCGTAGTATATCCAATATTTCATATGTTGTTTTCTGCTGCGATATCTGTGATGTGATTATTTGATATGATGAGATAGATATTGTATATAGTATATATAATATATTATATAGACGTTGCTTATGTTTTACACCCGCGCTAGCCCTGCCCCGCTCTGCCGTTAGTTACCTAACTTAACGGTGCATGACGGGACATCGAGGCGAATGCGGATGGCATAAGCGTACGTTGTATTTATCTGTGATGTTTAGGCGACTTAAATGATGAGACATTCATTAATGAGATTAATGAAAGAAAATAAACCTAAAAGATGTTGTGGAATCGAATTTCAAAAATTAGGTAACTCTAGTTGTTGCTTTGCATATCGGTATTCCTTGTAGAATATCCAGCACCTTATTCGATAAGTAAAGAGCCGAGATCCCTTCTCCGGGAGTAACCTCTTTAGCAATAACTGGCAGATGCTACAACCCTCGGTTTTGTCTTTTGACTGCTTTTCTAGTTCTTGCTTTGCATAGTGGTATTGTGAATATCCCGCACCTCATTCGACGAGGAAAGAGCCGAGATCCCTTCACCGGGAGTGACCTCTTTAGCGAAACTAGCAAAAGCCTAAAAAACACTCCATTTTAAACCATTTGATTCTGCAACAAGATCAAGTTCAAAGCGTTAAAGGTTTTTATAAAAAACATCCGCAACCCTCCATCATTTTAGGAAATAGAGTACTTAGTATTCGTGTTGTGTTTGTTGACTTTAGTTAAGGCACAGTGTACGGTAGCTAAGTGATGTCTTCCTACACAGCATATGATGCGATTAGTTAGGATAGTCATGTGACTTTGTTGACCTTAGTTAAGGGTCATGTGGGTGGGTCTAATTAATCACGAAATGACGGGTAGAACTTGACTAGTGCTTATGATTTGTTGACCATAGTTAAGGTCATAAGTGCTATGGGTAAAAACCATTATCAGGAGTTTCAAGTGTTGAAATTTACAATGAGATTGCATACCTTCTATGAGATAGTTGGATCCTGATACCCACTGCGAGTAATTGTTACTCCTGGGAGAGTTTTGCACTTTACAATTAGTCGATCAAGTAGGTGTCTAGAAAGGTGTCGGCGGGGTTATGCCCCTGGGAAAACGAGATTTATTTTAATTAGGTCCGTGCGAAAGCACGGGGAACCTCCCTCAAAGTACCGGCACTGGCCTGGCTGAAAGATTGGCGAACTTGTAGAGTGTAATTAATCCCGGCTAGTCTTTCCTTTTAGAGTTTGAAGGAAGATTTGATAAAAACAGTGGGAGCCATCCTGATTAGATAAAATATACATATAACCAATCTAATCTTGCAAGAGCGCACGCAGAGTGTCTTCTTCTCTCTCTTTCCAGGTAGCGACCATGTCACGCCTTAATCAAGATAATAATATGGATGTATTGACCGGATCCGCTTATTATACTGAGCTGGGGGACGTTGGTCCCGCTCCAACTTATAATTGTTATAAGACCGAGCAGGAAATATGGGAATACCAGGATTCCCGTGCCGCCAAAACGAAGAAAATGCATAATGATGCATCTCCTTCGGGTGTGTTCATTACAAAGAACTGTTTCTCAGTATCCTTTACGTCCTGGGTATGAGATACTGGATTAGGATCCCACATATGTAATCTGTTATATGAGCTACAGATAGGTAGAGAACTGAGAACGGGTGATAAGTTTCAAGAGTTGAAAGCGGTGCAATTGTTGCAGCCAAGGTGTTGGCAGTTATCACCCTGTATTACCAAATACATTGATTCTGAACGAATGTTATTAGATACCGAACCTGATATACAACATCATATCAGTCTCTTTATTTAGTAAAGAAAGATATACTTTTGTATTAATGGGTAATGTTTTGAACATTTCCTGTATCAAGAGTTGATAGGTTCAGACACGTTATCTAAAAACATATACATTTTAAATCAAACCACAATTCTTAATGAACAGAACACACACAAGAGGAAGAGTTCAGAAATGAACGAATCCTTCTTGAGGCATTGTAGACTAGGTCATATCAATGCGACCCGACTAGCTAAGTTACATTAAGATGCATATTTAAATCAGTTTGAATTTACATCTTGTGAAACTTGCCAGTCATGTCACAAAGATAAAATGACCATAGCTCCGTTTACCGGAAACAGAGAAAGGGTTATTGAACCCTTGGGACTGATACATAGTGATGTATGTAGGTCCCCTGTCTACACATGCCAGGACTGGTTCTTTGTACTTCCTTACATTCACTGATGATCTCTCAAGATTTGGACACATGTTCCTGTTGAAACACATGTCTGAAGTTTTTGAGAAATTCAAAGAATATAAGATAGAAGTAGAGAACCAATACAAGAATAAGTATTATGTCCGTTGGTGAGATCAGGGAGGAGAATACTGAGGCATGGAGATCTTGGACTATTCTAAAGAAGAATGAGATTCTCTCTCAGCATTACTCCTCCGCATACACCACAACAAAACGGTGTATCAGGGCAGAGCAATCATACCCTATTAGATATGGTGCGCTCTATGATGAGTACTACTGAGTTACCTGTTTCCTTTTGGGAGTTATGCACTTGAAAAACTGCATACCTATTGAATTGGGTTCAAATCAAATCAGTGCCTACCACTCCATACAAGATATAGTATGGGAAGAGCCCATATCTTAAGCAAGTTAAGATTTGGGGTTGTCCGGCCTATGTCAAAAGAAAAATCCGGACAAGCTCGAGGCAAGGTCAGTTCTGTAGAACTGGAAGGAGTTCCAGCTATACAAACTACAGCTAATGATTTGGTAGAACCAGAGGATTCAATAGTTCCTGACGAACCTCAGCCTCTCCGCCGATCTGGTAGGGTTCCTCATCCGCCTGAGAGATACTTAGGTTTCTCGATGACAGTGGGAGCGAGGATTGCATCATGGAGATGATGACCCAACTAGTATAAAGAAGGCTATCAAGAGTGGGGATTCTGTAAGAATAGCTGGATGCTAAGCGATCTGAGATGGAATCCATGTACACCAACAAAGTATGGACTTTGGTTGCTATATCTGAAGGGTTAAATTCCCACCAGGAGCAAGTATATCTTGAGAAGATTACTTTGTGTAAATGGAAAAGTTGAGACTTTCAAAGCTAGACTTGTTGCAAAAGGTTTTCGTCATTAACCAGGCTTGGATAATGATGAAACCTTTTCTCCAATAGCTATGCTTAAGTATGTCCGGATCCTGCTTGCCACTGCTACATACCATAACTACGATATCTGGCGGTTGGGTGTCATGACTGCTTTTCTAAATATTATTTAGAAGAGAGCATCTATAAGTACACTGCCAGAGGGCTTCGTAAACAGTGGGAGCAGCGGAAACGTGTGTAAGATGCTTTACAGGATAAAGCAGGCATCGCGGAGTTGGAATATCTGTTTTAATGTGGTAGTCAAAGAGTTTGACTTCATCGAAATAGTAGATGAACCTTGTATATACAAAAAGGTAGTAGAGAATATGGTGGTATTCCTCGTACTGTACGTGGATGACATACTCTTGATAGGAAAAGAGTTTCTTATACTACGCACGGTTAATCTCCTCTTATCACAAGGATTCTCCATATAGGATCTACCTCCTAAATCCTGGGTTTTGGATCTATGAGATAGATCTAAATGGATGTTAGGATTCTCACTAGGTGTAGTGAGATGGTATCAATCGATCCTGGGGAGAATCACTGGATAGCTTCCAGGGTGGTAAGGTTGACTGAATGTCAGTCACAGACTTTGTCTTTACCCTTAGTGGAGGGGAGGTATGTTGGAAGAGTTCCAAGCAAGATACCGTGAAAACTAGATGATAAAGGCTGGATACATCGCTACCAAAGATGCTACCAAAGAGGGAGTTTGGGTGTATATTTGTTCATGAGATGAACTAGGTTCCTACCATTGTGTGATAATGGAGGTGTGGTTTTGGCCCAGGAACCCCGGTCCTATCAGTGACCTAGACATATTCTAAAAGCAGTATCACCTGATCATGGAGATGGCTGATCTCCAGGGAGATCGAGATTAGGAGAGTAGACTCAGAGGACAACACGGCGGATCCACTCACAAAGGCCTTTTCCCAGAGAGAGACTTTTATGGCATGGTTGAGTATGAGATACTACAACCACTGCTATATGATGGCCCTAGTGCAAGTGGGAGATTGTTAGTTGTATGTATGCACTAGAGGCCATTATTGTACATGAGATGTATATAATAGTGGATGCTGGGACATATATAGGGAGGACTTTCTTGCTCGACATGATAGTACGCTATCTGGTTGCTCTTTATCTTAACATGTACACTCACTGTCTCTCTGTTACATGTTGATAAAGCCCTTAGGATGTGTACTCGACTTCCAGGATTATGATGCAGATCATACTAGTGGGGCCTAGGTAGTCCATGAGTACATCCTTCAATGTTCCTAATCGTAGGAATATCGAGACGGGGCATTGATATTCCAGAGTAGGCTAGCGTATATCTTCTCGACCCATATGATGGGCGATGGATGATCCCATATCCATTGGTGTTTGACATCAGAGATGGTATACGGGTGCTCAGTGGAGACTGGGTACACTGAACGGACTCACTGAGAACTCCCAGATGGTATTATACCTCACGTCAGATGGCAGTTCTCTGGTGACACCGGTACAGCTTAGTCTGTTGACCCGAGATCATCTTAGAGTCTTGTGTGTCTCCCACTATGCTTTGATTTCCACCCTACCATGGCTCTACTGAGTCATGCAAACAAGTGGTTTTTAGGTACAGTCCTGAGTCACATGTAGGCAATGAGCGATAGGAGGGGATTCGTCTCTCCCGGTATTGGGGGTTGATGTTGCGCTATGCTCGACTGGCTATAACTGGAAATCCCTGGCCAGGGTTGATGTGATTTACTGATAAGTGTTATCAGTAGTTTCACGCACGTTATGGACCTTACATCGGCATGAATTATCAAGCTACTGGGGTCTGACGTTTACCACCCCTAGGCGAGATATGCGACATATTAGACGAACAGACCGGACTGTGCGGTAAGTGTTACTGATTGGATTCACAGGAGTGTGAGCAGGCTTGCTCGTTGATCTTCTGATCGCTCAATACCCGGGTGGCTGTTATGTTTAGCAGACCGCTTGCGGCTTGTGGGTGACTGATATGATCACCACCTACTGCCGGCGTATTGACGAGTCTTTAGAGTCCTACACAGAGGTTTCCTGGCTTAAGCGAAACAAAATAGGAGCACGTATGTGATATGTGCGGGACCGAGAATAATACCAGTATGTGATACTGTATTCTATTCTCGCGATTTGTATCATCGCTCGGTTATATGCGATATAGCCGGGTTACCGAATCAAGTGTTGATTCGATATATTGGTACACTAGATATTAGTCGATTATATGCGATATGACCGGATCATTAAATCAAGTGTTGATTTAATGATTTAATGTATAATCATATATTTGATATATAACTTTACATTAACTAGTATTGGTTCACTTAAGATTTCTTTTCTCACTTGATGTGCACATAATGTATATGTGATATATGTTTGTGTACATGATTGTATCATGCTTGATGATACATGCAAACTTGGGTGTGTGTATGACTTACACTATATTTAAGATAATGGTTAGGGTTTTTATTTATTTTGTAATTCAAAATGGTGGTTTTCTTTGTCTTAACTTGAAGCTTCATGAAGCTTAAAGCAACTTTGACAAAGTCCGCACACTTTGTTTTATTTAAGATATTTATTAACCAAACCATTAGCTTAAACTATGGTTTAGTCTCTACAAAGGTTAGTGGATGATACTAACTCATCCATGGTTGCATAATTGATCATAATTCACTTCACTTGAGTTTCTATTTCTTCTTCTTCTTCTTCTTCTTCTTCATCCAAAAGAAAAACCTTGCTAGATTTTTCTAAGTGAAGAAATCAAGTGAGAAACCAAAATCTAAAGTGAACCCACTTCCTATTTCATCATCCTCTACTACTTGCCATTTAGTTTAGGGTGTTCTCTTCACAAAGTTCATGACCTAGTGAAGAGTTAGCTTGAGTTTGAGTCATCTCGACGTAGATCATCTTCGGCCTCGAAAACTACGAGCAATCTTGTTCATTTCTCCAGGGAATTCCATACTAGAGTCCGGGAGTTCGATGATCGCAGCGAAGGGACGTCAACACGGAGCTTTAGAAGTGAAGGACCGAATCTACAAAGGTTGTATTTTTTGTTCACTTCTCTTTGTGAAGATAGATTACATGTTTTGTTACCCTAGTTTTCTAGCATGATTCTTAGTTTGATTGCTTAGCACCCCCTTGAATTTTTGTTGTGGCATGTGTGATGCTTGCAAACCCTAGGCTAGGTGCTAAGGAATACCAACATCATGATCGGGCGGATAATACCAGTGGGCTTTGGTTTAAGTCGGATCCTAATATTATATTGTTGGATTATTTTCGTTTCATTGTATTTGTATTCAGTAGGAATACGGATGCAGGTATGTATATACGGATGAGGGGTATTCTTGTAATTCCGTTACAAGTTTACTTTAGATGTTACCATTTCATTTTGAATTAAACATTTTGTTTTAAATGTTTATGAGGTGGAAAGTGTGAGTGTAAGTTTTGGCTTGGATTCTTATGGTGCATGCAGTTGGTGACTCATGGTATTGAGTCATGAGGCGAGTCATGGATCCAAGATATTTGTGTGTGTGTTGTGAGATATTTTAGAGCAAGGCAGATCTTTTCTTGTTGCTTTCTTTAGTTGTGATTGATAGAATTCGAGTTTAACCGCAATCAAGACGGTGTCGCTATGCAGCTAGCCGGTTGAGCACGGGTCGGTCCACAGGGAGATGGTGTTATCTTACCTTCTTGTTTTAGACGAGTCAATAAAGAATCTGTATGAGTTTGTTCTAACCTATGTGCTTATCTGCAAGTATAAAGTTGTTAAGAAAAGATACAAGATTGTAAGCTAAGAAATCCGTACTCAAAACCTTTGAGCCGAGTCTTGACCAATTGAAGCTAAGCAATTGGCAACAACGTGGATTAGGGGATTTAAGCGCGGTATTCGTGGAATACGGCTTATTTACCCTTGTCCCTTCCGTTCTTGTCTCTTGCTTTCGCCTCCGGCCAAACCGAACGCAACCGGTCGCGGTTAGGAAATCACCGTTACCTTGTCAGGGTACGGTGCCTAACGGAGCGCTTGCGTATGGTTTGGGCGAAGTTCAAATGGAAAATAATGGGAAAAGAAATTGGCAAAGAAATGTGTTAACTTACAATTCCGTATTTCTTCTTAACAAGAATAATAATTACAACATTCACAATATAAACAAAAGAGAACAAAAAGAAAAGAACAAAGAAAAGAAAAGATACAAGTAATAAAGAGCATGAATAAAATTGCATGAAATAGAATGCAAGTAATAAAAAGACAAGTAATAAAAAGCGAGTAATAAAAGAATACGGAACTAGGACCCAAGCTAAGCATGTGCTCAATAGCCAACCCTTAAACTTGCAAGCTCAATGAAGAGGTTGCAAGATCAAGGGGAGGGTAGAAAACGCATGTGAAATGAAGTGCTAGTCCCGGAAGAAAATACGACCTTTGAGATCAATAACTAACCCTTACCCATTCAAGCTCAATAAAGAGGTTGAATGAGCAAGAGAGAGCAAGAATCTCAAGGGGAAGAAGAAACACAAAAGAATGATACAAAACCCTCATCTTTATTCATATCCACAAAAAGCTCTCACTACAATTCATGGAAGAGGAATGAAGAAGAAGAAGAAAAACTATACAAAACACTACAAAAGAGGAACAAAAAGAATCCAAAGAATCCCCCTTGGTTGAGCTCAGTTCTGCTGTATTTATAGGCAGGGAGTTGAAGTTCTAGGGCAACCAGCAGACCACATGCAAGATTACCAAAAAGCCCCTGAAACACGACAGTTAGTGGGCCCCACATGGCCGCGGAACCGCGGCCAAGCCCCCCCTTTGGCCGCGGTTCCGCGGCCATCTTGGTGAGTTGGGCAGTGGGTTTTCTGGTGCTTTCCTGGTTTGGTGTCCCCTGTTGTCTGGTACATGTAGTTTCTGAAAATACTTTAACATTTCTTCCAGAATTTCTGTTGAGGAAAGGTGGACTTTTGTGGATGCTTTTGTCATGATTGCCTCGAGCTCCGCGTAGATCTCTTGGATCTTGTGCTACCATTGAGCCTTGTGCCTGAAAACGACATTGATTTGACGTTTTGTCTTCCTAAACTGTTATCTGGCAGCATACGGATGAAGAGCGGAGACCGTGTTTTATCAGTGGTTGGCAGGAACCCGGATTTTGTCGTGTTTTCCATGAATTTCACCGTTTTAGAACCGAGAACCTGTATCCTGCAAATATATAACAAACACGGATAAAAAGCACCTACCTATAAACACACGAGCGTAAGAATGGGCGGTATAAAATGCAGTATTCTGTGATGAACAAGTTGCTAATTTGCTCACAAAATAAACACAACACTCACTTAAATAAAGGCAGCCACTTTTCTTTTCTTGACTTTGTCTTTTTCTTGAGCTCACACTCTCCCCTTGGCATCTTTTTCAACCTCCACCCAAACCCTTTCATGAGTTGAGAATCCTTGGGTGTATTGAGACAAAGTAATCACAAACTCTCTCTACTTCATCTACGGTATCTAGAGTAGTGATCTAGTTGCCCTAGTTGCCTCAGATATGATGTTGGAGCTCGTTGCATAGACTCTCGGGTGGATCATCTTCGATGGAGGGAGACCGAAGATCAAGCTTGATCAAGGAAGCCCCTAGGAGCTTGGGATGATGGTTGAAGACCGATGGACACGGATCTATTCGGTATAACCATTCTAACTCCTTTGCATGTTTTGTTATCTAGGGCTTATGGGTAGATTCGGGTAATTGGTTGTGGTAGTGTCAAGTTTTATAAATTTTTGTTCCGCATTTGATCACAGATTGATGGCCGGGGCACTGCCGTAACCCAACAATTAAACCCCAGTCTATCCCAGACAGGGGGAATATGTAATATGCCTGACAAATGACGCGCATTCCTATCTCAATAGGGTAACAAAAAACACTCTACAAAAAGATTTTAACAAACGAAATTCTTTCTCTTAAAAAACAAAATCACGATTTAAAAGTTTCTCTTGATAAATATTCAAAAGGAAAAGAAAGAGTTATTCCTTCATTTAGTGAGAGAATGAAATTTTTAAATAGAAAAGATGCTGTGAATATTTCAAAATCTTAAAAATCTTTTTCCAAATTAGTTCAATGCTTTTCTAATAAAAAGAATGCTTATACGTCCGTTCATTCAAAATCAAATGTTCATTCACATGCATTTCTCTATACAAAGCAAACTTTTCAAAAGTATGCTCATCCTATACATCATATGTGTTGGCTATAGTGCCCTCAGGCAATTATTATAATCGCAGGCAGATGATTATGATGATTGAGGGAGGACCTATATAGATAAAAAAGTCTTACTCGAGATGATAGTATGCTAAATGGTTTGTCTCTATCATCATGTATATGCATTATGTGGTATTATAGATCACTATTATATGTTGATAGAGCCCATAGGATTCTTGCTTGACTACCAGCATTATGATGGCGATCATATACATGAGAGTTGGGTGGTCTATAAGCACATCCTTAAATGTCCCTAGTCAAGGGAGTATCGAGATTGTGCATCGATACTTCGGAGTAGACTAGTGTATACTTTTCGAGACCCCGACGAGAGGCGGTGGCTGGTCTCACAAGCCATTGGTGTCAGTTAGTCACCTAAGATAGTATACAGGTGCTCATTGGGTTATGTGTTACACTGGACAGACTCGCCGGGAACATGCTAGATGGTATTATACCTATTGTCAAATAATAGTTCTCAGGTGACATGAGTACAGGTTAGTCTGTCGACCTGAGATCCTCATTTGTCTCATGTAAGTTCCCACTGTGCTTTGATTACTACCCTACCATGGCTCAAAGGAGTCGTGCAAACAGGTTTTAGTTGGGTACAGTCCCGAGCCACATGGAGGCAGTGAGCGGATCGTCGGGGATTCGTCTTTCTCGGTATTGGGGGTAGATGTCACGCTGTGCATGGGTGGCCATCACCAGAAATCTTTGGCCAAGGTGGACGACAATTACTGATTTGGATCGGTAATTTCTCAGTGGGTGTTGGGCTTCACACCGACACGAAATATCGCGTTATTAAGGCTCTGACTTTATCCACCCCTTACACCCGATATGCGATACTCTTAGACAAACAGACTGGACTATACTGAGATTTTCACAGATAGGCTCAGTAGGGGTTTGGATGAGTTTGCTCGTCGGCCTTCTTTTCGCTCAATACCTGGGTAGCCGTTATGTACAGCTAGTGCCGCTGATGTGCTTGTGGTTAAACCCACTGCCAGCGTATTGACGAGTCTTTAGTGTCCTACACAGAGGGTTTTTCCGGTTCAGGCGATATGATATAGATGGCGTATGTTGGTATATATAGGTGTCCGATTAAATATGTGTACAATCTACATGGACTTTAATCGGATGGTTGATAATACCAGTGTCACGCCCTGCTTCCCAATATACGGAAACAGTGACATGGCAAGCCCGCGGTATATTTATCCAGAAAAGATCATTCCCTAAATAAATATACTAAGCATATTGAAACAATAATACACAATGCAAGAATAAATTGAGACTGTAAATTTTTTTAACAAATATCTTTATTTACATTCAACTTCTAATATGTATAAGTACATGAGTTTATGCTGGAAAGTAAATACAATAAGGAAATGCCTAAACAAGTGGTATATATAAACTGAGGAAAAATGAAGTTGAGCTAACCCTGAGTAGCTATCTGGTCGTAGTCCTCCTCTATGGCTTCAACTTCCTCCGTCTCGACAGTATCTGACGGACATTCCAAGAGAAGAAAAGAGGGTGGAATGCCCGTCAGCGAACTAGCGCTCGGTAAGTCCCAAAGATAGGTAAGAGTAAAGAAAATGACAAGTGTAGAATATATATGACGAGTAAGAGTATATGTTCATGGGTAAATATATACTATAGGTCTCTAGATGGTCACTATATTAACGTTAAGTTCCAAGTGGGAATGTCAACGCAGCCGTAGAAGTATTTATGAGCTCAAGAGTGGGGCCCTAGGAGTAAGGAAATACGGACCCATTTCATGTGTTAGCATCGGGGCTCTAGGCTGTGGATGAGTCAACCCGACTGATATTCGAATAAAATAAAAAAAAAAGTTAATACGGGACTCCTGAAGCTCCGTTGGATTCACCCAAGAAACTATCCCAAGCATCCCGTGTATAATATATATCTGGTTAATATACTTAATTGATTTGATTGATTGATTGACATGTCTTGATCGAAATCCTAGATTGCAAAAGGTATAGATTGTATTCGAGTGAGTTGAGTAATGTGCGAGTCCTGACAATTGCAATCTGGGTTCGAGTCAAGCTGGTTCGAGTAGATTGGATTCGAGTACATATTCGAGTTTAGATTATAGTTCGAGTTTTTTTTCGAGTTCGAGTTCAAGTTTAGATTCGAGTTTGAGGTTTGAGTTCGAGTTTAGATTCAAGTTTGGATTTGAGTTCATGTCTTTTCATGTGAATTGATGTAAATTGTTAAAATCTTATGTTCGGGAGAAATCGACAACTGCTGCACATGGACGGCAAGATTTGTGTTTTTTCCAAGACAATTGCCATTGATAACTCCGTTAAGTTGTCTAACCTGAATAGGCAAGCGCTCACTTTCTCCGGCTCCGTGGGGCTCAAGAGAATTGATCCCGCTTAAACCTATATTAATCTAGAGTCCTTAAAATATTGTTTGCATATCTCGAGAGGGTTTTATGAAAAATATATATTAATATTGTTTAGAAATAAACCTCAAGGGTGATTTACAATATTTAGGTTTTTCATGAACATGTATTTTAATTGTTGTGGTGTTTTTAGTGATAAAACCTAGCTTTTTGAAAGTTTGTGGTATTTTTATGAAAACTACTACTTTTGGAAACTTGTTGGTATTTTATTTACAATTTTAATCTATCTTTTAAAAAATATAATTTCTTAATATGCTTTTATTGAAAATACGGATTTCATAATTTTATATAATTTTCCCCAAAATTAGCTTTTTATTAAAAAAGTCGCGTTTCTTAAAAACCGTATTTTTATTCCTTTCGAGACCGAATACTCCGTGAGGAGTTATGCATCTCGCTCTACTGTCCTAAGGATGTGCGATAATCCGCACCATCCATTAGCGGGTCCCTTGACGAGGGTTATAGATGCGTAATTGCCAAGGATTTCGAAATACCGATATTAAAGAAACCCGTTTTGAAACGGTGTAGTATTTTAATGAAAAAGCTTTTACTTTGAATTACCCATATGATTATAATACCATGCTATGAAACCATAGTGTGCGTGTGGGGTAAGTCATTACCCCGTGAAGATTCTAGGGTTTGGGTATACTAGATATCGAAAAGTGGTTACACTAAAATTCATGGTATTTTAATGAAAATGTTCATTATTTGAGTATTGAATATGAAATTTTGGTTACGAATTGAGATGAAAGAAAATGAGAGAAGAGGGACTTACTGTTTTAGATGGTTAAAAAGTTATTGAAGAATCTCTCGAAGGTCGTGGTTTCGTCGGATATACTCCATTCGTCGAGTTTGGCTCGCTACTCTACTTGAGGGGCTTAACTCCACTTGGCACTTAGAGAGTTTTGAGAGAATTTTTGTTAGAATTTCATAATGGTGAAGAGCTAAGATATGGGGTGGTATTTATAGCGAAGAATTAGGGTTTGGGAATAAAAAATGTGGAATAAAATGCATTAAAAAGGTGTTAAATGGTGAATTGAAAAGTCTCTGTTTGATTGCTGGAAAATCAAACGGTGCAGGAGAGTTAAGGGGACTCGAAGGTGTGTGTGCAAAGCACAGAGGAAAATGGAGCAAGATCGACCGTCGACGCCGACCCTAGGAGGAATTTGGGCGGGCGGATCTTGAAGCATTGCTTCGCGATTCGTGCCACGTGTCGATTTGGGTATGTACACCTCATTGCACCTGTTTGATTTTTCTGAAACTGTTCATTTCTCCGTGTATTGCACGTGTAACTCTTGGGCTTCCAAAAAATTAAAAAGAAAAAAATCTAAAAAATAATTGGGTCTAATGGGAATCGAACACACATGCTACGTCAGGGGCTTTACAAGTGAGCTATAAGTTGCTTCTTACTTTTATTTAACAAAAATGATTTTTAACTCTTACACAGGCTGTAATACTCTTTTCTGTACAATAACAAGAAAATTATGTACAGTGATTTCAAAGTCGTTACATTCTACCCTCCTTACAAAAATTTCGACCACGAAATTTATAATTATATAGGGACTAATTTCCAAAAAGGTAAGGATACCGTGTACGCATATCTTCTTCTCTTTCCTAATTTGATTCTCCTGGTGAATCCTTTCTCCATATCACTCGGACCAAATTTACTTCCTTGTTCCGTAATGTTTTCGCCTTTCGGTCTAGGATCTCAACTGGTTGTTGCTCGCAGATTAGGTCAGTTTGTACTGTGAGCTCTGAGTGATTAAGTATGTGGCTGGGGTTGCTCACATATCATCGTAGTTGGGATATGTGGAATACATTGTGCATTCCTTCCAATGAGGATGGTGGTGCTAAACGGTATGCCACTTTTCCAACTCGTTCGAGTATGTCGAACGGTCCTATGTATCTTGTACTTAACTTACCCCTCTTACCAAAACGTATCACTCCTCTGTTTGGGGAGATCTTCAAGAATACATGTTCTCTGAGTTGAAACTCCAAGTGTCGACGCTTTGCATCTGCCCAATTTTTCTGTTGGTCTTAGGCTATTCGCATCTTTTCCCTGATCGTGCGAACTACGTCCACAGTTGCCACGATCATCTCTGGTCCAAGGAGTTCACGATCTCCAACGTTATCCCAACTCAGCGGGGAACGGCATTTTCGTCCGTAGAGTGCTGCAAATGGTGCCATCCCAATACTTGCCTGATAGCTGTTGTTATATGAAAACTCCACAAGATGTAGGTGATCTTCCCATGAACCTCCGAAGTCTAACATACAGGCTCTTAGTATGTCTTCCAGAATCTGAATTGTTCGCTCGGACTGTCCGTCTGTTTTTTGATAATACGCCGTGCTGAAATTCAAACCCGTTTTCAGGCTAGCTTGCAGACTCTGCCAAAATTGTGATCGGAATTTTATATCACGATCGGAGACAATTCAAACAGTTACTCCATGTAATCTCATGATCTCCTGCATGAGTTTAGAGGTATCAAATATGGTACATCTTGAAGGTTTAAATCTTACTTTAGATTTTTACTCACCTCCATGTACTTCTTTGCTAACGTCTCGGTTGACTGCCAACTTTGAATGGAATAAAGTGAGCCGACTTGGTGAGTCGATCGACAATAATCCAAATTACATTGTTACCCTTCGTGCTGCGAGGGAGGGCAGTCACAAAGTCCATGGTAATGTGCTGCCATTTCCATTCTGGGATTTGTAATGGCTGAAGTAGACCAGCAGTTCTATGATGTTCAGCCTTCATTTGCTGACACACCAAACACTTAGCTATGCTCCTTACTTCTTTGCGCTTCATTCCATGCCATGAGTAGTGTTGCCGTAGATCCTTGTACATCTTCGTGCCACCGGGGTGTACCGAAAAGGAGAGCTGAGAGCTTCTTCCATCAACTCTTCTCGAATAGGTCCGACTGGCATGCATAAACGACTTCTATATCGCAAGGATCCATCTTCGTGGATGATGAAGTCAGTTCGAATTCCACTTTCTACTTGTTCTCGAATCTTTTGTATCTTGGCATCATTTGCTTGAGCTTCCTTGATCTGATTTACAAGAGTGGACTAGACTTGTAAGTTCATCAAATATGAAGCGTTGCTTGGCACAGCTATTTCAATCTCCAATCCGTGCAATTCTTGTTGTAGTCTCCACTGAGTGGTGAGATTCATTGCTAATGTTGGTGACTAAGTGCATCAGGAACTACGTTCACCTTCCCAGGATGATACTGTAGGTTGATGTCGAAGTCCGCCATGAGTTCTAGCCATCTTCTCTACCGCATGTTGAGTTCCTTCTGAGTAAATACATAGTTCAGACTTTTATGGTCAGTGTATATATCCACTCGTTCTCCCAACAGATACTGACGCCAAATCTTGAGTGCGAAGATGACGTCTACCAATTCTAGATCATGTGTTGGATAGTTGTGTTCATGTACCTTTAACTGTCTTGATGCAAAAGCCACAACTTTTCCATACTGGTGTAGAACACATCTTAATTCTTTACCGGACGCTTCACAATGCACGACGAATCCGCCAGATTGATTGTAACAACTACAATTTCTATGTATAGAAAATTCATTAAAAGTTAATGTACGCTTGGGGTATTTGATTTCCTGTGAATGTTATAAGAATTTGTTTTGCTTTAGAACAGTAAGAAGGAGCTTGTAGCTCATTGGTAAGATATTGCACTGCTGAGACAAAGCACCAGAGTTCAAATCCCATCAGCAACATTATATTTTTGTTTTAATTTCTTTTAATCATTTTAGAAGTCCAAGAGTCTTCACGTGCACAACACGTAAAACCAAGAGTCACACTCAAAACAAACAGACACAAATTAGTATTCAGACCGTCAGGGACACGTGGCCCCAATCCAAGCCCCCACCTCCACGATCGGACCGGCGAGAATTGATCTGGGGCCGGCGCCGTCGGATTTTCCAAGCCCAAACCAAATTTTTTTCTTTTACCCTAGACCTTTGGACTCCTCCCATAACTCCAGTATTGCCTATTTACTCTGCACCTTTATAGAGAATAATACAACCCTTCAAATTCCATTTTAATGCAATATTCATCACCCCCAAACCCTAATGTTTCTTATAAATACCACTCCATTTCACACCCCTCCTCACTCACAAATCCCTGCAAAAACTTTCAAGAATTCCCAAGTCTTATATTGTGCAAGTGGAGTTAACGAAAGAAGAAGCTCCGACGAAGTTCCGGCGACGATACAAGGAGTTTCCGGCAATGAAATGAAGCACCGATGAATCATAGACCTCCATATACCTCCCCCCTCTCATCAAAGACAGTAAGTCCCTATTTCTCTTCTTTTCTGTATTCTATACACTTTCAAAAACTAAAAGCCGACGGACGAAGCGGAGTTAGTCCAACTTCCGATTCGGTTTTCCTTTAAAAACTATACTTTTATTAATCAAGATAACTTCATATTCTTATATATTGCTTAACAAATATTAACAAAACCATTAAATCAAGTTTCATCTCAAAATAATTATTTTTGTGACAATTATCGCATTTTTACATAAAAATACCACATACTATTCATTTCGACATTAAAACATTTATACCTTGCTATACCTTTAGATATTTCAAGAGAAAATGACCAACCTCATCACAACGCACATCTCTATCACAGCACGGTTGATTTTGGGACAATAGAATATGGGAAATAAGATTTACAAATAAATACCCTAAACTTATAAAACCGTTTTCTATACAAAAGTGTATTAATCATTTCCATGCAATTACGTCTCTACAACCCATTTTGGGGACCCCATTCAGGATGGTGCAGATTATCATATATCTTCAGACTTAGTAGAGTGAGATGCAGACCTCCGCAAGAAGTATTCGATCTCGATATAATTTTTATACATTTTTCTTTAGAAAATGAGATTTCTATAAGAAAATAAATAAATTATTTTCATTAAATATATATATAGCTGTTATCAAAATATCTATTTTAATTATATAAACATTCCAAGTTTTCTAAATCAAAGGAATCACTATTACATGAAAATACCATCCAAATACAATACAAGTACAACATTTCAAGAAAATACCATATACTATAGAAACTAGGTTCTATTTACTAGAAATTGCACAAATGTAAAATACACATCTATAAAAGCTCTAAACACGATAATTAAATACTTGAGGTGTATTATGAAATTATGCCAAAACTATTTTTACATAAAACCCCCTCAAGTTATACTAAATTACAATAAGGACCCTAATAAACATAGGTTTAAGCGGGACCGGTCTCTTGAGCCTCAGGGGGCCGGAGATATGGGTGCTTGCCTATCTAAGGTAGACAACCTAACAAACGGTGTTATCAATATGTTAATTGTCTTGGAAAAAGACACAAATCATGCCGTCCATATGCAGCAGTTACCGATAACATCAAAACCTAATTCAGGACTTCAATTTCTTTTCTAATTGTCTGACTCAGACCGAGTCTAAATATAATCAATCCGACTTGAATGCGATTCATGTATGAAACCACAATTCAATATGAATCCATATATTCAATCTATTCAAGCTATTCAATCTATATAACTTGACCGAACTGAACCATGGATATACTCCATTTACATGTACATCTATTATATCCATTCAATTTACTGATATCATGGTTTCAGCAAGTCATCCATATACAATCTACAATACAAGACAATACAATACAATCAATACAAACAATACAATCAAGACATCGCGGGGTTTATAATGGGTAGATTGGTACGGAAGGTGTTAGAAGTGGCACGAGACTGCAACCATAAGACACCTAACCTGAATCTCCATTGCCGTTGTACCGTGGCTGAACGGTTCCTTGTACTCCGTATACCTTAGTCTCCGGGATAGTGAGACTCCTCTCGTATACACTGGCACTTTCTGTACCAAGCTACAAACAACATCGTTAACAATATAATACAACTTTAAAAGTTGCATTCTCCTTCTGTCTATTCTTACTTTTAGGACTTACCGAGCAATTGTTCGCTGACGACATTCCTTTTCTTCTTTCTTTGGAATGTTGTCAGGTGGATCGGACATTCTGGAGACAGAGCCCACCAGCGAGGATTTGGATCAGCTAGCCTTTGACCTGGAGCTCTAGTTTACTTGTACATTTCATTTTCATTTCTGTTATGACATTGTTTAGGCATTGCTTTCAGTACATGTATTTTCATTTCAGTTGTATTGTAAAAAGAATGCTAATAAATAAAGTTGTTGTTCATTTATATTTTGTCTCTTGTATACATTTTATTTTATATTGCTTAGATACACTTAGCGTGTTTACTTCTGAGTAAATACGTAGCAGCCTCGTCACGTCCTCTGCCCGTATATTGGGAAGCGGGACGCGACAGGTTTTGTTGGTGGCCCATGCAGGTCAGCTCTGCGTGGACAACTTAAGCAATATAACACAAGAACCAGCAACTGAAAACATTCTTTACAATTCATATTCCTTGAATCTTCCAATTTCATATATTTTGAATCTGTCCTAACCTAAATTTTTCTTTCAAGGTTATGGATTCCCCAAACAACACTAGCACCAACTTCAACAACACTCCACCTCCCCTACCAATTACACCGGCCGTAGCTGCTCCGATCAATGAGTAGACAATACTGCTTGAGGCTATCTGCAGCCTCCTGGAGGGATAACAGCAGCACACCGCTATCTTGATGAACCGTCCCAAGGCAGAAGCACCTGAGGTGAAACAATTCAGGGCCTTGCACCCTAAGCAGTTCTCAGGAAAAGAGAGCCCTTTAGAAGCTAAGAAATAGGCTCAAAATATTGAAGATGATCTGGCAGCACCATAAGTGCCAGAGGTCGCTTGGGTTTGAGTTGCAAACCTGTAGCTCACTGATAATGCACAGGTTTGGTGGAAGGCGGAAGAAATCCATCTCATCCAACCGATCAAATGGAAGACTTTCCACGATATGTTCGACGCAAAGTACTTCCCCGAGACTGCCAGATTCGACATGGAACAACAGTTCATCCACCTACAACAGGGTTCAATATGGACCAAATCAGTGGATGAGTACGATGCTGAGTTTACCATGCTCAGTCGGTAAGATACGTCTCAATATTTCGATTTTAAAATATCACATAATACATAGCTAACACAACACCTTAACAGATTCGCGACACACCTAATACCGACGGATGAGATCAGAGCCCGACGATTCCAATAAGGGTTAGATCCGGAGATCCATGATGCATTAGCCATAGGAGATTTCCCGACTCATGAATTGACTCTGATAGCGGCTTGTCGATATGAGGCGGTGGTAAAGATGAAGGGCAGACCTCAGTTTGCCGGGATGAAGCGTCTTGCCAACCACATGGCAGGAGGAGCCTCTTCAAGATCACCTTTTGTGCCAAGAAGACCGGGAGTACTAAATAACCCGCCTAGTCCAGCCTTTTGTATCTATTGCAGGAGGGATGGACATCTGATGAAAGATTGCTGGCGAGAAAATCGTCTTTGCTTAGTCTGCGGCTCAGCTACTCATGACATTGGGTCTTGTTCTCGTAGACACAACCCATATGATGCACCTTACAGCAATCACTTACCCGCAGCGCCCAGCCATCCAGGCACCTGCTCCATGACTTGCACCACCTGCTCCACCTCCTCGTGGACCGACTGCACCTCCTCCTCGTCAGTTCCATCAAGCTCAAAGGAACCCACCTCAAGGACCAAGGAATGAATAGAGGAATGCTCCTCTAGCAAGGAGGAATGTGCCGAGGCGACAGGCTTTCACAATGACCGTAGAAGAAGCTGAAGCCACCAGCCAAGTCATCACTGGTAACACTTCCCTTTCAAATTCTCTTTCAGTTCATAGACATACCTATATATTTTTTCCTTATACCTAAAACACATCCCACATAACTTAGGTACAATCTTAGTAGCCTCACTTCCTGCACTCGTACTCTTCGAAACTGGAGCATCTTATTACTTTACGTCGCAACGGTTCGTCCGAACTCATGCGATTCCAGTCACACCGCTTGTATCCAGCTAGAATGTCAGTTCAGGGAACGACGTTCTAAAGGAAACAATGGATATAGCCTGTGTCCAGTGGTCGTCTGCAGCAGAGAATTCTATGCTGACTTCAAGGTGCTGGACATACCGAACTTCGACGCCGTCTTGGGTATGGATTGTCTAGGAACATTCTATGCTACCATCAACTATCGTCAAAGGAGGGTAGTATTCGAGTTTCCAGAGCATCCGGTCTTCTATTTCAAAAGTGGAGACCGTACCCTGGAACCAAGTACATACAAGACGGAACCAAAGAAAGCAGTGATTGCGGCAATTCAAGCGGAGGAAGGATCAAAGCCAGAAGTGGTTCGAGAGTTCGACGATGTGTTTTCTGACGATATATCACGTTTGCCTCCCGATCTAGCTCTTGAATTCAGCATTGATTTAGTACCAGGAGCACAACCGGTGATCAAAGCACCGTATCGTTTAAGTCCGGAAGGTTTGAAGGAAGTCCGAACCCAGTTGGACAAATTATTGGTGAAAGGATGGATTCGTCCCAGCACTTCAAGTTGGGATCACCAGTACTACTTGTAAAGAAGAAGGAAGGTTCATACAGAACGTGCATTGATTATTATAGAGCCTTGAACGAAGTAACGATAAAGAACAAGTATCCGCTACCGCGCATCGATGATCTGTTCGATCAGCTAAGTGGATCTTGTGTTTTCTCCAAATTAGATCTTCGTTCGGGTTATCATCAGGTGAAGGTCAAGGAATCTGATATCTATAAAATGGCATTCAGAACTTGCTATGGTTACGAATTTCTTGTGATGCCATTTGGAGTGACCAACGCACCAGCAATATTCATGAACCTGATGAATCAAGTTTTCGAGAGTACTTAGACAGATTTGTTGTCATCTTCATCAACGACATCCTGGTGTATTCTAAGAGTCGGAAGGAACACCGCCGAACACTTGAGAATTATCCTGGAAACCTTACAACAGCATCAATTATATGCCAAATACAGCAAGTGTGAGTTTTGGCTAGATCAAGTCGGTTTTCTCAGACATATTGTATCGGCCGAAGGAATTTCTGTAGATCCAGCGAAAGTTTCAGCAATAAGCGAATGGCCGACACCGAAGTCAGTAAAGGACATTCGAAATTTCTTGGGTCTAGCTGGATATTACCGAAGGTTCATTGAAGGATTTCCAAGATTGCAACACCCCTGACCAAGCTCACACGTAAAGATGATGAATTCGTGTGGTCAGTGTTCACCGCTGAAAGACGCGACCGGGACGTTGGGATGTCTGGGCCTGAATTTTGGGGCAGATGCTATTTGGATTTATCCGTCCACCTCTCCGAAGATGCCAAGTTGATTTATGGTACCGTATATCTGAGGTTTGGATGGATGCGGCCGTGTAGCAGACTTCGTCAAATTCCCCCTCGTTTGCGAGGGGTTTTTGATTATGGGGACGCTTTTCCCTGCAGGCGCAAGCCCTGTAGTTAATTATGTTATCGGTTTACGATAACCACTTTCTCTTTCTCCAAATGTTCACTTCGTGTCGTGTGTGTTTGTTTGTTTTTGGTTGCCCATGGATTGTATACGAAGACTAATTTATGTTGCCGCCCGTAGGGCAGGGATTAGTCCAAATCCGTATTTTCTTAGATTTGGGTTTGGTGGATTTAAGGCTCGTTAACCTTGTTTGAGATTAAGATCAACTTAAATGTTTGTTAAGGATACGTTAGTCTAATTTAAGACCAGATCTAACTTAACAAGGTTTTAGGATCATTTAGATCCAATGAAAGAGCATTTGGTCCCTATCAATTTAGTTTAAGGACGTTACGGTCCATTGGGTTTAGGGACATCATAGTCCGTGTAGTTTAAGGACATCATAGTCCGTAGAGTTTAGTTTTGGGAAGTTACGGTCCATCATTAGTTTTGGGACATTGCGCTCCATTGTTTAAGGACATCATAGTCCGTGGAGTTTAAGGACATCATAGGTTTAAAGACATCATAGTCCATCATTAGTTTAAGGATATTGCGGTCCATGGTTTAAGGACATCATAGTCCATAGAGTTTCTGGTTGTCCGGACCCGCCACCTCTCTGAAGACGTTGAAGAATTACAACGACACATATCAGAGGTGTGAAGAGATGTACCCTTGAACCAATATGGGTTGGGAGATCTGTAGTCAGGTTTGGGACTAAGGCCAATTAAAGAGATTGTGAGCACATGTGCTTGGTTGATCTGAATTGGGGACTTGTGGCCAATTTAGGCTTAGTCTACTCGGTTTTGAATAAAATGTTGAACATTTGTTTGGGCTCAGTCCCTTTTTGTTCAACAATGCTGAGCATTGATTTGGGGTTCTGACACCCCTCTTTTTTGTTTTTTATTGAGTGTTGAACAGTTTTTATGGCGTTGAACTCTATTTACAGAGCGCTCTTTATAAAATAGCGCTCACGTGAGGGGCACGTGGAGCTCTCGGCGCTGAGCGCCAGACTTGGAGTGCTAAGGCGCTCTTTATAAAATAGTGCCCTCGTGAGGAGCATGTGGAGCGCTTGGCGCTGAGTGCCAGACCTGGAGTACTGAAGTGCTCTTTATAATAGCGCTCACGTGAGGAGCACGTGGAGCGCTTGGCGTTGAGCGCCAGACCTGGAGTACTGAAGCACTCTTTATAATAGCGCTCACGTGAGGAGCACGTGGAGCGCTCTGCGCTGAGCGCCAGGCACCGTTTTTGGCAGTTCTGATTAGTTTGGTGCTCTGAGAATTAAATTCTCGTTTATGAGAGACTTTGTCTCATGAATATAAGAACTAAGTTCTTTTTTTATGAAGAGATGCTATGATCTCTTTTGTTTTTCTTTATGAGAGACTTTTTCTCCTGGATTTAAGAACTAAGTTCTTCTTTTATGAGGAGATGCTATGATCTCTTTGTTTTTCTTTATGAGAGACTTTGTCCCCTGGATCCAAGAACTAAGTTCTTCTTTTCTGAGGAGATACTATGATCTCTTTGTTTCTCTTTATGTGAGACTTCGTCTCCTGGATCCAAGAACTAGGTTCTTCTTTTCTGAGGAGATACTATGATCTCTTTGTTTTTCCCTACCTTGAAGAGAGGTAGTTCTCGCCTTGAACTCTGAAGTTTATTGGGAAGTTCTTCTATTCTTCTTCTTTCGATTTGAAACTTATATGGAGGTTTTTTCTCTCTGGAGAATTAAATTCTCTTTTCTTTTAAACTTACGAGGGGGTTTCTCTCTTTATTTTCTGATTGAACTTGAAGTTTATGGGGGGGGGGGTTCTTCTGTACCAGACTCGATGTCTTGGGTCCTTTATATAGGGGAGGCTGATCTGTTGAATCATTTAAGGAAATATCTCATTGAGAGATCTCTAATTGATTTGGAGATTTTATCCACCGTTAGATCTTTGATCCAAGGACTTCTGTTTTACAGAAGACATTTTTATTGTTATTAACAAGATTAGGAAAATATTTTCCCATACAGAACTTATTCTGTATCTTGATGATTTTTAATCATCATTGGATCTTTGATCCAATGGTGCTCTGATTTAAAGAGCGCAATCTTTCTTGTTTGGAAAGATTTGAGGATTATTTTCTCAACAGAATTTAATTCTGTAATTTTGATGATTTATCATCTTCGTTGGATTTTTGATCCAATAGTGGAGAACATTTAGTTTTAGCGCTGGCGCTCTAGTGCTTTACACGTGAGGCGCTGCCTCAGAGTCTTTGACTCTTGGCGCTGGCGCTTTTGGCGCGAGCGTTCTCATGCTTTGCACGTGAGGCGCTGCCTCAGTTTAAATTTCAAATTTTGAACAAAGTTTTGCTCTCTGATTGAGGGAAACAAATACCCCCCACCGTTGAGCTCACATGGCTCATACATGAGTGCAGCGGTGGCAGCCTTTCCACCGTTAGATCAACTTGGAAGTTGGATCGACTTCCAGCGCCTATAAATAGGGCCTTTGGCCCTTGAGACGATTTCTGTTCATCTTCATCCCTTCTTTTTTTTCTGAGAACTTAATTCTCTCTTCAGAGCATAGATTTCTGCCCAAAGAACTTCTTTTAAGTAAGAACTTTGTTCAAAAATTTGGTAAGAATCATGTTCGACCCCATTAACAGAGCTTTGCTCTTACTAGATCATAGATCTAAAAAATCTTTTTTTTTAGGGTTTCTTTAAACCGTTAATTAAAATAGAGCTTTGCTCTTCCTAGATCATAGATCTAAAGAGACCTTTTTTAGGGTTTCTTAACAGAGCTTTGCTCTTTCTTAGATCATAGATCTAAAGAGATCTTTTTTAGGGTTTCTTTAACCCATTAATGAAAAACTCTTAGAGTTTTTAAGATTTTTATTTCAGATCTTTAAAGATCTTGGGGTTTTACCTCTGTAAAAAGCTTTGCTTTTTTAGGGTCTGATAGCTTGTTCCGTCTTCTTCGCAGAGCATAACTCTTTAAAATTCTTGGGGAGTTTTTATTCCCTTCATAATGACAGATGTGATTTCTGTTGCAGAGCACTGCTCTCGAGAGAGTTCAACTCCTTGGCCCAATGAGCCTCTCATTAAATGAGAATCCTTTTAGGATCTCCTCTTTAATGAGTGAATGTCTCATCAATGATGAGCCGTCACCTTGATTCTGTGGGTCTCCCCTGGTCCCTTTCCACTGCATTGCAGTGTGGTACAAATTTAAAGTACTAAGTATCAGAATTTGGACTATAGCATTGATAGCTAATCTTTGTTCTTTTCGCGCAGGTAGTATGTCTTTTGACACTTCTTTCCCATTTGTTCGTCCGGAGAGCGCATTTGCTGACATGCCCGTGGATAGGGAAGTATTCGCTTATTAAAGATCACGATCCGGAGCAGAAATCTCTTTATCTATGGGGGCCGTGGTACAATCAAATCATCCGGGGTCGACGCAGCTTCTCTTGTGCGGTGACTTCAGAGCCAATCTCCGCCATTAATTATGCTGAATCACCCCAGGTGAATTACGCGGTGGAGGAGGTTAATTGGATTATGGATGGACGCCTCCAGCCCTCAATGGGTTCGATACCTGTACAGTCGCCGATGGCTTTAGATATTCTGGGGCGGCGTATATGTCAAGACGAGTCGTGTCCTTGGGGACAACCATACATGATAGGCTTGACTCCTCGCCATTCAGCCGGATATCTGCAGTGGGCTCGATACATCTTGTCGGCCAAGAAATCACTGCCGCTGAAGCTTGGGTTGTACCCCGCGATTTATGCGTCTCTCTTCCAGTATTCCACACCCCCTGTATGGTGGGTCAAATCTTTCTTGGAACAATGGAATGTCCCGACTCACACCTTCCTTCTATCAGATCGGGAAGTTTCAATCTCCTTGGAGGAGTTCGCGGAGATCTACGGCTTACCCGTCAGGGGAGAACATTACGAGGAGCTACTTCCTCCCGACGAGTACATCTTCGCCACCAAATCAGTGGTAATGGGTCTTACTCCGGATAATGCTATTCAACATCGATTATCGAGTCTGATCAAGGTGTTGAATATTTATGAGGGTCTATTTCTCGAATCCGGAAGGCGTGGGGTCAGCTTCGCAGATTTCATCGCCCGCTTTCTTCGCCTGGAAGTTTTGTCAAAAAAAGCTGCGAAATTCGCCAAACTCGACGACCCGTTTGGTTTTGGTTTGGATAACCAGCCGATGGCGAAAGCAGATTTAAAAAACTTCTTCATTCCGGATACTCCGGTCGTTCCTTTCGCAGAGCTTGCTGCTTCAGAAGTCGATGAAGAGACGTTCTTCCTGGGGTTTATTGGCTTGTGGTTGAAATGGCTCGTGCTTCTGATGCACTGTTCATATCATAATATTGCATTATTATATTCCCCATTCTTATTCATTTTACAAATAAACAGGTACTTTTGATCCATGTCTGCTACATAGTTGCAGGTTACAGGTTCTCGGAACAAAAACAGTGAAATTGACGAAAAGACGATACAAAGTGAGACTACGACCGACAAATGGTGGAATCTTGATCAAGCCTACAGTTGAAGAATAAAACGAAGATCAGTGAACAAGTTCACAAAGAACAAAGGCAGTGCAAGATTCAAGACTTCAACACGAAGCAGACGGTAAAGTCCACGAAATTATTCACTGTGGAAATCTGGAAGAAAACTAAAAGACAACCTGAGAAACCAAGCAAAGAAACAAGAAGCAAAATGCAGCTAGAAGAAACCCAGAAGAAATCAGCAACCAAGCCCCCTATACGGCCACGGATCCACGGCCAAACCTGCCTTCTGGCCGCGGTTCCGCGGCCATGGGAAGCGTGTGTCGGTGGAAAAATTCTCTGGTGGCGCGTCGGTGCGTTGACTAGGTTCTTAGGGGGTAAAATTGTAAAAACAAATGTGCGTCGATTGTAACCCTAGGGTTTTCTATGTTCTATAAATAGAAGCCCTAAACCTCTTTTTGAGGCATGCCTCTTCTTGTGCCTCATTGTATCTATCTAAATTCAGAATTTCAATTCTTGTAAATGTTGGAAGAGAGTATCAAATAAAAATTAGAGTAAGTTTCTTTTTATTGCCCTAGTTAAATTTTCTTTCCTGCCCTAGTATAGATCTTTATTATCTGCCCTAATTAGATCTTTCATTATCTGCCCTAGTTAGATAGTTAGAAAATGTTTTTCAATTCCCTAATGAGTGAGTAGTCTCCTCACTTGTTAGGGTTAGATTTGGGAAAGGCTTGAGAGATGAAGATCTCTCACCCCTTTCTTGCCCATCATACGTTTTTATAGGACTCCATGCATACATGCACACACCGCTTCCTACGGCACCCTACCCCATGAGGTAGCGGTGATACCGTAGTATAAACGACCAGTTGTATATGTTTTCCATGGAGGTTAGGGTAAGAATTAAGAAAGGAAGGACAAGAACCTAGAGGAAGAAATATCGTTTCTTCCCGATGGTACTAATCCACTTTATTAATTATTACCATAACACCTCATAGATCTTAAATAGGGCATAGAAAGCGGTGAGGAATATTGAATTTCCAAAGTTAACCTAAACCTAACCCTAGCAAGATTTTAATCTAGATCAACTTAGTTTTTTTATTTAATCAATCCGACAACAATCGGAATTAACTCGTTAGCACAAATTGAGAATACACAAAATCCCTGTGGACTAACCCATACTCACCGGCTAGCTACCAAGCGACGACGTTCTTGATCGCGGTTATAAAAATTCTTTGAGTCAAATCAAATGGCGCCGTTGCCGGGGATGGTGTGTTATTTTCTTTTTGTAATTTCGGGTTAATATAAAATTGAAAAATCATAAAAACTGAAAAATAAAAAATATAAAAAATTTATCATCTTGTTATTTTGTGAAGGGTATTTTCGTGTGAATTTTGCAGGATCGACGAACGAGTTCGGATATGGAAAAATCCAAATAGCGAAACAGAAAACTGAAGATCTTAACAACAGAGGATTACAACAACAGAAGAGCAGAAAAAATCTGGAGAACTGAACCGCTCAACCCACCGCGGAACCGCCGCAGGAACCCCCTCTTTGCCGCGGAACCGCCGCGGGTTGCTGACGTCAGCAACCCGAAATCCAACTGTAAGTCTCCTATCTCCTTCTTTGAACCCCTGATATCTCCTCTGTAATATTTGCCTACAGGATTCTTTGCGCTTAAAATTTTTTCTCCCCTTCTCAATAACTAGATCTTGTGCAGGATTCTTTGCGCCGCGCTTAAAAAAAAAAATTTGTTTGCAAGTGATTGTGCTTACTGCTTTGCATATTTTAAATTGACTTTAAGGGACTTGAACACCAATCCAGATTGGGTGGGGATTTCATTACCCTTCCCAGGACCCCAGAAATCACATAAGGCATATTGCATTGACCATCATTTAATTAAAAAAGATTAGACTCAGCTCTAAGGACTTCGCGCTCAATAGAACAGAGGAATAGTTGTAGGCATCGACCGTTGATCCTAACCTGACTTTGTGGTGTCTAGGCAAATGTGTCTAAGGTAAGTGGTTACTTAATTAGGCCCACTACTTACGTAGTGGAGAACCTCCCACTTACCTGGCACTTACCCGGCCACAATTGGCAGTGAAGAGGCGGTTTGAGGTCCTACTTCTTGCCCTTTGGAACAGTTAGGAGCTGTCTAGTTGACCTAGGTGACCCTGGATCTAGGCCTGATTATGTATTTGTGGTTGATTGAATGTGTGTCTAAGCCTTTTATTGAAATTTTTTTTTTGCAAAAAGCTCCACATAAAAAAAAACACAAAAATAAAAACAAAATGGAAATTTTTTTTACAAAAACTTGCAACTTGTCGCTAAGAAATCCATGCACCCCACTTGCACCCACATTCTTTTTCTTCTCCTTCTTACATCATGGGTACCCCACCTCCCAAAACTCTTGCCGAACATTGGTACCCTCATCCAAACATTGCTTCATACGCGAATTGTTTTGGTCGAATTACGGACGACCCCTCCATGCCCAAAATTTCTTTGAAAGATCGAATAGAAGCGTCTAGGAGAAACAGTTCGACTCCGCAATTCATTTTGTATCAATCGTTTCAACCTTCACTACCTTCTTACGTTGATACCCCTTTTTCGAGTCCTGTTGTAACTCCGAAACGCATGTCTATCGCTGAACACATTGAACAATCTCGTAACCGATCTTTCACTCCTTTCAACACTTCTAGTTCTTGGGATCGACAAGTCCATTCACCTTTTTATCCAAATGTTGATCCTACTTCTGTCCAACCATTCAATTCCTACCAGTCCTACCCGACTTTCGCACCTTCCCTAGACATTGCTTCTACACAGCCATTTGGGAGTTTCACGTATCCAAACAACCTTGAATCTTTTGCTGAAACCCCTTCACAACCCATGTCTAGTATGGAACAGTCGTTGGAAGCCTATATTGTAGCGACAAACAAACATATGAGGAATTTGGATGCGTCCATTGCCGCCCTTATACAACCGAGTGAACCGATAGCTAGTTTCCAAGTAGCTCCAAATTTTCCAATGTATGATGAGGCGGTTGGACAGATTAAGAATTTGAGTGGAGAGAGTGAGCTGTGCACCCTTCCAAATCAAACCTACCCATCACCAATTGAATTCCACAACTCCGGTTTTCAAACAAGTGTCCCAAATGATTCACCAGTTGAAAATAAAACGTTTAATGAGTTGTGCGACTTTGTAGTGCTTGATTTTCCAGATTGTGAAGGGTCCCTTTCGAGTGAAACCATCACCAATTCTTTCGACCTCTATACCTCCAATTTAGAACCTGAATTGATAAATATCCATGCTTTTGATGAGGTGTCCAAAAAAATTGATTTTCACTTGATTGAGGATATAGACGCCGGGAATATTTTAGATGATGAACCCGTAGATTTGACTGAAATTTTATCTCCAATTCATCATCCCGAGTCATTAAATGTTTTTCCCGAACCTCATATGCGTCTTGATTTTGATGATAATTGCATGGATGAGAAAACCTTTGAGGAGAATTATGAGGATAGTATTGAGGAGAGTATTGAAGATAGTATTGAGGATGAACCATTTTTTTTTTTGATGAGTCGGATTTTCCAGTTCATCCTCCTGAACCTTTAACTGTTATACTTCCTAAATCACCTCCCTCCTTTCCATCGTTCCGACCACGTAAAAGATCATGGAGAAGGACTGTGAGCTCGAAAAATTTCTGTTCGATCACAGCAGTTTTGACACCACTAGTGCGTTCCTCTTTGAATCTGACACACTTCTCACAGCTGATAATGATTATGAGTGTTTCAATTTTTCGGACGATTTTGAAGACTCACCGCCCGAGTTTGAGTCCTTTGAATTTTCAGATGAGTTAGTTGAACCATCAGACTCGGTTGCTTACAGTCATTTCGAACCATTGATGGAATCCTTCAAGTTTGAGACAGATTACTTAGGTGAGAATAAGACTATCCCTAAATCACTCCCTTTCGTCCTTCCTATCGTTTCGACCACGCAAGAATCCGTCGCGTTTCCATTTTCAATGGATGGTTTACCAAGTTCAACGTACCCATGTTTTCTCGTGAATCTTGAGGGATTTGACCCCATTTCTCGACGGGTTGATAGATTAGCACAATCTCTTTTAACACATCGGTCGTCACAAATTGCGCTAATTTATTCACTCGATTTACACCCTCAAGTTCGTACTACACTTCTTTCTCTTTTCCGCTATTCTTCTCCTCCACCGAGACCATATTCCACCCTTCTTCCCATACGGTCTCGTGTGTTTCTCAACTTCTTTCTCTACACTCCATTCTTCCACCAACCCTACCATTATCACGATAGAATTTTTGAATGGTTGGTGCTAACCTTTGGCCTGTGTAAAGCCTTGTATAGTTTGATTTTTCTCCTCCTTAACTCTGAACTTTAACGCTTAAAACAGTGGAAACACTGTTTCACTTAAGTTTGGGGGGACCTTTTTGTATATATATTTTGTTTTTCTTTTAAAAAAGAATATAAATAAATATAAATAAATAAATAGGGGAGTGCCGACATTTTAACCCTCTTGGTGTAGCCTGACAGTGAGGACACTGTCAAGTTTAAGTTTGGGGGTGTGCTCGGTAAGCTTTCTTCCTTCGCATTCATATGTACATTTTTGCATTTGAATATTTATTTTAAAAACCATAAAAATTGAAAAATTTCAAAAATTATAAAAATTAAAACATTCAATTTTGGTCATAATTAACTTGAGTTTGACAAATAGGTTAACTAGCTAGGATCAACTAGATCTTAGACTTAGTAAATTAAAAACCTAAAAATAACCTTTCTTAAAATTTAACGGTAGAAAGTATATGTCTTTGTAGTTTATTTGGAAATAGGCAAATTTCGAGTTGACTTCGTGGGTTAAGTTAAAACAAGGGAAAAGTATTGATATTTTTTATTAAAGTATAAGTTTGAAAAATAATTCCTAAGCTTAAATCCAAATTCTAAAAATGTATACCCTACAAAGTGCACAAACACGAACCTTGAAACCTGGAATAGTAGAAGAAATCTTGAAATGCTCTTGTCTAAAGTCCTTAGTACGAAGAAAAATAAAAATACAAGTGTGAATAAAGAGATAAAAAAATGAACACTGGTTTTTGTAATTACTTAAGGCTGCATTAATAGAAAAAATATTTAGCAAGGGTGCTTCATCACCTAGTGCCTTAGACCAACTGGTTTGGGAGTCACTGCTAAAAGCCTTAGGGATTATAAGACTAGGAATTATACTTTAAAGTGCAACCACATTTTGTAATCGGTCGTTAGTATCGTAAGAAGTATTAACGGTCGCATGAAGGATGTGTGAGCAATTTCATCTAAAAATTCACCAATTGAAAAGTGCTTTGGACGATGGACAAGAGTATGATAGCTTGATTTGAATTTCCAAGTGTATGGGTGATATATACACACACGTAGGGGTATGTGATTGGGGTTTAGATGAGAGATATGAATGAAGAATAGGACTTATATCTTTAATAGAGATGATAAAAATTCCTAAGTTGAGATAGAACCCTAGAAGGAAAACTTAAAAGATGCTAAAAGCTAAGTAAATTTACAAGAACATATATAATCTTAAGTTAAATAATAAGGAAGCGTGAAAAATACGGGTGGATAATTTCTGAGTCGAAAATAATAGAGTTCTTGTTAGAAAACCTAATTGGAGAATAAAAGTCAATAGGCCGAATTGATAGGATTTTGTGGGTAGTATCCGCTGAAAACCCTCAGGAGACAACACTCATCCTACTAGGGACACCTAGAGGTTTAACGGCTTGTTGCACGAGCTCAGTGCAATCGCGTTTCCCAGCGAAAGTGATGCTAGGCCTTTTTCGAGAATAAAACTAGGTTTGCTCGAGAACGAGCAAAAGATAAGTTTGGGGGTATTTGTTCATATCATAATATTGCATTATTATATTCCCCATTCTTATTCATTTTACTAATAAACATGTGCTTTTGATCCATGTCTGCTACATAGTTGCATGTTACAGGTTCTCGGAACAAAAACAGTGAAATTGACGAAAAGACGATACAAAGTGAGACTACGACCGACAAATGGTGGAATCTTGATCAAGCCTACAGTTGAAGAATAAAACGAAGATCAGTGAACAAATTCACAAAGAACAAAGGCAGTGCAAGGTTTAAGACTTCAACACGAAGCAGGCGGTAAAGTCCACGAAATTATTCACTGTGGAAATCTGGAAGAAAACTAAAAGACAACCTGAGAAACCAAGCAAAGAAACAAGAAGCAAAATGCAGCTAGAAGAAACCCATAAGAAATCAGCAACCAAGCCCCCTATACGGCCGCGGATCCGTGGCCAAACCTGCCTTCTGGCCGCGGTTCCGCGGCCATGGGAAGCGCGTGTCGGTGGAAAAATTCTGTGGCGGCGCGTCGGTGCGTTGACTAGGTTTCTTAGGGGGTAAAATTGTAAAAACAGATGTGCGTCGATTGTAACCCTTGGGTTTTCTATGTTCTATAAATAGAAGCCCTAAACCTCTTTTTGAGGTATGCCTCTTCTTGTGCCTCATTGTATATATCTAAATTCAGAATTTCAATTCTTGTAAATGTTGGAAGAGAGCATCAAATAAAAATTAGAGTAAGTTTCTTTTTATTGCCCTAGTTAAATTTTCTTTCCTGCCCTAGTATAGATCTTTATTATCTGCCCTAGTTAGATCTTTCATTATCTGCCCCAGTTAGATAGTTAGAAAATATTTTTCAATTCCCTAATGAGTGAGTAGTCTCCTCACTTGTTAGGGTTAGAATTGGGGAAGGCTTGAGAGATGAAGATCTCTCACCCCTTTCTTGCCCATCATACGTTTTTATAGGACTCCATGCATACATGCACACACCGCTCCCTACGGCACCCTACCCCATGAGGTAGCGGCGATACTGTAGTATAAACGACCGGTTGTATATGTTTTCCATGGAGGTTAGGGTAAGAATTAAGAAAGGAAGGACAAGAACCTAGAGGAAGAAACATCGTTTCTTCCCGATGGTACTAATCCACTTTATTAATTATTACCATAACACCTCATAGATCTTAAATAGGGCATAGAAAGCGGTGAGGAATATTGACTTTCTAAACATAACCTAAACCTAACCCTAGCAAGATTTTAATCTAGATCAACTTAGCTTTTAGATTTAATCAATCCGACAACAGTCGGAATTAACTCGTTAGCACAAATTGAGAATACAAAAAATCCCTGTGGACCGACCCGTACTCACCGGCTAGCTACCAAGCGACGCCGTTCTTGATTGCGATTATAAAAAATCATTGAGTCAAATCATGCACCCTCGCTATATGAGGCCGTCAGTCTTTTACCCGGCCCACCGAATGGTTGCCGGGACGCGAGTGGCCGTCGGGATCGCTGGGCCGGCTCACCTGTACCATGGCCTTAGCTTGGCGGCAGACACCACTTAGCCAGGGGTGCAGCCCGTAAACCTCCCGTTGCATTATTTTATGTCGTGGATTGAGCTTCATATGGTCTGTGCTTTCGGAGTCCACAAGCGGCCCCGTTTCTACGACAGCTATAATTTTCCTCGGGTCATGTTCCTAGTTGACGCTTCTGCTTTAGATCCATCACAGCGAGAGGCTCGGGGCTTGGTCCTTCGCCCGCGTATGGTCGGAGATGGCATGGCCTTCGTCGATAAAGTCTTTGTTAGTTGTATGTATGCCCTAGAGGCCAGTATTGTACAGATAATGTATATTATATTGGATGCTTGGACATATATAGAGAGAACTTTCTTGCTCGATATGATAGTATGCTATCTGGTTGCTCTTTATCTTAACATGTATACTTGTCTCTTGATACTGTCTTATAGTTACATATTGGTAAAGCCTTTAGGATGTGTACTTGACTACCTGGACTATGATGCAGATCATACTAGTGGGGACAGTGTAGTCCATAAGTACATCCTTTAATGTTCCTAGTCGTGGGTGTATCGAGATAGGGCATCGATATACCAGTGTAGACTAGCGTATACGCTTCTCGACCCATGAGATGGGCGATGGATGATCCCATATCCATTGGTGTTTGACATCAGAGATGGTATACGGGTGCTCAGTGGAGACTGGGTACACTGGACGGACTCGCCGAGAACTCCCAAATGGTATTATACCTCACGACAGATGGCAGTTCTCTGGTGACATTTGTGCAGGTTAGTCTGTAGACCCGAGATCGTCATAGAGTCTTGTGTGATTCCCACTGTGCTTTGATTTCCACCTTACCACGTCCATGAGAGCGTGCAAAACGGTGGTTTTTGGGTACAGTCCTGAGTCACATGGAGGCAATGAGCGATAAAAGGGGTTTCGTCTGTAACACCTTAGAATGTGTTTTGTAGCTAATTATATTTTAATATATGGTTTTTAATAAAATGTTTCCCAAATTAAGTTTTAAATATTTTATCCTATTTAATGTGTATTTTATTAGAATTTTGTTAGGCACACACACACTTGTGCATGTTAGCTAGGGTGTTAATTTGGGGTTTAACCATCTCTTAATCTAGTTTTAGGCTATGTTTAAGTGTTTTGGGTTGTTAGGTGTGTTATGGTTGTTATTAGGAAATGAAAAATGATTTTTTTTATTTAAAAGGGTTTTATTTATTTGGTTGAATGGTTGACTTGAGAGAGAGAGAAGCATGGTGCTACATGGCCCAAGCCATGCTTCTTTAATGAAGAAAGAGAAAGAGAATGGGAGGGGGTTTTGTGTGTTCCCTCATCTCTCACTCATTCTCTCATTTCTCTCTCTCTCTCTCACACACACACACACACTCACCTGCAGAGAGCAGCAGTAGCCCCAGAAGCAGCTTCAGCAACAGCATCATCATCATCATCATCAGCAGCAGCAGCAGACATCACCATCATCAGCAGCAGCAGCAACAGCAGGCAGCAACAGCAGCAACAGGGGCTCCAGCAACTTGCAGCAGCTCCTTCCACTTCTTCACCTGCCTTCTAGGGTTCATTAGGGTATACTTCTTGAACCCCATTTCGTGGTTTGCTTAGTTGTGCATCGATTAGCTTCGATTAGTGTTAATTAGCTAGTTTAGTGCTAATTATGATGTTTTGTGTGGACTTTTGGATAATTGATGATTGTGTTAGATAACCTAGCCTATTTTAGTGTTAATAGGGTCACTTCAACTGAGAAATATCCTAGATTACACTAAAATACCATAGGGTTTGCTTTTGTGCTAAATTGTCGTTTTTATACGATATTTTGGGTATTTGTGATCTGCTTTTGACCCGGACCCTACAGGATAAAATTGAGAAGACTGGAGCATGTATACTAGGTCTAGATACCACCACAAGAACACGAGCCACCCTCTCCCTACCCAGGCCGCCAATTAATTCAATCTGGCCGCAAATTGCGGCCAGGAAAGGGAGTGGGGTGCTGGGGTTTTGGGAATGGTTGTCTGCTGTATTCTTTAGTGTTTTGGTATTTCTAGTTTTGTAAGATTTGACCTGTAGGAAAATCTGGGACTATATATTGTTTTTGTGTCCATTGTATTTGCGCGATACGCGCGATACGTGAGTGGGTTCTGTGATCCAGCGTATCGCGGCGTGTCGCGATGGTTTTAGACGCGTACACACACGATTCAGCGTATCGTGCACACGCGCGTTTAGTTCGCAACACGAGTTTCTCGTTTTGGTTCGATATCGTGTTTCGCGGAATATTTGGCTTATATATGATTTCCGTGTCTTATTTGCAGGTTGGCAGGCAGGGACTATGGACACTACTATAGGGGGAAGCAGATGGTAGGATTCACCTAGCGTGGAGCGTAGGTGAGTAGATTTAACATCTACAGGGGAATCGCCCGCATGGCGTTATGCGTTTGGGCTAGGATTCAAATACCTATCGCACATTCTACGTCATTGTTAGAATTGCGCCTTTACTTTATTTCCTTGATATAGTTGTATTGTGACTAGCAGCCGTAGGACACTGCACATATTATTGACGGTTCATGTCGCACGAGCACGGATTGTATGCTACACACACACCGTCAATAATTGCCATGTCACACACAAACCATTATAGTCATTTTATTGCTTGGTTAGGGACCTTGTGACATGGATTCGTACTGCTTATCACATATGACATTACCATACCTATATACCTATAGAGTATCGTACCATTAGTGATAGGTACACATACCCTTTACGATACATCTATAGGTATATCTTACTCATATTCTTCTTATACCCAGGGGGGTATACGACATCAGTTCTTATAGGTAGATACCTATACATTGCTACACCTGTATGTTACACACATATTCAGATGCAATCATATATTTACCTTTACTGATATTACTTAGTTGTACCTTATTGGTTTCGCATACATCTGGTTTCAGCTATATATTCTCATTTATATGCTCGCATTTCAGATATATCGCATATATTTATTCCTGGATTTGCGCATTGTTATTTGGATTTCACATGATGATTTCTGGATTTGGGAACCGCGGGAGTTCATGAAGTTATGCATACATTGAAAAACCCGGTTTCCTTGATATGATATTTGCGCAGCCACCATGAGATTTATCGGTTCTGATTATATACTCCATACGAGGTGTGGTAGCCGTATGAGGGTACATGGTGGGGCCCGGTATGGCTCCCCTCGGCAAGAAGATCGATGGATGTTGCCGATTGAGCCTGGAGGCAGGCTAGTACCTACCGGTGACAGTACAAATGACTCTGCGGGGGTCATGGAGACACCGTTGGGAGTCATGCACGTATGCATACGTCGAAAGGCGAGGGTCAGAGCTAGGCACTCGTGCTTTCGGGACAGCGTATGATACGTACCTATCAGGATTTCTGTGTCGATGCTTGGCACATTATTTTCATGATATTTCTTTTAATACCTTTATATATATAACAGGGGATTAGCCGTTGTTATATATACCCTTACACTAATATTAGTGGAATGGGACGCTAATATATGTGTATTGCCCCCATCATATTTATTTCTGCAAATATATATACCTTTAGGATGTTAGAAACTTACTTGAGATTCGACTTGGGATATAGGTGATTCATTGACATTGGATATTGGATATGAAAGAGATTGTTAATCTGTACATTCGAGATATAGGAGAGCTATTCGATATTGTATATTGAGGTGATGTGATACTTATACGATGTGAGAGCCCAGTTGGGGGCTGATTTGGGGATTTGGGATTTGAGTGTCTTGATGGATTGTGATCCGGCCACGATGTCAGGTTTCCGTGGAAATGACATATTCCACCCATACCTCACACTGATCTATTTTATGCACAGTTTCTTATATTGGTAGTACCTGTTAGTGTAGTTGCATATTTACATTCTCATATTACTATTGCATGGTTATTGCATATTATTGTCATGTTACTATTGCTTCACATATTGATTGTACCTGCTAGTGTACTTTCCTTTATTCAGCATTTGCATGGCATGTTATTGCTGTAATCGCATATCTTAGATTCATGCTGTACGTGCATTCCTGCGATTACCTGCATATGTTATCTACTATTCACGAGTTGGCAACTCACCCCCGTTGTGCCACAGGTGTTTCAGGTTGTTCCCCAGAGTAGTCGAGGCAGGCTATTCCGCTTTTCAGCTATCATCTTTTGCTCCAGATACCGCATCAGCTCACAGTACTATTTTGCTTACGTGGGTTAGTGGTTATCTGTATTTCATATTATACCTTCGTTGTATTTTGTACTCTCCATCTATTAGTATGTTGTTGACTTAGAGACTTGGTGATGACGCTTTTGTATATTATTTGTGGATTGTTGCCTTTTATATACAGTTTTCTTCCTATTGTCTTTATTTCTTCGCTACGGCGTCGTATATTTGTATTGTATTCTTCTTGGCTAGTTTTTACAAAAAGGGGGTGTTGCCAAAATTTTAATGAAGGAAAGTGGGACTTTTAAAGAATTTGGGTTGTGATTTCAAATGTTTCAAGAACTTATATTATTTTTTCTGTATTTTTTTGGTTTAGATTTCTGGGTTTTGGCTTTCTTTTATTGCGTTACGTCTTTTGGCGTTGCGTAGTATTAGGGCCGTCACGGGCCAATTTTGGGTCGTGACAAAGTTGGTATCAGAGCGCTAGGTTTTACCTTTCGGAGTGTAGGATGACCTTAATATGATGGAGTAGGTAGCTTAAGTAAAGTAACGTAGTGTGTGTATGTCTGCAGCATACCCACGATGCGATATTTCGCCTAAAGTGACCTAAGTACAATTTTCTTGAAATTCCTTCCTTGATGATTCATATCCTTGAGATTCGATTCCTTATTCTTATCGAATCTTATATCTATTTATAGCCTTGCCACCGATGACTATGGGGACTCAGAGTGATGCAGCGAGGGCTGAGGTCAGAGTTGGCTCGGGTGAGACGAGTACTGACCAGGATGGCACTCTAGTTGCACAGATGCAGACGAATCAGCCTACGACATATACTATTGATAGACTTTTGGCAGAGATGCAGGACTTCCGCCAGACTATGAGTTCTTTGGTTGATATCGTTCGGGAGCTACGACAGGAGGTTGTCACCCCTGTTACTCAGTTGTCACTTACGATCAGCATGCAGCATTCCGTCACCTACATAGCACCAGTGGTTGCAGCTCCAGTTGATGAGGCGCATATTCCATAGGCTCAGAGAGTTCCAGGACAGTGGAGGACTCGTACCAGTGTACCAGCCTAGAGACAGAGGTTTGGTCATCGAGACAGATTTCGTGGCCGTCGTGGGAGTAGCAGAGGCTTAGGACGAGGACAGTCGTTCAGCTCTCATCCCCAGGATGGTCAGCAGTCAGCGCGTGGATGTTTTCGATGCGGAAGCCTTCAGCACTTCGTCAGGGATTGTTCCTCGGCACGGCGTCAGGATCGTACTCAGAGAGGCCGTGGACGTGGAAGGTTCGCTCAGAGGGCTCAGTCTACCAGAGGAGTTCATCCAGCTGCGAGTAGAGGGCAGACACAGGAGTTTGCTTCTACTCATCGGGACGCGCAGACGTCCAATGTAAAGTTTTCAGGTATCTTTAATTCGCTGGTTCTCTTCATGTATTCGTTTGTTTTTCATGCTTGTACCGTGGTTGGGTAGTTTAGTCGTAGTTGTGTTAACTTCTGTCAGCGATTCTTTTGTTGCGCGATACGTATTCAGTTGTGTGCCAATCGGATAGGAGATAGAGATTCGTCCGTCGTTTTGATCCTTCTAGAGATGTTGGATTTGACGTTCTCCTGGGCACGGACTGTTTAGTTACGTGTTAGGCGTCTGTGGACTACCGTGAGGAAACAGTCAAGTTTGTTTTCCCGGCAAGTCAGTTCTTGTTGTGTAGATGGATAATTGTGTCGCCTCTCACAGCTTGAATTCAGCTTTTTTCGCTAGTCGGCTACTGAGGAGATGTCGTGGATTCTTGGCGTTCATTCGTGATACCGGGGCCACAGTGGGATTGTTGGACCGGGTTCCTTTCGTGCGAGAGTTTTTCCGACGTTGTTCCGGATGAGCCGGCGAAGCTTGAGAGCTTAAGGATCAGCTGCAGAGTTGTGGTTTGGGGGAGTTTTGTGCGTCTAAGTGTTTCGCTTTTGGAAGCTCCTATTTCTGTTCGTCGTGGAGAAAGATGGCAGTTTAAGGTTGTGTATCGACGAATCGTTAATTGAACCGGCTTACGGTGCGGATAGGTAACCCCTACCTCGCATTGACGATTTCTTCGATCAGCTCCAGAGTGCGAGACATTTTCTAAGTTTGTTTGGGATTAGGTCATCATTATTGCGGATTCGGGGTGATGGCATTCCGAAGATTGCCTTGTGCGTGCGACGGGCTTTGTGTGTTTTTGTGAGTCGTTGGATTCACTGAGGCCCTAGCAGCATTCGTAGATGTGATGAACCGGATTTCTTCAGGCCGTTCCTCGACCAGTTACTGTTGTGTTGTTTACGACATTCTGGTCTATTTAATGTGTCTTGAGGAACAGGAGTAACACTTGGGAATTTGTTATGCAGATACTGGGAGTGCACCAGCAGTTTGCTAAATTTTCGGAGTGTTTCTTCAGGCTTGTTTTGTGTTGACTCCTAGGTCTTGTAGTCACGGGAGACGGTTTTGTATGGTCCCGAGGGAGATCGTGACCGTACAGCTTAGGTCCAGACATGTGTATAGGACGGAGATCCGCAGATTTTTAGGGTTAGCAGGTTCTTACCGCCGTTTCATGCAGGATTGCTAGAGTAGTGCTGCACTGTCGACTAAATGGACCGGAAGGGAGGTTTCTTTTCTGTGGACTGAGGCATGTGTACGGAGTTTTCGGCAGTTGGAGATTCGGTTAACAACTGCATCAGTTCTTTCCTTGCTTTCTGGTTCGGGCGACTTTGTTGTTTAACTGTAATGTTTCTTGAGTGGGCTCGAGTGTGTACTCTGCTTCCCTACCTTGGAGGAAGTACGAGAAGGATATTCCACTCATGATCTGGAGATGGCCGCAGTGGTTTTGTGTTGGAGATTTGGAGACACTATCTGTTCGAAAGTCGTGTGTTAGATTTCCATGGACCACCAGAGCTTAATGTACATCTTTCTGCAGCAGATTTGATTGTTGTGATAGTCTTCTGCAGATTTACAGTTCTGTGTGATCGTCGAGTATAGCTTTGTTCGTCTCTACGGAAGGGACAGCCTGCTCATGTCTGCGCCCGACCACTTTTCTTAAATCATTTTCGCGAGACACTGCCTGCCGATACTCGTTCGTCAGTGATACTTGAGCATACTCGGCTGGGTAATGATTTGGAGACCTTGATTTGTGACAATGGTGTGCTAAGTTAGGGACGCGTTTGTGTACCGATATCATCGGATAGAGACGTGTAATCCTAGAACATGCACATCTGTCAACTCTCTGTATGCATTAAAGTTCCACCAACATTTAGCGTGACTTGTGAGATAGTTACGGGGGGACATGGATGTAAAGAGAAGTTTCAGGTTTCGTTTCAAGGTGTCTGTCTTGTTGTGTGTTTGGGTTGAGCATCTGAGGCCGGCTGGAGAGTTGCAACCTTTTTCCGTTCCGAAGTGGGAGTAGGAGCAGATCTCCACAAAATTTCGTTATGGTTTCTACTCAAGTTTAGTCAGAGTGTGACTCCATTCGGATTCTTGTCGTCCGGTTATACTCAGTTTGCTCAGTTGTTCTTTGTTAAGTTGTGTGTTTGTGTTGATTGTTGTCAGCGGTTGGGGATCGTCACCCGCCATCGTTAGGGTTCTCCTTCGATAGCTGTTATCAGAAGACACTCCAATTGGCCACCTTTAGGTTTAGGGGTTAGGTCATGACGATCACCAGCCTGTTGTTTTTCTGACTCTGCGTAAGTAGGATTTTGGACCCCAGCTAGTCCAGAGCTTCGGAGATGGTCTAGTTGTGTTAGGTCAGGATGGGAATTGTCCATTGCGAACTGAGGTCTTATGCCGACTGTGTTGGTTATAGACTCGAGTTCGTAGGGACAGATCATGTAATCCTACGGACTTTCCGATGAATGACGTGTTGGATTTTGGGTAGCTTGTCCCAGGATTTAGGTCTTTCTGAGATCCTATAAGCGAGTTAGTTTCGTTGCCTTTAAATTGGCACTTCCGCCCAGATTATTGGATTTTCACCCCGTATTCCTTGTGATGATACTCTACAATTACCTTCTTGACCTTTCTCACATGATTTAGCACCAGACCATTTAGCTTAAATGCGATCTTTCGTTCACCAGCAGCCGATTGTGTTAATGGCTCAGCAGGTGGAGGAACATCGGTCAAGGATCTTGCTATCTGTGGAAGGTTTCCTTGGACGTAGCCGTATAGTGAGGTAATCACTTGGGAGGCTGCGAGCGAGATTTGAGGATTTTAATCTTCTCTTTGAAGGTATGCGTATCGGTATATTTTTAAAATTCGGGGACGAATTTCTTTTAAGGGGGGGAGATTGTAACATCTTAGAATGTGTTTTGTAGCTAATTATATTTTAATATATGGTTTTTAATAAAAAGTTTACCAAATTAAGTTTTAAATATTTTATCCTATTTAATGTGTATTTTATTAGAATTTTGTTAGGCACACACACACTTGTGCATGTTAGCTAGGGTGTTAATTTGGGGTTTAACCATCTCTTAATCTAGTTTTAGGCTATGTTTAAGTGTTTTGGGTTGTTAGGTGTGTTATGGTTGTTATTAGGAAATGAAAAATGATTTTTTTTTATTTAAAAGGGTTTTATTTATTTGGTTGAATGGTTGACTTGAGAGAGAGAGAAGCATGGTGCTACATGGCCCAAGCCATACTTCTTTAATGAAGAAAGAGAAAGAGAATGGGAGGGGTTTTTGTGTGTTCCCTCATCTCTCACTCATTCTCTCATTTCTCTCTCTCTCTCTCACACACACACACACACACACACTCACCTGCAGAGAGCAGCAGCAGCCCCAGAAGCAGCTTCAGCAACAGCATCATCATCATCATCATCAGCAGCTGCAGCAGCAGCAGACATCACCATCATCATCATCAGCAGCAACAGCAGGCAGCAACAACAGCAACAGGGGCTCCAGCAACTTGCAGCAGCTCCTTCCACTTCTTCACCTGCCTTCTAGGGTTCATTAGGGTATACTTCTTGAACCCCATTTCGTGGTTTGCTTAGTTGTGCATCGATTAGCTTCGATTAGTGTTAATTAGCTAGTTTAGTGCTAATTATGATGTTTTGTGTGGACTTTTGGATAATTGATGATTGTGTTAGATAACCTAGCCTATTTTAGTGTTAATAGGGTCACTTCAACTGAGAAATAGCCCAGATTACACTAAAATACCATAGGGTTTGCTTTTGTGCTAAATTGTCGTTTTTATACGATATTTTGGGTATCTGTGATCTGCTTTTGACCCGGACCCTACAGGATAAAATTGAGAAGACTGGAGCATGTATACTAGGTCTAGATACCACCACAAGAACACGAGCCACCCTCTCCCTACCCAGGCCGCCAATTAATTCAATCTGGCCGCAAATTGCGGCCAGGAAGGGGAGTGGGGTGCTGGGATTTTGGGAATGGTTGTCTGCTATATTCTTTAGTGTTTTGGTATTTCTAGTTTTGTAAGATTTGACCTGTAGGAAAATCTGGGACTATATATTGTTTTTGTGTCCATTGTGTTTGCGCGATACGTGAGTGGATTCTGTGATCCAGCGTATCGCGGCGTGTCGCGATGGTTTTAGACGCGTACACACACGATTCAGCGTATCGTGCACACGCGCGTTTAGTTCGCAACGCGAGTTTCTCGTTTTGGTTCGATATCGCGTTTCGCGGAATATTTGGCTTATATATGATTTCCGTGTCTTATTTGCAGGTTTGCAGGCAGGGACTACGGACACTACTACAGGGGGAAGCAGATGGTAGGATTCACCTAGCGTGGAGCGTAGGTGAGTAGATTTAACATCTACAGGGGAATCGCCCGCATGGCGTTATGCGTCTGGGCTAGGATTCAAATACCTATCGCACATTCTACGTCATTGTTAGAATTGCGCCTTTACTTTATTTCCTTGATATAGTTGTATTGTGACTAGCAGCCGTAGGACACTGCACATATTATTGACGGTTCATGTCGCACGAGCACGGATTGTATGCTACACACACACCGTCAATAATTGCCATGTCACACACAAACCATTATAGTCATTTTATTGCTTGGTTAGGACCTTGTGACATGGATTCGTACTGCTTATCACATATGACATTACCATACCTATATACCTATAGAGTATCGTACCATTAGTGATACGTACACATACCCTTTACGATACATCTACATGTATATCTTACTCATATTCTTCTTATACCCAGGGGGTATACGACATCAGTTCTTATAGGTAGATACCTATACATTGCTACACCTGTATGTTACACACATATTCAGATGCAATCATATATTTACCTTTACTGATGTTACTTAGTTGTACCTTATTGGTTTCACATACATCTGGTTTCAGCTATATATTCTCATTTATATGCTCGCATTTCAGATATATCGCATATATTTATTCTTGGATTTGCGCATTGTTATTTGGATTTCACATAATGATTTCTGGATTTGGGAACCGCGGGAGTTCATGAAGTTATACATACATTGAAAAACCCGGTTTCCTTGATATGATATTTGCGCAGCCACCATGAGATTTATCAGTTCTGATTATATACTCCATACGAAGTGTGGTTGCCGTATGAGGGTGCATGGTGGGGCCCGGTATGGTTCCCCTCGGCAAGAAGATCGATGGATGTTTCCGATTGAGCCTGGAGGCGGGCTAGTACCTACCGGTGACAGTACAAATGACTCTGCGGGGCTCATGGAGACACCGTTGGGAGTCATGCACGTATGCATACGTCGAAAGGCGAGGGTCAGAGCTAGGCACTCGTGCTTTCGGGACAGCGTATGATACGTACCTATCAGGATTTCTGTGTCGATGCTTGGCACATTGTTTTCATGATATTTCTTTTAATACCTTTGTATATATAACAGGGGATTAGCCGTTGTTATATATACCCTTACACCAATATTAGTGGAATGGGACGCTAATATATGTGTATTACCCCCATCATATTTATTTCTGCAAATATATATACCTTTAGGATGTTAGAAACTTACTTGAGATTCGACTTGGGATATAGGTGATTCATTGACATTGGATATTGGATATGAAAGAGATTGTTAATCTGTACATTCGAGATATAGGAGAGCTATTCGATATTGTACATTGAGGTGATGTGATACTTATACGATGTGAGAGCCCAGTTGGGGGCTTATTTGGGGATTTGGGATTTGAGTGTCTTGATGGATTGTGATTCGGCCACGATGTCAGGTTTCCGTGGAAATGACATATTCCACCCATACCTCACACTGATCTATTTTATGCACAGTTTCTTATATTGGTAGTACCTGTTAGTGTAGTTGCATATTTACATTCTCATATCCCTATTGCATGGTTATTGCATATTATTGTCATATTACTATTGCTTCACATATTGATTGTACCTGCTAGTGTACTTTCCTTTATTCAGCATTTGCATGACATGTTATTACTATAATCGCATATCTTAGATTCATGCTGTACGTGCATTCCTGCGATTACCTGCATATGTTATCTACTATTCACGAGTTGGCAACTCACCCCCGTTATGCCACAGGTGTTTCAGGTTGTTCCCCAGAGTAGTCGATGCAGGCTATTCCGCTTTTCAGCTATCATCTTTTGCTCCAGATACCGCATCAGCTCACAGTACTATTTTGCTTAGGTGGGTTGGTGGTTATCTGTATTTCATATTGTACCTTCGTTGTATTTTGTACTCTCCATCTATTAGTATGTTGTTGACTTAGAGACTTGGTGAGGACGCTTTTGTATATTATTTGTGGATTGTTGCCTTTTTTATACAGTTTCCTTCCTATTGTCTTTATTTCTTCGCTACGGCGTCGTATATTTGTATTGTATTCTTCTTGGCTAGTTTTTACAAAAAGGGGGCGTTGCCAAAATTTTAAAGAAGGAAAGTGAGACTTTTAAAGAATTTGGGTTGTGATTTCAAATGTTTCAAGAAATTATATTATCTTTTCCGTATTTTCGTGGTTTAGATTTCTGGGTTTTGGCTTTCTTTTATTGCGTTACGTCTTTTGGCGTTGCGTAGTATTAGGGCCGTCACGGGCCAATTTTGGGTTGTGACATCGTCTCTCTCGGTATTGGGGGTTGATGTTGCGCTGTGCTCGATTGGCCATAACAGGGAAGTCCCTGGCCAGGGCTGATTTAGAGATTTACTGGTAAGTGTTATCAGTAGTTTCTCGACCCGTTATGAGCCTCACATCGGCACGACTTATCGGTTATTGGGGTCTGACGATTACCACCCCTAGACATGATATGCGACATATCAGACGAGGAGACCGAACTGTACGGGAAGTGTTACCGGCAGGCTTTTACAGGAGTTGGAGTGGGCTTGCTTGCTGATCTTTTGATCGCTCAATACCCGAGTGGCTGTTACGTCCAGCGAGTACCGCTGACGGCTTGTGGGTGCTTGATATGATCATCACCTACTGCCGGCGTATTGACGAGTCTTTAGAGTCCTACATAGAGGTTTTACTGGCTCAGGCAAAACAAAATAGGAGCGCATATGTGATATGTGCGGGACCGAGAATATTGCGTGTATGTGATACCGTATTCTATTCTAGTGACTTTTTGTATCGGTCGGTTATATGTGATATAGCCGGGTTATCGAATCAAGTGTTGATTCGATAAGTCGATACATTGGATGTTAGTCGGTTATATGAGATATGACCGGTTTATTAAGTCAAGTGTTGATTTAATAATTTATTGTATAATTGTATATTGGATATACTAATTTACATTAACTAAACATTTGTTCACTTAAGGGTTTTTCTCACATGTGCACAACTTTAATATATATATGATATATATTAAAATGTGTTTTCTTTTTGTATCATGGTTGTTGATACATCATTCATGGGTGAATGAGACTTACACCATACTATTCATTATGTTGGGTTTTAATATTTAAAGTAATTACAAAATTAGTGGAGGATTAGAAAAAATGCATGAAGCTTATGGAAGCTTGTGGATGCATTGACTAAGTCCACTAAGTTTGTTTTTACTATGTATATTTGTTAACCCAACCATAAGGATTAGCCATGGTTATGTCTCTACATGAGTTACTATGATACTCACTCACCACGGTTAGCTTACTCACTTGATCATTATCTTTCTCTCTTGATTTCTTTATCTTCTTCCTTGAGCAAAAGAGCTATCTAGGGTTTGATCCAAAGTGAGAAATATTGTGAGAAAACAATTTCTAAAGTGAACCCACTTCCTATTTCTCCATCCTCTACTAGACTAGCACTTTAGTTTAGGGTGTTTGCTTCACTAATTCTCTAGTTAGTGAAGTAGAAGCTTGAATTGGCATCCCCTCGACGTAGATCATCTTCGGCCTCGAAGACTTCAAGCAAGGACGCTCCTTTAGCCTCGTGAAGCCATGCAAGAGTCCGGGAGAACCACGATCGCAGCGAAGGGACTTCAACAAGGAGCTAAAGAAGTGAAGGACCGATCTACAAAGGTTGTATTTCGTATTCACTTAGTTGTAGATGCTATTTACTTGCATGTGAAACCCTAATTTTCTAGCAAAGATCTGTTTAGGGTTGTTAGGCACGGCTAAAATTTTAATCGGGCATGGTTGATGCCTTGTAGAACCTTATTAGAGTGCCTAGTAACCCTACAGTGGTATCAGAGCCTAGCTAGAGCATTAGGCGACGTGTATACGAAGTTAAAACCCCGATCGAACCCGGAAACGTCAATTTAACCCCCTCTCTGTACATTTTTGAAAACTGTGATTTTTCTGAATTAAAAATGCCTAAAAAAATCAGCAGGGAATTCTAAGAATTACCATAAAATTCGAGCTCATAATTCCGTACATCCGCCGTGGAACTGCAGCCTTAACCTATTTTTTGCGGCGGTTCCGCGGCGGTTAAAGTGAATTGTGAACAGTATTTTGTGCAGTAACCTCCGTAGCTATTCCTATATTTTTCTGGGTATTTTTAAACTGACTCAAGTGTTGAGTGTTCTAGGGATTATTTTATATTCGTTGATTCGATCGAAATATTTAATTTCGTTATGTTTTCCGGATAATTTAGTAAGTATTAAAATGTTCGAACGGATATCATTAACTCATTATTTCCCGGCACTAGAAACTTTCAAGTGTTGAATTTTTCTTGAGTTTAGATTTTTCGGAAAAACGTGCAAGTAACGCGATGGACCCTCTAGAAGACAACAAACCTTAACTCGATTATGTGACCGTCTTGAACTGCCTTTTGAACCTTAGGGTTTGGGGCAGTACGGCGTGCCACATATGAGGCGTTGGCTTGACCCTTCTACGGCTGGACCGTTGCTACTGTGACGTATTCTGGAATTTTTGAACTCCGCTCAAGTGTTGAGCTATTATGGAAATCTTGGGTATTTGATTATTCGATCGGAAAGTTTAATACTGTCTATTTATCTGGAATGTGATACAATATGTGGAATTCATATAGTTAGGCATGAAATGCGAAATATGTGATATTTCGGATTTACGATGTCTAAAGAGATTGTGGATTCCAAATGTTGTAGTTTTACACTTTCTTTTCTGCGACCGTAAGTGTAATATGTGATATCGCCGGTTTCGTTGCTATATGTCAACGACAATTGGGATGCGTATATTTATTTACGTTGATGACATGTGATGTTATGTGTTGCTGGATATGTTATATTGGATCGTCGCGTTTTGAATAGCCGGGGGGTTTTATGTGAGATGAGGGTTTTTATTTTCATTCATGTAAAATTAAATGTATGTAATATTCTTTTATTGGGGAACTTCCGGGATGAGGTTGATGTCACCATTTGTATATTATTTACTTTTCCGCACTAGTATAGACCCAAGGAGGAGAGCACAAGTAACCGGGTTCTAGAGTCCAGTGGGAGACCAACTCGAGGAGTCGAGTCCGGGTCTCCTAACTCTAGAATTGGTAGGGTTGCTTGCCGCTCTCGTAGGGGTCTAGGGGTGTGGGTTTGGCTATTAATCGCGACCGTGGAATCCGTGTTTTATAGAGGCTCAAAATAAAACACGGACGTCCTAGTATATCCAATTTTTCATATGTTTCTTCTTCTGCGATATCTGTGATGTGATCATTTGATATGTTGTGATAGATACTGTATATAATATATATGATATATTATATAGACGTTACTTATGTTTTACACCCGCGCTAGCGCTGCCCCGCTCTGCCGTTAGTTACCTAACCTAACGGTGCACGAGGGGACATCGAGGCGAATGCGGATGGCATAAGTGTATATCGTATTTATCTATGATATTTAGGTGACATAAATAATGGGACTTCATTAATGTGATTAATGAAAGAAAAGAAACCTAAAAGATGTTGTAGAATCAAATTTTTCAAAAAGGGTAGCTACAGTTTTTGCTTTGCATAGTGATATATATGATATATCCTGCACCTTATTCGATGAGGAAAGAGACGAGATCCCTTCACCGGGAGTGACCTCTTTAGCAAAACTGGCAGATGCCACAACACTCGGTTTGTCTTTTGATTGATTTTAGAGTTTTGCTTTGCATAGTGATATATATGATATGTCCTGCACCTTATTCGATGAGGAAAGAGCCAAGATCCCTTCACCAGGAGTGCCTCTTTAGCAAAACTAATGAAAGCCTCAAAATCACTCCATTTCAAAATTCACTTGATTCTACAACGATATCAAGTTCATTACGTAATAGGTTTTCAGAAAAACCTATCGTAGCCCTCCGTCATTTCAGATAAGAACTGTTAAGTATTCGTGCTGCGTTTGTTGGCCTTTGTCAAGGCGTAGTGTGCGGTAGCTGAATAGTGCTTATCTGCTTATGCATATGATGCAGATTGTTTTGGGGCAGTCGTACGACCTTGTTGGCCTTTGTCAAGGATCGTGCGGGTGGGTTTGATTCAATCAAGAAATGACGGGTTGAACTTGACTAGCATCCTATGATTTGTTGGCCTTTGTCAAGGTCATAGGGGTTAGGCAAAATATTATCGGGAATTTCAAGTGTTGAAATTTGCAATGAGATTGCATACCTTCTATGAGATAGTTGGATCCCGATACCCACTGCGAGTAATTGTTACTCCTGGAAGAGTTTTACACAGGGCAATTAGCCGATCAAATAGTTGTCTAGAAAGGTGTCAACGGGGTTACGCCTCTGGGAAAACGAGCTTTACTTTAATTAGGTCCGTGCGAAAGCAGGGGAAACCTCCCTCAAACTACCGACACTGGCCTGGCTGAAAGATTGGTGAAATTGTAGGGTGTAATTAATCCCGGCTAGTCTTTCCTTTTAGGGTTTGAAGGAAGATTTGATAAAAACAGTGGGAGCCATCCTGATTAGATAAAATAATAACCAATATGATCTTGCAAGAGCATACGCTAAAGTGTTTTCTTCTCTTTCTCTTCAGGTAGCGACCATATTATGCCTTCCTTAATAAAGATAATAATATGGATGTATTGACCGAACCCGCATGTTATACTGTGCTGGGGAACGTTGGTTCCGTTCTTTCTTATAAAAGTTATAAGACTGAACAGGATATAAGGGAATACCAGGATTCCCATGCCACCCGTGTGAAGAAAGTATATGTTGATGCATTTTATTCGGGTGTGTTCGTTACAGAGAACTGTTTCTCCATTTGCTCTACGTCCTGGGTATTAGATACCGGGTCAGGATCCCATATATGTAATCAGTTACATGGGCTTAGGAAAGGTAGAGAACTTGGAGAAGGTGATAAAGACATAAGGGTTGGAAATGGTGCAATTGTTGCAGCTAAAACCGTCGAGGAATATCACCTTGTATTACTAACTGGTAATACATTGATTCTGAACGAATGCTATTACATGCCGAACCTGATATGCAACATTATATCGGTTTCTTCACTAAGTAAAGAGAGATATAATTTTGTATTACAGGATAATGTTATGAACATTTTTCTGAACCAAAAGTTGGTTGGATCAGGCACGTTGTGCAATGGCATTTATGTTCTAAATCAATCAACAGTTCTGAGCATAACAAATACACACAAGAGGAAGAGTTCAGAACTGAACGAATCCTTCTTATGGCATTGTAGACTGGGTCACATCAATGCGACACGACTAGCTAAGTTGCATAAGGATGGATATTTAAATCCGTTTGAATTTTCATCTTATGACACTTGCCAGTCATGTCTCAAAGGAAAGATGACCAAAACTCCGTTTACGGGACACGGAGAAAGAGTTACAGAACTCTTGGGACTGGTACATAGTGATGTATGCGGTCCCATGTCTACATATGCCAGGGATGGTTCTTCGTACTTCATTACATTCACTGATGATCTCTCTAGATTCGGATATGTGTTCCTGATGAAACACAAATCAGAAGCTTTTGAGAAATTTAGAGAATATAAACAAGAAGTCGAGAACCAAACCGAGAAAAGTATTAAAATCCTTCGATCTGATCGAGGAGGTGAATACTTGAGCAATGAATTCCTGGACTTCCTAAAAGAGAATGGGATTCTCTCTCAGCTAACTCCTCCATATACACCACAGCACAACGGTGTATCGGAACGGAGGAACCGCACCCTATTAGATTTGGTGCGCTCTATGATGAGCACAGCTGAGTTATCTATTTTCTTCTAGGGGTATGCGCTGGAGACAGCAGCATACCTATTGAATCAAGTTCCATCTAAATCTGTACCTACCACACCATATGAGATATGGAGTGGGAAGAGACCATGTCTTAAACGAGTTAAGATATGGGGTTGTCCGGCCTATGTCAAAAGGCAAAATCCGGACAAACTCGAGGCACGGTCAGTTCTATGTAAGTTTGTGGGATATCCCAAACATTCACATGGATATCTTTTCTACCATAGCGAGGAACAAAAGGTGTTAGTTTCTCGACATGCCACCTTTTTAGAAAAGGAATTTCTTGCAAAAGAAATTAGTGGCAGTGAGGTAGAACTGGAAGAAATTCCGGCTACACAAACTCAAATTGAAGATTTAGTGAAACCAGAGGATTCGGTAGTTCCCGATGAACCCCGGCCACTCCGCCGATCTAGTAGGGTTTCTCACCCATCTGAGAGATACTACGGTTTTCTCATGGATGGTGGGAGCGAGGATTGCATCATGGAGGATGATGACCCAACTAGTTTCAAGCAGGCCATCACGAGTGGAGACTCAGTAAAATGGCTGGATGCAATGCGGTCCGAGATGGAATCCATGTACACCAACAAAGTATGGACTTTGGAAGTTGCACCTGAAGGGGTAAAACCCATTGGGAGCAAGTGAATCTTCAAGAAAAAACTTGGTGTAGATGGGAAAGTGGAGACTTTCAAAGCTAGACTTGTTGCAAAGGGTTTTCGTCAAAGACCAGGTGTGGACTATGACGAAACCTTTTCTCCAGTGGCTATGCTTAAATCCATCCCGATCATGCTTGCCATCGCTGCATATCATGACTACGAAATCTGGCAAATGGATGTTAAGACCGTCTTTCTAAACGGTGATTTAGAAGAGTGCGTGCACATGACTCAGCTAGAGGGCTTCGTAGATAGTGGGAGCAGCGGGAAGGTGTGCAAGCTGCTTAAATCCATTTATGGATTAAAGCAAGCATCGCGGAGCTGGAACATCTTCTTTGACGTCGTTATCAAAGAGTTTGATTTCGTCAAAAACGTAGATGAACCTTGTATCTACAAGAAGGTGGCAGAAAGTAAGGTTGTCTTCCTCGTATTGTACGTGGACGACATACTCTTGATAGGAAATGACATTCCTATGCTGCAATCGGTCAAGCTCTTCTTATCACAAAGATTCTCAATGAAAGATCTAGGTGATGCCTCCTGCATACTGGGAATTATGATCTATAGAGATAGATCTAAAAGGATATTGGGATTGTCCCAATCCAGGTACATTGACACCATACTAAAGAGGTTTAGTATGGAAGAATCCAAGCGTGGGAACTTACCCACGATCTCTGGACTCACTCTCTCCAAAGAGATGTCTCCCAAGACTGATTTGGAGAGAGCTCGCATGCAAGGGATACCCTATGCTTCGGCTGTAGGCTCTATCATGTACGCGATGCTATGTACCAGACCCGATGTAGCATACTCACTAAGTGTAGTGAGTAGGTATCAAGCTGATCCTGGAGAGAGTCACTAGACAGCTGTGAAGAGCATTCTCAAGTACTTACGAAGGACTAAAGAGATGCTCTTGGTGTATGGTAATGGAGAACTCCAAGTGGAGTCCTTTACCGACTCAAGCTTCCAGAGTGATGAGGACGACTCTAAGTCGCAGTCGGGATTTGTCTTTACCCTTTACGGAGGGGCGGTTAGCTGGAAGAGTTCTAAGCAGGAAACTGTGGCAGACTCGACGATGGAGGCTGAATACATCGCTGCCAACGATGCTGCCAAAGAGGCTGTCTGGATCAAGAAGTTACCAGCAGGCTTTTACAAGTGTTGGAGCGGGCTTGCTTGCTGATCTTCTGATCGCTCAATACCCGGGTGGCCGTTACGTCCAGCTAGTACCGTTGACGGCTTGTGGGTGCTTGATGTGATCATCACCTACTGCCGGCGTATTGACGAGTCTTTAGAGTCCTACATAGAGGTTTTACTGGCTCAGGCAAAACGAAATAGGAGCGCATATGTGATATGTACGGGACCAAGAATAATGCGTGTATGTGATACCGTATTCTATTCTCGTGACTTTTTGTATCGGTCGGTTATATGTGATATAGCCGGGTTATCGAATCAAGTGTTGATTCGATAAGTCGATACATTGGATGTTAGTCGGTTATATGAGATATGACCGGATTATTAAGTCAAGTGTTGATTTAATAATTTATTGTATAATTGTATATTGGATATACTAATTTACATTAACTAAATATTTGTTCACTTAAGAGTTTTTCTCACATGTGCACAACTTTAATATATATATGGTATATATTAAAATGTGTTTTCTTTTTGTATCATGGTTGTTGATACATCATTCATGGGTGTATGAGACTTACACCATGCTATTCATTATGTTGGGTTTTAATATTTAAAGTAATTACAAAATTAGTGGAGGATTAGAAAAAATGCATGAAGTTTGTGGAAGCTTGTGGATGCATTGACTAAGTCTACTAAGTTTGTTTTTACTATGTATATTTGTTAACCCAACCATAAGGATTAGCCATGGTTATGTCTCTACATGAGTTAGTATATAATACTCACTCACCATGGTTAGCTTACTCACTTGATCATTATCTTTCTCTCTTGATTTCTTCATCTTCTTCCTTGAGCAAAAGAGCTATCTAGGGTTTGATCCAAAGTGAGAAACATTGTGAGAAAACAAATTCTAAAGTGAACCCACTTCCTATTTCTCCATCCTCTACTAGACTAGCACTTTAGTTTAGGGTGTTTGCTTCACTAATTCTCTAGTTAGTGAAGTAGAAGCTTGAGTTGGCATCCCCTCTACGTAGATCATCTTCGGCCTCGAAGACTTCAAGTAAGGATGCTCCTTTAGTCTCGTGAAGCCATGCAAGAGTCCGGGAGAACCACGATCGCAGCGAAGGGACTTCAACAAGGAGCTAAAGAAGTGAAGGACCGATCTACAAAGGTTGTATTTCGTATTCACTTAGTCGTAGATGCTATTTACTTGCATGTGAAACCCTAATTTTCTAGCAAAGATCTTGTTTAGGGTTGTTAGGCACGGCTTAAATTTTAATCGGGCATGGTTGATGCCTTGTAGAACCTTATTAGAGTGCCTAGTAACCCTACAGTCTTAACCATCAGCAAAGAATCCACAAAAACGGTGCAGCCGCTGTGCGACACCTTCAAAGACGGGGCCCCTATATTGAAGGCTCGGGAGATTCTGCATCCGTACTCAATCAGGCTGGGCTTTTTGGTGTTTAGGCAGAATGACTCGGCGCTATTCATGAGTTACAACCCGCACCGTTTTGCTCAACAGTCGGGCTATGATCAGGGTGTCCCGCTAGAGGCCTTTTTAGCTGAGCCGGTTGCTTCATAGGAGGGTATCCATGGCGCGCTGCACCGTTTCATGCGGCTAAACACCAGGTCCAGCTTTTTTATTAGTGAGCCAAGCCGCGTTCCTAAAATCTCGAACGCATATGTGGCGTGGTATCAGCATGCGACGGGTGCTGTTATTAGGAAAGAAAAGCGATTACTGCTCGATCGCAAGGATGCTGTCCCAGCTGATAATCCAGCCGTTCCTTTAAAGCGACGGACCACTATTCATCCTTCTTTAAGAGAAGCTGCTGCGGTTGTGGTCCCATGCACTTTTCCTGATAAGCCTCTACCTCGTGTTCCTGTGGAAGCGGTAGCTGCAGCGTCTCCTGAGTCTAGCGTAGGTACGAAGATTGGGACTCGTCACCCAAAATTGCCCGCCAAGCGCAAGCTCCTGTCATCGGCTGCCCGTGCTCGCTCACAAAAGAAGAAGAAGTCGCTATTTTCTGCCAACGTCGTACTCGGCCAGGAGCCTCATGCTCCCTATAGCGAGGGTTTGTGCGAGTATGGGACGAATGATGGCTTATTCATCGCGCCTCCGAATGATACGGATCTCCAGGCTACCCTTATGGATTCCGAGCGATTGGCTCGCGAAGAAGCGGCGCTGATCACCATCGTGAAGTCAGGTATGCTTCAGTTGTATTTTTCCCGTTCATTCCTTCCTTATTATTATGCTTTTATTGATGCTTTCTTCTTCAACAGGCATCTCTGCCGAAGTGGCTCTTGTCGCTTCCTTCAAAACATTCGAAGAAGAAAAGAGGCTCCGTGCTTCTTTGGGCCTTGGTATAATTTAACTCAATGTGTCTTCATTCCGTTCTTCATTCTTGCTTTCACCCTTACTTTCATCTTATTGCAGGGACTACCTTGACTCAGGTTATCCCGAGTGCGGTGCCGATCCCGCGTGGTGATGCGGTGATGCTTCCAGAGCCAGCTATTGAGGCCCCACCTCCCCCATTATTACCGCAAGAGGCTTCGCTCAAGTAGCCGATGACGGACGCTGTAACGGCTCCAGAGGCAGAGCTTGGTTAGGACGATGACGTCCCTTCAACAGAGGTCTTAAGGAGATCACTTCTCACTGCTCAGACCGAAAAGAAACGCAGGAACCGCGCAGCGAAGGAACGTGATGCCGCTTTGGCTGTAGGTGTAGGCTCAAGCACCACTCCATTTGTCGCTATACCTTCAGAGGGTGCTCCAGCCGTCCTGTCTACCGCCCATAGACAGGTTGCGCACGCGGCTCGGGAGGCAACCCAGAATCTTTCACAAAGTAACGTAATACCCGGTCTTTTTATTAGAACTCAATCTGCAAATTCTTATACACATATCCTGCAGGGCCAAGTCCTGGCGATGAGATAGCAGGCGAGACGATGGCGACAACAGAGCCCGAAGTGGCTACTCTCTCTTGAGAGTCCGGGACTGCCCAAACCACCGCTCTTTCCCCTTATGGTTCCTTGATAACGGCGGGCATCGCAAGTGTCACGACGGCCCTTGTCGAATCAGGGGATGAAGCCACGGGCGCAGAAACTATTCTAGTGAAAGGAGAGCGAAGAAGCCGCTGTGCCTGGTGATGCTTTTATCGTGGTTTTGGCTGATGACCCATCAGGTAAGTTTTGAGTCACTATTTTCTTTTATTTCTCAATCCCGTTTAGCTTCCTCTGACGATATTTTGTTTGTTTTGAGTTTAGATGCAGTGAACGCTGAGATTGTGTCATCTGAAGTGCCTCTAGTCGCCGCCACGACAGCTGTTGTTCCGTCGCCTTCTCCTATGTCCTCTGGAATGCTGGAAGGTATAGATTTTGCGATTTATCGGTTTCATTGTGGGTATCATCCTCTTCATACTGACAGTATATTGTTACAACTTTGCAGGAGTCTTTTTTGATCATCTGTATCAGGTGCTGAACCCACATTTCTTCTTCCAGACAGAAATCGTCCTACCTGCTAGTGTTGGTGAGTACAGTTTTTAACCGACATCATTTCCTTTCTTTTAAGGGTAGCCATGTCGTCGCTAATTCTTCTTCATATTGAATGTAGTGTCACGGGTCGAAGGAAGAGGTGAAGGAATAGCTGTGCCTCAGGTACTCTCAATTTTGCCACCTGCTGCAGCCGGTATAGTAGACTCCATCGCCCGTGTACTTTCTTTACCTCTTGAGCCGACATTTGACCATAATTTGTTTTACAGCAATCGCACCAGCTCCAGCTCCCTTTGAATCTCGCATCCTAATGCCGGTAGGGCCCTTTGTTAAATGTCCATCTTCTAGGGGCGCTGCGACTAGCCTGCGGATGTTGAGCAAATTCATCGAGGATCTTGACGTCGAGACCATCGCATTCGCTGCAGATTTTGTTGCTGAGGTTAACCTATGCTGGTGACGCTCGTGAACTTCCATGACGAAGGCATCGTCGAGTCTTGGGTTAATTACTGCAGAAAGATCGAGGCCTGCTTGCATGAGATTGAGCTCAAGCTTCCCGCTCCTGAAGTATCAGCTTTGAACTCCCAGCGGGCTGCGTGGATCGAGAGTAGTGTTCCTTTCATCCGCCATTTTGAACAAGAGGCGACTCTGAGGCGAAAGAAACATGAAGTAGCTTCAAGTGAATCGGCCCAGTTGCGTGGCCATGTTGAAGCGAATGCTGCGCAGTTAAAAGCTGTCTTCGACAATCTCCAGCGATGCATTTCGGATGGGTCAACGCTGAGGCGGACGCTTGACTCTACCGAGCGGGTCGTGTAGGACTGCAAAGCTGCCCTGCTAGAAACCGATGAAAAGCTTTCATCCTGTCTACGGCAGCGGACTCAAGTTGAGGCGGAGTTGGCCGCGATAGCCGATTGCGAGAAAGGATTGAGAGGAGCGCATGAACAACTGGCTAATTTGTTGAAAATGCCTCCTCCTCAATAGCCATCTTTGTATCGACTGAAAATTTGTAATCTATGAATAACATGCATTCATTCTTTTCATTCTTTTTTTTATACGATGTATCTTGTACTCAATTGAATTCATGAATAAAAGACATTTTTTTGTTGCTATCACTTTCTTCTCTTTGCTGTGTCGTTGGCATGTTACTTTAGCAAATATGGCCTTTATATAGTAATTAACAGTCCATCTTAACCTCTTTATAGGGCTGCGATGGCTTAGGAAGCAGGTTCAGGTCTGCTGCCTAAGACTTTTCCACTTTATGAGCCGTGAGGATCTCATAAAGACTTTCTCACTACGAGTCGAGAGGATCCTGTAGGTGTATTTTCTCCTTAGGAGTCGTGAGGACTGCTAAGTGCGTTTTCTCTTGAGAGTCGTAAGGATCTTACAAGAGAATTTCCCCCTTACAAGTCGAGAGGACTTGTAAGTGGTTTTTTTCCTCTTTGTCGATTTTCGACTTTGGAGAGTGTGGTCCATGAATAGTATACAAGAGTCAGTTTGGGCCTGCTTGTAGGGCCCCAGTGCTTAGGAAACATGTCCTTATCCTCATTGCCTAAGGCTCTGCCCTACGAGTCGAGAAGAATCGAGAGATTATTGGTTGACTGGCTCTGCTTTCTGCGGTGTCAGGGTTGACTTTCTTCAGGGTTTGACTTTCTCCGCTTTCTGCGGTGTCGGGGTCGACTTTCTCCGCTTTCTGCGGTGTCAGGGTTGACTTTCTCCGCTTTCTGTGGTGTCGGGTTGATTTTCTCCACTTTCTGCGGTGTCGGGATTGACTTTATCCGCTTTCTGCAGTATCAGGGTTGACTTTGTCCTAGTCACTTCTCTTTTTGTCCAAGTCATTTCTCTTTTTGTCCAAGTCACTTCTTTTTTTGTCTAAGTCACTTGCATTTTTCTTTGTGAGTATCGAGAATACCCCCATTCATAGGTCCGAGATCCACCTCTCCGCTTTCTGCGGCGTCGGGGTTGACTTTCTCCGCTTTCTGCGGTGTCGGGGTTGACTCTAGGTTGTCTGTGAACCGTGGAGTCTTAGAACTAGGGACTCTACCGTGGCTCCGATTGGTGGTGCCGCGTCCGTATCCTGCTGGAATGAGGAGGAACGCCGTTGCTGAATTCTAGGCTGTAGATGTTGCCGATTTCTAGGCTGTAGATGTTGCCATCGAGATCTGACTCTCCCTTTGATAGAGTCTGGTGGGGAAATATGGTTCCCTTTTCGTTTATACCCATGGATTGTATACGGGGGTCAGTATGGAATCACCTGTAGGGCAAAAGTTTCATTCTTTCATTTTTTCTTTATTTCTTTCCGCGACGCTCTATCATTTCAGCTTTTTGTATCGCGAAAGTCGAGATTGCCCAATCATTTCGGCTATTTTTCGTGGTGCCCAATCATTTCGGCTATTTTTTCTTTTTCTTTACTCGCTGCTTTTTATTGCAAGTTGCCCAATCATTTCGGCTATTTTTGTATGCATATATTTTACTCACTGATTTTTATTGCGAGTTGCCCCATCATTTCGGCTATTTCATATGCATTTTTGGCTCGCCGATTTTGTTGCGAGTATGGCGCTCAAGAACTTATACCAAACTTAGCATCAATATCGCTGCGACTGGAATATTGCCAGGAGCGAATCATCATTTGCCGTGAAAGGACTTGGAATTTGTTACCGATTTAGGCATTGGCATCACTACAACTAGGATATTGCCAGGAGCGATTCATCATTTGCCTATGTCGATTTGAACAAAGGTGGATTAGCAAACAGGGTTAGGATCCTGTCGACTAAGGCTTTTGAATTCATGAGCCGTAAGGGTCTCATGAAGGTGTTTCTCCCTATGAGTCATAAGGATCTTGTAGGTGCGTTTTCTCCTTAGGAATTGTGAGGATTCCTAAGTGTATGTCCTCTTATAAGTCGTAAGGATCTTACAAGAGTGTTTTTTCCTTATAAGTCGAGAGGACTCACAAGTGTCGTTCACTACCTGAGGACATTTCGCACCATTGGTGTAACTTGGTGAGGGAACGTTTATTTGTGCCCGTGGATTGTATACAAGGGTCAATATTGAACCGCTTGTAGGGCAATCTGGGGAATGTGATGGCTTAAGAACAGGTTCAGATCCCTGTAGCTTAAAGCTTTTGAATCCTATGAGCCGTGAGGGTCTTATAAGGGAATTCTCCTTACAAGTCGTGAGGATCTCGTAAGTGTAATTTCTCCTTAGGAATCGTGGGGATCCCTAGGTGTGTTGCTCCCTTGTGAGTCGTAAGGATCTCACGAAGGTATTTTCTCCTTACAAGGTCGAGAAGACCTTGCAAGTGTGTATGAATTTTTTTTACAAGTCTGTGCCCTTTCAGGTTTTCACAAACTCCCCGGTATCCCTGCTGTTTTTACTCACGAAGCCCTTTCAGGTTTTCATCCGTGCCTATTTTGCTTATGGACGTACCATTTTTTTTCCGCGTTAGCCTAAGGATGCTGCGGTTTGTAGTAGTTTAAAAACGTTTTGGTCCATAGCTAGTTTAAGGACATTGCAGTCCATCTTTTAGTTTAGGGACGTTTCGGTCCGTTGTTAGTTTAAGGACATTACGGTCCGTTGTTTTCCGTATTTGGGACGGGATATCGTTGGATACTACTTTTAGAGTCTTGACTCAAGAAGATAGCGAGCGGACATAGGCGTCTTCATCTATCATTGACATGAGTCGTGACTTGTCGGGCGTAGTATTTTTTAAGGAACCGGCCGTTTATTGGACGGAATGGTCTTTCGCCATGCATATCTATGAGCAAATAAGCCCCACCTTGGTAAACTTTGTCTATGACGTACGGGCCCTCATAGTTTGGCTCGAATTTCCCCCGTTTGGCATGATTAGGGATCATAGGTCTCTTGACAACTAGCACGAGTTCGCCTTGGCGGAATGTTCTCGGCCTAGTCAATCTTTCACATGAGCGCGTCATCCTTGCTTTGTAAGCCTCTAGGTTTTGCTGCGCCATGAGACGAGTTTCATCGAGGGCGTCAAGCTCCTCAAACTAAAGATGAGCATTATCTTCATCTGTTATCTCGTAATGAACCGCCACTCGTAGAAAGGGTGGCTATATCTCGAGGGGGAGTACCGCTTCCACGCCGAATTCCAATGCATAGGGCATTGTATTCGTAGCCGTTTTGAACATAGTTCGATACTCCCAGAGAGCTTGATGCAGTCTCTCGTGCCAGCCTTTTTATTTTTGGACACCATCTTCTTTATGATCTTTGTCAAGGTTTTGTTTAAAGCCTCAGCTAGACCGTTGGCTCGGGGATTATAGACCAAAGAGTATCTCCAGTCTATGTTATGCTGCTGTGCGAAGCGGCTGATTTTGTGACTTCTGTATTCCGGCCCGTTATCAGAGATAATCCGTCGCAGAGTGCCGAACCGATAGATGACGTGTGTCTTGAAGAAATGGAGAATTTTCTCCCTCTTCACCTCTCTTAGAAAACTGCTTCTGCCCACTTGGAGAAGTAATCAGTTATCGCCAATATGAACCGATGTTCTTTGGATGACACTGGTTCGATGGGCCTAACTATGTTGGTTCCCCATATTTCGAATGGCCAGCTAGCCACTGTTGGGTGTAGCGGGTTTGGATGCTGGTGGATGAAGTCCCCATGAATCTGGCAAGAGTGGCACTGCTTCGCATATTCGAGACAGTCCTAAATCATCGTGGGCCAATAATAGCCTATTCTTTTGATCTTCAGCTTCATCTTCGGCCTGGCTTGATTGGAACCGCAGAGTCCGTCGTGAGTTTCTTGGACAACCCTTCTTGCTTCTTCTGGTCCCAGGCATCTCAACCATAGAGAGCCGAACGATCTCTTATACAGAGTATCATTGACGAAGGCAAAAGACAGAGCTCTTTTCATAAGCTGATGTCTTGAGGACGCATCTTCAGGTGTTCGACGGGATTTGAAGTAATCTATAAAGTCATCTCTCCAATCCTTAGCTCTTTCTTGATCTTCAATTTGCAGGGTTGTTTCCACGGGCACTTACTTTTCTTCAGACGACTCCGGATTTATTTCCGCTGGTGCAAGAACTCGACGGCTTTGTACAATGATCCTTACGTCATCGAGATTTTCGTCAGCCAGTTCTTTAGCGAGTTTGGCTAACGCATCCGCCTTGCTATTTTCTGCACGCGGTATGCTTTCTAGGATGTAGAAAGGGATTTGAGTTAGCAAATGTTGCACTCTCTCGCCGTACTTTACCAACTCTGGTTTGCACGTTTGATAGTCGCCATTTACTTGACTAACGACCAGCTGGGAGTCTCCGTATATAAGGAGGTTTTCGATTTCCATGTCGACAACGGTCTCAAGACCTACTATCAAAGCCTTATATTCTGCTTTATTGTTTGTCCTTGGCTCTGTTAGGGAAAAGGCAAAGCGCATATCCCTCCTTGCAGAGTCACGAAGATAAGGCCTACCCCCGATTTGATTATAGGGGTGTTGTGTTGTCACTTCTTTATGGAAGATGCTCCGTCGAAGTAGAGTTCCCATCGGGTATCACTCCCTCCTCTCTCCCTGTCGATCATGTCAAACGTGTGCTCGTCTGGCAATTCGCAGTTTAGGGGTGAATCGGCAGGTATTGGACGCTCAGCGAGAAAGTCGGCGATGGCCTGGCCTTTCACTGCCTTGAGAGGTCGGTATGTTATCGAGAATTCCAATAAGAGTAGGGCCCATTTAGCGAGCCGTCCCGTTAGTATGGCTCTTGACATCAAATATTTGAGAGGATCTACTTTTGATATGAGATGGAGCTCATGCGCCAAAGCATAATGCCGAAGCTTCGTTATAGCGAAGATTAATGCCAAGCACTATTTTTCGATAGGGGGTAGTTGTTTTTTGCCCCCAGGAGAACTCGACTCAAATAGTAGAGGGCTCTTTTCTTCTCTTGGTCGTTCTCCTATGCCCATAATGCACTTAACAAACCTTCGAGGGCTGTTGTGTACAGAATGAGGGGCTTTCCTTTGACCGGTGCGATCAGTACCGGCGGATTCTGCAAATATTGCTTGATTTCGTTCAGTGCGCTTTGGCATTTGTGATCCCAAACGAACGGGGTTCCTTTCTTCATCAGGTGACTGTAGGGACGGCATTTTCCGGAGAGGTTAGATATGAATTGTCGGATGTACACGATCTTCTCTTGTAGAGACCATAATTGTTTCAAAGTTCTTGGAGAAGGCATTTCCATAATCGCCTTGATCTTTGACGGGTCTATTTCAATGTCTCTATGTCGTACGATGAATTCTAGGAATTTGCCTGAGGAAACTCCGAACGCGCATTTCAGAGGGTTCATCTTCAGGTTGTATTTGCGAAGACGCTGGAACACCATCTTCAGATGCTCCCAGCGCTCCTCATACGATTTGCTTTTCACCACGAGGTCGTCAATATAACATTCGACAATCTCATGTATGAGGTCATCAAGAATCTTTTTCATGGCCCTCTGGTAGGTAGCGCCGGCTTTCTTTAGACCAAAAAGCATCACTTTGTAGCAGAATATGCCCAGAGGAGTTCGGAAAGCGGTATGCTTCTCGTCTTCGGGATGCATCTTTATCCATGAAGGAGAGGACTTCATGAGTGGACGTGTTATCTATCATCAGCTTCGTAACCGGTACGAGAAAGTCATCCTTCGGACAGGCTTTGTTGAGGTCCCGAAAGTCTACGCAGATGCGCACCGTCCCATTTTTCTTCATCACCGGGACAATACTGGCGATCCAGTCAGTGTATTGAACTTCTTGGATGAAGTCGGAGTCGATTAGCTTCTTGACTTCGGCGTTGATACTCATTTCAAGTTCGAGCCGCATCCTTCTTGGCGCTTGTTTGACTGGCTTGACGTCCGGAGATATCACCAATTTATGCACCGCTATTTCTGGATCTAGCCCCGGCATCTCGGAGTAGTTCCATGCGAAGCAGTCTTTATACTGCATGAGCACATCTTTTAGCGTAGCCACCTGCTCTTTAGACAGCAACTCACTGACAAACGTTGGTCGTGGGTCGTTTGTCGTCCCCAAGTCGATTTTCCTTAGGTTGCCCGCAGTAGTATGTATTCCATCTTCTAATTCTTTTGGCGCCGGTGGAAATTCTGAGATTAACTCATCTTCACCCTCATTTTCGAAGCACCAGGAGAGGTCATCCATATTCTTGTGCATTCCTCTTTCTGACAGCGTTATCACGTGACAGGTACGAGTTCGTTTCCAAGACCGATGTTGATCTGGCTCTACTCTCGCCATATACATTGTTTTTAGCATATACCCTTGCGGTGGGGCTACCCTCCAACTTTTGGATAGAGCGAACCTGCCGAGTTGGTATTGGTCTTCGACCCAGTTTTTGAAGGTGAAGCAGTCTTCAAGAGGATGTCCTACTGCTTGATGATAGGAGCAATAATCCGGGTGACGAACCTCGTTTGCTTGATCGGGGTGCCGAGACTCCGGGAGTGTCATCATCTGATGTTTCATGACAAGATTGAATATCTTCTTTGTCTTGTCTCGAGGGAAGGAATATTCCCGATCCATCTTCCTCATCAGTGATGGATTTCGGCTGACCTTCTCTCGATTGCGTGGTCTTTTGGATCCATTTTGCAATCTTGGAATCCCGTCCCCGTTCTTGACCTTATCATTGCTTCTGCACCGGGCTTTCTTTTTGCCATGAGAGCGCACAGCGGGTTGGGGGTGAAAGGGATAGTCATCTTCCGTAGCCTGCCGAATGATACGTTGCGTCCTGGCTTTTTCGTAAATAGTCATTTTGCGGCTGTGATCATCCCGGTCCCTTTGACCTGCTTCTCCGATTAGCTTGTCAATCTGTTCCTCAAACGACGGGCTCGGCATTTTTATGGCGAGACCTCGTTCTGGTTCAGCGTCAGCATCCCCTTCTTCATCGAGGTCATTTATGACATAGCAGTCATGAAATTTCTCCCATTTCTTGGACTGGACGTATCCAAGCCCAATCGTTTCCATTTTTCCGTTGGGCAATTTTCGCTGAGTTCTGGGGACGTTCCAGATCCTGTTGAAGAATTGAGCTTGTCGAGGAGTCTGTTTGAAAGGTACGTCTTGGCATCTCAATAACCTTTTTAATCCCTCCGTGTAGTATCTGGGCAGACAGATGGGTTGGAGCCTGTCGAGCGCAAAATCGGCACCATGACAGACTTCTCTTTCGACTTTAGTCTCTGTGGATCGATAGAATAGGATCGCCCTTTCACCTCTTCGCCTGGAAGGAACGTAGAATGTCTGCAGCTCTTACACACTATATGTCTCAAGCGCATCAAGCTCTTTGTAGTGCTGTCGCGGAACTATGGCGATTTGCAAACTCTGATCATCTTCAGTGAGGGCCTGCATTGATGGATGGACCGAGAACACTGCGTTGACTTCTTCTTCAGAGTCACTGCCAAAGACCAGAACAGGGGTAGATGGTCCTGGCCTGTTGCATTGGGGCGGTCCCGAATAGACTATCTCTTCCTCCTCCTCGGTATCTCTCCCGAAGACCGGAATAGTGGTGATAGCTTTTTGCTTATTCTTCGGTTTATGGCATCTTTCCGTGTCTTCAAAGTCTGGTAGGAAATACTTTGCATCTTCATACTTTCGGACTTCATTTACGGAGAATGGGTTTAGTTCCCCCGTCACGGTATATTCGAGACCATCTTTGAAATACTTCATACACTGATGTTGTGTAGAAGGAATGATATTGTACTCGTGTAACCAAGGCCTGCCGAGCAATGCGTTGTAGCAGGTATTGGCGTCAATGACATGAAATTTGATGTCAGTGACGAGCAGCCCAAAGCGTAACGTCGGTATTACAGACCCGAGCATCCGTGATGACTGGGATTCGAACCTGGAGATGGTGATTTTATCTCGAGCGAGGTGCTGAATGCTCATGCAGATTTCTTTAACACCCTCACAATTAGCAGGTTGACAGAGGACCCGTTGTCAACTAAGATCTTCCCTATCTTGATATCATGGCAGTACCCAGTGACATACAGGGGACGATTGTGCTCGCATGTTCCGAGGAAGAGATTTTCATCGCCGAAGGTGATGTCAGCTCTGTGCACTTCTTCCAGCTCGTCCTTCATCTTTTCTTCGGCAAGGAAACCTTGAAACTGCCCGGGCTCTTGTATTGCCTTGATCAGAGAATCTCATGCCTCTTTGGACAACAGAAGGGCATCCAAAATGCTTAACTGTGAGGGTATCTTCCTCAGATGCGCTAGGATATTGTAATCCACTTTGCTTTTCTTGGGCAGGTCCTTGGCTGTCAGCTCTTCGACGACTCGATCATCGAGGGCGATAACCTCAAGGACTTTTTCCTTCTCCTTATCTTTTTTGTTCGATCCCTTGTTTGTAGGTCCAAGATTCTTTTCGGGCAACGTACGATTGCGCAGCTGAATATTCTCACAGTTCTTCATCTCTTCCTCTTTTCTTGAGGTGGATTCTTTGAAGAGAGAGCCGATGGCTATTTCTTCATCAGAATCGCTTCTGAAGGTGAGAACTTGCGATTCCCCAGAATCAACCATGTGACAGTTGCCGGCAGTTCTTTTGCACTCATCTGTCGTGTTTCTCTGCTCCCGACGAGTTTTGCGCTTCATCCGCTTAAAATGTTGTCGGTGAGCAACGTATCCTTGCCACCATTTTTTAAAGGCCATGAATTCTTCGGTAGGGTGCGCAACCTTTCGATGGTACAAGCAGTAGTTAGGATGTACATCTGCTTCGTCAAGGTATATGCCGCTAGGAGTATTTCCTTTGGGAGATGGCTGCTTCATTCCCATTGAGAGGGCTTTAGCAAACCGTTTCCTTGCCTTAAGCTTGCTTTTGTCTACCGCGGGCGTGCTTCGGTCTAGTTGGAGCGCTTTGCGATTCATCCCTACCATGTCATCTTCAGCTTGATGCCGACGCCTGGCTCTTTCGAATATGGCCACTTCATGCTCTTGATCAGCTTTGCTCTTCTGACGGGCTTCGTTCAGTAGCATGTCGATCATCCCGTCTGACGGTTCCAAGGATTTTGGCACCGATCTTGCCCCCAGCACCTCTACATTATCTTCCGATGCCGAGTGATCTTCTTCGTTATTTAGAGACGAATGAGAGATCATGTGGCAATTTGCTGTATAATCTTTGGGTTCTTCTGACGAGTCTTCTCCCTCATCATTGTCATTATCTCCGCTCTCAAGGATATGGCTGAGAAACTCTTGGAGTGTGAACGGGGTGCGCGCCTTCTGGTTATATTCTTCCAGCGCGTCAATATGCTTTTGCAGATCCATGCGTTTGTCATCAGACTGCACGGGATTTTTGGTCTTCTTCTTGTTCTTCAAAGACTTCGACAGCTGGACTTGGGTATTTTTCCCATCGTTACCAACTCTCGGTGTTGGGCGTTGTTTCAGCATCCCCTCAATGATCTCAGGCTCTAGCGGGTTTTTCCACTTGATTGCCGGGCATGCTTGGAGATCCTTCAGCATTCTTTTGGTCTTAGCCGAAAGAACAACTTCCCATAGAGCTTCTTGTAGAAATGAGCATGATGCCCATGTCTCTCCCGGCTTCACCCTGGTATTGATCAATGTCGTGATCGGGGTGCGTTTGCTGGCGCTTGCGAAACGCTGGGTGAACAGCAACTCCATTTCTGTGAATGTTTTGATGGAGTCGTTTGGAAACTCTGAGTACCATTCAAAAGCTGTCTCCACTAAACTGTCGACGAACTGGCGAAGTAGCAATTTGTCGTCACCTCCAGTATTGCTGCAGAGAGCCCTGAACTGAGCGACGTGCTGATGGGGATTGCATGTCCCCTTATACACATGAAATTTGGGGATCGTATATCCCGGCGGGTACTTAATCTGATCATACCAGCCTGGATATGGTCACCCAGTTCTGACGACTTGGCCAGTAGCTTTTCATTTGCCTGATGAGCTCGTATCAGTTGAGCTATGTAGTCATCAAGCACAGCTTTCGAGATCATCTCCTCCCTGGCTGCTTATAAAGCCGGAAGAGGGTTTGATGTCTCCTCTCTGTCGTCTTCAATGATCACTAGAGGATCTTTGGATGGAGGGTCCGGTTGGATCATCATCCCCACCATATCTTGGAATAGCAGCGCCATCTGTCTTATATTAGCCGCTTGTTCCGCGGCCTCTTTATCTTTCTTTTCGAGCATTCTTCATAGGAACTCGGCATCGGTTTCCTGCTCCTGGCATTGATCCGACAATGTTTCTGGGCTTTCTTTCTGCCTAGTGAGTGCAGCCATCTTTGTTAGCATCTCCTGGAGTTTCTGTTGTTGCTCCTGAGCCTTTGTTACTGATCGTGTAAGTGGTCGATGACCCCCGGAAGCACCTCTTTCCTCTTTTCCGGAAGCTATGTAGACTGTGTGCACTACCATGCCCCCAGACTTAGGGCATTTGGGTTCAGTACCCTTGAGATTTGTCATAAGCACAGGGATTTTCTCCGGCCTTCTCCTTTTATGGGGAGTCGAAGTTGAGGGGGCTGTTGTAGATGATACTTTCCACAGTATGGCGACGGGACAGTCCTCCTCTTGCCATTTTCTTCTGTCGGCGGGAGTAGTCCTTGTCGATCACGGAGTCTTGAACTCTTCACCAGACCCTGTGGATTTTGGAGGACAGCCGCTGAGAGGGCTGTTCCGGATTTGCTTTAGTAACATTCTCTACAGGTGGAGGAGACCTTTTCAATATGGCAGTTGGAGAGTTCTTGCACACCCTCCTGAGCGGCTCAAAGCTGTTTCCAGTTGTAACAGCAGCATCCATTTCCACCATTGGAGCTGGTAGAGTCAGTCCAGAGGGAGAGCTTCCTCCAGTTTTCCTCACTCGGCACCGGTGGTGACGTCGAGCATGTCTTGCAGATGGGACCGGCTCAGTTACGGGGGTGGCTTCATCATGCCCCTGTTCTGGTGAAGCGCTACTGGGGTCAACCTGTCGATGACCGGCGTCCGCTGAGAGGGAATGGTCAATCTTGTAAAGACCGACTTTTTGGCAGGGGAAGCATTTGTAACGACCTCACCCGAAGCAGGAATTGGGATGGCCAGTTTTGCAAAGACCGACCCCTTAGCCGGAGAAGAAGCCCCTCTGATGACTTCGTTTACTGGAGCTGGAATGGCTATCCTCTTCGAGAAAACTCTTTCGGGTATTGCAGGCTTCTTCACGGGCCTGCTTGAGCTTTGGCCTAGTCTGTTGATTGTTTGAGATTTTTGTGCGCTACGCTTTTAAAAGATAAATCAAAGAATAGTTAACCGCAATCAAGAACGGTGTCTCTTGGTAGCTAGCCGGTTGAGTACGGGTCGGTCCATAGGGATTTTGTGTATTTTCTAGTTGTTCTAACGAGTTAATTCCAATTGTGGTAGGATTGATTATCACTAAAAACTGAAATGAGTTTGATTAGGATTAAAACCTTGTTAGGGTTAGGATTAGGTTAAGTTTAGAAACTCATTACGTCTCACCGCTTTCTATACCCTAATTAAAAACTATTTAGGTGTTAAGGTAATAATTAACAAAGGGGATTAGCACGATTGGGAAGAAACTAGGTTTCTTCCTCTAGGTCCTTGTCCGTCCTTTCTTAACTCTTATCTTAACCTCCATGCAAAACATACACAACCGGTCTTTAACTACGGTATCACTGCTACCTTGTGGGATAGAGTGCCATAGTGAGCGGTGTGTGTATGTATGCATAGAGTCCTATTTAAAATGTATAGCGGGCAAGAAAGGGGTGAGGGATTTTCATCTCTCAAACCTTCCCCAAACCTAACCCTAACAAGTGAGGAACTACTCTGTCATTAGGGAATTGATAAAAGATTTCATTTTTATGATTTTAATTCAATAACCTAATTATCTAAACTACGGCAAATAAATAAAATTTATAATTAGGACAGATAAATAAAATTTATACTAGGGCAGAAAAGAAATTAAACTAAGGCAAGATAAAGAAAAAGACTTACTTTTTATTTGATGCACTCTTCAAACATTTACAGTGAAAAAATTCTGAAATTAGGAATTAAAAAAAAGGCATGCTCCAAAAAAAGCTGTAGGGTTCCTATTTATAGATTATAGAAACTCTAGGGTTTACATCTGATCCCTATCTACATTTACAAAACTACCCTGAGAAGCCTAGTCAACGCACCGCCACCCACCGACTTTTTGCACCGACACGTGTACTGTATGGCCGCGGATTCACGGCAGGAAGCCATGTTTGGCCGCGGATCCGCGGCCAAATGGAGGGTTCTCTGGCTCTATTTTCTTCTGATGCTTCAAGTTTCTTTTCACATCTGTTTTCTTCACTTGGTTCTTCAGAATGTCTTCTAGTTTCTTCCAGATTTCCACAGTGTAGAATGTTGTGGACTTTTACCGTTTACTTCGTGTTGAAGTCTTGAATCTTGCACTGCCTTTGTACTTTGTGAAATTGTTCATTGATCTTCATTTGTCCCTCAAACTGTAGGCATGATCAAGATTCTTCTATTTATTGGTCGTAGTCTCACTTTTGTATCGTCTTTTCATCATTTTCACTGTTTTGTTCCGAGAACCTGTAAGACATGGATCAAAAGCACTTATTTATTTCTAAAATGAATAAGAATGGGGAATATAATAATGCAAAATTATGATATGAACAAATACCCCCAAACTTATCTTTTGCTCGTCCTCGAGCAAAACTACTTTATTCTCGAAAAAGCCTAACCTCACTTTCGCAGGGAAACGCGATTGCACTAAGCTCGTGCAACAAGCCGTTAAACCTCTAGGTGTCCCTAGTAGGAAGAGTGTTGTCTCCTGAGGGTTTTCAGCGGATACTACCCACAAAATCCTATCAACTGAGCCTACTGACTTTTATTCTCCAATTCGGTTTTCTAGCAGGAAATTCTATTATCTTTAACTCAGAAATTATCAACCCATATTTTCATGCTTCCTTATCATTTAACTTAAGATCGTATATGTTCTGTAAATTTACTTAGCTTTTAGCATCTTTTGAATTTTCCTTCTAAGGTTCCATCTCAACTTAGGAATTTTTATCATCTCTACTAAAATTATAAGTCCTATTTTTCATTCCTATCTCTCATCCAAAACCCCAATCATATACCCCTACGTGTGTGTATATATCACCCCTACACTTGGAAATTCAATTCAAGCTCTTATACTCTTGTTCATCGTCCAAAATACTTTTAGTTGGTGAATTTTTAGATGAAATTGCTCACACATCTTTCATGCGACCGTTAATACTTCTTGAGGTACTAACGACTGATTATAAAATGTGTTTGCGCATTAAGGCGTAATTCCTCGTCTTGTAATACTTAAGGCTTTTAGCAGTGACTCCCAAACCAGTTGGTCTAAGGTACTAGGTGATAAAGCACCCTCGCTATATATTTTTATTTTACGCAGCCTTAAGTAATTACAAAACCAGTGTTCATTTTTTTTATCTCTTTATTCACACTTGTATTTTTATTTTATTTTCCTTCATGCTAAGGACTTTAGATAAGAGCATTTCAAGGTCTCCTCTACTATTCCAAGTTTCAACGTTCGTGTTTGTGCAAGTTGTAGGGTATATATTTTCAGAATTTAGACTTAAGCTTAGGGATTATTATTCAGACTTACACGTTAATAAAAATATCAATACTCTTCCCATATTTTAACTTAGCCCAAGAAGTGAACTCAAAATTTGCTTATTTCTAAGTAAACCACAAAGACATATATTTTCTACCGTTAAATTTTAAGAAAGGTTATTTTTAGGGTTTTTAATTTACTAAGTCTAGGATCTAGTTTTTCCTAGCTAGTTAACCGTCTTGTCAAACTCAAGTCAATTATGGCCAAAATTGAATTTTTCAATTTTTATAATTTTTCAAATTTTTCAGTTTTTATTTGATTTTTATATTTTTTTTATTTTCATTTTTTTCAATTTTTATGATTTTTTATAAAGATGCAATGCAGAATTTAAACATGCAAAAGAAAAAGAAAAATATATACAAAAATTTAAAAAAAAATATGCAATGCAAATGATAACTATTTACAACCACCACCTCCCCCAAACTTATCAAAAGCAGTGCCCTCAATGCTCGGTCCCACGCCGCGCCCTTGAGCGTGAACGGGAACGCTCCTCCCTACCTAGCAGGGTACGGATCCCCTGCTCTATTTCAGTCAAACGCCGATCATGATCCCTCGCTATCCCCCTTAACTCGTCAATGCCCCTAACAGCTCTTCGCATTAAATTTGCATGTTCTGAAGGGGTAAGTTCTCCCTCGCCCGCGGTCGAGCTGGAGCTAGGTGTTCGGTCGGGCACGTGTTCTGCCGGCTCTGTTCTTGACCAAATATCCGTCAATCGTGTATAGGACGTAGAAACACCCTCAATGAGAGGCCTGACGGGTATGCCTCCAAGCATGTAAAATTCAAACTCCTCCATGAGGAGGAAATAGCGACACAATTGTGTCACAAGCATGGGGCAAGGATAGTTTGCGGCTCTTTTGCCCGTACCAATTGAGTTCAATAGCACCGTGCACATATCGAATCGAGAGTTCCTAGTCATAAGTGTGTGCACAATATGCAGTGATGGAGTGAAAAATGTGGTGTTGTGGGAA